>JALAZF010000126.1:5000000-6250000 GCA_022829125.1 Lathyrus tuberosus
ACATTCGGCGGTCTAATAACAACTATAGCTCGAGCCCTTGGGCTCGAAGCCCGTCTCGCAGCCTTAACACCACTTCCTTCTCTTACCATTGATTTGAAAATGACTGAACGTATGAAGCTGGTTAAGAAAAGAGAAGACGGTATATATGATCTGCTGATTGACAATAAAGTTTTCCCAAATTTTACACTTCCTAACCCAAGTCGCACAGATGTGCAGCGAGAGGAAAACTATTGTTATACTGATAACCCAGGCCCCGCGCACATTCCTGAGAATGTTGCTGCTGGCGGGGACGAAACTAACTCACAAGCACACACCGCACCCTCCTCCTCTAATTTTGTTGCAGGTACATCATCCAGACGCAGGCCTAGGAGACGAGAGGAAGAACCATCCAGAAATCTAGAAAGCATATACGCTGAGGTGATGAGACAGAGTGAAGCAAACGCACTCCGCGACCAAACCATACAAAGCATCGCAGCTCAGCAAGCTCAAATGATGGCTCAGCAAACCCAGATGTACAACCAACAAGCGGAGATGATCCAGGTTTTACAACGAATGCAGCGAGGCCAGGACGACATGGCAGAGCTGATCCAAGGGATGGCCGGTATGAATGTGCAAGCACATGAACAACATCAGGATCTGGGTGCTTTAGAACATCAAACCAGAAACACCAGACGAGCACGGACTCGAGGAAGAGGCCGCTAGTAGGCCATTTTTTTTTCAGGTTTCTCCTTCCTTTTTCACCTTACGTTGTTGCATTGGGGACAATGCTCAATTTAAGTGTGGGGGAGGAAGTTATCTCGCTTTCATTTAAATTATTTTGTTTATTTACCGCTTTTCTAGGTAGATTTAAAATTTTTCTCCCTTATTTCCCCTTCAATAAAAGAAATTCATGTGCTATCGAGTCTCTACACATAGTTTCTGCTATTACTTAGATTCTCCCAACTTTCTTGAGCCATAACAAAAAAAAATTATTTTGGTTTGATACATGACATGGCACTTTAAAAGCTTAGAAGGCTAAATTAGGAAGACTTGGGAAAGTGTTAATAAAATCGGTACTGTTTTAACACCTTGAACCCCCGAATATACAGATGAATCTGAGTACTTATTATGCCGAGGCCTGAAATTTTAAAATAACCTCTTGATTAGTTTATACTAGCAGTCAGCATCATCCTAAGGCACAAACTAAGTAATAAACTGATGCAAATATGTGTTCGATCTCAAAAAGGGAATTAAACGAGTTAATAGAAAAGGAGAATAAAAGACATGTTCCCTCTAAGTTAGGTGGTCCTCGCCCGACCATTTAGCCCAACGGATCGGACTCTGGAAATTCGAAACTAAAAGAAAATTTTTTGCAAAAGATTTGGAAAATGAGATCACTGAACACTAACAGGTTTACTTACCATGAGCGTGCGTGGATAACGGGGTTAATGTGATTGCGCGAGAATGAAAAAGAGGTGAAAGAGAATAGGTCGAGTTATAATACCATGATTCAGATCTGTCTGTATAAGGTGGGAGTTTTTGATTACATGATGTAATTTTGTGTCATTACGGTATCCTTGGTGTTGATATTTAGTACCTATCTTTCTGACAAGGCTTAGCATCATTGTATGATCTGTGTCGTGTTTTTGTTTCAAACCCGTGTTTGGATGTTTCATTTGCTTGAGGACAAGCAAAGGTTCAAGTGTGGGGGAGTTTGATAACGCGAAATTATATCGTGTATTTGACTTGACATGCATGAATTTATATTGTGTTTTTAATTGGTTTTTCCCGATTTATGTTTCATTCTACCCGTATTTGTTTATGTTTTTCAGGCATTCAAGTCGAACCGGAATTTAATGGAAAAATGAAGATTTATTGAAGAAAATTAAAAGAAAAAAAAAAGAAAAGAAAACGGAAGAAAATAAAGAGAAGAGAAAGGAAATGGAATGAAATACAAAGGAAAGAAAAAGGAGGAAAGAAAAGAAAAAATATATATATATAGGGTGGGCCCACCACCACACATATGGCGCAAGCCACATTGTGGGTGGCGCCCACCACCAGCATGAAGAGTGGCGCAAGCCACATTTGGAGAATGATGAGGTGGCGCCCGCCACCTATTTCTGGGGAGAGAAAAAAGGAATAGTTGCACCACTTCTCCTACTTTCTCTAGGTTTCAACCAGCAATGCGTTATTTTCTGAAGCAATTTCCACACGACTGGAACGGAATTTTCTCAACTGCCAAGCCTCTATAAATTGAACTGAAGACCTCCATTGAAAGGGTCGGAAAAATTGGGAGAGAGAGCAAATCAGTTTTTCTGCATCCTTGAGATTAAACAGTTATTAGCTTTAGTTGTTTTTCTGCATTTTCTGCATTTCCGTTCCTTTGTTCTTTTTCCATTATTTCTGCTTGTAAGCACTGTGTTGGACTACTTCAAGTTTGTATCAAGGATTCGTTGCAAGCTATTTTCAATTCCAGGTTTTATTATATGCTTCGTTCTGTTTTTATTTACAGCATGATTACTAGTAGTTATATACGCATCGCTAGTGTATTTTTCATTCAAATCATGTCTTGCTAAATTATTTGGCATCAGTATGTAAACAAATTATTCACCTGGGATTAAATAATAATCGGTGCCATATTTCTACAAATTAGTTTTTAGGCCGAGGTTTCTTATTTTTAATCAAGTAGTTTTTCTTACGAAAGTAAAAAGACATTTAAGGTTGAGGTCAAGATAAACGAGAGTTTGAGAGTTTAACCAGATAGCTGAAACTAGGCATTGATTTTAAACACAGCGGAAGCACTTTAGAATCGATTAGGACTTGTTTATTTTCAAAAAGTATTTTTAAATGCAAATGATACAGCGAGAGCGCTCATTCTGATTTAACGGTATAGTCTGAATCAACAAACACGAGAGTGTGAGATGAGGTCTTTTAAATGAATATTTTCTACTGAAAAGTAATTTAACATTTAAACCTACACCGGCGACTTATTAAATTCCAGACGATTAATGCGTTACATGCTGATATCTCGTTATTGATTATTCTTATTAAAAGTTAGTACTCTTAGATTTATTTTCTGTCGCCTTACTTCCCTTAGAAATATTAGTCTTAGCTAAACATAGTAACATTCTGATAGCACTAGTTTGATTATCAGTCCTTATGGGATCGATATCTTTTTAAAACTACGCGATAGACTGTGCGCTTGCAGTTAGTAACCCCATTCGACTCATAAAGTCGCGATCAAAACATAAAAATAAATGAGTGAAACGAATGGATTTAATCAAAAGATGCATAAACACTCCATTAATCTTGCCAATTTGAAAAATAAAAGCTTATAAGCAAATACAAATTCAAACATGCAAAGAAAATACAACAAAATGCTAAACAACCAAAAGTTTGCCGGCTTCGGGGAACTGGAACTCCCTTCTTGATTTGCCAAGCTGTGATAACCGTCTTCAGAGTTGTTTGTCGAGATCAGTCTGAGAAACATCTTCACATCCACTCTCGGAAATTTCTTTCATCTCGGACTCAGATGAACCCGCCTGATTAGGTGAAAGATTGTTGATTTGAATGCCTTGAGGCGTGAACGAGAACATATTGGAGTCAAGCAGAATCTGAACCTTGTCTCTGAGTACCCTACGATCTTCGGTTGAATGCCTCTGTGCCCCAGCATGGTAGTCACAATGGACATCGGTGTCAAAGCTCGGCGAGTCTGGAAAAGACGTTGGATCTATTTCCTCTGGCACTATCAATCCATTTTTGATCAAATCTGGTAAGAACTGATTGTATGGTATTGGAAATGGAGTGAAATTTCTTTTTGGGTTTCTTGGCCTTTGTCGTGCATGCTGCCGCGTCTGATGGCGGTAGGACTGTTGATACTGATGAGGTCTTTGATTCGGAGAGGAATATTGTCCTTGAGGAGAGAATGGTATCTGACGCTGAGACCCAAAAGATTGCTGACTCTGAACACTTGAGTTGCATAAACGCTGAGGCTGAAGTGTCAGAGCTTCCCAAGTGGAATTACTTTCTTTCTCCCATTCTTCCTGAGAACTGACAATTGATTCACTCTTATTAGATGGGATGTCCAGGGTGCCTTGGATTTTTCCGCTCTTGAGACCACTCTCAATGCGCTCTCCAGCTTTCACCAAATTAGAGAAGTTTGATGTCACCATGCTAAACAGCCTTTCTCGGTATGGACCTTGCAAAGTATCCACGAACCAGTCAACTAATTCCCTATCCAAAAGTGGTGGTTGAACGCAAGCTGCTATTTCTCTCCACCTCTGAGCATATCCTCTGAAGGATTCATTGTCTTCTTGAGATAAGTCTAGCAAATGCAGGCGGCTGGGAGCCAGGTCAAGATTATAATTGTATTGCTTCACAAAGGCATTAGCTAGGTCTTACCATGATTGGATGTTGTGACTCTCTAGCTGCATATACCAATTCAGTGATGCTCCACTTAGACTGTCTTGGAAACAGTGGATCATGAGTTTGTCATTGAGGACATGTGAAGTCATTCCTCTGCAAAACATCACCAAATGCTGCTTCGGACAGCTATCCCCTTTGTACTTCTCAAACTTTGGTGTCTTAAACTTAGGAGGTATCACAAGGTCAGGTACCAAACACATGTTCAGAGCATTCAGATCAACAGAGTCACGATCCTTAAGTGCATCAAGTTTCTTCTCCAAGGCACGACAATTTTCCATTGTCTCAACATATCGTGGATCCTTGATTTCCACCACAGGGGCTGCTTCCAGGGAATCTGGCTCAGAGAAAGCGAAACTACGATATTCCACAGCATCAACAGAAGAGGAATGACCATCTCGGACAATGGCACGCTCTTGTATAACCTGATTCTCAACAGGAATCCGCACAGGTTGAGCTTGGGCAACATCGTTCACAGAAGTCCTTTGAATATTGTCATCTCTTTGTGCCAAGGCTATCATAATCTGATCCAACTGGTTTCTCAACAGGTCGAAATCCGCTCTGGTCACAAACTGGTTCTGGTCTTCTAAATTCATGATCCTTTAAAAGCTACTTCAAGTCCAATTATGGCTTCGGGAAGTCAACTGCTGGGTTATGAACAAAGGATGGATGAGCCTCAAGGCTGAGAAATGCAAATGTGAATGCAATGCTAATGCAAGCCAACTGGTTTCAAGGAACTCAAAGGCAAGTTGCAAACATTTTGGAAAACTGAAGAGTTTTGTTTTAAAAATCTGTGATCTCTAAGGATCTTTGCAAAGAAAAGAACGTCTGAGTTCCTTGAAACCATCAATGGATGCGATGAGATGTATGCAATGTACAAAACACGGGCACACACAAACATAGATATATGTTGTTGTACCCCAAAATTTACCCTCACATATTCAAGACAATATGCCTCAAGAGGTCTCCTAGTGATTCATAAGATTTTCAGTTGCTCAAGAGTACTCAAAAGTTTCATCAGACTAAACCTCCTCCTAAGCAATAAATCCAACTAAGGTTGTGTACTTCTCAAAGTAGATTGAACTTATAAAGCTTCAAAAGGACTTCATGGTGTCCCATACACTTCAAAGAATCCTCATAACAAGTTTCAAGACTTTCCTTACAAGTTTGGTCAGTCAGATGTTCAGACAGTCAAAAATCAGTTAACTTGGTCAAAAAGTCAACTGTGGTCAACACAAAGTCAAACCTCAAGATTTTTGGTCAACATCAAGATTATGGGGTGAAATTCATTATTTGATCAAGGGTTGATCATGATTCATCAAGGAAACCTCAGAATCATCAAGAATCGGGAGTTACTAAATTAGGGTTTTTATAGGAAAAGTCAACTATACTTTGACCAGGCATAACTTCCACATACTTCATCAAAAATTCCTCAACCAAAGCCCATCTTTAAGTAAATTTAATTCCCTACAACTTTATGTCTCACAAGCCAAGTCCAGAAATGCTTCATTCGGGAGATATGAGCCAAGACATTATAGGTCATTTTGAAAGTCAACAAAAGTCAACATTTTTCAAAAGCTCATAACTTGAACATGGGAGATCAAATTGACATGGGACCAAAAGGAGTGATTAGGGGAAATCTTGAGGTTTCTAAAAAAGTCCAAGAACTCATCCAAATGATAAAAATTGAGGAAGTTATGCATTGTCAAAGTTGGACAATTTTGAGGAGGTGCACAAAGCAAATAATGGCCAAACTCCACTTTTTGCCAAAAGGGCCCATTTTGTGACAACCCAAACTTCATTTTAAGATGGTCCACGACCATTTGATGACATTTTCTGATTTTTTATTATTTATTCCATATTTTATTGGATTTAAATCTTTTAAATTCAATTTAAATCAAAATAAATATATCAAATCAAGAGATTTGATTTGTGGTTGATTAGGGAATCAAATATTGAGGTTTATGAGCATATTATCTGATTTAATTTCGTGCAAGATTGTTAAGGGAAGATTGGATGGCCAAATGGGAGAAAATGGTAAGTTTTAAACACCATTCATTATCATTCAAGTTTTGATCCAAGCCCATGGAATTTTTCAACCTAATTCCTCTCCTATAAATACATGGCCATATCCAAACCTGAAACACACGAAAAAATCACTTGAAGCAACCCAAAAATATTTTCAAAAAGAGGCATAAGTAGAAAAAATCATAAAAACACTTCATAGCGAGTTTTCACGATTTTTTCACGTCCAAATCGTCTCAAAACAATCCCAGGAGCCAATCCCCATCACTCTTGAAGGTTAGAAGCAAGTGAAACGCGCACATCAAGCCATGGCCATTTCTTGAATTTTCCACTTTTTAAATCTCGTCTTTCATGCATTATAAATGTTGTTCATGTTTATATTCTTACTGATTATGATGTTTAGATTGGTTTTGATCAACTACTAACAAGCTTTGGTGCGGGAATCAAGACTTGCCATTGTTAGGGCACAAAGAGGGTGTTCTTCGAATCCCACTATACATGCGTTTTTAGACAAAACTAAGGCCACCATTGGATTCAGGGGCTCGTTTCCCATCGAACCATGGCCTTTTGATTAATTTATTTGGTGTTTTCATGGTGTTTCAAAAAATGCAGGAAATTCGCAGCAAAATTCGCAGCAGAATTCGCAGCAAAATTCGCAGCAGAATTCGCAGGAAAAAGGTTGAAGACGATGAACAGTACCAGCGAATTTGAAATTTTTTTTTTTTTTTTTTTTGGTTTTCCTTAACAATAATTAATTTAGACTTTAATTTTTTTTAATTAAAATCAATTAGACATTTAAGTTTTTTTAATTAATTAGCTTAATTTGTATATAATTAACAAAAATTAGAATTTAGTTTTTTTTTAATTAGTTAATCAACTTTTTTTTTATTTTTATTAATTAACTTAATTAATTTGTAAATAATTAAAGTTTTGACTTTTAATTATTTTTATTATTCAAAATCATTGCAAAAAAGGGTACAAAAGGACATTAATTTAGAATTAGTTTTAATTAAAATTAATTAGACTTTAGGATTAATTTGTACTTAATTATTTAATTTTTTTATTACCATTAACCTTAAAAATATTTTATTTACTAACCCTAAAATCCTTTTCTTTTCAAAAAAAAAACATCAACATTATTTCTTTTTCTGTTTATTTATGTAATAACTTAGAACTTTAATTCCTCGCATTTTCCTAAATATTGTAACTGTTCACAGGATGTAATAGCGTAGATTTACATTTCCTCGCATTTTTTTTAAATATTGTAACTGCTCATGGGATGTAATAGCTTAGGTTTAAATTCCCGCACTTTAATTTTTGTACATATTCAACTGCTAGTAACTAAGGTTTGCATGGCAAGACTTAAAACCTGACATAAAATAATCCTAATTCAAGATAAATAACTAAATCAACACACTCTTCACACTTACACCTCTAGGGTAACCTCTCTTCGCTGCCTTTCGATTAAAATGGTCAAGTCCCTCGAGCGTAGAGATATCTTAGTAAGGTTGCCTACGAATAAAATCATCAAGTCCCTTCGAATAAAAGATCATAGCCCCTTCGAGTTGCCTACGAATAAATGATCTTGTCCCTCGATGACCCTACAGAAAAATGATGATTGTCCCTTCAAATTACTAAGATACCCCTACAAGTTGCCTTCTATGACCATACGATGACCCCACACTCGTCCCTTTAACATCCAAGGTAAAGACTACTTACTCACTAATAGTAAGGACAGTCTTACCCCTAAAGAAAAGAAATAACAAGAAAGACCTTACAAACTTAGGGTAGTAACTCTTAAATGCTTGCTCACCCTTTTCAAAAAACACTCTTTACACACCACTTTTCAAACATTTTTCAAAGTTAAACACTTTGCATAAATCCATACGAGGATCATTGCAAAGTTAAAGTCTTTATGAAAATATTTTCTAATCACACACTACACCATTTTTTTTAAACAAAAGTAAAGTGAGCTAAGCAATTAAGAGCCCATGGATAACCATGGATACAAAAGGTGCTCGTACCTTCCTTTTGTATAACTTACCCCACGAACTCAAAATCTTTTTAAAAAGGTCTTTCCTGTTCTTTTATTCCTTTCTTTATTGGATAAAATAAAAGTCGGTGGCGACTCTTGCTTACCGCAATATTTTAAAAGTCAGTTCAAACCACTGTGTTACATATGTACATACAACGAAGCACATAAGTTTTAGAGGCTTCATGAATGCATAGTAAAGGTTTGGGATAAGGTAAACACCTCATAACTCCCTAATTGGTAGGCCTCTTAAAAGATGGTTTTACGGTAATTTACCCTTAAACCCGCTCACATGATAGTTTCTAGGTTTTTTGGTAAAGGTTTCAGATTCACGGACCTTAGTCGTATCAACGTTATGCGATAGGCTAGCCATTTTACAACGAGAGTGACGAAAAGGTCTCTTCTGATTGGGGTTTTCATATTGGTTGGATCAAGGAGATGTCCTTGAAGTCCAATATTACGCAACCATCGAAATAATACTGGTTCTAAATGCGGACCTAGAGTCATGGACCCTTCATGAATCAGCGTTATGCAACAGGCTAGCTGTTTTATAACGAGATCTACAAACAGGTATACTCTAGAGGAGCCTTCATGTTAGTTGCTACAAGGAGCTTGCCCTCGTAGTCTAACACTACTAACTGCCAAATCTAACCTTATGTTTTCTCTCTGCTTTTTCCAAAACTCGGGTGCAGAGCTTTATTCAAGATATTAGATCCCCAAAGCCCACACATGAATATACAGAGATATATATGAATAAGCAATAAAGCAAGAGCAAAAACATATAATAAAGAAGAAAGAGAAACAAACAAATCTAAACACACATATGAAAACCTAACTAAACTAGGCTTGACTCACTTAGGGATGGGAAAGTCCCCAGCAGAATCGCCATCTGTCGTACCTCGAAAAATGAGAACGACCTCGCGAAGCGCAATCGCACGCCCGCGGGATGGACTTAACAGAGTCGCCAGCGATCTTTATTTATTCCATAGAAGAAAAGGGAAAATATCGAATAAAACCCCTAAAAGGAAGGATAAGAAATGGTCGTCACAACCATTGTCTGAGTTCGGGAGTCGGTTACGCAAGGGGAAGGTATTAGCACCCCTCACGTCCGTTGTACTCAATGGGAACCGTTTAGTTAAGGTTAAATGTATGTTAGCTTAAGGTTTGTATCTAATCTTCTACTTAATGGGAAAGGAAGGTAAATGATTATTGTTAAAGGAGAGAGAACCTAAAGAGGTTTTATTACTAGGGTGCTCGCAAAGACCTTGCAGTCTCGTGCCTACGTATCCTTAGGAGGATGGAATCAGAGCAATCGTAGTTCACCTAACTACGGTGAGGAGCCATTGACTATGGTCAAAGTTCCAAGGGGAATGAGTATTCATGATTATGATACTCACGTAGAGTTAAAGAACTCTCTAATTCTAAGTTGTGATGGGATTAAATGGCTATGAGGCCAAAGGGAAAAATAAGTATTCTATGACTTTGAGATCAAGGGTTGAAAATGTTTTGGTTCCTTGATGAGAACCCAGATTTGTCCGTAAAATGGAGTTTTGAGTATGATTGGATGTATTTTAAGAATGATGATCATCAAATGATCAAAGAGTGTATGCTAAGGTGCTAAACTCTAACACTCTCTATCATTCAAGATTAGTTTGAGAAAATTGTATGTGGGACAATGAGCATTGACAAAGATCAATGGTTCAAAGAGTTGTGCTGGAGTGCTGGACTCTAACATCTCTTAGTCCAAATTGTTATTAAGTGTTTTAAGTATGAAAGGAAGAAATGATTGGCTACCTCAATGTGCAAGACTTGAGACCAATATTTCAAAGGGTTATGCTAGAATGCTAGATTCTAACAATCCTTTTCTTTCAAGTTTATTTCGAAAAAAAGATTTGATGTACTTTGAAGTGTTGATATCCTTAAAGAAGGATGGATTCTTGAGATGACGATTGACAAAGATAAGAGGTAGCAAAAGATGGAAGGTGGAAAAAGTGAAAGGTGGCTCGCCAAAAATTAGGATTCTTGTGCCTACGTATTCTCATTGAAGAATGAGAAATCAGAGCGTCCGTAGTTCCGATTACTACAGGTTGTTAGTTGAGGTATGTTAAGTGACTGGCGAACATTTGAGCAAATGTTCAAAGAGTTATGCTAGAGTGCTAGACTCTAACGGCTCTTATTCATTCGAGTTGATAATGAAAATTGTTTGATGGATTACGAACGCTTGATGAAAATCAAATGTTCGAAGAGTTGTGTCAAGATGCTAGATCTTGACGGCTCTTATTCATCCAAGTTATGATTAAGATTATTTTGGGGACACCGAGCTTTTGACGATGATCAATCGCTCAAAAGGGTTATGTCAAGATGCTAGATCTTGACGGCCCTTATTTGTCCAAGTTGATATTGAAATTGCTTAATGGACGATGAACGCTTGATGAAAATCAATTGTTCGAAGAGTTGTGCCAAGATGCTAGATCTTGACGGCCCTTATTCGTCCGAATTAAGATTAGATATTTTTGAGGAGCGAAAGAATTAATAATGGCTACCACAAAGTGCGAGACTTGAGACCATTTGTTCGAGGTTTTCGCTGAAATGCTAGATTCCAACAGTCCTCTTCTTTCGTTTTTATGAGAAAAGTGCTTGATAAGACTTTAATGGCTTTAGTATTAATCGAGAGAAGTTTTGAAATTGGTCTAGTCTTAATCATAACTTATCAATGAAATTGACAACCGTGATTCTTAACTTTCATCGACTAAAAGGGAATGAAACTGAAATGAAACGAAAGTGGTCTCATATTGATCAAAGTTTCGTCGCTTTAATGAGATCAACCAAACCATGAAGTTTGTTATATCATCGACCATTATAAAGATAATGAAATCGAAGTGGAAAATAAGGTTGGTCTTGTCTTAATCGAGATTTAATCGAGAAATCGATAAATCTAATATTAGACTTTCATTTACCGACAAAAATAAGAAATGAAAATGAAATAGGTCTCGTCTTAATCAAAATTTAATCAATAGATCGATAATCTGACGTTTTGACTTTCATCGACCAATAAGATAAATAAAAAGCGGCCTCCTATTTATCAAGACTTTATTGACTTGAAATAGTCAAAGTCAAGATTTGTGTAATGTCATCGGCCAAAATAAAGAAACAAAATGGAGTTAAAATGAAAAATAGAGTCGGTCTCGTCTTAATTAAGATTTATATCGGTAAGTCGATAATCTCGATATTTAACTTTCCTTGACCAACAAAGTAAAAATAGAATGGCCTCATATAAATCAAGACTTTTAGTCATTTAGAATAAACCAACAAGTCATGATTTTTGTATGTCATTGGCCCAAAACAAAATTGAAAACGAAAATTAAAGAAGGGAAATCATTTGAGAAAACCTAAAGATAATTAGACCAAGTCATATTAGGTGCTAACAACATTAAAGTTTAGAAAATCAAAATAATAAAAGATTTTAAAACAAAATGAATTAGTTAAACAAAATCAAGAGTGAGGGGGTGCTGGAACCAAAAGGAAGTGTGAAGTAGAGTGAATCATCATGCGGGCCCAAAAGCCCAGAGGCAAGGTCTCGTTATTAAAAAAATAAAGATTAAAATCACAGTCATCAAATTTTAAAACAAAAACCTATTAAAGATAATAAGCCTCGGTTTCTTTTCTTCAGAAAAAACAAAATGCTTTGAAATCTTAAGAAGTGAAAGGCATCAGATCACAGTTAAAACATTAACCTAGCTCTCAAAATCCTTCAGCCCCTTTCAAATACACAATACGCTTCTCTCAACTCAAAAACAGGGCATGGTAGTGATCAAGTTTCCACTATTTTTATTTTACAAAACCAGAGAAATAAAAAGGATTGCGCTCAGACATCATCAACATCATCATCGCGCAAGCATCTATAATGGGTTAAGAGAAAAACGTAGCTCCAACCTTGACGATGGCAATCTCTCTCCATCTCGCCGTAACTTGTTTCGAACAGGTTTGGTTTTGATTTCTGAATGGGTTATGGGGAACTCCTCTATTTCATCTCCTTCTTCTACTCGTTTTTAGGTTTTGAAATGGGTATTGGTTTCTGGTTATTTTGGGTTGAGAATGAGCGAAGGGTTGTGCGGTTGAGTTATTTGGCGGCGCGTGAGGTGAGTTAAGGGCCTGTTTGGTGAGTTCGGAAGGTGGAAGACAAAGGTAGTAACGAGTTTGGACGAGGTGTTTTGTGTTGAATCGTGTTGGGTGAGGATTCGCGAGGATGTGTGTTTGGTTCTGATTTGTGTGGGTATGATTTTTGTAGTTTGGTTTGAAGGAGGGTTTTAGGTCGCTGAAATGTTTGGTTAAAGGTTAAAGGAGGTTGAGAAACAAAGACCGGTGGTGGCGCGATGTTGATGAGGATGTTTGTTTATGATTCTCGAAGATGGATTTGGAGAAGAAAATGTTAGTGATTGAAAATGAATCTTGTTTTATTCTGTTTCTGCAGAGAGTTCTCCAAGGTTTGTATTCCCCCCCCCCCTCCATATGAAGGTCCGTTTTCTTCCTTTTAAAACAAACTTCAAACTCCTCTCTATTGATTTGTCCCTATCA
The DNA here is from genome assembly GCA_022829125.1 of Lathyrus tuberosus. NCBI lineage: Eukaryota > Viridiplantae > Streptophyta > Magnoliopsida > Fabales > Fabaceae > Lathyrus > Lathyrus tuberosus. The sequence continues at coordinate 5,013,034 of JALAZF010000126.1, forward strand.
GATGTTGTCTTGCGGATTGTAGCGTGCTGGTTTTGGTGTCGTGATGTTGTTTTCATGACACAGGTTATTGTTGGTAACAGGTCAAAGTTTTGGCATAGTAGCAGTGTTAGCAGGACTGGTTTTGATGAAAGTATCCCTGGTTTTGTTGTGTAGCAAGGAGTTGTAGCTATTGCTTGTATGCAGGTGAAGTGTAGAGCAGGATTTATGATGCAGAATTTTTGTACGGTTTTGAAGGCTGGTTGCACTTTGACTTTGTATTTGAAATTTGGATAGTAGACTCTTGACCTTTACAAACTGTATTGGACACTTACATTTTTTTTAATGATTTTGTAACAAAAGAAAATAATTAAATGAAAACCAATTAAATTAAGTTAAACTAAGAAAAAGTTAAACTTAAAAATTAAAAGTAAACTAAATTAAAACTAAAACTTAATTAAAATATTAACTTAACAAAAAAACAAAATTACCTAAATTAATTCTAGCTAATTTCAAGATGATTATTTAACAAAATATAAAATGAAAGTAAATCAAATCAAGAATAAAAATGTATAGTTAATGATTAACGAGGTGTTTAACTAAGAAAATGCAAAGATGACTGACTTATGATGATATGACAAAGGCCAAAAAATCTAAGGGTAAAATTTGGGGTACAACAGGTGGTCATTGCAATTTATACTATACGAATTTAAATTTCTCATAATTTCATCTCTCATTTCATCTAAAAACCTTCTTGCATCATCATGCATGATTATCCAAAAAACTTATTCATCTAATTCTTGTTACAAGTGCTAGTACACAAAGTTGTGTGAAAATATTGTGATATTCCTTTATCTCTATGTTGATTACATATTGATCATTAGCAATGAGATGAATGGAATTTTAGAAACAAAGAGGTTTCTAACTTTCACATTCAAGATGAATGATCTTGGACTAGTTTACACACTTTTAGGGATCAAAGTAAAGCAAAATAGTGGGGGTTATAAACTTAGTCAAACACATTATGTTGAGAAAGTACTAGACAAGTTCAAACACTTACATTTCAAAAAAGTGAGTACTCAATTTGATCCTAATGTAATACTTCAAAAGAATGATGGAAAAGTTATGGCTCAACCGGAATATGCAAGTGCATACAATGTACTAGACCCGGCGCAACATTTGCAATTAGTAAAATGAGTAGATTTTACTAGAAATCCAAATGGTGAGCACCGGAAGGGCATCATTAGGATTTTTGTCTATCTTATGAAAACTAAAAATCTTGGTCTCCATTATGGTAGTTTTTTTGCCATATTAGAAAGATATACCGATGCGAGTTGAGTATCGAGTGTTAAATATCATAAATATGCATTTTGGTGGATATTTACACTAGTCGGGGGTGCAATTTCTTGGAAGAACAAGAAACAAATGTAAACCACTCTCTCAACCATAGAATCAGAGTTCGAGGCTCTTGCTTCCGCTTGTGAAAAAGCTGAATGGTTGAGGGACCTTCTCTTAAAAGTTACATTGGCTAAAGACAATGTTTCAAAGGTGTTGATATATGGTAATCAAGCCAATTTACCTAGAGCATAAGAAAAGTGTATAACCAAAAGTCTAGGCAAGTACGATTTAGACATTATTTCGTGAGAAAATTGATTAAGGATGTAATCATTTCATTCATATATATAAGATCGAATTATAATTTGGTTGATCCTTTTACTAAGCCACTGGCCAAAGGCTTAGTAAAAACAACCTCAAGAGGCATGGGGTTGAAACTCTTTGAGTAAGAGTTCCGACAGCGGCGACAACCCAATCTTACATTAACAGAACATTAACCTCAAGATTAAATGGGTAATAACAAGTCGTTGATTTGGATGCTTGTCGAACATTTCATGATAATATTGATCTTTAAAATGAGGGTTGAGTTTTTATTTTAACTCTGATTGAAGTTTAATAACGAGGGTATGTGTTTCATGGAAAAATGATACAATATGAACTTCACCTGTGTGAATTTCGAGATGGTGCTGTTTCAAAGTGAGAGTCGGAGTTTCTCTCACGAAAAGTTCATGAAACAGGAAAGCATATGGCCATAAATAAGTGTTAGGCGATAAATACAGCCGAAGAACCCTTAAAGAATGTGTGTAAGGTAACGTCGGTCTAATCATATGGATTAATGGTTTAAAAGCATTGCTATATAACATTCAGATTAGACTTTGCGTTGTCCTCACTAACGTTAAGTTTTAAATCGAAAGATACCTAACTGTATTAAAATTCTTTATACCTCCTTTTTTGGAATTAGACTTCTCATTATTAGAACAAGTGGGGGATTGTTGGAAATTATGGACAATCAATGCCCATGGGAGTGTTCCAATATAACAAGAAAATATTCAAGTTAAGATTAATTTTTGAATTTAGAAATAGGCAACACTTGTGAAGTGTTGCATTATGTTTGAATTCGGAAATATGCAACACTTCGTGAAGTGTTGCAGAATGTGAAACATTGCAACCTTTGAAAACTGTTGTTGTAGGTGAAACAATGCAACACTTGGTAAAAGTGTTGTTGTAGGTGAAACAGTGCAACGTTTGAAAAGTGCTGCTGTATGCAAAACATTGCAATATTTAGCAAAATTATTGTTGAAAGTGCGTGTTTCATCAAGGGTCGCAATCTTATGAAACAACACCAGTTTGGCCTAAAAATTGAGCATTTCGAATTTAGAAAAAACACAATAAAAATCGTGCATCCTCTTCACATAATTCCACACACTCTTCCCTGCATTCGAATATTCACCAGTCTTGTGTAAATTCGATTAGAAGGCTGAATTATCCTGGGTGTTATTACGTTCCAACTCTTAGACTATAAGAGAGTGCTTGAAATATTAAAAAGGAAAGTGACATGATTCACGATTCTACCCTCGATCCATTTGATTTAAATTAATTTTCTAACAGTTATTAAAACTGCAAATTTGTAGCGATTATTAATCTATCAAATCTTTTTATATAAGATATTTTCTCTTTTATAAAAAATATGTCACCACTTTATTTTCATGTGAGGTTATAACCTTTTCATTCGTCAAATTTGTAAAATGCTAGATTGTTACCAGGAAGCAACATGTTCTATGATTCGAGTACAATGTTAAAAAAGTAAGGGAGGTTGCACCACCTTCTAGATGCAGTGAAAAATAAGCAAGAGTTCTCGCATTTTCGGGTACCAGTGTGGGTAAAAAAGTTTGTTCAGGAGAGTGTGTTTCGTTTTAGAACATGGAATATAGGCACAATTATTGAAAAAAGTATAGAAATAGTGGACATTATGGTTAGGAGGAAGATCAATTTCGTTTGCCTGCAAAAAAATAAGTGGACGGGTGAAAAGACGAAAAAATTAGATAACTTGGGATATAGCTTTGGTACATCGGCAAAATTAGATCGAGAATTAGGGTGGATATAATTGTATAAAAGGAGTGGAAGAAGGATATTGTGGATGTGAAAAGATTAAGAGATTGGATCATAACTTGTAATGGAACAAGACACCTTTAATTTATTAGTGCTTACATACCTCAGGTTGGGTTAGCAAAACACCTTAAAGTAAAATTTTGGAATGATTTAGAAGACTTATTTTATAGCATAACACAATGAGAGAATATTTTTCTAGAAGGAGATCTAAAAAGACATGTAGGGGTGTATCAAGAGGTTTTAAGGGTGTGCAGTCCCGAAGAGGTAAATGTGAGGGTAAATTCATTCTGGAGTTTTCGTCGACTTTTGATATTAATATAGAAAGTCAGATATGAAGGTTTGCTTGGATTGTAATGAACTGTCTGCCTCAAGAAATATATTTAGAGAGATGTTCATTCCACCCTCAGTGTTTCCTTCCAAACCCTTGAAAATCCAAAATTATCCTTCATGCGTCCGGAGATGCATCTTTGGGCGCACCTATATCACACAAAAATGCGCTATTCTAAGATTCACCTCATTCTGATCAAAATATGATCTGAAGATGCATCTCCGCATATTATTTGGGTGTATTAAAGATACATCTATGAAATGTCCACTGAAGTCCTTTTATAGGTATTGGAAGCATGGTAATTGCAAGGAAAATTCCTTTGGAGATGCTTCTTCGAAAATCCCCCTGAATGGTTTTAGAACGCCATTATTGTCCCAACATTATAATTTTTTTAGGCCAAGTTATATTAAGGTAAAATAAAAGTAAAAATCAAGTTTAATTAAAGGTAAATGAAAGTAAAAAATCATACATTAATTCAAAAATGCAACATCATACATAATATTTGTCCGAAAATACAAAAAAAATAATACATCCAAACATTAATTATTGCGCATGTCGAATCCCATGCCTTCTCCTCCTCTGACTGTACTCCACGAAATTTTGTAACTCGATAATCGTGTTCTTTAGGACGCCCTACTGGAGAGTGTTATCCTCAAAGAATCCTGACTTTATGCATGTTCTACCCATCTACATAACGCGCTGACAGACCGTTGTCACACTCTCGACTTGGTCATCGTGAATCTCAAGTACCCCCTGGTTAACTGGATGTAAGGGTGTGCACGGGTCGGTTTGGTTTGATTTCGAGAGAATCTGATACTCAAATCGATCAAAAATATATAGATTAGTTTGAAATGGATTTGCATATTTTTTTTATAAAACTCAAACCTAACCAGATCGATAAACAACGGCCTGGTTTGGGTTGGATTGATCAGATACATTAAAAACAAATGTGAAAAATTATTTTTTTAAAAAATTATTTTACATCAACTAATTTTCCATAATAGTATAAAATCTTTAATTTTTTTCATTTCTCCATATAGGTTGTGAATGTCACAAATGGTGTTTCATTTGTTTATCCTTGAATTTGAATACCTTTTACTAGTTTCCATGATAATAATAATAATATAAAGTATATGAATTAGTTATGGTTGATTCAGGTAGACAAGCTCACGAGTAGAATTTTGTAAATCCGTTGCTCAAACCAATTAACATCGGGTTTCATTGGTTTGGTTCGGTTTTAGCTTTAACTAATAAATTGTCCAACCCAAACACCATGGTTTGGTTTGGATTCCAGTTTGGTTCGAATTTGTCTGAACCAATGAACACCCCTAGCAAGCCTAGGTGGTCTTCTAGTAGTGTATGGTGGCATGATAGAGTGTGACACCCTATAGAACCATGTCATGTAATCGTCTGCCACAACCCAATGTATAGGAGTTGACAGCTGGCGATAATCCTCTGGTATCAAGTGACTCTCAAATTCATCCAGTATCACACCAAGATCTTTGCGGCGGACGCCGGGAGAAGCGGACCTATATGGCGGTCCTTGAATAATCTGCAAGTAGCCAAACTGGTGTATCACTCGCTCGAGCAGATAAGAATACATGAGAGAAGATCCACATGTAAGCCATCAGGAATGTAAGGAAATGACGTCAAACTGACGCGTCTGGCGCTGACCCTCATATGCGCAGAAGTAAGCGTCATCTAGTATCATACAATCAAGATGTAAATATATAAAGTCACATTTAAGTGATGTAAATGGTCAACACCATACAAGCTTTTTATTAAATAAAATGTGGTAAAGTTTTTACCGTAGAAATTCTAAGGATGAGAATAAGTTTCTTTGGTACCTTTAAATAGAATAGTAACAATAGCTATATATATAGAAACTATTGTGTATTCATAATGATATCTACATTGAGAGAAATATATAGAAAAAATACATTAAAGTTTCTCATCTTTATTTTAGTTGTGTAATAATATTATGTTATTCTGGTACCCAACAGTGGTATTAGAGCATTTAGTTCGTAATCACTGATCCACTGCGATTATTGTTCACTGTTACTATTCTCAAGTGTGGTTGTATACTTTTGTAATGATTGTTAACGTGTACTAGATTTGTTCAAGTACACGATAAAACATACAATATTACTTACGTATATTGTACTATTCACGGTGAAATTGTGTAATCCGATTCAAAACCATGGCAACAAAATTTAAGATTGAGAAATTTAATGGGAGTAATTTCTCACTGTGGAAATTAAAGATAAGGGAGGTTCTAAGAAAAGACAATTGCCTAAACGCAATTGATGGTAGACCTGCATATATCACTGACCAAAAGTGGAAGGAGATGGATGACAATGATGTTGCCAATTTGCACTTAGCGATGGTCGATTCGGTATTGTCAAGTATTGTAGAGAAAAAGACTGCAAGGGAGATCTGGGATGTCTTATTAAATTGTACGAGGTCAAGTCACTTCACACAAGAATTTTCTTTAAAAAAAAGGCTTGGCACTTTCTGAATGAATGAATCCATATCAATAACAAATCACATAAACACCATGAATACACTATTTGCTCAGGTCATAGCGTCAAATTTCACGATAGCTGAAAATGAACGTGATGAACTTCTACTTCAAAGTTTACCTAATTCATGTGATCAACTCATCATCAACATTACAAACAACAATATTGCTGACTCTCTTCATTTTGATGACGTTGCTGATGCAATTATTGAAGAAGAATCTAGACGCAAGAATAAGGAAGAAAGGTTAGAAAAACAAGCAGAAGCTTTAGTGATAACGAAAGGCAGATCAATGGAGCGAGGATCTAGTGGGAGTTAAGATCGTGGTAGATCAAAACCTTAGATAAGGAAGAATATCAAATGCTACAATTGTGGTATGAGAGGGCATTTGAAAAGGGAGTGTTAGAACAACAAAAGGAATGAAGACAAGACATCAGAAGCATCCACCTCTCAAGGTTGTGTTGCCAATACCTCAGATGATGGAAAAATCTTGTATAGTGAAACAACAATCAGTTCTAAAGGTGGAAATGCCCTCAATAATGATTGGATAATGGACTCGGGCGCCACATGGTATATGACTCCACACAAGGATTGGTTTTGCACCTATGAACCTATCTCAAAAGGATTTGTATTCGTGGGTAATGATCACACTTTAGAAGTTGTTGGGATTAGTATTGTTAGAATAAAGACACATGATGGTATTATTCGCAAAATACAAGGGGTAAGTCATGTAAAGGACTTGAAGAAGAATTTATTGTCTATTGGGCAATTTGATGACCTCGGGTGCAAGATCGACAATGAATGTGGAAACTTAAAAGTAGTAAAGGGAAACCTTGTGGTGATGAAAGTAAAAAAAAAACTCATAAATAATATATACATGCTTGTGGGGGATACGTTGCAAGATTCTAATGCGTTGGTTATTGTAGCCAGCCAAGAAGAAACAACAATTGTGTGGAATCACAAACTAGGCTATATGTCAGAACATGGTTTAAAAGTTCTTGCGGAAGAAAATCTTTTACCCAAGCTCAAGACAATGAATTTGTCTTTCTGTGAGCACTAAGTGACAAGCAAGCAACATAGATTGAAGTTTTCCAGAGTAACTACTAGAAGCAAATACATACTTGACTTGATACATTCTAATGTGTGGGAGCCACCACAAATATCCATGGTGGAGCAAAATATTTTGTGTCATTTCTTGATGACCACTCCAGGAGATTATGGGTGTACCCAATCAATAAGAAGTCAAATTTGCTTACATTATTCAAGGAATTCAAATCACAAGTGGAACTTGAAATTGGTAAAAGAATAAAGTGCTTAAGAACAGATAATGGAGGAGAATATGTAGATGGTGACTTTTTGAAATTCTGCAAATATGAGGGTATTATAAGACAATTCATAGTTCCATATACGCCTCAACACAATGGTGTAGCGGAGAGAAGAATAGAGCTCTCCTAATGTCATACCCTAAATTCCCCCCCCCCCCACCTAATTCACTTGCATTCATCTATTGGCATTCATTTCGCTGCAACCATTCATTTATGTTTCATTCATCTTCATCTCATTATCTGAACTAATTCCTTATGACCATTTCATATGGTCATAAAGATTTCATTTTCCATACATAAGTCGGGATTAATGGTCACTTTGTTTGATTTATTTGTTCTGATCAGTCCCTGCATGTCCATAATCAGCATTTGGTGATGAGTTTCATTTAACCTTGTCAGATTAATTGTTTAAGGTTTATTGTGAACTTTCATTAGGTTTTAGTCGATGCATCACATTGGGTGCTTGATAGCATGAGTAATTAGAGATTTTGTTTTGTGATTTTTAAGGTTTAGCTTTGATTAATTAGGGCTGTGTATTTGCATTGCATTTCAAAATAAGTTAAAGCACTGTTTTGTCTTGTTTTGGTTCTTATTTATTAAGTTCTAGCAAGAAAGTTTAATTGGTTTATAAGTTTAAGTTCTTGTTTTGGTTCTCATTGTGTTGATTGGAAGTAGTAATAATCATTATAATTGTTTTCAAATTCATTTAGAATAAAAAAAATATAATCATGATGATTTTTTTAGGTATCCTAATTTGAATTAGGTAAGTCAAATTTTTGGTCACATTTACGAACAAAATCAACATTGTGTGTTACATTAAAATTCAAAAAAATAAACATCCCTTTTTACATTAAATTTAATCACTAAAATAATTTATAAAAAAAAGGATTTCAAAATAATATAAGCATGATAAGTTTTTTTTTACATTATAATAAAATGGTACATTGCTTTTACATTAAAATCCAACAAAAATAAATGTTCAAGTGTGGGGGGTCCCACAAGGCTTGTTGTTTTGGCTTGTTTTGTTGTCTCATGCATGAGGCCTCTTTTCTCACTAACCATTGTAGCAAACCTTTTGTTTCTTTGGCCAGAGGTTTTGTCCTGTATATACTTGTAAATGTAGAAGCGGCGTCAATTAACATAAATATTGAAAATAGGTACAGATAAGAAGTCAAAAACATAAAAGCACAAAAATAGATTATTAGTTTTTCAAAACATAGCAGAACTTTACACTATTTTGATCAAACAACCTTTGTACATCAAGAAAGTTAAACAGTCCCATTTAATTTGCATCATTCAAACAACATGGACATTAATTTGTATCACTCTATATCAATTGGTAAAACCCTAATCCATAAGCTTAGATACCATCAATATAAATACAAAGTTCTGTTAACACTATTAAAAAAACCATATATCAAGATTTGAAAAAGCCATCATACCATATTTGAAACAAAATTCGAAAAGATTCTCACAGCCATATATCATACATATATCAAAACATCTTGGAACAAAACAAAAAATTCATACAAGTTATAGTTTTTTTTAATGTTTAGCGTCATTCAAACAATCAACAAAAGAATAATTACAGCATAACAACAACAACAACAACACAAACTAAGCCTCACACAGATCAGCAACAAAAGAGTCGAAGAAATTTGAAGCAAATTGAGAGAAAAAGCACAAAACAGAAAGATCACAGAGCAATAATCAAAGACATTTTCACCTGAATTTGTGGTAGCTTTCTTTCTTTAAATGCATCGTGCCTGACATGAGTTTTTAAACTCTTGCTTTATCTTAAACCATTGATCCTTAGAATGTTGTATCATTAAATGAGTCTGATTGAAGTATTCTCTGTTTCTCCCTGAGCGTTTGATTTTATGCTTGAGTCACTGATAACAGTTACATATTGAGTATAAGAGGGCGAGATTTTGGTTGTTGTGAGGTTAGAGTTTCTAGAGTTTTGATTCATTGTTTGGTTGAGATATTGGTAAACGAGCTTTAGATTTGAGTAGAGGGTAAAAAATTAGTTAGGGTTAGTATTTGGGGTTTGGTGATTTGAGAAGGTTCTCTGCCGAAGAAGACGGCGCCGCCGCCGGCTGCCCTTCTCCGTCGAGGGAAATTGAAGGTTCAATAAGACAAAATTAGAGAGAGCGTTTGAATGATGAGAGAGAATGAATTCATCAAATATGGGATTTTTCTTTCCTTTTTTCCTGTTATAACTCAATGTGTATTGCCTCGTTTCTTTCTCAACCGTTTCCAGCTTGCCACAATTATTTACCTAACTGTTTGATGAAGACAAACAATTTTTGCTATTCATTTCATTATGCTTTGCGAGAGGATGATGCGGAGATTCAAAAGCGAGTTGAAGGAACTCCAAGAGCGTCAAGCTAAGAAGAATTTTTTAGTGTTATTTCTTACTATTCATGTACTTGATTTCAGACTGTTGTATTTTAGTTCAGTTCATTGTTCCACTTGTACTCAGTACATTTGCTTCTATTGAATGAATGAGTGTTTTTGCTTCTTATTCTGTCTTCTGTTCTACGCATATTACTTACAAAATACATGCTAACAACTGTAAAGTTCATAAGGATCCCTGAAAATAAAAACAAAATAAACATAAAAAATTCATTAAAAAATTGCATCCATGCATATACCATTACATTTGCATCCATCGGCATGCATGCTGTCGCGGTGAGAATTAGATACCAAGCTATTATGTTAACTTGAATCACATTTCTTTTATTTTACTACCGTCTTTGATTTATCCAAGGGAAGGGAGAAATATCGAATGTCCCACAGTATGCAATGCAAATGCAGCTAAGAGTCTAAGGTTCGGGAGTTGGTTATACCTAGGGAAGGTGTTAGCATCCTAGATATATGTAGTACTCTACAGGAACCTCTTGTTTTATCATGTTATTTATTGGTTGTTATCTGTTTGCTAAGGATAAAAAGGTTGGGAGACCTAAAGTTCTATTCCTAAGTGTGCTCGACAAGATATCGCATCTTGTACCTATATATCCTGTCGGGAAAGGAATCAGAGCACTTGTAGTTCTCCTCTGAAGGATACTAAAGTTGTTTGAAAGTTTATGAGAGAAGATGAGTCATCATCTTAAGAAACCGCCATAGTTTTTTTGAAAATTGTTTGTATTTGTGGGGTATGGGATTGTATGTCTCTTCTTTGAAATGATTCACGTCTAATTCTCTTGTGTGGAGAATTAGGTGGGCTAAAGTTTGATTGTAAAATCAAAATTAGGGGGGGACTAACTTAGGAAGTCTATCCTAAAGTTGTCTAATAAACTTATCTTAAGGGTGTAAAACCTATGGGGAGGTATGATGCAAATGAAATGCATCATGCACAATAATTTGATTATCATGCATGAGATTTTTCTTTGGATATTAATGCGATTAATTATTAAATTTAAGCGAAAGTGCTAGCAAAGTGGTGCTAGTCTTGTGTCTAGTGACCAAAAGGTTGAATACGATGCCTAAAGGCGATCGACTTACATGAGTAGAAAATGGATTCGACGATAGATCGAGAGTTTTAATGTTTTGAAAAGGTTTAGAACAAAATAGAATGCATACATCACATACAGTAGTAAACAAGCGAAAAATATAAGCAAAGCGATATCAATCAAGTTCTAATCTAAATCCATACAAACATAACCAAGCGCAAGAGATTCTAACGGGGAACGACTTATTAAGAAAAAGAGTTGTCTTTTAAGGTTTATTATTATTTTAGAATTAAGTTAAGGATTATTAATTAATTTGAAAAAAGGTTAAAGGTTTCTAAATAAAAGATTTTAATTATTTTGAATTTCTTTTTAATTATTATTTAGTTTAAAGTTATATTAAAGGAGTTATTAAAGTTTTCCTTATTGATAAAGAGGGTTTTAATTATTTTTAAAGTTTTATTTTAGTTTTTAAAGTTATATTAAAAATTAATGAATAATAAAAGTTTTCTTATTAATTAAAAAGGTTTTAATTTTAATATTTAATAAAGGGAAAAAAGTTTTATTTTTAAGTAGGATTTTGCAAATTTTAAGGGAGTTTTATCAAAAGTTTATAATTAATTTTTAATTATATTTTATAAGAAAGGTGATATTTTAACTATATAAAAGGAAAGTTACTTTTTTTTAAGGGTTAAAAAGTTTAATTTTTTTAGTTATGTTAAAAAATAGATTTTGATTATTTTAGAAAATAGGAACTTATTTTACTGTAAAAGGTTAAATTGACTAAAAAAACGCAGATCTATTAATTAAATAAAACGGTGGAATCCTGTGTTTTGCAAAGGGAGAGGGTCCATCGCGGACCCTCAAATCACAACCGTGAGATGTGTGTGTATCGTGTTTGATTTGGTTAGATGGGGAGGGTGCACGATCGTATGGTGTGTGCATGTGTATACGATTAAAGCGTCAAACAAGGAAAAAGACAAGAATCCACACGCGGACTCTCATATTTTGCTCTCTCATCCTATCTCTCTCGTATGTCTCCTCCTCTGAAAACCCTAATCGCCGCTGATCACCGTTCATCTCTCCGAATCAAATAAACAGTAACCCTAACCCCACACAGCCCAATACCCCCAATTCCACTATGATTTTTTTTTGTTACATATTACACCAGATTATGAACAATGCGAAAATAAAGGAAAAAAAGAGGAGATCGGCGAGGGTCGCCGGCGGAGATGCGAGCCTGGCGTGAACGGATCCTCCTTCAGGGAAGAATCTTCATCTTTTACCTTCTTGTGTGATTTTGGTTGCCTTCGTGTGGTTCTGCTTCTTTCTTTTTGTGACCTTCTGAGATGATGATGAACGCCTTTGAATCTCTGTATTTTTTTTAGCTGGTAACGAAAATGATGATTTTTGGTTGTTGGTAAGGGTGATATTTTTTTTGATGAGTGGGTTTTGGAATCGTGATGTTTGTCTGGTGAATTTTTCCGATTTTTTGATGAATGGTTTTCTTAGTTTTCTGGTATGATGAGGGTATGAATTGATGAGGTTTTGGTGGTTGTTGTTTGAATTTTGATGATGGCTTCCCCCTGTGCGTTCTGATGTGATCCCTTATTATAGATTGTACTCATTAAACCCCTGATAACTGCTTGATTGATTATGTCTGAATGCTTGTTTTGGAAACAAATTATTGTTGTTTGAATCTGTGAAGAACTTGTCTGGGAAAGAAGTTAATATGTTGGGGACATGTCGGATCCTGTACGATTGACACTTGATGATGACAGTTCCTTTTGAACTTGTCTAATGTGGCGTGTGAACATGTTGGGAGATGGTTTTAGAAACATTTTGAATTGCTTTGGAGACAGACTTAATGATTTACTATTTTGGTCTGAGACAGGTTTGGTATTGTTTTGGAAATAGTTTGACACATGTTTGAACCAAGATAGTGTCACCTTGAATTGGTTTCCAAATCGATCAAAACTTGTCTGAATTGTTCTATTATGTCTGAAATTCCTGTCCCCTGCTGGTTTTGGAAAATTGTTGGTGGTATCTTAATGATATTGCCTAAAATTCCAAATTTGAAAATGATGAGATCTTTTAATGCTTGGCCCTAAATTCTGATTCGTGATTGTACCTTGGAAAGAAAAACATTAGTTTTAAAGATTTGAATTGATGGCTTGCTGTTTGCTTTTTCTGCAGTTGTCACAAGGACTGATATGAACCATTTCAGCGTGTACACCAAAGTCGCCCAAGAGTTCTTTTAGCAACTAGCATAATAAATGGAAACCTTTCTTTTCTGACAGTTGTGTACTTAAGGATTCCAAGTTGCTCAAAGGTATATGAAACCAAATTAGGACAAGGGCTTCCAACCTCCCTGTAGCAGCAGTACGAACAGGTCCTCTTTTTCAAAGTGTGATAGTGGCTTGATTATTGTGTATCTTGAGAATGTTTCTTTAAAAAAAGTGTAATGTGACTAATCAAGAATTAGTTATCACTCTTAAGCTTGTATCCTTGGCATGATCCCACCTTATACATTATGATGGAATTTTGAAACTAAATTCTAAATTATGCTTAAACTTGTGATGATAATAAAAGAGGATTTTGGTATTAATGCGAGGTTTTGAATCTATTAGAACTCATCACAAAATTGTTGTTATGCTAAGCCATTTCTTTGTGTTTGTGAATTAAATATGGTGAGTATGTTATAGAACTTAATCCAGACACGGAAATGTTTGATGGTACCATCTCGTCAATTCAAAATGACCTTCAATTTGGAAACTTCCTCTTTATGTGATCCAAAACTCCTGAATTTTGTATTTTGGGCAAATTTTGTCAAGTCTTTGCGAAAACAAATGAATTAATTTGAGCTTCCAATCAAAATTTGGGTGGTGGTGGACCTGAAGTACTTTAAATCAATCTTGAAATCACATCTAAACAAAAGAGTCCAACTTTGCTATGAACTTCATTTTACTAAACATGATTTAATAACTTGAAATGGGATCAAACGAATCTTGTGAATTTAATCTAAATCGAGGCCTTGAACCAAATCCAACTGCCTTGTAACAAATATAACTTGGGCTTGGATTTAGAAACTCCACTTCTAATTCTTTCCAAGTTGAACTTTCGTTGCCTAGGAATATAGCATCATAGAGCAAACGCGTCTCTTGCACTTGAGGAGTTTTAAGGAGGGGGGAAAGATGCCATCTTGTGATACAACATACTGCACAACCAGTGACTAGTCTTTAGGGACCAATCATCATATCCATTGGGTATAAGGACTTAATCTTCTGTGAGGAAATTTCTGAGGAATCTTGAGGGAAAGGAGGTTTGGGTGGTGGATTAGGGACCGAAAGGATAAGGACACAATCACACAGGAACCTAACACAAGCCTGGAGAGACCAGAGAACCTCCACAAACACACACATAGCACATCCTTCAAGTTCTTTGAGCCTTCTGCAGCAGCACCTGTCCTTAAAAAGAAACAAACAGACAACAACTAGGTAAAGCGGTTAGTTATGCACGAATGATCGACCTAATATGCTATGCAAAGGGCAAAACGGGGATCTTAGGGTCAAAAATTAGGGTGTGACAGATGCCCCTATTTAAGTTTCTTCTATCCGGAGATATGGAGATTGAAATCTTCGTCTTGACGGGATAGGAGCGACTTAAATACAAACATGCACAAAATTTTTGGCCCTAAGATGCCGCCAAATGCACATGATATGATATGAAATGCAGGACAAAGATCATGTGAGGAGTAATGTCATAGGGGATAACTGCAGTTGAAACTCTAAAACAACAACCAAAGAAAGAAAGACCCGACGAGGAATAGCTCAGCAAAGCAAGACTCCACAGGGAAAGATCCAACTCCACTGGGGAAAGAGACTACCAACTGACAATCACAGGGTGTCCTAAGAGGGGTGATGAATCAAAATAAGATTTCGATGGTCAAAATATGATTCAGTTTCTTATTTAACTAGATGTTGCAACGTATCGAAATAAAATGCTACGAGGTTGTCTGCCCCGAGCCAAAATCCACTTGAAAAGGGTAAAAATAAACTTCCCCTCGTCTCGGGTCATAAGCCACATACTGGTCTCAGTTTCTTCTTTAATTAAGTATTTCACTAGAAAAGGGTAAAAATAAACCTCCCCTAGTCTCGGGTCATAAGCCACAGACTGGTCTCAGTTTCTTCTTTAATCAAGTATTTCACTTGAAAAGGGTAAAAATAAACCTCCCCTAGTCTCGGGTCATAAGCCACAGACTGGTCTCAGTTTCTTCTTTAATCAAGTATTTCACTTGAAAAGGGTAAAAATAAACCTCCCCTAGTCTCGGGTCATAAGCCACATACTGGTCTCAGTTTCTTCTTTAATCAAGTCTTTCACTTGAAAAGGGTAACAATAAACCTCCCCTCGTCTCGGGTCATAAGCCACAGACTGGTCTCAGTTTTTTTCTTTGGGGATAGAATATCTACTACCGGTTTACCTGGTAGTTCACAAAGAAACATCATCTGCTACCGGTTTACTGGGTAGTCCTCAAAGAAAATATTACCTGCTACTGATTTACTAGGTAGTCCACAAAAGGTAATTTTGCTACCAGTTTACTGGGTAGTCCATGAAGGAAATTTTGGCTGCTACCGATTTATTGGGTAGTCGGCAAAGAAAAGATTACTGTTACCGATTTACTGGGTAGTTGACAAAGAAACAAATTGTCTGCTACCGATTTATTGGGTAGTCCATAAAGGAAATATTACTTGCTACCGGTTTACTGGGTAGGAAAAAAATATTACTTGCTACCGATTTACTGGGTAGTCCACAAAGAAAAGATCATCTGCTACCAATTTACTGGGTAGTCTATAGAGAAAATATTATCTGTTGGGGATAGACAAACTATTTTGAGGAGACTGCCATTTGTCGTCCCAATAAAAACTCGAGAACAAAACAAGTTGCTCAAATAAAGAGGCCGCCACTTGTTGTCTGGTATGAACTCCAAGAAAATCTTGTAATAACCGCCGGAGAAATAATTTATGTCTTCCATAGAGATCTTCAAATAAACTCTTCTTGGGGAGACAAAGTGCAAAATAAATGCACGCTCGATCTGGGTTCAAAAGTCCAGAAATATCTAAAATTTGTGATTGTCATGGACCAAAGTTCAATCCAGGAAATAACTAGAAAGGAACGGTCAAACAAAACTCCATCCATTGAGGACTGAACTCAACGGGTTTATCTTTATCTGAAAATGGAAAAGAAAATTGAAACAACCATATTCCACGAGGATCGAACTCAATGGGGAGTTTAGAAAGGATGTGTTCTTTATGCCTAGGGCTGACGATTCTACTTGGAGGGAGCAGACGAAACCCAGTCACTTGGGGATAAACGCAACCAAAGTGAAAGAATAAACAAACAAACACAAAAATGCAAAATGCTCAGATGCCATGAATCTACATGAAAGAATACCATGCTATGCTCATGCTTATGCTGACAAAACAACGGCAAGAAGCAAACTGGAGATGAAACAAGCATCTCGATACGGATACTCGACCAATCTTTGCAAGGTAGAAGCATCACTAGGGATGAAAGGAGAGTCGTATATGGAAACAAATCCCACTTAAAGGCTTCAATCTTCCTCTGGGGAAAAGAGAGTACTCCACTTGGGGATGAACATCATGACTTCACTTGGGTCTGTTAAGATGAACCTTATGATTCTGTTGGGGACGAGCAAGATTCAATGGGAACGAATCAGACTTATTGGTCGAAAAGACTTCATGGGGGATAAAATAAGCATCCACTGCGAGTAGAAGTAGTCTGGATGAGAGTTGTAACTGGATAAAATAAATATCCACTTCATCGGAGAAAAATGTCGGGGATGAAATAAACATCCGCCTTCACTGGAGAAGATTGTGATAGAGAGAAAATCCAATGGGGAATGAAATAAACACTCGCTTCGCCGGGGAAGGTTGAAACCAAAGAGATTCATTGAGGATTCTTAGGTTGCCGACTGGAGAAATCTTGCGTCAAACGTGCTATAACTTCTTGAAGTAGAGATTTACCGGGGAATAGTCGTGACTAACTAGAGCAAAGACTTACTAGGGGGTCGTCACATTACCCGAGATAGAAACTTTTTGAGGTCATGGGTGAATAATATCGTGAGACTGATGTAACACTGCATTGGTGACCTGCATGGTAGTCGCCATTTTGATTAATAGTTGTTATGAATGGACAAAAATCTTCAATTCTCGAATGCCCCAGAGTACATGGTTTATGAGAAGAAGTGATCCCAAGAGGATTTTACAGAAAACATGGCATCCAGCTGTTCCAATGTCTTCAAACTCTTGGAGAGATTTACCAAATCTCGACATAACTGCCCCAAGTTGACGACATTCTGTATAATCGAGTTTTTTGAATTTGGAGAGATTCATCAAATCTCGACATAACTGCCCCAGACTGACGGTATTCGGAGTATTCAAACCTGCCCCTTGGGGTCAGACTGTGAAACGACTGGGAAACAACTTGCCCCCTACTCAGCAAAGTCTTCAGGTGACGTGCCCCTGGATATGGTTATCCTTTTAAAATGATCCGCCATTTACTCATCAGAGTTTCAAATCTCAAAAGATTTAGCTCATCGTTGATGCTCGTATGCTAGCTTCTTATGATGTCAAGCAATGTTAGCAAGCAAAAAAATGTTAGTTCTGAAACCGCTAATGCAACATATGTTTGTCTTGAAAATTTTATTAAAAGATATTTTGGTGGTTGAATTACCGATTTTATAATGCCAATACGAATTTGAGCATAGCTCATAAGAGTCAGGAAACGATATCCCAATGAGTATGCTTTTTGGAATAAACTCTGCTTCAATTAGGTCTTTTGAGGGTTGTATCATGGATTGGTTCACGGTTTAAGAAACAAAGGATATAAGGCTCAAAGTGTGTTTGTGCCCACCCAATCTTCGTGATATTTTACTCCATTTTTGAAAATTACCCTGCCCCAGGTTAAGAATGAGGGTTTTTTTTTGTAGAGAAGAAAACTCCTACTTCAAAGGCTCAAAAGGGTTAACGAGAGTCTATCTCCCTTATATCTCTGGTGTTTGGGGATTTGAAACAATGCCTTATATCATCAACAGGGTTTTATTCAAAAGCATACAGCAATAGATCTCGCATTTGATTTCGTCATCCTCCATTCAATTCTCTGCCGAGGCAACAGATTGGGCAGCATTGGTATTATAAAATAGAAAGAACATTTTAAAAGAGTGAAACGAATGGATTTCTTCAAGACAAGCATTATTCATTACACCAATTATTCAAAATAACAAGTTCTTACACGCAACTAACAAATGCATTAACAAATAAAAAGCATTACATGCAAAAAGCAGTAAATTAACTAAAGCTTTGAGGAGACTGTCTCAGTCTGAGCTTATGGCTTTCATATTAGGTCCAGAGTTTTCAAAAGACAAGACACCACGTCGCATTAGCCTTTGTACGTCATGTTTCAAAGGAAAACAGTCTTCGATGTCGTGTCCGGGCGCACCTTGATGGAAAGCACAACGAGCCTCAGGTTTATACCACCACGGGAGATCCTTCGGGATGGCTGGCGGAGCTCGTGTCTGCACCATATTCCTTTGTATCAAATATGGATACAATTTCGCATAGGTCATTGTGATCGGATCAAACTGTCTTTGAACGTGGTTTTGATTATTGAATGATAGACGAGCCTGTGGTTGATGAGCAGTAGTGTTGGTGACGGGAGATATAGCAGCGATATGTTGAGGTCGTTGATACCTTCTTCTTTTTGGTCGTCCTTGATGCACAACACTTACTTTTTGTTCCTTCTTTTTCCCGAAGTTACTTCCATATTTCTTGGCATTGTTGGAAGCACTTCCTTCTTTAACCAATCTTCCTTCACGGACACCTTCTTCCAAACGCATCCCCATGTTTACCATCTCAGTAAAATCGCTAGGGGCGCTTGCTACCATCCTCTTATAGAAAAATGGGCTCAGTGTCTTCAGAAAAATTATGGTCATCTCTTTCTCCTCCAGAGGTGGAGTAACTTGAGCAGCTAGTTCACACCAACGCTGGGCGTACTCCTTAAAATTCTCTCTTTCTTTCTGGGTCATGGCTCTCAGCTGGTTTCTATCTGGTGCCATGTCAAAATTATATTTGTATTGCTTAATAAAAGAATCACAGAGATCATTAAAGTTGTGGATTTTTGAACTATCTAGCCCCATGTACCACTTAAGGGTTGCGCCAGTCAAACTATCCTGGAAATAGCGTATCAGCAGTTGGTCATTATCCTTCTGAGTAGACATCTTCCTTGCATACATAACCAGATGACTATGCGGGCAAGAGTTTCCCTTATACTTCTCAAACTCAGGGACTTTGAACTCTGGGGGAACCTTAACATTAGGAACCAAACACAGCTCAGAAGCACTCTTTCCGAACAGCTCCTTCCCGCGAAGGGCCTTGATTTCTTTCTGTATTTCTGAAAACTTATTCTGGAACTCATCCATTCATTCTTCAATCCTAATACTTTCACTAGGAGCAGCATGGAACACAGACTCTTTTAGCTGGAAAGGAGCAGCATTGACCACAGGTGGTGGCACAGTCATTACAGCAGTTGTGGCGGGAACTTGAGAAACCGGTGGGCGGTATCCAGCTGGAGTAAAGTTAGGAGGCATCCCCCATGGGAAACCAGGAGGCATGGAATACTGAACTTCACCTATAGTGGGCGCCACTGGGATCAGTGCAGATATTATTTCAGAGATAACGGTGTTATATGATGGCGTACTATGTGATGACTAATTCTGAGCAGCCCTTAACGCTTCCATCATCCCATTGATCTTCTCCAAACTTTCTTTCAGTGTTGTAACCTCTTCCCGAAGTTCTCTGTTTTCCTGTTCGAGTTGATCCATTCTTTTCTTGCGGCCGGCTCGAGTATCGTATCGATGATTCAGCTCGACTGAGAAGAGAAACACGGATGAGAACATGGAATGCAAAGGAATGCAAATGCAAATGATGCGTATGATGCATCGAGATTCATGGAACTCAGCTATTTATAATCATCAGGGAATATCAAAAGACGCATTTTTATTTATTAAAAAGACGGTTACAACCATTAGTATCGGAATACTAAAAGATTAATTTATTACAACATTGATTACAAACGCGTCTGTACGCCTTACAAGGATCATGACATAAAAGATAAATAAAAGCTAGCAATGATGGATCTAAGGAGACTCTTCCAACGGTCTTCTCTTGAGTCGTTTGACTTCTTCCTCCATCTGAGCTTTTTCCAGAATGAGTAATGATTTCCCGCATCTACTCCTGAATCTTTCTTTATCTGTCACCAAGGTCTCCAGTCCCCTTAGATCGTCCAGATCATGACTCTTATAAGTGTACTTCAACGTTTTCTTTCATTCCTATGATGTTTACAAACAAAGCTAAGTTCCATGAAACTTTATAATATGATGCTCATGAATGCATGTATGCAAGTACAGAGACAAACACAAAGCACAAATAAGCAAACAAATAGACACAGCGTCCTAGGTTTGAAAGGTCACGAGCGTGGAGCCAAGGTCTAACCATCCTAATAGGTGTGTACTATGGTTTCAAATGTACCTGCCGAACGGGTTCTAAAAAGTTCCCAGAGTCCACAACCCATCTTTCAGATATTATTAATTTCCCAATTACTTGGTAGTCAATAATATTCTCAAGAGAATCTCGTCTGAGTGTAGTATCGCGTATCAACCATTTTAGAATTACTCCCTCATAGTCATCTCACTAGATCCTAAAAGGCCAAGTTGGGTTAAAGGTAACTACGGTCCTCAATATCCTGGGCTCCAAGGTCGAAAGTAGTAATGTATTCACGATAGCTCGTTCAACAAATATCACCTTCGAGAGGGCCTCAACTGAGTGTGGAATCTCAAATCGAATTCTTTGGGATTACTCCCTCGAAATCTCCTTGACTATATCCACGATCCTATCTTATATGTGCTCTCAAGTCCGGGTTAGGATTTATCTCACCACTCAAGTGTAACAAACCTGCCAAATAGAAAATCCAAGCAAACAGATAAACAAGTATACATACATACACAAGTATAAACAAATAACATAAAATAAACAAGTTAGGGGGAACCCTCTTATGAGAGTCCCCAGTGAAGTCGCCATTTCTGTCGCGGTGAGAATTGGATACCAAGCTATTATGTTAACTTGAATCACATTTCTTTTATTTCACCACCGTCTTTGATTTATCCAAGGGAAGGGAGAAAGATCGAATGTCCCACAGTATGCAATGCAAATGCAGCTAAGAGTCTAAGGTTCGGGGGTTGGTTATACCTAGGGAAGGTGTTAGTATCCTAGATATCTGTAGTACTCTACAGGAACCTCTTGTTTTATCATGTTATTTATTGGTTGTTATCTGTTTGCTAAGGATAAAATGGTAGGGAGACCTAAAGTTCTATTCCTAAGTGGGCTCGACAAGATATCGCATCTTGTGCCTACATATCCTGTCGGGAAAGGAATCAGAGCACTTTTAGTTCCCCTCTGAAGGATACTAAAGTTGTTCGAAAGTTTATGAGAGAAAATGAGTCATCATCTTAAGAAACCGCCATAGTTTTTTTGAAAATTGTTTGTATTTGTGGGGTATGGGATTGTATGTCCCTTCTTTGAGATGATTCACATCTAATTCTGTTGTGTGGAGAATTAGGTGAGCTAAAGTTTGATTGTAAAATCAAAATTAGGGGGGGACTAACTTAGGAAGTCTATCCTAAAGTTGTCTAATAAACTTATCTTAAGGGTGTAAAACCTATGGGGAGGTATGATGCAAATGAAATGCATCATGCACAATAATTTGATTATCATGCATGGGATTTTCCCTTGGATATTAATGCAATTAATTATTAGATTTAAGCGAAAGTGCTAGCAAAGTGGTGCTAGTCTTGTGTCTAGTGACCAAAAGGTTGAATGTGATGCCTAAAGGCGATCGACTTACATGGGTAGAACATGGGCTCGACATTGGATCGAGAGTTTTAATGTTTTGAAAAGGTTTAGAACAGAATAGAATGCATACATCACATACAGTAGTAAACAAGCTAAAAAAATAAGCAAAGCGATATCAATCAAGTTCTAATCTAAATCCATACAAACATAATCAAGTGCGAGGGATTCTAACGGGGAACGACTTATTAAGAAAAAGAGTTTTGACTTTTAAGGTTTATTATTATTTTAGAATTAAGTTAAGGATTATTAATTAATTTGAAAAAAGGTTAAAGGTTTCTAAATAAAAGATTTTAATTATTTTGAATTTCTTTTTAATTATTATTTAGTTTAAAGTTATATTAAAGGAGTTATTAAAGTTTTTCTTATTGATAAAGGGGGTTTTAATTATTTTTAAAGTTTTATTTTAGTTTTTAAAGTCACATTAAAAATTAATGAATAATAAAACTTTTCTTACTAATTAAAAAGGTTTTAATTTTAATATTTAATAAAGGGAAAAATGTTTTATTTTTAAGGAGAATTTTGCTAATTTTAAGGGGATTTTATCAAAAGTTTATAATTAATTTTTAATTATATTTTATAAGAAAGGTGATATTTTAACTATATAAAAGGAAAGTTACTTTTTTTTAAAGGGTTAAAAAGTTTAATTTTTTTAGTTATGTTAAAAAACAGATTTTGATTATTTTAGAAAATAGGAACTTATTTTACTGTAAAAGGTTAAATTGACTAAAAAAACGCAGATCTAATAATTAAATAAAACGGTGAAATCCTGTGTTTTGCAAAGGGAGAGGGTCCATCACGGACCCTCAAATCACAACCGTGAGATGTGTGTGTATCGTGTTTGATTTGATTAGATGGAGAGGGTGTACGATCGTATGGTGTGTGCATGTGTATACGATTAAAGCGTCAAACAAGGAAAAAGACAAGAATCCACACGCAGACTCTCATCTTTCACTCCCTCATCCTATCTCTCTCGTATGTCTCCTGCTCTCAACAATTAGGGTCCTGAAAACCCTAATCGCCACCGCTCACCGTTCATCTCTCCGAATCAAATAAATAGTAACCCTAACCCCACAAAGCCCAATACCCCCAATTCCACTCTAATTTTTCTTAGTCACATATTACATCAGATTATGAACAATGCGAAAATAAAGGAAAAAAAGAGGAGATCGGCGAGGGTCGCCGGCGGAGATGCGAGCCTGACGCGAACGGATCCTTCTTCAAGGAAGAATCTTCGTCTTTTACCTTCTTGTGTGATTTTGGTTGCCTTCGTGTGGTCTGCTTCTTTCTTTTTGTGACCTTCTGAGATGATGATGAACTCCTTTGAATCTCTGTATTTTTTTTAGTTGGTAACGAAAATGATGATTTTTGGTTGTTGGTAAGGGTGATGATTTTTTTTATGAGTGGGTTTTGGAATCGTGATGTTTGTCAGGTGAATTTTTCCGATTTTTGATGAATGGTTTTCTTGGTTTTCTGGTATGATGAGGGTATGAATTGATGTGAGTTTTTGGTGGTTGTTGTTTGAATTTTGATGATGGCTTCCCCCTGTGCGTTCTGATGTGATCCCTTATTATAGACTGTACTCATTAAACTCGTGATAACTGCTTGATTGATTATGTCTGAATGCTTGTTTTGGAAACAAATTATTGTTGTTTGAATCTGTGAAGAACTTGTCTGGGAAAGATATGTTGGGGACATGTCGGATCCTGTACGATTGACACTTGATGATGACAGTTCCTTTTGAACTTGTCTGATGTGGCGTGTGAACATGTTGGGAGATGGTTTTAGAAAAATTTTGAATTGCTTTGGAGACAGACTTAATGATTTACTATTTTGGTCTGAGACATGTTTGGTGTTGTTTTGGAAATAGTTTGACACATGTTTTAACCAAGATAGTGTCACCTTGAATTGGTTTCCAAACCGATCGAAACTTGTCTGAATTGTTCTATTATGTCTGAAATTCTTGTCCCCTGCTGGTTTTGGAAAATTGTTGGTGGTATCTTAATGATATTGCCCAAAATTCCAAATTTGAAAATGATGAGATCTTTTAATGCTCGGCCCTAAATTCTGATTTGTGATTGTATCTTGGAAAGAAAAACATTAGTTTTAAAGATTTGAATTGATGGCTTGCTGTTTGCTTTTTCTGCAGTTGTCACAAAGACTGATATGAACCATTTCAGCGTGTACACCAAAGTCGCCCAAGAGTTCTTTTAGCAACTAGCATAATAAATGGAAACCTTTCTTTTCTGACAGTTGTGTACTTAAGGATTCCAAGTTGCTCAAAGGTATATGAAACCAAATTAGGACAAGGGCTTCCAACCTCCCTGTAGCAGTAGTACGAACAGGTCCTATTTTTCAAAGTGTGAGAGTGGCTTGATTATTGTGTATCTTGAGAATGTTTCTTTAAAAAAAGTGCAATGTTACTAATCAAGAATTAGTTATCACTCTTAAGCTTGTATCCTTGGCATGAGCCCACCTTATACATTATGATGGAATTTTGAAACTAAAGTCTAAATTATGCTTAAACTTGTGATGATAATAAAAGAGGATTTTGGTATTAACGTGAGGTTTTGAATCTATTAGAACTCATCACAAAATTGTTGTTATGCTAAGCCCTTTCTTTGTGTTTGTGAATTGAATATGGTGAGTATGTTATAGAACTTAATCCAGACACGGAAATGTTTGATGGTACCATCTCGTCAATTCAAAATGACCTTCAACTTGGAAACTTCCTCTTTATGTGATCCAAAACTCCTGAATTTTGTATTTTGGGCAAATTCCGTCAAGTCTTTGCGAAAACAAATGAATTAATTTGAACTTCCAATCAAACTTTGGGTGGTGGTGGACCTGAAGTACTTTAAGGCAATCTTGAAATCACATCTAAATAAAAGAGTCCAACTTTGCTATGAACTTCATTGAACTAAACATGATTTAATAACTTGAAATGGGATCAAACGAATCTTGTGAATTTAATATAAATCGAGGCCTTGAACCAAATCAAACTGCCTTGTAACAAATATAACTTGGACTTGGATTTAGAAACTCCACTTCTAATTCTTTCCAAGTTGAACTTTCGTTGCCTAGGAATATAGCATCATAGAGCAAACACGTCTATTGCACTTGAGGAGTTTTGAGGAGGGGGAAAGATGCCATCTTGTGATACAACATACTACACAACCAGTGACTAGTCTTTAGGGACCAATCATCATATCCACTGGGTATAAGGACTTAATCTTCTGTGAGGAAATTTTTTAGGAATCTTGAGGGAAATGAGGCTTGGGTGGTGGATTAGGGACCGAAAGGATAAGGACACAATCACACAGGAACCTAACACAAGCCTGCAGACACTAGAGAACCTCCACAAACACACACATAGCACAACCTTCAAGTTCTTTGAGCCTTCTGCAGCAGTACTTCTCCTTAAAAAGACACAAACAGACAGCAACTAGGTAAAGCGGTTAGTTATGCACGAATGATTGACCTAATATGCTATGCAAGGGGCAAAGCGGGGATCTTAGGGTCAAAAATTAGGGTGTGACACATGCATATCATTTTTCGAAAAAAAACTCATCCATCCTTTGTCCATAACTTGCAAGGTGATTTCCGAAACACGTTTAGAACAAAAAACCATGTCTCGGGAGATGATGGACGAGCTAAGGAAAGGTCAAGAAGCATTGAAAGAGGAACTCAATCTTTTGAAGAT
Source organism: Lathyrus tuberosus (assembly GCA_022829125.1). Classification (NCBI taxonomy): domain Eukaryota; kingdom Viridiplantae; phylum Streptophyta; class Magnoliopsida; order Fabales; family Fabaceae; genus Lathyrus; species Lathyrus tuberosus. The sequence goes on from JALAZF010000126.1 coordinate 5,038,764, forward strand.
CCAAATGGGATGGGTATTGGAAACCATGCAAGCCTTGTTGAGAAAAGAGGGTCACCCCATATCTATTGCTACAACAAAGGGAGCTAGTGTTCCACAACCATCCAATGTTACCCTAACTTAAGGGAAATTCCATGTGGCAACTCCTCATTTTTTGGCATATGGCCCTCCCTCAGGATGTCATGTTCAACCTTCGAATTCTAAATCGACACATAAACATTCTTTGTCTATTCCTCCCCAGAATCACTGAAGTCAAGTTCAGAACTAGAATCAGAATCATAATAGGAGGAACAAGCTCCCTTCGACCCAATTCCTATACCTTATATTAAGCTCTACCCACAGCTGATTCAGAATTCATTAGTAACTCATCGATCTATCGGGCTTATGCCAACACCATACCCGCCACGGTATAATCTGAATGCATCATACGAGTATCACGCAGGGGAACTGGGACATGACTTGGATACTTGCACGACTCTGAAAGCTCAAGTTAGATAGTTGATCAACTACAAAAGCTTAGTCTTTGAAGAAGGCCGCCCAAAGGGTGAGTGTGGTTACCATACTGGAACAATGGGACACTCTATCGAGGAATGCAAGAATTTTAGGCTCAACATAAATATTGATAAACATAAAGTCACCAACACTCAAGGAAGAAGGATCCTGTGCAAATATCTATATTTCTGTGCCAGATAATAAGAAAGGCAAAGGACTTTTGAAACCCCTTAAGGTCGTCTACCACAAGGAAAATGTCAAGTGTGTGGCTAACGAGATATCCTTGTTTTCTCGTGAGAGCATCGAGATACCACTTTATAATTTCAATGTTATAACCCACACCAGCAAAAGCAAAGCAGAGGTGGGAGATAAATAAAAAAAAAGGCTGCATCCGATGATGGTGATAAAGCAAAAGAATTTGGAGATCGTCATGTCAGTTGCGACAAGCTTGTTGGCCCCAAACTTCAAGTGGTTAAAATGAAGAACTAGTAATGCATAGAGTGTTATGCCAACAACCGGTGCCTCTTGGTCTTCAGTACCAGAAACCTTGGATCGTTCCTCATTCAAATCAACGAGCCTAAGGCCAAGGATATCGAAAACAACGTCAGAATTAGTCTAGGCCTCGAAATAGCTTAAAAGGAAGGAAAACTCCCCTTTATTCAATTCCCGTAACATACATTGAGCTCTTTCCTTCCTTGCTCCAAAAGGGACTAGTGGTTCCACGACCTTTGGGACCTCCACCAGATCCTTTACCTCTATGGTAAAATCCAAATGCTTACTGTCTTTTCCATAAGGGCACTCCTGGACATGAATTAGAGAGATGTTATGCATTGAAGCATATAGTGCGGGAGTTGGTCTACAACAAGATCCTGAGCTTCAAAGATATGGGTCTGAATGTTGGAAACAACCCTTTTCTTGGACATGGAGTGTGAAACATGCATCAAGTTCAAAGAAGTCAAATCCCTAAAGTTGACAATCATTTGGCTGTTTCAGCATTCCATTTGAAATTTGCTTTGCATGTTGATGTTTATTTACTGTTAAGCATTGTTGTTTTATTTGAATTGGTAAGATTAATGAAATGTTTATGCATCTTTTGAATTAATCCATTCGTATTCACTTTTTTTTTCATTTATGTCAAAAAAAATTCTCCCTCTCCACTTGTCTTTATCAAATAGTTGTGTTAACAAAGAAATGAGGTCAAGGGAATTCCAATGAACGTAGTCAGTTGAGGAACTTGATCAGGTGAAATAATTTCAGTCAGGGGAAAATCACTTTGAACAACGGTCAATCAATAAGCAGATCTTCAAAACTCAAACTAGGGTAAGCCATCTCAAAGAGATTTGTAATTCCAACTCTCCAAAGATTGGTCAATCACAAGTCTCCTAATCCAAGAATTGGCATGTCAAGGGGAAGAATACTACAAAATTCAAACACTTGGGGCAAGCTACCTCAAAGTCAGAGCAAGTTGCTTCCATGCTCCTTTCAAGATAACATCTTAAAAAACCCACTGACTGGGCAAGGTGAACCACATAGGGGTGAGTCCTCTCCATGCCTTCAAGATGTTCATGCAAGATATACATCAGTAACCATTGAGTTTAAGACGAGTGCCAGTAAATCATTAGCATCCCATCAAATAGCCTTTTGCCTTTGACAAGAGAAACCTTGCTGCAAAAGAACCTTCAACCCATTACCCACCACATGGGCATTTTGGAAACCTTCAAGTCATTAAATAAGTCATTCTAACACATTAACCCAATCTGAATAACGTTAACATTTGCATATCATGATCATTCATATATCATGCATAAAATATTCGAGCTCATTTTGAATTGATCCTTATCTCTTTGGTTGATCTTATATCCAATGACCTCAAAAGTCCAATTTTGATTTAGCGCCCTTAAACCATAGTTCAGTTTTCGCTAGCAAACTCTGTTGTAGCCGGTAATTATCTTACTGATACCTTTGGTCAAGTTCAGTGTTGTCTGGAAAACTCTATTGTAGCAGGTAATTGTCTTACTGATGCCTTTGGTCAAGTCCAGCGTTATTTGGCAAACTCCGTTGTAGTCGGTAATTGTCTTACTGATGCCTTCGGTGAAGTCCAAGCTCGTATAGAAAACTTCGTTGTAGTTGGTAATTGTTTTACAGATGCCTTCTGTCGAGTCCAATGTTGTCTGGCAAACTCCGTTGTAGCCTGTAATTGTCTTATCGAAGCCTTCGGTCAAGTCCAGTATTATCTGCCAAACTCCATTGTAGCCGGTAATTATTTTACTGACGCCTTTAGTAAAGTCCAATGTTGTCTGGTAAACCCCGTTGTAGCCAGTAATTGTTTTACTGATGCCTTCAGTTTAGTCTATCCTCGCTTCGTATTACATTTTTTAAAGTCCAACGTCGTTTGGCATTCAACATTTTTAAAGTCCAACGCCGTCTGGCATTCTGTCTATTTTTAAAGTCTAGCGCCATATGGCATTCCGAATTTTTTAGAGTCCACCACCGTCTGACATTCTGTCAATTTTAAAGTCCAGCGCCGTTTGCATTCAGTAATTTCTTTTCCCCAACAATTTGTTATCACCGGTGAGTCTTCGCCCATCCGTTCTTGTCTATTTCCTATGGAACTCCAATACCATATGTTCATCATTCCCCACAAGTCTGTTTATAATCCATCATAAAAAAAATTCATGTTAGGGTACATCATATCCCCGACAAACTAAAAAGAAGTCCTTCAGCTCATAGCATAGCATGTCATTGCATTTAAGGGCAAAATCCTAGTCTTCTATATTTAAATACCTTTCACCCTGATTTCATGAGGATTACCATCACTCATGATATCCAGTAAAAATATTTAAATAGGGGCAAATGTCAAACCCTAAAATCTGCCCACCTAATTCATTTGCATTCATTTATTGGCATCCATTCAGCTGGAACCATTCATTTGTGTTTCATTCATCTGCATCTCATTATCTGAACCGATTCCTTATGACCATTTCATCTAGTCATAAAGATTTCATTTTCCATACATAAGTCAGGATCAATGGTCACTCTGTTTGATTTATTTTTTCTGATTAGTCCCTGCATGCCCATAATCAGCATTTGGTGACGAGTTTCATTTAACCTTGTTAGATTGATTGTTTAAGGTTTATTGTGAACTTTCATTAGGTTTTAGTCAATGCATCACATTGGGTGCTTGATATCATGAGTGATTAGAGATTTTGTTTTGTGATTTTTAAGGTTTAACTTTGATTAATTAGAGTTATGTCTTTGCATTGCATTTCAAAATAAGTTAAAGCACAATTTGATTTTGTATTGTTTTGGTTCTTATTTATTAAGTTCTAGCAAGAAAGTTTAATTGGTTTATAAGTTTAAGTTATTGCTTTGGTTCTCATTGTGTTGATTAGAAGTAGTAATAATCATAATAATTGTTTTCAAATTCAATTAGAATAAAACAAATATAATCATGATGATTTTTTTAAAGTCTACTAATTTGAATTAGGTAAGTCAAAATTTTGGTCACATTTAAGAAGAAAATCAACATTTTGTGTTACATTAAAATTCAAAAAAAATAAACATTCCTTTTTACATTAAATTTAATCACAAAAATAATATTAAAAAAAGATTTCAAAATAATATAAACATGATAAGTTTTTTTTTACATTATAATAAATGCTACATTGCTTTTACATTAAAATCCAACAAAATCAAAAAATGTTCAAGTGTGGGGGGTCCCTCAAGGATTGTTGTTTTGGCCTGTTTTCCTGTCTAATGCGCGAGGTTTCTTTTCTCACTAACCATTGCAGCAAAACTTTTGTTTCTTTGGGCAAATGTTTTGTCCTGTATTTACTTGTAAATGCAGAAGCAACATCAATAACCATGAATATAGAAAATAGGTACAGATGAGAAGACAAAAACATAAAAGCACAAAAACAGATTATTAGTTTTTCAAAACATAGAAGAACTTTACACTATTTTGATCACACAACCTTTGGACTTCAAGAAAGTTAAACAATCCCATTCAATCTGCATCATTTAAACAACATGGACATTAATTTATATCACTCTATATCAGTTGGTAAACCCTAATCCATAAGCTTAGACACCATCAATATAAATACAAAGTTATGTTTCAGTATTAAAAAAAAAACATATATCAGTATTTGAAAAAGCCATCAAATCATATTTAAAACAAAATTCAAAAAGATTCTCACAGCCATATATCATACACATATCTAAACATCTGGGAACAAAACAAAAAAATTCATACAAGTTCCAGTTTTATTTTTATGTTTAGCATCGTTCCAACAATCAGCAAAAGAATAATTACAGCATAACAACAACAACATAAACTAAGCCTCACACGAATCAACAACAAAAGATTCGAAAAAATTTGAAGCAGACAAGAGAAAAAGCACAAAACAGAAAGATCACAGAGCAAGAATCAAAGACATTTTCACCTGAATTTGTGGTTGCTTTCTTTCTTTAAATACATTCTGCCTAACATGAGTTTTTGAACTCTTGTTTATCTTAAACCATTGATCCTTGGATTGTTGTATTATTAACTAAGTCTGATTGAAGTATTCCCTGCTTCTCCCTGTGCGTTTGATTTTATGCTTGAGTCACTGATAACGGTCAAGTCCAATGTTGTCTAGTAAACTCCGTTGTATCCGGTAAGTGTTTTACTAATGCCTTCGGCTAAGTCCAGCCTCGCTTCGTATTACAGTTTTTAAAGTCCAATGTTGCTTTCCATTCAACATTTTTTAAAGTCTAACGTCGTCTGGCATTCTATCAATTTTTAAAGTCCAACGCAGTATGAAATTCAACAATTTTTAAAGGTCACCGCCGTCTGACATTCTGTTAATTTTAAAGTCCAGTGTCGTCTGGCATTCAGTCATTTCTTTTTCTCAACAATTTCTTATCCCCAATGATTCTTCGCCCATTCGTCCTTATTTATTTCTTGTGGAACGCCAATACCACAGTTTCATCATTCCCCACAAGTCTGTTTTTAATCCATAAAAAAAATTGATGTTAGGGTACATCATATCCCCAACAAACCAAAAAGAAGTCTTTTAGCTCATAGCATAGCATGTCATTGCATCTAAGAGCAAAATTCATGACTTCTATATTTAAATACCTTACTCCCTGATTTCATGAGGATTACCATCACTCATGATATAGAGTAAAAATATTTAAATATGGGCAACTGTCATACCCTAAAATCTGCCCACCAAATTCATCTGCGTTCATCTATTGGCATTCATTCAGTTGGAACCATTCATTTGTCTTTCATTCATCAGCATCTCATTATCTGAATCGATTCCTTATGAACATTTCATCTAGTCATAAAGATTTCATTTTCCATACATAAGTCAGGATCAATGGTCACTCTGCTTGATTTATTTGTTCGGATCAATCCCTGCATGCCCATAATCAACATTTGGTGATGAGTTTCATTTAACCTTGTGAGATTGATTGTTTAAGGTTTATTGTGAACTTTCATTAGGTTTTAGTCAATGCATCACATTGGGTACTTAATAGCATGAGTGATTAGAGATTTTGTTTTGTGATTTTTAAGGTTTAACTTTTGTTCTGGACTGGGCCGGGGTCTGCTCCTCAATCGAGCAGACCCAACCCACACGTCCTGGGATGGCCCAACAAAGGCCTCTTAGCACGACCAATGTCGAGCACATGCCCCACCTCAACAGTGTCGGGCACACACCACACCTCGGCAGTGTTCGGGCACACACGGCATAGAGCATCGGGCAGAGGCGCTAAGCCTCTCCGGGCTCGTTCCTCCTCGACACTCAGGTGCTCCCCCCTCGAGGAGCCATCTCCTTCTGCATATGAGAATCCTCCCCGCGAGGACACGTCTCTCCCCGACACGCAAGACTCCTCCCCGCGAGGACACCTTCTCATGTAACCACCCACTCCCGATGGAATCGGTCTGCCCTAATTCCGGAGATCTAGGAACGGTTACCCCAGGGCGAAGACCACGTACTGGTCTTCACTACGCCACGTAAGCCTTGGCAGTTACTTTGATTGGGTCTGGAAATCCAGCCCAATGCAAGTAACCGTTGGCCCCGCGCTGGGGGCTCTCTATAAATACCCTCTCACTTGAGAGGGTCAGGTTACGCAATCTCATACACTCTAACCTCTTTCTGTACTTGCTTTTACTTGTGACCCTTGCCTTACTTGAGCATCGGAGTACCTTGCAGGTACACCCCCCCCCCCCCCGGCCGTCTTTCAACCTCACCGGAGCTGAAGTCCATACGACGTTGCTGGCCGCTGAACAACTGTCTGATCCAGGTACGATCAGTGGCGCCGTCTGTGGGAACCCTTGCTTCCCCGTTTTTCCTCCGATAAACCAAAGCAATCCTCTCATTCATCACCAGCATGGCCAACAACCCGTCTGCTAACAAAGCTCTGGACACCATCCTCGCGCAACTCGAGAACAGAAACCACCATGAGGACGCTACCCGCCCTCAACGTCGAAGAAGGTGATGTCAGGGACGGGCATACCGTCTCCCCGGACTCCCAAGACACGACTTACGATGCTGCCCGCCAGGACGACCAGCAAGCCGTCTTTCAGCCAGTTGCTCCCCCTCCCAATGCATATTCAAGAACCGTGGCCCTATTTGCCTTGGTCAATCAGACCAACCAGCTGATCGCACACCAGAATCTCAGAATTGAAGCACTAGAGCGAGGGCGGACACAACGATCTTCCCCGTGAAGACATCGTTGTCCACCTTCACCTCGCCGTTCTCCTTCCCCGCGAAGGACCTCATCCGAAGAATCTCGAACACCCTCGTCGGTACTCGAGGGCCGTCGTCCACACCTTGAACGCCCCCAGCCGGCGATCTCCCAGAAGCGCCATTGTTCCCCGCCTCGGAAGGAACCCAGGCCCTCCACTACCAAGAATTCCAAAACCACCGAGGAGAGGCCAAGGAACCGTTCGAGGAATTCCCCTCCACAGCATCACTGATCCCCTTCGAGGTCCCCGGCCGGAAGCGACGACGACGACCAGAGGACCCCTCTATCATGGGAGATCATGAACGCCCCAATTCCTGCGGGCATGGAGAAACCCCCGCCGTTGGGAACCTATGACGGCCTGGCCGACCCCGACGATCACGTCAAAAGTTTTGAAGCCATGCTCGACTTCAGGAACGTCAGGGGAGCCATTAAGTGCAGGTTTTTCCCCACCACCTTGCGGAAGGGCGCCATGACGTGGTACAAGGGTCTGGCACCGGGTTTATCACATCCTGGAAGCAACTAAGACAACGCTTCACCAAACACTTTAGTGCATCTCGTCGACACCCGAAGACGGAGGCTGCCCTAGAGAGCATCTTTCAGGGGAAGAATGAATCTCTCTGAAACTACATTGAGAGATTCAACAGAGAAGTTGTCGAGGTTCATACGACCGACGACATGAAGAAGTATTTAATCATCCATGGACTACGTTTTGGATATGATTTTGCCAACTCTGTGGGCCTCCGCAGGCCCCGCCGTCTGGAGGACCTCCTCCAACGAGCTCAGTCGTACATCGAGCTCGAGGAGTCGGAGGCAGCGCAGATCGCCCTTGAGTCGAGACGCAAGGAAGGCCCCCGCTGCCACAAAGAAGACTCTCATCCCCGGCGAGGAGGCGTAAGAAAGAAAGAAAATTGCCCCCAGGATCCTCGTGAACTGCGCGGACCAGCTGGCCGGTTCACGGAGTACACCCCGCACTCGGGGACGATCCAGACCGTAACATGAAGATTGACACTGGGATTCCCGAACTGGCGAAGGAGCAGCTGAAGGCATGTCTCCGGGAGAACGCTGACCTGTTCACATGGAGCGCCTCTGAGATGCCTGGCCTTGACCCCGAGGTGGCTTTCAATCAGCTCACAGTAGATCCGGCCGCTAGGGTCATAGCTCAACGTAGGCGTAAACAGTCTCCCGAAAAAGCGGAGGCTGCTAAAAAAGCTGTAAAAGACCTCCTAGAGGAAAATTTTATTTCGGAGGCCAGGTACACAACCTGGCTGTCCAACGTTGTACTCATAAAAAAGAATAATGGAAAATGGAGGATGTGTGTTGAATATACTGATCTTAACCGGGCTTGCCCAAAAGACTGTTATCCTTTGCCTAACATCGACCAGCTGGTCGAAAATTCTGCAGGTTACAAACTGTTGTCCTTCATGGACGCCTACTCAGGATACAACCAAATTCCCATGGATAAGGCCGACAAACAGCACACGGCTTTCATGACCGAGTCGGGTAATTACTACTACAACGTAATGCCCTTCGGCCTGAAGAACGCCGGTGCGACCTACCAACGGATGATGAACAAGGTTTTTCGGGCTGAAATCGGCGACATGCTCGAGGTCTATATGGACGACATGATCGTCAAATCCGCAGAAGAAGTCGACAACGTCACGCACCTCAAAAAGGTGTTCGACACAGCGAGGAGATGCCGCATGAGGTTTAACCCCGACAAATGCACCTTCGGCATTCAGGCAGGTAAGTTCCTCGGCTTCTACCTCACAGAGCGAGGAATCGAAGCCAACCCCGACAAGTGTAGGGCTTTCTCCGAGATCCCTACTCCGGACTCGAAGATGTCGATACAATCATTGAACGGGATGTTCACCGCCCTCTCCCGCTTCGTCGCCAAGTCTGCGCAATACGCACTCCCATTTTTCAAACTTCTTCGACAAAAAGCGACGTTTGAATGGAGCGAGGAATGCGAGCAGGCGCTCCTCCACCTAAAACAAGTCCTATCGCAACCCCCGGTCCTCTCACGGCCCGAGAGCGGGGAAACACTTTTCTTGTATCTCGCAATCACGAGTGAAGCGGTCAGCGTTGTCCTCATTCGGGAAACCCCGGACGGGCAGAAACCGATTTACTTCACGACCAAAGCCCTCAAAGGCCCCGAGCTCAGGTATCAGCAGATAGAGAAAGCTGCCCTTGCCCTCGTCACCGTGGCCAGGAGGCTACGCCATTACTTCCTAGCCCACACTGTCATCGTAAGGACCGAACAGCCCATAAGGCAACTCCTTGGACGACCAGATATGGCGGGGAGGATGCTCAGGTGGTCGCTCGAACTCGCCGAGTTTGACATCCAATACGAGGGAAGGAAGGCCCTGAAGGCTCAGGTATTGGCCGACTTTGTGGCAGAGATGACCGTCCCAGAACCTTCGACCAACGGATCCTAAAAATGGACGATCTATGTCGACGGAGCATCTAGCCCGAAGGGAAGCGGGGCGGGCATCATCCTCGAAAACGAGGAAGGCATCCTGATTGAGGTATCCCTCGAACTATCCTTCCCGACGTCGAACAACCAAGCAGAGTACGAGGCTTTCCTCGCCGGGCTTCGGTTGGCCGAGGACCTTGGCGCCAAGGAGGTCAAAATCTTCACCGACTCCCAGCTCGTGGCCTCGCAAGTCCGAGGAGAGTACCAGGCCAAGAACGACAGCCTCATCGAATACTTGACCTTGGTGAAAGAAAAGTTGAAAAAATTCACCTCCACGGAAGTAACCCACATCCCTCGTGAGCACAATGCCCGAGCAGACGTCCTGTCCAAATTGGCAAGCACAAAGAAGAAGGGCGGAAACAAATCCGTCATACAAGAAGTGCTTTCCCGCCCGAGCATTGACAAACCCGTTCCAGCGACGGACGTGAACGCCATTGGGGACAGCAATTGTTGGATGACCCCGGTGTACGAGTACCTCACGACGGGCAGACTGCCTGAAGATCCCAAGGAAGCGGGGATGGTAAAGCGGCGGACATGCTCATACACGATAGTCGAAGACAAGCTATACCGGCGAGGGTTTGCTATCCCTCTCCTCAGATGCGTCGAGGAGACCAGGGTCCCCGGCATCCTCCAGAAATCCACGAGGGAATCAATGCCCAGCACCTCGGCGGGCAATCGTTAGCCCGTAAGGAACTTCGAGCAGGGTATTACTGACCCATCATGCAACAGGACGCCAAGGAACACGTCAAGAAGTGCGATAGATGCCAGCGACACGGGGACATGCACCTCGCTCCTCCTAGCGAGCTCAAAACGCTGTCCTCCCCGTGGTCATTTGCGTGGTGGGGAATGGACATCCTTGGACCTTTCGTCATAGGATCATATCAAAACAAGTACCTCATCATCGAAGTGGACTACTTTACGAAGTGGATCGAGGCGGAAGCATTGGCCAAAATCACAGCCTTCAACATACTGCATTTTTACAAAAGAAACATCCTCGCCCAATTCGGCGTGCCTCAAGCTATTGTCACCGACAACGGAACACAGTTCACCGACAGGAACTTCCAAGACTTCGTCACCAAACTAGGCACGAAGCAGCACTTCACATCCGTCGAGCACCCTCAAACGAACGGGCAGGCTGAAGCGACAAACAAAGTAATCCTCCGAGGATTAAAACGTTGATTAGGCGACGCCAAACAACGGTGGGTCGAGGAGCTACACAGCGTCCTCTGGGCCTACCGAACGACCCCACATTCCACGACCGGGGAGACCCCCTTTCGTCTGACCTACAGAACGGAAGTGGTGATCCCCGTGGAAATCAGGGAACTCTCGAGGAGGACAGAAGCCCCACTCGACGGGGACGCGAACAACGACGCCCTGAGGGAAGAACTCGATTTCATCGAGGAGACACGTCTGGGCGCTTCCCTCCGAGAAGCTTCACTTAAACAGAAAATAACACTACGTTATAACGACAAAGTTATCAAATGTGATTTTCAGGTGGGCACCCTCGTCCTACGAAGGAACCAGAAAGACTCATGAGAAGGCAAACTCGCCGTGAACTGGGAGGGCCCGTACCACGTCCGCGCAAAAACGGGGACAGGAGCCTACTTCCTCGAAAATCTGCACGGGGAAGAACTTGCTCGACCATGGAATGCTGAGAAGCTCAAGCAGTACTAGAGTTAAACACTGGCCGCGACACACTAGCACCGCGATTACGGGGACGCACTAGGGTACGAGCGCGACACCCCTATACAGAACACGATGATCAAAGGTCGCATTGTGCGTGTGCAAGGACTTTTGATCCGACGAGGATACCTCGATCGAGCTCCGTCGTCGTTGTACCAATTAGGCAGAACACCCAGATCGCGATGGGAAGTTCACGCCACGAAGCTAAGACCTCGACCGAGCTCTTAGCCTCGTTAAAGGCCGGAATACGTCTCCGACCACCCGGCCAGCTCTCCACGCGGTCAGGGATTATCAAAGTCGAGCAAATCCCCAAAGTCTTTTTTTACTTAGACAAAAACAAAGTAAGTAATAGAAATCTCTATTACGTGGACAAAAACAAACAAAGTATAGCAAATGCAATAACATCACACACAATTGAAAACATACAAACAGCACACGAGCAGATAAATAAAAATGCATTGATTGGGCAGAAGCTCAGCGTACAAATATTACAAACAAGTATCAAAAAGCCCCTGGCACGCAGGCCGGGCATAGGCATCGAAAAATAAAATGGCTCGCAGGCCAAACAGAACGAGAAAGGAAAAACCTACTCGGCGACGGTCCCCTCGGGCTGTTCGTGTTCGACAACCTCGTCCTCTTGCATCGGCTGCACGATCTGACCGTCGACCACCTCGTAGTTGGGGTCAGTCCCTTCGGTTATGAGGCCGGGGTTGAGAACCTGAAGCTGCTGCACAGCGTTCCTGAAACCTATGTCAGCCGCCACGAGGTTATCTTGCTCGGTTTCCCTTATCTTCGCTATCAGCGCTACCCGCGAAGTCAGCAACCTGTCTTCTTCGGTTTCCCCATCAGTCGGGTGGACAGCCTCCTCCAACTCGGCGTTCCTCGCCAAGAGACGGTCCCTCTCCTCTTCAAGCTCGACGTCCCTCGTCAAGAGACGTTTCCACTCCTCCTTAGCATTCTTCAACCTTTCCTCCAACTTCCCTTGAAGCTCGACCTGGGCCTGGTTCTGGCTTTTGCAGTCATCCAACTCCTTGCCCACCTTCTCCATTTCGGCTGAGATGGACCTGAAACTCTCTCGCAACTTGTTCAGCTCGTCTTCGGAGCACGCCTCGTCGTTCAGAACCAAGGCAGTCGCGCAAACCCGCATCACCGCAGACACATCCTCCACCAGCGCCCTTCTCCAAAAAACCTTGTCGACGCCTAAGATGGCCTGAGCTTCGGGGACACCCACGCATAGGGAATTATTCCCCATGAAGAAGTTCGGCCTCGAGTGACAAGGCGGAAGCACAAATTTTACAGCAGGGGGACTCTCGTTCTTAGTAAGGTCGATGTCCACTTGATCTGCAACTCGCTGCCTCTTCGGGGAGCCTTGAGGGTTGGGAGAACCACTGTCATGGTGAGAGCCAGAAGAACCCCCGGTTGTCTGGGTGGGAACGGATTCCTGCACTCGGATCTGCTCGATGCGGCCTTTACCTCCCTTTTTCGCAATGCGGCTAGCCTTCAACTTTTTGAAGCGCTCCTCAGCAGTCGACATCTTGCCTGCAAAAAGAAAATAAACATGTCAGTAAACCAGAGATCAGGATGCGAAGAAAAAAGTAAGTCGAAGAGGATGTCACCACCTAGCAGATCGAGAGCATCCTCATCGGAGAACGTCTCGAGGAGGGCCCTCGTATTGATCAAACGGCGTTTCGTCAACACCTTCCCGTCGTCTCCCCGGACGAATTCCCCGTCCATCATCACAAGCTTGGCTTTATTAAAAGCGTTGACGAAAGCGACTATCCTCTCGTAGGCCATGCGATCCCCCTCGTCAAGACGGCCAGGACTGACTTTGTAGCTGTCTGTCCCCTTTTTGAAGTGTTCTTCCGTCCAGAACAAGGGAAATCTCGGCTCAAGGACTTCCTCCGTCTGCCCGTCCACCTCGCGGGAAACACGACGATACACCGAATTCACAACTTCAAGCGTGACCGGCCTCACGATATAATATTGGTATTTAAAGTCGCGAACAGAATCCAGGTAGGTGTGGAAGAGACTGCTCGTTTGTTTAAAAGACACCAAGCCATGTCTGTCGTCGGAGGTCTGTCGCTGAAGATGGAAGATGCGAAAGAAAAGAGGCACGGTTGCCCCGATTCGAAGATATTTACAGACGAGCTCGAAGGCTCGGATAAAAGCGAGGGAGTTAGGGTGAAGCTGCGAAGGCGCCAAGTGCAGCCAGACGAACACTGCTTGTTGGAAGTCCGTGAAGGGCAAACGCCACCCCGCCTCGTCGAACATGAACTCGTAAAGAGGGAACCTCATCCCTCGGTAGGTCGAGCATATGCGATGGTGTTCTTGGGGATGGAACACCCTCCACGACTTCGACGAACCCACCAGCCGGTGCTCGACAGTACAAAAAATATCGTCCTCGTCCCCGTCGACGAACTGGCAAGCCATATTCAGCGGTTCTTCGCTAACCCACTCCGTAAGGGGACGTTCCTCGACACTAGTGATTGGCGCCATTGTAGAGTCGGGCTGGTCGTCGACGTCCAACGATCCCACGGCCACAGAAACGGACAAAGCTTCCATATACCTGAAAAGCAGAAGGAAACAGTGAATTCGATGATCCATATCAAATTCACCCCTCCACCGCTGTTCAAGTGAAAGGGCGAAGAGGGAGCGTCGGGGTTTCGAGACTGTCACGCTCGTCCACGCCCCTGAGGCAACCGACGAGCCTCCCCGTGACCATCCTCAGGTCACCGGCATGCCGTGTTGGGAGGATTCCCTCACAGAAGAAATATTGGCGAGGACCCCGAGAGTTTCATCTCGTGTCCTCGGGACATTCTTCGTGTCCCCGAGTTATTCATCCCTTATCCCCGCGATATGCAACAAGAAACTAAGAAATCCCGCCGTTTTCGCCGGAGATTTCGTGATGTCCATGAAGAACTTCATCAGTTCACCTAGAACCACCCTATAAATGCAAATGAAAAGAGAAAAAAGAGAGAAACTTACTTGAAAAACGCTTCCGGTAGGGTTCCGACACGGCAGTTGGTGGCGGCGTACGGTGGCAAAGTAGAGAAGAAAGAGAGAGAGGGAGTCTGAGCGAAGGAGGAGCAAAAGTGCAAATGAGACGAGATGACCCCTATTTATAAGGGCCTCACGGGACTCAAGGATTTCCTAGGCAATCGATTACGCTACCCTAGCGTAGCCGCCCTAGGGAATGATGAGGTGTGACACGTGGCACACGCTTTCCCACGCGCGTCTTTTCATTCCCCAACACGCGTCCTTCCATTCGCCTCGCTTCAGACTTCTCGTATCCCCACGACGTCACTCATCCGCGACCAGTCCAGCCCGAGCAAATCGAATTATTTCTCCCCGTTTGACCAACCGCTCCTCGTCTAGAATCCCTTCCCCGACTAGATAAGTCCTCGGCATAGCTGGCCCTTAAGTCATTACTCCGACGCCTCAGAGCAACGACTTGGGGGGCTCCTGTTCTGGACTGGGCCGGGGTCTGCTCCTCAATCGATCAGGCCCAACCCCACACGTCCTGGGATGGCCCAACAAAGGCCTCTTAGCACGACCAATGTCGAGCACATGCCCCACCTCAACAGTGTTGGGCACACACCACACCTCGGCGGTGTTCGGGCACACACGGCACAAAGCATCGGGTAGAGGCGCTAAGCCTCTTCGGGCTCGTTCCTCCTCGACACTCAGGTGCTCCCCCCTCGAGGAGCCATCTCCTTCTACATATGAGAATCCTCCCCGCGAGGACACGTCTCTCCCCGACACGCAAGACTCCTCCCCGCGAGGACACGTTCTCATGTAACCACCCACTCCCGATGGAATCGGTCTGCCCTAATTCCGGAGATCTAGGAACAGTTACCCCCAGGGCGAAGACCACGTGCTGCTCTAACATCTTTCTGTACTTGCTTTTACTTGTGACCATTGCCTTACTTGAGCGTCGGAGTACCTTGCAGGTACACCCCCCCCAACCCGCGCCGCCGCCGTCTTTCAACCTCACCGGAGCTGAAGTCTATACGACGTTGCTGGCCACTGAACAACTGTCTGATCTAGGTACGATCAACTTTGATTAATTAGAGTTATGTCTTTGCATTGCATTTTAAAACAAGTTAAAGCATTATTTGATTTTGTCTTGTTTTGGTTCTTATTTATTAAGTTCTAGCAAGAAAGTTTAATTGGGTTATAAGTTTGAGTTCTTGTTTTAGTTCTCATTGTGTTGATTGGAAGTAGTAATAATCATAATAATTGATTTCAATTTTAATTAGAATAAAAAAAAATATAATCACGATGATTTTGTTTTTTGGGTCTACTAATTTAAATTAGGTAAGTCAAATTTTTGTTCACGTTTAAGAACAAAATCAACATTGTGTGATACATTAAAATTCCAAAAAATAAATTACATTCCTTTTTACATTAAATTTAATCACAAAAAATAATTAAAAAAATGATTTCAAAATAATATAAACACAATAAGTTTTTTTTACATTATAATGAATGGTAAATTGCTTTTACATTAAAATGCAACAAAATAAAAAAATGTTCAAGTGTAGGGGATCCCTCGAGGCTTGTTATTTTTGCTTGTCTTGTTGTCTCATGCGTGAGGCCTTTTTTCTCACTAACCATTGCAGTAGAACTTTTGTTTCTTTGGCCAGAAGTTTTGTTCTGTATATACTTGTAAATGCAGAAGCAACAACAATTAACATGAATATAAAAAATAGGTACATATAAGAAGTCAACAACATAAAAGCACAAAAACAGATTATCAGTTTTTCAAAACATAGTCGAACTTTACGCTATTTTGATCACACAACCTTTGTACTTCAAGAAAGTTAAACAATCCCATTCAATTTGCATCATTCAAACATCATTGACATCAATTTGTATCACTTTATATCAGTTGGTAAACGTTAACCTATAAGCTTAGATACTATCAGTATAAATACAGAGTTTTATTATCAATATTAAAAAAAAACAGATATCAACATTTGAAAAAGCCATCATACCAGATTTTAAACAAAAATCGAAAAGATTCTCACAACCATTTATCATACACATATCAAAACATCTGGGAACAGAACAACAAAATTTATACAAGTTCCAGTTTTTTTTTTATGTTTAGCATTGTTCCAACAATCAACAAAAGAATAATTATAACATAACAAGAACAACACAAACTAAGCCTCACACGAATCAACAACAAAAGATTAGAAGAATTTTGAAGTTGACGAGAGAAAAAGCACACAACTGAAAGATCACAGTGCAAGAATCAAAGTCATGTTCACCTGAATTTGTGGTAGCTTCCTTTCTTTAAATACATCATGACTGACATGAGTTTTTGAACTCTTGCTTTATATTAAACCATTGATCCTTATACTGTTGTATTATAAACTGAGTCTGATTGAAGTGTTCTCTATTTCTCCCTGCGCGTTTGATTTTATGCTTGAGTCACTGATAACTGTTACGTTTTTAGTAGAAAAGGCGAGATTTTGGTTGTTGTGAGGTTAGGGTTTCTGGATTTTCAATCCTGTCATTTGGTTGAGAATTTGGTAAAATGGGATTTAGATTTGATTAGAGGGTAAAAAATTAGTTAGGGTTAGTATTTCGGGTTTGGTGATTTGAGAAGGTTCTCCGTCGGAGATGACGGCGCCGCCGCCGCCGACCGCCTTTCTCCGATGAGGGAAATTGAAGGTTGAAGAAGACAAATTTTGAGAGAGAGGGAGAGAGAGTCTACATGATGAGAGATAATCAATTCCTCAAATTTGGGATTTTTTTCCTGCTATAACTCAACGTTCATTGCCTCATTTCTTTCCCAACCGTTGCCAGCTTGCCACACATGCCCTCTTGCCCACGTGGTCAACCTTGTTTGCTTCCATGTTAGGGTTGTGTTGTGACTAAAATGGGAGATCCAATGTGGATTTCCCCATGGTAAGACCATTCACAGGTGCGAGATTGCACCCTTGATCATTCTATGCTTAATCAGAATGTTAGGGATGAAGTCAACCAGAGTTGGTTTTGTTAGAACAAGATTTGTTCATGACATGTATTCATTGGATTTTGATGATAACAAAGTATTAAAAGAACAATGGTTATATTTGATGTGTGTTTCATATATGCAGGTTCTAATACTTGTAAATATATATTCAGAATCTGATATATAAAAGCACACTTGAGATAAGTTGAATTCCTAGCTTCTGGTGGTGCAGAATCTGAAGAACACTCTCTAAGTGATGTCTGGCATAAACTCTGAAACTGAAGGTCACAGCATCAGAAGAAGCAACATAATTGTATCTACACTTGGTGAATGTAAATTGGCTTCTAGTGATCATTTAGAGTTAGTGATAAAGCTGAAGTTATCTGTATTGCAGAATGCAAGCTGCATTGTCAAATCAGTTTGTCAGCTAGAGTTTTAGTTCACAAGGCTCAAGAAAAGTTGGCATGTTTTACGGATATCTACTCTCAACGGATATATAGTATATGATCTCTTTGAAGACTCAATGGTTAAACACGATACACAATGGATCAAGATCTTTTGGTGTATCTATCTTCAACGTCTCTTGTATTACGGAGAAAGCAAAGACACTTGATCAAGTTATCTCTCCAACGGCTAGTCTTCTGCAAATGTTATATAAGTATTTGAAGGTTCAAACTAAATCTTTAACAAGGATCAACCTGATACAGGAGTAACAAGATCAGTAATTACCGACACAATTGGTTATGTAGAACTTTTGTTGTAGGTTGTAATTGTAAAAGCCTTGAGATTTCTTAAACATTGAATATCTTAGACTTTTTAAGAGCTTTAGGTATTTGTTATGGTGATTTCCCTGTACCTCTGATATTTGTATCAAGTACACATTGTTCTCTATTCTGCTGAACATGTTGTTTAGCAGTTTAGATCAAAGTCTCTCGCCAAGATGCTTTAGCCATGTAAGTCTTCTGCTATGTGCTAAAGCAATGAAAGTCTTAATCAAGTGGATTGATTGAGTAAACCAAGTCTCTCGCCAAGATGCTTGAGTCGTGTAAGTCTCATGCTACGTGCTAGAGCATTTAAATACTTAATCAAGTAAATTGATTGAGCATGAAGTCTTGGGTTCGTGGAACCTGAGTAAGGAAGTTTCGAATCGAGTGTCTGAGCAAAATTCTTTAACCTGAGGGGTTTAAGTAGGAAGTCTTAGGCCGGAGGGGCATGAACAGGAAAGTCTTAGGCTGCGGTCTAAGCATGAAGTCTTGAACCTGAGGGGTTTAAGCAAGAAGTCTTGGGTCAGAGGGGTTTGAGCAGAAAGTCTCGGGTCTGAGGGACCTGAGTAGGAAACTCTTAGGATGAGGGTCTAACCAAGGCAGTCTTGAGTTTGTAGGACTTGAGCAAGGAAGTCTTGAGCCTTAAGGGTTTAAGCAAGAAGTCTCATACTTAGGGTCTGAGCATTGTAAAAGTCTTATGCAGGATACATAAGCGATTATAATCATTATTTGATTATAGTGAAAATCTCTTGTCAAGCAAAGGGACTGGACTACTCTTATTTGGGAGGAACCAATATAAATCGTTGTGTTTTCTGCAATTATTTATTTGCTTCTATTAACATTCTGCTGCTATGTATAACCAAAATCTGAACACCAGTTTAGATTCTGAACTCTGATCAGATGCAAATTAAAAAAATGAAAAACACAATTCAACCCCCCTTCTTGTGTACTTTTTCTCACCTTCAGATTCTCCTTTCCTTTTTTGACCACTGACTAACGAATAGGGCCTCTTCCTGGTGGGCCTGGTCCACTTTTTTGTTTTTGACACCCCTCTTCCTTATGTTGTTATCCTGATTTTGGGCCATTTGGGCTTTCTTTTTATATTCTTTTAATTTTATTAGTTATTTAATTACCCTAATATTATTTTAATATCAATCAATAATTTAATAATAATATAATTTATTTTTTTATTGTTTATTTTATTTTTATCTTTTTTTATGTTTATTATATTTCTTAAAGTTACTTTAATTATTTAATTATCTTTACTTGATTAAGTAAACATTTCATTAAAATTAAATAGATAAGTATAAGT
Organism: Lathyrus tuberosus; assembly: GCA_022829125.1. Lineage (NCBI taxonomy): Eukaryota > Viridiplantae > Streptophyta > Magnoliopsida > Fabales > Fabaceae > Lathyrus > Lathyrus tuberosus. Next base: position 5,058,188 of record JALAZF010000126.1, read on the forward strand.
AATTATTTCTTTTAAAATTTGTTCTTTCTTGTCATTTAACTTTCATTCACTTAATTGTTATTTATTTATTTTATCCTTTTAATTATTTAGTGTAAAAAATCAATTAAATAGATATCTGTTGATATTTGATAGAATAAGATAGTTATGTCCAATCTCATAGGGTTTGGTTCAACATTATATACCTCTTTTTAATCGATTAAATCGTTTTTATCCCAATTCAAACTTTTTTTCTCAAAGTTTAATGTTAAAACCTTGTATTTTTTCTTCAAAATATATGAAAGAAGATGACCATTGGAATCTAGTATTCCGGTGGGAACCCTCAAATGATCTCTCCCGAGCCACACGTTTTTGGCTAACCGTTCACTCCTTTCTTTTGTTTTTAAAACACTTAATATTAACTTGGGCAAATAAGGGTTGTTGGAATCAAACATTCTGGCATAACTCTTTGAACAATTGATTCTTATCAAGTGTTTGTTATCCATCAAACAATTTTCTTAGTAACCTTGAATGAAAAAGGACCGTTGGAATCCAACATTCCGATGGAACCCCAAATGAATGATCCAGAGGTTTAGCTCTCGTTCTCATCAAACGTTCGTCATTCACCTATAGGAGACATCCTACCAATCAAATTCTTTTTCTCGCCATCGTGCGGTCTTAAAAAGCTTTTTATAAACGAAAGACATTTTGTTTTAAGATGATGCAAATAAATGCTTCATCCATAATCTTTGAGTTGAGATAAGTGATGTTTTCCCATGAATGTTAATGCTTAGAAAACCATTTAATGTGATGCAAACGTCTGCTCCTCATCTGTTTTAGGGAAAAATGTTTTCCGTCGATTAATACAAGATAGCTTTAGCTAAAATCGACCAACAAATAAACATTTTCTACCCAGAACTACGTAAGCCTTGAATTCTCTATTGCACCTAGAGATACGTAGGAACAGGATTGCGAAATCTTGTAATGCCCCCTAAAAAAATCCAAAATCATTTTTATTTTTTTTTTCTATCCCAAATATGTAGAAGTTCACAAACTAACATAAGCTAACATTCATTCGACACTAAATGGTTTTTGTTGAGTACATTGGACGTGAGGGGTGTTAATATCTTCCCCTTGTGTAACTGACTCTCGGACCCTGATTTGGTTACGACGACCAATATCATTGTCGTTCTTTTTGGGTTTTATCGATATGTTTCCTTTTCCTCTTTGGGAATAAATAAAGTTCGGCGGCGACTCTGTTAAGTTCATCCCGCGAGCGTGCAATTGCGATTCGCGAGGTCGTGTTCTCTATTTTCTAGGTACGACACATAGATAGAACAAGAGCTATGCTGAAAACAACTGGAATGGCCAAGTCTTTCTAGGCAGAAGCCGTGAAAACTGCCTGTTACATGATCAATCGATCTTTATCAACTACAATTGGTTTGAAAACACCAATGGAGATTTAGAACAGAAAGCCACCTGATTATTTTTCCTTGCATGTGTTTGGATGTACTGTGTACACGATGTACAACTCCCAAGAAAGAACAAAACTAGATCCAATGTCTATAAAATGTATATTATTGGGTTATGCTGACAACGTGAAGGGGTATCATTTATGGGATTCCACTACTGGCAAGCTTGTTGTTAGCAGAGATGTAGTCTTTGCAAAAAACGAACTGCAAACTGACCAGAAACATGACAACATTGCCAAAGAAACTACTGCTATTGAGATATAACTGAAGTTTAAAGAAGACGATTCTTCTGAAGTAGAACTAGAGGAACAAGCACCAGATGAGTCTAATAATACATACGTTCGACGATCATCGCGTCAGATTATAACACCAACTTGACATTCAGACTATGTAATGACGACTCATGATGTATATTTTCTTTTAACAGAAGAAAGGGAGCCATCAACCTTTCAGGAGGCTGAAAAAAGCTTAGGTGCTTCTCAGTGGATAGCAACAATGCATGAAGAAATGGAAGCTTTGCATAGGAACAAAACATGGGAGCTTGTTGAACTTCCAAAGGGTTAGAAATCCATCAGGAACAAATGGGTATATAAGATTAAACGAGATGGTAATGATCAAGTAGAACAATATCGTGCAAAATTGGTGGTTAGAGGGTATGTTCAGAAAGAAGGTATTGATTTTAATGAAATATTCTCTCTAGTTGTTAGACTCACCACTATTAGAATAGTTCTGGCTAAGTGTGTTGCATTTGATTTACATCTTGAACAATTAGATGTAAAAACTACTTTTCTTCATGGAGAGCTTGAAGAAGAAATATATATGCTCAAACTAGAAAGTTTTGAAGAACAAGGAAAGGAAAACTTGGTTTGCAGGTTATTCACATCTCTATACGGTATAAACCAGGCGCCCATATGTTGGTACAAGAGATTTGATTCTTTCATAGTCATCCTTGGATACAACAGACTTAGGTTTAGTAATAATGATTGTACACACTACAATAGGTTTACTAATAATGATTTTATCATTTTGTTATCGTATGTGGATGACATGTTGGTGGTACGCCCCAACAAAGATCTAGTCCAAGAATTGAAGGCACAATTGGCTAGGGAGTTTGATATGAAGGACTCAGGGCCAGAAAACAAGATTTTAGGGATGGAAATTCACCGAGATAGAAAAGATAGGAAGATTTGGCTTTCTCAAAGAAATTATCTACGAAAAGTTTTGCGGCACTTGAACATGCAAGAATGTAAGCCAATATCTACCCCACTTCTTATCAATTATAAATTATCCTCAATTATGAATCCTAACAATGAAGTTGAGAGGATGAAATGACTCGAGTACCCTATGCATCAGCGGTGGGAAGCCTTATGTATGCCATGATATGTACAAGGCCAGACATTGCACAAGCAGTGGGAACGGTCAGTTGATTTATGGTGAATCTTGGTAAAGAGCATTGGATGCGGTTATAAGAATCCTGAGATATATAAAAGGAAACTCAAATGTTGTGTTATGTTTCTGAGGATTGAAATTTATTGTCAAGGGTTATGTTGATTTAGATTTTGCAAGTGATCTTGATAAAAGAAGGTCTACTACTGGTTATGTGTTCATACTTGTAGGAAGGGCAGTAAGTTGGCTGTCAAAATTACAAATTATCGTAGCTCTATCTACTACAAAAGTTGAATATATGGCAGCTACGCAAGCTTGCAAGGAAGTTATTTGGATACAAAGGCTAATGGAAGAACTCGGGCACAGTCAATAACAAATTGTTGTGTATTGTGACAGTCAGAGTGCTTTGCACATTGCAAGGAATCAAACCTTTCATTCGAGAAAAAAACACATAAGTGTTCAATACCATTTTGTTCAAGAAGTAGTAGAGTAGGGAAATGTTGATATGCAAAAAAATTCACACCAAAGACAATCTAGCAGATGTTATGACAAAGTCAATCAATGCTGACAAATTTACTTGGTGCCGATCCTCCTACGACATGGTGGAAAGTTCACAAAATTGACTTTAAGTGGGATATTGTGAAGATATAAAATCACATTTTAGTGATGGAAATGGTTAACACCATAAAAGCTTTTTACTAAATAAAAGGTAGTAAAGTTTTTACCATATAAACTCTAAGGATGAGAATAAGTTTCTCTTGTTCCTTTAAATATAATAGTAACAATAGTTATATAAATATAAACTATTGTGTATTCATCATGATATCTACATTGAGAGAAATATACAAAAAGAATACATTAAAGTTTCTCATCTTTATTTTAGTTGTGTAATAATATTATGTTATTCTGGTACCCAACACAAGAGAGACTCTGAATAGCTCAATCACATTATTCCTATTATACAGAACAAAATCGATTGCACGTGGTCAGTCGTCACTGTATTCAGGCCCAACTTGCCACCCAATGATGCGAGGGATGTGGGAGATGATCCATCACTTAAAATAGGTTGGATACAATATTAATAACATGTATTGAAAATATTAGTAAAAAGAAATTATCGTAAGAAACGTGCAACTCCCTATGATCTGCTTTGTCTTCCAAAGACAACTCTCGCTCATCTTCGAGTATAGGTAGATCAAACAAGTGGTCCCCAGCTGTACTCGTGAATCGTAGTGAGGTCGATGAACTACTTATGGTCCATCCCTTAAAATGGATTGGATACAATATTAATAAGAGATTGACCAACCTTATGGACTCAAATTTGTCAAAGGAAATAATGGTGGAACTTACTTGCCATTGCCACCAGGTTTGTGCTCTTCATTTTATTTTGAGACTTAGGGTTTCTTTGTTTGCTATATCATCATCTTCAAGACTTAGGGTTTCTTTGGGTTGTTTTATTTACTTGAATAAAGACTTGTGAGACTGTTTGAAAGCGTTTGTGGAAACTATACATCACATTTTCACAAGTTGTTTTCAGTTTATTTTCACAAGTTGTTTTAGTTATAGAGAATATCTTATACATAATCATTTTAGGATAAGCGCTTAGTTAAGTTGTTTATCCAAACAGGGCCTTATTTGATAAAGGTTGAGCTTATGATAAAGAAATTGTTCCATGTGCATTAAATATAGGCCTATAGCATTTAAGATATATGACTGAATCGACCTGTTTAACATTTGCAATGCTGTTTTTGGGACCCAAATTTGGCTAGCTGCGGAATATTGTACACAATTCGCTAAAGAATAGGCCCGTTACTCATAAGAATGCAGAAAAGAATTAATGGTATCTTCCTGATAATCCTAATGTCCATGACTTTCTTGTTTAAATGCTAAAGGAATGCTAATACGAGGAAGCATTTGAGCCCGATGAAACAACAGTGGCAAGTTATAATGTTGCTTCTTGTTACTCTAAGTTAAACCAGGTATATCTGTTTCTTCACTCTACAAATTCTATGTGCTGCATTCTACTACTATGTCATTGGTTTTGGATCATTTTTTTGAGTGTCCAGTAATTCCTCTATATATGTAGATTTAATCCCTCAACCACATATTTTCAATGATTAGTGTTATAACATGTCAAAACTATTTACAACAGCATCTTTTCAATGATTAGTTTTATAACACGTTCCATCTTAATAGTATATATCAATTAAGTCCCACATTGGCTAGAACATCACACAAACAAGTGTTTATAAATGTTTGACATGCTAGTTAGTTCGCCGAGCTGAGTAGCGCCAGCTTGTGACCCATGTGGGGGTAATAAGGTGATGGAACATGGCTAAGGCTTAACAGGTTGGTCTGGTGGGTTCCACCATGCTGGCCTGCCCGCTCCAAGTTGCGAGTTGACCCATGGTACTTGTGCGAAGGCACGGGTCTTGTGGGTCTTAGACAGGAGGGTACAACGTGAGGCTGGTTTCATAGAGCAGCGAACACTTCCTACTCCTGACAGTGGAGGGATCACGGGCCGCTGCACCTCCAGTCCACAAAACCTGGTGAGCCTTGCCCCTTGAACCATCTCTTTTTTGGGTGGTGGGGTTCACTTATTGAGGTCCTGCCATGTGCTTGCACCTGTTGCTAAAATTGAAACAATCAGGTTAGTTGTTGGTCTAGCAAATATAAACATTTGGCACACATGTCAGATGGACGTGAAGTGTGCATTCCTTGATGGCCCCTTAGACGAAGAAGTTTATGTCGCACAACCAGCTGGGTATGTGAAACTAGGCGAAGAAGGAAAGGTGTACAGACTTCATAAAGCCTTGTATGGACTTAAGCAAGCTCCAAAAGCTTGGAATAAGAAAATCGACAGCTTCTTAAGGGAGAAGGAATTTGTGAAGTGTTCAAAAAGTTAAGGTCTACGATGAATGTAGATAGTTTAGACACAATGAATTAGGTGGCGTGTTAAATATGTAATTCATTATTTTAAAAAGATTTGATTTGATTTAGAAAGATCAGATTTGATCTAGAAATATTAGATTAGATATTTTTGGGCTTTTATAGTTTGGGCTTTAGCTTCGATTGTGTCACATTTATTTTTGTAGTAGTTTCATTTTTTACCAATTAATGATAATTTATGAATATACTGCTTATATTGATAGAATGATAATTTATGGTATTAGCATTGGTTATGTTTGTTTTTTGTAGAAGGTCTTTAATGTATTTGTATTTTGATAGAGTGATGGTGCCAAAAGGGTAGGGCTTCAAGTGTATGATCCTAAATCAATTGATCAAATGAGATGGTAATGATCAAGCAGAACAATATCGTGCAAGATTGGTGGTTAGAGGGTATGCTCAGAAAGAAGATATTGATTTCAATGAAATATTCTCTCCAGTTGTTAGACTCACCACTATCAGAATAATTCTGGCTATGTGTGTTGCATTTGATTTACATCTTGAACAATTAGATGTAAACACCAATTTTCTTCATGGAGAGCTTGAAGAAGAAATATATATGCTCAAACCAGAAAGTTTTGAAGAGCAAGGAAAGGAAAACTTGATTTGCAGGTTGTTCAAATCTCTATACGGTATAAAACAGGCGCCCATATGTTGGTACAAGAGATTTGATTCTTTCATAGTTATCCTTGGATACAACAGACTTAATTAAGACCATTGTACATACTACAATAGGTTTAGTAATAATGATTTTATCATTTTGTTATTGTATGTGGATGACATGTTGGTGGTACGCCACAACAAAGATCGAGTCAAAGAATTGAAGGCACAATTGGCTAGGGAGTTTGATATGAAGGACTCGGGGCCAGCAAACAAGATTTTAGGGATGCAAATTCACCGAGATAGAAAAGATATGAAGATTTGGATTTCTCAAAGAAATTATCTACGAAAAGTTTTGTGGCACTTCAACATGCAAGACTGTAAGCCAATATCTACCCCACTTCTTATCAATTATAAATTATCCTCAATTATGAATCCTAGCAATGAAGTGGAGAGGATGGAAATGTCTCGAGTTCCATATACATCAGCGGTGGGAAGCCTTATGTATGCCATAATATGTACAAGGCCGGACATTGCACAAGCAGTGGGAGCGGTCAGTTGATTTATGGCAGATCCTGGTAAAGAGCTTTGGGATGCGGTTAAATGAATCCTGAGATATATAAAAGGAAACTCAGATGTTGCGTTATGTTTCTGAGGATTGAAATTTATTGTAAAGGGTTATGTTGATTTAGATTTTGCAGGTAATCTTGATAAAAGAAGGTCTACTACTAGTTATGTGTTCACACTTGTAGGAGGGGCAGTAAGTTGGCTGTCAAAATTACAAATTGTCGTAGCTCTATCTACTACAGAAGTTGAATATATGACAGCTACGCAAGCTTGCAAGGAAGTTATTTGGATAGAAAGGCTAATGGAAGAACTCGGGCACAGTTAACAACAAATTGTTGTGTATTGTGACAATCAGAGTGTTTTGCACATTGCAATGAATCCAACTTTCATTCGAGAACAAAACACATAAGTGTTCAATACCATTTTGTTCAAGAAGTAGTAGAGTAGGGAAATGTTGATATGCAAAAAATTCACACCAAAGACAATCTAGCGGATGTTATGACAAAGTCAATCAATGCTGACAAATTTACTTGGTGCCGATCCTCTTACGACATGGTGGAAAGTTCACAAAATTGACTTTAAGTGGGAGATTGTGAAGATATAAAATAGAACTTATATGTTATATGTATTAATATACAGTGTTAGTGTATGAAAAGGGTGTCAACATATCATTTATCTAATACAAATCATTAAATAGTTAAGTTATAAATAAATGATATAAACGATTTTTGATTAATTATAAAATTGTAAACATGACCTTAAAAATATAAAATTTCGCGGCAAATTGACAGAGCTCTCAATCGTTCTTATTTTCTTCCCACCGCCAAGTTGTTTTGTTGAAGAAACCCTTCTTCTTATACTCTCTCAAACACTAACAAAATCAAAACCGTTACTTTTTGTGGTCAAAGCTTCATCTGATATTGGGTCAGAATCATCCAAAGAAGAAGGAGAAGAGGGACCGTATGAAGAGATTGACCAACCTTATGGTGGAACTTACTTGCCATTGCCACCAGGTTTGTGCTCTTCATTTTATTTTGAGACTTAGGGTTTCTTTGTTTGCTATATCATCATCTTCAAGACTTAGGGTTTCTTTGGGTTGTTTTATTTTCTTGAATAAAGACTTGTGAGACTGTTTGAAAGCGTTTGTGGGAACTTTACATCACATTTTCACAAGTTGTTTTCAGTTTATTTTGACACGCTCTCCATCATTGCTTTAAAAATAGCTAATAGTTTATATAATAACAGTTTCATTTTTGTTTTGTTTTTTTTAGTTATAGAGAATATCTTATACATAATCATTTTAGGATAAGCGCTTAGTTAAGTTGTTTATCCAAACAGGGACTTATTTGATCAAGGTTGAGCTTATGATAAAGAAATTGTTCCGTGTGCATTAAATAGAGGCCTATAGCATTTGAGATATATGACTGAATCGACCTGTTTAACATTTGCAGTGCTGTTTTTGGGACCCAAATTTGGCCAGCTGCGGAATATGGAATAACAATGTACACAATTCGCTAAAGAATAGGCCCGTTACTCATAAGAATGCAGAAAAGAATTAACGGTATCTTCTTGATAATCCTAATGTCCATGACTTTCTTGTTTAAATGCTGAAGGAATGCTAATACGAGGAAGCATTTGAGCCCGATGAAACAGCAGTGGCAAGTTATAATGTTGCTTCTTGTTACTCTAAGCTAAACCAGGTATATATGTTTCTTCACTCTACAAATTCTATGTGTTGCGTTCTACTACTATGTCATTGGTTTTGGATCATTTTTTTGAGTGTCCAGTAATTCCTCTATATATGTAGATTCAATCCCTCAACCACATCTTTTCAATGATTAGTGTTATAACATGTCAAAACTATTTACAACAGCATCTTTTCAATGATTAGTTTTATAACATGTTCCATCTTAATAGTATATATCCATCAAGTCCCACATTGGCTAGAACATCACACAAACAAGTGTTTATAAATGTTTGACATGCTAGTTAGTTCGCCGAGCTGAGTAGCGCCAGCTTGTGACCCATGTGGGGGCAATAAGGTGATGGAACATGGCTAAGGCTTAACAGGTTGGTCTGGTGGTTGCACCATGCTGGCCTGCCCGCTCCAAGTTGCGAGTTGGCCCATGGGACTTGTGCGAAAGCACATGTCTTGTGGGTCTTAGACAGGAGGGTACAGCGTGAGGCTGGTTTCACAGAGCAGCGAACACTTCCTACTCCTGACAGTGGAGGGATCACGGGCCGCTGCACCTCCAGCCCACAACACCTGGTGAGCTAGCCCTTGAACCATCTCTTTTTAGTACTGCATCATTAGTTGGAAGCCAAATTCATGCTAGCCAGCAAATTGTTTACATTTAATAGTTCCAATATAAATTGCTTATCTGTTGTCCTCTCTATCGGTTTTACTTTGCATTTCATAATAATGATAATGGTAGTTTGCCACCATTTGTTTAGCACATTTTGGCATTAATTAAATGAAGTAGCACAGTTTGCCACCGACGGTCATAGAATGACATGATTTGGTTATTTATTTGCTATGAAAGCCATAACACTTTCAGACTCTGTTTATGGATCGTAAGACAGTATAGGGAAATACTTCGTCTTAAGAACAAAGTGAAAGAGTTTCCTAGGCCTTTGTTAGATCTAAGCAAATCATCATTTGCTAAGGTGATTGACAGAGCCTTTGGACGACCTCTGTACCCTCCTTTTGATCCATATGCAAATGATATCAACTTTCTGCTTGCATCTTATTTGCTTCTTTATGTTAGAGCCAATCCACTCCAAATAAATGCTACATCTAGACAAATATAAATTGTTGATGTTGTGATTTTGCCGTGACTCGTAATATTATGGTAAAATACAAGCAACAATAACTGTTGTTGTAATTCCGTTGTGGAAATTTCTATAGTTTATATATTACAACTGCAATTGTGGATTGCAGACAACAATTTAAAACTTTGGCTATCATTACTAGACATGTAATAATGTTGCATGTATTGTATCAGCTAGTAGTAAGTCTTCTATGAGTAGAATCAGCCCAAGATTCCTTCTCTGCCAACATTCTTGTTGGTGACAAATATTAACTATCTTAAGGAAACATGCTTGTTTAAAGAATAAGGATCAGAAGAAAAAATATATAAGAATATATAAGTAAACAAAGAGTGAGATCAAAACACACTTGTTCAGCTGTGCGAGTTATACTAGTAAGACTATTTAAAAAGCAAACCACATTTAGATTGCTAGTCTGTTATTCTTAGTACTTACCAAGTAAATATACCCTATTGAAAATACTCCAGAGTCCATAGTATCTTTACATTTAATGAGGAATTGAAGTATATGGTTCTTAACTTAGATATTAACTAGATCTGACTGTTAAGAGTTGACAAATTTCTAAACTGTATGGATCAAGAAATCCTAACTCATTTTGATATAGAATCAGGCCTAAATGCCTTTTCTGGCAACATTCTTGTTGGTGACAAATATTAACTATCTTCAGAAAACATGCTTGTTTATAGAATAAGGATCAGTAGAAAAAAAACATAAGGATAGTATAAGAATATATAAGTAAACAAAGAGTGAGATCAAGACACACTTGTTCAGCATAGTGATCGTTCTTGCTAATCTGTTACTCTTTTCAACAGAGGAGCATGTCATTCTATGTGCTTACCGAATAAATATAACTTATTGAAAATACTCTAAAGTCCATAGTATCTTTACATAGTGTTAGTGTTCTTCAAAAACTTCAACTTGTTTATTTGATGAGGAATTGAAGTATATGGTTCTTAACTTAGATATTAACTAGACTAAGACAAAATCTGTTATTGGAATAGGAGGAGGCTGCGTTACTTCAACTTACTTGTTTATTTGATGAGGAATTGAAGTATATGGTTCTTAACTTAGATATTACCTAGACTAAGACAAAATTTGTTATTGGAATAGGAGGAGGCCGCGCGAACGCAGGCCCCCACTGCAACAAATTATGATGTAGGTTCCACCACTTGGGTAGACCTTAGGGAAGCACCCCTCCTCAGTGCAATGGAGGTCACTCTCCTAGGCCATGGTCCTTCATGATCAACCATTGACCCCATCCAGGTAAGTATGTTGCAATGATGATATTCAAGTTCTTTTATACTCTTGCTTATCTCAATACCTTTCACCTTCTTTCGACGTGGGACTCAATACCTCCCACCCTCTACTATTTTTTATTTTTTCACTTGAAAGCGACCAACTTCAAGCATGACAGGTTTCCCTTTGGCTTTTATTATTTAATTGGATATTTCCTTCCTTATTACTTATAGATGAATTGAAAACTGGTATTTGCACATCAAATTTAAGAAAAAGATCTGGATGAATTTTAACTACCCTATTCATGTGTTTAATAGTGAGATCTTTCACCAGACAGCTGGATGAAAACTAACTACCCTATCCTACACCACTGCATCATCATAAAACTATGTAAACATTAACTCCAGCTTGTATAACATTCTAAGTAGTGTTATAACATTCTCTCCATTACGTCTCATTGGGCAATGGTTCAAGACAGAGTAGTCACGTCAACTATTCTGTTGAATGTATGTTATATACTGCGTTCATGTGCTAGGAGAATTTGTGATGTTCAAATATTTCATAAGAAATAACCCCTTTGGGTGGGCACAAGACAGTTTAGCTGACTAAGGAATTGATTTAGCAGTATGATTGTGTCACATTTAATTTCTTACCCAATTTAATAACAATTATTAGTGTCTATGTTTGACATTAACACAAACACATATTTTAACTAATAATTTAATAATTTCTTGCCCAATAAACTTAACACATGTATGAATAAAGTTCAGAAAAGTAAAGAGTATTAATACATTTAGAGGACCTTAAATTTGAACTAGGTTTGGTGGGGGTGTGCCAAGCTTTTGCAATAGTGCAACGCAAAAGCAACACTTGAGAGACCCAATAGCAAGCTATTGAAGTGGACTCTCCCCCTCAAAAAATAAATTTAATATCGTGTGGACCATTTTATGTGTTGCGTTCTACTACTATGTCATTGGTTTTGGATCATTTTTTTGAGTGTCCAGTAATTCCTCTATATATGTAGATTCAATCCCTCAACCACATCTTTTCAATGATTAGTGTTATAACATGTCAAAACTATTTACAACAGCATCTTTTCAATGATTAGTTTTATAACATGTTCCATCTTAATAGTATATATCCATTAAGTCCCACATTGGATAGAACTTCACACAATCAAGTGTTTATAAATGTTTGACATGCTAGTTAGTTCGCCGAGCTGAGTAGCGCCAGCTTGTGACCCATGTGGGGGCAATAAGGTGATGGAACATGGCTAAGGCTTAACAGGTTGGTCTGGTGGTTGCATCATGCTGGCCTGCCCACTCCAAGTTGCGAGTTGGCCCATGGGACTTGTGCGAAAGCACATGTCTTGTGGATCTTAGACAGGAGGGTATAGCGTTAGGCTGGTTTCACAGAGCAGCGATCACTTCCTACTCCTGACAGTGGAGGGATCACGGGCCGCTGCACCTCCAGTCCACAACACCTGGTGAGCCTTGCCCCTTGAACCATCTCTTTTTGGGGTGGTTGGCATTTCATAATAATGATAATGGTAGTTTGCCACCATTTGTTTAGCACATTTTGGCATTAATTAAATGAAGTAGTATGTAAATAAAACACCGACGGTCATAGAATGACATGATTTGGTTATTTATTTGCTATGAAAGCCATAACACTTTCAGCCTCTGTTTATTGATCTTAGGACAGTATAGGGAAATACTTCGTCTTAAGAACAAAGTGAATGAGTTTCCTAGGCCTTTGTTAGATCTAAGCAAATCATCATTTGCTAAAGTGATTGACAGAGCCTTTGGACGACCTCTGTACCCTCCTTTTGATCCATATGCAAATGATATCAACTTTCTGCTTGCATCTTATTTGATTCTTTATGTTAGAGCCAATCCACTCCAAATAAATGCTACATCTAGACAAATATAAATTGTTGATGTTGTGATTTTGCTGTGACTCGTAATATTATACTACCTCCGTCCCTAATTATAAGACCCTGTTGAGTTTTTTTTTTTGTCCCTTTTTATAAGACCCTCTTCAACTTTCAAAGTGTATTAATTACTTTTTTCCACACATACCCCTAATTATATTATATATTTTTTTGCACTCTGTAATAAATACAGTTACATACACATTAACAATTTCTCTCTCATAAGGATAAACTTGTAAAATTATACAAAATAGTCAATAAATTTAATACTCTAACCAACTTTCTTAATTCCCGTAATTTTTTCAACGGGGTCTTATATTTAGGGACGGAGGTAGTAGTAAAATACAAGCAACAATAACTGTTGTTGTAATTCCGTTGTGGAAATTTCTATAGTTTATATATTACAACTGCAATTGTGGATTGCAGACAACAATTTAAAACTTTGGCTATCATTACTAGACATGATTTGGTTATTTATTTGCTATGAAAGCCATAACACTTTCAGCCTCTGTTTATTGATCTTAGGACAGTATAGGGAAATACTTTGTCTTAAGAACAAAGTGAATGAGTTTCCTAGGCCTTTGTTAGATCTAAGCAAATCATCATTTGCTAAGGTGATTGACAGAGCCTTTGGACGACCTCTGTACCTTCCTTTTGATCCATATGCAAATGATATCAACTTTCTGCTTGCATCTTATTTGATTCTTTATGTTAGAGCCAATCCACTCCAAATAAATGCTACATCTAGACAAATATAAATTGTTGATGTTGTGATTTTGCTGTGACTCGTAATATTATAGTAAAATACAAGCAACAATAACTGTTGTTGTAATTCCGTTGTGGAAATTTCTATAGTTTATATATTACAACTGCAATTGTGGATTGCAGACAACAATTTAAAACTTTGGCTATCATTACTAGACATGTAATAATGTTGCATGTATTGTATCAGCTACTAGTAAGTCTTCTATGAGTAGAATCAGCCCAAGATTCCTTCTCTGCCAACATTCTTGTTGGTGACAAATATTATCTTAAGGAAACATGCTTGTTTAAAGAATAAGGATCAGAAGAAAAAAAATATAAGAATATATAAGTAAACAAAGAGTGAGATCAAAACACACTTGTTCAGCTGTGCGAGTTATAAGAATATATAAGCACAGCTGAACATGCTTGTTCAGCTGTGCTTGATTTTTTTGTCCTGCCATGTATTTTTAGTACTGCATCATTAGTTTCCTAAGAACAAAGTGAAAGAGTTTCCTAGGTCTTTGTTAGATCTAAGCAAATCATCATTTGCTAAGGTGATTGACAGAGCCTTTGGACGACCTCTGTACCTTCCTTTTGATCCATATGCAAATGATATCAACTTTCTGCTTGCATCTTATTTGATTCTTTATGTTAGAGCCAATCCACTCCAAATAAATGCTACATCTAGACAAATATAAATTGTTGATGTTGTGATTTTGCTGTGACTCGTAATATTATGGTAAAATACAAGCAACAATAACTGTTGTTGTAATTCCGTTGTGGAAATTTCTATAGTTTATATATTACAACTGCAATTGTGGATTGCAGACAGCAATTTAAAACTTTGGCTATCATTACTAGACATGTAATAATGTTTCATGTATTGTATCAGCTAGTAGTAAGTCTTCTATGAGTAGAATCAGCCCAAGATTCCTTCTCTGCCAACATTCTTGTTGGTGACAAATATTAACTATAAACATGCTTGTTTAAAGGATAAGGATCAGAAGGAAAAAAAATATAAGAATATATAAGTAAACAAAGAGTGAGATCAAAACACACTTGTTCAGCTGTGCGAGTTATACGAGTAAGACTATTTAAAAAGCAAACCACATTTAGATTGCTAATCTGTTATTCTTAGTACTTACCAAGTAAATATACCCTATTGAAAATACTCCAGAGTCCATAGTATCTTTACATTTAATGAGGAATTGAAGTATATAGTTCTTAACTTAGATATTAACTAGATCTGACTGTTAAGAGTTGACAAATTTCTAAACTGTATGGATCAAGAAATCCCAACTCATTTTGATATAACTCATTTTGATATAGAATCAGGCCAAAATGCCTTTTCTGGCAACATTCTTGTTGGTGACAAATATTAACTATCTTCAGAAAACATGATTGTTTATAGAATAAGGATCAGTAGAAAAAAAACATAAGGATAGTATAAGAATATATAAGTAAACAAAGAGTGAGATCAAGACACACTTGTTCAGCATAGTGATCGTTCTTGCTAATCTGTTAGTCTTTTCAAAAGAGGACCATGTCATTCTATGTGCTTACCAAATAAATATACCCAAGTGAAAATACTCTAAAGTCCATAGTATCTTTACAGTGTTAGTGTTCTTCAAAAACTTCAACTTGTTTCTTTGATGAGGAATTGAAGTATGGTTCTTAATTTAGATATTAACTAGACTAAGACACAGATCTAACTATTAAGAGAGTTTCCAAAACTATGTAAAGATCAAGAAATCAAGTAATTCTTCACAAAATTTGTTATTGGAATAGGAGGAGGCCGCGCAAACGCAGGCCCCCACTGCGACAAATTATGATGTAGGTTCCACCACTTGTGTAGACCTTAGGGAAGCACCCCTCCTAAGTGCAATGGAGGTCACTCTCCTAGGCCATGGTCCTTCATGATCAACCATTGACCCCATCCAGGCAAGTATGTTGCAATGATGGTATTCTAGTTCTTTTATACTCTTGCTTATTACTTTTAGATGAATTGAAAACTGGTATTTGCACATCAAATTTAAGAAAAAAATCTGGATGAATTTTAACTACCCTATTCATGTGTTTAATAGTGAGATCTTTCACCAGACAGCTGGATGAAAACTAACTACCCTATCCTACACCACTGCATCATCATAAAACTATGTAGACATTAACTCCAGCTTGTATAACATTCTAAGTAGTGTTATAACATTCTCTCCATTACGTCTCATTGGGCAATGGTTCATTTTGACTTAAGACAGAGTAGTCACGTCAACTATTCTGTTGAATGTATGTTATATACTGCGTTCATGTGCTAGGAGAATTTGTGATGTTCAAATATTTCATAAGAAATAACCCCTTTGGGTGGGCACAAGACAGTTTAGCTGACTAAGGAATTGATTTAGCAGTATGATTGTGTCACATTTATTTTTGTAGTAGTTTCATTTTTTACCAATTAATGATAATTTATGAATATACTGCTTATATTGATTGAATGATAATTTATGGTATTAGCATTGGTCATGTTTGTTTTTTGTAGGTCTTTAATGTATTTGTATTGTGATAGAGTGATGGTGCCAAAAGGGTAGGGCTTCAAGTGTATGATCCTAAATCAATTGATAGTTCACTAATATTTTAACTAATAATTTAATAATTCCTTGCCCAATAAACACACATGTATGAATCAAGTGGACTCTCCCCCTCAAAAAATAAATTTAATATCGTGTGGACCATTGGCCCACATATCAGATATTAAACTGATAAGAACAGATACTACACTTGATCTTAGCCAAAAGGCCGAGAAAGGTATGAATTGAAATGCATGCTAGCTGTGCTTTTTATATCTGACATCTTTTCTGCCTTTTTTCTATCTTTGAGATGTGGGACTTTAATACTAATTTGGAGTGACGAATGCCTGCAGCATCAAAATTACACCCAAGCTCTTAACTATAAACCTTTTAATTAAGTTGTTTATTTCAACGGAGTCTTATTTGGCCAAAGTTGAGCTTATGATTATGGATTTTGATATTGCATTAAAATTTTGTTGATGAAGCACCGCATTGAATATGTATGACTTTTGTACTTCGAGACTAATGATATCGTATCATGCTTACAAGTAATTAATTGGAGGCCTCTATGGTTGTGTATTTGATGTTACATTAAAAATTTGGTGTTGAATACATCTTTTGAATATGACTTTAGTACTTCAAAACAATATATGCATATGACAAAGCAATAGTGATAGCAAAATGTTGAACATCTGCGATGCTGTTTTTAGTACTCATGCATTTTCACAATGTTTTCCTCACTGAACTTAGCTCACTGTTTCCATTTTTTTCCGCAGGAAACAGTGGAAACTGGTCGTAATCCAAATTATGTTGAAACCAACACCTGTTGAATGAAATCATGGAAGCAGGTACAAAATGAAATAACATTCAAACCTTACAGTTTAATACTTTATGATGTGTAATGCGATGGATGAAGTTTAATTGGAAGCCCTTTTTCAGGTTCTAGCATAGGATCATACTTGAAGTTCTCCTCAGGATTAACTAAATCCCACTTGAAACGTTTCACAATATTATGCATAAACACGAGTATCCCTAGCCGAGCAAACTCTTGTCCCAGACACATTCTAGGTCCTCCTCCAAATGTAACATATGAATAAGGTATTGGCCCTTCTCCTTCAAATCTTGATGCATCAAAATTTTCAGGATTTGTAAACAGGGTTGGATCCATGTGTGTTGTACGAGTGTTCCAATGCAACTGTCAAAAACACCATACACACATGATTTATTATAAACACACTTGTTTTCTACAAAGCACGGACATCAAACACAACACCAACACGGACATATCGACATTGCTAATAATTTGAAAAAATAGATAATTTGAACTTAATTACAATTATTAGTGTCGATGTTTGACACTAACACAAACACATATTTTTCAGAGTGTCGGTACTCCATAGTTTATTTTACTAGAATCTTAATAAAGATGCGTGATTAACATACCTTCCAATCAATAGGGATGTTATAATCAGCATAGGTCAAATTCTTCATAGCATTTCTGTAAGCGCCGTTGACTGGCGGCGACAGCCTCAAAACTTCAGATGCAGCATTCCAAGAGTATTTCATTTTTTGAACATCCTCCCATTGTAATAACTCTCCTTCCTCTTTCCCTTGACTAATTTCAAGTTGTTCTGTCATTTAAAATAAACAAAATTCAATATTTATCCTAGTCAAATTTTAATTAAAAGTTCTCGTGTTCCGACATCAAGTCTGTTGCATTGCACAAAAGACCAGGGCAACAAACTTAAAAGTCAGAACATCTTGAAATGAATGCTCGAATATTTCATTGATAACCTTCCACTTGTGTCAGATGTAACAAGTAAATGTGATAAAAGGTCTTGTGTAGGCAATGCTTTCTTTTCTTCCAAATCCTTTTTCCTTTTCTTCATAATCAATTTAATCTCTTTCTTTATTACATCTGCAGCTTTCATTGTCGTATGAAACCTTGTTCCAGGAAAATTGATGGAGAAGCTAATGACTCCTTTGAGAAATTCTTCAAAATAATGATGAAAGATTTGATATTTGGATAGGATCTTCCATGCTTAAAAATAAGCAACATGCCAATTCAAATGTGTATAGCTGGACTATTGGATAGACAACAACCTACTCCTTCTCCTATGGTTAGAGATAAACTAATAACACAGTGTTACATGTGCATTCCATAATAAACTAGCATTTTAATGTCAACGGTCTGTTCTATACACATGTTGATGTTACTTCACTTCCTTTAATATGTATTGACAACATCAAAGATTAGATACATAATGAGTATGTAGTTTGAATATATGGTTGCAGTTGAAACTTTAATCTTCAAAAACAAATCTCTAGTTGTCTATCATTCATCTTAATTATTTTATTTTGGAAATGCATATTCAGATGTATTACCGTATTAAAACACGTTTTAACTCTCACTCCATATTTTTTTAAAATTTATTTCGGAGATGTATTTCTTAACTAATCCTATAAATTTATTTCTATTTAAACTATTCAGTGTCTTTTTCAAAAATGCATTTTGGATTTATAAAAATTGGAAAACCTATCACTTTGTATGTCAGTGGATGAAACAACATAAATTTTAATATAACAGAATCCAGAAAAGATATTCTTACACTGATTTTTGACACATACCATGTAATTTAATATACACTACATACTAGTTCATTTTATTAATAATTTATTTTATTTTGGTTTGTGTGCAAGACAATTTTGCGTTATAATAAATACGTACGATGTAGCAAAAATGGTGTCACAATAGCAAAGCTAATTTATTTAACCCAAAAGTGATAGTTTATACTAGAATGCACATGTCATGACATTGACAAAATAATTTTATGAGAATATATTTTAGGCACCATACGCTCTGTCTAAAATACCCCCTGATTTCGCAGATATATCTCTGGACACTTTTTTCCAGCTTTTTTTAATTAATTCCGTAGATTCATTTACAAAATATTTCTGTATGCGTATTTACGGAAGAAAACCAGATACAGGATACCAGAAAATCAACATTGCAACGATAAAATCAACATTCATAAAATAAAATCGGCGTTACATTGATAATTTCGAGAAAAATTTAAATACTGCATTTTAATAGTCCGGTGGACGCTTGCACATCTCTAAGATGTCATTGATCGTTATTCAGACCGTCGCCTCTAACTCGAGCAGAATTTTCTCTTCGAAACCGAAATACGTTTGCCACATCGCCCTAACTGTTAAATATGTAATTCATTGTTTTAAAAAGATTTGATTTGATTTAGAAAGATCAGATTTGATTTAGAAAGATTAGATTAGATATTTTTGGGTTTTTTATAGTTTGAACTTTAGCTTGAGATGCAAGTTAACATAAATCTATAAATAGGGAGAAACCCTTATCATTGTAATAATCAAGTTTGATAATTCACAGTTTGCAGTTGTAAGTGAATATTGAAAGTTCCTACAGTTTGTGGGCAGAAAGAATTATGCAGTTTTTCATCTTCTTCTCCAACGCTATTATTTCTCTTTTCTCTTTCTTTCTTTCTTTTTTCTCAATTCTTCTTTTCGTTGCCATTGCGTGTGATTGTTAACAATCTTGAGATCAAAATTGAATAAGAATTCTCAAAACGTTTTGGGTTAATTCCAACATCCGATATCTAGAGCTCTGGTTGCGATTCAAGGAAGGAAAATCGTGATGGCGATGAATCATCCGAACGGGCACGTTCCGGAGAGCCTTCCGATTCTCAAGAAAGATAATTGTGAGAATTTGTGCAAGCAGATTAAGGTGGTTTTTTGTTATCAAGATCTTTGGGATCATGTGAAGGAAGGAGTAGCACCGCTTGTAGAGAACGCGACGGGTCAAGAAAAGGCTGCACACAAAGAGTTAAAGAAGAAAGATTATAAAGCTCTCTTTATAATCCATCATTGTGTCGATCCAGATAACTTTGAAAAGATTAGTGATGTAGAGTCAACGAAGGAAGCATGAGAGATTCTTGAAAAGTCGTTTGGAGGCGTAGAGAAGGTGAAAGAGGTGATGTTACAAACTCACAAGAGAACCTATGAGTTGCTTCAGATGGAAGAGAATGAAAGTATAACAAATTTCTTCACCAGAGTTACAAAGCTGGTGAATCAAATCAAGGTATGTGGAGAGGTGTTGTGTTGACATCAAGATCAGTTGTTGCAAAGATCTTGAGGTCATTGGCTCTGAAGTTCGACCACGTGGTAGTAGCCATAGAAGAGTCGAAAGACTTGTCAGTATTGACGAAGGAACAGCTTCAAGGGATGCTTGAGTCTCATGAACAAAGGATGACTGAAAGAGCTGCAGGAAAATCGAAGAGTGATATGGCTTTGCAGGCACAGTCAGAAAAGGAAATGAAAGGCAAAGGAAGTTGGAATGGCAACAAAGGTAGATGAGGCTACAACAATTCGACTGGTCGAAATCAGAATGAAGGAAACTAGTCGAATAAAAGAAAATCCTGAAACCAAGGCAACCAAAGAGGTGGTGTTGCAGGTAGAGGAAGAGGTGGTGGTCGAAAGCCTGACAAAAGTCACATTCAGTGTTTCAATTATCAGAAGTATGGTCACTATTTTAGTGATTGTCCAGAAAAGAAGAAGAATCAAGAAACTGATGCAAAGTTGGCGAAACATGAAGAAGAGGAGATGTTGCTGATGGTTACAACAAGAGACGAAAAGAGATTCCAGGACCAGTGGTACTTGGACTCAGGATGCTCATCACACATGACTGGAAGGAAAGATTGGTTTGTCAACATGAAGCCCTCGTTAAAGAACACGATGAAGTTTGCAAATGACAACACTCTAGCAGCTGAAGGTATTGGTGATGTTCTGATTATGAGGAAAGATGGCAAGAGGTCAACAATTTCCAATGTGTTGTACATACCAGGCATGAAGAGCAATTTGCTCAGTATAGGACAGTTGGTCGAAAAGAACTACAAGGTGTCGATCGGAGACAAGATGATGAGAGTTCTCGACGCAGGTGGTAGGTTGATCTTGAAGGCTCCAATGTCTCATAATAGGACCTTCAAGATTAAACTCAATGTGATGGAGCACAAGTGCCTAGCAACTACAGCCGGCAGAGATGAGTGGTTATGGCATTTTTGACTAGGCCATCTCAACTTCAATGACATCAGAGAGCTAAAAGAAGAAATATGGTTTCGGGATTACCAGAAATCGACATTCCAAGTGAAGTCTGTGAAGAGTGTGTTCATTCCAAACAACCCAAGAATAGCTTCAGCAAGGATGTAGAAAGGAAGTCGAAGGTAATTCTGGAAGTTATATACTCTGATGTATGTGGTCCTATCTAGGTGGATTCGATTGGTGGTAACAGATACTTTGTCACGTTCATAGATAATTACAGTCGAAAATTGTGGACTTACCTCATAAATAAGAAAAGTGATGTGATCGAGGTATTTGCCAAATTCAAATCTATGGTCGAAAGACAAAGTGGTCGAAAGCTGAAAATTCTGAGGACTGATGGTGATGGAGAGCATGTGTCGAAAGAGTTCGATGCATTATGTGAAAAATAAGGGATTGTGCATGAGGTGGTGCCACCCTACACTCCACAGCAAAATGGAATTGCAGAAAGAAAGAACATAACCATCATGAACATGGTGAGAAGTATGTTGAATGGAAATCATATACCCAAAGAATTATAGGGAGAAGAGGTTTCGACAACAACATACATATTAAACAGATGTCCAACGAAGAAGCTTGAAGGAATCACACCAGATGAATGTTGGTCTGGTGTCAAGCCTAGCCTCAGTCACTTGAAGGTGTTTGGATCTATAGCACATAGACATGTGCCAGATCAGTTGAGAAGGAAGCTTGATGACAAGTCGAATCAGATGATCTTGATAGGATATCATTCGACTGGAGGTTACAAGTTGTTCGACCCAGTGAATAAGTAGGTAGTGATCAGCAGGGACGGATCATAGATGAGCTTAAAGAATGGGATTGGACTGAGAATGTCAAAAAGGATTCAGTGAGAATCTCTTGTGAAGAATCAGCCATTGAAGTCGAAAGAGAAGTTCGACAAGAACAAGTGTTGGCGTACAAATAGAGTTAGGGTTTTGTTATCGTTCCACAGAGATTGTAAGAGATATCACTGCCTTTCTACAGTTGAAAAGGTTTTAAACTTTAATCGGAACAAAGGGTTTTGGTTGTTTTCAATTGAAACGTTTGCATTCAAAGTTAAGTAATGAACGGTAAAGAGATTTATTTTAACGATTTATAAAAACATGTCAAGATTAGTAGCCAGTAATCCACTTTCGTACGTATATCTTCGAAAAAGTGTGTGAACTTTCTAACGATAAATAAACTCACATATCCTCTCAACAAGTTTCTCTCGAACCCTTGTTGTGGGATTTATCATATTGATCCTTTGTTGATCTCTCACACAAACTATCAATATGACAACATTTAAGAACAATATTTATGAACATCAACATTCAAAACTACCTCTAGCCTCATGAATAATTGATGGATTGAAACCTAGGTCAAGTTTTAACACATATCTCTCAATCATGAATCAAAATAAAAGATGAACCATAAAACAAAGTTTCTTCTCTATATTTATCATTAACAAAGTTAACAAACTTAATACAATATCAATACATACAAAAATGATGGATTACCTCCACTAATCTTGACATTAGAAGTGCTTAGCTACCCATTGTCATGGTAGCTTCACAAACAAGAGAAATGGAGAAGAGAAACAAGCATCAAGACGATCTCTCGACAAATGATGCTTCGATTCTTAGAAACTAGGATACTACAGTGTTTACAATGTTTTTGCTCTAAGAAAATGAATAGTGTTCCCCAAAAAATCTGATCTAATCTATTTATAAGGGGGCTGAGATACGCAGAGCGCGCTGTCATTAATGATCAAACCGCCCTTGACCGCGCTTAGCGGGCTACAAACCACGCTAAGCGGGCTACTTGCTGGAAAATGCTCCTAGTTCGCGCTAGGAGCGCGCTAAGCGCACTTGCAGCATGCTTCAAAAATCCAAATTCTTCAAAACTGCTCCTTAAGAGCCTTCCATGCTCCAAGCTTCCATTGAAATGCTAAAACCTACAATTATAAACACAAAAGTTAAATAAATAAGCCTAATAATGCAATTAAACTATACTACGATTATTTACCAGAAACAACGGGAAAAAGCATCGATTATCAAATAAAGAACTCAAAAGGTGTCAAAAACTAAACTAAATATTAACACATTTTAGCACCTAACAACTCTCCCCAACTTGCTTCTTTGTTTGTCCTCAAACAAAGGTAAGATAGAATAGAAACAAGAGGAATATCGGATAAGCAAACACAATAAAAAATCAATGGTTCAAACTAAATTGATGCGCTCGCAAGTACTGCTCAGCTTCACAAAGAATCAAAACATGTCTATGAACTAACTTCTAAACAGAAATAACAAGCACTCATCAAAAGCAAACAAATGTTCAAACGGGAATCACCTACTTATTTAGATGAGTCACACTCAATATTTACAAGGGACAAAACACACTCAAAAGCAATTGTGCCACATCCAAAACAATTTATGCAATCATCTCATAACTAATGAAAACAATGGAAACAAAGATCACAAAAGGACTTTTATCGGTTGTAACTTGGTCGGGGTTAAGAAACAAGGGGCATATGTACACGGCCATGAAAACAAGAAAGGGCAAATTTCATGAAGAGCATTTTCTTTTCTAAACAACCATTCTTGCTCCAACTTCCAACTTATTCTCACAATGCATTCTATTTCTTTCTTTGGTTCCCACAATTTTAACTTTTCTTTCTTTTTCATTTTATTTTGATTTTTCCTTTTCTTTCTTTTTCAATCTATCTTTGATTTTTCTTGAGAATGCATTGTCCACAATTCCTTCTTCTCTTTCCTCAATGAACCAATCTCCCCAACTTCAACAATACTATAAACTTAAATCAAAATGCTCTTCAAAACGGTTAAAGTCCAGGTTCATGCTTCAAAGATACAAAAAAATTTGCATTAGGCTCAAGAGAGGTTTCTAATGTTCACACATTCACAAGGTAACTTGAAGTGGTTTTTGGAAAAGTGGTTATACTCATAGTACTCAAAAAATTGCCTTGATCATTTCAATGTTTCCAAAATTTCAAAACCAAAAGCAAGATTAAACATAAACCATTTGAGTAAGCAACAACTACTTGAATCCCTCAATAATTTATGAACAATGGAGGAAACTCGCATATGTGGTAATGTCCTAATTGATTCCCACATGAACATACATGCTAAATGAAGCAAAGCTTGAAATTTATGTAAAGCAAAAAGTTCATACACATGTTAAACATTCTACAAAGCACAAACAAAGTACCTTTTTGTGCAACAATCCAGAATTATATCATCACCATCAATGATTGTTGTAGCACATCACTTTTGTTCAAAGAAACTAAAACTTGCTTCATCAATCAATTACCTTAAATAGAGAACAAACACAAAAAAATTTTGTACCAAAAATTATAAACAAAAAACATCACCCGCCCGGATGGAAAATTCACTAATAATAAGAAAATATTTTAACAATTATCCAAAAATCAACATCCGCCCGGATGTGAACTACAACAATATCTTAAACAAAAGTAAAAAAAAAAACTAGCAACAAACTAATCATAACAAAATACAAAGGTAGAACAATCAAACCCATCACTAAGAACTCGAACTCGAAACTCCATCATCACCACCATCATCATCATCATCATCAGCTACCCCCTCCGGAAAACCTGGCCTGGCCTCAGGCCACCTAACATATGCCATGAGGTCTTCTTTAGACCTCAAAGGGTGATCAAAATGAGGCTCTCGGATCTGAATCTGCAGCTGCATCATAGAATCATGCATAAACAAAAAGGCACGCTGGTGAGCCTCGTGCATGACCCAATTGGCCTCAGCACTCGAATCACGAACACGCCCTGCAGGGGCAGCAGCAGCAACAGGGACAACTTCATTGTGTGCCTGCAAACAATGACGGGTGATAAAATTGTCATCCAAAATAGCCAATTTCACATTCCCATGGGTTGGAAGGGTGACTCGCGCCTTATGGCACAATTCCATAATAAGCCCAGGATAAGTCAAAGTACAAGCCACCCTATCACCTAACGCTGTAGCACTCACATCAATCATCTTCAGCTCATTAGAAATGATCCGTACTAAATCCATGGTCTTCTCGTCGTCAAAAATACAAGCTAAGAGGCCAGCTGTCTGCATGGGAATGGAGGATGTGTGACTCCGAGGCTTTAGGTTGTGCAAGACAACCGACATTACAATTTGAGCCTGGGTAGACAACACCCCTCGCATGAACTTCAGAGGAGCACCAGTAGCACTTAACTAATAAGACTGCCCAGGCACACACAAAACATCTCTTAAATGCTCGACATTCCATCTTCCTCAAGCTAACATTCTTCCATAGTCACACAACTCATCCTCAGCCAACTCTAAATGGTTCCCAAGGTAGGTGTTAATTGCATCCCTAGAAAAATCAATCTCCCTGCCCCTTACCCAAGTTTTAAAATTGAAAGCCTCATTACCCGAAGGCAAGGCATTAGCAAAAAATTCCCGAACAATATCCAGATGATATTCAGGGTAAGGTTCAGAGAGCTTGTCCCAGCCTCTTCCTTACACCAGAGAAGTTGTGTGTTGATAACTTCCTACGGGATTAATCTGTATAATTCTATCAGGCTAAACAGTTTTTCTCTCAAGTTACTGATATCTGAGCTACTGTTCAAGACCAAGAAATAGATTGTGATCAAATTGTCCTGATGGAGGTCGTCTTGTTGGGTTTGATGTCGAACCGACACGCTGTTTCTACCTTCTAGACATCTGAAAAAAGAAACACACAAAACATCCACAAAAAACAGACAAATACATTAACAAAAATAACATTAAAATATGTCTAAATTCCTAAACAATTACAACAAATAATCCATGGGATCAAAACAGAATTCTGGAAGAGGGGAATTTTTCTGAAAATCCCAGACCACGCTAAGCGGGCTCTGCGATTTGCAGAAAAATTCCTCTCTGCAACAGACAACTTCCAATGGAGTAAACCCTAATCCTAAAACAGAGACATATTCAGAGAGATTCTTCAATCACGAATACATAAAATTAAAACCCTAATATCTACAAAAACCTAATTTCTACATTCAAAATCCCTAATATCTAAAATCAAAGTTCTTATCCACATGCAATTACACTAATCTAGTGAGAATAATGGAAAATGACAACAAAAAGAAGAACAAAATGAACAAGAACATTGAACATTAAAGCTACAACCCAAAATGGGTTTGAACGTTAAACAAGAACACTAAAAATAAAATGAAGAACTTACATTTGTTTATGAAGATAATGAGCAAGAAAATGACAAAGATGAAGCTAAGGCACAAGAAATCCAAGGAACTCTCAACAATTTTGGAGGAAAATGAAGCTGGGAATAAGAAGAGAGAACTTGAGATTTTTGGGAAAAAGGGGGAAATGAGGCACAACCTTAGAACCCTAGCTTCTAAAGCTAAATCTGGGTCGGGTCAGCACTATTGGGCCCAGACAAAACCACTTTTTTTTCAAAATTCCGCTGACCGCGCTAAGCGGGCTCTGACCGCGCTAAGCACGCTGCTCACTGGAAGTGGGGGTGTCTTTTTCTTCAGAGCGCGCTAAGCGGCCTCCTGCGCGCTAAGCGGGCTCTGCAACATCAAAAACACTACCAGCTGCTCCAAACTTGGTTCCAGCAGCACAAAATATCATTCCAAGCAGCAAAATCACACCAACTTACAAAAAACATGATTAAACAGCAAATTGACCAAAAAACGATAAAAACTACAGAATTGGGGTGCCTCCCAACGAGCGCTTGTTTAACGTCGGATAAGCTCGACGGTCCAAGACGATCAATGAAGAACATCTAGGAGAATGGAACAATTTTTGCGATCGAAATTACCTCCAAGGTAGACTTTTAAACGTTGACCATTTACGGTCCAATAGTCTTTTTTCTGCATATCTTCGATCACAATTGCTCCAAAACTTTTAACTTCTTTAACAAGGAAGGGTCCCGACCACTTTGATTTTAATTTTCCCGGGAAAAGTTTCAACCGGGAATTAAACAGTAATACCATTTGGCCAACCTTGAAATCCTTTTGCCGGATCTTCTTATCATGATACCCTTTCACTTTCTCCTTATACAACCAACTAGAATGATATGCGGCATTCCGCATTTCCTCCAATTCATGCAGTTGTATATTCCTTTTTTCTCCGGCCAAGTTCTTATCAAAATTCAACAGTTTCAGTGCCCACAATGCTTTGTGCTCCATTTCAACGACAAATGGCATGTTTTACCATAGACCAATTGAAACGGAGTTAAGCCAATTGGAGCCTTGTAAGCGGTACGGTACGCCCACATTGCCTCATCCAATTTTTGTGACCAATCTTTTCTTGAACTTGACACGGTTTTTTCCAGAATTTTTTTCACCTCACGGTTGGACACCTCGGCTTGACCGTTCGTTTGTGGGTGGTAAGGGGTCACCACTTTATGCGTTACACCATAATGTTTCAAAACACTTTCAAGGGATGTATTGCAAAAGTGTGACCCACCATCACTTATAAGAACCCGAGGAGTGCCAAAACAGGCAAAAATGTTTTTCTATAAAAATTTTATTACCGTTTTGCCATCAGCCTTAGGTGAAGCAATAGCTTCAACCACTTCGAAACATAATCAACCGCTACTAAAATATACTCATTTCCAAAAGAGGGTGGGAATGGACCAACAAAATCTATGCCCCAACAATCAAAAATTTCAACCTCTTGGATATTTTGAAGGGGCATTTCGTCTCTTTTTCCATTTCTACCAGTTCTTTGACAAGTATCACAACTTCGCGCATGGAGATTTGCGTCTTTAAATAGATTAGGCCAATAAAAGCCTGATTCCAAGACTTTCGTGGCCGTTCTCGAACCATTAAAATGGCCTCCATAAGGCGAGTTATGACAGTGCCAAAGAATACTCTGAGCTTCATCACTCGTGACACACCTTCTCAAATGGTTGTCACCTCCTAACTTGAACAAGTAAGGGTCATCCCACACATAATAATTAGCATCCGACAAGAACTTCCTTTTTTGATTCCAAGTTAGGTCTTCGGGTACCCAACAGGTTGCTTTGTGGTTAGCAATATCCGCAACCCAAGGCCTAACTTGGACTCGAAACAAATTCTCATCAGGAAATTCCTCTCGGATTTCCTTTTCTGTTTTGGTTACCTCCACATTGATCAAGCGGGACAAATGATCCGCCACCAAATTCTCTGAAACCTTTTTATCCTTTATTTCCAAATCAAATTCTTGGAGTAAAAGGATCCAACGAATGAGCCTTTGCTTCGAATCCAGTTTAGTGAGCAAATATTTGATTGCCGAATGATCAGTGTAGATTACCACTTTTGACCCTATTAGGTAAGAACGAAACTTCTCAAGTGCGTATACAATCGCAAGCAATTCTTTTTCGGTTGTGGCGTAATTTACTTGCGCCTCATTTAATACTTTGCTTGCGTAATGTATAGCATGAAAACTTTTGTCCTTCCTTTGACCTAACACCACTACAACAACGTAATCACTCGCGTCGCACATTAGTTCAAAATTTAAAATCCAATTTGGCGCGATGATTATTGGAGCGGTAATTAGTTTTTCTTTCAAAATTTGGAAAGCAATAAGACATTCATCGTCAAAGAGAAATACCTGATCTTTGTTGAGCAAGTTGCTCAGTGGCCTTGCTACTTTTGCAAAATCTTAGACGAATCGTCTATAAAATCCCGCATGCCCTAAAAAGCTTCTGATTCCCTTGACGTTGGTAGGAGGAGGCAACTTTTCAATCACTTCAATCTTCGCTTGATCGACTTCAAGGCCTTTGGAAGAAACTTTGTGCCCAAGCACAATTCCCTCCGTCACCATAAAGGTTCACTTCTCCCAATTCAACACCAAGTTTGTCTTTACACACCTCTCAAGGACGGTTTCCAAATTCTTCAAGCATAAATCGAAAGATGCTCCAAACACGGAAAAATTATCCATAAACACCTCCATTGTCTTTTCTATGTGGTCGGAGAAGATAGCTTGAACACACCTTTGGAAAGTTGTCGGCGCATTACATAAGCCAAAAGACATCTTTCGATAAGCAAAAATGCCAAAAGGACAAATAAAAGCCGTCTTCTCGTGGTCCGCCGGGTCAACCGCAATTTGATTGTAGCCCAAATAACCGTCCAAAAAACAATAGAATTGTTGCCCGGATAACCTCTCGAGCATTTGGTCCATGAATGGTAGTGGAAAATGGTATTTTCTTGTTGCGGTATTCAACCTTCTATAGTCAATACACATTCTCTACCCCGTCACAATCTTTGTTAGAATTAACTCATCCTTCTCGTTTCAGATAACGGTCATGCCACCCTTTTTAGGAACAACGTGCACGGGGCTTACCCATGGACTATCATAGATCAGGTAGATCATTCCCGCATCCAAAAGCTTCACAACTTCTTTCCGAACAACCTCTTTCATAGTAGGATTCAAACGTCATTGTGGTTGAGCAACCGCCTTGAAATCCTCTTCCATTAGAATCTTGTGCATACAATACGATGGACTAATTCCTTTAAGATCGAAAAGAACCCACCCTATAGCTTCTTGATTTCTTTTCAACACATGAATCAAACGGGTTTCTTCTTTGTCGGATAAAACGTTGCTAATAATAACCGGCTTATTCCCACTTTCATCAAGGAATGTATACTTCAAATTAAAAGGAAGCACCTTCAATTCAAGTTGAACTTTCTCATCACTTGGTTCTTTCTTCAACTCTTCATTCTCAACTTCCCATGGTTGTAATTCTTTGAGAGATTCAAGCTCTTTCAAACATTCTTCAAGAGCTCTTTCTTCTTCATCTGAAAATACTTCAAAAGCATCATCAAGAGCCATTTCCAAAGGAGACACTATATGAACATGCTTAGAAACCTCCAAAGTTGCTTCTTCTATTGCATCCAGACGAAAGCTATCGTGTTTGTCTTTTAAATGCTTCATTGCTTCGAATAGATTAAAAGATACCTCTTCATTTAGAACCCGCACTTTCATAAGGCCATCATCAACATCTATCATCATGCGAGCGATCTTCATAAAAGGGCGACCAAGACTTAGAGAGCATCATCATCCTCTTCTATATCAATAACAATGAAGTCCACCGGAAAGAAAAATTTATCAACTTTCACCAACACATCTTGCGCCAACACAATCGGATGAGTGGTAGATTTGTCGGCCAATTGCAAAGTCATCCGGATACCCTTAATTTCAATGTTCCCAAGCTTTTGCACAATAGATAATGGAATGAGATTGATGCTTGAGCCCAAATCAATAAGGCCATTTCCAACAAAGACATTACCAATTGTAACGGGTAAGGTAACTCGCCCCGGATCGGCTTCTTTCTTCGGAAGAGTTCTTTGAATAATAGCACTACAATTTGCCGCAAGAATAACGGTTTCAGGCTCTGAATATTTCTGCCTCTTTGTAAGAATATCCTTCATAAATTTGGCGTACTTCGGCATTTGCTCTAGAGCTTCAGAAAAAGGGATGTTGATTTATAGTTGCTTAAAGATATCCATGAATCTTGAGTATTGCCTAGCATTTTCTTTCCTTGTCGGCACATGAGGGTAAGGCATATTTTGAGTCGGTATCGGATTCATCTTCTCCTTCTCCCTCTTAACTCTCATATGTCTCTCTTTTTTCTTCACTTCCTCCACACTCTCATTTTCAACTTCAACAATATCATCATTTTTCTTTTCAACTTCAACATTATCATTTTTCTTTTCAACTTCAACATTATCATTATTTTTCTTTTCAACTTCTTCCTCATCACTATCCTCCTCAACAATACCATCAATTCTTTCTTCTTCCACCCTTTTGTCATTTTCTCTTGCTAACTCCTTCATACTTCTAGTAACGATTGCTTTGCAATACTCCTTCGGGTTTACGTGAGTATTTGCGGAGAATGAAGGACCCGATTGTTGCTCGGCTAGTTGTTTGGCAAGTTGCCCAACTTGATTTTTGAGATTCTTTATCGCCGCATCGCTACTCTTTTGGTTGGCCATAGACATTTGAATGAATTGATTCAAAGTGTCTTCCAACTTAGAGCTAGCAACCGGAGGTGGAGGAGGTTGATAAGGATTTTGCCGGCTTGAAGAACTGCCACCATAACCTTGATTATTTTGATAGTTCCCCCTCGGTTGATATCCTTGATTGTGTTGGTAATGTTGTTGAGGATTATTTTGATAAGGTTGTTGTTGTTGTCTTCCTTGATAATCTCGTTGATTGTTCATGTAGTTCACTTCTTCAAATCCCGGTGGAGGACAAAATCTGGTGTCGTGCTCTCCTTTGCAAAGTTCACAACATGCAGCTTGTTTACTCTTGCTCGGTTGCTCCTTTATTTCCTTAATTTGTTGAGTCAAAAGTTCCACCTGTTGAGATATAAGCTTGTTTTGCGCAAGGATTGCATCATTAGTTCCCAATTCAAGTACCCTGGGTTTCTTTTGCGAGTTGTTACGACTTTGACTTTGAAGATCATTGAGAGCCATTCTATTGATGATATCTGTAGCTTCTTCGGCACTCTTTGATAACAAAGCTCCGCCAGAAGTGGCATCCAATAATGTCTTGCAATTTGGTTTGAGACCATTTCTGAAGATGTGAATTTGAGTTAACTCGTCAAACCCGTGGCCTTTGCATTTTCGGATCATGGATTTAAATCTTTCCCATGCTTTATTTAGAGACTCATTAGCACCCTGAGAGAACACGAAAATTGTAGTTTTTGATTCCATAAAACGATTGTGTGAAAAGAACCTTTCTATAAATTTCTCCTCTAGAACATTCCAATCGGTCATCACAGCAGGAGTTTGGTCAAGATACCAATCCTTAGCTTTGCCAAGCAAAACATGAGGAAATAGTCTCTTGAATAGTGGTAACTCTTGCGCTTGATCCACTCTGGCCGCTAACGCTATCTCGTAAAATTTGGTGAGAAAAGCGAAAGGGTCTTCATGATCCATTCCCGTGAACGGACTTCCATATAACAAATTCAGAGTTCCCGTTTTCATCTCAGCTTGCCTTCCATTGTTTGCATTGCGAGCAAACTGAGCGGTGTGACGCGGACTATTTACACATGGTGTGGAAGCAGGAGGTGGAGGTGGTGGGTGTTCCATGATTGGCGTGAATTGTGGTGGTGGTGTTGAAGTAGAACTTTTCTCTCGTTCTTGCGTTTGCCTAGCTAGTTGCCTCCTTCGCCTTGTTTTGCTATTTAACTTCCTTGCGGTTCTTTCAATCTCAGGATCAAAAAGAAGTTGGTCCACGGGAAGTTTTCCTGGCATAAAACAAAGTCTGCACACTAAACCAAACAAATTAACAAGCACAAGATAAAATTAAACAAGTCTAAAACTTCACAACTATTGCAATGCTTGCAATATCAATAAACAATCCCCGACAACGGCGCCAATTTGTTGGTGTACAAATAGAGTTAGGGTTTTGTTATCGTTCCACAGAGATTGTTAGAGATATCACTTCCTTTCTACACTTGAAAAGGTTTTAAACTTTAATCGGAACAAAGGGTTTTGGTTGTTTTCAATTAGAACGTTTGCATTCAAAGTTAAGTAATGAACGGTAAAGAGATTTGTTTTAACGATTTATAAAAACATGTCAAGATTAGTATCTGGTAATCCGCTTTCGTACGTATATCTTCGAAAAAATGTGTGAACTTTCTAACGATAAATAAACTCACATATCTTCTCAACAAGTTTCTCTCGAACACTTGTTGTGGGATTTATCATATTGATCCTTTGTTGATCTCTCACACAAACTATCAATATGATAACATTTAAGAACAATATTTATGAACATCAACATTCAAAACTATCTCTAGCCTCATAAATAATTGATGGATTGAAACCTAGGTCAAGTTTTAACACATATCTCTCAATCATGAATCAAAATAAAAGATGAACCATAAAACAAAGTTTCTTCTCTATATTTATCATTAACAAAGTTAACAAACTTAATACAATATCAATACATACAAAAATGATGGATTACCTCCAGTAATCTTGACATTAGAAGTGCTTAGCTACCCATTGTCATGGTAGCTTCACAAACAAGAGAAATGGAGAAGAGAAACAAGCATCAAGACAATCTCTCGACAAATGATGCTTCGATTCTTAGAAACTAGGATACTACAGTGTTTACAATGTTTTTGCTCTAAGAAAATGAATAGTGTTCCCCAAAAAATCTGATCTAATCTATTTATAAGGGGGCTGAGATACGCAGAGCGCGCTAAGCACGCAGCACCGCGCTAAGCGCGCTGTCATTAATGATCAAACCGCCCTTGACTGCGCTTAGCGGGCTACAGACCGCGCTATGCGGGCTACTTGCTGGAAAATGCTCCCAGTTCGTGCTAGGAGCGCGCTTGCAGCATGCTTCAAAAATCCAAATTCTTCAAAATTGCTTTTTAAGAGCCTTTCATGCTCCAAGCTTCCATTGAAATGCTAAAACCTACAATTATAAACACAAAAGTTAAATAAATAAGTCTAATAATGCAATTAAACTATACTATGATTATTTACCCGAAACAACGGAAAAAAGCATCGATTATCAAATAAAGATCTCAAAAGGTGCCAAAAACTAAACTAAATATTAACACATTTTAGCACCTAACAACAAGTCATAGATGAAGCAGGTCCAAGCAGACCTCGACGAACAAGACACATGCCTGCAAGGTTGCAAGAATGTGTAATTTCATCAGATGATGTGGTTGATGAAAAGGGTGAGCTGATACACTATGCTTTCTACGCAGATGTCGAACCAGTCAATGCAGCTGAGGCATTGAAAGATTCAAAGTGGGAAAAAGGAATGAATGAGGAGTTAGACTCCATCGAAGTCAACAACACTTGGTCACTTGTCGAATTGCCTCAAGGCAAGAAGGAAATTGATGTGAAGTGGGTTTACAAGGTGAAGGTGAATCCTATAGGAGAAGTAACTCGACACAAGGCAAGACTTGTGGCAAAAGGATTTCTTCAGAAGAAAGGAATCGACTTTGACGAAGTGTTTGCACCTGTTGCTAGAATCGAAACAATCAGGTTGGTTATTGGACTAGCAAATATAAACAATTGGCACACAAGTCAGATGGACGTGAAGTGTGCATTCCTTGATGGCCCCTTAGACGAAGAAGTTTTTGTCGCACAACCAGCTGGTATGTGAAACTAGGCGAGAAGGAAAGTGTACAGACTGCATAAAGCCCTGTATGGACTTAAGTAAGCTCCAAAAGCTTGGAATAAAAAAATCGACAGCTTCTTAAGGGAAAAGAAATTTGTGAAGTGTTCAAGAAGTTACAGTCTACGATGAATGTAGATAGTTTAGACACATCAATTAGGTGGTGTGTTAAATATGTAATTCATTGTTTTAAAAAGATTAGATTTGATTTAGAAAGATCAGATTTGATTTAGAAATAATAGATTAGATATTTTTGGGCTTTTATAGTTTGGGCTTTAGCTTGAGATGCAAGTTTACCTAAATCTATAAATAGGGAGGAACCCTTATCATTGTAATAATCAAGTTTTATAATTCACAGTTTGCAGTTGCAAGTGAATATTGAAAGTTTCCACAGTTTGTGGGCAGAAAGAATTCTGCAATTTTTCATCTTATTCTCCAACGCTACTATTTCTCTTTTCTCTTTCTTTCTTTCTTTCTCAATTTTTCTTTTCGTTGCCATTGCGTGTGATTGTTAACAATCTTGAGATCAAGATTGAATAGGATTTCTCAAAAGGTTTTGGGTTAATTCCAACAAGTGTGAATATTATGGATAATAATCCCACATTGGATAAGAATGTGGTGATTTGAGCATTTATAAGTCAGAGAATCCACACACCTATCACTTTAAGGTTTTGGGTGAGTATGTGGTGTGTCTCTCACAAAGGTGTTGCTCTAGAAAAAAGAAATCCCACATTGTTCAATGTTCCCTAGTGAAAATCTCCCCCAACAGAGGTATCATGAGCCTTTGGTTCGAGTAAAGGACCGACTTACTTGTATCGAAAGTACTCCCCACAGGTGGTGGTTAAGAGGTGTCCTGTTGAAGAGTGTCAATGGTGGTACAAGGGCGGTGAGTAAGAACCACACAACAGAAAGTGCAGTTGTGTAGTTGAAGCTTCCTCTTAAGGGGGGCATTGTCGAAGCATTGTGGATAAACTCACACTTGAGGGGGGAGTGCTAAGTATTAACAAGTGTGAGTATTATTGATAATAGTCTCACATTGGATAGGAATGTGGTGACTTGAGCATTTATAAGTGGGAGAACCCACACACCTATCACCTTAAGGTTTTGGGTGAGTATTTCACGTGTCTCTCACAAAGGTGTTGCTCTAAAAAAAATAAATCCCACAATGTTCAATGCTCCCTAGTGAAAATCTCCCCCAACACTAACATCGTCTTGATTCTTGAGCTCAAACTTGCTGTAAACAACGTTCCCTTCATTGTCAACTGAAGGTGAACGATACTCAAGCTTCACTACCTTTCGTTTGTCATTGTAAGGTATGCGATATTGGATCTCGTCTATGATATCGGCGATGGGGTGAGATCCATGAGCTTGAACGTCCTCCCGGGTGTTTTTCCCTTGAAAAAGGAGACACTTGCGATATACCAACGGATCTTGATTTCACACAATTGAGATATTTTTGTATTTGTGTGAAAGACAACAAATGAAACCTCAAATTTATAGAAAACCTAGGTGAATATGGACCAACCATTTTCTGTCAAACTTTTTTCTAGAGCTATATCCACGGAACGACCCCATAATTATTGTTTCCGGAGGTGTATCTCTGAAACTTTCACTGAATTCAAAACGAATCAAAGTAAGTGTCGCCGACTAAATCTATTGGTGGTACCCCTTTGGACTTTTCCGCATTCGATTCCTTTTCAATGTTGTTCAATCTTTTGAATTCGTGCATCCTTTAAAAAAACGATTCGGCCACGTCTCGACATTTGCGGTTGAATGAGTCGCGTCATTCCGGTGATGTAGGTGGTATAGGGCATCCCGGTTTCAAGTAAACTTGTACAAAATGTATTGATTTTGCAAGTCATCCAATACACATGATGCAACGTTACTTTTTTCCCCAAAAGTTTAATGATTAATGTGAGCAATGTAGTGGACAAAGTGCAATCTTTACCTGAAATTCGAGCTTCTCTTGCTCCCTTTGATTTGTTGCACGAAAAAGTTGGAGTTTTGGAGTGAAAAATGATATTGAGAATGTAAGGTTTTTTAGGTTGGTAAAAGTGAGTGTGAAAGAAGAAAACACAACAATTGGGGAGTGATCATGCGGGTTTCAAATATAGCAGAAACTTCTGGAGCTGTATCTACGGAACAATCTGGCGCTTAGACGTTCCGGAGGTGCATCTATGGAAGTTTTCCTGAACTGAATTATTTTGAAGTTTTTCCTAGTGCTTACCAGTTTAAAATTATTCTGTAGATGTAGCTCCGAAAAAAATCAAATTTTGACAAAAAAAAAAGGTGCGTCCGAATATGTTTATCCGAAAGCAAGGGGCATAAAAGGAAATGCGCTAGGTGCCTAAGAGTATCAAGGGGTGGATTAAGAAATACGCAAATTTATTTATTTAGAAGTCTTGTTCTTGTCAAACATAATTAGTTGAATTATTACATTACTTATATTGGTTTGTTATTGGGGAATTTCTTTTTCCACCTCTATACCTTCTCACAAATCCTTTGTGAAAACCAAAAAATGTTTTTAGAGTTCGGAGATGCATCTCTGAACGCATCTATTTCCCACAAAATTGAACGTAAACGAGTGAGTCACCCATATTATACTTAATTTTAGGCCGGAATTGTATCTTCAAACGTGTATATGGTATATTTTGGAGATGCATATCCACAAATGACACTGAAACTTCAAAACAGAAACAAAGACAATATGAGCAAGATCTAGAAACCCTGTGCCCTTTAAGTTATTTGCTAAAGTACCTAATTGTAATTAATTATGTATAAACTTTAGATACTCAAAAAATAATACTCATCTTCATATCTAAATTTCTCAAATTATCATGCATAAAAATATTTGATGCAAAAATGAGATATGTGACTTATTTTTTTGGCAAAAATAAAACCTGGGTCCTTTAAGTTATTTTATTGTAACAATGCAGTCCTTTATGTTTTTTTCGCTACAAGTTGGTCCTTTATGTTAACTAACGTGTTCACCGTTGACCCTTTTCACAAACTCCGTTCCAAAAACGCTTATGTAGCAGTAATGATATTGATGTGTCATTTAACAGTGCTGAATAGACATTTGTCTTATTCTAGAATACTTAATACTATATAATTTCAAAATTAGATTACACAACCCGCTATCTCTCTCTAAAAAACAATGATCCTCTACTACTTCCATGACTTAATAACCTAAAAAAACTGCTTTTTTTCTTGTAATCATTCTGTTTTTCATCAACATAAGATTTGTACCAAGAATCATTATCGAAACCTTGAGTAACTATTTGATTCATGTGACACTGATGATCCTTACATGATTGTTTCTTTTCTTTCTAGTCAAGAAACAGTGGCCATGATCCTTACTGTCGTGTTACTTTGTTCTTTCTCCTCCTTCATTCCAACCAAACTCTTCAACCATCTAGTAGCTTTTCACATAATAACACATTTTGGTGTTACAAATTCACAATATGAGAAGTTACAAATAAGTTCAAAATTAAACTCTGAATGTGATAAAAAAAGTGTGAATTTTTCTCATAATAGAGAATCATAAACAAGTGTAATAACCCATTGAATACATATGATGCCTAATCAAATATATATATATATATATATATATATATATATATATATATATATATATGGGTCAGAGACTTCGTCTAAGATGCT
Organism: Lathyrus tuberosus; assembly: GCA_022829125.1. Classification (NCBI taxonomy): domain Eukaryota; kingdom Viridiplantae; phylum Streptophyta; class Magnoliopsida; order Fabales; family Fabaceae; genus Lathyrus; species Lathyrus tuberosus. The sequence continues at coordinate 5,096,358 of JALAZF010000126.1, forward strand.
GGATTTCAAGGATGAGGAGGGGGTGTACCTGCCAGGCACTCCGATGCTAAAGTAAGAATCGGGAGAAGAGAAGGCAAGTACAAAGTGAGTATGTCTTAGGATGATTTTAGAATACCTGACCCTCTCAAATGAGAGGATTTTTATAATGCCCCCAACGCTTGGCCCATTGATCCCTATTTTCGAGCCGAGATATTCGTTCCCCAAAAGTAGATAACTGCCAGAAACTAGCCGTTGAGACGGACAGACATGCCCGGAACTAGCCGTTGCTGCGAGCTAGGGCGTGGTCGTGGGCAAGAGCGTTGTGACTGTTCCTGGATGGTGGAACCGTGCGTGACAGGCAGAAATGTGACGAAGGGCAGCTAATCCTGGGGGTCAGCTGGCGAGCCCTTCTCAACAGAAGGGCAGAGGAGAGAATGCTTCCTTTTGCCCTTAATTGGCAGGGCTTAGGCTATTGGGTCGTTCTGGGAGCAGAAGTGGATTGGGCCATGCCTAGCCATTGGGTCAGTCCGAAACAGGAGCCCCCAAGTCGTTGCTCCTGAGCATAGGAGTGATGACTTAAGGGGAGCCCGTGGTCCCGAGGAGGAATAAGCATGGTCGACGCTTGTTACTGAGACGGGGTTGTTTCGTGATGCTCGAGGGTACTTGTACCCGAGAAACCTGAAACATTGTCTTGAGTGCCCGATAAACGTGGAGCCCAACAGTTGATGGGACTTTAAGGGATGGAGTGCCACGCGTACATCGAGCCACGTGCTGTATTTATGCGTAATGATGGCTATGCTAGGGTCATGATGATGCCCTACGCCGCGCGTGCTCGTGCATGTGCCTCTGACTTGTCTATAAATAGAGGGATGAAGCGTTCATTTTCACTTTTTGCTTCTCTTTCTTCTTCTGCAACTGTCTTCGTTTCTGCCGTCCACCGTCGCACGAGCACCGTTCAGGCTTCGCCGACCACCCTTTTTACCTCTTCGACCACGTAAGTCTCTCATCCTTATCTGTTTTATGCGTTTCAATCTTGTTTTGATTAGATTTGCATGCGGTTAGGATGAAAACTGGGTAGAGTAAGGGCGCATTCTGGTGAATGTTGGTGTTTGGCAGCGGTTGAGCCATTTTCTGCCGTCGGCGCCGTCTTCGGAGTGTTAGGAACTTAGATTTTTTGTCGATTCCGACAACGTTTAGACGACGAACGAGTTTGTCTCCGGTGGAGTTTACAAAGTTTCCTACGTACTCATGAGTGGGGGTCTAGGAGGACGAATGAATATGCTCGGCTTACAAAGAGAGGTTTCCCATGTACGAGTTTGTTTTCAAGGAGATTGGGTTGAGGCTTCCTTTCACGGATTTTCAAGTGGGTGTTTTTGAACACTTGGACTTGGCGCCCTCTCAACTACACCCAAACTCGATTGCCTTCATCTGGGCATTCGAGATTTCATGCGATTTTTTGAAGATTGGAGCCACTCTCCCCCTCTTCTTCATTGTCTTCCACCTCCAATGCAAGGTCGTGCGAGGGCAGTTCGAATGGATTTCCCTGAAGAAGGGGAGAAAATTGTTCAAAGCCTTCTCTGAGTCCATCAGGAAGGACGTTTAAGGAGAGGTATTACATAGTGGAGCCTGTGTCAGAGAGGGATAAAGACTCTTCGTTTGCTTGGGAGATTCTTGCAGATGAGAACCGGGATCCCCTCCACGACGAGCAGGGCAAGATAAATGGGCGTTGGGTGCTGAAATTCGTTTCTCCTGGAGTGAGGACCACTTTACCAGGGAGAACGATGAGTACATTGCCAAGCCACCTATGTTGGAGGAGGATGATGTGGTCAGCTACAACAAGCTGGTGGCTTTCGTTGATGGCTTTCGTCCCGCCTAATGCGTGACCAGAAGTGGGGACGTTATTTTTGACGATGATGAGGGGCCTAAGGTGGAGGCCCGATATATTAATACGAATATGCTCCTCGAATGCGGCATGTGCAAGGAGGCTCTAGAACTTTTAGGTAGCCATTTTTTTCTTAGCTTGTCTGTATTGTTGTTTTTCGTTTACTAACGCGTGTCAGTTGTTTTGCAGGCAATATGTCTTCGCTCCAAAAACATTAGGTAAGAAGTGTTGCGGCTAAGCTTAAGCTAGGGAAGAAAGTTGGGAAAAGCCGCCTTGGCGAGCAGGCAGCTCTGCCCTCGATGGGATCGGGGACCTTTTCATCTGGAGTAGCTGCCGCCCAGACCTCCCCTCCGCCGGTAACCTCAAAGCCCAAGCTCCCCCGGGCGGAGGAGATCCTCGACCTTACCAACGAAGGATAGAAGAGCAAATACGAGCTGCCACCGTGCTTCCACAATAGTAGTTTCTTCGAAGGCTCCTCTTTCGCACTTCATTGGGAGAAGTCCTTGGCGCTCGAGGAGCTTGACCATCCGAGCAAGAGGACGCTTTTGGCCCAGGACGACGCTGCCCTGATGAGGGTCTTGGGCATGGTGTTGGTCTACACATAGGAAAAGGGACTTCAAGAGGCGGAGCTAAAGAAGACCCAGGCCGCCAACGCGGTTCTGAAGGAGGAGCTGAAGGCTACAAAAAAATCTAAGGAAGAGTTGGTCGCGGTTACCGGGGAGAGGGACACCTTGGTCGTGGAGAAGAAAGTTGTGGAGGTTATGGTCATTTCTTTGAGGGTTGTCGCGAATCCTATTGAGGACGAAAACGATGAGGTGAAGAATCTGAAGACTCGAGCCGAGCTTGTTGCTCGGATCAGCCAGGCTGAAGAGGATTGCTTGGGGACCATCGAGGACGCCTTCAACAACACGATGGAGCAGCTGAAGGTTGCGAACCCCGGGGTCGAGCTGCCTACCGAGGGGACCGGGCTCCTCCACAGCATGGTGGACGACCAGATTGTTATCCCAGACTTCCTCATATTTAGCGAGGAGCCCGAGCATCCTGCCCACGAGTAACCTCAGTCGATTGATTTTCCTTTTTTTGTACTTTTGGCCTGCGTGCCGTACATTGTAATCTTTTCTTTTTGGATGGGGTTTGGCCCCTTTTTTATGTAATTATTACAATCACGGTCCTCGTGGCCGTTTTATCTTATAATATTTATTTTCGGCCGTGGTGGTCGCTCATGTATGACTTGTTTTCGATGTTTGTGCACGCATCTTTTTTCTTTGCTTAATTTCGCTAAGTGTCACGTGCTACTCGTCATGAGTGCCCGTTGCATGGACTGTTTTTGTGAATGATTTTTCACTGTTTCGGGGTTTGCTCGATAAATTATTGTTCGAAAGTGAAGGGAACTGGTCGAAAGGCCTGGGTAGTTTCTGGGCAAGAGAGAGGAGCTCATGTCGCGTTTGTGTCCTGAGTTCGTGGTGTGAACTTCCCATTGCTAGCTGAGTGTTCTGCCTTTTGTGGTACGTTGGCAACGGGGGGCACGGTCGAGGGACCGCTGTCGGGCAAGGGTTTTGCTCGTTCCAGAGCAAAATCTTGCCTTGATTTATTTTGGTATGCAGCGCTTGTACCGGGGGGCGAACTTCTGGTCGGTACACTGTGCTAGTCATTTTGATGGAGCACGCCGGCTGTTGTGGCCTTAGCTATAATATTGTATTAGCTTTTCGGCGTTCCATGGTCGAGGGAGTTCTTCCCCGTCGAGATGTTCTAAGTAATAAGCCTCATTCTCTGTTTTTGCTCGAACATGATAGGGTCCTTCCCAGTTTGCAGCGAGTTTGCCTTCACGAGAATCTTTGTGATTTCTCCTTAGGACGAGACTGCCCACTTAGAAGTCTCGTCGTATGACTTTGGCGTTATGCCTGATTGTAATTTTTTGTTTTAACGAGGCCTCGTGGAGGGATGTTCCTGATCAGACCTCTTAGACGAGATCGAGTTCCTCCCTCAGCGCCTCGTTCTTTGCCTCCTCGTCCAGGGGAGCTTCAGTGTGCCTAGAAGGCACGTGTATTTCGATAGGGATCACCGCCTCGGTTCTGTATGCTAAGTTGAAAAGGGTTTCCCCGGTCGAAGAGTAGGGCGTAGTTCGGTAAGCCCAGAGCATGCTGTGCAGCTCCTCGACCCATTGTTTCTCGGTTTCGTCTAGTATTCGTTTGAGACCTCGTAGGATTATCCTGTTTACTGCCTCGGCTTGCCCGTTCATCTGCGGGTGCTCGACGGACGCGAAATGTTGTTTGGTGTCCAGTTTGGCAATGAATTCCTGGATTTTTTTGTCTGTGAACTGTGTCCGGTTGTCGGTGACGATTACCTAGGGAATGCCGAAGCGGGCAAGAATGCTTCGCTTGTAGAAGCGGAGTATATTTTGGGTCGTTATTTTGGCCAGAGCCTCTGCTTCTATCCACTTTGTAAAATAGTCTACGCCCACTATCACGTATCTATTCTGATTTGATCCTACAACAAATAATCCTAGGATGTCCAAGCCCCACCATACGATGGGCCACGGGGAGGACATTGTTTTGAGCTCGTTGGGCGGTGCCAGTTGCGTATCCCCGTGACGTTGACATTTGTCACATTTTTTCACATGCTCCTCCGCGTCATGCTGCATGGTCGGCCAGTAATATCCTGCTCGTAGAGCTTTCCTGGCGAGGGATCTTCCTCCGAGGTGCTGGGCGTTGATTCCTTCGTGAATTTTGCGCAGGACGTAGGTGACCATTTCTTCCTCGACGCATTTGAGGAGAGGAATGGATAACCCTCGCCTGTAGAGCTTAATTTTGACCAAAACATAGGAACAAGCTATGTGCCTGACCACGCTGGCTTCCTTTGGGTCGGGTGGTAGTTCCTCCTTGGCGAGGTAGTTGTAGACTAGGGTCATTCAGCATTTGCTGTCGCTAATAACGTTCACGTCGAGGGTCGGGGGAGTTATCTCGATGCTTGGTCGAGGAAGTATATCTTGGATGACGGATTTGTTTCCTCCCTTCTTCTTTGTGCTCGCCAGCTTTGACAGGACATCTACCCGAACATTGTGTTTGCAGGGAACATGTTTCACCTCCACAGATGTGAACTTCATCATCTTTTCTTTAACCAAGCCAAGTATTCATATAGGTTGTCGTTTTTGGCCTGATACTCTCCCCGAACCTGGAGGGCAACGAGCTGGGAATCTGTGCAAATTATAACTTCCTCGACTCCCAGATCTTCGGCGAGGCGTAGACCCGCAAGGAATGCTTCACACTCTGCCTGATTGTTTGAGGTGGGAAAAGAAAAGGTGAGCGAGACCTCGATAAGGACACCCTCCTCATTTTCCAGGATGATGCCTGCTCCGTTCCCTGCCGAGTTGGATGCTCCGTCGACGAAGATTGTCCACTTACGAGCTCCGCAAGTCAGGAAGGCAGGCATGGTCATCTCTGCCACGAAGTCGGCCAGCGCCTGTGCTTTGAGGGATTTTCTGCTCTTGTACTGGATATGGAACTCGGACAGTTCCAGCGACCATTTGAGCATTCTTCCGGCCATGTTTGGGCGACCCAATAGTTGCCTCACAAGTTAGTTCGTGTGCACCACGATGGTGTGGGCTAGAAAATAGTGCCTCAGCCTCCTCGCCGCGTTAATGAGGACCAGGGCTACTTTTTCAATCTGCTAGTATCTAAGTTTCGGTCCTTGCAGTGCCTTGCTCGTGAAGTATATGAGCTTCTGCCCTTCAAGGGTTTCACGAATGAGGGCGGCAACAGCCTAGTTTGCGATGGCGAGATAGAGATAGAGGGTCTCCCTGATATCTGGCCGGGAGAGGACCGGTGGTTCCGATAGTGCTTGTTTTAGGTGGAGGAGGGCTTTGTCGCATTCCTCTATCCACTCAAAAGCTGCCTCTTTGCGGAGGAGTTTGAAAAAGGGGAGCACGCGCTGAGCAGATTTTGCCACGAAACGGGACAGTGAGGTGAGCGTCCCATTCAGGGCTTGGATTAAATTTTTCGAATTCGGCTTGGGGAAGTCGGAGAAGGCTCTGTATTTGTCGGGGTTGGCTTCAATTCCTCATTCTGTTAGGTAGAAATCGAGTAACTTGCCTGCCTATACCCCGAACGTGCATTTTTCCGGGTTGAAGTGCATCTTATACTTCCTGGCCTGCTCGAAGACCTTCTTCAGATGGAGCGTATGGTCGGATTCCTCATGGGATTTCACGATTATGTCGTCCATATAAACCTCAAGCATATCCCCGATCTCTCCTCGGAAGACTTTGTTCATCATTCTTTGGTAGGTAGCGCCGATGTTTTTCAAGCCGAAGGGCATTACGTTGTAGTAATAGTTACCCGATTCGGTCATGAAAGTTGTGTACCTTTTATCGCTTTTGGACATGGGTATTTGGTTATAGCCCGAATACGTGTCCATGAAAGGCAATAATTTAAAATCGGCAGAATTATCAACTAATTTGTCTATGTTGGGGAGGGGATAGGCGTCTTTAGGGCAGACCCTATTAAGATCAGTATAGTCAACACATATTCTCCATTTTCCATTTGATTTCGTTACAAGTACAACGTTGGACATCCAAGTAGTGTACTTGGTTTCCGAAATGGTGACCTGGTTGGATCCAGCTCGGGCATCTCCGAGGCGCTCCACGCGAACAGGTATGCATTTTCCCTGAGAAAAGCTTTCAGCTGCTTCCTGGCAAGGTCGGAGAGGTCGGTCCCAATCTTCATTTTCTTATGGGCGTCGTCACCAAGGAGGACTAACTCGAATTCTCCATCCGGGATTGGCCGCATCGGATGGGCAGTCTCGCCGCTACTAGTTGATGTTGAGGGGTTGCTCGAGCTTGACTGAGTCTCTTTCCCCTTCTTCTTCTGGTCCCTGAAGTCGTCCTTAGAGAAACGACTGTCGAGGTCGATGAAGTCGACGCGAGGCAGCAATTTCGCCTCTTCGGAGCTGCAGGGCAGGGCAGGCTTGCTGAAAGTCTTTGGTCGGGCGGCGATGGTGTTAAGCCCTTTTGAGGCTGCCTCGAAGCACCTTCTCGCGGCCTCTATGTCTCCATACAGGGTGGCGACGAGCCCTTTGGAAGTATAGTACTTCATCTTCAAGTGCACCGTGGAAGGAACAACTACCAATTCGACCAGAGTTGGTCGTCCAAAGATGCACTGGTAAAGGGATGGGCGGTCAATCACCAGGAACTGGACCTTGATGGATTTGGCTGTCACTGCTGCCCCGAAGGTGACAGTCAGCTCCACGTACCCCCACGGCTTCGTGACTGACCCGTTGAAGCCTTGTAGATCAGAGCCTACGTAGGGCGTCAGGTGTGTCTCGTCCAACTGAAGTGTGAAGAACAGTTGGGCGTACATGATGTCGACTGAGCTTCCCTGGTAGACCAGAATTCAAGGAACGTCAAAGTTGGCCATCTGCGCCCTTACGAGCAGGGGAATACTGGAGTTGGGAGCTCCTCCGAGGAGTTCCTTGCGGTAGAAGATGATGGGAACAGACTCTCCCCGAACCTTATCGAGGGTAGAACTCCGGTTCGAGCTTGTGTTGATGAGGTCATCAAACTTCCTCTTTACGGACCCCACAGTCACCTTGTTGAATCCCCCTCCCGATATGACCTTGGCAGATGGGAAGGCTTCCCAGGGGCTGTGTGCAGCGAAGTAAAAAGGGACGTTGAGCCCATCGGGGACATAGAAGTCTTCTGGTCGTGAGATGCTCATTACGACCTAAAGACTAGCCTCGTCCGAGGAAGGCACCTCCTCTTCGACCTTCTTTGATTCCTGAGAATCCTGCCGAGGAACGTCCTTCTTCTTTGCGAATTATTTCAGATGCCCGTCCCTGATCAAGATTTCGATTGCATCCTTGAGATGGATGTAGTCGTTCGTCATGTGACCATTGCTCTTGGGGAACAGACAATACTTCATTTTATCTATGTTCGGCTTGGTCAGTATCTGCTTCGGGAAACGAACCCCCGCCTGCCGAAACTCCGAGTTCGCGCATTCGGAAAGAATATTCTCATGAGAGGCAGTCAACGGAGTGTACTCGTGAAAATGGCCAGACGGCCCTTTGTGATCTCGGGATTCCTGAGGGCGGTCATCCCTTCTTTTCTCCGCTCCCCGACGAGTTGAAGAGGAGTCGTTGTGCTTGGAGGACCTGGCACTTTCTTGGTGCCTCGAATCCCGAGCAGTGTTCGCAGATTCCTTTTCTTCATACTGGATGTACATCTGAGCCTTGAGGAGGAGGGCGTCCAGTGTTGCTGAAGTCTCAATGCCAACCGCCTTGGCAAATTCGCTGCAAGGACGGAGTCCTCGTTCGAGCAAATACTTCTTTATGTCGTCGGTCGTGGAGACCTAGACGACTTCTTTATTGAATCTCTCGATATAAGCTTGAAGATATTCGTCTTTCCCTTGAATGATGGCCTCAAGGGAGGCTTCTGTCTTTGGGTGACGACGAGAGGCTATGAAATGCCTAGAGAGCATCCTCCCCAACTGCCTCCATGATGTGATGGATTCGAAGGGGAGGCTCTTGTACCAGGACATTGCTCATTTCCTCAGCGTAGTCGGGAAAAATTTACATTTGATGGCGCCCCTGATGCCACGATAGTCGAGCAGGGCATTGATGTTCTTGATATGCTCGTCGAGATCTGTAGTGCCATCATATATGCCCGGGGTAGGGGTTTCTCCAGCCCTTTGGGTAAGCATGTGACCATGATCTCTTGAGACAATGGGCCTCGAAGCTCGTCGTCGCTGCTGCTGCTCGACCGCAAACGAGAGTGGGAGCTTCGTCTAGGATGAGGACCGCGATCTCGACAGGGAGAAGGGGTCGTGCCTGACCCTTGGATCTGGGCGGAGGCGAACGCTAGTGTTCTGTTCGCAAATCCCTTCTGGTTCTCTTGGCCCTTGGGGAGTGTTGGCTCCGGGGAGGAGTATGGTCGCGTTTCCTTAATGCCAGGGATTATGCCTCCACTGACACCTGACAATCTCTTCCTTGTATGGGAGAAGGACTCTGAGATCTCCGACGCTCGCACCTCGGTGGAGGAGATCTTGGACAGCATGTCTCTTCCAAGGCTCAAATTCTTGCATTCTGCTGGAGGATCAGAAGGTTTGTCTTGTTGAGGGCCTCGAGCAGGACTGCCATGGCCGTATCGGCGTTGGGCAGAGCTGATAGTCTTTTGAGGGTTGGACCTCTACGTCGTTAGTGCGATCCGGGGAGGGAGACACAATGGCTCCATTCCTCTGCTGATGAACATCGTCTCTAAGAAAATGGGTTGCCCCGTCATTGTCTGTCTTGCTGATGGGGAGAACAGAGTTTCCACAGACGGCGCCACTGATCTTTCCGATTGATCAGAACCTGAAGTGGGCCAGAGACTTCGTCTACAATACTGGATTCCAAGGATGAGGAGGGGGTGTACCTGCAAGACACTCCGATGCTAAAGTAAGAACTGGGAGAAGAAAAGGCAAGTACAAAGTGAGTATGTCCAAGGATGATTTTAGAATACCTGACCCTTTCAAATAAGAGAGTTTTTATAATTCCCCCAACGCTTGGTCATTGATCCCTATTTTCGGGGAGAGATATTCGTTCCCCAATAGTAGGTAAGTGCTAGAAACTAGCTGTTGAGACGGGCATACATGTCCGAAACTAGCCGTTGCTGCGAGCAAGAGCGTGGTCGCAGGCAAGAGCGTCGTGACTGTTCCTGGATGGTGGAACCGTGCGCGACGGGCAGAAATGTGACGAAGGGCTAGGGATGGCAAAAAAAATCCGGACCCGCGGATATCCGTGGATAAAATCCGTCACGGATATGGGGCGGATAACTTTATGGATATCCATGGATAAAATAAATAGATATTTAAATACCCGTTTGTTAATGGATATGGATATGGGTTTAATGATATCCGTACCCACGGATATCCATATGCATTAATAAATTATAAAAATCATTTAAATATCATTAGTTTATTATACTTTATCTTTTCATCTTCTAAAAAAATTAGTCTTCTTATATTTCTTTCTTTTTTTTAAAAATTTTCTTTGAAGAAAACCTTTCACATTTCATTCAAATTCTATTTGACATTTCATATTTAAACTCTTCAATACTTCATACTTCACTTCAACAATTTCACAGTCCAACCAACGTGTCGTTATTCCTCTGTTGAACCAGTGTCTCTTTTCCTACTCCTCTGTCGTCCGCTCTTTCATTATAATTCACAATCACAATATCTTTTATTTGTTTGGTTAAAAATGAAATGTATGGATATTATGTTTGGATCTAATGTATGGATGTTATGTGGTAATAACTTTTTGTGTCTTTAAAAGAAGTTAAAAATATTTTTATAAAAAAAATATTATCCATGATTATCTGTATATATCCACGGATACCATAAAACCCGCGGATTACCCACTTAACGGATATCCGCTTGGATGTGAGGAGGATATGGATATCATATTTATCCAACGAGGCAGATACGGATATCATAATATCCGTCCCCATGGATATCCATTTACATCCCTACGAAGGGCAGCTGATCCTAGAGTTCAGCTGACCAACCCTCCTCAGCGAATGGGCAGAGGAGAGAATGCTTCCTTTTGCCCTTAACTCCCAAGAAAGAACAAAACTAGATCCAATGTCTATAAAATGTATATTATTGGGTTATGCTGACAACGTGAAGGGGTATCATTTATGGGATTCCACTACTGGCAAGCTTGTTGTTAGCAGAGATGTAGTCTTTGCAAAAAAATGAATTGCAAACTGACCAGAAACATGACAACATTGCTAAAGAAACTACTGCTATTGAGATATAACTGAAGTTTAAAGAAGACGATTCTTCTGAAGTAGACCAGATGAGTCTAATAATTCATACGTTCGACGATCATCACGTTAGATTATAACACCAACTTGACATTCAGACTATGTAATGACGACTCATGATGCATATTTTCTTTTAACAGAAGAAAGGGAGCCATCAACCTTTCAGGAGGCTGAAAAAAGCTTAGGTGCTTCTCAGTGGATAGCAACAATGCATGAAGAAATGGAAGCCTTGCATAGAAACAAAACATGAGAGCTTGTTGAACTTCCAAAGGGTCAGAAAGCCATCAGGAACAAATGGGTATATAAGATCAAACGAGATGGTAATGACCAAGTAGAACAATATCGCGCAAGATTGGTGGTTAGAGGGTATGCTCAGAAAGAAGGTATTGATTTCAATGAAATATTCTCTCCAGTTGTTAGACTCACCACTATTAGAATAGTTATGGCTAAGTGTGTTGCATTTGATTTACATCTTGAACAATTAGATGTAAAAACTACTTTTCTTCATGGAGAGCTTGAAGAAGTAATATATATGTGTCATACCCCAAATTTTGACCACCCGATTGTCAAAACCCGATTGTGTTTTTACTTCGTGTCATCTGCATATCATATCATCTTTTTCTGTCATGCATATTGTTTGAATTTTCAGTCGAAATATATATGTTGAAATTTTTGTCTTTTTTGGTTAATTTTGCGAAAAATCAATGAACGGACGTGTTTTTCAATTAAATTTACAAATGTTCATTGTTCATCTATCTTTCGCACGATTTAATCGATTTCTCATTTTTATTTTATTTTTACATATATAAAATAAAAATGAAAATAAAAATAATAATAAAAAAATAATATAATATATATATATATATATATATATATATATATAAATTTCCGTATATATATATATATATATATATATTTTTTGTTTTTTTTTGTCTTTTTATTTTTTATATATTTTTTATATATTTTTCATATTTTTTATATATGTATATATATATTATATATATATATATATCGAATATATATATATATATATATATATATATATATATATATATATATATAAATATATATTTATATTATTTTTAAAATTCATATATTTTGTTTTTTTATATATATTTTGTTTTTTTATGAATTTTTGTTTTTTATATATTTTGTTCTAAAAAAAAAACTTTTGTTTTTAATACAATTTTGTTTTAAATATTATTCTAGTATATAGATATTTAAGTTAGCTTAAAAATTAAGCTAGTTTAAAAAATTATTTAAGTTAGCTTAAAATTTAAGCTAGCTTAAACTAAGTTAGCTTAATTTTTAAGCTTGGTATCTTGTTCTCCAAGAATTTTTTTCCTATAAATACCACTCCATTTCTCATTCCAAATCACACCAAAACAATCTCTTACATTGTTTTCTCAACTCTCTCCCACATATTTCTCTCTTTCATTCTTTAATTTTTCTTATTTCTAGTTTTATTTAGAAATGTAAAAATATTGTTTAATTATTAATTAATTTTGATATTTTTATTTAATTTTGATTAATTAAATTATTAATTAATCTTATTAAATATTAATATTTAAATTAATTGATAATTCTTCTTTTGTCCCATTTTTTCCTTTTAATACAACTTTATTTTTTTTAGTTTAGTTAATCTTGAATAAATATTCTAAAAAATGTTAATAATTTCTAAGTTATTAAATTTGATTTAATTAATTTGTAATGAATCATTTAAATTGTTTTATTCAATTATTTGGTAATTTATTCTTAGGATTATTTTCAAGTAAAACTTTTGTAAATAATTAATTAAATGTTCAAATTCGATTCTAACCACTTGATAAGACTTAGGGAATTTCTCTATGATCTCTGGTTTTCTCTGCTTTGTCTTTTACCTGACGCAGGAGTTCTTATATGATACTCTGAGGATCATTATCTCACTTCTGGAAGCTTGAGAAGAGGCATTGGACCTTGCTCCAATAGGTAAGTTTTCGAACTCATTATCCATGTTTTATTCACGCGATGCTTTTCCGTGTATATTCAATTGCCATGATAACACGATGTTTTGCCGTGTATATTTTATCACATGATGTTTTTTCCATGTATTCAGTTTCACACACGATGTTTTGCCGTGTATATTTTATCACATGATGTTTTTCCATGTATGTATATCTCTGATTCCACGATGCTCTGCCGTGAATGTCTGTATCTCTGTTTATTTATTACGTGATGTTTTGCCACGTATACCTGTTATTTATCAACACGATGTTCTTCCGTGTATGTTTTATTTCACATGACGTTCTTCCATGTATGATTGACTCTGATTTTTTGGGCCTCTTGAGAGAGTGTAAGACCCATCCCTTTGTACAAAAAACCTTTTGGGCCTCAGTCACTTGTATAAGTCCCTGTACAAACTCAAAACCACAGTGCAATCACTGATAAAAACTTGGGCCTCTCCTTGAGCTGTAAGCCCCAACCTCTTTTCAAAATACTTTCTCCTTTGATTTTGAATATACTGTTGTTTTCAATCTTTCTTTGTTGAACAACTAACCAAACAGCATGGAAGCTCTACAACCAAGTAAGTGGTTATTGCTTTCATTTACCGCTTTCATATACATATAACTGTATTGTGTGGCTGTTTCGCTGTAAGTCTCATTTCATAAACTCATATCTACTGTGTAATAATAATATAGATATTTCGAGCTTCCCCGGCAACTACGTCTAGCACTAGGTAAAACCGTTTCGTTTATTCGTAGAAATAGACGCCTAGATCCCCAAAGGAGCACCAGATACAGTCTTCTCTTCGGCTGTCCTCCTTAGGAATCGTCAAGAAGCTCTACTCCCCAAGATGAATGTATTCTCCGTGAATGGCATCTTTGAGTTTCTTCCAAATTCTCGAACTTTCCTGACTTGATCTATTCCTTGTGGATAGCTTGCCTTGAATGTCTCGGGGTTTGGGTACCCACTACGGTTATAATCTTGGACCTTAACTAAGAAACCCTCTTTAAAAGTTAAAAGTCGATGGATAGTAAACCTCGCACGTTTACCAATGGTTTTTATCTTTAAAAGAGTTATCTCTCCTAATGGAAAGGAGATGATAGACCCACGGGCTTCTTAAAAGCATCGGCCTCCTCTTGGGCATCGTACAAGGACCCTACGGCTTCTTAGAAGTATTCACAGCCTCCTCTTAGGCTTCGTATAATGATCTCTTCCTCCAGGAATGATAGCCTCCTCTTGGGCTTAGTACAAGGACCCGTCGACTTCTTAAAAGTTTCCATCCTACTCTTGGGCTTTGTACAAATTGTCCCGACAACCTCCTAGAGGTATAGGAACAGAAACTAGTCATCTTGCTAGAGCAGTCTTTCAAATGAGTCTAGATCTTGATCCTGAAGCGTACTTTCTCTTACACAGTACAAAAGACACACCCAGTAGACTTGGACAGTCTATATCCCCTCTTGAGTCTCAAAGACATTCTCAAGTTCCTTCTAAACACAGGAAAAACCCTTCCCTCTTTTTAACATCCAACGTTTTCCCGGATATTCCTTCAATTTTCATCCGACGCTTTCCCGGATATTCCTTCTATTTTCCGATGTTTTTCCCGGATATTTATATCTTAATCTTTAATCTTTTCACTTTTTCAATCAATTCACACAAACACCCCTTTAGCTTCATATCTTGGGCTTTGAACAAGACACCAAAAACCAATTTCCTCCCATAGAATAGGAGGAACTACGAACGCTCTGATTTCCCTGTTTCGGTAAACGGGAATACGTAGGCATAAGATTGAAAGAAAAATCTTAGCTAGCACACTAAATAAAAAAAAAAACCTTAGGTCCAGTACCTTACCAAAAACATCAAAAAACTCAAAAACAACAAAAATACCTTTTCAATATCTCTCAACTTTCCCTTTTACAGACAAACACCATCAAGTAGAAAATAGTAGAAAGCAGTAAGGAAAATTGCTAACAACCCATGGATAACCATGTATAGGATGGGTAAGTGACAACTCCCCATTGTATAACCTGACCTCGAACTCCCCAATCTCTTAGCACTTGTTAAAGAAAACATTTGCGCGCAAGGTTAGTTTGAGATAACTTCCCTTTCCTTTCCAGCTTCATAGGATAAATAAGAAATCAGAAAGTAGCACCCAATCCCATCCGCAGGCGGATGCGGGCGGTCACGAAAACCGCGCTACAGAAAAATGGCGACTCTGCTGGGGACATTTAGGATTAGAATTCCTAAGAGGTCTAGGTTGTTAACAATCATACTATATACTATATACTATATACTATATAAATATATATATATATATATATATATATATATATATATATATATATATATCGCTTTTTCTACTTGATATCCGTGTTTATTTTTCTGCTAATGGGAATGCGGGTGATGCCGTATGCGGAAAGATTGAGTATACACTTAAGATAAGTGATGGCGACGGGGTCGACCATCAACCTCAGTGGAGGCTGACCAACGCAACCCATTCACTCTCTTAGCCAATGGGCCGGTTGTTAAGTCTGAGAAGCTGAGGAGTCAAACCCTTTCGTAGTGCGGAAACTATCGGAAATAGTTGTTACGCGATACTACCCTAATTTGAGGCTGGTGATCTATTCTCGGTGAATGGCACTTACTCTAAGATTGCTCTACAACTCGCTGGTGATCCGCTTGTTGTTTTGCTTTCCTGGGAGGAGCTGATGATAATGAGTACAGGTACAAAAATCACCCTAGTATAAACCTTTGGGGATGGGTAGATCCTTGACTTCATGACAACGAACCTTTGACCCCATGTTTTTTCTATGTTTTTGTGTGCTGCATCCATGCATTGCATTTGCATCCCTTGCATATTTCATACATACGTCCTGGTCATCATCAATTTATTCCAACCTTCTTTCTTTCAGTCATCTATAAGTTGTCAAACTGATTCCTCATCACCGATATGGGACTAGAGCTAACGTCAGGCGCAAAATGTCAGAACAAGAAGTGCACAATGCAGAGATTAGGATGGAAATAAACGATCTGAAGTCAAGCATGACTAATTTAACGAAAATGCTTCAGGTCCTAATTGCCAGAGGAGATCCACCTCAGAGGACTGTCATCCAAGAAATCACAAGTGCTGCTGTTGAGCCTCCGCCTGTTCAGATGCCACCATCTACATGGCCGGAATTTGGATTGCCTCACGACTTCATTCCACAGCAGGTCACTACCACTTTGGTCGGTCAAGCTCCAAGACCAGAGTTTCAAATCCCTATTGTCTCAGAACCCAGACCTCTGGTACGGACTGCCAGAATTCCCTTTGAGAATCCTAACTTTGATTACAATGTTAGTGCTCAAAGTGAGGACAATGTGGACATTGAGCCTGGAGATGCCAATGAACAATACCAAACTTTGGAGAAAAGACTCAAAGTTGTAGAAGGAAATGACTTCTTCAACGTTGATGCAGACAACATGTGTCTTGTGTCTAACCTCATCATGCCAGCCAAATTTAAGACCCCTGAGTTTATAAAGTACAAAGGTGACTCCTGCCCAAAGGCTCATTTGGTTATGTACTTTCGTAAGATGGCTGCCCACATCAAAAACCAGAAGTTGCTCATCCACTGCTTTCAGGATAGCTTAAGTGGAGCTTCACTCAAGTGGTACATGGGCCTTGAACGAAGCAACATTCATTGCTTGCAGGATCTTATCAATGCTTTCATGAATCAGTACAAGTACAACCTGGACATGACTCCAGACCGTCGTCAACTCCAGAACACGACTCAGAACGAGAAAGAATCTTTCAAAGAGTATGCTCAACGCTGAAGAGAGTTAGCTTCTCAGGTCGAACCCCCTTTGGCTGAGAAAGAGCTTACCGGAATATTCTTAGACACTTTATCTCCCATCTTTTGGGAAAAGATGATTGGCAGTGTTTCTTCAAACTTTACAGACTTGGTCATCATTGGCCAGAGACTTGAAGAAGGTATCAAGAATGGAAAGGTCTCTAAAACTGCTGAATCTTCTAACGCTGTAAAGAAACCCTATGGACACTTCCAAAAGAAGAGGGAAGATCAGACTAATTCTGTCTTGGTTGAGGATAGGAAACCTCATTACAGACCTCAGCAACCTAATCAAGCTCATATTGCTGCTATCACTCCTCTGTTTGCTGCTCGACCAGCTCCAGCTCCTCAACGTCCGGCTGTTGGACAAAACCAGAACTACAATAGGACTCACTTTGATCCTATTCCTATGACGTACACTGAACTGTACCCTATTTTGGTTCAAAAGGGAGCGATTACTACTAAGGCAGCACCTCTTCCTCCAAATTCACTTCCACCTGGATTCAGATCTGACCTTCATTGCGCATTCCACGAAGGAGCTGCGGGTCACGATTTAGAAAGATGTTATGCACTAAAGGCTAGAGTGCGGGATCTGATCAAAGACAACCTCCTCAGCTTTCGTGACACCAGTCCTAATGTCCAGCGTAATCCTCTGCCTGAACACAAGAACTGAAACTTCAGTCAACTTCAACTCAGTTACTTCCCAAAGACAGGACAGCTCATCCTTGTGTTTGATTAGTCGCTGACCTTGTTTCTGTCTATTTTGCATTTTCCTTGTTTGTATCATAGTTTCTTTCAGCTTGTTTATCTTTAAATGTCAGTTTTAATGAAATGAGCATGTACAGTATTTTGATTCAAATCATCTGTTCATTTACATCTTTATGCTTTCTCTTTCAAAAAACAAAAACTTTCAAAAAAAAAAATGCACCTTTTTTCAAAATTTTGACTATGCAAATATTTGTGGAAGGATGATAAAAACATAATACCCATAATTGCTGTCGGTATGCTTTCGAATAAAAAACTTTGCTGAGGATGTAAGGCATTTTTTTTCAATTCCCAAACACTGGAGATATAAGGAAGATAATCCCTCGTTAACCCCCTTTGAGCCTTGAAGTAGGCGTTTCTTTCTTTATAAAAAAAAACCGCAATTTTAACCAGGGGCAGGGTAGTTCTCAGTTTAATTTAGTTGTGTATTCGAGTTCAAAAAGTTTACATACAACAAGTAGATGCTGAAAACGTTTTTCAAATCAAAATCCAGTGATGGTCCGTCGTAATCATCAAATCAAGCAATCACTTTCTTTCTAAGAAGAAAAAAAAGAGCCCGCTAAGTCAAAAAGCTTAGGCAAAAACTAGGGCATCCCGCTGACTATATATTTCAAAACAAATAGTTCAGGCAAAAGTTAGGGATAATACAGAAAAGAGGTCCTTAAATCCTCGATCTTTAAAAAAGGTCCACAAAGATGAAAAACAACTAAATGTTGTAAAGAGGCAGTAGCTGCCGTCTCAAGACTTCTGGACCATCATCATCACTATCATCAGTACAATTCCGAAACCTTTTGGAACCTGAATGCACAATTTAAGTTTAACTGAGTATAGGACTGGAGAACATCACGAAGGGGGTGGGCACCAAATAAACTTTGAGCCTTTATCTTTTTTTTCATAAACCGTGAACCAGACCACGTTATAACCCTCACAAGACCTAATTGAAGCAAGGTTATTTTGAAAGCATACTATAGCAAGGTGGCGTAAATTGAATCCAAAATCATTTTTCGCAAATCATTTGTTTTGGTATTATACCTCTGTTTTACTTTTCATTCAAAATATTTTAAACCACCATGTTTTTAATCAGTAATTCATATTACTGTGCTTTTTCTAAAAACAATGATTTTGTTTTCAAAATTTTTGCATGAACTTTGCATTAAATTTGCCATGTTTAAATAAACATTTTTTATTGCAAACTAGCTTTCCTCTCAAGGAATTTTCAAAACAGTTTAGAAACTTGGTCAGTGATCCTATCAGGGGCAAGTTCTTTTCAGAGCCTGTTAAGAATCAGTTCGAGATTTGTTCAGTGCAAGACCTTCTCAGAGTTGGTTTATTCAAAAAAAAAAAAACTTTCAAGACTCATTACTGGGGCAAACCTTCCTAGTATGCAGCATACAGTCATTATCATTCAAGCTGAGGCAATAATCAGTTCATCTACAACATTCAGTGAGTCTGGGGCAATTTATTTGGAAAAATCCCCAAGCAAGCTATCCAGCCTTCCTCCGAGCATTATAAACTTGATACAGTTTATCAGTATGACAAAGATGTGTTTAAACAACATTTGTAGTCCCTGGGCAATGACAGTGATCTCTGTGTTGAGGAATCGGTTTTGTCTGTCACTCCCCAAAAGAGTATAAACTTGTTGATTTTCACTCCCCAAAAGAGTATAAACTTGTTGATTTCCACTCCCCAAAAGAGTATAAACTTGTTGATTTCCACTCCCCAAAAGAGTATAAACTTGTTGATTTTCACTCCCCAAAAGAGTATAAACTTGTTGATTTTCACTCCCCAAAAGAGTATAAACTTGTTGATTTCCACTCTTCAAAGAGTCTAAACTTGTTGTCAGCATTTTCATTTTGCATTACATACATTTAATCATACATCATAACATTTTCATATACTATGCACTCAAGAGTGTTTTAATCCTCATTTGCATTCATCAATGATCGTGTTATTATTAACATCTTACCTTTCTACAAAGTCCAACTTATCGGGCGCCAATACTTTTATGTCTTATCTGATGTTCTTCCAGATATAACTTTCTTTCTTCATCCGATGTTCTTCCGGATATGTCTATCTGTTCTGATGCTTTTCCAGAACGTTTCTCTATGTCTACCCGATGTTCTTTCGGATATATCATTTGGTTTTGAAGTTTTTTCCAAAACCCGTTCTGATGCTTTTCCAGAACTTTTCTCTGTTTCTATCCGATGTTCTTCCGGATATGTCTACCTGTTCTGATGTTTTTCCAGAACATTTCTCTGTGTTTACCCGATGTTCTTCCGGATGTATCTTTTGGTTTTGAAGTTTTTCCAAAACCCGTTCTGATGCTTTTCCAGAACTTTTCTCGGTGTCTATCCGATGTCCTTCCGGATATGTCAATCTATTCTGACACTTTTCCAGAACGTTTCTTTGTGTCTACCCGATGTTCTTCCGGATGTATCTTTTGGTTGTGAAGTTTTTCCAAAACTCGTTCTGATGCTTTTCCAAAACTTTCTTCGTGTCTATCCGATGCTCTTCCGGATATGTCTCTTTTATTCTGATGTTTTTCCAGAAACACCTTACATGTCTATCTGATGCTCTCCCGGATATGACTTTTCCTCATCTGATGTTTTTCCAGATGTAACTTTTGATCGGATGACTTATCTGATGCTTTTCCGGATATGTTCATCGTTCAGCCAGTCTTCTAAAAAAAAAAAATCTCTGTATATTTAGCGCTTTTCTAAATGTTTCGGATTTACACTCAAAGTTATTTTTAATACATTCAACGCTTTTCTGGATGTCATTAATATATCTTCAAGTTCGGTCAACAACTCGGTCCAATGCTTTTCTGGATGCCTTCGAGTTTGTTTCTCCTTCATCCAATGTTTTTCTGGATATGCCTGATTTATTTTTCAGACTTCATTCAATGCTCTTCTGAATGTCTCTGATAATTATGTATGCTTATGTTCCAAGATTTCATTCAATGCTCTTCTGAATGTCTCTTACGGTTGTTACTGTTCTTTTCCAGAGTTTTTTAATACATGTCTGAAAATCTCTGATGACTATAACCTTTTTCCCAGTAAAGTTACCTTTGCTTTCTGGATGTTCTCGTATATTCCATAATGAAATTAAACTGCTTTCTCAGAAGTCTCTGGCATATACTCAGATCTGGTCTCATTCCACATCTAATGTTTTTCTAGATGTTTCTGATATATTTTCTAGAGTATGACACTTCTTTCGCATCAGATGCTTTTCCAGATGGTTGAATCTCTGTTCCAGGGTTTATCCCTCTCTTTCCAAATACTACTGAATCCCCTTTGTCGCATCGGCAAATTTCCACAATATCTTATATCCCAAGAAAAATCTGTTGGTCTGTCCCCTGTGACATCATTCCCCACAGTGTTCAAGAGTCTTTCATTCATCACATATCATTTCATTTGCGTTTACAGTCAAAATTCTAGGTACTCTGATATTTAATCCTCTTATACCTCGAAGGTCTAAAACTCTTTGCTATTCATACCTTCAGGTCTAAGAAGATTAAATAGGGGCATCTGTCATACCCCAAATTTTGACCACTCGATTGTCAAAACCCGATTGTGTTTTCACTTCGTGTCATCTGCATATCATATCATCTTTTTCTGTCATGCATATTGTTTGAATTTTCAGTCGAAATATATATGTTGAAATTTTTGTCTTTTTTGGTTTATTATTCGAAAAATCAATGAACGGACGTGTTTTTCAATTAAATTTACAAATGTTCATTGTTCATCTATCTTTCGCACGATTTAATCGATTTCTCATTTTTATTTTATTTTTACATATATAAAATAAAAATAATAAAAAAAATAATAATATAATAATAATAATATATATATATATATATAAATTTCCGTATTTATATATATATATATATATATATATATATATATATATATATATATATATATATTTTTTTTTTTTTGTCTTTTTATTTTTTATATATTTTTTATATATTTTTCATATTTTTTATATATGTATATATATATTTTATATATATATATATATATATATCGAAAAAATATATATATATAAATATATATTTATATTATTTTTAAAATTCATATATTTTGTTTTTTTATATATATTTTGTTTTTTTATGAATTTTTGTTTTTTATATATTTTGTTCTAAAAAAAAACTTTTGTTTTTAATACAATTTTGTTTTAAATATTATTCTAGTATATAGATATTTAAGTTAGCTTAAAAATTAAGCTAGTTTAAAAAATTATTTAAGTTAGCTTAAAATTTAAGCTAGCTTAAACTAAGTTAGCTTAATTTTTAAGCTTGGTATCTTGTTCTCCAAGAATTTTTTTCCTATAAATACCACTCCATTTCTCATTCCAAATCACACCAAAACAATCTCTTACATTGTTTTCTCAACTCTCTCCCACATATTTCTCTCTTTCATTCTTTAATTTTTCTTATTTCTAGTTTTATTTAGAAATGTAAAAATATTGTTTAATTATTAATTAATTTAGATATTTTTATTTAATTTTGATTAATTAAATTATTAATTAATCTTATTAAATATTAATATTTAAATTAATTGATAATTCTTCTTTTGTCCCATTTTTTCCTTTTAATACAACTTTATTTTTTTTAGTTTAGTTAATCTTGATTAAATATTCTAAAAAATGTTAATAATTTCTAAGTTATTAAATTTGATTTAATTAATTTGTAATGAATCATTTAAATTGTTTTATTCAATTA
Organism: Lathyrus tuberosus; assembly: GCA_022829125.1. NCBI lineage: Eukaryota > Viridiplantae > Streptophyta > Magnoliopsida > Fabales > Fabaceae > Lathyrus > Lathyrus tuberosus. Next base: position 5,118,305 of record JALAZF010000126.1, read on the forward strand.
TTTGCTAATTTATTCTTAGGATTATTTTCAAGTAAAATTTTTGTAAATAGTTAACTAAATGTTCAAATTCGATTCTAACCACTTGATAAGACTTAGGGAATTTCTCTATGATCTCTGGTTTTCTCTGCTTTGTCTTTTACCTGACGCATGAGTTCTTATATGATACTCTGAGGATCATTATCTCGCTTCTGGAAGCTTGAGAAGAGGCATTGGACCTTGCTCCAATAGGTAAGTTTTCGAACTCATTATCCATGTTTTATTCACGCGATGCTTTTCCGTGTATATTCAATTGCCATGATAACACGATGTTTTGCCGTGTATATTTTATCACATGATGTTTTTTCCATGTATTCAGTTTCACACACGATGTTTTGCCGTGTATATTTTATCACATGATGTTTTTCCATGTATGTATATCTCTGATTCCACGATGCTCTGCCGTGAATGTCTGTATCTCTGTTTATTTATTACGTGATGTTTTGCCACGTATACCTGTTATTTATCAACACGATGTTCTTCCGTGTATGTTTTATTTCACATGACGTTCTTCCATGTATGATTGACTCTGATTTTTTGGGCCTCTTGAGAGAGTGTAAGACCCATCCCTTTGTACAAAAAACCTTTTGGGCCTCAGTCACTTGTATAAGTCCCTGTACAAACTCAAAACCACAGTGCAATCACTGATAAAAACTTGGGCCTCTCCTTGAGCTGTAAGCCCTAACCTCTTTTCAAAATACTTTCTCCTTTGATTTTGAATATACTGTTGTTTTCAATCTTTCTTTGTTGAACAACTAACCAAACAACATGGAAGCTCTACAACCGAGTAAGTGGTTATTGCTTTCATTTACCGCTTTCATATACATATAACTGTATTGTGGGGATGTTTCGCTGTAAGTCTCCTTTCATAAACTCATATCTACTGTGTAATAATAGTATAGATATTTCGAGCTTCCCCGGCAACTACGTCTAGCACTAGGTAAAACCGTTTCGTTTATTCGTAGAAATAGACGCCTAGATCCCCAATAGGAGCACCAGATACAGTCTTCTCTTCGGCTGTCCTCCTTAGGAATCGTCAAGAAGCTCTACTCCCCAAGATGAATGTATTCTCCGTGAATGGCATCTTTGAGTTTCTTCCAAATTCTCGAACTTTCCTGACTTGATCTATTCCTTGTGGATAGCTTGCCTTGAATGTCTTGGGGTTTGGGTACCCACTACGGTCATAATCATGAACCTTAACTAAGAAACCCTCTTTAAAAGTTAAAAGTCGCTGGATAGTAAACCTCGCACGTTTACCAGTGGTTTTTCTCTTTAAAAGAGTTATCTCTCCTAATGGAAAGGAGATGATAGACCCACGGGCTTCTTAAAAGCATCGGCCTCCTCTTGGGCATCGTACAAGGACCCTACGGCTTCTTAGAAGTATTCACAGCCTCCTCTTAGGCTTCGTATAATGATCTCTTCCTCCGGGAATGATAGCCTCCTCTTGGGCTTAGTACAAGGACCCGTCGACTTCTTAAAAGTTTCCAGCCTACTCTTAGGCTTTGTACAAATTGTCCGGACAACCTCCTAGAGGTATAGGAACAGAAACTAGTCATCTTGCTAGAGCAGTCTTTCAAATGAGTCTAGATCTTGATCCTGAAGCGTACTTTCTCTTACACAGTACAAAAGACACACCCAGTAGACTTGGACAGTCTATATCCCCTCTTGAGTCTCAAAGACATTCTCAAGTTCCTTCTAAACACAGGAAAAACCCTTCCCTCTTTTTAACATCCGACGTTTTCCCGGATATTCCTTCAATTTTCATCCGACGCTTTCCCGGATATTCCTTCTATTTTCCGATGTTTTTCCCGGATATTTATATCTTAATCTTTAATCTTTTCACTTTTTCAATCAATTCACACAAACACCCCTTTAGCTTCATATCTTGGGCTTTGAACAAGATACAAACAAATCACCTTTTAGCCTCCGTCTTGGGCTTTGAACAAGACACCAAAAACCAATTTCCTCCCATAGAATAGGAGGAACTACGAACGCTCTGATTTCCCTGTTTCGGTAAACGGGAATACGTAGGCATAAGATTGAAAGAAAAATCTTAGCGAGCACACTAAATAAAAAAAAAACCTTAGGTCCAGTACCTTACCAAAAACATCAAAAAACTCAAAAACAACAAAAATACCTTTTCAATATCTCTCAACTTTCCCTTTTACAGACAAACACCATCAAGTAGAAAATAGTAGAAAACAGTAAGGAAAATTGCTAACAACCGATGGATAACCATGTATAGGATGGGTAGGTGACAACTCCCCATTGTATAACCTGACCCCGAACTCCCCAATCTCTTAGCACTTGTTAAAGAAAACATTTGCGCGCAAGGTTAGTTTGAGATAACTTCCCTTTCCTTTCCAGCTTCATAGGATAAATAAGAAATCAGAAAGTAGCACCCAATCCCATCCGCAGGCGGATGCGGGCGGTCACGAAAACCGCGCTACAATATGCTAAAACCATAAAGTTTTGAAGAACAGGCGCCCATATGTTGGTACAAGAGATTGATTCTTTCATAGTCATCCTTGGATACAACAGACTTAATTCAGACCATTGTACACACTATAATAGGTTTAGTAATAATGATTTTATCATTTTGTTATCGTATGTGGATGACATGTTGGTGGTACGCCCCAACAAAGATCTAGTCCAAGAATTGAAGGCACAATTGTCTAGGGAGTTTGATATGAAGGACCCGGGGCCAGCAAACAAGATTTTAGGAATGCAAATTCACCGAGATAGAAGAGATAGGAAGATTTGGCTTTCTCAAAGAAATTATCTACGAAAAGTTTTGCGGCACTTGAACATGCAAGAATGTAAGCCAATATCTACCCCACTTCTTATCAATTATAAATTATCCTCAATTATGAATCCTAACAATGAAGTGGAAAGGATGGAAATGACTCGAGTACCCTATGCATCAGCGGTGGGAAGCCTTATATATGCCATGATATGTACAAGGCCAGACATTGCACAAGCAGTGGGAGCGGTCAGTTGATTTATGGTGGATCTTGGTAAAGAGCATTGAGATGCGGTTAAAAGAATCCGGAGATATATAAAAGGAAACTCAGATGTTGCGTTATGTTTCTGAGGATTGAAATTTATTGTCAAGGGTTATGTTGATTTAGATTTTGCAAGTGATCTTGATAAAAGAAGGTCTACTACTGGTTATGTGTTCACACTTGTAGGAAGGGCAGTAAGTTGACTGTCAAAATTACAAATTGTCGTAGCTCTATCTACTACAGAAGTTGAATATATGACAGCTACGCAAGCTTGCAAGGAAGTTATTTGGATACAAAGGCTAATGGAAGAACTCGGGCACAGTCAATAACAAATTATTGTGTATTGTGACAGTCAGAGTGCTTTGCACATTGCAAGGAATCAAACCTTTCATTCGAGAACAAAACACATAAGTGTTCAATACCATTTTGTTCAAGAAGTAGTAGAGTAGGGAAATGTTGATATGCAAAAAATTCACACCAAAGACAATCTAGCGGATGTTATGACAAAGTCAATCAATGCTGACAAATTTACTTGGTGCCGATCCTCTTACGACATGGTGGAAAGTTCACAAAATTGACTTTAAGTGGGAGAATGTGAAGATATAAAATCACATTTTTGTGATGGAAATGGTTAGCACCATAAAAGCTTTTTACTAAATAAAAGGTAGTTAAGTTTTTACCATATAAACTCTAAGGATGAGAATAAGTTTCTCTTGTTCCTTTAAATATAATAGTAACAATAGTTATATAAATAGAAACTATTGTGTATTCATCATGATATCTACATTGAGAGAAATATACAAAAAGAATACATTAAAGTTTCTCATCTTTATTTTAGTTGTGTAATAATATTATGTTATTCTGGTACCCAACACAAGAGAGACTCTAAATAGCTCAATCACATTATTCCTATTGTACAGAACAAAAGCGGTTGCACGTGGCCAGTCGTCATTGTATTCAGGCGCAACTTGCCACCCAATGATGCGAGGGATGTGGGAGATGATCCATCACTTAAAATAGATTGGATACAATATTAATAACATGTGTAAGAAATGAATTATAAAAATATTAGTAAAAAGAAATTATCGTAAGAAACGTGCAACTCCCTATGATCTGCTTTGTCTTCCAAAGACAACTCTCGCTCATCTTCGAGTATAGGTAGATCAAAGAAGTGGTCTCCAGTTGTACCCGTGAATCGTAGTGAGGTCAATGAAGTACTTATGGTAAACCACATTGACATAGATTGCACTTTTATCCACAAACATGGACGTGTCAACCAAAAGCAAGAGGTAACACTTCAATGCACACTACCGATGATACTCAACCTGCACGTCATTGACACTACTATCAAATGTACCTAAAACATGAATGTATGAGTTATAAAATGCTTGAAAGGAAGAATTATAGCTCAATTAAATATCCCTAAAGACTATGACAAACTCAAAACAAATCATTTACAAATATAAATAATATAATAAATTAATATTTCTAATACACACTATCTTATTAATATTCTCATAATTTAAACAAAAGAGAATTAGTACTATTAAATAAAAATTAATCAATTACCACCACATTAATATGATAATACAAATCATTAAATAGTTAAGTTATAAATAAATGATATAAATGATTTTAGATTAATTATAAAATTTCGCGGCAAATTGACAGAGCTCTCAATCGTTCTTATTTTCTTCCCACCGCCAAGTTGTTTTGTTGAAGAAACCCTTCTTCTTATACTCTCTCAAACACTAACAAAATCAAAACCGTTACTTTTTGTGGTCAAAGCTTCATCTGATATTGGGTCAGAATCATCCAAAGAAGAAGGAGAAGAGGGACCGTATGAAGAGATTGACCAACCTTATGGTGGAACTTACTTGCCATTGCCACCAGGTTTGTGCTCTTCATTTTATTTTGAGACTTAGGGTTTCTTTGTTTGCTATATCATCATCTTCAAGACTTAGGGTTTCTTTGGGTTGTTTTATTTTCTTGAATAAAGACTTGTGAGACTGTTTGAAAGCGTTTGTGGGAACTTTACATCACATTTTCACAAGTTGTTTTCAGTTTATTTTGACACGCTCTCCATCATTGCTTTAAAAATAGCTAATAGTTTATATAATAACAGTTTCATTTTTGTTTTGTTTTTTTTAGTTATAGAGAATATCTTATACATAATCATTTTAGGATAAGCGCTTAGTTAAGTTGTTTATCCAAACAGGGACTTATTTGATCAAGGTTGAGCTTATGATAAAGAAATTGTTCCGTGTGCATTAAATAGAGGCCTATAGCATTTGAGATATATGACTGAATCGACCTGTTTAACGTTTGCAGTGCTGTTTTTGGGACCCAAATTTGGCCAGCTGCGGAATATGGAATAACAATGTACACAATTCGCTAAAGAATAGGCCCGTTACTCATAAGAATGCAGAAAAGAATTAACGGTATCTTCTTGATAATCCTAATGTCCATGACTTTCTTGTTTAAATGCTGAAGGAATGCTAATACGAGGAAGCATTTGAGCCCGATGAAACAGCAGTGGCAAGTTATAATGTTGCTTCTTGTTACTCTAAGCTAAACCAGGTATATATGTTTCTTCACTCTACAAATTCTATGTGTTGCGTTCTACTACTATGTCATTGGTTTTGGATCATGTTTTTGAGTGTCCAGTAATTCCTCTATATATGTAGATTCAATCCCTCAACCACATCTTTTCAATGATTAGTGTTATAACATGTCAAAACTATTTACAACAGCATTTTATTTGATTCTTTATGTTAGAGCCAGTCCACTCCAAATAAATGCTACATCTAGACAAATATAAATTGTTGATGTTGTGATTTTGCTGTGACTCGTAATATTATGGTAAAATACAAGCAACAATAACTGTTGTTGTAATTCCGTTGTGGAAATTTCTATAGTTTATATATTACAACTGCAATTGTGGATTGCAGACAACAATTTAAAATTTTGGCTATCATTACTAGACATGTAATAATGTTGCATGTATTGTATCAGCTAGTAGTAAGTCTTCTATGAGTAGAATCAGCCCAAGATTCCTTCTCTGCCAACATTCTTGTTGGTGACAAATATTAACTATCTTAAGGAAACATGCTTGTTTAAAGAATAAGGATCAGAAGGAAAAAAATATAAGAATATATAAGTAAACAAAGAGTGAGATCAAAACACACTTGTTCAGCTGTGCGAGTTATACAAGTAAGACTATTTAAAAAGACCACATTTAGATTGCTAATCTGTTATTCTTAGTACTTACCAAGTAAATATACCCTATTGAAAATACTCCAGAGTCCATAGTATCTTTACATTTAATGAGGAATTGAAGTATATAGTTCTTAACTTAGATATTAACTAGATCTGACTGTTAAGAGTTGACAAATTTCTAAACTGTATGGATCAAGAAATCCTAACTCATTTTGATATAGAATCAGGCCAAAATGCCTTTTCTGGCAACATTCTTGTTGGTGACAAATATTAACTATCTTCAGAAAACATGATTGTTTATAGAATAAGGATCAGTAGAAAAAAAACATAAGGATAGTATAAGAATATATAAGTAAACAAAGAGTGAGATCAAGACACACTTTTTCAGCATAGTGATCGTTCTTTGCCAATCTGTTACTCTTTTCAACAGAGGACCATGTCATTCTATGTGCTTACCAAATAAATATACCTAATTGAAAATACTCTAAAGTCCATAGTATCTTTACATAGTGTTCTTCAAAAACTTCAACTTACTTGTTTCTTTGATGAGGAATTGAAGTATACGGTTCTTAATTTAGATATTAACTAGACTAAGACACGGATCTAACTAGTAAGAGAGTTTCCAAAACTATGTAAAGATCAAGAAATCAAGTAATTCTTCACAAAATTTGTTATTGGAATAGGAGGAGGCCGCGCGAACGCAGGCCCCCACTGCAACAAATTATGATGTAGGTTCCACCACTTGGGTAGACCTTAGGGAAGCACCCCTCCTAAGTGCAATGGAGGTCACTCTTCTAGGCCATGGTCCTTCATGATCAACCATTGACCCCATCCAGGTAAGTATGTTGCAATGATGGTATTCAAGTTCTTTTATACTCTTGCTTATCTTAATACCTTTCACCTTCTTTCGATGTGGGACTCAATACCTCCCACCCTCTACTACTTTTTATTTTTTCACTTGAAAGCGACTAACTTCAAGCATGACAGGTTTCCTTTGGCTTTTTATTATTGAATTGGATATTTCCTTCCTTATTACTTTTAGATGAATTGAAAACTGGTATTTGCACATCAAATTTAAGAAAAAGATCTGGATGAATTTTAACTACCCTATTCATGTGTTTAATAGTGAGATCTTTCACCAGACAGCTGGATGAAAACTAACTACCCTATCCTACACCACTGCATCATCATAAAACTATGTAGACATTAACTCCAGCTTGTATAGCATTCTAAGTAGTGTTATAACATTCTCTCCATTACGTCTCATTGGGCAATGGTTCATTTTGACTTAAGACAGAGTAGTCACGTCAACTATTCTGTTGAATGTATGTTATATACTGCGTTCATGTGCTAGGAGAATTTGTGATGTTCAAATATTTCATAAGAAATAACCCCTTTGGGTGGGCACAAGACAGTTTAGCTGACTAAGGAATTGATTTAGCATTTGTGATGTTCAAATATTTCATAAGAAATAACCCCTTTGGGTGGGCACAAGACAGTTTAGCTGACTAAGGAATTGATTTAGCAGTATGATTGTGTCACATTTATTTTTGTATGATTGTGTCACATTTATTTTTGTAGTAGTTTCATTTTTTACCAATTAATGATAATTTATGAATATACTGCTTATATTGATTGAATGATAATTTATGGTATTAGCATTGGTCATGTTTGTTTTTTGTAGAAGGTCTTTAATGTATTTGTATTGTGATAGAGTGATGGTGCCAAAAGGGTAGGGCTTCAAGTGTATGATCCTAAATCAATTGATAGTTCACTAATATTTTAACTAATATTTAATAATTTCTTGCCCAATAAACTTAACACATATATGAATCAAGTTCAGAAAAGTAAAAAGTATTAATTAGAGGACCTTAAATTTGAACTAGGTTTGGTGGGGTGTGCCAGGCTATTGCAATAGTGCAACGCAAAAGCGACACTTGAGACCCAATAGCAAGCTATTGAAGTGGACTCTCCCCCTCAAAAAATAAATTTAATATCGTGTGGACCGTTGGCCCACATATCAGATATTAAACTGATAAGAACAGATACTACACTTGATCTTAGCCAAAAGGCCGAGAAAGGTATGAATTGAAATGCATGCTAGCTGTGCTTTTTATATCTGACATCTTTTCTGCATTTTTTCTATCTTTGAGATGTGGGACTTTAATACTAATTTGGAGTGACGAATGCCTGCAGCATCAAAATTACACCCAAGCTCTTAACTATAAACCTTTTAATTAAGTTGTTTATTTCTACGGAGTCTTATTTGGCCAAAGTTGAGCTTATGATTATGGATTTTGATATTGCATTAAAATTTTGTTGATGAAGCACCGCATTGAATATGTATGGCTTTTGTACTTCGAGACTAATGATATCGTATCATGCTTACAAGTAATTAATTGGAGGCCTCTATGGTTGTGTATTTGATGTTACATTAAAAATTTGGTGATGAATACATCTTTTGAATATGACTTTAGTACTTCAAAACAATATATGCATATGACAAAGCAATAGTGATAGCAAAATGTTGAACATCTGCGATGCTGTTTTTAGTACTCATGCATTTTCACAATGTTTTCCTCACTGAACTTAGCTCGCTGTTTCCATTTTTTTCCGCAGGAAACAGTGGAAACTGGTCGTAATCCAAATTATGTTGAAACCAGCACTTGTTGAATGAAATCATGGAAGGAGGTACAAAATGAAATAACATTCAAACCTTACAGTTTAATACTTTATGATGTGTAATGCGATGGATGAAGTTTAATTGGAAGCCCTTTTTCAGGTTCTAGCATAGGATCATACTTGAAGTTCTCCTCAGGATTAACTAAATCCCACTTGAAACGTTTCACAATATAATGCATAAACACGAGTATCCCTAGCCGAGCAAACTCTTGTCCCAGACACATTCTAGGTCCTCCTCCAAATGTAACATATGAATAAGGTATTGGCCCTTCTCCCTCAAATCTTGATGCATCGAAATTTTCAGGATTTGTAAACAGTGTTGGATCCATGTGTGTTGTACGAGTGTTCCAATGCAACTGTCAAAAACACCATTCACACATGATTTATCATAAGCACACTTGTTTTCTACAAAGCATGGACATCAAACACAACACCAACACGGACATATCGACATTGCTATAATTTGAAAAAATAGATAATTTGAACTTAATTACAATTATTAGTGTCGATGTTTGACACTAACACAAACACATATTTTTTCAGAGTGTCGGTACTCCATAGTTTATTTTACTAGAATCTTAATAAAGATGCGTGATTAACATACCTTCCAATCAATAGGGATGTTATAATCAGCATAGGTCAAATCCTTCATAGCATTTCTATAAGCACCGTTGGCTGGCGGCGACAGCCTCAAAACTTCAGATGCAGCATTCCAAGAGTATTTCATTTTTTGAACATCCTCCCATTGTAATAACTCTACTTCCTCTTTCCCTTGACTAATTTCAAGTTGTTCTGTCATTTAAAATAAACAAAATTCAATATTTATCCTAGTCAAATTTTAATTAAAAGTTCTCGTGTTCCGACATCAAGTCTGTTGCATTGCACAAAAGACCAGTGCAACAAACTTAAAAGTCAGATCATCTTGAAATGAATGCTCGAATATTTCATTGATAACCTTTCAACACTTCGTAAACTTCAGGCAAATTTCCAAGATACTTCATGATCTATAATATTAATGAACTAGAAGTGTCATGGCCAGCGAAAAGAAGTAGTAACATGTTATCAAGAATCTCCGCTTCACTCATAAACCTTCCACTTGTGTCAGATGTAACAAGTAAATGTGATAAAGGGTCTTGTGTAGATGATGCTTTCTTTTCTTCATAATCAATTTAATTTCTTTCTTTATTGTATCTGCAGCTTTCATTGCCTTATGAAACCTTGTTCCTGGAAAATTGATGGAGAAGCTAATGACTCCTTTGAGAAATTCTTCAAAATATGATAAAAGGTTTGATATTTGGATAGGATCTTCCATGCTTAAAAATAAGCAATAAGCCAATTCAAATGTGTATAGACAACAACCTGCTCCTTCCCTTTCAAAAAGTGAAAACTAAGAAGTATTAAACTTCTGATCATTATAAAATTATTTAAAAAGTAAAAAATTGCAAAAAAAAAAAAGAAGAATTGACAGAACCAATCGCGGTTCAACTAGAATAAGTATAATCAGAATCAAATCAACTAACAAACTAGCTAGTTTCTAATTTAACCGATTGAACTGACTAATTCGTTTGTTTTTTTTCTCAAAAATTTGGTATCTGATTTTGCGACCGACTAATCTAAGGGAACTAATCTCACTGCCCATTAGCGGGGCCCTATTTAAATTCAGACATAAGTTATGTATAGATTGATCCAACACATAAATTGTTAGCATCTAATAGGATTCAAACCTATGATCTTGAGAGGATCATACTCTCAGGTTTCACCTGCAAACTGTTTACCGGACCAGTTTTAAAATCATAAACACCAAATGGACAATTTTTATAAATTTAATCAACAAACTATGATCAAATGGAAGGAACATCCTACCCTAAGCCTGTATTGGTGACAAAAATTCTTATCTTTCCAATGTTTGTTGATATGATGCTGAGCAATCCTATCCATTTTTGGCAGGTAATTTCTGAGTGTTTCTGGATTAAGAAAACTCATAAGCAACCTTCTAATTATCTTTGCTTCATCACCAACTTCATTAACAAGAGACAACCTTAACAGCTTCTTAACTGAACTTGGCCACCACAATTGAACATTCTTGTTTTCATTGTTAAACAAGAATTTGTTCCCAGCTGTTCCACAAATCACAGCAACATTCTCTCCAAACAGTGATGTCTTGAAAAACTGGAAGGTTTCTCCAATAATAGGTAATCCTAAGATTCCCTTGGGAAGATTCAGCTTTCTGAATTTGATAATTCTTGTGATGAAATGCAAAAACAGGACAAAAAAGTGCCAAAACTGTTGGTAAAAACTATGAGCTTAATCATCTCCATAGAAGGAACAAATAATAGTGGAGGCTTAAGATGAATGATAGACAATTATAGATTGGTTTTTGAAGATTAAAGTTTCAACTACAACCATATATTCAAACTACATACTCATTATGTATCTCATGTTTGATGTTTTCAATACATATTAAAGGAATTGCAGAAACATCAACATGTGTATAGAACTGACCATTGACATTAAAATGCTAGTTTATAGTGGAATGCACATGTAACATTGACAATGACACACGTTTACTTATTTAGAAGTCATGATCTTGTTAAACATAATTAGTTCAATTATTGGTTTATTGTTATTAGTTTATCTATAGCCATTCTTTGTTTTATGGGCTTTCTGTTAGACCCACATTAAATATTGAAACTTGTTAATTTTATTGTAAGGTGAAAAAACATCATATGAAAATTAAAAAATACTCAATTGATTTTAGAAATGCATATTCGGACGTACTATTTACCTCATTGAAACATGCTCTAACTGAGTCTCACCTCATATTTTTCTAAAATTTATTTCGGAGATGTATCTCCAAACTAATTCTATCAATTTATTCCTATTTAAACTACTCAGTGACTTTTTCGAAAATGCATTTTTGAATTTGTAGAAATTTGAAAACCCATCACCTTTGTTTGTCCGTTAGTTTCGGATATGCATTTCTGAAACGTGATTTTTAACATTACAGAATCCTGCATGAACAAACACCATTATCATTTTTCTATAATGTGCAGCTAATTTATTTATCTCAAAAGTGATAGTTTATACTAGAATGCACATGTCATGACATTGACAAAACAAATTTAATTATTTAGAAGTCATGTTCTTGTTAAACATAATTAGTTGAATTATTACATTACTTATATTGATTTGTTGTGGGAGAATTTCTTTTCTCACTTCTATACCTTCTCACAAATCTTTTGTGAAAACCAAAAAAAAAACTTTTAGAGTTCGGAAATACATCTCCAGACGCATCCATTTTTCACAAAATTAAAAGAAAATGAGTGAGTCACCCATATTATACTTAGTTTTAGTCTGGAGTTGTATTTCCGAACGTATATTTGGTATATTTTGGAGAAGCATATCCGAAAATGACACTGATACTTCAGAACAGAAACAAGGACCATATGAGAGATCTAAAAACCACAATAACTTTACATTAAATTAAAATACTTAACATTACATAGAGGCGTTAACATAAATTTAACATTACATATCGTTTTAAATAGATAGTTGAGAATGTTGCAACATATTGATAATATCTTCGACGAATTTCACAATCTTTATATTCACTTCAATCGGACTCTTTGATTCATAACGGTGAAAAGTACTCCACATAACCTTTAAATCTTCATTCGTCTTCAGTTCAAAGTTGGTGAATTATATCTTTCCTTCGCTGTCAAACAAGGGTGAATGATACTCGAGTTTGACAACTCTTCAATTTTCTGGATATCACAAGAGAGTATTCAATTTGGATATCAGATAAGCGAGAAATGTGTCCTCAGTGACCTATATCACACAAAAATGCGTTATTCTGAGATCCACCTCATTCTGATCAAAATATGATCTGAAGATGCATCTCCGCATATTATTTGGGTGTATTCAAAATACATCTCTGAAATGTCCACTGAAGTCCTTTTATAGGTATTGGAAGCATGGTAATTGCAAGGGAAATTCCTTTGGAGATGCTTCTTCGAAAATCCCCCTGAATGGTTTTTAGAACACCATTATCGTCCCAACATTATAATTTTTTTAAGCCAAGTTATATTAACGTAAAATCAAAGTAAAAATCAAGTTTAATTAAAGGTAAATGAAAGTAAAAATTCATACAGTAATTCAAAAATCCAACATCATACATAATATTTGTCCAAAAATACAAAAAAATAATACATCCAAACATTAATTGTTGCGCATGTCGAATCACATGCCTTCTCCTCCTCTGACTGTACTCCACAACATTTTGTAACTCGACAATCATGTTCTCCAGGAGGACCAATTAGAGAGTGTCATCCTTAAAGAGTCTTGACTTTATGCATATTCTACCCTTCTCTATAACACGTTGACAGACCGCTGTCACACTCTCGACTTGGTCATCGTGAACCTCAAGTACCTTCTAGTTAACTGGATGTAGGGGTGTTCACGGGCCGGTTTGGTTCGATTTTGAAAGAATATGATACCTAAACCGATCAAAAATATATGGATTAGTTTGGAATGAATTTGCATTTTTTTTATAAAACTCAAACCTAACCAGATCGATAAACAACGGGCTGGTTTGGGTTGGATTGATCAGATACATTAGAAATAAATGTGAAAAATTATTTTAAAAAAAAATTATTTTACATCAACTAATTTTCCATAATACTATAAAGTCTCTAATTTTTTCATTTCTCCATATAGGTTGTGAATGTCACAAATGGTGTTTCATTTTTTTATCATTGAAGTTGAATACCTTATACTAGTTTCCATGATAATGATAATATAAAGTATATGAATTAGTTATGGTTGATTCAGGTAGACAAGCTCATGAGTAGAATTTTGTAAATCCGTTGCCCAAACCAATTAACATCGGGTTTCATTGGTTCGATTCGGTTTTAGCCTTAACTAATAAATTGTCCAACCCAAACACCATGGTTTGGTTTGAATTCCAGTTTGGTTCGAATTTGTCAGAACCAATGAACACCCCTAGCAAACCTAGGTAGTCTTCTAGTAGCGTCTGGTGTCATGATAAAGTGTGACACCCTATAGAACCATGTCATGTAGTCGTCTGCCACAACCCACTGTATAGAAGTTGACAGTTGGCGATAATCCTCTGGTATCAAGTGACTCTCAAATTCATCCAGTATCGCACCAAGATCTTTGCGGCAGACGCCGGGATAAGCGGACCCATATGGAGGTCTCTGAATAATCTGCAAGTAGCCAAACTGGCGTATCACTCGCTCAAGCAGATAAGGATACGTGAGAGATAACCTACATGTAAGCCATCAGGAATATAAGCAAATGACGTCAAATTGGCGCGTCTGACGGTGACCCTCATATGCGCAGAAGTAAACGTCATCTTGTACCATACGATCAAGATGTGAAGATATAAAGTCACATTTAAGTGATGGAAATGGTCAGCACCATACAAGCTTTTTTACTGAATAAAAGGTGGTAAAGTTTTTACCATAGAAACATTAAGGATGAGAATAAGTTTCTTTTGTACCTTTAAATAGAATAGTAACAATAGCTATATAAATAGAAACTATTGTGTATTCATCATGATATCTACATTGAGAGAAATATATAGAAAGAATACATTAAAGTTTCTCATCTTTATTTTAGTTGTGTAACAATATTATGTTATTCTGGTATCCAACAGTGGTATTAGAGCATTTGGTTCGTAATCACTAATTCGACTGTTACTATTCTCAAGTGTGGTTGTATACTTTTGTAATGATTGTTAACGTGTAATAGATTTGTTCAAGTACATGATAAAACATACAATATTACTTACGTATATTGTAATATTCATGGTGAAATTGTGTAATCTGATTCAAAACCATGGCAACAAAATTTAAGATTGAGAAATTTAATGGGAGTAATTTCTCACTATGGAAATTAAAGATGGAGGTTCTAAGAAAAGACAATTGCCTAAACGCAATTGATGGTAGACCTGTAGATATCACTGATCAAAAGTGGAAGGAGATGGATGACAATGATGTTGCCAATTTGCACTTAGCAATGGTCGACTCGGTATTGTCAAGTATTATAGAGAAAAAGACTGCAAGGGAGATCTGGGATGTCTTATTAAATTGTACGAGGTCAAGTCATTTCACACAAGAATTTTCTTAAAAACGAGTCTTTACACTTTCTGAATGAATGAATCCATATCAATAACAAATCACATAAACACCATCAATACACTATTTGCTCGGCTCATAACGTCAGATTTCACGATAGCTGAAAATGAACTTGTTGAACTTCTACTTCAGAGTTTACCTGATTCATGAGATCAACTCATCGTCAACATTACAAACAACAATATTGTTGACTCTCTTCATTTTGACGACGTTGCTGGTGCAATTATTGAAGAAGAATCTAGACGCAAGAATAAGGAAGAAAAGTTTAAAAAGCAAGCAGAGGCTTTAGTGATAACGAGAGGCAGATCAATGGAGCGGGGATCTAGTGGGAGTTAAGATCTGTGTAGATCAAAACTTCAGATAAGGAAGAATCTCAAATGCTACAATTGTGGTATTAGAGGGCATTTAAAGAGGGAGCGTTAAAACCACAAGAGGAATGAAGAGAAGACATCAGAAGCATCCACCTCTCAAGGTTGTGTTGCCAGTACCTCAGATGATGGAGAAATCTTGTATAGCGAAGCAACAATCGGTTCTAAAGGTGGAAATGCCCTCAATGATGTTTGGATAATAGACTCATGCGCCACATGGCATATGACTCCACGCAAGGATTGGTTTTGCACCTATGAACCTATCTCGGAATGATTTGTATTTATGGGTAATGATCACACTTTAGAAGTTGTTGGGATTGGTACTGTTAGAATAAAGACACATGATGGTACTATTCACAAAATACAAGGGGTACGTCATGTAAAGGACTTGAAGAAGAATTTGTTGTCTATTGGGCAATTTGATGACCTCGGGTGCAAGATCGACACTGAATGTGGAAACTTAAAAGTAGTAAAGGGAAACCTTATGGTGATGAAAGCAGAAAAACTCTTAAATAATATATACATGCTTGTGGGGGATACGTTGCAAGATTCTAATGCATTGGTTGCTGTAGCCAGCCAAGAAGAAACAACAATGATGTGAAATCACAAACTAGGTTATATGTCGGAACATGGTTTAAAAGTTCTTGCAAAACAAAATCTTTTACCCGAGCTTAAGACAGTGAATTTGTCTTTCTGTGAGCAATATGTGACAAGCAAGCAACATAGATTGAAATTTTCCAGAGTAACTACTATAAGCAAATACATACTTGACTTGATACATTCTAATGTGTGGGAGTCACCACAAATATCCATGGGGGGAGCAAAATATTTTGTGTCATTTCTTGATGACCACTCCAGGAGATTATGGGTGTACCCAATCAATAAGAAGTCAAATTTGTTTACATTATTCAAGGAATTCAAATCACAAGTGGAACTTGAAACTCGTAAAAGAATAAAGTGCTTACGAACAGATAATGGAGGAGAATATGTAGATGGTGACTTTTTGAAATTCTGCAAACATGAGGGTATTATAAGATAATTCACAGTTCCATATACGCCTTAACACAATGGTGTAGCGAAGCGAAGAATAACTCTCTCCTAATGTCATACCCTAAATTTCCCCCCACCTAATTCATTTGCATTCATTCCGCTGCAACCATTCGTTTATGTTTCATTCATCTTCATCTCATTATCTGAACTAATTCCTTATGACCGTTTCATATGGTCATAAAGATTTCATTTTCCATACATAAGTCAGGATTAATGGTCACTTTGTTTGATTTATTTGTTCTGATCAGTCCCTGCATGTCCATAATCATCATTTGGTGATGAGTTTCATTTAACCTTGTCAGATTGATTGTTTAAGGTTTATTGTGAACTTTCATTAGGTTTTAGTCGATGCATCACATTTGGTGCTTGATAGCATGAGTAATTAGAGATTTTGTTTTGTGATTTTTAAGGTTTTGCTTTGATTAATTAGGGCTATATATTTGCATTGCATTTCAAAATAAGTTAAAGCACTATTTGATTTTGTCTTGTTTTGGTTCTTATTTATTAAGTTCTAGCAAGAAAGTTTAATTGGTTTATAAGGTTAACTTCTTGTTTTGGTTCTCATTGTGTTGATTGGAAGTAGTAATAATCATAATAATTGTTTTCAAATTCAATTAGAATAAAAAGAGTATAACCATGATGATTTTTTTTTTTTGGTTCTACTAATTTGAATTAGGTAAGTCAAAATTTTGGTCACATTTAAGAAGAAAATCAACATTATGTGTTACGTTAAAATTAAAAAAAAAATAAACATTCCTTTTTACATTAAATTTAATCACAAAAATAATTTTTAAAAAAAGGATTTCAAAATAATATAAGCATGATAAGTTTTTTTTTTTACATTATAATAAAATGGTACATTGCTTTTACATTAAAATCCAACAAAATAAAAAAATGTTCAAGTGTGGGGGTCCCTCAAGGCTTATTGTTTTGGCTTGTTTTGTTGTCTCATGCGTGAGGCCTCTTTTCTCACTAACCATTGCAGCAAAACTTTTGTTTCTTTGGCCAGAGGTTTTGTCTTGTATATACTTGTAAATGCAGAAGCAGCAGCAATTAACATGAATAGTGAAAATAGGTACAGATAAGAAGTCAAAAACATAAAAGCACAAAAACAGATTATTAGTTTTTCAAAACATAGCAGAACTTTACACTATTTTGATCACACAACCTTTGTACATCAAGAAAGTTAAACAGTCACATTCAATTTGCATCATTCAAACAACATGGGCATTAATTTGTATCACTCTATATCAATTGGTAAACCCTAATCCATAAGATTAGATACCATCAATATAAATACAAAGTTCTGTTATCAGTATTAAAAAAATCATATATCAAAATTTGAAAAATCCATCATACCATATTTGAAACAAAATTTGAAAAGATTCTCACAGCCATATATCATACACATATCAAAACATCTGGGTGTTGTTAGAGTTTCTATAACCACAATGGTAATGTAAGGAGAAAGAAGAATATACACTAATAGCAGAAAATAGAATTTGGCAGCAAGACTGTATATTTCACATTTAGCAGCAATTGAATACAATCTCCAGCAAACATCAAAAAACTGTTTATATGCAATGGACTATTTACACTAAGCCCAATATCTACACCAAGCCCAAAGTATTGAATTACAATTTAACATCCCCCCTTAATTCAAAACTATTACATTGATACAACATTCAGCATTCTTCTCAATTCCTTGAATCTTTCACTATTCAGTGGCTTGGTCAAAATGTCTGCTATTTGTAGTTCAGTCTTGCAATGTCTGAGCTTGATTCTTCCCTTACCAACTTGGTCTCTAAGGAAGTGAAATTTTGTGTCAATATGTTTGCTCATGCCGTGTGATACAGGGTTCTTGGCCAAATCTATTGTTGATTTGTTATCTACCAACAACTCCACTGCTTCTTCATTCCAAATCCTCAGTTCCTTGAGTAGTGCAGTCAACCACAAAGCCTGACAAGCAGCTGAACATGCTGCTATATACTCTGCTTCACATGTTGACAGAGCTACTACACTTTGTTTCTTAGAATTCCAGGATATGGGGGAACCTGCCAGCAAGAATACTTGTCCCATGGTGCTCCTCCTATCATCCATATCACCACACCGGTCAGGGTCAGAATAGGCTACAAGATGTAACCTGTTGTCTGCTGTATTGTGACATGAAAATAGAATGCCCTGGTTCACAGTTCCCCTCAAATATCTCATTATTCTCTTGGCAGCCTTCATATGTGAATGCCGGGATCACTTATAAACTTGCTGGTCAATCCCACACTGAAAGTTATCCCAGGCCTGCTATGACATATGTATCTTAGACTGCCCACCATTTGTCTGAATAGTGTGCCATCTACATGCCCTTCATCTTCATTTTTTGTCAACTTTACATTTACTTCAGCAGGAGTCTCTACTGATTTGCTTCCCATCATGTTGAACCTTTTCAGTACCTCCATCACATACTTTCTCTGATTCATAGTGATGCCATTTTCTGAGTATAGGAACTCAAATCCCAAAAAATAGGACAATCTGCCTAAATCAGTCATTTCAAATTCTCCTTTGAGCTTTCCTTTGATTTCTTTTATAGCCCTTGGATTGCTGCCAGTGATGACTAAGTCATCAACATACAGACATAACATTAGTAAGCCACATTCCTCCAAGGTCTGAACATACATACCATGTTCTACTGAGCATTTTTGAAAACCAAGGCTATTAAGGTATGAGTCTATTCTTTTATTCCATGCCCTTGGTGCCTGTTTTAGACCATAGAGGGCCTTCTTCAATCTCAACACCTTTTGCTCTTCACCTTTACATTTGAAGCTAGGAGGTTGCACCACAAATACTTCTTCATCCAATGGCCCATTCAAGAAGGCAGACTTGACGTCTAACTGCCACAATTTCCAGTTTTTCCAGCTATCTATTGAAACAAGCAATCTCACTGTCTCCATTCTTGCTACAGGTGCAAACACCTCATCATAATCCAGACCCTCTTGTTGCATGAACCCCTTTGCCACAAGACTGGCTTTGTGCTTGGCTATGGATCCATCTGGCTTGAGTTTGGTCTTGTATACCCACTTGACAGCAACAACCTTTTTATCTTGGGGTAGGCTCACCATTTCCCAAGTGTCATTCTTCTCAATGCTCCTTAATTCATCTTCCATAGCTACTCTCCATACTTCTTTAGTAACAGCTTCCTCAAATTTAATAGGTTCTACATCTGCCATGAGAGCCATGTGCTCCACCAATTTTTCTTCTTCTGTCATATGACCAACAGAATATACTTCATAGTCATTCAAGTGGATTGGAGGATGTCTTATTCTTGTAGGCCTGCCTGTGACTCTTTGCTCTTCAATTTCAGTTACTTCAGGTTGTACATTCTCACTTGATTCTCCATCTTCCCACTCAAGTTGAATGTTGGAGCTAGCATTGTCTTTTGGTTGAGTGTCTTTCCAAGATCCTGCTTCATCAAACAAAACATCTCTGCCGAATATTACTTGTTGCTTCTCTGGGTTGTATAGCTTGTATGAGCCAGTTGAGTTATAGCCTACAAAGATCATTTTTTCACTCTTATCATCTAGTTTCTTCCTCCTTTGGTCTGGTACATGTCTGTAACATAGGGAGCCAAATATTTTGAAGTGTTTGACTGAAGGCTTGTTTCCTAACCAAGCCTCTTCAGGGACCATTGAGCCAAGCCTTTTGGTTGGGCATCTATTCAACACATATACTGCAGTCATAGCAGCTTCACCCCAGAAGTTGTGTGGAAGACCTTTCTCTTTAATCATGCTTCTCACCATATTTAGAATTGTTCTGTTTCTTCTCTCTGCAGTGCCATTGTGTTGTGGTGTGTAAGGTGCAGTCACTTCATGAATTATGTCCTATTTTCTGCAGAAGTCTTCAAACTCTCCTGATGTGAACTCTCCACCACCATCTGTTCTCAGTACTTTAATTTTCTTCCCTGACTGCTTTTCCACAAGAGCCTTGAACTCTTGGAATATCTTGTACACATCACTCTAGGCCTTGATTAAGTATATCCATATTTTTTTGCTCAGGTCATCAACAAAGGATACAAAATATTTATTTCCTCCCAATGATGGTGTATCAAAAGGACCACGAACATCAGAATACACAACATTTAGTATTTCACTAGATCTAGAATTAATGTAATTACTAAATGAGTTTCTAGATTGTTTGCTAATCAAGCATTTTTCACAGATCTTATTTGGAATCTCAATTAGGGGCAGTCCTGTAACCATTCCTTTTGACCCTAATTGTTTTATGTCTCTAAAATTCAGATGGCCTAATCTAAGGTGCCACAACCATGATTCATAATTTAAAATATCAGCAGAGAAACATTGCATGTCCATGGTGTTCAGGCTTACCTTGAAGGTTCTGTTCTTGACCAAGGGTGCTTTCATCACCATGTTTCCATCTTCATCAATAATCCTTAGGAAACCTTTTTCAGAATTTGTTAAGAAACCTTTCTCCAACAACTGACCTAAGCTTATCATATTCGTGGTCATGCCAGGAACATACAACACATTTGTGATCACCACCTGCTTTCCATCTTCTCTCTTAATAGTGACATCACCAGTTCCTTCAGCCTGAGTGGATCTGTTGTCTGCAATCTTTACCATACTCTTCTTCTCTGAATCAAAGTTGATTAGCCAATTTCGATGCCCTGTCATATGGTTGGAGCATCCAGAATCTATATACCAAACTTCATTGTTCTGCAGCTCTGGATTGGTTAACATCATAAGCATGACTGGTTGATCTTCAGCACTTGCTTCTTCTTTGGCTAAGTGGGTTTGATGTTCTTGTTGACTTGATGATGCAGTACACTCAGATGAAAAGTGTCCAATTCGATTGCAGTTGAAACATTTAAGTCTCTTTCTATCAATTTTCTTCTTTCCTCCACGCCAATTTGTTGATCCCCCTCTTCGATTTAAACCGTCGGATTGATCTTGCTCAGTCTTATCTTGTTCTTGGCTCTGGGAATTTCTCCAATTTGTGCTTCTGCTTTCTCTTCCACGACCTCTACCTTTCGATCCCAATTTGCCATTGAAGCTACCTCTTCTTTGAATGTGGGCTTGTAGGGCTTGATTTTCACTGACTTTCTCTGTGCTCCATTCAGTGATTCTTTGCTCGTGTGCTTCGAGGGTACCTTACAGTTCTTCAACCTTCATTTCTTCTATTTTCTTTGATTCCTCTATTTCCACCACGATGTGATCGAATTTGGGGGTTAGGGTTCGTAGGATCTTCACAACGATTGTCTTATCTTCGAGCGTTTCGCCGCAATACTTCATCGAATTCCTGTGGATGATGATCCTATTGAAGAATTCTGTTATCTTCTCATTTTCCTCCATTTGCATCAATTCATATTGACGTTGCATTGTCTATAACTTCACTTTCTTCAGCTTCTCCGCACATTCGTTGCATTTCACCAAGATCTCCCATGCCTCTCGCGAAGTTGCAGCTCCTGCAATCTTCTCATAATGTGCTTCATCAACACATTGGTGGATCAAGAATGTCGCTTTACAATCTTTCTTCTTATTCTCTTTGTAAAGCGTCTTCTGTGCTTCTGTGGGATTTGCAGGAAGCTCTGGTTAGCCATCTTCCACAATTTATGTGACTTCTTGCTACCCCATTATAGCCTTCATCTGCACTCTCCATCGATCCCAATTCTTTTCGGTGAGGACGGGAAGATTTGTTGTAAACGTCGTGCCAGTTTGTACCATTGTGAATTGCTATGCTCGCTTGATCTGAACCAGGCTCTGATACCAGTTTTTAGAGTTTCTATAACCACAATGGTAATGTAAGGAGAAAGAAGAATATACACTAATAGCAGAAAATAGAATTTGGCAGCAAGACTGTATATTTCACATTTAGCAGCAATTGAATACAATCTCCAGCAAACATCAAAAAACTGTTTATATGCAATAGACTATTTACACTAAGCCCAATATCTACACCAAGCCCAAAGTATTGAATTACAATTTAACACTGGGAACAAAATAAAAAAATTCATACAAGTTACAATTTCTTTTATGTTTAGCATCGTTCCAACAATCAACAAAAGAATAATTACAGCATAACAACAACAACACAAACTAAGTTTCGCATAACAACAAAAGAGTCGAATAAATTTTAAGCAAATTAAGAGAAAAAGCACAAAACAGAAAGATCACAGAGCAATAATCAAAGACATTTTTCACCTGAATTTGTGGTAGCTTTCTTTCTTTAAATACATTATGTCTGGCATGAGTTTTTGAACTCTTGCTTTATCTTAAACCATTGATCCTTAGAATGTTGTATCATTAACTGAGTCTGATTGAAGTATTCTCCGTTTCTCCCTGTGCTTTTGATTTTATGCCCGAGTCACTGATAACAGTTACATAGTGAGTATACGAGGGCGAGATTTTGGTTGTTGTGAGGTTAGAGTTTCTAGAGTTTTGATCCATTGTTTGGTTGGGATATTGGTAAAACGGACTTTAGATTTGAGTATAGGGTAAAAACTCAGTTAGGGTTAGTATTTGGGGTTTGGTGATTTGAGAAGGTTTTGTGCCGGAGAAGACGGCGTCCCCGCTGGCCGCCCTTTTACGGCGAGGGAAATTGAAGGTTGAATAACAAAATTTGAGAGAGAGAGAGAGAGAGTTTGAGTGATGAGAGAGAATGAATTCATCAAATGTGGGATTTTTCTTTCCTTTTTTTTCCTATTATAACTCAACGTGTATAGCCTCATTTCTTTCCCAACCATTGTCAGCTTGCCACAATTATTTACATAATTGTTTGATAAAGACAAACAATTTCTGCTATTTATTTCATTCTGCTTTGGAGAGGATGATGCGGAAATTCAAAAGCGAGTTGAAGGAACTCCAAGAACGTCGTTTGGTTGTTGTGAGGTTAGAGTTTAAATCCGTCGTTTGGTTGGGATATTGGTAAAACATGCTTTAGATTTAAGTAGAGGGTAAAAAAATTGTTAGGGTTAGTATTTGGGGTTTGGTGATTGGAGAAGGTTCTCTGCCGGAGAAGACGCAGCCGTCGGCGGAGGCCACCCTTCTCCGGCGAGGGAAATTGAAGGTTGAAGAAGACGAAATTTGAGAGAGAGAGAGAGAGAGAGAAAGATAGATAGAGTGAGTGAGAGAGAGAGAGAGAGAGAGAGAAAGAGAGAGAGTGAGTGATGAGAGAGAATGAATCCATCAAATGTAGGGTTTTTATTTCCTTTTTTTTCCTTCTATAACTCAACGTGTATTGCCTCATTTCTTTCCCAACCGTTGCCAGCTTTCCACAATTATTTACACAACTGTTTGACAAAGACAAACAATTTCTGTTATTCATTTCATTCTGCTTTGCGAGAGGATGATACGAAGATTCAAAAGCGAGTTGAAGGAACTCCAAGAGCGTCAAGCTAAGAAGAATTTTTTAGTGTTGTTTCTTACTATTCATGTACTTGATTTCAGATTGTTGTATTTTGGTCAGTTCATTGTTCCATTTGTACTCAATACTTTTGCTTCTCTTGAATGAATGAGTGTTTTTGTTTCTTACTTTGTCTTCTGTTCTGCGCATATTACTTATAAAATACATGCTAACAAGTGTAAAGTCTGTAAGGATCCCTGAAAATAAAGCAAAATAAACATAAAAAACTCATTAAAAAATTGTTTTCATGCACATACCATTACATTTGCATCCATCAACATGCATGCATATCATTTTCCGAAAGAAAAAAAACTCATTCAACCTTTATCCATAACTAGCAAGGTGATTTTTGGCACACGTTTAGAACAAAAAACCATGTCTCGGGAGATGATGGATGAGCTGAGGAAAGGTCAAGAAGCATTGAAAGAGGAACTCAATCTTTTGAATAGTCAAATGGGACGGGTATTGGAAACCCTGCAAGCCTTGTTGAGAAAAGAGGGTCACCCCATATCCATTGCCACAACAGAGGGAGCTATTTTTCCATATCCATCCAATGTTACCCTAAGTCAAGGGAAATTCCATGTGGCAACTCCTCATTTTCGGCATATGGCCCTCCCTCAGTATGTTATTTTTAGCCTTCGACTGCTAAATCGACACATAAACATCCTGTGTCTATTCCTCCCCAGAATCACTGAAGTCAAGTTCAGAACTAGAATCAGAATCATAATAGGAGAAACATAGCTCACTTCGAACCAATTCCTATACCTTATATCAAGCTCTACCCGCAGCTGATTCAGAATTCATTAGTAACTCCTCAGTCTATCGGGCTTATGCCAACACCTTGCCCGCCATGGTATAATCTGAATGCATCATACGAGTATCACGCAGGGGAACTGAGACATGATTTGGATACTTGCACGACTCTGAAAGATAAAGTTAGGTAGTTGATCAACTACAAAAACCTAGTCTTTGAAGAAGCCCATCCAAAGGTTTAGTGTGGTTACCATACTGGAACAATGGGACACTTTATTGAGGAATGCAAGAGTTTTAGGGTTAACACAAAGATTGATAAACATAAAGTCACCAGCATTCAAGGAAGAAGGATCCTGTGCAAATATTTATATTTTTGTGTCAGATAATGAGAAGGGGAAAGGACTTTCAAAACCCCTTAAGGTCGTCTACCACAAGGAAAATGTAAAGTGTGTGGCTACCGAGATATCCTTGTTTTCTCGTGAGAGCATCGAGATACCACTTTAGAATTCCAATGTTACAACCCACACCAGCAGAAGCAAAGAAGAGGTGGGAGATAGATAAAAAAGGCTGCATCTGACGATGGTGATAAAGCAAAAGAATTTGAAGATTGCCATGTCAGTTGCGACAAGCTTATTGGCCCCAATCTTCAAGTGGTTAAAAATGAAGAGCTAGTAATGCCTAGAGTGTCATGCCAACAAACGATACTTCTTGGTCTTCAGTGCCAGAAACCTTGGATCGCTCCTCATTCAAATCAACGACCCTAAGGCCAAGGATATCGAAAACAACATCAGAATCAGCCTAGGCCTCAAAATAGCTTAGAAGGAAGGAAAACTCCCCTTGATTCAATTCCCCTAACATACACTGAGCTTTTCCCTTCCTTGCTCCAAAAGGGACTAGTGGTTCCACGACCTTTGGGACCTCCATTAGATCCTTTACTTCTATGGTACAATCCAAATGCTTATTGTCTTTTCCATAAGGGAACTCTTGGACATAAATTAGAGGGATGTTATACATTGAAGCATATAGTGTGTGAGTTGGCCGACAACAAGATTCTGAGCTTCAAAGATATGGGTCTGAATGTTGGAAACAACCCCCTTCCTTGACGTGGAGAGTGAAGCATGCATCAAGCTCAAAGAAGTCAATTCCCTAAAGCTGGCAATCATCTGGTTGTTTCAGCATTCCATGTGTAATTTATTTGCATGTTGATGTTTATTTGTTATTAAGCATTGTTGTTTTATTTGAATTGGTAAGATTAATGAAATGTTTATGCATCTTTTGAATTAATCCATTCGTATCACTTTTTTTTCATTTATGTCAAACAAAATATTTCTCCCTATCCACTTGTCTTTATCAAACATTTGTGTTAACAAAGAAATGGCGTTAAGGGAATTCCAACGAACGTAGTCAGTTGAGGAACTTGATTAGGTGAAAGAAGTTCAGTTAGGGGAAAATCACTTTGAACAACGGTTAATCAATAAGCAGATCTTCAAGACTCAAACCAGGGTAAGCCATCTCAAAGAGATCTGTAATTCCAACTCTCCAAAGATCGGTCAATCAGAAGTCTCCCAATCTAATAATTGGTCAGTCAAGGGGCAGAATACTGTAAAATTCAAACATTTGGGGCAAGCTACCTCAAGGTCAGAGCAAGTTGCTTCCAAGCTCCTTTCAAGAAAACATCTTAAAAAACCCATTGACTGGGCAAGGTGAGCCACAAAGGGGCGAGTCCTCTCCATGCCTTCAAGATGTTCAAGCAAGCTATACATCAGTAACCATTAAATTCAAGACGAGTGCTTGGAAATCATTAGCATCCTATCAAATAGCCTTTTGCCTTTGACAAGAGAAACCTTACTGCAAAAGAACCTTCAACCCATTACCCACCACATGGGCATTTTGGAAACCTTCAAGTCATTACATAAGTCATTCTAACACATTAACCCAATCTGCATAGCGTCAACATTTGCATACCATGATCATTCATATATCATGCATAAAAGATTTGAGCTCATCTTGCATTGATCTTGGTCTCTTTGGTTGATCTTATATCCCTTGACCTCAAAAGTCCAATTTTGATTTGGCGCCCGTAAACCATAATTCAGTTTTCGTTGGCAAACTCTGTTGTAGTCGGTAATTGTCTTACTGATGCCTTCGGTTAAGTCCAGTGTTGTCTAGAAAACTCCATTGTAGTCGGTAATTGTCTTACTGATGCCTTTGGTCAAGTCCAGCGTTATCTGGCAAACTCCGTTGTAGTCGGTAATTGTCTTACTGATTCCTTCGGTCAAGTCCAACCTCGTATAAAAAACTTTGTTGTAGTCGGTAATTATTTTACGGACGCCTTATGTCAAGTCCATTGTTGTCTAGCAAACTCCGTTGTAGCCAGTAATTGTCTTATTGATACTTTTAGTCAAGTTCAGCGTTATCTGGCAAACTCCGTTGTAGCCGGTAATTATTTTACTGATGCCTTTGGTAAAGTCCAACGTTGTCTGGTAAACTCTGTTGTAGTCGATAATTGTTTTACTGATGCCTTCAGTTTAGTCCATCCTCGCTTCGTATTAAATTTTTTAAAGTCCAACGTCGTTTGGCATTCATCATTTTTAAAGTCCAACGCCGTCTGGTATTCTGTCATTTTTTAAAGTCAAACGTTGTATTGGCATTCAGAATTTTTAAAGTCCAGCGTCGTATGGCATTCACTAACTTCTTTTCCCCAACAATTTGTTATCACCAGTGAGTCTTCGCCCATTCGCTCTTGTTTGTTTCCTGTGGAACACCAATATCATATGTTCATCATTCCCCACAAGTTTGTTTATAATCCATCATAAAAAAATTCATGTTAGGGTACATCATATCCCCAGCAAACCAAAAAGAAGTCCTTCAGCTCATAGCATAGCATGTCATTGCATCTAAGAGCAAAATTCGGGTCTTCTATATTTAAATACCTTTCGTCCTGATTTCATGAGGATTACCATCACTCATGATATCCAGTACAAATATTTAAATAGGGGCAAAAGTCATACCATAAAATCTGCCCACCTAATTCATCTGCATTCATCTATTGCCATTCATTCAACTGGAACCATTCATTTGAGTTTCATTCATCTGCATCTCATTATCTGAAGCGATTCCTTACGACCATTTCATCTAGTCATAAAGATTTCATTTTCCATACATAAGTCATGATCAATGGTCACTTTGCTTGATTTATTTATTCTGATCATTCCCTGCATGCTCATAATCAGCATTTGGTGATGACTTTCATTTAACCTTGTTAGATTAATTGTTTAAGGTTTATTGTGAACTTTCATTAGGTTTTAGTCAATGCATCACATTGGGTGCTTGATATCATGAGTGATTAGAGATTTTGTTTTGTGATTTTTAAGGTTTAACTTGATTAATTAGAGTTATGTCTTTGCATTGCATTTCAAAACAAGTTAAAGCACAATTTGATTTTGTCTGGTTTTAGTTCTTATTTATTAAGTTCTAGGTAGAAAGTTTAATTGGTTTATAAGTTTAATTTCTTGTCTTGGTTCTCATTGTGTTGATTGGAAGTAGTAATAATCATAATAATTGTTTTCAAATTCAATTAGAATAAAATAAATATAATCGTGATGATTTTTTAAGGTCTACTAATTTGAATTAGGTAAGTCAAATTTTTTGTCACATTTAAGAAGAAAATCAACATTGTGTGTCACAATAAAATTCAAAAAAATAAACATTCCTTTTTACATTAAATTTAATCACAAAAATAATATAAAAGAACTATTTCAAAATAATATAAACATGATAAGTTTTTTTTTACATTATAATAAATGCTACCTTGCTTTTACATTAAAATCCAACAAAATCAAAAAATGTTCAGGTGTGGGGGGTCCCTTAAGGCTTGTTGTTTTGGATTGTTTGGATGTCTCATGCGTGAGGCTTCTTTTCTCACTAACCATTGCAGCAAAACTTTTGTTTCTTTGGGCAAAGGTTTCGTCCTGTATTTACTTGTAAATGCAAAAGCAGCAACAATTAACATGAATATAGAAAATAGGTACAGATGAGAAGTCAAAAACATAAAAGCACAAAAACAGATTATTAGTTTTTGAAAACATTGCAGAACTTTACACTATTTTGATCACACAACCTTTGTACTTCAAGAAAGTTAAACAATCCCATTCAATTTGCATCATTCCAATAGCATGGACATTAATTTGCATCACTCTATATCTATTGGTAAACCCGAATCCATAAGCTTAGATACCATCAATATAAATACAAAATTATGTTTTCAGTATTAAAAAAAACATATATCAGTATTTGAAAAAGCCATCAAATCATATTTAAAACAAAATTCAAAAAGATTCTCACAGCCATATATCATACACATATCTAAACATCTGGGAACAAAACAAAAAAATTCATACAAGTTCCAGTTTTATTTTTATGTTTAGCATTGTTCCAATAATCAACAAAAGAATAATTACAGCATAATAACAACAACACAAACTAAGCCTCACACGAATCAACAACAAAAGAGTCGAAAAAGTTTGAAGCAGACGAGAGAAAAATCACAAAACAGGAAGATCACAGAGCAAGAATCAAAGACATTTTGACCTGAATTTGTGGTAGCTTTCTTTCTTTAAATACATTCTGCCTAACATGAGGTTTTGAACTCTTGGTTTATCTTAAACCATTGATCCTTGGATTGTTGTATTATTAACTAAGTTTGACTGATGTATTCTCTCCTTCTCCCTGTGCGTTAAATTGTATGCTTGAGTCACTAATAACGGTTACATATTGAGTATAAAAGGGCGAGATTTTGGTTGTTGTGAGGTTAGAGTTTCAATCCGTCGTTTGGTTGTGATATTGGTAAAACAGGCTTTAGATTTGAGTAGAGGGTAAAAAAATTGTTAGGGTTAGTATTTGGGGTTTGGTGATTTGAGAAGGTTCTATGCCGGAGAAGACGGAGCCGGCGGCGGTGGCCACCCTTCTCCGGCGAGGGAAATTGAAGGTTGAAGAAGACGAAATTTGAGAGAGAGAGAGAGGGATATATATATATATATAGAGAGAGAGAGAGAGAGAGAGAAAGAGAGAGAGAGAGAGAGGTAGATAGATAGATAGAGTGAGTGAGTGATGAGAGAGAATAAATCCATCAAATGTAGGATTTTTCTTTCCTTTTTTTCCTGCTATAACTCAACGTGTATTGCCTCATTTCTTTCCCAACTGTTGCCAGCTTGCCACTATTATTTACACAACTGTTTGATAAAGACAAACAATTTCTATTATTCATTTCATTCTGCTTTGCGAGAAGATGATGCGGAGATTCAAAAGCGAGTTAAAGGAACTCCAAGATCATCAAGCTAAGAATAACTTTTTAGTGTTGTTTCTTACTATTCATGTACTTGATTTCAGATTGTTTTATTTTGGCTCAGTTCATTGTATCTGTTTGTACTCAGTACTTTTGCTTCTCTTGAATGAATGAGTGGTTTTTCTTCTTACTTTGTCTTTTGTTCTGCTCATATTACTTACAAAATACATGCTTACAACTGTAAAGTTCGTAAGGATCCCTGAAAATAAAACAAAATAAAGATAAAAAAATTATTAAAAAATTTCATCCATGCATATACCATTACATTTGCATCCACCAGCTTGTATGCATATCATTTTCCGAAAAAAAAAAACTCAACCATCCTTTGTCCATAACCAGCAAGGTGATTCCCGACACACGTTTAAAACAAAAAACCATGTCTCAGGAGATGATGGACGAGCTAAGGAAAAGTCAATAAGCATTGAAAGAGGAACTCAATCTTTTGAAGAGCCAAATGGGATGGATCTTGGAAACCCTGCAGGCCTTGTTAAGAAAAGAGGCTCACCCCATATCCATTGCTACAACAGAGGGAGCTAGTGTTCCACATCCATCCAATGTTACCCCAAGTCAAGGGCAATTCCATGTGGCAACTCCTTATTTGTCGGTATATGGCCCTCCCTCAGGATATCATTTTCAACCTTCGACTGCTAAATTGACACATCAACATCCTTTGTATATTCCTCCCCAGAATCACGGGAGTTAGGTTTAGAACCAGAATCAAAATCATAATAGGTGGAACATAGCTCACTTAGACCTAATTCCTATACCTTATATCAAGCTCTACCCGTATCTGATTCAAAATTCATTGGTAACTCCTCGGTCTACCGGGCCTATGCCAACACCCTACCCGCCACAGTACAATTTGAATGCAACATACGAGTATCACGCAGGGGCAATGGGACATGACTTGGATACTTGCACGACTCTGAAAGCTAAAGTTAGATTGTTGATCAACAACAAAAGCTTATCTTTGAAGAAGACCATCCAAAGGTCGAGTGCGGTTACCATACTAAAACAATAGGATACTTTATCGAGGAATGCAAGAGTTTTAGGCTCAACAGAAAGGTTAATAAACATAAAGTCACCAACACTCAACGAAGAAGAATCATGTGCAAATATCTCGATTTTTGAGCTAAATAATAAGAACGCCAAGGGACTTCCGAAACCCCTTAAGGTCGTCTACCACAAGGAAAAGGTCAAGTGTGAGGCTAACGGGATATCATTGTTTTCTCGTGAGAGCATCGAGATACCACTTTGGAATTCCAATGTTCCAACCCACAACAGCAGAAGCAAAGTAGAAGTGGGAGAAAGATCAACAGCAGAAGCAAAGTAGAGGTTAGAGATCGCCATGTCAATTGCGATAATTTTATTGACCCCAATCTTCAAGTGGTTAAAAATGAAGAGCTAGTAACGCCTAGAGTTACATGCCAACAACCGCTACCTCTTAGTCTTCAGTGCCAACAACCTTGGATCGCTCCTCATTTAAATTAACAAGCCCAAGGCCAAGGATATTGAAAACAACGTCACAATCACCCTAGGCATCGAAATATTTTGGAAGGAAGGAAAACTCCCCTTGATTCAATTCCCATAACATACATTGAGCTATTTCCTTCCTTGCTCCAAAAGGGACTAGTGGTTCCACGACCTTTGGGACCTCCACCAGATCCTTTACCTCTATGGTACAATCCAAATGCTTATTGTCTTTTCCATAAGGGCAGTCCTAGACATGAATTACAGGAATGTTATGCATTGAAGCATATAGTGCGTGGGTTGGTCGACAACAAGATCTTGAGCTTCAAAGATATGAGTCTGAATGTTGGAAACAACCCTCTTCCTAGACATGGGGAGTGAAACATCCATCAAGTTAAAAGAAGTCAATTCCCTAAATCTGGAAATCATTTGGTTGTTTCAGCATTCCGTTTGTAATTTCTTTGCATGTTGATGTTTATTTGCTGTAAAGCATTGTTGTTTTATTTGAATTGGTAAGATTAATAAAATGTTTATGCATATTTTGAATTAATCCATTCGTATTCACTTTTTTTTCATTTATGTAAAAAAAATTATTTCTCCCTCTCCACTTGTCTTTATCAAACACTTGTGTTAACAAAGAAATAAGGTCAAGGGAATTCCAAGGAACGTAGTCAGTTGAGGAACTTGATAAGGTGAAAGATGTTCACCTAGAGGAAAATCACTTTAAACAACGGTAAATCAATAAGCAGATCTTCAAGACTCAGACTAGGGTAAGCCATCTCAAAGAGATCTGTAATTCCAACTTTCTAAAGATCGGTCAATCAGAAATCTCCCAATCCAAGAATTAGCTAGTCAAGGGGCAGAATACTACAAAATTCAAACACTTAGGGCAAGCTACCTTAAGGTCAGAGCAAGTTGCTTCCAAGCTCCTTTCAAGATAACATCTTCAAAAACCCACAGATTGGGCAAGGTGAGCCACAGAGGGGCGAGTCCTATCCATTCCTCTAAGATGTTAAAGCAAGCTATACGTCAGTAACCATTGAGTTCAATATGAGTGCCGAGAAACCATTAGCATATCATCAAATAGCCTTTTGCCTTTGACAATATAAACCTTGCTGCAAAAGAACCTTCAACCCATTACCTACCACATGGGCATTTTGGAAACCTTCAAGTCATTACATAAGTCATTCTCACACATTAACACAATCTGCATAGCGTCAACATTTACATATCATGATCATTCATATATAATGCATAAAAGATTCGAGCTCATTTTGCATTGATCCTGGTCTCTTTGGTTGATCTTATATCCCTTGACCTCAAAAGTCCAATTTTGATTTGCGCCCTTAAACCATAGTTCGATTTTTGTTGGCAAACTCCGTTGTAGCCGTTAACTGTCATACTAATGCCTTCAGTCAAGTCCAGTGTTGTTTGGAAATAACCGTTATAGCTGGTAATTATCTTACTGATGCCTTTGGTCAAAGCCAGCGTTATCTGGTAAACTCTGTTGTAGCCGGTAATTATCTTACTGATGCCTTCGGTCAAGTCTAACCTCTTATGGAAAACTCTGTTGTAGTCAGTAATTGCTTTATTGATGCCTTATGTCAAGTCCAATTGTCGCGGTGAAAATTGGATACCATAGTTATTTGTTAACTAGGATCGCATTTTTAATGTCACCACCGGTCTTTGATTTTATCCAAGGGAAGGGAGAAAAACCGAATTCCCACAATGCAATGCAAATGCACTAAGATTCTAAGTTCGGGGGTTGGTTTTACCTAGGGAAGGTGTTAGCATCCTAGATATCTGTCGTACTCTACAGGAACCTCTTGATTTATTTTATATTATCTGTTATTTGTTTTGCTAAGGTTTAAGGGTAGGTAATTTATTTTTAATTCCTAAGTGTGCTCGACAAGATATCGCATCTTGTGCCTACATATCCTGTCAGGAGGGAATCAGAGCACTTGTAGTTCCTTATTATTAAGGGTACTAAATGTTTAAAGGTTTAGGAGAGGAAGATGAGTCATCATCTTAAGAAAACCACCACAGTTCTTTGAAAATGTTTGTATTTGTGGGGTATGGGATTGTATGTCCCTTCTTTGAGATGATTAACATCTAATTCTCTTGTGTGGAGAATTAGGTGGGCTAAAGTTTGATTTGAAAAATCAAAATTGTGGGGGGACTAACCTAGGAAATCTATCCTAAGTTGTCTAATTAACTTATCTTAAGGTGTCGAGTATGAATGCAAATGATGTGCACCATGCACAATAACATGGTTATCATGCATGGGGTTTTCCCTTGGATATTTTATGCAGTTAATTATATTATTTAGGCGAGTGTGCTAGCAGAGTGATGCTAGACTTGTGTCCAGTGATCGGTAGGTCGAATGCGATGCCCTAAGGCGATCGACTTATATGGGTGGAAAATTGGCTCGACATTGGATCGAGAGTTTTAATTATTTTTGAAAGGTTTAGAACAAGAAAAAACATACATTCAACAAGTAACAATAAGGCGTAATGCTAAAAAGAGATAAGACAAACGTACACTCAAACACGAGGGATCTATCTAGAGAGTTTTGTTTAAGGTTTTATTGAGAAAAAGTTGATTTTAAGGTTTATTGGTAAAAGTTAAAGGTTTACCATTATATTTTTAGAATTATTGTTAAAGATCGTTATTAAGGTTTATTATTTTAGAGTTAAAGAGGTTGTTGATTTCTTATAAAAAAAATTTAATATTTAAAAGTTATTTTATTTATTTCTAAAAGTTAATATGTTAAAAAGTGAATACTAATTTTAATGAAAAGAAAAAAGGTTGAAGGCTTATTTTATTTAGAAAAAGATTAATTTTAGTGTTTTAGTAAAATGTTTATTTTATTTAGGTTAAAAAAATATTATTAATTTGAAAAAAGGTTAAGGTTTTCCTTATTAATTAGGAAGAGTTAGTTTTAATATTTTAAAAAAGTTTGTTTATGTAAAGAGTTATTAAAAAAGGAGGGGGATTAAAAGGGGTCTTATAAATTTAAAGAAGATTTTAATTATTTGATATTCTGATTTTAACGCTTCTTTTTAAAAAGTTATTAAGAGTTTTTTTGTTTTATAATAGGAAGGAGTTTTTTTGGTATTTTAATAACAGTTTTACTATAAAAGATTTTAAAAGAAAAAGTTTTAATTATTAAATTAGTTATATTATAAAATTATGTTTATTTTAGATTAAAAGATTAATTTGTTTTATATTATAAAGAAATAAAAAAAGAAGGATTTAGTTAAAACAAAAAAAGTTGAACGCAGGGATGGGCTCACACGGTCATTTCACTTTTCTCTCTCGCCTCTATTCTCTCTCGCAAAAAGGAAAAAAAAAGATTCTAAACCCTAACGGCGCCGCCACTATCCTCTCACTTCTCTCTCTCGATTTCTTTGCTCTCTCGCAAGAAGCTCGCTCGTCCTCTCTCGATTTCTTTGATCAAACATACAATCCCTAACCCCAATAATCCCAATACCCCATTTTCACTATGATTCAGATGATTACAAATTACACAGGATTAAGGCAAAGCGAAAAAAAAGAAGATCCGGCGACGGTTGATGGCGGAAATATGAACGGCTTCACGGACTCTCATTTGAGGACGAGTTCTTTCTTTTCCTTCTATGTGATTTTGATTCTTTATCTGCTTCGTGTCTTTGCTATTGCCTCTACTTGTGATGTGTGTTGTGCGATTATTGGAGTGGAGAGATTTGCTGATTTTTGTGTGTGTATTGATCTGGTCTAATGCTTGTTTCTGCTGTGATTTGATGGATGGTCCATATATAATTCGAAATTGTTTGGTTGTGTGTATGGTGATGGATTGAATTTTCTGGTTTATGAGTGGTTTGGATTTAAGATCGTATGGATTCGGTTATGGGGTTTGAAATTTCATGGTGTATGATTTGAAGTTGTTTTTCTTGTACGGATATGAAATTGGCTTGGTCCCCCGCTACTTGTTGAACATGTATTTATATAGGCTGAAGTTTGGATCATGCTTGAATGCTCTTCATTGTGTATTAAAACATGTTTCACTTTGAAAGGAAGGTTTTGAAGTTTGTCTGTGACATGCTTGACACGGTTTTGGAAATATTTTGAAAATTTGTCTGAAACGTATACTGATTTTCCTTTCTAAATCCAACATGTTTAAGCACGCTTTGAAAACAAATCAATCAACTTTGGAAATTCCTTTAATTTGCACTACTTACCTAGTTTATTCCATTTTGACCGTGTGTTTGCTACTTTCTGATAGGAATAAGCGCCGATCTTCCAAGACTAATTTGAAGTCGATTTTAGGAGTGGGACCCCTTTTTTAAAATTTCCAACCCAATCTTCTTTAAGCACAATATCACTCAATTCCAGGAGAAGTTGGTCAGGGAGTGAGAGTGAGACTTCTTTTTCTTGGACAGAATGCTGAGATTGTATTGAAATGGTAATCCCTTCTGATAAAACTCTGTTGATCATTGCATTAATCTCTACGGTTATAATGTTGTTGTTTTGCTTCTTTAATGATTGTTTCACATTCAGATTCTTTGGGTGATGGAGAAAAAGAAAACTGAAGAATGTACACATAATTCAAATATGAAGGCACGTCAGGATTACGAATGTCTCCCATTATCCATTGCAGAAGCTTTCTGAAAGCACATGATACCACCATTTTCTAACTCGCTTTTTAGAAATGTAAGATTCTTGTCAACAGACACACGGCCTTTGGTTTTCTTAAAACTAGCGGTATTCGCATCACCAGCAAATTTGAACTTTTTAGACTTTGCATAACTTGGAACTTCTTTCTTTTAACTTATTGCACCGTTATTGATTTATTTCGTTGGACCAGTTCGGTTTCATTCTTGACTCTGTTCTAATTCCGATTTTGTTTTACATTTGTCGGGAATACCGTTAATATTGTTGTCATGAATGTACAATGTCTGTCTCACCTTTCGAATTGTCACGTGTGGTTAAAATGAATGTCTGCTCTGTTCGTTTCTGATGTACTTCTGTTTCGATTTAATTCTTGATTTTATGAGTGACGAAACTTATAACCTTGATTGTAACATATTCCGTAATTTCAGCAGGTTTGCAGAGTCAAAAGAGTGTTGGGCGGGTGTGCAGGAATATGATCATGATTCTCACGCAAAATTCCCTCAGATACTGCTTCAGAGAAGCTTGTAGCACATCTAAATGCTTCACCAAGAACTACATCCATCTTATGGATGATAAACTTGCGATTTTGACTTTCTCAACTCGCCCTTTTGTTTTCCTCCTTGGTAATGATGTCCCCTGATGATAATGATAAACTATAGCTTATGTTGATTGGTTCCTTTGCCTCGTGGAAACTTGAGTTGATAAGTCTTTGAACAGCTTCATGCCTTTCTTTTTTTTTTTTGTTCTATTTTCGGGCTTTTGGATGTACAAGGTCTTTTGGATGTAAATGTTAGAGGTTCCCTGGGATGGCTTTAAATGATTTGGCTTAGATTTCATTTCCCTGTGAATCTTGTACCGTGAATCTTGTACATTGTATATCCTTAATTCCAAGTTCATGTAGTATTAGCCTATCATCCTTAGGATGAACAGATAAGTGAATCCTAAATGAATGCTTCCATATACTGGCGGTGTATTTTGTATTTGCCTTGGACACAATCTCCTTGTAACATAAACTTTGATATGCTTGGGATCCATAAATTGTAGGTTTCATAACAACTTGAAAAGGTAATTTGAATTAGAGATTTAATGTCTTCCAAATTGAATTGTATGATGAATATGAAGAAATAATCTCCTTGCTTTTATAACTTGGACTCTTGTATAGCGAGATAAAGTGAATTTCCAAGTTTGAACTTGTAAGCTTTTAGTGTGACTTTCAAGGGACATTTGATTGAGCAATTTTGAAGCAACTTGAATCTCCTTGAAACAAACTTGAAACCCAAGCTAACCAGAGGGGTCCACATCTACCACAAACTTAATTGAATTACACATGACTAAACTTAATTGAATTACGCATGACTTTAGAACATGAAGAGAGACCAACAAGTCTTGCAAACTTAGGCTATAATCAAAGACCTTGAACCAAATTAAATTCTCAAATGAGAATTGCCTTGTAAAAACAAATTGAACTTAAATGTGGATTTCAACTTGAATTTGAGTTTCGTGAAAACATGTTATGTGTTTCCAAGAGTTTTGGAAAGTATGAGAAATAGACCTTTGAATAATGGCTTGATGGGCTAACATTCTTCAACCAAACCTGGCTATAGCATTCCCTTTCTTCATTAATGATGGTAACAAACAATAACTTAACGATCTGCAATGATTCTCAATCTTCTATCAATGTTCAAAACATCTTGAACATTTCAATTCCAAATGATCTTCAAACTTGCTTGAAGAATACTTGACAACTTCAAGAAACAAATATTCTTCTTGAAACAGAGGGTGTGATCTTCAACTTGAATTGAATGAGAATGAAACAAAAGAATGATGTAGTGGCTTTCAAATCCGATCTTGTAAACTTGTGACAACAAAGGACTGGAACTTGCACTCTGGAATCCAAACTTCTACTTCTTTCCCAAATGGACTTTCCTTGATGAATTGATATTTAGGAACATAGAGCAAGCGCATTTCTTGAATCTGAGGAGTTTACAGAGGGGGAAGACGTTATCCTGCAGTGTAGCTTGACACACAATCAGTGATCAGTTTTCAGGGGACCAAATTCCATATCAGAGGGTATAACGGTTTAGTATCTTAAAGGGGGGAAACTGAGGAGTCTTGAGGAAGAAAAAAGGCTTGGCAGTGGCTTAGGGACCAGAAAGGGGAAGGGCATAATCTCACGGGAATCCACACACATCTTGCAAAGACCAGAGAACCTCCGCAAACACACACACAACACAGCCTTCAAGACCTCGAGCTTTCCGCAGCAACACCTGTCCTAAAAAAAGAAACAAACAGCCAAAAACTAGATAACGCGGTTAGTTATGCACGGATGATTGGCCTAAAATGGTATGCAAACAAAAAAGGGATCTTAGGGTCGAAAATTAGGGTGCAACACCAATATTGTTTGGTAATCTTCGTTGTAGCCGGTAATTGTCTTACTGATGCATTCGGACAAGTTCAGCGTTATCTGGCAAACTCTGTTGTAGCTGTTTTTTTATTGATGCCTTCGGTCAAGTCCAATGTTGTTTGGTAAAATCCGTTGTAGCCGATAATTATTTTACTAATGCCTTCGGCTAAGTCCAGCCTCGTCTAGTATTATAGTTTTTAAAGTCCAACGTTGTTTGGCATTCCACATTTTTTAAAGTCTAACGTCGTCTGGCATTCTGTCAATTTTTAAAGCCTAACACCGTATCGCATTCAAAAAATTTCAAAGTCCACCGGCGTCTGCCATTTTGTCAATTTTAAAGTCCAGTGTCGTATGGCATTCAATAATTTCTTTTCTCCAACAATTTCTTATCCCCAGTTATTCTTCGCCCATTCATCCTTTTTTGTTTCATGTGGAACGCCAATACCATATTTTTATCATTCTCCACAAGTTTATTTATAATCCATCATAAAAGAAATTCATGTTAGGGAACATCATATCGCCAGCAAACCAAAAAGAAGTCCTTCAGCTCATAGCATAGCATGTCATTGCATCTAAGAGCAAAATTCGGGTCTTCTATATTTAAATACATTTCTCCCTGATTTCATGAGGATTACCATCACTCATGATATCCAGTAAAAATATTTAAATAAGGGCAACTATCATACCCTAAAATCTGCCCACCTAATTAATCCACATTCATCTATTGGCATTCATTCAGCTGGAACCATTCATTTGTGTTTCATTCATCTGCATCTCATTATCTGAACCAATTCCTTATGATCATTTCATCTAGTCATAAAGATTTCATTTTCCATACATAAGTCAGAATAAATGGTCACTTTGCTTGATTTATTTGTTCTGACCAGTCCCTGCATGCCCATAATCAGCATTTGGTTATGAGTTTCATTTAACCTTGTCATATTGATTGTTTAAGGTTTATTGTGAACTTTCATTAGGTTTTAGTCAATGAATCACATTGGGTGCTTGATAGCATGAGTGATTAGAGATTTTGTTTTGTGATTTTTAAGGTTTAACTTTGATTAATTAGAGTTATGTCTTTGCATTGCATTTCAAAACATGTTAAAGCACTATTTTATTTTGTCTTGTTTTGGTTCTTATTTATTAAGTTCTAGCAAGAAAGTTTAATTGGTTTATAAGTTTAAGTTCTTTTTTTGGTTCTCATTTTGTTGATTGGAAGTAGTAATAATCATAATAATTGATTTCAAATTCAATTAGAATAAAAAAAATATAATCATGATGATTTTGTTTTTTGGGTCTACGAATTTGAATTAGGTAAGTCAAATTTTTTTTCACATTTAAGAACAAAATCAACATCGTGTGTTACATTAAAATTCAAAAAAATAAATTACATTCCTTTTTACATTAAATTTAATCACAAAAAATAATTAAAAAATGATTTCAAAATAATATAAACAAAATAAGTTTTTTTACATTATAATAAATGGTACATTGCTTTTACATTAAAATCTAACAAAATAAAAAAATGTTCAAGTGTGGGTTGGGGGGGGGGGGGGGGGGTGTGGGGTCCCTCGAGGCTTGTTATTTTGGCTTGTCTTGTTGGCTCAGGCGTGAGGCCTTTTTTCTCACTAACCATTGCAGCTGAACTTTTGTTTCTTTGGCCAGAGGTTTTGTCCTGTATATACTTGTAAATGCAGAAGCAACAACAATTAACATGAATATAAAAAATAGGTACATATAAGAAGTTAAAAGCAAAAAAATAGATTATCAGCTTTTTAAAACATAGTCGAACTTTACACTATTTTGATCACACAACCTTTCTACTTCAAGAAAGTTAAACAATCCCATTCAATTTGCATTACTCAAACATCATGGACAACAATTTGTATCACGTTATAGCAGTTGGTAAACCCTAATTTATGAGCTTAGATACCATCAATATAAATACGTAGTTTATTATCAGTATTAAAAAAAATAGATATCAACATTTGAAAAAGCCATCATACCAAATTTTAAACAAAAATCGAAAAGATTCTCACAGCCATATATCATACACATATCAAAACATCTGGGAACAGAACAACAAAACTCATATAAGTTCCAGTTTTTTTTTTATGTTTAGCATCGTTCCAACAATCAACAAAAGAATAATTACAACATAACAACAATAGTATAAACAAAGCCTCACACGAATCAACAAAAAAAGATTTGAAGAAATTTGAAGTATACGAGAGAAAAAGCACACAACATAAAGATCACAAAGCAAGAATCAAATACATTTTCACCTGAATTTGTGGTAGCTTTCTTTCTTTAAATACATCGTGCCTGACATGAGTTTTTGAACTCTTGCTTTATATTAAACCATTGATCCTTATATTGTTGTATTATAAACAGAGTCTGATTGAAGTATTC
This sequence comes from Lathyrus tuberosus, assembly GCA_022829125.1. NCBI lineage: Eukaryota > Viridiplantae > Streptophyta > Magnoliopsida > Fabales > Fabaceae > Lathyrus > Lathyrus tuberosus. Next base: position 5,159,269 of record JALAZF010000126.1, read on the forward strand.
TCTATTTCTCCCTGCGCGATTGATTTTATGATTGAGTCACTGATAATTGTTACGTTTTGAGTAGAAAGGGCGAGATTTTGGTTGTTGTGAGGTTAGGGTTTCTAGATTTTCAATCCCGTCTTTCGGTTGGGAACTTGGTAAAACGGGCTTTAGATTTGATTAGAGGGTAAAAAATTAGTTAGGGTTAGTATTTCGGGTTTGGTGATTTGAGAAGGTTCTCCACCGGAGAAGACGGCGGCGCCCACCTTTCTCCGACAAGGGAAATTGAAGGTTGAAGAATACGAAATTTGAGAGAGAGAGAGAGAGAGAGAAAAAGAGAGATAGATAGAGAGTCTGAGTAATGAGAGAGAATGAATTCCTCAAATTTAGGATTTTTTTCCTGTTATACCTCAATGTTCATTGCCTAATTTCTTTCCCAACCGTTGCCAGCTTCCCACACATGCCCTCTTGCCCACGTGGTCAGCCTTGTTTGCTGCCACGTTAGGGTTGTGTTGTGACTCAAAGTGGGAGATCCAATGTGTATTTCCCCATGGTAAGACCATTCACACGTGCAAGATTGCACCCTTGATCATTCTATTGCTTAATCAGAATGCTAGGGATGTAGTCAACCAGAGTTAATTCTGTTAGAACAAGATTTGTTCATGACATATATTCATTGGGTTTTAATGATAACAAAGTATTAAAAGAACAATGATTATATTTGATGTGTGTTTCATGTATGCAGGTTCTAATAATTGTAAATATATATATTCAGAATCTGATATACAAGGGCACACTTGAGAGAAGCTGAATTTCTAGCTTCTGGGGGTGCAGAATCTGAAGAACACTCTCTAAGTGATGTCTGGATTAAACTCTGAAGATGAAGGTCTCAGCATCAGAAGAAGCAACATAATTGTCTCTACACTTGGTGAATATAAATTGGCTTCTGGTGATCATTCAGAGTTAGTGATAAAGCTGAAGTTATCCGTATTACAGAAAGAATGATGCATTGTCAAATCAGTTTGTCAGCTAGAGTCTTAGTTCACAAGGCTCAAGAAAAGTTGGCATGTTTTACGGATATCTACTTTCAACGGATCTATAGTTAGAATCTCTTTGAAGACTCAATGGTTAAACACGCTACACAATGGATCAAGATCTTTTGGTGTATATATCTTCAACGTCTCTTGTACTATGGAGAAAGCAAACACACTTCATCAAGTTATCTCTCCAATGGCTAGTCTTCTGCAAATATTATATAAGTAGTTGAAGGTTCAAACTTAATCTTTAACAAGGATCAACCTGATGCATGAGTAACAAGATCAACAATTATCAACACAATTAGTTATGTAGAATTTCTGTTGTAGGTTGTAATTGTAAAAGCCTTAAGATTTCTTAAACATTGAATATCTTAGAAATTTTAAGAGCTTTAGGTCTTTGTTATGGTGATTTTCCTGTACCTCTGATATTTGTATCAAGTACACCTTATTCTATATTCTGTTGAACATGTTGCTTAGCTATTTAGATCAAAGTCTCTCGCCAAGATGCTTGAGCCTTGTAAGTCTTCTGCTATGTGCTAGATCAATGAAAGTTTTAATCAAGTGGATTGATTGAGCAAACCAAGTCTCTCGTCGATATGCTTGAGCCGTGTAAGTCTCCTGCTATGTGCTAGAGCATTGAAAGACTTAATCAAGTGGATTGATTAAGCATGAAATCTTGGGTTCGTGGAACCTAAGCAAGGAAGTCTCAGATCGAGGGTCTGAGCAGAAGCCTTGAACCTAAGGGGTTTAAGCAGGAAGTCTTAGGCCTGAGGGGCTTGAGCAGGAAAGTCTTAGGCTACGGTCTAAGCAGGAAGTCTTGAACCTGAGGGGTTTAAGAAAGAAGTATTGGGATAGAGGGGCTTAAGCAGGAAGTCTCGGGTCTTAGGGACTTGAGCAGGAAACTCTTAGGCTGAGGGTCTAAACAAGGAAGTTTTAAGTCTGTAGGACTTGAGCTAGAATGTCTTGAGCCTTAAGGGTTTAAGCAAGAAGTCTCATACTTAGGGTCTGAGCATTGTAAAAGTCTTATTCATAATACATAAGCGATTGTAATCATGATTTGATTATAATGAAAATCTCTTGCAAAGCAAGGGGACTGGACTACTCTTATTTAGGAGGAACCAATATAAATCTATGTGTCTTCTGCAATTATTTATTTGCTTTTGTTAACATTCTGTTGCTAAGTATAACCAGAATCTAGACACCAATTTAGATTATGAACTCAGATCAGACGCAAATTAAGAAAATGGAAAACACAATTCAACCCCCTTCTTGTGTACTTTTTCTCACCTTCAGATTCTCCCTTCCTTTTTTGACCACTGACTAACGAATTGGGCCCCTTCCTGGTGGGCTTGGTCCACTTTTTTGTTTTTGACACCTCTCTTCCTTATGTTGTTGTCCTGATTTTGGACCATTTGGGCTTTCTTTTTATATTCTTTTAATTTTATTAGTAATTTAATTACTCAAATATTATCTTAATATCAATCAATGATTTAATGATAATATAATTTCTTTTTTTTTATTTTTTATTTTATTTTTATCTTTTTTTTTATGTTTATTTTATTTCTTAAAGTTACTTCAATTATTTAATTATCTTTATTTGATTAAGTAAACATTTTATTAAAATTAAATAGATAAGTATAAGTAATTATTTCTTTTAAAATTTGTTCTTTCTTGTCATTTAACTTTCATTCACTTAATTGTTATTTATTTATTTTATCCTTTTAATTATTTTAGTGTAAAAAGTCAATTAAGTAAATATCTGTTGATATTTGATAGAATAAGATAGTTATGTCCAATCTCATAGGGTTTGGTTCAACACTATATACCTCTTTTTAATCCGATTAAATAGTTTTTATCCCAATTCAAACCTTTTTTTCTCAAAGTTTAATGTTAAATCCTTGTATTTTTTCTTCAAAATATATGAAAGAAGAGGACCATTAGAATCTAGTATTCCGGTGGGAACCCTCTAATGATCTGTCCCGAGCCACGCGTTTTGGGCTAATCGTTCACTCTTATCTTTCGTTTTTAAAACACTTAATATTAACTTGGCAAATAAGGGCCGTTAGAATCAAGCATTATGGCATAACTCTTTGAACAATTGATTCTTATCAAGCGTTTGTTATCCATCAAACAATTTTCTTAATAACCTTGAATAAAAAAGGACCGTTAGAATCTAGCATTCTGATGGAACCCCGAATGAATGATCCAGAGGTTTAGGTCTCGTTCTCATCAAACGTTCGTCATTCACCTATAAAAGGCATCCTACCAATCAAATTATTTTTCTCGTCGTCGTGCGATGATAACGAGAAATCGTATCATGTTTTTAGGCTCATTGTGCGTATTATTTGTTCGTATTTTATCGAGTCTTATTGTATTTCACTTCATTTTATTGTGTTTTGCAGTTATCAGGTTCATCCGTTGCGGATTCGGAAGCAAACCGGAAAAGGAGTGAGAGAATAGCAAAATGTGCAGCAAAAGAAGCAATTCTGCCTCTGTCGCTGATATGGCGTTCGCCATAGGTAGATGGCGTTCACCATCACCCTGCCTGACACATCATTTAAAGTGAAGAAGGCAATGGCGTTCGCCATTAGTTCACAGTATCAGTTTTTCAACAACAACAGTTTCAGGCAGTTTTTGTTAACCTTTTTTCCCTCCACTTTCATGCACGTCCCATGGGCAGTTGCAGGACCAGTCTCTCTATATATAGGACCTTTGGGACACATTCTGGGGCATCCAAGACGTGCAGAAGCACTGCAGAAACTCCGATTAGTTTTTAGGTACAAAATTTATCTATAAAAGCTCCAATAACTCATGTCAAGGAATTGTCGCAACTATTTTTCTATTTTTATTTTCCTTGTACTGTACTCTTGGATCGTAATTTCAAGCCTGCCGGCATTTGCGTTTTCAATCGCATTTACTTTAATTTCAGGTTTTTACTATTTATCGTTTTTACTTATTATTGCTTTTAATTATTGTTTAACATGATAGTTTTAAATTTGCTAAGTAGAACATGTTAGTTGTAGTTAAAATAATGTCTGGCTAAACTTAATTGAGACCGGCATATGAGGATCGTCCTTACCGACGGGACTCGGTAGAAAACTTTAGGTGCGAACTTATGATTGTATGATAGTTTTGGTTTTAGTTTCCAAATTGAATGTCCTATTATTTCGACACGAGAGTGAGGAATAAACTAAAGTTCAGACCAATAGCGCGAGAGTGTGACTGGATAGTGGAAACTAGGCATCGATTCTAAAAATAGCGAGAGCGCTTTAGGCATCGTTTAGAATCTCATTGACTTTCAAAACACGCTTTTTAATTGAAATGGGCGAGCGGGAGCAAAATCCTGTGGTTGGAAAGTGTGGTTCTTGTCTATAGCGCGAGAGTGTGAGACTGAGTCTTTAAGTCAATATTTTCTACGGAACTGAGTTCAGTTGTAATTAGCAGCCGGTTTCTGCAAGTCCTTTAGGCACGCAGAATCTATATTCCGGACTCGTTTCATCATTATTTTCAGACCGTTAGAAATTAATATTTTTCTTCTCGTTCGTAATCTGTTAATCATTAGCCTTAGCTTTGCACTGCAACGATAGATAACATTTGTTTGATTATCAATCCCTGTGGGTTCGACAACCTTTTTAAAACTAAACGAACAACTGTATACTTGCAGTCAATATTCGATGGACGCGTCAGTGCCGTCGTGGTCAATTTTTTGGCACCGTTGCGGGGAATTTGATTTAGTCAATATTGTGATTCCATTGTTGCGTAGTATAGACTAAGGCACCAAATTTTCCTTTTTTTCCTATTTCGTAGATTGTATGTCAAACACTCGCTCTCGAGGCGACAAGCTTGAGCAACCGATCGACGATATCGAGCATTTTATTAACTTAAGACGCCGAATCAATGAATTCTAAATTAAGTATAATCTTCCTGAACCTGAAATTCCTTATCCAGAATTAAGAATTCCCATGGATGAGAATCCACCGAACGGTCATCTTAAGGATTACACTGTTCCCTCGCAAGATGAACCGCATAACAACATTGTTGCCCTTGCCATCAATAGAAATGATTTTGAGCTTAAACCTTCACTGTTACAAGCCGTTCAACAGAACCAATTTTCTGGAAGTTCCACGGATGTCCCGAACCTCCATTTATCGATGTTTGGGCAATATACTGATACCGTAAAAGCAAATGGTGTTAGTAACGAAGCCATAAGACTACGTCTTTTTCCTTTCTCTTTAAGAGATAGAGCTAAAGCTTGGCTCCAGTCTCTACCATCCAACTCCATCGCTACGTGGGACGAGTTGAAGAAAGCCTTCTTAGCCTGATATTTTCCACCTAGTAAAACTGCAATGCTAAGAGCCCAAATCAACGGATTTAGGCAGAAAGACAATGAATCTCTTTTCGATGCTTGGGAAAGATACAATGATATGCCGGGGCTCTACCCGCACCATGGACTTGAACAATGGTTGATAATCCATACTTTCTATAATGGTCTTCTTTACAACATAAAGCTGAATTTGAACGCTGCAGCTGGCGGCGCTCTGATGGACAAACCATATGAAGACACTTATCAACTCATTGAAAATATGGCTCAAAACTACTTCCAATGGGGAGGTGAGAGAACTCTGACAGAAAAACCTGCTACGAAGAACGAAATGTACGAAGTTAGTAGTTTGGACTATGTCAGTGCTAAAGTGGATGCACTTACTCAAAAGATTGAAAGTTTGATTGTAGCTCTAGCAGCCACCGTGGCTGCTGTGACACCGAATTGTGAATTGTGTGGAACCCCTGGGCACATTAACACTGAATGTTATTTATTGGCTAGTATTCCTACCTACCAAGTAAATTACGCCCAAGGAAACCCATACTCAAACACTTACAATCCAGGCTCGAGGAATCATCCAAATTTTTCCTACAAGAGCAACAACGCCTTGTTTGCTCCAACTCAAGCCCCCACTGTTCCTCCAGGATATCATAAAGGAGCCCCCGCTGCTCCTCAAGCACCCACAAAGTCAAACGTTGAGCTGTTATTAGAAAATTTCATTGCAACTCAAACTCAACAAAACAAAGAGTTCGCCAACCAAAATGTGCACACGAGTGAATTGCTAAAGCAAATGGCAACTAAACCTGATGCTATGGCTACCCATAACAAAATGTTAGAAACTAAAATTTCTCAAGTAGCCCAACAACAAGCAACAGTAGCAGCCCCAGCTGTAAAGTTTCCTGGCCAACCACAACCAAACCCGAAAGGGCGTGCTAATGTTATCACACTGCAAAGCGGAACAGAACTAGATGGACCAATCGACCCAAGATTCCAAAATCCTACCATGTATCAAAATTCTGGTAAATGAACTGAAAAGGTGAACGAACCAAATAATATCGAAAAGGAAGACAAAAGCAAAGAGGCTGCAGAGAAAGAAACACCTTATGTGTGGTCGCAACTGCGAAAAACAACCGGCGAAAACAGGAATAGAAGAGCCGCCACCGAACGTTATTTATCCCGACGCAGGGAAAGAGAACGATCGAAGAAACCTCAAAAGGGAGAAGACATGGTCATCGCAACCATAGTCCGGGTTCGGGAGTCGGTTACGCGAGGGAAAGGTATTAGTACCTGATCGTACCTGGATCAGACAGTTGATAGTGGCCAACGGCGTCTGGAACGGCAGCTCTGGTGATGGTGAGAGACGGCCGGGGGGGGGGGGGGGGGGGTGTACCTACAAGGTACTCCGATGCTCAAGTGAGAGAGTGTACAGAATAACCGCAAATACAGAAACTGTAGAGTGGCAAGAAGAATGTGTCTAACCTGACCCTCTCGCGGGGAGAAGCTAATCTGTCGGGGAGGCACATCTCAGCAGGGTGTGATGTCCTCCTTTCCCATTGTCCCAAGTGCCCGACACTGCCTAAGTGCCCGGCGAAACTGTGGCTTGCACGTGGCAGTCGCGTGTCTTACAGAAGGACCTTAATGGGCCTCCCCAGGCTGTATGGGTTGGGCCTGCTCGGCTGTTGGGCAGCCTCGACCTAGTCCAGAACAGGAGCCCCCCAAGTCGTTGCTCTGAGATGTCAGAGTAATGACTTAAGGGTTATTGGCATGTCAGGGATACGCCTAGAGAGAAACCGAGGAGGCCATTCTCGTGCTCAAAGTTCCTACGGTCGCACACAAGTCGGGCATCAGACAGTTGTGTCTGGTCATAACGCCGGGGAGATGAGGGGTTTCAGATTTGAAACGTTGGGGAAAATCGAAAGGACACGCGTGGGAGAACGAACAGCTGCATGTGTGCCACGTGTCGTCTGTCATCATTACCTAGGGCGGCTAGCTAGGGTAGCGCACTCAAGTGCCCTATGTCCCTCGAGTTCCGTGAAAACCACTATAAAACTCCTCCCCTCATTCATTTTCCCACTTTTTTCGTTTCTCTCTCAATAATCTCTCTCCTTCTCTTTATCTTCTACAACAGCCGTTCGCCGCCGTCAACTGCCGGAACTCCGCACCGAAAACCTAAATCGTCGCCTATAAGGTATTTGTTCAAAAACTGGCCTTTTTCTTGCATTTCCTTTTGATTTTAACTAGCGTATAGCACTTCCTTGGTGAACTGATGAAGTTCCCATGAGAAATGAAAGGGTTCCTGGCGAATACGGCGGGAATCTTTTGTTGTTGAGAGAGGAAGTGTTAAGAACTTCTCTCGCTTTTGTTGAATGTCTCGGGGACAAGGGATGAATATCTCGGGGACGCGATGAATGCCCCGGGGTCCCCAATGGTTACTCTATTCGTCAGCGTCATGGGAAAAAGGGGCAGAATTTTCCGGGGAGGCGATGAGTTCCCCGGTGACCATGTTGTTCCTCGACCGAATATGTCGGGGAAACGAGAAAGCCTTACCCCTTCCTCGCCCGTTCGCTTGAACAGCGGTGGAGGGGTGAATTTAATATGACCCATCGAATTCACCGTTTCCTTCTGCTTTTCAGGTAAATGGACGGTTTGGCTGCAAAGGTGGCCGTAGGATCCTTTGAAGAAGACGACCACCCAGAATCTCCTATGGCTCATATGGCTTTTGTCCAAGAGCGCCCGCTCGAGAAGTGGGTCTGCGATGAAGACCTAGAGATGTCGTCCATCTTTGTCTACAGAGACGTGGAAGACGCGTTCTGTACCGTCGAGTATCGGCTAATTGGGTCTGATAAATCATGGAAGGTTTTCCGCCCTAAAGAGCATCACCGAATATGCTCGCCTTACCGAGGAATGCGTATCCCGTTATACGAGTTCATGTTCGACGAAGCGGGGTGGAGGCTGCCCTTCACGGATTTCCAAGAGGGGGTCTTCGCCTAGTTGAAGCTGGCACCCTCGCAGATTCACCCGAACTCGCTGGCCTTTATCTGGGCTTTTGAGCTTGTTTGTAAACACTTGAAAATCATACCGACAGTGTCCCTCTTCTTTCGAATATTCCATCTTCAAAGGTCGTCGGCCGGTGGACGACACGGCTGGGTGTCCTTTAAGCAAAGTAAAGCTCTGTTCCACACGTATTTGGATTCCATCCGGGATTTCAAGTACCGCTACTATTTTGTGAAGCCGGTCACCCTTGGGGCTATCAACTCGCTGTACCGGAGAGTTACCCGTAAGGTAGACGGTCGCTCCGAGGAGGTTCTGGAGCCGAAGTTCCCCCTGTACTGGACGTAGGAACACTTCAAAAAAGGGGTTGATAAATACAAGGTAAAACATAATCAGTTGGACGTCGACGACCGGGCAGCTTATGACAAAATCGTCGCGTTCGTCGAAAGCTTCAATGAGGCTCGGTACGAAACACTGGATGGCGAGCCTATAATGGGAGCAGACGGGCAGGTTGTGAAGCAACGTCGCTTGATCAATACCCGTGTTCTGCTCGAGACCTTCTCCGATGAAGAAGCAGATGAGCTGTTAGGTGGTGAAAACATCCTCGACCTAAGCCTTCCCCGCATCTGTATACATTGCCTTACTAATGTTTTCTTTCTTTTTGCAGGGAAAATGGCCGGAGCTGAGGAGAGGCTCAAGAAGTTGAAGGCAAAGAGGGCTCAGGAAGAACAGGCTCGGGGAGAGTCATCTCATTCAAAGGGTCAAGGTGTTACTCCTTCTAGGGCCATGCCCGAGGGTGTTTCCTCTGCTGCGATGCCCGAAGGTTTCAGCCAATCCCAGCTTGCTTTGACTGCGTCGGGGATTTCAGGTAGGCGCACACCTCCTGCTGGGAGCCAGTCCCCGGGTACTCAAGGGAGGCCGAAACAGCTATGGGTTTCGAATGCGGAGTTTGTCGACCTGGCCCACGAAGAAAGTCCCCCACCTCCTTCAAGCTTCGAACTCCCACCATGCCATCTCAAGCCCCGCTTCTTCTCTGAAGTCATCTATCCTCGCGTCCCTCCATCTGAAATCCAAGCTGTGCTGGGGACCGCTGCGGAAGCGAGGAGGAAAACGATCTTTGAGGACATATATGCCGTTATGCGGCTCTGTTCGACTGTTATTGTCCTGAACAATGAAACCCGCCCCGCTGCTGAACTTTCTCGACTGCAAGAAAGACTCGAGACCTTGGAGGCTGAGCTGCTAGACCTGCGCAAAGAGTTGAAGGAATGCAGGGACCTGAATAAAGAACAGAGCGAGCAGCAGCAGTGGGCGGAGACAAAGCTAAAGGAAGCTGAGGAATTGGAGAAAGGTCATCTTGCCCGGATCACCGAGCTGGAGGCGGAGGAGAAGCGGCTCAAGGAGAGGGTTGCAGAGCTGGAGGATGTTGTTCGGCCAGCTGAAGGTGAAACTAAAGAGGATAAGCTCCTAACCTCTCGGGCAGCTCTGGTGGCCAAACTCAGGAGTGTCAAGCAGGATCTCTGGCTAGCCAAGGATGATACTCTTGAAGCTGCAGGCATAGGGTTCCGAAATGCAGTGGTGCAGCTTCGGATCCTAAATCCCGGCCTTGTGACCGACGGGGCTGATGCTAACTGCGAGGTGGTCGATGGCCGGATAGTGCTGTCCGGGCAAGAAGGAAATGCCAACGAATGAGGTGGGCCAGACGCTGTTGAGACTGATGTCGAGACTACTGGTGCGTAGGAGTACAGTTTACTTGGCCTGCGTGCCATTTTGTTGTTGTTGCCCGGCTTGTGGGCTTATTGATGTAATATTTGTACAATGGGTTTTGCCCGATTCTAATACTTCGCTTTGCCTCTTTATTTATTTTGCTTATGTGTGATACTTTATACATTACTTATTTTTGCCTAAGTAGTTGAGATCGCTGACGCCTTGGGAGTTTGCTCGACTCTGATGATCCTCGACTGCGAAGAGAGCTAGTCGAGTGGTCGGGGGTTGTACTCTGACTTTCAACGAGGCTAAGAGGTCGGTCGAGGTCTTAGCTTCGTGGCATGAACTTCCCATCGTGAGCTAGGTGTTCTTCCTATTTGGTACGTCAGCGACGGAGCTCGGTTGAGGTCTCCTCGCCGGGCTAAAAAGTCTCACGCACACACTTCGTGGTTTTTGGCCGTGGTGTGTTATATAGAGGTGTCGCGCATGTACCGTTGCATGCCCCCGTGGTCGCGACGTAGTACTGTCGCGGACAATGTCTAACTATAATATTGTTTGAGCTTCTCAGCATTCCATGGTCGAGCAAGTTGTTCACCGTGGAGGTTTTCGAGGTAATAGGCACCCGTCCCCGTCTTTGCAATGACGCGGTATGGACCCTCCCAGTTTGTGGCCAGCTTTCCTTCGCGTGAATCTTTCTGATTTCTCCATAGGACAAGACTGCCTACTTGGAGGTCTCGTTTGATAACTTTGTCATTATAACGCAAAGTTATTTTTTGTTTTAAAGAGGCTTCTTGGAGGGAAGCGCCGGTCCTTATCTCTTCGACAAGGTCGAGCTCCTCTCGCAGGGCTTCACTATTTATTTCTTCGTCGAGGGGAGCTTCTGTCCTCCTCGAGGGTTCCCTGATCTCCACGGGGATAACTGCCTCGGTTCCGTACATTAGGCGAAACGGGCTCTCCCCGGTCGTGGAGTGTGGGGTTGTTCGATACGCCCAGAGGACGCTGTGCAACTCCTCGACCCACCGTTGTTTGGCCTCGCTGAGTCGTCGCTTCAGTCCCCGGAGTATCACTCTGTTCGCTGCCTCGGCCTGCCCGTTGGTTTGAGGGTGTTCGACCGACGTGAAGTGCTATTTTGTGCCCAGTTTGGCGACGAAGTCTTGGAAGTTCCTGTCAGTGAACTGTGTCCCGTTGTCGGTGACAATGGCTTGGGGCACACCGAATCGGGCGAGGATGTTTCTCTTGTAGAAATGGAGTGTGTTGAAGGCAGTGATTTTGGCCAACGCCTCTGCCTCAATCCACTTCGTGAAGTAATCTACCCCGACGATGAGATACTTATTTTGGTACGATCCTATGATGAAAGGTCCGAGGATATCCATTCCCCACCATGCAAACGGCCATGGGGATGACAATGACTTAAGCTCGTTTGAAGGAGCGAGGTGCATGTCCCCGTGTCTTTGACAGCGGTCACATTTCTTGACGTGTTCCTTTGCATCATGTTGCATAGTGGGCCAATAATACCCCTCTCGAAGTGCTTTTCGGGCTAGGGACCTCCCGCCGAGGTGCTGGGCGTTGATCCCTTCGTGGATTTCTTGGAGGATCCCCGAGACTTTGCTTTCTTCGACACACCGGAGTAAGGGAATGGAAAATCCTCGATGGTATAGCTTACCTTCGATGACGGTGTACGCACATGCCCGCCTCTTGACTATCCCCGCTTCTTTAGGATCGTCGGGCAGTTTGCCCGTCATCAAGTATTCGTAAACTGGGGTCATCCAACAGTTTGCGTCCCCGATGGCATTGACCTCTGTGGTCGGTGTGGGTTCGTTTATGCTCGGCTGGGAGAGTATCTCCTGGATAACTGATTTGTTCCCTCCTTTCTTCTTAGTGCTCGCAAGCTTGGAGAGCACGTCTGCTTGAGTGTTGTGCTCGCGCGGGATATGACCCACCTCCGCGGAGACAAATTTCTTCAACTTTTCTTGCACCAAGGTTAGGTACTCGATGAGACTATCGTTTTTGGCCTAAAATTCTCCCCGAACCTGTGATGCCACGAGCTGGGAGTCTATAAAGATTTTGACTTCTTTTGCGCCAAGGTCTTCCGTAAGTCGAAGTCCCGCGAGGAAGGCCTCATATTCGGCTTGGTTATTCAATGTCTTGAAGGACAGTTCGAGGGAGACCTCTATCAGGATGCCCTGCTCGTTTTCGAGGATAATGCCCGCTCCGCTACCTTTTGCACTAGAGGCTCCGTCGACGTAAATCGTCCATTTCTGGGAGCCATTGGTCGAGGATTCAGGGACGGTCATTTCGGCTACGAAGTCGGCCAGTACCTGAGCTTTCAAGGCTTTTCTTCCTTCGTATCGAAGGTCGAACTCGGATAGCTCGAGAGACCACCAGAGCATTCTCCCCGCCATATTTGGCCGACTGAGGAGCTGTCTGATAGGCTGCTCCGTCCTTACCACGATTGTGTGGGCCAGGAAGTAATGACGTAATCTTCTGGCTGCAGATACGAGGGCCAAGGCGACCTTTTCGATCTGTTGGTATCTGAGGTCGGGACCCTGAAGAGCTCTGTTCGTGAAATAAATCGGTTTCTATCCTTCGGGGGTCTCCCGTATGAGGACAGTACTCACCGCTTCGCCGGTGACGGCCAGGTACAAGAAAAGTGTTTCCCCGTTATCTGGTCGGGACAAGACCGGGGTTTGTGACAAGACTTGTTTTAGATGTAGGAGGGCTTGTTCGCATTCTTCACTCCATTTAAAAGTCGCCTTCTGTCGGAGAAGCTTGAAAAAGGGGAGTGCGTACTGAGCAGATTTGGCGACAAAACGGGAGAGGGCAGTCAGCATTCCGTTAAGTGACTGGATCGACTTCTTCGAGTTCGGGGTAGAGATTTTGGAGAATGCCCTACATTTGTCGGGGTTCGCCTCGATTCCCCTCTCCGTGAGGTAGAAGCCGAGGAACTTCCCTGCGCGAACACCGAAGGTGCATTTGTCGGGGTTGAACCTCATGCGACATTTCCTCGCCGTGTCGAACACTTTCTTGAGATGGGAAGCATGGTCGACTTCTTCTGCAGATTTGACGATCATGTCGTCCATATAGACCTCGAGCACGTCGCCGATATCTGCCCAGAAGACTTTGTTCATCATCCGTTGGTAGGTGGCGCCAGCATTTTTCAAGCCGAAGGGCATTACGTTATAGTAGTAATTGCCCGACTCGGTCATGAAAGCAGTATGCTGCTTGTCGGCCTCGTCCATGGGGATTTGGTTGTACCCCGAGTAGGCATTCATGAAGGATAGTAATTTGAATCCTGCAGAATTATCGACTAGCTGGTCGATGTTAGGTAAGGGATAAGAGTCTTTCGGGCATGCCCGGTTAAGATCCATGTAGTCAACGCACATCCTCCATTTTCCATTATTTTTCTTAACGAGTACAACATTTGAGAGCTAAGTCGTGTACTTGGCCTCGGAAATAAAGTTTGCCTCTAGGAGGTCTTTTACAGCTTTTTCAGCAGCCTCCATTTTTTCCGGAGACTGCCTACGTCTACGTTGAGCTACAGCCCTAGCGGCCAGATCTATAGTCAGCTGATGACAAGCTACTTCAGGGTCCAGTCTAGGCATCTCTGCAACACTCCAGGCGAACAAATCTGCATTTTCTCGGAGGCATGCCTTCAGTTGCCTCTTCGCCAGGTCGGGGAGTCCATAGCCAATCTTCACGCTTCGATCTGGGCTGTCGCCGAGAGGAACCAGCTCGAAATCTCCATCTGGGACGAGGCGCGTTGGGTGGAGAGGCTGCCCATTGATTTCAACTGGGAGGTCCTCGCCTGCAGCTTCTTCCTGCTCCCTGGGAAACCTGCTGTCAAGGCCGATCGCGCTGATCGGCGGAAGTGGAACCTGCACGACTTCTGGAGGTGCCTCAGCCTGAGTCTTGGGTTTGACGCCGCCGATGACACTCAGACCCTTGATTGCTGCGTCGAAACATCTTCTGGCCGCCTTGATGTCCCCGTGGAGAGTGACCACACGTCCACGCTTCGTGTAGTACTTTATCTTTAGGTGGACCGTTGATGGTACGGCCGTCAGTTCCGCCAACGTGGTCCTCCCCATGATGCAGTTGTAGAGGGACGGGCAGTCCACCACCAAGAAATGCATCTTCACCTGTCGGGCAGTTTCCTCGATCCCGAAGGTGACCATCAACTCCACGAAGCCCCATGGTCTGGTGGTCGCGCCATTGAAGCCTTGTAGGTCTGACCCTACATACGGGGACAAGTGTCTCTTGGTTAGCTGGAGGGTCTCGAAGATGTGGACGTACATGATGTCCACCGAGCTCCCCTGGTCAACCAAAATTCTGTGGACATCAAAATTGGCCATCTGTGCCCGGATCAGGAGGGGGATGTTGGCGTTAGGTGCCCCACCGGGAAGTTCCTCGAGGTAGAAGGTAATCGGATTTGATCTTCCCTTAACCCTCTCGAGGGTAGGGGCTCGAGGACTTGTTGCTTTCAGTTCGTCGAATTTCCTCTTTATTGACCCCACGGTCAAACGGTCAGGGGCCCCGCCAGATATGACCAGGGCTTGGGGGAAAGACTCTCAGGTACTGCGGGCACTTATCGACTCTTCTGCTGGGAAGCTCTTCCACATGTTTCGGACAGCTTCAGGGTTGTCGAATTCTCCCGAAAAGCCAAAGTCTTCAGGTCGCGTGATGCTCAACGCGACTTGCAGCGATCTGTTGTTGGGAGAAGGAGTTGACTCCTCGACATTCTGGGCCTCCTGGCCGCTGGGGCGGGGGGCCTCTTGCTGCTTGGCATACTTCTTCAGGTACCCCTCTTTAATCAGTGTTTCGATTGCGTCCTTAAGGTGGACGCAATCTTTAGTAACGTGCCCGTGACTACGATGGAATCGGCAGTACTTGGACTTGTCAGCATTTGGTTTGGAAGCCCCCAGTTTCGGGAAGTGGATTCCCCCTTTGACGAACTCCGAATTGGCACAGTCGCTAAAAATGTGCGCGCGGGACGCGTTTAGCGGTGTGTAGTCTTTGAAAAGGCCAGACGGTCCCCGTGATTCACGGGGTTCTTTGGTCCGGGCTTCTTTTTTTCTTTCCCCGCCTCGCCTAGGTGGAGAGGAGTCTTCTCTTCTCTTGTCTCCGCCTCGCCTGGGTGGAGGGGAGTCTTCTTCCTTGTTGCCGCGGGGGCCTTCTCTGCGCCTCAAATCGAGGGCGATTTGCGCAGCTTCAGCTTCCTCGAACTCAATATGCGACTGAGCCCTCTCGAGGAGGCCTTCAAAGCTGCGGGGACGGTGTAGTCCGACGGATTCTGCGAACTTAGATCCTATCCGCAAACCCTTGATGATGAGATACATTTTGATGTGATCGGTCACGTGGATTTCGACTGCTTCTTTGTTGAACCTCTCTATGTAGCTCTGGAGAGGTTCATCCTTCCCCTGAAAGATGGCTTCCAGGGAGGCTATCGTCTTCGGATGTCGACGAGAAGCCGTAAAATGTTTTCTGAAGCGCTCTCTCAGGACCCTCCACGACGTGATTGATTCAGATGCTAGGTTTTTGTACCAAGCCATGGCCCCTTTCCGAAGAGTCGTAGGGAATAATCGACATTTGATAGCGCCGGAGACGTTCCTGAAATCGAGCAGAGCTTCAAAACTCTCGACATGGTCATCAGGATCAGATGTCCCGTCATATGTTCCCAAGGATGGGGACCTCTCCAGGCCCTTAGGAATAGGGGCGTCCATGATGTGCCTGGCCAGAGGGGTCCGGTAATAGTCATCCTCGCTGGCTCCCGGAGACACAGAGGGGGAGTGTTGTCCATGAAGATAGTGACGTCTCGGGGAGTGGTCCTTTGGGCGGCCTCTGGGCTCCTTGGCGTCCGACCTGCTCCTTTTATTTTTCGAGGAGCGAACTGGTCCCTTTGGTGGCGGGGATCGGTGGTGTTTCTAAGGATGTTCTGGCTGAATATGCTCCAAGCGTGGTCTGCGACCCCTATGAACTGGGGAGGGGCTGCGAGATGCCTCCGGGGACTGCGAATGTCTTGGAAATGGCGGTGGCCGGTGCCTTCGCGGGGAAGTCCGACCACGACCTTTCTCCAGCGTCTCGATCCAGATGTTCTGTTTGAAGATCATCTGGTTGGTCTGATTGACCAAAGCAAACAGGGCAGCAGTGCTCGGGTCCGCATTTGGCGGCGGGTCCACGGGCTGGAAAATGGGCTGGAGGACTGTTTCATGTCCGTCTTGGTGAGCTGTCTCGTACTCCACTTCCTCGGAAAATGGCGAGGCGGTGAGTCCGTCTTTGATGTCGTTCTCCACGACAGGTTAGACAGCGTTGTTGTCGAAGCAGTTGCCATTACTGAGCTGCGCGATGACGTTGTCTAGAGCTTGATTCACCGATGGGTTGGCCATGATGGTTGTTGAATGGAGAAAGCTTTGGTTTATCGAGCAGAAAAACGGGGATGCTTATAAATTCCCACAGACGGTGCCACTGATCGCACCTGGATCAGACAGTTGATAGTGGCCAATGGCGTCTGGAACGGCAGCTCCGGTGATGGTGAGAGAGGGCAGGGGGGTGTACCTGCAAGGTACTCCGACGCTCAAGTGAGAGAGTGTACAGAATAACCGCAAATACAAAAAGTGTAGAGTGGCAAGAAGAATTTGTCTAACCTGGCCCTCTCAAATGAGAGGGTATTTATAGAGAGCCCCCAGCGCGAGGCCAATGGTTACCTGCAGTGGGCTGGATAAATTAGGCCCACTCCAAGCAACTGCTAGGGCTTACGTGTAGTAGTGAAGACCAGCACGTGGTCTTTGCCCTAGAGTAACCGCTCCTAGATTTCTGGAGGTAGGGAAGACCGAATCCTTCAGACGTGGGAGGTTACTTGGAACGTGTCCACGTGATATGGATCGTTGGGTACTCCTCGCGGGGAGGAGCCTTCTGTGTCGAGGAGATATGAAGCCCGTAGAATGGATATGGCCTCGCGGGGAGGAATCGTGTCCGTCGAGGAGTGATGTGTAGCATTCTCGCGGGGAGAAGCTAATCTGTCGGGGAGGCACATCTCAGCAGGGTGTGATGTCCTCTTTTCCCATTGTCCCAAGTGCTCGACACTGCCTAAGTGCCCGGTGAAACTGTGGCTTGCACGTGGCAGTCGCGTGTCTTGCAGAAGGACCTTATTGGGCCTCCCTAGGCTGTATGGGTTGGGCCTGCTCGCCTGTTGGGCAGCCTCGGCCCAGTCCAGAACAGTACCCTCACGCGTCCATCGCACTCGATGGAATCCACGCTTGTTGTCTAATCAAAGGGTGAGTTATCTAAAGCCTACTGCTAAACAGAAAAGGAATGGGGAAAAGAAAAGAAAAAGTGACTCGGTAGGACATCGTCGTCCTAGGCCTACGTATTCCCTTGTGCAATGGGAAAGTCAGAGTCAACGTAGTTCGGAGGACTACGGGTGGATGGGGGGAGGTTGCTCGCCAAGACATCCCCGTCTTATGCCTATGTATCCTCAATCTAACTAGAAGGAGGAAGTCAGATCAGTCGTAGTTCGACCTACGGGTCGAAGAGGGAAGAGTGCTCGCCAAGACATCATCGTCTTGTGCCTACGTATCCTCAATCTAACCAGAATGAGGAAGTCAGAGCAGTCGTAGTTCGACCTAACGCGTCGAAAAGAGGGAAGAGTGCTCGCCAAGACATCGCCGTCTTGTGCCTACGTATCCTCAATCTAACCAGAGAGAGGAAATCAGAGTGTCCGTAGTTCATGGTCTATGGAAAAAAAGGGAAGGGTGCTCGCCAAGACATCGTCGTCTTGTGCCTACGTATCCTCAATCTAACCAGAGAGAGGAAATCATAGCATCCATAGTTCGTGGTAAAGACCACAATGGTTAAGTATTTTTTATGAGCGACGTTAGGTTCGCGTCCGGCAGTTAGGGACGATGCCTGTTTCCAACTGAACGGAAGTAACGTGCTCTTTTCTGAAAATGGTTTGAAACTCAACAATCCCGAAGGATGAAAAATATTTGAATTTATTTTTGTGTTTTTTAGACAGAAGTGAGTTGGGTTAGTTTGTAACTTACATTGCACTAAAGTCTATGACACGGGAACGAATGCGTCGCATGGTTACCCCCAATGGGACGTATGCTAAACACTCTAGAAGAATGAAGGGAGCCCTCTCATTCTTCATTTCCTATGCTTAAGGCTCGTGTGCAATGCATGTTGTCCTTATTAAGTGTTTTATAATTGTTAGAAGATGAGAAGAGAAGACTCAAAGGAAAAGAAGACACTACGGGAATTTTATCCTAAAGTTGTCATGCAAAGATGGTCCTAAGGTTAAGGTAAGAGAGGGAAGATTTTACCTAATGTTGGCATGCATGGTTTGAATCCTAATGTCTATCCTACTCCAAGCTTAATCAAAGATTAAGTTGGACTAGGGAACCCTAAGGGGAAAAAAAAGCAAATCCAAGACTTAAACAAGTCTTGAGATTCAAGGGAGGGAAATGAGTAAAAGAGATGAAGAAGAAAAGGAAATATGAGATGAGAAACAAGGTAGGGCAGAAAGCACATCATGCATATCATATCCAATTCATATCATTAATCATGCTTCAAAACAACACACAATTAAGTTCAAGCAAACAAGTAGAAGCAAACAAGAAAGGGTGCAAACAAACTTGCATTAGAATCACGATTGAACACCATTAATCACCACACAAAGAACATGTGAGCAAGGTAAGATGAGAATGAAGTAAGGTCAGAACTCAAGTCATGTCATGATCATCCAATTCAAACATGTAAGAAAGCTCACATTAACATGTGATATGAACCGAAGTAGCAACAATCAAATGCTAATGAAATGCATCATAAAAATCAATCCACAATGATCAAATGAAGTGAAAACAAGATGTGAATTCAAATGGGCAGTAGCCAATGCATCATACATGAATCATAACCAAGCTCAAATCAATCAAGAAGAATCCTCAAGCATCATACACAAAGCATGTATCAAAACTATGCAAGTATGCAACAAAATAAAGTCCAAAATGATTCACATACTTCCATACAAGTAAGACAACACAAGAGATGATCAATGTACAAAGTTCTAAGGCAAACCAGAACCTTAAACATGTCTTATCAATCAAAGAAAGGTCACCAAGCATCAAGGAAGTTCATGTCATTCAAAGGCATAAAATCTGGTCAAGAAGTATGCACTAACATGCTCAAAACATCATCAAATGAAAGCACCAACCAAAAATAGAAAAGTGATCCAATAAAATCCCAAAAAATAATCAAAGACAATTTTAAACATCCAATTAACATGTTAAAAAATATTGGAACAAAACTAGCTCAAGAACATGTCCAAAAGTGATCCACAGGCAAGGTATGCAAGTAACCGAGCATGAATCGAGGGCTAACAAAACTTGAATGGCAAGTCACTAAAAAGTAACTAAAACCAAGCCCTAACCATCATCAAAACACCCTTATATTAAGGCATAAGAGTGGCTAAAAAATCAGCCTCAAAAGATAAACCAAAGTCACAAAAATCCCTAACCCTAGATGGAGGGTATCATTGGAAACACATTTTCTAATTAAATCAAGATAAAATATTAAAAAGAAATTAAAAATAAAATAAAAATAATGAAAATTAAGTCAAGACAACAAGGAATCAGAAACATATTTTTAATGATTTTTTGGAAGAGTTTAACAATAAAAAATAAAACAAAAATTAAATTGAACTAAAAGGAAATAAAAAACAAAAACAAAGAAGTGGGGGTGTGGTAGCAATTGGCAGACATAAGGTATCATGTACACACGCGTGTTGTGCCCAAGTTGTAGGGTACGAATAGCATGAAGGGCGCAAGCCTAATCCGTCTTATCATAATAAACTTCAGCCACCATTTAAAAAAAAAAAGAAAAAAAGAAAATGAACAAAATCATGTAACTCGAATATCAATCGGTCACCATTCTTTTAAATCACTAACGGACAAAAATTACAACAGCCAACCCCAATGCGCCATGTCATAATCTTCTTCAATAAAACCCTAATTAAGACAACCATGCATCGTGAAGCAACAGTAGTTAAACACAGCAAAACGCACCATCTTCCATACCAGATTTCATCATGGAAACTTAATCAAAATTAGCAAAACAACATACCAAAATGAAGCTCATGGATCATAGATCATCATGATGCTTTTCATTCCTTAAAATACACACTCTAACATAGAGAAAAACAGGCTCAAAGATGCGGATACCAAGTTATACGCATGAATTCAAACAAGACAACATGTTCAGATCCAGATAAAAATCATTGCACACACAATGCCTACCATGAGTAGGACTTCAGCCACACATCAAATGACTTCAGAATTTCATAGATTCAACAATGGAGGGTTTGGAACCATTACCTAGTGGAGTTTATGTCCACTGCACCTTGATTCCTTGCCTATATCTTGAGGAAAACTTCAGCAAATCAACTCATCAACCTTCAATAAAGTGAATCAGGAGCTGAAATAGAACAGGACCTCTTGACTAATGGACTTCGCAAATGGAGAAAAATGGAGAGCATGAGAATTTTTAGATCTGAAATGTTGGAGTTTGTGGTCATTTGGAGTTTTTTGAGCTTAAATATGAAGAATTTAGGGTTGGATTAAGGTTGTGAAACAATACTGAGGCATGGAGTTGTTGCTTTGGCATGGAATGGGAAAAATGAGAAAGAAAATGCACATGGCCTTTGCTACGGGTCTTGGTTGGTTGACAGCTTTGGAGAGAGGTTTTGAGGGTAGTTTGGGTCATGGAAAGAGTGGTTCTTGCGTGTGGTATTGGGCTGACAACTTGTACCATCTTGCATGACAAAAATGGATCCACTTGCTTTCATGCTCACTTTCACATTTTTGGCAAATTCTCTCTCTCTCTCTCTTGGGTCAGGTCGTGTGTGTTTATTTTTGGTGGTAAAAAGTGATGCAAGATGATCAAGTTGGCCAAGGGAATGGTGTGAATATAACCTAGTACGATTTGTTTCATCATTGGCCATGCATAAAAGCAAAATCAACATATCCATGGAGGGCACTTTAAGAGACAATAAGCCACTTGTGAATGATTCAAATGATAAGAACTTGTGCTCAAAATAAACTGGGGAAATCAAAGAACAAAGCACATGTTAGAAGTATCTTGAAAGAAAGCTTGAAACTATGTGAAAATCAACCATGAATATGTATTCCCAAAATTGTCTAAACTAACTTAGAAAAAATTCTAAGTTTTTGAACTTTGCAAGGTGAAAATGTCCAACTTTGGAGCACCATAACTCATTCAAAAATGACTCAAATGACATGGTTCTTGTGCTTATTTGAAGGGAATGTTTCATACTACAACTTTTATGTGGAAGAGATTTGCAAATGAAGCCTTGATCATGGTGAAAATTGGCTTTGAAAGTGGTTAAAAACTTACCAAAAATAGTAAGTTTCTAAAACCCTAATTTCCATTTTTAGTAACTTTTTCACATTCTTGATTTTTCATGAATCCTTGAACATTCCTTGACCAAATCTCATCCATTGATCAGATATGACTTGAAAATCAACATTGTGACCTCAAAAAGTCAGGAGATGACTTTTTCATTGCACAGTTTACTTTATCCCCAATTCTCCTGATTTTGAATCTTTTGAACAATTGAAACCCTTCTGAACCAAATTGATGGACAAATCTACATTCCTAGACACTTGGGGACATGAGGAATACCATGGAATCAAGTCTTGCCTAAAAAATCAAAAATAAACTGACTTTATGGCAAACCCTAATTTTGGCACCCTTGGTTTAGGAGGAATCGACCCATACTCAAAATCCAAATTCCTCTGAATATGATGTGCATCTTCTTAAAAAATGATGAGATATGCCACTTGATGATGATAAAAACTCAAAGTTCTTGCCCATTGGGGGGTTAAACTCAAGAATCTCCAAAACCCTAGTTTGAGAAATCAGGCTAGGAGAATGTGATTCACTTGAAATCTCTTGCCAATTACAATCCTCTGATGAGGGGATAGACACATTAGGATGCCCTGAGGTCCAAGGCTCATTTGTTGCTTGAGTATTGATGACATCAAGAACCTCTCTCTCCTTTGGTCTCTTGGACAATGCACATGAACTTTTGCTTGAAGCTCTGGAAAACATCTTCTTCCCTTGAGTTAACTCAGACACCTTGATCCCATGCTGAGAACCAATGATATGCATAAATGATAATGCAAAATGAGATGAAACATAAGCCAGTTAGTGTTAGAAACATGAAGGCAAATTTTGGGGTGCTACAGCTGCCCCTATTCAATCGTCTTGGACCTGAAGGGATGATAGCAACGACTTTCAGACATTCAAGGTAGAAGGTGATTAAATACAAAAAGAACCCGGAAATTTGCACTCTGTGGGGAGAAAAAATTATTGGAGCCCAGTCCGGCATTGGACTTACAAAGACAGGTCAGACGGGAACTGACTACCAAGCAAGAACTAATATTCTTTGAAAACAAGTCGGCCAGACGAGAACTGGATTCGAATGAGACGAGTCAGATGAGAACTGGGTTTCACGAAATAAGTCATACGAGAACTGACTACCAGGAGAGAACTGGGTTTCACAAAAATAGGTCAGACGAGAACTGACTACCAGGCGAGAACTGGGTTTCACAAAAAAGGTCAGACGAGAACTGACTACCAAGCGAGAACTGGGTTTCACAAGAAAGGTCAGACGAGAACTGACTACCAGGCGAGAACTGAGTTTCACAGAAATAGGTCAGACGAGAACTGACTACCGGGCGAGAACTGGGTTTCACAAAAAAGGTCAGACGAGAACTGACTACCAGGCGAGAACTGGGTTTCACAAGAAAGGTCAGACGAGAACTGACTACCAGGCGAGAACTGGGTTTACCAAAGAGATGTCAGGCGAGAACTGACTACCAGGTAAGAACTGGGTTTACCAAAGAAATGTCAAGCGAGAACTGGGTTTATCAAAGAGATGTCAGGCGAGAACTGACTACCAGGCGAGAATTGGGTTTACCAAAGAAATGTCAGGTGAGAACTGACTACCAGGCGAGAACTGGGTTTACCAAAGAGATGTCAGGCGAGAACTGACTACCAGGCGAGAACTGGGTTTACCAAAGAGATGTCAGGCAAGAAATGACTACCAGACGAGAACTGGGTTTACCAAAGGGGTTGGCCGATCAAAGGCAGACTCCCAACAAAGATACAGTCGTGAACCGAAAAGGGGTTGGTAAGAGGTAAAATCAACGGACCTATAACCTAAAGATAAGATGACTCTGCTGAGGAAAGGAGAAGTCTAAACAGAAGACTCTGCCAGGGAACACAGATAAGATGAACACATCCCTCGGCGATCTCACCGGGGATAAAACAAAATCTCCTGAGTTATGCCATCTCTGCTGAGGAAACGAACTGGCAAAGAAAGTATCAAACCTGGCCTACGCTTCGAATGCATATGTTTGAATTTTTCTATGGCGCAATGCTCCATACGAAATGGAAATGCTACGCGTTTGGAGGATGCAATGCAAAAATGCTATGCGATGCAAGAAAGGCGCTTCAGCGAAATAAACGCTGAAAACGAAGGCAACTCCACCGGGGATGACAAACTAAATTGCCTCCTGAGTCATAAACCCTGCTGAGGAAGATCACACTGAACAACTTTCCTGATTAACAACCTTTGACGAAGATGAAACCCAAAGGGAACTTCCCCTTGCCGGGGACTACAAGAATGACAACTGTTGAAGATGGAACCCAAAACCTGATACTGAAAAGTGCCAGTAACCATTGGACTTAGAATCTGTTGGGGATGTCAACCACCGTTGAACAAACCGCTGCGAGGATTACCACCAAACTCTGCTTGGGGAGACATGTCAATAATACCGCACCTATTTGGGGATATCACTGAACTTAACCCGCTGTTGGGGGAAAGATTTTACCCTGCTGGGGATTAGAGCATGCCGCTACTGACGGAATTACACTTCCTGGCCTGCCGAGGAAAGCGAGTACCATACTCTGTGGGGAAGATAACATCTTCCAGAGATAACCAACACGTCTTCTGCTGGAGATACCACAACATCCACCTTGGAGCAATCCACTTCTGACTGCTTGCTGGGGAATAATAAACCAACCATGACTTCGGTTGGGGACACAGTTCTCTGCACTCTTGCTGGAGAGAATATGCTCTGCTGAGGATGATGAAATTTCAATGCTGGGGAGAGTAACTCTACTGGGGAGAAACAATCTTGCAACCCAACCTGGCTTGTCTCTATGGTCATAAACGACCCTTTGGACCCTCCACCTGCCCTAGACCACTAGGTATAATGGAAGACATCATCTCAAGAGGATTTTACAGAAAACCTGGCTCTCACATACCCTAAGGTCTTCAAACTCTTAGAGATTTATCAGATCTCGACATGACTGCCCCAGACTTCATAATCCATGAAATAAATTGCCACGAAAGGATTCGTAATGACTTGAAATACCCTGCCTCAATATTCCGAACCTTGAAGAGGTGCTTTCAATTAACCGTCTTCAGGAGTGGATAACTTCTCATGCTCTAGAGGTGGTCTGCCCCGGCTTGGTAGAGTTTTAAGATGATTCTCCTCTGATCAACTGATTCTTGAATGTTTTGCCCCATAATCAACCGATATTTGAGGACTTGCTCTTGACTGATTAATTCCATATCCATTGGATGTCAATGCCCCAGTTCCAAAGGACTACAAGGTACACTTGATTCTGATTAACTTTGCCGAATGTTCCAATTTTGTTCGATTTCTCCCTGTTAGAATTTCCTCAATGTCAATTACTGACCTGCAATTAAACCTGTTCGTTCACAAATGGTAATTTTAATGCGATGCTCACGCAGACTCTGAATCAATCATTATTAGACTGATGTGATACTGTGTGGCGAATGGACCATTAGTCCAAACGCAGTGCTGATTTAGCTAGTGAAAGATATAGCAAGAAGAAGATTAGCAAATCTTGTAGGAGTCAGTTTATGCAACCTTGTTGTAGTATGCCCTCAGAATAAACCCTGCTTCAATTAGGTCTTTTTGAGGGTTAAATCATGGTCTGGTTCACGGTTATTGAAAAAAAGGATGAAAGGCTCGAAGTTGTTTTAACCCACCCATTCTCCTTGATGATCTCCAGTCCTACATTTAGTTAACCTGGCACAAACGCTCACCTTTCAAAAAGCTTATTGAATGGTAGGAGTCCTGGTTTAGGAAACCCTCAAGGTTTTCGGGATGACAGTCACCCTTCTTGTCTTTGGTGTCTGTAGTCACACGACTTGTTCTTGCTCGAGGATTTTCCTTTATATCTTATCTTTTTATTCTTTTTTTTTCCCTAACTTTTGCCTGGACTGATTTTTTTTTGAAGTCCAGCGGGATGTCCTAACTTTTTCCTAAGTCACTTTTCAGGTTTTCGACTTAGCAGGCTTTCTTTATTTTTTTCTTTTCTTTCTCTTCTTTCCTTTTTGAAACAAGTCGTGTGACACTGGTTGTCTTGATTTCTCTGAAAGGGTTGTGACTGCCTCATTCCTTGTGGTGAGGGATAACCATTGTGGTTGGTGAGGTACGACCTCTTAAGAGGGATAAGATGTGATTGGTCCTCGAATGAGGACACTCCTCTTGAAATTTGAATGCTCGGTCAAATTAACTGACAACTCCCCTGCCCCAGGTTAAGATGTAAGGGTTTAAAATCTGAAAGAAACTCATACTTCTAGGCTCGAAGTGGCTAACTAGGGACTAACTCCTTATCTCTCCGGTGTTTAGGGGATTTAAAATAATGCATGTACATCATCAGCAGGATTTTACCCAAAGGAATACGATCAACAATTATGGGTATTTCATTTTCATCATCCTTCATCCAAGCTTTGCTAAAATAATAGTAATGCAATGGAGTAAGTGAGAGGTGAATGTGTTCGTGCTTTGCAATAAATGAGAGAAATGAGCGAATGCGACATGATTGATTCAGAAGATGCATAATCACTTCATTAATATTACCATTCAAAACAACAATGTTTAAAAAAAACAAGTAGCAATTAACAGGAAAGAAACTACAAATGCAAATGATAAAAGTGCCCTAGGATTGCCAATGTTGAGGATGTCTTCCTATCTGGACCACTGGCTTTAGGGGATGACCTTTGAAGTCCTCGAACTCAAACAAATGAGAGGTTGTCATGCACCACCAAATTTCCCTCTAGAAAAGATATGTACCCTTTGTCAATCAATTGTTGCACTTTGGCCTGGAAGGCTTTGCAATCTTCAGTTGAGTGCCCCATGGATCCTCCATGATATCCACATTGTACATGGGGATTATACCCAGGAGGGTATGGTTCTAGAACAAGCTTCAAAGTCTTAGGCTCCACCAATGAATTTTGAACCAGGTGTGGCAAGAGTTGACTGTACGACATGGGAACTAGATGAAGAGCTGCATTCCTTCTCTCCAAGTTGTTGCGAGGCCTATGCTTATTCTGACGCTGATAGTTCTGTTGTTGAGGAGCATAGGGTTGTTGGTACTGAACGGTATTAGTCGCTCCTCCTTTCCCCTTGTACCGTTTCTTTGCATCTTCAGAAGAACCGGGAGCAACTTGAATCTTTCCCATTTTGATACCGCTTTCAACTCTTTCTCCGACTAGAACCAGATCAAAAAACCCACCGGACATACAACTCACTAATCTGTCATAATATGGCCACTGAAGAGTGGCCATGAACATGTCAACCATCTCCCGCCCGACCATGAGAGGCTGGACTCTAGCTGCCAATTCACGCCACCTATGGGCGTACTCCTTAAAACTCATTATTTTTCTGCAACAAACTTTATAACTGTGTTCTGTTAGGAGCCATGTCGGTATTGTACTGATAGTGCTTGACAAAAGCTTCAACTAGCTCACGCTAATTACGAACATGGCATCTTTTTAACTGCATATACCATTCCAAGGATGCCCCAGACAGGCTATCCTGGAAAAAATGCATCAGTAACTTCTCATCATCAGAATAAGCAGCCATCTTTCTAGCATAAGCCCTGACATGAATCTTTGGGAAAGTAACACCGTTGTACTTTTCAAAAGTGGGCACCTGAAACTTATGGTGAATCCTAACACCGGGAACCAGTCCCAAGTCCTCCATATTCAAACCCAGGGAATTCTGATTCTCAAAGGCTTTCATTTTCTCCTCAATCATTCTGAATCTCCTATCATTATCAGGTTGGGGGTCAACATCCCCACCTGGCATAGAGAACACATCATCTTGTTGATCATCATAGCGACGGTCATGTACCTCACAGACGTTGTTACCTCCCCCACCACAGAAGGAATCACAACAGCTTCTCCTCCGCCCGGAGGGATAACAACAGAAGGAACAGGAATACCTCCGCCCGGAGGATCACCTTGGGCACCATTACCAACATCACCTCCGCCCAGAGGAATAACATGATTGTGAAGACCACCATGAAGAACCCCATCTTCATCAACTCTCGCAATTAGTGGCTGAACAAGGGTCCTCAGCTCTTCCTGACCCACATCAACATTCTGCAAAAAATCCATGAATTGAGTCATACGGGTCCTCACCTCAACCATCTCAGCTTGTAGTTGATCCATAGCTTTTCTCTGATTTGCTCAAGTAGGATATGAAGGTACGAGAAAGACACAAGAAAGGGGGTTTGAATTGTGTTTTTACTCTTTTCATAACTTTTCACATCTTGTTAAAGAGACGCTCAAGCACCTTCAGAGTTCGTTGAGAGATTTTGATCTCTTAACTATGGAGCATGAGAACCATATAGGTTCTGATCATAAGTTACGATACTCAAAACTTGCAATGCGGAAGCTTATCAGAGATAGGCTGCAAGGTTCTGACTTTGCTTAATATAGAGGTTCTGATATTCAATGCAGAAACATAAATAGGGATACTAAGCAAGAGAGTAAAGGACACACGATATATCCTGGTTCACCACGCGGGCTAATCTAGTCCACCATCCTCAGGTGATTTCGCCTTGAACACAAGGACTTAATCCAGTATAATCAAATCATGATTACACTTGCACGGACTAACAACTTGCACAGCCGCACTGTGACTAACAACATAATGAACCGTTCAGGGATTCAACTTAATGAATATAACGAACATTGACCTGAAGGTTCCAATCTCTTTAAGATCTACTGCTAGGCTTTCGCAGCTAGACGTTCAGGGATTCAACTTAATGAATATAACGCTACTGACCCTATTTCAGGATTTTCCATAATAACACCCAGCCATTGTCATCTCAAGTATCTGATCACCACGTGATCTACTCAAGGGCCTCAACTCACAGCTGAACCTTTCAGGGATCCCATCAGGATATAACTTTCACTTAAGGAGTCTCAATTCATTTAGTTGAATTGGCAAACTGGAGATTACAAATTGTGCTTCTTAATAAGCAAGTTTCTCCTAAGTTTAAGTACAAAGAACACATAAGTGTTCAAGCAAGATTTGAGCAACAACTCCTTGCTTTCCTAAGAAACTACACGAATGTATCTAGATATTACAATTGTTGATATCTTGTAGATCTTCTTCTTCTTCGTCTTCTTTGTTGATCAAGCTTTGAGCAGCAACTCCTTGCTTCAGATCTTCAATGTCCTGACGAGAAGGTAGGTTGATGACTTGATAGATCTTCAATGTAGTCTTCTTCATCAATAACTTATGTTCTTAATTGTTGTTGTTGTGTTGATTTGTCTTTGGAGATTCAACAATAATTGCCATTAGTGAAATAATGATAGCTTTTGAATATTCTAAGGATTACAACGAGAACTCATCGTTGTGGCTATCTTCACAATGACTTGGTCAATTTTTTAGATGAACATCCAGTTCGTGATTCTACAAGTGATCGACAACATCCGAAGCAAAAACTATTTCCATTAAATAGCCAGTAGAAATATAGCCGTTTGAGAATATTATTGGCTGTTTAGAAAAGAGACGTTGTGATATAATGAGTTGTACTGACACATCTCCTTTTTGCAGAGAGAGAAGTGACCGGACATCTTTTCTTGGGCAGTGTGTACATTTAACTCACAACGGTAATATTTAGACTTCAAAACTTCGGTGGCTTCTGATGTTAATTTGATGAAGCATGAGTAGAGTCTTCTTAGCAGAATATTTGATGCTTCAAGTCTTCAGTCGATTGAAGAAGTCCATTAGGAATCAGTCTTCAGAACTTCAGCACTTGGTCTTTAAGAACATTATTCTTTTATGCTTCAAGTCTTCTGAATCTTCAGAACCTGTCTTCAGAGTCTTCAGCACTTGATATTTGAAACCTTGATCTTCAGAACTCATAAGTCTTCAGATTCTTTCTGCACTAGGTCTTCAGCGCCTTCATCCATCAGAACTTCAAGTCATAGGAGTCTTCAGCACTTCGGTTCTTTCAGAGTGTACTTCTTCAGAAGCTTCGCTATCTTCAGAATCTCAATCACTTTCAGAGAGCATCTATAAGAGCATTGCAACAACAATCTTGGCATCCTTGGATCTGGCTGATCATGACTAGATAAATAAGCGTTCTTGCTTCTTGCGACTTTAGTCACACATAGTAACTTCGCATATGTATATATTCAATCATAGCACATCTAGCTGGTGCATGTTGGTTCTGATGTCTTTAGTTCTTATGGTTTGCACACAACACACGTTAGACCATAAAATGGTTCTTTCACAAATACTTATTGTTATCATCAAAACATAGATTGGCTTGTAGAGACAATTCTTGCTCTCACAATCTCCCCCTTTTTTATGATGACAAAACCATGTATTTTGATTGAACATTTTATACAAGGTAATCACCAAAGCAAACAAATTCAGAGTTTGGAACAACAGCTCCCCCTGAATGAGTTATCCTCAAAGCTTCGTCTGAGATCATCTAGGATTTTACATAATCCAAAGATATACAGAATAACAACTTGAGTTGTCAGAACAGGAATAGAAAAGAGTTACTTCTCTATCTTGTCTTTAGAAGAACACATAACTCTTTAGCATCTGGACTAGTTCATCAGAACTTCCATCTTCAGATCTTCGAAACTCAGTTCTTTGTTGTCGTATCAGAGCTTATCACCTTCAGAGACATCTGAAGCATTTCTACTTTTTAGTAGATTCAATTAAGCACAAGATCAGAACAGTTCTTTACTGATAGTCATAGCCTTGCTATCAGAGACAGACACTGTCTTTAAGAGAAACTCCCCATGAGTTTCAGACTATATGAAGATTTTGATTTTGTATTTTCATATTCTGGGTAGTCTCCCCCTAATTACCATAAGTCATATATTGGGATCTTCAGAATCGAGATTCAGGTTGTAAGATTTTAATCTCCAATGTGGAACATGACTTTTCAGAGTTTGACTTTTGACCATAGGTTCTTATCTTTTTGATATCACAACTCAGTGGTTTATCACAACATGATTTCTAATCAGATACCAATTTCTGGTTGATTTATATGATCCATCAATGCTTAATTCTGACTCTGATACACCTTGTTTTGTGTTGATATAAAGTGATGTGCTGATTTAAGCAGTTCTTCTGTCTTGAAGCGTATTTCCTTGGTGTGCTGAAATGGATACCAATGAAGGTATATAATGCTTCTCACAGTTTTGTCCTGATTGATATTGCAGACCTAGTATGATACCAATCTTTGATACCAATCTTTTGTCTGAGACCAAATTGTTTACTTTTATATTGGTTCTTGGTAATCAACAGAATTACTTGTTCTTGAATCTTCAATCCGAATTTTTACTTCTGATTTGTTCTGTTCATTTGAAGATGCATCTTGGAATGTAGACTTTGATTTGGGTGCCTTCAGGGTTTCTGATCAGTCAATAGAACTTTAACTTGTTCTTAAAAAGCCTAGTGAACTTGTTTAGAGTTCCTCGAATGATCAAACAGTTGTTAGTAATAACCGCATACACATTTTATATATATTAGCTTTGTATACTAGTTCTGCTTCTTTTTCAAAGAGATTTATTTCAATCAAAATCATTTAATTTCTCCCCCTTTTTGACATCATCAAAAAGTGTCAGGGCATATGAACAATTAAGCATATACCTTCAATCAATTAAATCAAGTATATGAATTATACCAATTGATTGTAATGGAAGCCAATTGTGAAGGTCGTGAAACTAGTGTTCAGGTATTTAAAAAGCAATTAGGTTTATTTTACTATTTTTTTTTTGTAATGGCATAATTAATCTGAAGGACAATTATAAATAACCAACAAGGAGCTCATTAAAAGATTAACTTCATTTAAACATAGAAGTTCATAGATTAACTTAAAGAATTAAAGACATAGATTGCATTAGAGAAGGACTTAAACAAAAACACATAGATAAAAATAGAGATTGTATTACAGACGAATTTCATCAAAACCTATAAATCTAGACTAGACGAAATTGGTTCTTATAGGTTAGACTGAAAGGAGTTTAGGGATGATGAAGAAGATGAGGAAAGATTTTCAGAGTTATCTGAGCTTGAGGGAAGTGATGTTTCTTCTGTTTGAGCCATTGCAAACTTCTTGTGATTTACTATTTCTTCTGAGATCCATTCATGGAACTCATTCCATATATTTCTTACTTCCATAGGGTTGACACAAGAACTAGAAGCATCGATGAGGGTTTGAATCCTTGAGATTGCATTGTCTTTGAACGATGCAAGAACGCTATTCGTGGTTCTTAATCTCTTGGATGGATGTTCTTCCTTAATAACTGATTTTCTTCCTACCTTCCAATCTGAGAGTTCTTGAAGAACATCAGTGATTTTTTTCATGATAATCCAAACACTGATATCTTCGTCCTTGATTTTTCTCAGATAGTTTCCAAATTCTGCCTCATTGTAGGTAGCGAATTTTGGAAAACCTATAACCGAAACTCTGGGGGTTAGAGTCAGTTCTCTAAAGCGTGAATTATCTAAACTGTTATCTTCCTTCAAAAGGTTCTTAAACCTAAGAATCTTTCCAGCGCTTTTAAGCAGCTTCCAAGATTCTCCTTCATTAATTAGAATGTCGTCAACTAATCCTGATTCAACTAAAATGTATGAGATAAGTCTTCCATAGGAAATGAGACCACATTCATGATCAGAACAAGTTATGGAGCTTCTGAAGGCATCCTTGAGAAGCTTGAAGAGGATTGAGGGAATGTGTATTTTAATTCCTTTTAGTAGAAGAAATAGAACACATTTTTTAGTCTCGTTCAGCTGTTCTGAAGAGAGATGATGGAAAACATTCTCTTGCATAATTTTGAACCATACTTGAAGTGAGTTTTTCAGGTTTGTAAAGGTTTGGTTTTCATATAAGGCTTCATCTTTGAAGATAGAGGACATCACCTTAGCCTCAATCTCTTCATTGAGTAAGTTTCTAGAGATTCTGAATCCATCATTTTCATGCAGCAAGAGATCTGTGATAGTCTTTTCAGTGATGAAGATTTTTCTTCCGAAAACGAAAGAGACAATGAGATTTTTGGATGTATTTGCATGAATCCATAAATCTTTGATTAGATGACCATAAGTTGGTCCTTCCAATATTTTGAAGTAGTTATCCCAACCTTGGGTTTCCAATGAGGGAGTAATGTCGCATCCATTTGATTTCAGTTTGTTGAAGTTAACTATAGTTTCTGACAGAACCTTGAGATTGTTAACTGGGATTTGTGTGGTTGTGGGAATTGAGACGTAAGCCATTTTGAGAGAGAGAGAGAGAGAGAGAGAGAGAGAGAGAGAGAGAGAGAGAGAGGATACAGGGTGAGACACTAGGAAGTCTGATTGAATGGAGGTTGTTTTGTTCTCTTCGGGTTTGATACTTTATAGAGGAAGCAAACTATTTTTGAGGAAGATGAAACCGCAACGGTTGATTTTCCTAGGAGCACTAGATAACGTGGAAAAGTGGATAAATGATTAATTCCTTTAATCAAGGGTCATGATGAGGTTTAGTAAGAGGTAAAGGAACAGTTACCTAATTTTAATTTATTAATGATTTATTATTAAAGTTTAACCTTTTAAGGAGTTTCAAGCATTTCTTTTAATTTGGTTATTTGATTCTGGATAGTTAGAACGTTCGTTTAAGAACACAGATAATTTTTAAGATAACTTGGCCCTAATTATATAGACATTAATATTTGAAATAATATTTATCTAAACAAAAACATTAATTAATCAAATAAAGATACAAGAATCCTATCTTAGACTACAAATGTCATTGGTTGACAAAGCTCAGGAATAGTCTTCTCAGCCATACCATTTCTTCTGCAGTGATTAACAACTCCCTGGAGATCGAGAATGTGGGAGATGACTCTGCAGAATGGGATCTGATAGACTGTGTCTTCCCTGGACACACGGATTTCTTCTTTGAGGTGATTATACATAGATTGAGGAAGGTTTATTTTGACTTTTCCAACCAAGAAGAAAATAAATAGTCTTTCCTTGTCAGAAAGCCATCCTCCACTTCTTTCTCTTGGTCTTAGGTTTGTTACCATTATCTTGTACCAATCCTTGGCTAAAGAATTGAGAGTACAGGGTTGATTGGGGTAACCTAGGGTTTCGAAGATTGCATGCAAGTGTCCGTCCAGACAGACTTGGTCAACTTTATCTTCCACTGTTAGACCATCGTTAATACAGCCAATGCCCGTAGAGATGGTGGTGGGATTAATCATGACTGGGCAACCAGCCACAACAAATAAAATAACATCCTTGCGAGTAGCATATTCCAGAGACTGAGCATTTGCCCAGAACTCAGTTACCAGCTTGGGATAAATTGGTCCATCAAGCATGGAGAAATAGTTCTCCCAGTTTTGAAATTTAAGTCCTAAGAAAAGACTTGACTTGTGAAGAAGAGGTAGTTGATTTATGGATAGGGTTTGTTCCTTTAGAAGTTCAAGGTCATCAATCTCTCCTCAGATATTGTGTGAGGTCATCTTGAATAGAAGGATGAGTGAAGAAGGAGAGCCTAACTAGATTATGATTCTTCCTAAGAGGGGAATTAGAATGTGAGGAGCACAAAGTTATGATAGCTATTTATAACGCCCACAAGTTTTATTAGTTCCAAGGCTAGCAGTAAATGTGTTGACGGAACAGTTAAAAAGATGTATTAGAATTTTAACTCGCTCTAGACCTAAGGTTAGAGTTGTGGACACTGACACACGTAATTATGATTATTTATTTAAATTTTAAAAAAATGTCTAGCTTAAATCCTGTAGCGTTCAGACTTTTATATGAATTAGGAAATATGCTAATGAAGAAAAGTAAAAAGCCATACCTTAAGGATGCATAACTTTTTGACGAGAATCTTTTAGCTAAACCTTTTCGTGAAAGCATTCCTTTCTGAATCTTTGAGCATCTTTCTGATTCTGCCTATTTCCAAGTAAGCTGCAGAGATTTCTTTTATTCTTCAAGATACACTCGTGTTCTGACTTCTGAGGAAAATGAATATTTTCTTGGAATGTGATCCTGGTTGAATTGCAGCTTTCTCTTTTTCGGTTTGGTCTTGTCCAACGAACCTCTTGGTTACATTAACCGAGACTAAGACTGTGAATGATCAGAGTGACCACGTCATTTGAACTTAGCCAATTACATGCAATCCTTTTGATAAGGCAATGTAATGAATGTTCTGAAAAGAAAATTGACACTCATATGCTTGGGAGCAGTATTGAGTGAACAATAAATTTCTTTTCATGACCCCATTCATAAGCAACAGATTACATCTGTTTTTGATTGCTTCTCACTTCTCATTTCCTTGATCCATAGAACCTGTTTGGTTCCGATAAAGTTCTTATGTTATGGATCTGAATCTTAAACGACAAACTTTGAGAATTGGTTGAGTTCTCCTTTCATAGCATGAATTCAGTTTGCGTTTGTGAGAATTTCTTTTCTTCAAAAGATGGTTGATTTCAAAAGGATAGTAAGAACTTTTGATAGGTTATGCAATGAAGGATTAACACATCAGCTTCTGACTTTGTTTCAAACTTGTTCAGAACAAAGTATTATCACATAACTCAAATGTACGACACGTGACATGGTTTGCATGAAGCTTCTTGATCTCACAATGCTTATCAACTTATATGGGATGATCATATCTTATTTCAGACGCGTATGTTGACATATTTCTTTGAACATCATTAACATCATCTCTTAAGACATCGGTTAGAGAACCTAAATGTTTGGATTGATAGCTTCTAATTTCATAGCTCAAGTGGTTCTGAGAACACTTGATCTGACGAAAATCAGATTATCAACATTTGGTTCTTACTAGGATAATCTCTAGTTGTTAGAGATTGATTTCTGAATCAATTTGAATTTACAGATTATGACTTCAGCAGAAATCTTTCTGAAATTCAAAGTCTTAGAACAACAATCTTCCTTCTTTACATGAAGAGGTTCTGAATGAGCTTCAACTGAGAAAGTCAAGGGTGGACCTAATCCGTTTCTTGAAAACATCTCAGAAACTCATAGAGAAATAATCTTCAGCAAACAAGATTTCTTGCTTTCTGATGATTCATCTTTTAAGCATATACGTGGTTTTACCCACACGTATTCTCCAGGATGAGCATTCAATAGATACAGTCTCTTATCTAATTAATTTATCTTATCAGGTGATTCTTCAATTTTTAATGATACTTTATCTAGAATCAGTGAATTACTCAAGAAGTAATCAGATTGATTACAATTTTGTACACAGTCAAGTGCTGAACTGTTACAGAAATTGTAAGTGGATTTCAATCTCACCCAGAGTACTTCTACGCACCACATCTGGATCTTTTTCTGACACTGTTAAGTGTTTGATGTGAATCAATAACAGAACCGGGGCTCTGATACCAATTGAAGGTACGAGAAAGACACAAGAAATGGGGGTTTGAATTGTGTATTTACTCTTTTCATAACTTTTCGCATCTTGTTAAAGAGACGCTCAAGAACCTTCAGAGTTCGTTGAGAGATTTTGATCTCTTAACTATGGAGCATGAGAACCATATAGGTTCTGATCATAAGATACGATACTCGGAACTTGCAGTGCAGAAGCTTATCAGAGATAGGCTGCAAGGTTCTGACTTTGCTTAATATATAGGTTCTGATATTCAATGCAGAAACATAAATAGAGATACTAAGCAAGAGAGTAAAGGACACACGATATATCCTGGTTCACCACGCAGGCTAATCCAGTCCACCCTCCTCAGGTGATTTCGCCTTGAGCACAAGGACTTAATCCACTATAATCAAATCATGATTACACTTGCACGGGCCACGCCGGTGACTAACAACTTGCACAGCCGCACTGTGACTAACAACACAATGAACCGTTCAGGGATTCAACTTAATGAATATAACGAACATTGACTTGCAGGTTCCAATCTCTTTAAGATCTACTGCTAGACTTTCGCAGCTAGACGTTCAGGGATTCAACTTAATGAATATAACGCTACTGATCCTATTTCAGGATTTTCCACAATGACACCCAGCCATTGTCATCTCAAGTATCTGATCACCATGTGATCTACTCAAGGGCCTCAACTCACAGCTGAACCGTTCAGGGATCCCGTTAGGATATAACGTTCACTTGAGGAGTCTCAATTCATTTAGTTGAATTGGTAAACCGGAGATTACAAATTGTGCTTCTTAATAAGCAAGTTTCTCCTAAGTTTAAGTACAAAGAACACATAAGTGTTCAAGGAAGATTTGAGCAACTCCTTGCTTTCCTAAGAAACTACAAGAATGTATCTAGATATTACAATTGTTGACATCTTATAGATCTTCTTCTTCTTTGTCTTCTTTTTTGAGCAAGCTTTGAGCAGCAACTCCTTGCTTCAGATCTTCAATGTACTCCTGACAAGAAGGTAGGTTGATGACTTGACAGATCTTCAATGTAGTCTTCTTCATCAACAGCTTATATTCTTAATTGTTGTTGTTGTGTTGATTTGTCTTTGGAGATTCAACAACAATTGCCATTAGTGAAATAATGATAGCTTTTGAATATTCTAAGTGTTACAACGAGAACTCATCGTTGTGGCTATCTTCATAATGACTTGGTCAATTTTGTAGATGAACATTCAGTTTGTGATTCTACAAGTGATCGACAACATCAGAAGCAAAAACTCTTTCCATTAAATAACCAGTAGAAATATAGCCGTTTGAGAATACTGTTGGCTATTTGGAAAAGAGACGTTGTGATATAATGAGTTGTATTGACACATCTCCTTTTTGCAGAGAGAGAAGTGACCAGACATCTTTTCTTGGGCAGTGTGTACATTTAACTCACAACGGTAATATTTAGACTTCAAAACTTCAGTGGCTTCTGATGTTAATTTGATGAAGCATGAGTAGAGTCTTCTTTGCAGAATATCTGATGCTTCAAGTCTTCAGTCGATTGAAGAAGTCCATTAGGAATCAGTCTTCAGAACTTCAGCACTTGGTCTTTAAGAACATTATTCTTTTCTGCTTCAAGTCTTCCGAATCTTCAGAACCTGTCTTCAGAGTCTTCAGCACTTGATATTTGAAACCTTGATCTTCAGAACTCATAAGTCTTCAGATTCTTTCTGCACTTAGTCTTCAGCGCCTTCAGCCATCAGAACTTCAAGTCATAGGAGTCTTCAGCACTTCGGTTCTTTCAGAGTGTACTTCTTCAGAAGCTTCGCTATCTTCAGAATCTCAATCACTTTCAGAGAGCATCCACAAGAGCATTGCAACAACAATCTTGGTGTCCTTGGATCTGGCTGATCATGACTAGATAAAGAAGCATTCTTGCTTCTTGCGACTTTAGTCACACATAGTAACTTCGCATATGTATATATTCAATCATAGTACATCTAGTTGGTGCATGTTGGTTCTTATGTCTTTAGTTCTTGTGATTTGCACACAACACACGTTAGACCATAAAATGGTTCTTTCACAAATACTTATTATTATCATCAAAACATAGATTGACTTGTAGAGACAATTCTTGCTCTCACAGGATACGGCTGAAAAAGATTGAATATGCAACCCTGAAGAAAACTAGATCGGGATCAACAACCCAACCTCAAACACCTACCATGCATATGAGTATGAAAACGCAAATTCAAAATTCCATGTTCGAATATTTCCAAGGAACCATTATTCTTTGATTCAAGTTTTTTTTTCACATACGAACCACAAGAAATAGATGGAAATGCTCAACAGCTAGTCTCAAAGTTAAGATCCTTGGAAATACGAGAACATGTATGTCATAATACAAAATGATGATGCAGATGCACACATGGGATCAAGGTGTCAAGTTGCTCTGAACATCTGTTGTGCTATCAATTAAACAGAGACTAGAAATCCATAACCCAGAATACCAGAATATCGAATCACTAAGATAATCAAGAAAACCAGGTTGATAAGTCCACACTGACTAGAAAACCAGAAAACCAGAAAACCAGGTAGGTTAAAGGTCACGGTTACCTGTAAACCTGTAAACACCTGCCCATTCTCACATGTGGGTTCTAGAAAACCGAGGGTCCTCAGCATCGGACTCCCAAGTTGAGAAATGATGATACGGTCACCATTTCTGGTTTGGCATCATCACCAATCGAGGAAACCTCAACTGACTCCCCTCAAGAAGGTCAACCTATGTAAGTTCCCAATTTCGGGTCCTCGGATCAAGAAGTATAATGGGTTTGCCATTTCTGGTCTGCCATTACTACCTCTTGGGAGAAGTGCCTTAACTGAGTCCTTGGGGAAGGGTCGCCAGAGTCAACAGCTCTCTAAGTTAACACCCCGAAATGCACAAGATGCACAAATCATAACATCTCCCAAGAAAACCTCGTCTGGGTGTGGGTTTAATGTAAACCAAACGTACCAAGATGCTACGTAGGCCACACTACTTTCCACTCTAGTCCTAGGTGTGTACTCAAGGCTGTATATTGGGTTTATTTCTCACGGATCCAACCCACCCAATAACACAACAGCAGCAGAGCAATATGATAACAGTAATCAAATGCAATAAATGCGGTAAAATACAATAATATACAACAAATAATGCACAACAGTAAACACCCAATGAAATAAAAATAAACAAACGCTATGATTG
Organism: Lathyrus tuberosus; assembly: GCA_022829125.1. NCBI lineage: Eukaryota > Viridiplantae > Streptophyta > Magnoliopsida > Fabales > Fabaceae > Lathyrus > Lathyrus tuberosus. The sequence goes on from JALAZF010000126.1 coordinate 5,198,299, forward strand.
ACCCGCTTAGGGAACCAGAGTCCCCAGCAGAGTCGCCAGCTGTCACAACTGCGAAAAAAAAACAACTAGCAAGAAACTAGAACAGAAGAGTCGGCACCAAACATTATTTATTCCAACGCAGGGAAAGGAAACGATCGAAGAAACCTCAAAAGGGAGAAGACATGGTCATCGCAACCATAGTCCTGGTTCGGGAGTCGGTTACGCGAGGGAAAGGTATTAGCACCCCCACGCGTCCATCGTACTCGATGGGATCCATGCATGTTGTCTAATCATCAATCTAACCAGAAGGAGGAAGTTAGAGCAGTCGTAGTTCGACCTACGGGTCGAAGAGGGAAGAGTGTTCGTCAAGACATCGTCGTCTTGTGCCTACGTATCCTCAATCTAACCAGAAGAAGGAAGTCAGAGCAGTCGTAGTTCGACCTAACGGGTCGAAAAGAGGGATAAGTGCTTGCCAAGACATCGCCGTCTTGTGCCTACGTATCCTCAATCTAACCAGAGAGAGGAAATCAGAGTGTCCGTAGTTCGTGGTCTACGGAAAAAAAGGGAAGGGTGCTCGCCAAGACATCGTCGTCTTGTGCTTACGTCGTGGTAAAGACCACAGTGGTTAAGTATTTTTTATGAGCGACGTTAGGTTCGCGTCCGGCAGTTAGGGTCGATGTCTGTTTGCGACTGAACGGAAGTAACGTGCTCTTTTCTGAAAATGGTTTGAAACTCAACAACCCCAAAGGATGAAAAGATTTGAATTTGTTTTTGTGTTTTATAGACAGAACTGAGTTGAGTTAGTTTGTAACTTACATTGCACTAAAGTCTATGACACGGGAACGAATGCGTCGCATGGTCGCCCCCAATGGGACGTATGCTAAACACTCTAGAAGAATGAAGGGAGCCCCCTCGTTCTTCATTTCCTATGGTTAAGGCTCGTGTGCAATGCACGTTGTCCTTATTAAGTGTTTTAGAATTGTTAGAAGATGAGAAGAGAATGCTCAAAGGAAAAGAAGACACTATGGGAATTCTATCCCAAACATCTTTTTCCTCCCATAGAATAGGAGGAACTACGATTGCTCTGATTTTCCTGTTTTCTTTAACGGGAATACGTAGGCATAAGATTGCGAAATCTTAGAGAGCATACTAAACAAAAAACCTTAGGTCCAGTACCTTACCAAAAACATCGAAAAACCCGAAAACAACAAAAATATTTTTCCAACATCTCTCAACCTTCCCAAGGGAGAAACTTTTCCCTTCATGACAGATAAACACCAGTAAGTAGTAGAACAGTAGAAAATTGTTATCAACCATGGATAACCATGTATAGGATGGGTAATTGACAACTCCCCAATGTATAACCTGACCCCGAACTCCCCAATTTCTTAGCATTTGTTAAAGAAAACATTTGCGTGCAAGGTTAGTTTGAGATAGCTTCCCTTTCCTTTCAAGCTTCATAGGATAAATAAGAAATCAGAAAGTAGCACCCAATCCCATCCGCAGACGGATGTGGGCGGTCACGAAAACCGCGCTACAGAAAAATGGCGACTCTGATGGGAGTCTTTAGGATTAGAATTCCTAAGAGGTCTAGGTTATTAGAAATTTTTCTATATATATATATATATATATACTGCTTTTCCTACTTGATATCCGTGTTTATTTTTCTGTCAATGGGAATGCGATTAATACGCATGTGGAAAGTTTGAGTGATACCTAAGATAGGTGATGGCATAGACGGGTGGTCTTACAAGGAGTGATTCCCGAATAAGCGATCCTGGTAGACCATCAAATCAGTGGAGATACCCTTTGCGGATTCAATGTCTAACGACTTCGGTTGTGAAAGCAGATTGTTCGATTGTGGTATCCATGAAATTGAGGATTTAGTAGACAGTAACCATGTGGCTATTTAGTAGTGTGGTAGCTATCGGAAATAGTTGTCACGCGATACTACACTCAATTGAGATCACCCTATGATACTAAAGCTCGCTCGGGTGAACCAGCTTGCTGTTGTTATCCCAAAGGGGGTCAATGATTTTGAGGACAGGTACACAAATTCACCATAGAAAAACCTTGGGGATGAGTAGAGCATTGACTTCATGATGCCGAACCTCAAAACCCATGTTTTCCACATGTTTTTGTTTGCTGCATAAGCATTGCATATCATTTGCATCCCATGCATAAAACATACATACGTCTAGGTCATCGTCAATTCATTCCAACTGTCTGTCTTTCAGTCATCTGTAAGTCGTCAAACTGATTCCTCATCACCGATACGGGACAATCCTAATGTCCAGCGCAATTCTCTATCTGAATATAAGAACTGAAACTTCAATCAACTTCAGCTCAGTTACTTCTCAAAGACAGGACAACTCATCCTTGTGTTTGATTAGTCACTGGCCTTGTTTTTGGCTATTTTGCATTTTCCTTGTTTGTATCATATTTATTTACTTTCAAACTTGTTTATCTTTAAATTTCAGTTTTAATGAAATGAGCATGTACAGTATTTTGATTTAAATCATTTGTTTATTCACATCTTTATTCTTTCTCTTTCAAAAAACAAAAACTTTCAAAAAAAAATACACCTCTTTTTCAAATTTTTTACTATGCAAATATTTGTGGGAGGATGACGAAAACGTAATACCCATAATTGCTGTCAGTATGCTTTCGAATAAACTTTGCTGACGATGTAAGACATTTTTTTCAATTCCCAAACACTGGAGATATAAGGAAGATAATCCCTCGTTAACCCCTTTGAGCCTTGAAGTAGGAGTTTCTTTCTTTATAAAAAACCTGCAATTTTAACCAGGGGCAGGGTAGTTCTCAGTTTAATTTGGGTTGTGTATTCAAGTTCAAAAAGTTTGCATACAACAAGCAGATGTTGAAAACGTCTTTCAAATCAAAAGCCAGTGATGGTCCGTCGTAATCATCAAATCAAGCAGTCACTTTCTTTCTAAGAAGAAATCAAAAAGATAAAGCCCGCTAAGTCAAAAAGCTTAGGCAAAAACTAGGGCATCCCACTGACTATAAATTTTAAAAAAAAAATAGTTCAGGCAAAAGTTAGGGATAATATAGAGAAGAGGTCCTTCAATCCTCAATCTTCAAAATTCCACAAAGATGAAAAACAATTAAATATTGTAAAGAAGCAGTAGCTGCCGTCTTAAGACTTCTGGACCATCATCATCACTATCATCAGTACAATTTTGAAACCTTTTGGAACCTGAATGCACAATTTAAGTTTAACTGAGCATAGGACTGGAGAATATCAGGACATGGACAAATTTTGAGCCTTTATCTTTCTTTCATAAACCGTGAACCAAGCCACGTTATAACCCTCAAAATACCTAATTGAAGTAAGGTTATTTTGAAAGTGTACTACGACAAGGTTGCGTAAACTGACTCCAAAATCATTTTTTTGCAAATCATTTGTTTTGGTATTATACCTCTATTTTACTTTTCATTCTGGATGTTTTAAATCACCGTGTTTTTAACCAGTAATCCATATTACTGTGTTTTTTCTAAAACAATGATTTTGTTTTCAAAATTATTTCATGAACTTTGCATTAGATTTTCCATGTTTAAATAAACATTTTTTATTGCAAACTAGCTTTCCTCTCAAGGAATTTTCAAAACAGTTTAGAAACTTGGTCAGTGATCTTATCAGGGGCAAGTTCTTTCCAGAGCCTGTTAAGAATCAGTTCAAGATTTGTTTAGTGCAAGTCCTTCTCAGAATTGGTTTATTCAAAAAAACTTTCAAGACTCATTACTGGGGCAAGCCTTCCTAGTATACAGTATACAATCATTTTCATTCAAGCTGAAGCAATAATCAGTTCATCTACAACAGTCATCAAGTCTGGGGCAATTTATTTGGAAAAATCCCCAAGCAAGCTATCCAACCTTCCTCCGAGGACTATCAACTCGATACAGTTTATCCGTATGACAAAGAAGTGTTTAACAAACAACATTTTCAGTCCCTAAGCAATGGTAGTGATTATTGTGTTGAGGAATCAGTCATGTCTGTCACTCCCCAAAAGAGTATAAACTTGTTGATTTTCACTCCCCAAAAGAGTATAAACTTGTTAATTTTCACCCCTCAAAGAGTCTAAACTTGTTGTCAGCATTTTCATTTGCATTACATACATTTAATCATACATTATAACATTTTCATATACTATGCATTCAAGAGTGTTTTAATCCTCGTTTACATTCATCAGTGGTCGTGTTATTATCAACCTCTTACCTTTCTACAAAGTCCAACTTATCTGGCACCTATACTTTTATGTCTTATCTGATGTTCTTCCAGATATAACTTTGTTTCTATTCGATGTTCTTCTGGATATGTCTATCTGTTCTGATGCTTTTTCAGAACCTTTCTCTGTGTCTATCCGATGTTCTTCCGGATATGTCTGTCTGTTCTGATGTTTTTTCCAGAACTTTCTTTCTTCATCTGACGTTCTTCCGGATATGTCTCTTTTATTCTGATGCTCTTCCAGAAACTCTTTACATGTCTATCTGATGCTCTCCCAGATATGACTTTTTCTCATCTGATGTTTTTCCAGATGTAACTTTTGTTCTGATGTGCTTATCTGATGTTTTTCCGGATATGTCCACCATTCAGCCAGTCTTCTAAAAAAAATTTCCCGTACATTTAACGCTTTTCTAAATGTTTCGGAGTTACCTTCAAAGTTATTTTTTAATACATTCAACGCTTTTCTGGATGTCATTAATATATCTTCGAGTTGGGTCAACAAATCAATCCAATGCTTTTCTGAATGTGCCTGATTTATTTTTCAGACTTCATTCAATGCTCTCCTGAATGTCTCTTATTGATTTCCTGATATCTTTAAATATTTGCTCTTTTTCCAGATTTCATTCAACGCTCTTCTGAATGTCTCTTACGGTTGTTACTGTTCTTTTCCAGGGTTTTTCAATACATGCCTAAAAATCTCTGATGACTGTTACCTGTTTCCCAGTAAAGTTATTGTCGCTTTTTGGATGTTCCCGTGTATTCCACAATAAAATTAAACTACTTTCTCAGAAGTCTCTGACATATCCTCAGATCTGGTCTTATTCCACATCTAATGTTTTTCTAGATGTTTCTGATATATTTTCCAGAGTATGACACTTCTTTCTCATCTGATGCTTTTCCGGATGTCTGAATCTCTATTCCAGGGTTTATCTCTCTCTTTCCAAATACTACTGAATACTCTTTGTCACCTCGGCAAATTTCCACAATATCTTACATCCCCAAGAAATTTCTGTTGGTCTGTCTCCTGTGGCATCATTCCCCACAGTGTTCAAAAGTCTTTCATTCATCACATATCATTTCATCTGCATTCACTGCCAAAATTCTAGGTACTCTGATATTTAATCCTCTTATACCTCGAATGTCTAAAACTCTTTGTTATTCATACCTTCAGGTCTAAGAAGATTAAATAGGGGCATCTGTCATACCCTAAATTTTGACCATGCATTTTTATTTTTTCTCATTTTTATCTGTCGATATTTTCATACTGTGTCGTCTGCATATAATAGCATATATTTTCTGCATGAATATTTTTGAATTATCAACCGAAATTAATGTATTAAATTTTCATGTATTTTGGTCAAACTGAAAAGTCAACAGTGCAAAAAGTCGGTATCCGGACAGTTTTTAAAATCGAACTTTCAGACATCATTTTTAATCTATTTTTTGCGTACTTTAACCCGGTGTGCTTATTTTAATTTTTTTGACTTTCCGGTCATCATGTTTCTTATTTGTCTGAGCCTTTTTAGCGGGTAAAATCAATTTCAAAATTTGACAAAACGGTGTATTTTTTCAATACATATTTTTTCTTGCTGATCGTTTTGGTGTGTTCATTTTATTTTTTCGGACACTTCGATATGGACAGTTTTTACCGGTTTCGGTTACAATTTTAATTAATTTATTAATTAATCAAGATTTTAATAACTTAATTTTTATTAAATTTTTTTATTATATTTAATTTGTTTATTATATTAAGTATATTATTATAATATATAATATAATTTTTGTTTTATTATTTTTATACTAGTCTCTCTTTTACACTACTAGTCACATATATTTCACAAAAGTGCCAAAATTCTTCTTCCTCTCACTACACCACTCACGTCTCTTTTTCTTTTTCATAACATTTCTCTTCTCTCTTTTTCTATGTTAATATTCACGCTTTAAATACAAAACAATTTTTATTTAACATTCAAACATTTTTCAACATTCAAAGTTTTTATTCAATCTTCAAAACATGTGTTTAATATTCAAACTTATGATATTATGTTGCTTGCATCATTTGCTTGATCAACAAGTCTTGAATTTACTATAAATAGGCAAGACATCTTCACATAATTCTCACACCAAAAACAATTTCCATGCTTTTTTTCTCTCAATTCTCTCTCACACATATATTTCTCTCTTTCATATTTCTCTATTATTTATTTTTAATTTTCTTATTTCTAGTTTTAATTAGATTAATAAATATTTAAAAAATATAAAAAAATATTGTTTAATTATTAATTGATTTAGATATTTTTATTTAATTTTGATTAATTAAATTATTAGTTAATCTTATTAAATATTAATATTTAAATTAATTGATAATTCTTCTTGTTGTCCGATTTTATTTCGTGACTTGCTTGTTTCCTCGATTAAATCCAGATGTTGTGCCTTGATTATTTCACGATGTTTTTTCCGTGATTGTATTTTTTTTCTCTGGGTCTCACGATGTTTTGCCGTGAATGTCTGTTATTTTATCACGATGTTTTACCGTGAACGTCTGTTATTTTTACACGATGCTTTGCCGTGTATTCATTTATTCCGTGATGTTTTGCCACGTATGCATGCTCCCTTAGGATCTCTTAGTTCAAATTTAATTTTCAATTAGATTTGAAATAAGATAGACAGTAGAATATTCAATCTTTGCATGATAACATTAGGTTAAATTTCCCCTCTCACCGCCGTGCAATTTAAACTTTATTTTCTGTAGTTCGTGCCCCTTAAGGGTGAACTACGACCGCTCTGATTTCTCAAGATTCCATTGAGAATACGTAGGCATAAGACTGTAAAGTCTTAGCGAGCAACCTTTTCTTTTTTCCATCATCTCTTTACATCCGACGTTTTCCCGGATATTCGTATTTTTAACCTCTTAATTTTTATCTATTTTTATCCGATGCTTTCCCGGATATTCATATCTGCAACCTTTTCATCTTTTATGTCTCTCCTGCAAATCCGATGTTTTCCCGGATATTCATATTGCTTCTTTTCAAAACAACTTTCTCTTGTGATTTAAATTCAAATTCAATAACTGTTATCAAAACTTTCTTCAATTTCTTTGAACAACTGACCATACAACTATGGAAGCGTGTTCGCCTGTAAGTTTTTATCAGCTTTCTTTTACATGCTTTCATATATATATATATATATATATATATATATATATATATATATATATATATATATATAACTGTATTGCTGGAAGCTTGCACACATGTAAGTCCTTCTTTCATATCCTTTTAAATACTTGTCATATATCAACTGTATATATACTTGTATATCTGCTTAGATTTTTCCACGACAACTAAGTCTAGAATTAGGTAAAGCCAGTTGATCACTCTTTCAATACAGTCAAACTAGTTCCCCATAGGACTTTCCAGATACAATCTTGCCTTCTCTTGGGCTTAAACAATATGGAACAAAGAGAAAGACAGTATTCCCGGTGAACCTTTTCTCAGACTGTCACTATTAGAACTTGTCAAAGAAATTCACTTTCCCCAGAGAAGATTAATTCCCAGTGAAACTTCTCTTGAATTTCTTCAAACTCTAGAACTGTTCACAAAAGAAATGATTAATTCCCGATGAAACCTTTCTTGAACATTCTTAAGTTTGGACCCACAGGCTTCCTAAAAGCATCCCCAGCCTTCTCTTGGGCTTTATACAAGGACCCTCAGACTTCCTAGAAGTTCTCAGCCTTCTCTTGGGCTTAGTACAAGGACCCAGAGACCTCTTACAGGTATAGGACATAACCTAGTCATCATTCGTTAGAGCGGCCTTCTAGAGTCAAAAACATCAAACCAATTTAGGATTGATTCTCATCCCTTAAAAAACATCAGCCTCCTCTTGGGCATCCTTCAGTCAAAGATAAACCTTTTCATACCAGTGGACTTGGACAGTCTCACCTCCTTTTGGATCTCAGGAAACCCCCAAGTTTCCTAAAAAACACAGGAAAAACCCTTTCCTCTTTTTTAACATTCGACGCTTTTTCGGATATTCCTTTTCTTTTATTCCGACGCTTCACGGATATTCCTTCTATTTTCATCCGATGTTTTTCTCGGATATTCATATCTCAATCTTTAATCTCTTCACTCTTTTAAATCAATTCCCACAAACACCCATTTAGCTTCAATCTTGGGTTTTAAACAAGACACCAAACATCTTTTTCCTCCCATAGAATAGGAGGAACTACGATTGCTTTGATTTCCTTGTTTTCTTTAACGGGAATACGTAGGCATAAGATTGCGAAATCTTAGCGAGCAAACTAAACAAAAAACCTTAGGTCCAGTACCTTACCAAAAACATCAAAAAAACCCGAAAACAAAAAAAAAAAATTTTCAACATCTCTCAACCTTCCCAAAGGAGAAACTTTCCCATTCATGACAGATAAACACCAGTAAGTAGTAGAACAGTAGAAAATTGCTATCAACCCATGGATAACCATGTATAGGATGGGTAATTGATAACTCCCTATTGTATAACCTGACCCCGAACTCCCCAATCTCTTAGCATTTGTTAAAGAAAACATTAGCATGCAAGGTTAGTTTGAGATATCTTCCTTTTCCTTTCAAGCTTCATAGGATAAATAAGAAATCAGAAAGTAGCACCCAATCCCATCCGTAGACGGATGTGGACGGTCACGAAAACCGCGCTACAATTCCAAAGATCTTTTCTTCATCCATTGTGCACTCTCTGAAACTAAGGTTAACCCGACACCTTTCCTTTTATCGCATCTTGCATCCGTCGTCGGTAGAGCCGTGTTAGATGTCAAACATGTTATATATTTGTATGAAATACTTGGCATTTTTCATTTCTTTCCAACGGTAAATTGTGAATTTAAGCGGTAAATTGTGTTGTAATGCTTACATTGGAATATATGTGTGGAGCTTGTAATGTGTGTGTTAATGTGCAGGTATAGGCATGAAAGGAGCAAAAGTGTGAGACACATGGAGTGGATGCAAGTTTCCACTGAATTGTTGCTGCAACAGAGCATTCGCAGTGCGAAGGATCTGGCAAAGGCCCAGCGAAGGTTCGCGCTGCGAACGTCAGCGAAGGCACCAGCGAATGGTGGCAGAGAGTTCCACTTTTGAAATGACAAAGAGTTCGCACTGCGAACTCCTGGCGAGGGTCTAGCGAAGGCTCGCTGGTTGTTTCGCAGTACGAAGATGCCAGCGAAGGATGGCAATAAGTTTTGGAATTGATTGTCTTGGCTCGCTAGTTTATTCACAGTGCGAATGAGCTAGCGAATGATTCGCTGTGCGAAGGAATGGTTCGCAATGCGAACCCATGATTTCTGCTTCAGGCGGTTTAAATCTCAGAGGCACTTAAAGTGCCATTTTCTCTCATTCGCAGTGCGAATGATGTGCTCGCAGTGCGAATCCTGCAGATTTCAGAAGTGTATAAATAGATTTTCACTTTATTTGGTTGGGGCTCTTGTTCATTTTTCACTAGAATTCATAGTTTTCAGTATTTTGATCATCAAAGAGTGTATTTTCACTTGGAGAAGCTGAAGTCGCATCCATTCTCGATTATTCGTTGTGGATGCTCATTCATCTCCCCTCTTTACTTGTTATCCAAACTACCATGAGAAGTGGTAGATAAACACTCAATGTTGAGGTTAGAAGTAGTTGATTCTGATTTTATATATTGCTGTTGATATTTTGTGTATGAACAAAGTCTTTGATCAATATAGATGATGTTGTTTTCTCTTAATGATCCATGTGTGATTTGTTTTGCTCTAGACATAGATTCTACAAACCATGACCTAACAATTTTATCTCTTAAAAACCAAACTCTAGACATAGATTTGGGATTTGCTATTCGCATAGTGTTGATCTTAATGATTGTTGTTTAGATTGTTAGCGTGAGACATCATCTAACGGTCTAAACAACGATACTCACGACTCCGCTTTAGACATAAACTTAGTCGGGAGGATACGCGGTTATATTGGTCGAAAACCAAGTTCATATGCTTGATTAATCGTTTATACGTGAAAAGGATTAGCGAAACCTAACCTTGACATGCTTTTATCAAAACTTTTACAAAATCTTTGTCACCAATTAATCTTTGCTACAAATGAATGTTAACAACAATTGAGAAACTTTTGAAACCGTTGAACTTAGAATATCACAACTATTGAACGACACGCATCAAATATCGAACAATCCCTGTGGATACGATTAAAAACAACCCCCACTATTACTCTACTAACAAGCCGGTGGTCATATTTGTGTTGGAGGGGTGATTACCTCTATTGCCTATGCTTTAGGTTTAAACAACGAGTTGGTTGCTCTTGAGCAGTTAGTCATCCCCTTTGCTGATTTAGAGTACTTCCTCTCCATGCTCCTTATTAAGAATTTGCCTAGCAGCAAATATCGTTTGATGATTAGTAACCGGGAGGTTAGGGGCGTTGCTTTGCCTTGTGCCACACGCATTAATGTGCGCGTTAGTACTAACTAGATTTTGTACACTGAGGCCCCCGATTATGAGGAAGAAATGGTTAACCAAGCTTATGCTGACCTTATGGGGCAAAATGCTCCACAGATTGGCCCTCGTGCCTAAGCTGCTGATGCTCCCGGGCCTAGACTCGAGCACACACCGCACCTATTTTTTCTAACCAATTTTCAGGTACCTACCAGCCCCACATGGAGTATGATTACATTGCCATCCGGAGTACACTTGATGATATTGTGTCCGAGCTTAGGCATCAGAACGACAGGGAGGCAGAGCGTGATCTACTACTTTAGAGCATGCAGAGGCAACAAGAGGAGCTCAGAGTTGCCATTGACCTGCTCATCCGGCAGCAGGTTAATTTTGCTGACAGGACGAAGCACGACATGGGTGACCTTATTGAGCAGATGGACGGACTGAGGAAAAAGGTGGCGGATATGAGAGAGCTTATGTAGCATGTTCCACACTCTGCGCTTGGTAGAGGATTTGAACGTCACCGCGGCAGAGGCCGACATCACTGAGCCTCACACCAGGTTTCTCTACTCCTTTTTTCACCTTGTACTAAAACATTAAGGATAATGTTTGGTTCAAGTGTGGGGGAGGAGCACTACTGCTTTATGCTTTCTAGTTAGTTTCTGTTAAATTGCTCTTTGTTTGGGTGTTGAGTCTTTTATGCGCCGTTGAGTCCTATTGTATGTTACTTTTTCTTTTTGTTAGAGAATTCCCTTAAAATTGACCCCCAATGAAATTTTTTGTTCTGATTCAATGGTATACACTCTGAGAGTATAGGTTGTTTTTCATTTCTAGGCTATTTTAAGTAAACTTGGGAAAGTTTTGATAATATCGGTACCGTCCTAACACCGTAGATTCCCTAAGTATGCGGCATCGATTTAAATAACCATTATGCCGAGACCTTGATTTCCGAGTTTTTGTATTAGCCTCTTGAGTAGTTTATACTAGCGGTAAGCATTATCCTAAGGCACACACTAAGTAATGAACTGATGCAAATATGTGTTTGATCTCGAAAAAATCGAATTAAATAGTTTTACAGAAAAAGCGAATAAAAGGATACGTTCCCTCTAAGTTAGGTGGTCCTCACCTGGCCATTTAGCCCAATGGATCGAATTCTTGAAATTCGAAAAGAAAAGAAAAAGAAAAGAAGAAAAAGAGCGAAAAATTGAATAACGAGATCATAAACACTAACAAGTTCACTTACCATGTGAGTGCGGGGATAACAGGCTTAATATGATCACGCGAGAATGAAAAAGAGGTGAAAAGGAACGAAGAATGCAGGTCGAGTCATAATGGCATGATTTGGATTGGTATTGCATATGGGTGTAGAGCAAATTTTTGCGTGGTTGCGAAGCACTATCGCTTTGGGGTACTACAGTTCGATTCATTTTTTATCCTGTTGAAGCTGATTAAGGACGGGAAATAAATGTCTCTAATTAACCCTGCTTGCATACTGAGTTTAAACAGGTGACTGCTGGTTTACAGATGCTATTAAGATTGTGGGTCTCTCTTAGGTTATTTGTTTAAGAACACAGTGCCTGGACTATTTGTGAGGCTTTTGGTAATGTGTTTAGATTTGATGCTTTTGGGTTGATTTGATGGAGATACTGGATTTTGGGTTTTTGATTAGTATGCTCGCTAAGATTTTGCAATCTTATGCCTACGTATTCCCGTTTAACGAAACAGGGAAATCAGAGCGATCGTAGGTCCTCCTATTCTATGGGAGGAAAAAGGTCATTTTGGTGTCTTGTTCAAAGCCCTAGATGTGAAGCTAAAGGTGATTTGTATCTTGTTCAAAGCCCAAGATGTGAAGCTAAAGGGTTTTGGATGAGAGAGAATTTGTCATCTCTAAAGAGGAGTTGTTGATGTTTGTATGATGTGATCAAGGCACAGATTTAATGCCAAATGGTTAATTGACTCAACCGAGGTTTTCCTTATACAAAGCCTAAGAGGAGGCGACTGACCCAACAAGAGGGTGCTAACAAGTGACTGACTCAACAAGAGAGTGCTTTTATGTGTCTTGTACGAAGCCCAAGACGGAGGCTAAAAGGTTTTGACTCAATAAGAGAGTCTTTTATTTGTCTTATATGAAGCCTAAGACGGAGGCTAAAAAGGTTTGACTCAACAAGAGAGTCTTTTATACTCAACAAGAGAGTGATTTAGTGTCTCGTACGAAGCCCGAGATGGAGGCTAAAGGGGAAGTGACTCAACAAGAGAGTGTTTTGTTGTCTTGTACGAAGCCCGAGATAAAGGCTAAAAGGGAATTGACTCAACAAGAGAGTCTTTTATACTCAACAAGAGAGTGATTTTATCTGTCTTATATGAAGCCTAAGACGGAGGCTAAAAAGGGCTTTGACTCAACAAGAGAGTCTTTTATACTCAACAAGAGAGTGATTTTTGTGTGTGTCTTGTACGAAGCCCAAGACGGAGGCTAAAGGGGAGACTGACTCAACAAGAGAGTCTAAAAAGGTTAACTCCGCTGGGGAGAGTCATTGTACAAAGCCCAAGAGGAGGCTACCTTAACGCCGTGGATTCTGGAGATCCTGAAGCGAGTCCAAGTATAGGGAACTCTTATGAGAGAGATCGGGTTTCTGCCTATGTTTGAAGGGAACTTGAGAATGTCTTTGAGACTCAAGGGTCTTAGACTGTCCAAGTCTAGAGTTTTATCTTTTGTACAATGCCCAATAGGAGGCACAGGTATTAAGGGATGGGTATCAACCCCACAACGGCTTGAATTTTGACGCTGGAAATACTGCTCTAGCAAAGGATGACTAAGTTCTGTCTTATACCTTTAAGAGGTCATCAGGGTCCTTGTATTAAGCCCAAGGGAAGGCATGAGAACTTCTAAGAAGCTGAAGGGTCCTTGTACAACGTCCAAGAGGAGGGGGGATGCTTTTTGGAAGCCTGTGGGTCCCCAAACCAAGAGAAGTTCAAGACATGCTATTCACAGAGAATAGATCAAGCCAGGAAGGTTCTTGAATTTGGAAGAAACTCAAGAGATGTTATTCACGGAGAATAGATCAACTCTGGGGAAAGTGAATTTCTTTGACAAGTTCTAACAGTGACAGTCTGAGAAAAGGTTCACCGAGAATACTGCCTTTCTCTTTGTTCCATATTGTTTAACCCCAAGAGAAGGGAAGACTGTATTTGGAATCCTATGGGGGATCTACTTTTGACTGTATTTAAGAGTGACCAACAAGGCTTTACCTAGTTCTAGACGTAGTTGCCAGGGAAAACTCTAAATAACTATACTAGTATTATACAGTTGATATTTGACAAGTACATAAAAAGGATGTGAAAGAAGACTTACAGTGAAGCAGCCCTACAATACAGTTATATACATATGAAAGCGATAAATGAAAGCGGATAAACACTTACCCGTTGTAGAGCTTCCATGCTGTTTTGTTAGTTGTTCAACAAAGAAAGCTTTGATAACAATATTATATTCAAAATCAAAGGAGAAAGTGCTTTGAAAAGTTTGTTGAGGCTTACAGCTCAAGGAGAGACCCAAGTTTTAACGATGATCGCACCGCTGTTTTGAAAACTGTACAGAGGGACTTATATAATATGTGAGGCCCACAAAGTTTTGGTTAAAAGTGGATTGGGTCTTACACTATATTAGAGGCTCGAAGTTATTTTTGTACAAGAGATGGGGTTTACAGCTCAAGGAGAGGCCCAGGGTTATTTATTTGAAAATGGCGATCGCGCCGAGATTTTTTATTATGTCGGGACTTATACAATATCTGAGGCCCAAAATGGTTTATGTACAAAAAGGGATGGGAATTACACTCTATTAGAGGCCCAAAGTTTTTAAAGAAAGGAAATGGGGCTTATAACACGAGGGTAGGCCCAAAAGTTTTTCCGTTTTGAAATGGCGATCGCGCCTAGATTTTTGAAAACGCAGTGGGTCTTATACATTGACTGAGGCCCAAAATGTTTTGGTTTTCAAGGGGGATTAGGTCTTACACTCTATTAGAGGCCCAAAGTGTATTAAAAATTTTGATGAGGGTTGAAATCAAAGAAACCCTAATTTTGTTTTTCTTTAAAAGTAAATATTTAAAGAAAATCAATAAAATGATAAAAATACCAAATAAGTTTGAATAAACCATTTTTGATTTTTGTTTAAGGTTTGAAAAATAAGGTTTTAATCACAAGATGAATTAAAACTCATTTGGTTTTGATTTTCAAGGTAAATATTCACTTTTAAAATGTTTAAAAACAATTAAAAATGAATTTATTCACAAAAATATCAATTATATTAAATAAATAATATAAATTTGATTTTTTGTGGAATAATATATTTCAACATTTTTTTTTATTTTTTGCAAAAAGAACCAATAAAAAATAATTAAAATTGAGGGAGTTATTAATTTTTCAAATCATTAAAAATAATATGAAAAACAATAAAAAAGTGAAAAAACGTTAAAAAGGGGTCTGGGGCGAGGGGGATTCGAACCCCAGACCTTGTGTGTGCAGGGCGCGCGCCTTACCACTGGGGTGGTGATACATCCGTGTATTGGAACACAACCACAAATATACAAGGCTTGCCTTGTTCTTGGCCCGACCAAGGCAAGGCAAGACAAGGTTTTTGGTCAGAAATGTGAAGGCCATAACTTTCTCATTTCTCCATGGATGGAGACAAAATTTATATGCATCTGGCCTATAATTTCACAAGGAATCCAATGGTGGTGGTGGTTTTTTCAGAAAACAAATCCTCCTCAAAACCCGATAGTGGTTTTGAAATAGGTAATGATTTGCATTTTCTGTGCTATCTCTTGTTATAAGCATGAATTACATGATGAATTGGTTCAAACACAACAAATATAACATGTATGAGATATGCATGATCAGTGGACCTCAAAGCAATGCATATTTTAAAGAGTTCAAGTTGAGATGCTTACCTCTTTAGGAGCTTTTTGGGCAATCTGTCAAGTGCCTTGTTCCAGAAATGTTTTGATGCTTTGAACAATCTCAAATGATCCCTTAGAAGCTTTTAGGATGATTGGAATCAGCTGGAAACCTCAGGAATGGAAACTGGCCTTTTCTTGCAAAAGGGGCAAAAGTGGCCAAAATAACAACTCTCTCAAATGGTGTTCCAGATGTGTGAAATCATTTGGGACAGTTCAAGGATGATATTTGGAGTGTGTTTGAGGTTTTATCTGGTTTGAAAAGTGACTGAATCAAGACATGGCTTGAAAAATGCAAAAAGGCCCTATTTTGAGGTTTTGTGAGGGGACTTTGTGATTTTGGTGTTACAAGTCACTTGTGAGAGTTTGGATCACTTCTATATGATGTTTATGAGGTGTGTGTGTGATTGGTTTGGTTGGAATAGCTCTCAAACTCAAAACCCAATAGTGACTTGCTTTGGAAGGCAAATTTGGAAGTGAGAAGGTGATTTTGGGGAAAACATCTGTTTGATAGCTTTGGTGTACTCAAACTGATCATAAATGAGCTCTATTTATAGTAGAGCAAGTTTGTTTTGGCTGTAATAGTGAATGGCAACTGCAGTAGAGGTTTGGCCAATGTTGATCAATGGGAATCCAAGTCTCCTCTAGCCATTGACTAGAGGTTAAAGCACAGGCTGCTGGTTCCCTAGTTATTGAATATATCTTGACTGAACTCAGTTGGAAGAGGCTCAGTCTATGCCACCTTGGTGCATCCATTGAATGCTCCAAAACAAAATTAGAGTCTTGTCCCCTCTTTAGGGATTTCTAGGTTTGGCATGCTACTTTTGGTTCCAAAGACTTAGGAGGCTTATGGATCAGTGTTTGTCCCTCCTTGGTCTCCCCCTGAGGTGTTCAGATGGATAAACTTGTTTGTCATTTGCACAAATTTGGCAAATCGAGCAAAATGCACAAATCTGCCTTGCCATGACAGTTTGCAGCAAGGCACATTGGCATGGTCATATCTCATGGCTCAAGTGGATTTTCATGGAGTTCTTGGCCATTTTGGAAAGCTCTCATATAATACAACATATGTGTGATCATAGTTTATTTTGATACCTTTTGGATCCAAGTGAAAAATGCCCCTACATTTGGAAAAAAGTGAAGGCAGATTCTGACTTAGTGAAAATTTCACTAAGTGTTGGAAAAAGTGACATTTTCACTTTTTGTGATTTTGGCCATTCCATTACTTGAAATCCATGAGGAATTGGAATGAGGTGTAGTTGACACTTTTAAAGTATACCATGAGAGCTACAAATCCATCTTTGGATAAACCCAAATGGTTGCCTGGATCTCAAGTTATGATCCTTGGAAGTTGGTACCCTAGCCACTTTATTCCATAACTTAGAAATTTTCTAAGTTTTTTATGGTTACCCCTTTTACAAGTTATCCCACTTTTCTTGATTTTTCTTGATGAATGATGATTCCAATCACACATTAACATTATTTTAGGGTCAAAGAACCATAATTGTGAAAAATCTCAAAAAGTAAAAGTTGATTTTTTATCAGATGAATTCCAAACTGTGCGATCCTCTATGAAATAAAGTACTTGACCTAAATCAAACTTGATGGATTTATTTCATAGGTGTTATAGGCTGTATTGAATCATGTCCTATGGGTTGGGAGCATGTCTGGGTCAAAAGTCAAAGGTACAGTTGACTTTTTCCACGAAACCCTAATTGTGGTTCTGATGAATTTGAAACTTGTTCATCAAGGTTCTTGGACCAATCCATTGTTGCAAATGGATCAATGTGGTGTATTAGAGACCCTCAAATCATGTCTTGAGGTCTTGGCTCATGATTTGTCCCAAAAGTCAACTTAGGGGTGAATTAGGTCAAGAAACCCTAATTCCTGATTTTTATTGAATGCATCCCCTGAGGTTAAATTGACTTGATGATTGGGTCCATGATGTTCCATGGAGTATATTAGGTTATGCTTTGAAGCATTGGCTCATGCGTAGAGGAAAATTTCCATCTGGAGGCCCTGGTCGACCAAACCCTAATTTGGTGACACTAGCGATCTTGAGGCTTGATCCACTTAGAATGCTGCAACCTTTTGCTTGATTCTTGATATGGGAGTCCTCTTGATCCATTGTGGATGTTTGAGAGGTTAGACAAGTTGAAGATCATGTCAATTCTTGATCGATCCTTTGTCTAAGGCTCAGAGAGGGCTTGAAACCCTAAATTTTGATAGTAGTGAATGCTCACCCATCTTTGGGGAGACTGATGAGGTATGATGGTTTACCCATATTACGATGAGGATTTGCCCAATGATGGGAAATCTTAGTGGTCAAAATTTGGGGTATGACAATGGGGGAGTCTTAGTCCGCAAATGTGATATGTGTCATTACGGTATCCTTGTTATTGATATTTAGTACCTATCTATTTAGCATTAGCCTGGCAGCGGCGTACCGTTTTAGAGTTATGTCGTGCCTATGTTCAGATATTATGCTTATTGTTTTCATTGTGTTGGGAGTTTGCTTGAGGACAAGCAAAGGTCTAAGTGTGGGGGAGTTTGATAACAAGAAATCATATCATGTTAGGATCATTGCGCATATTATTTGTCCATATTTTATCGAGTTTTATTGAATTTTACTTCGTTTTATTGTGTTTTGCAGTTATCAAGTTCATCCGTTGCGGATTCGGAAGCAAACCGGAAAAGGAGTGGGAGAATAGCAAAAAGTGCAGCAAAAGAAGCAATTATGCCTCTGTCGCTGATATGGCGTTCGACATAGGTAGCCATCACCCTACCTGCCACATCATTTAACGTGAAGAAGGCAACGGCGTTTACCATTGCCCAATGGCATTCGCCATTAGTTCGCAGTAGCCGTTTTTCAACAGCAGCAGTTTCATGCAGTTTTTGTTAACCTTTTTTCCCTCCACTTTCATGCACGTCCCATGGGCAGTTGCAGGGCTAGTTTCTCTATATATAGGACCTTTGGGACACATTCCGGGGCATCCAAGATATGCGGAAGCGCTGCAGAAACTCCGATTAGTTTTTAGGCACAAAATTTACCTGTAAAAGCGGCAATAACTCACATCGAGGGATTGTCGCAACTGTTTTTCTATTTTTATTTTCCTTGTACTGTACTCTTGGATCGTAATTTCAAGCCTGCCGAAATTCGCATTTTCAATTGCGTTTACTTTAATTTCAGGTTTTTACTATTTCTCGTTTTTACTTGTCATTGCTTTTAATTATTGTTTAACATGATAGTTTTAAATTTGCTAAGTATGAACATGTTAGTTGTAGTTAAAATAATGTCTGGCTAAACTTAATTGAGACCGGCGTATGAAGACCGTCGTTACCGACGGGACTCGGTATAAAACTTTAGGTGGGAACTTATGATTGTGTGATAGTTTTGGATTTAGTTTCCAAATTGCATGTCCTATTATTTCGACACGAGAGTGAGGAATAAACTAAAGTTCAGACCGATTGCGCGAGAGTGTGAGGAATGAACTGGATAGTGGAAACTAGACATCGATTCTAAAAACATCGAGAGCGCTTTAGGCATCGTTTAGAATCTCATTGACTTTGAAAACACGCTTTTTAATTGAAACGAGCGAGCGAGAGCAAAATCTAGTGGTCTGAAAGTGTGGTTCTCGTCGATAGCGCGAGAGTGTGAGACGAAGTCTTTAAGTCGGTATTTTCTACGGAATTAAGTTCAGTCGTAATTAACATCCGATTTCTACAAGTCCCTTAGGCAAGCGGAATCCATATTCCGGGCTCGTTTCATCATTATTTTCAGACCGTTAGAAATTAGTATTTTTCTTCCCGTTCGTAATCTGTTAATCATTAGCCTTAGCTTTGTATTGCAATGATAGATAACATTAGTTTAATGATCAATCCCTGTGGGTTCGACAACCTTTTTAAAACTAAACGAACAACTGTATTCTTGCAGTCAGTATCCGATGGACACGTCAGTGTCGTGTGGTCATGCGATCTTAAAAAGCTTTTTATAAACGAAAGACATTTTGTCTTAAGATGATGCAAATAAATGTTTCATCCACCATCTTTGAGTTGAGATAAGTGATGTTTTCCCATGAATGTTGATACTTAGAAATCCATTCAATGTGATGCAAACGTCAGCTCCTCACATGTTTTGGGTAAAACAATGTTTTCCGTCGATTAATACAAGATATCTTTAGCTAAAATCGACCAACAAATAAACATTTTCTACCCAGAACTACGTAAGCCTTGAATTCTCTATTGCACCTAGAGATACTTAGGTGCAGGATTGCGAAATCTTGTCAGGCTCCCTAATAATAAAAAACATTTTTAGGTCCCTTTTCATTAGTAAAAAAACCAAAAACATTTTTCTGTTTTTTTCTATCCCAAATATGTAGAAGTTCACAAACTAACATAAGCTAACATTCAGTCGACACTAATTAAATGGTTCCCATCCAGTACATTGGACGTGAGGGGTGTTAATACCTTCCTCTTGCGTAACTGACTCTCGGACCCTGATTTGGTTGCGACGACCAATATCATTGTCGTTCTTTTTAGGTTTTATCGATATATTCCCTTTCCCTATTTGGGAATAAATAAAGTTCGGTAGTGACTCTATTAAGTTCATCCCGCGAGCGTGCAATTGCGCTTCGCGAGGTCGTGTTCTCATTTTTCGAGGTACGACACATAGATAGAACAAGAGCTATGCTGAAAACAGCAGGAATGACCAAGTCTTTCTAGGCAGAAGCCGTAAAACTGCCTGTTACATGATCAATCGATCTTTATCAACTACAATGGGTTTGAAAACACCAATGGAGATTTAGAACAGAAAGCCACCTTATTATTCTTCCTTGCATGTGTTTGGATGTACCGTGTACACGATGTACAACTCCTAAGAAAGAACATAACTAGATCCAATGTCTATAAAATGTATATTATTGGGTTATGCTGACAACGTGAAGGGGTATCATTTATGGGATCCCACTACTGGCAAGCTTGATGTAAGCAGAGATGTAGTCTTTGCAAAAAAATAAGCTGAAAAGTGACCAGAAACATGACAACATTGCCAAAGAAACTACTGCTATTGAGATAGAAATGAAGTTTAAAGAAGACGATTCTTCTGAAGTAGAACTAGAGGAACAAACACCAGATGAGTCCAATAATACATACGTTCAACAATTATCACGTCAAATTATAACACCAACTTGACATTCAAACTATGTAATGATGACTCATGATGCATATTTTCTTTTAAAAGAAGAAAGGGAGCCATCAATCTTTCAGGAGACTGAAAAAAGCTCAGGTGCTTCTCAGTGTATAACAACAATGCATGAAGAAATGAAAGCCTTGCATAGAAACCAAACATGGGAACTTGTTGAACTTCCAAAGGGTCGGAAAGCCACCAGGAACAAATGGGTATATAAGATCAAATGAGATGGTAATGATCAAGTAGAACAATATCGTGCAAGATTGGTGGTTAGAGGGTATGCTCAGAAAGAAGATATTGATTTCAATGAAATATTCTCTCCAGTTGTTAGACTCACCACTATCAGAATAATTCTGGCTATGTGTGTTGCATTTGATTTACATCTTGAACAATTAGATGTAAACACCACTTTTCTTCATGGAGAGCTTGAAGAAGAAATATATATGCTCAAACCAGAAAGTTTTGAAGAGCAAGGAAAGGAAAACTTGGTTTGCAGGTTGTTCAAATCTCTATACGGTATAAAACAGGCGCCCATATGTTGGTACAAGAGATTTGATTCTTTCATAGTTATCCTTGGATACAACAGACTTAATTCAGACCATTGTACATACTACAATAGGTTTAGTAATAATGATTTTATCATTTTGTTATTGTATGTGGATGACATGTTGGTGGTACGCCACAACAAAGATCAAGTCAAAGAATTGAAGGCACAATTGGTTAGGGAGTTCGATATGAAGGACTCGAGCCAGCAAACAAGATTTTAGGGATGCAAATTCACCGAGATAAAAAAGATATGAAGATTTGGATTTCTCAAAGAAATTATCTACGAAAAGTTTTGTGGCACTTCAACATGCAAGACTGTAAGCCAATATCTATCCCACTTCTTATCAATTATAAATTATCCTCAATTATGAATCCTAGCAATGAAGTGGAGAGGATGGAAATGTCTCGAGTTCCACATACATCAGCGGTGGGAAGCCTTATGTATGCCATAATATGTACAAGGCCAGACATTGCACAAGCAGTGGGAGCGGTCGGTTGATTTATGGCAGATCCTGGTAAAGGGCTTTGGGATGCGGTTAAATGAATCCTGAGATATATAAAAGGAAACTCAGATGTTGCGTTATGTTTTTGAGGATTGAAATTTATTGTAAAGGGTTATGTTGATTTAGATTTTGCAGGTGATCTTGATAAATGAAGGTCTACTACTAGTTATGTGTTCACACTTGTAGGAGGGGCAGTAAGTTGGCTGTCAAAATTACAATTTTTCGTAGCTCTATCTACTACAAAAGTTGAATATATGGCAGGTACGCAAGCTTGCAAGGAAGTTATTTGGATAGAAAGGCTAATGGAAGAACTCAGGCACAGTCAACAACAAATTGTTGTGTATTGTGACAATCAGAGAGTTTTGCACATTGCAATGAATTCAACTTTCATTCGAGAACAAAGCACATAAGTGTTCAATACCATTTTGTTCAAGAAGTAGTAGAGCAGGGAAGTGTTGATATGCAAAAAAATTCACACTAAAGATAATCTAGCAGATGTTATGACAAAGTTAATCAATGCTGACAAATTTACTTGGTGTCGATCCTCCCACGACGTGGTGGAAAGTTCACAAAATTGACTTTAAGTGGAAGATTGTGAAGATATAAAATCACATTTAAGTGATGGAAATGGTTAGCACCATAAAATCTTTTTACTAAATAAAAGGTGGTAAAGTTTTTACTATATAAACTCTAAGGATGAGAATAAGTTTCTCTTGTTCCTTTAAATAGAATAGTAACAATAGTTATATAAATAGAAACTATTGTGTATTCATCATGATATCTACATTGAGAGAAATATACAAAAAGAATACATTAAAGTTTCTCATCTTTATTTTAGTTGTGTAATAATATTATGTTATTCTGGTACCCAACACAAGAGAGACTCTGAATAGCTCAATCACATTATTCCTATTGTACAGAACAAAAGCGGTTGACTGTGCCACTCCCTATGATCTGCTTTGTCTTCCAAAGACAACTCTCGCTCATCTTCGAGTATAGGTAGATCAAACAAGTGGTCCCCAGCTTTACTCGTGAATCGTAGCGAGGTCGATGAACTACTTATGGTTCATCCCTTAAAATGGATTGGATACAATATTAATAAGAGATTGACCAACCTTATGGACTCAAATTTGTCAAAGGAAATAATGGTGGAACTTACTTGCCATTGCCACCAGGTTTGTGCTCTTCATTTTATTTTGAGACTTAGGGTTTCTTTGTTTGCTATATCATCATCTTCAAGACTTAGGGTTTCTTTGGGTTGTTTTATTTACTTGAATAAAGACTTGTGAGACTGTTTGAAAGCGTTTGTGGAAACTATACATCACATTTTCACAAGTTGTTTTCAGTTTATTTTCACAAGTTGTTTTAGTTATAGAGAATATCTTATACATAATCATTTTAGGATAAGCGCTTAGTTAAGTTGTTTATCCAAACAGGGCCTTATTTGATAAAGGTTGAGCTTATGATAAAGAAATTGTTCATGTGCATTAAATATAGGCCTATAGCATTTGAGATATATGACTGAATCGACCTGTTTAACATTTGCAATGCTGTTTTTGGGACCCAAATTTGGCTAGCCGCGGAATATTATACACAATTCGCTAAAGAATAGGCCCGTTACTCATAAGAATGCAGAAAAGAATTAATGGTATCTTCCTGATAATCCTAATGTCCATGACTTTCTTGTTTAAATGCTAAAGGAATGCTAATACGAGGAAGCATTTGAGCCCGATGAAACAGCAGTGGCAAGTTATAATGTTGCTTCTTGTTACTCTAAGCTAAACCAGGTATATCTGTTTCTTCACTCTACAAATTCTATGTGCTGCATTCTACTACTATGTCATTGGTTTTGGATCATTTTTTTGAGTGTCCAGTAATTCCTCTATATATGTAGATTCAATCCCTCAACCACATATTTTCAATGATTAGTGTTATAACATGTCAAAACTATTTACAACAGCATCTTTTCAATGATTAGTTTTATAACATGTTCCATCTTAATAGTATATATCAATTAAGTCCCACATTGGCTAGAACATCACACAAACAAGTGTTTATAAATGTTTGACATGCTAGTTAGTTCGCCGAGCTGAGTAGCGCCAGCTTGTGACCCATGTGGGGGTAATAAGGTGATGGAACATGGCTAAGGCTTAACAGGTTGGTCTGGTGGGTTCCACCATGCTGGCCTGCCCGCTCCAAGTTGCGAGTTGACCCATGGTACTTGTGCGAAGGCACGGGTCTTGTGGGTCTTAGACAGGAGGGTACAACGTGAGGCTGGTTTCATAGAGCAACGAACACTTCCTACTCCTGACAGTGGAGGGATCACGGGCCGCTGCACCTCCAGTCCACAAAACCTGGTGAGCCTTGCCCCTTGAACCATCTCTTTTTTGGGTGGTGGGGTTCACTTATTGAGGTCCTGCCATGTGCTTGCACCTGTTGCTAAAATTGAAACAATCAGGTTGGTTGTTGGTCTAGCAAATATAAACATTTGGCACACATGTCAGGTGGACGTGAAGTGTGCATTCCTTGATGGCCCCTTAGACGAAGAAGTTTATGTCGCACAACCAGCTGGGTATGTGAAACTAGGCGAAGAAGGAAAGGTGTACACACTTCATAAAGCCCTGTATGGACTTAAGCAAGCTCCAAAAGCTTGGAATAAGAAAATCGACAGCTTCTTAAGGGAGAAGGAATTTGTGAAGTGTTCAAGAAGTTAAGGTCTACGATGAATGTAGATAGTTTAGACACAATGAATTAGGTGGCGTGTTAAATATGTAATTCATTATTTTAAAAAGATTTGATTTGATTTAGAAAGATCAGATTTGATCTAGAAATATTAGATTAGATATTTTTGGGCTTTTATAGTTTGGGCTTTAGCTTCGATTGTGTCACATTTATTTTTGTAGTAGTTTCATTTTTTACCAATTAATGATAATTTATGAATATACTGCTTATATTGATAGAATGATAATTTATGGTATTAGCATTGGTCATGTTTGTTTTTTGTAGAAGGTCTTTAATGTATTTGTATTTTGATAGAGTGATGGTGCCAAAAGGGTAGGGCTTCAAGTGTATGATCCTAAATCAATTGATCAAATGAGATGGTAATGATCAAGCAGAACAATATCGTGCAAGATTGGTGGTTAGAGGGTATGCTCAGAAAGAAGATATTGATTTCAATGAAATATTCTCTCCAGTTGTTAGACTCACCACTATCAGAATAATTCTGGCTATGTGTGTTGCATTTGATTTACATCTTGAACAATTAGATGTAAACACCACTTTTCTTCATGGAGAGCTTGAAGAAGAAATATATATGCTCAAACCAGAAAGTTTTGAAGAGCAAGGAAAGGAAAACTTGGTTTGCAGGTTGTTCAAATCTCTATACGGTATAAAACAGGCGCCCATATGTTGGTACAAGAGATTTGATTCTTTCATAGTTATCCTTGGATACAACAGACTTAATTAAGACCATTGTACATACTACAATAGGTTTAGTAATAATGATTTTATCATTTTGTTATTGTATGTGGATGACATGTTGGTGGTACGCCACAACAAAGATCGAGTCAAAGAATTGAAGGCACAATTGGCTAGGGAGTTTGATATGAAGGACTCGGGGCCAGTAAACAAGATTTTAGGGATGCAAATTCACCGAGATAGAAAAGATATGAAGATTTGGATTTCTCAAAGAAATTATCTACGAAAAGTTTTGTGGCACTTCAACATGCAAGACTGTAAGCCAATATCTACCCCACTTCTTATCAATTATAAATTATCCTCAATTATGAATCCTAGCAATGAAGTGGAGAGGATGGAAATGTCTCGAGTTCCATATACATCAGCGGTGGGAAGCCTTATGTATGCCATAATATGTACAAGGCCGGACATTGCACAAGCAGTGGGAGCGGTCAGTTGATTTATGGCAGATCCTGGTAAAGAGCTTTGGGATGCGGTTAAATGAATCCTGAGATATATAAAAGGAAACTCAGATGTTGCGTTATGTTTCTGAGGATTGAAATTTATTGTAAAGGGTTATGTTGATTTAGATTTTGCAGGTAATCTTGATAAAAGAAGGTCTACTACTAGTTATGTGTTCACACTTGTAGGAGGGGCAGTAAGTTGGCTGTCAAAATTACAAATTGTCGTAGCTCTATCTACTACAGAAGTTGAATATATGACAGCTACGCAAGCTTGCAAGGAAGTTATTTGGATAGAAAGGCTAATGGAAGAACTCGGGCACAGTTAACAACAAATTGTTGTGTATTGTGACAATCAGAGTGTTTTGCACATTGCAATGAATCCAACTTTCATTCGAGAACAAAACACATAAGTGTTCAATACCATTTTGTTCAAGAAGTAGTAGAGTAGGGAAATGTTGATATGCAAAAAATTCACACCAAAGACAATCTAGCGGATGTTATGACAAAGTCAATCAATGCTGACAAATTTACTTGGTGCCGATCCTCTTACGACATGGTGGAAAGTTCACAAAATTGACTTTAAGTGGGAGATTGTGAAGATATAAAATCACATTTTTGTGATGGAAATGGTTAGCACCATAAAAGCTTTTTACTAAATAAAAGGTAGTAAAGTTTTTACCATATAAACTCTAAGGATGAGAATAAGTTTCTCTTGTTCCTTTAAATATAATAGTAACAATAGTTATATAAATAGAAACTATTGTGTATTCATCATGATATCTACATTGAGAGAAATATACAAAAAGAATACATTAAAGTTTCTCATCTTTATTTTAGTTGTGTAATAATATTATGTTATTCTGGTACCCAACACAAGAGAGACTCTGAATAGCTCAATCACATTATTCCTATTGTACAGAACAAAAGCGGTTGCACGTGGTCAGTCGTCATTGTATTCAGGCGCAACTTGCCACCCAATGATGCGAGGGATGTGGGAGATGATCCATCACTTAAAATAGATTGGATACAATATTAATAACATGTGTAAGAAATGAATTATAAAAATATTAGTAAAAAGAAATTATCGTAAGAAACGTGCAACTCCCTATGATCTGCTTTGTCTTCCAAAGACAACTCTCGCTCATCTTCGAGTATAGGTAGATCAAAGAAGTGGTCTCCAGTTGTACCCGTGAATCGTAGTGAGGTCAATGAAGTACTTATGGTAAACCACATTGACATAGATTGCACTTTTATCCACAAACATGGACGTGTCAACCAAAAGCAAGAGGTAACACTTCAATGCACACTACCGATGATACTCAACCTGCACGTCATTGACACTACTATCAAATGTACCTAAAACATGAATGTATGAGTTATAAAATGCTTGAAAGGAAGAATTATAGCTCAATTAAATATCCCTAAAGACTATGACAAACTCAAAACAAATCATTTACAAATATAAATAATATAATAAATTAATATTTCTAATACACACTATCTTATTAATATTCTCATAATTTAAACAAAAGAGAATTAGTACTATTAAATAAAAATTAATCAATTACCACCACATTAATATGATAATACAAATCATTAAATAGTTAAGTTATAAATAAATGATATAAATGATTTTAGATTAATTATAAAATTTCGCGGCAAATTGACAGAGCTCTCAATCGTTCTTATTTTCTTCCCACCGCCAAGTTGTTTTGTTGAAGAAACCCTTCTTCTTATACTCTCTCAAACACTAACAAAATCAAAACCGTTACTTTTTGTGGTCAAAGCTTCATCTGATATTGGGTCAGAATCATCCAAAGAAGAAGGAGAAGAGGGACCGTATGAAGAGATTGACCAACCTTATGGTGGAACTTACTTGCCATTGCCACCAGGTTTGTGCTCTTCATTTTATTTTGAGACTTAGGGTTTCTTTGTTTGCTATATCATCATCTTCAAGACTTAGGGTTTCTTTGGGTTGTTTTATTTTCTTGAATAAAGACTTGTGAGACTGTTTGAAAGCGTTTGTGGGAACTTTACATCACATTTTCACAAGTTGTTTTCAGTTTATTTTGACACGCTCTCCATCATTGCTTTAAAAATAGCTAATAGTTTATATAATAACAGTTTCATTTTTGTTTTGTTTTTTTTAGTTATAGAGAATATCTTATACATAATCATTTTAGGATAAGCGCTTAGTTAAGTTGTTTATCCAAACAGGGACTTATTTGATCAAGGTTGAGCTTATGATAAAGAAATTGTTCCGTGTGCATTAAATAGAGGCCTATAGCATTTGAGATATATGACTGAATCGACCTGTTTAACGTTTGCAGTGCTGTTTTTGGGACCCAAATTTGGCCAGCTGCGGAATATGGAATAACAATGTACACAATTCGCTAAAGAATAGGCCCGTTACTCATAAGAATGCAGAAAAGAATTAACGGTATCTTCTTGATAATCCTAATGTCCATGACTTTCTTGTTTAAATGCTGAAGGAATGCTAATACGAGGAAGCATTTGAGCCCGATGAAACAGCAGTGGCAAGTTATAATGTTGCTTCTTGTTACTCTAAGCTAAACCAGGTATATATGTTTCTTCACTCTACAAATTCTATGTGTTGCGTTCTACTACTATGTCATTGGTTTTGGATCATGTTTTTGAGTGTCCAGTAATTCCTCTATATATGTAGATTCAATCCCTCAACCACATCTTTTCAATGATTAGTGTTATAACATGTCAAAACTATTTACAACAGCATTTTATTTGATTCTTTATGTTAGAGCCAGTCCACTCCAAATAAATGCTACATCTAGACAAATATAAATTGTTGATGTTGTGATTTTGCTGTGACTCGTAATATTATGGTAAAATACAAGCAACAATAACTGTTGTTGTAATTCCGTTGTGGAAATTTCTATAGTTTATATATTACAACTGCAATTGTGGATTGCAGACAACAATTTAAAATTTTGGCTATCATTACTAGACATGTAATAATGTTGCATGTATTGTATCAGCTAGTAGTAAGTCTTCTATGAGTAGAATCAGCCCAAGATTCCTTCTCTGCCAACATTCTTGTTGGTGACAAATATTAACTATCTTAAGGAAACATGCTTGTTTAAAGAATAAGGATCAGAAGGAAAAAAATATAAGAATATATAAGTAAACAAAGAGTGAGATCAAAACACACTTGTTCAGCTGTGCGAGTTATACAAGTAAGACTATTTAAAAAGACCACATTTAGATTGCTAATCTGTTATTCTTAGTACTTACCAAGTAAATATACCCTATTGAAAATACTCCAGAGTCCATAGTATCTTTACATTTAATGAGGAATTGAAGTATATAGTTCTTAACTTAGATATTAACTAGATCTGACTGTTAAGAGTTGACAAATTTCTAAACTGTATGGATCAAGAAATCCTAACTCATTTTGATATAGAATCAGGCCAAAATGCCTTTTCTGGCAACATTCTTGTTGGTGACAAATATTAACTATCTTCAGAAAACATGATTGTTTATAGAATAAGGATCAGTAGAAAAAAAACATAAGGATAGTATAAGAATATATAAGTAAACAAAGAGTGAGATCAAGACACACTTTTTCAGCATAGTGATCGTTCTTTGCCAATCTGTTACTCTTTTCAACAGAGGACCATGTCATTCTATGTGCTTACCAAATAAATATACCTAATTGAAAATACTCTAAAGTCCATAGTATCTTTACATAGTGTTCTTCAAAAACTTCAACTTACTTGTTTCTTTGATGAGGAATTGAAGTATACGGTTCTTAATTTAGATATTAACTAGACTAAGACACGGATCTAACTAGTAAGAGAGTTTCCAAAACTATGTAAAGATCAAGAAATCAAGTAATTCTTCACAAAATTTGTTATTGGAATAGGAGGAGGCCGCGCGAACGCAGGCCCCCACTGCAACAAATTATGATGTAGGTTCCACCACTTGGGTAGACCTTAGGGAAGCACCCCTCCTAAGTGCAATGGAGGTCACTCTTCTAGGCCATGGTCCTTCATGATCAACCATTGACCCCATCCAGGTAAGTATGTTGCAATGATGGTATTCAAGTTCTTTTATACTCTTGCTTATCTTAATACCTTTCACCTTCTTTCGATGTGGGACTCAATACCTCCCACCCTCTACTACTTTTTATTTTTTCACTTGAAAGCGACTAACTTCAAGCATGACAGGTTTCCTTTGGCTTTTTATTATTGAATTGGATATTTCCTTCCTTATTACTTTTAGATGAATTGAAAACTGGTATTTGCACATCAAATTTAAGAAAAAGATCTGGATGAATTTTAACTACCCTATTCATGTGTTTAATAGTGAGATCTTTCACCAGACAGCTGGATGAAAACTAACTACCCTATCCTACACCACTGCATCATCATAAAACTATGTAGACATTAACTCCAGCTTGTATAGCATTCTAAGTAGTGTTATAACATTCTCTCCATTACGTCTCATTGGGCAATGGTTCATTTTGACTTAAGACAGAGTAGTCACGTCAACTATTCTGTTGAATGTATGTTATATACTGCGTTCATGTGCTAGGAGAATTTGTGATGTTCAAATATTTCATAAGAAATAACCCCTTTGGGTGGGCACAAGACAGTTTAGCTGACTAAGGAATTGATTTAGCATTTGTGATGTTCAAATATTTCATAAGAAATAACCCCTTTGGGTGGGCACAAGACAGTTTAGCTGACTAAGGAATTGATTTAGCAGTATGATTGTGTCACATTTATTTTTGTATGATTGTGTCACATTTATTTTTGTAGTAGTTTCATTTTTTACCAATTAATGATAATTTATGAATATACTGCTTATATTGATTGAATGATAATTTATGGTATTAGCATTGGTCATGTTTGTTTTTTGTAGAAGGTCTTTAATGTATTTGTATTGTGATAGAGTGATGGTGCCAAAAGGGTAGGGCTTCAAGTGTATGATCCTAAATCAATTGATAGTTCACTAATATTTTAACTAATATTTAATAATTTCTTGCCCAATAAACTTAACACATGTATGAATCAAGTTCAGAAAAGTAAAAAGTATTAATTAGAGGACCTTAAATTTGAACTAGGTTTGGTGGGGTGTGCCAGGCTATTGCAATAGTGCAACGCAAAAGCGACACTTGAGACCCAATAGCAAGCTATTGAAGTGGACTCTCCCCCTCAAAAAATAAATTTAATATCGTGTGGACCGTTGGCCCACATATCAGATATTAAACTGATAAGAACAGATACTACACTTGATCTTAGCCAAAAGGCCGAGAAAGGTATGAATTGAAATGCATGCTAGCTGTGCTTTTTATATCTGACATCTTTTCTGCATTTTTTCTATCTTTGAGATGTGGGACTTTAATACTAATTTGGAGTGACGAATGCCTGCAGCATCAAAATTACACCCAAGCTCTTAACTATAAACCTTTTAATTAAGTTGTTTATTTCTACGGAGTCTTATTTGGCCAAAGTTGAGCTTATGATTATGGATTTTGATATTGCATTAAAATTTTGTTGATGAAGCACCGCATTGAATATGTATGGCTTTTGTACTTCGAGACTAATGATATCGTATCATGCTTACAAGTAATTAATTGGAGGCCTCTATGGTTGTGTATTTGATGTTACATTAAAAATTTGGTGATGAATACATCTTTTGAATATGACTTTAGTACTTCAAAACAATATATGCATATGACAAAGCAATAGTGATAGCAAAATGTTGAACATCTGCGATGCTGTTTTTAGTACTCATGCATTTTCACAATGTTTTCCTCACTGAACTTAGCTCGCTGTTTCCATTTTTTTCCGCAGGAAACAGTGGAAACTGGTCGTAATCCAAATTATGTTGAAACCAGCACTTGTTGAATGAAATCATGGAAGGAGGTACAAAATGAAATAACATTCAAACCTTACAGTTTAATACTTTATGATGTGTAATGCGATGGATGAAGTTTAATTGGAAGCCCTTTTTCAGGTTCTAGCATAGGATCATACTTGAAGTTCTCCTCAGGATTAACTAAATCCCACTTGAAACGTTTCACAATATAATGCATAAACACGAGTATCCCTAGCCGAGCAAACTCTTGTCCCAGACACATTCTAGGTCCTCCTCCAAATGTAACATATGAATAAGGTATTGGCCCTTCTCCCTCAAATCTTGATGCATCGAAATTTTCAGGATTTGTAAACAGTGTTGGATCCATGTGTGTTGTACGAGTGTTCCAATGCAACTGTCAAAAACACCATTCACACATGATTTATCATAAGCACACTTGTTTTCTACAAAGCATGGACATCAAACACAACACCAACACGGACATATCGACATTGCTATAATTTGAAAAAATAGATAATTTGAACTTAATTACAATTATTAGTGTCGATGTTTGACACTAACACAAACACATATTTTTTCAGAGTGTCGGTACTCCATAGTTTATTTTACTAGAATCTTAATAAAGATGCGTGATTAACATACCTTCCAATCAATAGGGATGTTATAATCAGCATAGGTCAAATCCTTCATAGCATTTCTATAAGCACCGTTGGCTGGCGGCGACAGCCTCAAAACTTCAGATGCAGCATTCCAAGAGTATTTCATTTTTTGAACATCCTCCCATTGTAATAACTCTACTTCCTCTTTCCCTTGACTAATTTCAAGTTGTTCTGTCATTTAAAATAAACAAAATTCAATATTTATCCTAGTCAAATTTTAATTAAAAGTTCTCGTGTTCCGACATCAAGTCTGTTGCATTGCACAAAAGACCAGTGCAACAAACTTAAAAGTCAGATCATCTTGAAATGAATGCTCGAATATTTCATTGATAACCTTTCAACACTTCGTAAACTTCAGGCAAATTTCCAAGATACTTCATGATCTATAATATTAATGAACTAGAAGTGTCATGGCCAGCGAAAAGAAGTAGTAACATGTTATCAAGAATCTCCGCTTCACTCATAAACCTTCCACTTGTGTCAGATGTAACAAGTAAATGTGATAAAGGGTCTTGTGTAGATGATGCTTTCTTTTCTTCATAATCAATTTAATTTCTTTCTTTATTGTATCTGCAGCTTTCATTGCCTTATGAAACCTTGTTCCTGGAAAATTGATGGAGAAGCTAATGACTCCTTTGAGAAATTCTTCAAAATATGATAAAAGGTTTGATATTTGGATAGGATCTTCCATGCTTAAAAATAAGCAATAAGCCAATTCAAATGTGTATAGACAACAACCTGCTCCTTCCCTTTCAAAAAGTGAAAACTAAGAAGTATTAAACTTCTGATCATTATAAAATTATTTAAAAAGTAAAAAATTGCAAAAAAAAAAAAGAAGAATTGACAGAACCAATCGCGGTTCAACTAGAATAAGTATAATCAGAATCAAATCAACTAACAAACTAGCTAGTTTCTAATTTAACCGATTGAACTGACTAATTCGTTTGTTTTTTTTCTCAAAAATTTGGTATCTGACTTTGCGACCGACTAATCTAAGGGAACTAATCTCACTGCCCATTAGCGGGGCCCTATTTAAATTCAGACATAAGTTATGTATAGATTGATCCAACACATAAATTGTTAGCATCTAATAGGATTCAAACCTATGATCTTGAGAGGATCATACTCTCAGGTTTCACCTGCAAACTGTTTACCGGACCAGTTTTAAAATCATAAACACCAAATGGACAATTTTTATAAATTTAATCAACAAACTATGATCAAATGGAAGGAACATCCTACCCTAAGCCTGTATTGGTGACAAAAATTCTTATCTTTCCAATGTTTGTTGATATGATGCTGAGCAATCCTATCCATTTTTGGCAGGTAATTTCTGAGTGTTTCTGGATTAAGAAAACTCATAAGCAACCTTCTAATTATCTTTGCTTCATCACCAACTTCATTAACAAGAGACAACCTTAACAGCTTCTTAACTGAACTTGGCCACCACAATTGAACATTCTTGTTTTCATTGTTAAACAAGAATTTGTTCCCAGCTGTTCCACAAATCACAGCAACATTCTCTCCAAACAGTGATGTCTTGAAAAACTGGAAGGTTTCTCCAATAATAGGTAATCCTAAGATTCCCTTGGGAAGATTCAGCTTTCTGAATTTGATAATTCTTGTGATGAAATGCAAAAACAGGACAAAAAAGTGCCAAAACTGTTGGTAAAAACTATGAGCTTAATCATCTCCATAGAAGGAACAAATAATAGTGGAGGCTTAAGATGAATGATAGACAATTATAGATTGGTTTTTGAAGATTAAAGTTTCAACTACAACCATATATTCAAACTACATACTCATTATGTATCTCATGTTTGATGTTTTCAATACATATTAAAGGAATTGCAGAAACATCAACATGTGTATAGAACTGACCATTGACATTAAAATGCTAGTTTATAGTGGAATGCACATGTAACATTGACAATGACACACGTTTACTTATTTAGAAGTCATGATCTTGTTAAACATAATTAGTTCAATTATTGGTTTATTGTTATTAGTTTATCTATAGCCATTCTTTGTTTTATGGGCTTTCTGTTAGACCCACATTAAATATTGAAACTTGTTAATTTTATTGTAAGGTGAAAAAACATCATATGAAAATTCAAAAATACTCAATTGATTTTAGAAATGCATATTCGGACGTACTATTTACCTCATTGAAACATGCTCTAACTGAGTCTCACCTCATATTTTTCTAAAATTTATTTCGGAGATGTATCTCCAAACTAATTCTATCAATTTATTCCTATTTAAACTACTCAGTGACTTTTTCGAAAATGCATTTTTGAATTTGTAGAAATTTGAAAACCCATCACCTTTGTTTGTCCGTTAGTTTCGGATATGCATTTCTGAAACGTGATTTTTAACATTACAGAATCCTGCATGAACAAACACCATTATCATTTTTCTATAATGTGCAGCTAATTTATTTATCTCAAAAGTGATAGTTTATACTAGAATGCACATGTCATGACATTGACAAAACAAATTTAATTATTTAGAAGTCATGTTCTTGTTAAACATAATTAGTTGAATTATTACATTACTTATATTGATTTGTTGTGGGAGAATTTCTTTTCTCACTTCTATACCTTCTCACAAATCTTTTGTGAAAACCAAAAAAAAAACTTTTAGAGTTCGGAAATACATCTCCAGACGCATCCATTTTTCACAAAATTAAAAGAAAATGAGTGAGTCACCCATATTATACTTAGTTTTAGTCTGGAGTTGTATTTCCGAACGTATATTTGGTATATTTTGGAGAAGCATATCCGAAAATGACACTGATACTTCAGAACAGAAACAAGGACCATATGAGAGATCTAAAAACCACAATAACTTTACATTAAATTAAAATACTTAACATTACATAGAGGCGTTAACATAAATTTAACATTACATATCGTTTTAAATAGATAGTTGAGAATGTTGCAACATATTGATAATATCTTCGACGAATTTCACAATCTTTATATTCACTTCAATCGGACTCTTTGATTCATAACGGTGAAAAGTACTCCACATAACCTTTAAATCTTCATTCGTCTTCAGTTCAAAGTTGGTGAATTATATCTTTCCTTCGCTGTCAAACAAGGGTGAATGATACTCGAGTTTGACAACTCTTCAATTTTCTGGATATCACAAGAGAGTATTCAATTTGGATATCAGATAAGCGAGAAATGTGTCCTCAGTGACCTATATCACACAAAAATGCGTTATTCTGAGATCCACCTCATTCTGATCAAAATATGATCTGAAGATGCATCTCCGCATATTATTTGGGTGTATTCAAAATACATCTCTGAAATGTCCACTGAAGTCCTTTTATAGGTATTGGAAGCATGGTAATTGCAAGGGAAATTCCTTTGGAGATGCTTCTTCGAAAATCCCCCTGAATGGTTTTTAGAACACCATTATCGTCCCAACATTATAATTTTTTTAAGCCAAGTTATATTAACGTAAAATCAAAGTAAAAATCAAGTTTAATTAAAGGTAAATGAAAGTAAAAATTCATACAGTAATTCAAAAATCCAACATCATACATAATATTTGTCCGAAAATACAAAAAAATAATACATCCAAACATTAATTGTTGCGCATGTCGAATCACATGCCTTCTCCTCCTCTGACTGTACTCCACAACATTTTGTAACTCGACAATCATGTTCTCCAGGAGGACCAATTAGAGAGTGTCATCCTTAAAGAGTCTTGACTTTATGCATATTCTACCCTTCTCTATAACACGTTGACAGACCGCTGTCACACTCTCGACTTGGTCATCGTGAACCTCAAGTACCTTCTAGTTAACTGGATGTAGGGGTGTTCACGGGCCGGTTTGGTTCGATTTTGAAAGAATATGATACCTAAACCGATCAAAAATATATGGATTAGTTTGGAATGAATTTGCATTTTTTTTATAAAACTCAAACCTAACCAGATCGATAAACAACGGGCTGGTTTGGGTTGGATTGATCAGATACATTAGAAATAAATGTGAAAAATTATTTTAAAAAAAAATTATTTTACATCAACTAATTTTCCATAATACTATAAAGTCTCTAATTTTTTCATTTCTCCATATAGGTTGTGAATGTCACAAATGGTGTTTCATTTTTTTATCATTGAAGTTGAATACCTTATACTAGTTTCCATGATAATGATAATATAAAGTATATGAATTAGTTATGGTTGATTCAGGTAGACAAGCTCATGAGTAGAATTTTGTAAATCCGTTGCCCAAACCAATTAACATCGGGTTTCATTGGTTCGATTCGGTTTTAGCCTTAACTAATAAATTGTCCAACCCAAACACCATGGTTTGGTTTGAATTCCAGTTTGGTTCGAATTTGTCAGAACCAATGAACACCCCTAGCAAACCTAGGTAGTCTTCTAGTAGCGTCTGGTGTCATGATAAAGTGTGACACCCTATAGAACCATGTCATGTAGTCGTCTGCCACAACCCACTGTATAGAAGTTGACAGTTGGCGATAATCCTCTGGTATCAAGTGACTCTCAAATTCATCCAGTATCGCACCAAGATCTTTGCGGCAGACGCCGGGATAAGCGGACCCATATGGAGGTCTCTGAATAATCTGCAAGTAGCCAAACTGGCGTATCACTCGCTCAAGCAGATAAGGATACGTGAGAGATAACCTACATGTAAGCCATCAGGAATATAAGCAAATGACGTCAAATTGGCGCGTCTGACGGTGACCCTCATATGCGCAGAAGTAAACGTCATCTTGTACCATACGATCAAGATGTGAAGATATAAAGTCACATTTAAGTGATGGAAATGGTCAGCACCATACAAGCTTTTTTACTGAATAAAAGGTGGTAAAGTTTTTACCATAGAAACATTAAGGATGAGAATAAGTTTCTTTTGTACCTTTAAATAGAATAGTAACAATAGCTATATAAATAGAAACTATTGTGTATTCATCATGATATCTACATTGAGAGAAATATATAGAAAGAATACATTAAAGTTTCTCATCTTTATTTTAGTTGTGTAACAATATTATGTTATTCTGGTATCCAACAGTGGTATTAGAGCATTTGGTTCGTAATCACTAATTCGACTGTTACTATTCTCAAGTGTGGTTGTATACTTTTGTAATGATTGTTAACGTGTAATAGATTTGTTCAAGTACATGATAAAACATACAATATTACTTACGTATATTGTAATATTCATGGTGAAATTGTGTAATCTGATTCAAAACCATGGCAACAAAATTTAAGATTGAGAAATTTAATGGGAGTAATTTCTCACTATGGAAATTAAAGATGGAGGTTCTAAGAAAAGACAATTGCCTAAACGCAATTGATGGTAGACCTGTAGATATCACTGATCAAAAGTGGAAGGAGATGGATGACAATGATGTTGCCAATTTGCACTTAGCAATGGTCGACTCGGTATTGTCAAGTATTATAGAGAAAAAGACTGCAAGGGAGATCTGGGATGTCTTATTAAATTGTACGAGGTCAAGTCATTTCACACAAGAATTTTCTTAAAAACGAGTCTTTACACTTTCTGAATGAATGAATCCATATCAATAACAAATCACATAAACACCATCAATACACTATTTGCTCGGCTCATAACGTCAGATTTCACGATAGCTGAAAATGAACTTGTTGAACTTCTACTTCAGAGTTTACCTGATTCATGAGATCAACTCATCGTCAACATTACAAACAACAATATTGTTGACTCTCTTCATTTTGACGACGTTGCTGGTGCAATTATTGAAGAAGAATCTAGACGCAAGAATAAGGAAGAAAAGTTTAAAAAGCAAGCAGAGGCTTTAGTGATAACGAGAGGCAGATCAATGGAGCGGGGATCTAGTGGGAGTTAAGATCTGTGTAGATCAAAACTTCAGATAAGGAAGAATCTCAAATGCTACAATTGTGGTATTAGAGGGCATTTAAAGAGGGAGCGTTAAAACCACAAGAGGAATGAAGAGAAGACATCAGAAGCATCCACCTCTCAAGGTTGTGTTGCCAGTACCTCAGATGATGGAGAAATCTTGTATAGCGAAGCAACAATCGGTTCTAAAGGTGGAAATGCCCTCAATGATGTTTGGATAATAGACTCATGCGCCACATGGCATATGACTCCACGCAAGGATTGGTTTTGCACCTATGAACCTATCTCGGAATGATTTGTATTTATGGGTAATGATCACACTTTAGAAGTTGTTGGGATTGGTACTGTTAGAATAAAGACACATGATGGTACTATTCACAAAATACAAGGGGTACGTCATGTAAAGGACTTGAAGAAGAATTTGTTGTCTATTGGGCAATTTGATGACCTCGGGTGCAAGATCGACACTGAATGTGGAAACTTAAAAGTAGTAAAGGGAAACCTTATGGTGATGAAAGCAGAAAAACTCTTAAATAATATATACATGCTTGTGGGGGATACGTTGCAAGATTCTAATGCATTGGTTGCTGTAGCCAGCCAAGAAGAAACAACAATGATGTGAAATCACAAACTAGGTTATATGTCGGAACATGGTTTAAAAGTTCTTGCAAAACAAAATCTTTTACCCGAGCTTAAGACAGTGAATTTGTCTTTCTGTGAGCAATATGTGACAAGCAAGCAACATAGATTGAAATTTTCCAGAGTAACTACTATAAGCAAATACATACTTGACTTGATACATTCTAATGTGTGGGAGTCACCACAAATATCCATGGGGGGAGCAAAATATTTTGTGTCATTTCTTGATGACCACTCCAGGAGATTATGGGTGTACCCAATCAATAAGAAGTCAAATTTGTTTACATTATTCAAGGAATTCAAATCACAAGTGGAACTTGAAACTCGTAAAAGAATAAAGTGCTTACGAACAGATAATGGAGGAGAATATGTAGATGGTGACTTTTTGAAATTCTGCAAACATGAGGGTATTATAAGATAATTCACAGTTCCATATACGCCTTAACACAATGGTGTAGCGAAGCGAAGAATAACTCTCTCCTAATGTCATACCCTAAATTTCCCCCCACCTAATTCATTTGCATTCATTCCGCTGCAACCATTCGTTTATGTTTCATTCATCTTCATCTCATTATCTGAACTAATTCCTTATGACCGTTTCATATGGTCATAAAGATTTCATTTTCCATACATAAGTCAGGATTAATGGTCACTTTGTTTGATTTATTTGTTCTGATCAGTCCCTGCATGTCCATAATCATCATTTGGTGATGAGTTTCATTTAACCTTGTCAGATTGATTGTTTAAGGTTTATTGTGAACTTTCATTAGGTTTTAGTCGATGCATCACATTTGGTGCTTGATAGCATGAGTAATTAGAGATTTTGTTTTGTGATTTTTAAGGTTTTGCTTTGATTAATTAGGGCTATATATTTGCATTGCATTTCAAAATAAGTTAAAGCACTATTTGATTTTGTCTTGTTTTGGTTCTTATTTATTAAGTTCTAGCAAGAAAGTTTAATTGGTTTATAAGGTTAACTTCTTGTTTTGGTTCTCATTGTGTTGATTGGAAGTAGTAATAATCATAATAATTGTTTTCAAATTCAATTAGAATAAAAAGAGTATAACCATGATGATTTTTTTTTTTTTGGTTCTACTAATTTGAATTAGGTAAGTCAAAATTTTGGTCACATTTAAGAAGAAAATCAACATTATGTGTTACGTTAAAATTAAAAAAAAAATAAACATTCCTT
Organism: Lathyrus tuberosus; assembly: GCA_022829125.1. NCBI lineage: Eukaryota > Viridiplantae > Streptophyta > Magnoliopsida > Fabales > Fabaceae > Lathyrus > Lathyrus tuberosus. Next base: position 5,238,326 of record JALAZF010000126.1, read on the forward strand.
TTTACATTAAATTTAATCACAAAAATAATTTTTAAAAAAAGGATTTCAAAATAATATAAGCATGATAAGTTTTTTTTTTTACATTATAATAAAATGGTACATTGCTTTTACATTAAAATCCAACAAAATAAAAAAATGTTCAAGTGTGGGGGTCCCTCAAGGCTTATTGTTTTGGCTTGTTTTGTTGTCTCATGCGTGAGGCCTCTTTTCTCACTAACCATTGCAGCAAAACTTTTGTTTCTTTGGCCAGAGGTTTTGTCTTGTATATACTTGTAAATGCAGAAGCAGCAGCAATTAACATGAATAGTGAAAATAGGTACAGATAAGAAGTCAAAAACATAAAAGCACAAAAACAGATTATTAGTTTTTCAAAACATAGCAGAACTTTACACTATTTTGATCACACAACCTTTGTACATCAAGAAAGTTAAACAGTCACATTCAATTTGCATCATTCAAACAACATGGGCATTAATTTGTATCACTCTATATCAATTGGTAAACCCTAATCCATAAGATTAGATACCATCAATATAAATACAAAGTTCTGTTATCAGTATTAAAAAAATCATATATCAAAATTTGAAAAATCCATCATACCATATTTGAAACAAAATTTGAAAAGATTCTCACAGCCATATATCATACACATATCAAAACATCTGGGTGTTGTTAGAGTTTCTATAACCACAATGGTAATGTAAGGAGAAAGAAGAATATACACTAATAGCAGAAAATAGAATTTGGCAGCAAGACTGTATATTTCACATTTAGCAGCAATTGAATACAATCTCCAGCAAACATCAAAAAACTGTTTATATGCAATGGACTATTTACACTAAGCCCAATATCTACACCAAGCCCAAAGTATTGAATTACAATTTAACATCCCCCCTTAATTCAAAACTATTACATTGAGACAACATTCAGCATTCTTCTCAATTCCTTGAATCTTTCACTATTCAGTGGCTTGGTCAAAATGTCTGCTATTTGTAGTTCAGTCTTGCAATGTCTGAGCTTGATTCTTCCCTTACCAACTTGGTCTCTAAGGAAGTGAAATTTTGTGTCAATATGTTTGCTCATGCCGTGTGATACAGGGTTCTTGGCCAAATCTATTGTTGATTTGTTATCTACCAACAACTCCACTGCTTCTTCATTCCAAATCCTCAGTTCCTTGAGTAGTGCAGTCAACCACAAAGCCTGACAAGCAGCTGAACATGCTGCTATATACTCTGCTTCACATGTTGACAGAGCTACTACACTTTGTTTCTTAGAATTCCAGGATATGGGGGAACCTGCCAGCAAGAATACTTGTCCCATGGTGCTCCTCCTATCATCCATATCACCACACCGGTCAGGGTCAGAATAGGCTACAAGATGTAACCTGTTGTCTGCTGTATTGTGACATGAAAATAGAATGCCCTGGTTCACAGTTCCCCTCAAATATCTCATTATTCTCTTGGCAGCCTTCATATGTGAATGCCGGGATCACTTATAAACTTGCTGGTCAATCCCACACTGAAAGTTATCCCAGGCCTGCTATGACATATGTATCTTAGACTGCCCACCATTTGTCTGAATAGTGTGCCATCTACATGCCCTTCATCTTCATTTTTTGTCAACTTTACATTTACTTCAGCAGGAGTCTCTACTGATTTGCTTCCCATCATGTTGAACCTTTTCAGTACCTCCATCACATACTTTCTCTGATTCATAGTGATGCCATTTTCTGAGTATAGGAACTCAAATCCCAAAAAATAGGACAATCTGCCTAAATCAGTCATTTCAAATTCTCCTTTGAGCTTTCCTTTGATTTCTTTTATAGCCCTTGGATTGCTGCCAGTGATGACTAAGTCATCAACATACAGACATAACATTAGTAAGCCACATTCCTCCAAGGTCTGAACATACATACCATGTTCTACTGAGCATTTTTGAAAACCAAGGCTATTAAGGTATGAGTCTATTCTTTTATTCCATGCCCTTGGTGCCTGTTTTAGACCATAGAGGGCCTTCTTCAATCTCAACACCTTTTGCTCTTCACCTTTACATTTGAAGCTAGGAGGTTGCACCACAAATACTTCTTCATCCAATGGCCCATTCAAGAAGGCAGACTTGACGTCTAACTGCCACAATTTCCAGTTTTTCCAGCTATCTATTGAAACAAGCAATCTCACTGTCTCCATTCTTGCTACAGGTGCAAACACCTCATCATAATCCAGACCCTCTTGTTGCATGAACCCCTTTGCCACAAGACTGGCTTTGTGCTTGGCTATGGATCCATCTGGCTTGAGTTTGGTCTTGTATACCCACTTGACAGCAACAACCTTTTTATCTTGGGGTAGGCTCACCATTTCCCAAGTGTCATTCTTCTCAATGCTCCTTAATTCATCTTCCATAGCTACTCTCCATACTTCTTTAGTAACAGCTTCCTCAAATTTAATAGGTTCTACATCTGCCATGAGAGCCATGTGCTCCACCAATTTTTCTTCTTCTGTCATATGACCAACAGAATATACTTCATAGTCATTCAAGTGGATTGGAGGATGTCTTATTCTTGTAGGCCTGCCTGTGACTCTTTGCTCTTCAATTTCAGTTACTTCAGGTTGTACATTCTCACTTGATTCTCCATCTTCCCACTCAAGTTGAATGTTGGAGCTAGCATTGTCTTTTGGTTGAGTGTCTTTCCAAGATCCTGCTTCATCAAACAAAACATCTCTGCCGAATATTACTTGTTGCTTCTCTGGGTTGTATAGCTTGTATGAGCCAGTTGAGTTATAGCCTACAAAGATCATTTTTTCACTCTTATCATCTAGTTTCTTCCTCCTTTGGTCTGGTACATGTCTGTAACATAGGGAGCCAAATATTTTGAAGTGTTTGACTGAAGGCTTGTTTCCTAACCAAGCCTCTTCAGGGACCATTGAGCCAAGCCTTTTGGTTGGGCATCTATTCAACACATATACTGCAGTCATAGCAGCTTCACCCCAGAAGTTGTGTGGAAGACCTTTCTCTTTAATCATGCTTCTCACCATATTTAGAATTGTTCTGTTTCTTCTCTCTGCAGTGCCATTGTGTTGTGGTGTGTAAGGTGCAGTCACTTCATGAATTATGTCCTATTTTCTGCAGAAGTCTTCAAACTCTCCTGATGCGAACTCTCCACCACCATCTGTTCTCAGTACTTTAATTTTCTTCCCTGACTGCTTTTCCACAAGAGCCTTGAACTCTTGGAATATCTTGTACACATCACTCTAGGCCTTGATTAAGTATATCCATATTTTTTTGCTCAGGTCATCAACAAAGGATACAAAATATTTATTTCCTCCCAATGATGGTGTATCAAAAGGACCACGAACATCAGAATACACAACATTTAGTATTTCACTAGATCTAGAATTAATGTAATTACTAAATGAGTTTCTAGATTGTTTGCTAATCAAGCATTTTTCACAGATCTTATTTGGAATCTCAATTAGGGGCAGTCCTGTAACCATTCCTTTTGACCCTAATTGTTTTATGTCTCTAAAATTCAGATGGCCTAATCTAAGGTGCCACAACCATGATTCATAATTTAAAATATCAGCAGAGAAACATTGCATGTCCATGGTGTTCAGGCTTACCTTGAAGGTTCTGTTCTTGACCAAGGGTGCTTTCATCACCATGTTTCCATCTTCATCAATAATCCTTAGGAAACCTTTTTCAGAATTTGTTGAGAAACCTTTCTCCAACAACTGACCTAAGCTTATCATATTCGTGGTCATGCCAGGAACATACAACACATTTGTGATCACCACCTGCTTTCCATCTTCTCTCTTAATAGTGACATCACCAGTTCCTTCAGCCTGAGTGGATCTGTTGTCTGCAATCTTTACCATACTCTTCTTCTCTGAATCAAAGTTGATTAGCCAATTTCGATGCCCTGTCATATGGTTGGAGCATCCAGAATCTATATACCAAACTTCATTGTTCTGCAGCTCTGGATTGGTTAACATCATAAGCATGACTGGTTGATCTTCAGCACTTGCTTCTTCTTTGGCTAAGTGGGTTTGATGTTCTTGTTGACTTGATGATGCAGTACACTTAGATGAAAAGTGTCCAATTCGATTGCAGTTGAAACATTTAAGTCTCTTTCTATCAATTTTCTTCTTTCCTCCACGCCAATTTGTTGATCCCCCTCTTCGATTTAAACCGTCGGATTGATCTTGCTCAGTCTTATCTTGTTCTTGGCTCTGGGAATTTCTCCAATTTGTGCTTCTGCTTTCTCTTCCACGACCTCTACCTTTCGATCCCAATTTGCCATTGAAGCTACCTCTTCTTTGAATGTGGGCTTGTAGGGCTTGATTTTCACTGACTTTCTCTGTGCTCCATTCAGTGATTCTTTGCTCGTGTGCTTCGAGGGTACCTTACAGTTCTTCAACCTTCATTTCTTCTATTTTCTTTGATTCCTCTATTTCCACCACGATGTGATCGAATTTGGGGGTTAGGGTTCGTAGGATCTTCACAACGATTGTCTTATCTTCGAGCGTTTCGCCGCAATACTTCATCGAATTCCTGTGGATGATGATCCTATTGAAGAATTCTGTTATCTTCTCATTTTCCTCCATTTGCATCAATTCATATTGACGTTGCATTGTCTATAACTTCACTTTCTTCAGCTTCTCCGCACATTCGTTGCATTTCACCAAGATCTCCCATGCCTCTCGCGAAGTTGCAGCTCCTGCAATCTTCTCATAATGTGCTTCATCAACACATTGGTGGATCAAGAATGTCGCTTTACAATCTTTCTTCTTATTCTCTTTGTAAAGCGTCTTCTGTGCTTCTGTGGGATTTGCAGGAAGCTCTGGTTAGCCATCTTCCACAATTTATGTGACTTCTTGCTACCCCATTATAGCCTTCATCTGCACTCTCCATCGATCCCAATTCTTTTCGGTGAGGACGGGAAGATTTGTTGTAAACGTCGCGCCAGTTTGTACCATTGTGAATTGCTATGCTCGCTTGATCTGAACCAGGCTCTGATACCAGTTTTTAGAGTTTCTATAACCACAATGGTAATGTAAGGAGAAAGAAGAATATACACTAATAGCAGAAAATAGAATTTGGCAGCAAGACTGTATATTTCACATTTAGCAGCAATTGAATACAATCTCCAGCAAACATCAAAAAACTGTTTATATGCAATAGACTATTTACACTAAGCCCAATATCTACACCAAGCCCAAAGTATTGAATTACAATTTAACACTGGGAACAAAATAAAAAAATTCATACAAGTTACAATTTCTTTTATGTTTAGCATCGTTCCAACAATCAACAAAAGAATAATTACAGCATAACAACAACAACACAAACTAAGTTTCGCATAACAACAAAAGAGTCGAATAAATTTTAAGCAAATTAAGAGAAAAAGCACAAAACAGAAAGATCACAGAGCAATAATCAAAGACATTTTTCACCTGAATTTGTGGTAGCTTTCTTTCTTTAAATACATTATGTCTGGCATGAGTTTTTGAACTCTTGCTTTATCTTAAACCATTGATCCTTAGAATGTTGTATCATTAACTGAGTCTGATTGAAGTATTCTCCGTTTCTCCCTGTGCTTTTGATTTTATGCCCGAGTCACTGATAACAGTTACATAGTGAGTATACGAGGGCGAGATTTTGGTTGTTGTGAGGTTAGAGTTTCTAGAGTTTTGATCCATTGTTTGGTTGGGATATTGGTAAAACGGACTTTAGATTTGAGTATAGGGTAAAAACTCAGTTAGGGTTAGTATTTGGGGTTTGGTGATTTGAGAAGGTTTTGTGCCGGAGAAGACGGCGTCCCCGCTGGCCGCCCTTTTACGGCGAGGGAAATTGAAGGTTGAATAACAAAATTTGAGAGAGAGAGAGAGAGAGTTTGAGTGATGAGAGAGAATGAATTCATCAAATGTGGGATTTTTCTTTCCTTTTTTTTCCTATTATAACTCAACGTGTATAGCCTCATTTCTTTCCCAACCATTGTCAGCTTGCCACAATTATTTACATAATTGTTTGATAAAGACAAACAATTTCTGCTATTTATTTCATTCTGCTTTGGAGAGGATGATGCGGAAATTCAAAAGCGAGTTGAAGGAACTCCAAGAACGTCGTTTGGTTGTTGTGAGGTTAGAGTTTAAATCCGTCGTTTGGTTGGGATATTGGTAAAACATGCTTTAGATTTAAGTAGAGGGTAAAAAAATTGTTAGGGTTAGTATTTGGGGTTTGGTGATTGGAGAAGGTTCTCTGCCGGAGAAGACGCAGCCGTCGGCGGAGGCCACCCTTCTCCGGCGAGGGAAATTGAAGGTTGAAGAAGACGAAATTTGAGAGAGAGAGAGAGAGAGAGAGAAAGATAGATAGAGTGAGTGAGAGAGAGAGAGAGAGAGAGAGAAAGAGAGAGAGTGAGTGATGAGAGAGAATGAATCCATCAAATGTAGGGTTTTTATTTCCTTTTTTTTCCTTCTATAACTCAACGTGTATTGCCTCATTTCTTTCCCAACCGTTGCCAGCTTTCCACAATTATTTACACAACTGTTTGACAAAGACAAACAATTTCTGTTATTCATTTCATTCTGCTTTGCGAGAGGATGATACGAAGATTCAAAAGCGAGTTGAAGGAACTCCAAGAGCGTCAAGCTAAGAAGAATTTTTTAGTGTTGTTTCTTACTATTCATGTACTTGATTTCAGATTGTTGTATTTTGGTCAGTTCATTGTTCCATTTGTACTCAATACTTTTGCTTCTCTTGAATGAATGAGTGTTTTTGTTTCTTACTTTGTCTTCTGTTCTGCGCATATTACTTATAAAATACATGCTAACAAGTGTAAAGTCTGTAAGGATCCCTGAAAATAAAGCAAAATAAACATAAAAAACTCATTAAAAAATTGTTTTCATGCACATACCATTACATTTGCATCCATCAACATGCATGCATATCATTTTCCGAAAGAAAAAAAACTCATTCATCCTTTATCCATAACTAGCAAGGTGATTTTTGGCACACGTTTAGAACAAAAAACCATGTCTCGGGAGATGATGGATGAGCTGAGGAAAGGTCAAGAAGCATTGAAAGAGGAACTCAATCTTTTGAATAGTCAAATGGGACGGGTATTGGAAACCCTGCAAGCCTTGTTGAGAAAAGAGGGTCACCCCATATCCATTGCCACAACAGAGGGAGCTATTTTTCCATATCCATCCAATGTTACCCTAAGTCAAGGGAAATTCCATGTGGCAACTCCTCATTTTCGGCATATGGCCCTCCCTCAGTATGTTATTTTTAGCCTTCGACTGCTAAATCGACACATAAACATCCTGTGTCTATTCCTCCCCAGAATCACTGAAGTCAAGTTCAGAACTAGAATCAGAATCATAATAGGAGGAACATAGCTCACTTCGAACCAATTCCTATACCTTATATCAAGCTCTACCCGCAGCTGATTCAGAATTCATTAGTAACTCCTCAGTCTATCGGGCTTATGCCAACACCTTGCCCGCCATGGTATAATCTGAATGCATCATACGAGTATCACGCAGGGGAACTGAGACATGATTTGGATACTTGCACGACTCTGAAAGATAAAGTTAGGTAGTTGATCAACTACAAAAACCTAGTCTTTGAAGAAGCCCATCCAAAGGTTTAGTGTGGTTACCATACTGGAACAATGGGACACTTTATTGAGGAATGCAAGAGTTTTAGGGTTAACACAAAGATTGATAAACATAAAGTCACCAGCATTCAAGGAAGAAGGATCCTGTGCAAATATTTATATTTTTGTGTCAGATAATGAGAAGGGGAAAGGACTTTCAAAACCCCTTAAGGTCGTCTACCACAAGGAAAATGTAAAGTGTGTGGCTACCGAGATATCCTTGTTTTCTCGTGAGAGCATCGAGATACCACTTTAGAATTCCAATGTTACAACCCACACCAGCAGAAGCAAAGAAGAGGTGGGAGATAGATAAAAAAGGCTGCATCTGACGATGGTGATAAAGCAAAAGAATTTGAAGATTGCCATGTCAGTTGCGACAAGCTTATTGGCCCCAATCTTCAAGTGGTTAAAAATGAAGAGCTAGTAATGCCTAGAGTGTCATGCCAACAAACGATACTTCTTGGTCTTCAGTGCCAGAAACCTTGGATCGCTCCTCATTCAAATCAACGACCCTAAGGCCAAGGATATCGAAAACAACATCAGAATCAGCCTAGGCCTCAAAATAGCTTAGAAGGAAGGAAAACTCCCCTTGATTCAATTCCCCTAACATACACTGAGCTTTTCCCTTCCTTGCTCCAAAAGGGACTAGTGGTTCCACGACCTTTGGGACCTCCATTAGATCCTTTACTTCTATGGTACAATCCAAATGCTTATTGTCTTTTCCATAAGGGAACTCTTGGACATAAATTAGAGGGATGTTATACATTGAAGCATATAGTGTGTGAGTTGGCCGACAACAAGATTCTGAGCTTCAAAGATATGGGTCTGAATGTTGGAAACAACCCCCTTCCTTGACGTGGAGAGTGAAGCATGCATCAAGCTCAAAGAAGTCAATTCCCTAAAGCTGGCAATCATCTGGTTGTTTCAGCATTCCATGTGTAATTTATTTGCATGTTGATGTTTATTTGTTATTAAGCATTGTTGTTTTATTTGAATTGGTAAGATTAATGAAATGTTTATGCATCTTTTGAATTAATCCATTCGTATCACTTTTTTTTCATTTATGTCAAACAAAATATTTCTCCCTATCCACTTGTCTTTATCAAACATTTGTGTTAACAAAGAAATGGCGTTAAGGGAATTCCAACGAACGTAGTCAGTTGAGGAACTTGATTAGGTGAAAGAAGTTCAGTTAGGGGAAAATCACTTTGAACAACGGTTAATCAATAAGCAGATCTTCAAGACTCAAACCAGGGTAAGCCATCTCAAAGAGATCTGTAATTCCAACTCTCCAAAGATCGGTCAATCAGAAGTCTCCCAATCTAATAATTGGTCAGTCAAGGGGCAGAATACTGTAAAATTCAAACATTTGGGGCAAGCTACCTCAAGGTCAGAGCAAGTTGCTTCCAAGCTCCTTTCAAGAAAACATCTTAAAAAACCCATTGACTGGGCAAGGTGAGCCACAAAGGGGCGAGTCCTCTCCATGCCTTCAAGATGTTCAAGCAAGCTATACATCAGTAACCATTAAATTCAAGACGAGTGCTTGGAAATCATTAGCATCCTATCAAATAGCCTTTTGCCTTTGACAAGAGAAACCTTACTGCAAAAGAACCTTCAACCCATTACCCACCACATGGGCATTTTGGAAACCTTCAAGTCATTACATAAGTCATTCTAACACATTAACCCAATCTGCATAGCGTCAACATTTGCATACCATGATCATTCATATATCATGCATAAAAGATTTGAGCTCATCTTGCATTGATCTTGGTCTCTTTGGTTGATCTTATATCCCTTGACCTCAAAAGTCCAATTTTGATTTGGCGCCCGTAAACCATAATTCAGTTTTCGTTGGCAAACTCTGTTGTAGTCGGTAATTGTCTTACTGATGCCTTCGGTTAAGTCCAGTGTTGTCTAGAAAACTCCATTGTAGTCGGTAATTGTCTTACTGATGCCTTTGGTCAAGTCCAGCGTTATCTGGCAAACTCCGTTGTAGTCGGTAATTGTCTTACTGATTCCTTCGGTCAAGTCCAACCTCGTATAAAAAACTTTGTTGTAGTCGGTAATTATTTTACGGACGCCTTATGTCAAGTCCATTGTTGTCTAGCAAACTCCGTTGTAGCCAGTAATTGTCTTATTGATACTTTTAGTCAAGTTCAGCGTTATCTGGCAAACTCCGTTGTAGCCGGTAATTATTTTACTGATGCCTTTGGTAAAGTCCAACGTTGTCTGGTAAACTCTGTTGTAGTCGATAATTGTTTTACTGATGCCTTCAGTTTAGTCCATCCTCGCTTCGTATTAAATTTTTTAAAGTCCAACGTCGTTTGGCATTCATCATTTTTAAAGTCCAACGCCGTCTGGTATTCTGTCATTTTTTAAAGTCAAACGTTGTATTGGCATTCAGAATTTTTAAAGTCCAGCGTCGTATGGCATTCACTAACTTCTTTTCCCCAACAATTTGTTATCACCAGTGAGTCTTCGCCCATTCGCTCTTGTTTGTTTCCTGTGGAACACCAATATCATATGTTCATCATTCCCCACAAGTTTGTTTATAATCCATCATAAAAAAATTCATGTTAGGGTACATCATATCCCCAGCAAACCAAAAAGAAGTCCTTCAGCTCATAGCATAGCATGTCATTGCATCTAAGAGCAAAATTCGGGTCTTCTATATTTAAATACCTTTCGTCCTGATTTCATGAGGATTACCATCACTCATGATATCCAGTACAAATATTTAAATAGGGGCAAAAGTCATACCATAAAATCTGCCCACCTAATTCATCTGCATTCATCTATTGCCATTCATTCAACTGGAACCATTCATTTGAGTTTCATTCATCTGCATCTCATTATCTGAAGCGATTCCTTACGACCATTTCATCTAGTCATAAAGATTTCATTTTCCATACATAAGTCATGATCAATGGTCACTTTGCTTGATTTATTTATTCTGATCATTCCCTGCATGCTCATAATCAACATTTGGTGATGACTTTCATTTAACCTTGTTAGATTAATTGTTTAAGGTTTATTGTGAACTTTCATTAGGTTTTAGTCAATGCATCACATTGGGTGCTTGATATCATGAGTGATTAGAGATTTTGTTTTGTGATTTTTAAGGTTTAACTTGATTAATTAGAGTTATGTCTTTGCATTGCATTTCAAAACAAGTTAAAGCACAATTTGATTTTGTCTGGTTTTAGTTCTTATTTATTAAGTTCTAGGTAGAAAGTTTAATTGGTTTATAAGTTTAATTTCTTGTCTTGGTTCTCATTGTGTTGATTGGAAGTAGTAATAATCATAATAATTGTTTTCAAATTCAATTAGAATAAAATAAATATAATCGTGATGATTTTTTAAGGTCTACTAATTTGAATTAGGTAAGTCAAATTTTTTGTCACATTTAAGAAGAAAATCAACATTGTGTGTCACAATAAAATTCAAAAAAATAAACATTCCTTTTTACATTAAATTTAATCACAAAAATAATATAAAAGAACTATTTCAAAATAATATAAACATGATAAGTTTTTTTTTACATTATAATAAATGCTACCTTGCTTTTACATTAAAATCCAACAAAATCAAAAAATGTTCAGGTGTGGGGGGTCCCTTAAGGCTTGTTGTTTTGGATTGTTTGGATGTCTCATGCGTGAGGCTTCTTTTCTCACTAACCATTGCAGCAAAACTTTTGTTTCTTTGGGCAAAGGTTTCGTCCTGTATTTACTTGTAAATGCAAAAGCAGCAACAATTAACATGAATATAGAAAATAGGTACAGATGAGAAGTCAAAAACATAAAAGCACAAAAACAGATTATTAGTTTTTGAAAACATTGCAGAACTTTACACTATTTTGATCACACAACCTTTGTACTTCAAGAAAGTTAAACAATCCCATTCAATTTGCATCATTCCAATAGCATGGACATTAATTTGCATCACTCTATATCTATTGGTAAACCCGAATCCATAAGCTTAGATACCATCAATATAAATACAAAATTATGTTTTCAGTATTAAAAAAAACATATATCAGTATTTGAAAAAGCCATCAAATCATATTTAAAACAAAATTCAAAAAGATTCTCACAGCCATATATCATACACATATCTAAACATCTGGGAACAAAACAAAAAAATTCATACAAGTTCCAGTTTTATTTTTATGTTTAGCATTGTTCCAATAATCAACAAAAGAATAATTACAGCATAATAACAACAACACAAACTAAGCCTCACACGAATCAACAACAAAAGAGTCGAAAAAGTTTGAAGCAGACGAGAGAAAAATCACAAAACAGGAAGATCACAGAGCAAGAATCAAAGACATTTTGACCTGAATTTGTGGTAGCTTTCTTTCTTTAAATACATTCTGCCTAACATGAGGTTTTGAACTCTTGGTTTATCTTAAACCATTGATCCTTGGATTGTTGTATTATTAACTAAGTTTGACTGATGTATTCTCTCCTTCTCCCTGTGCGTTAAATTGTATGCTTGAGTCACTAATAACGGTTACATATTGAGTATAAAAGGGCGAGATTTTGGTTGTTGTGAGGTTAGAGTTTCAATCCGTCGTTTGGTTGTGATATTGGTAAAACAGGCTTTAGATTTGAGTAGAGGGTAAAAAAATTGTTAGGGTTAGTATTTGGGGTTTGGTGATTTGAGAAGGTTCTATGCCGGAGAAGACGGAGCCGGCGGCGGTGGCCACCCTTCTCCGGCGAGGGAAATTGAAGGTTGAAGAAGACGAAATTTGAGAGAGAGAGAGAGGGATATATATATATATATATATAGAGAGAGAGAGAGAGAGAGAAAGAGAGAGAGAGAGAGAGAGGTAGATAGATAGATAGAGTGAGTGAGTGATGAGAGAGAATAAATCCATCAAATGTAGGATTTTTCTTTCCTTTTTTTCCTGCTATAACTCAACGTGTATTGCCTCATTTCTTTCCCAACTGTTGCCAGCTTGCCACTATTATTTACACAACTGTTTGATAAAGACAAACAATTTCTATTATTCATTTCATTCTGCTTTGCGAGAAGATGATGCGGAGATTCAAAAGCGAGTTAAAGGAACTCCAAGATCATCAAGCTAAGAATAACTTTTTAGTGTTGTTTCTTACTATTCATGTACTTGATTTCAGATTGTTTTATTTTGGCTCAGTTCATTGTATCTGTTTGTACTCAGTACTTTTGCTTCTCTTGAATGAATGAGTGGTTTTTCTTCTTACTTTGTCTTTTGTTCTGCTCATATTACTTACAAAATACATGCTTACAACTGTAAAGTTCGTAAGGATCCCTGAAAATAAAACAAAATAAAGATAAAAAAATTATTAAAAAATTTCATCCATGCATATACCATTACATTTGCATCCACCAGCTTGTATGCATATCATTTTCCGAAAAAAAAAAACTCAACCATCCTTTGTCCATAACCAGCAAGGTGATTCCCGACACACGTTTAAAACAAAAAACCATGTCTCAGGAGATGATGGACGAGCTAAGGAAAAGTCAATAAGCATTGAAAGAGGAACTCAATCTTTTGAAGAGCCAAATGGGATGGATCTTGGAAACCCTGCAGGCCTTGTTAAGAAAAGAGGCTCACCCCATATCCATTGCTACAACAGAGGGAGCTAGTGTTCCACATCCATCCAATGTTACCCCAAGTCAAGGGCAATTCCATGTGGCAACTCCTTATTTGTCGGTATATGGCCCTCCCTCAGGATATCATTTTCAACCTTCGACTGCTAAATTGACACATCAACATCCTTTGTATATTCCTCCCCAGAATCACGGGAGTTAGGTTTAGAACCAGAATCAAAATCATAATAGGTGGAACATAGCTCACTTAGACCTAATTCCTATACCTTATATCAAGCTCTACCCGTATCTGATTCAAAATTCATTGGTAACTCCTCGGTCTACCGGGCCTATGCCAACACCCTACCCGCCACAGTACAATTTGAATGCAACATACGAGTATCACGCAGGGGCAATGGGACATGACTTGGATACTTGCACGACTCTGAAAGCTAAAGTTAGATTGTTGATCAACAACAAAAGCTTATCTTTGAAGAAGACCATCCAAAGGTCGAGTGCGGTTACCATACTAAAACAATAGGATACTTTATCGAGGAATGCAAGAGTTTTAGGCTCAACAGAAAGGTTAATAAACATAAAGTCACCAACACTCAACGAAGAAGAATCATGTGCAAATATCTCGATTTTTGAGCTAAATAATAAGAACGCCAAGGGACTTCCGAAACCCCTTAAGGTCGTCTACCACAAGGAAAAGGTCAAGTGTGAGGCTAACGGGATATCATTGTTTTCTCGTGAGAGCATCGAGATACCACTTTGGAATTCCAATGTTCCAACCCACAACAGCAGAAGCAAAGTAGAAGTGGGAGAAAGATCAACAGCAGAAGCAAAGTAGAGGTTAGAGATCGCCATGTCAATTGCGATAATTTTATTGACCCCAATCTTCAAGTGGTTAAAAATGAAGAGCTAGTAACGCCTAGAGTTACATGCCAACAACCGCTACCTCTTAGTCTTCAGTGCCAACAACCTTGGATCGCTCCTCATTTAAATTAACAAGCCCAAGGCCAAGGATATTGAAAACAACGTCACAATCACCCTAGGCATCGAAATATTTTGGAAGGAAGGAAAACTCCCCTTGATTCAATTCCCATAACATACATTGAGCTATTTCCTTCCTTGCTCCAAAAGGGACTAGTGGTTCCACGACCTTTGGGACCTCCACCAGATCCTTTACCTCTATGGTACAATCCAAATGCTTATTGTCTTTTCCATAAGGGCAGTCCTAGACATGAATTACAGGAATGTTATGCATTGAAGCATATAGTGCGTGGGTTGGTCGACAACAAGATCTTGAGCTTCAAAGATATGAGTCTGAATGTTGGAAACAACCCTCTTCCTAGACATGGGGAGTGAAACATCCATCAAGTTAAAAGAAGTCAATTCCCTAAATCTGGAAATCATTTGGTTGTTTCAGCATTCCGTTTGTAATTTCTTTGCATGTTGATGTTTATTTGCTGTAAAGCATTGTTGTTTTATTTGAATTGGTAAGATTAATAAAATGTTTATGCATATTTTGAATTAATCCATTCGTATTCACTTTTTTTTCATTTATGTAAAAAAAATTATTTCTCCCTCTCCACTTGTCTTTATCAAACACTTGTGTTAACAAAGAAATAAGGTCAAGGGAATTCCAAGGAACGTAGTCAGTTGAGGAACTTGATAAGGTGAAAGATGTTCACCTAGAGGAAAATCACTTTAAACAACGGTAAATCAATAAGCAGATCTTCAAGACTCAGACTAGGGTAAGCCATCTCAAAGAGATCTGTAATTCCAACTTTCTAAAGATCGGTCAATCAGAAATCTCCCAATCCAAGAATTAGCTAGTCAAGGGGCAGAATACTACAAAATTCAAACACTTAGGGCAAGCTACCTTAAGGTCAGAGCAAGTTGCTTCCAAGCTCCTTTCAAGATAACATCTTCAAAAACCCACAGATTGGGCAAGGTGAGCCACAGAGGGGCGAGTCCTATCCATTCCTCTAAGATGTTAAAGCAAGCTATACGTCAGTAACCATTGAGTTCAATATGAGTGCCGAGAAACCATTAGCATATCATCAAATAGCCTTTTGCCTTTGACAATATAAACCTTGCTGCAAAAGAACCTTCAACCCATTACCTACCACATGGGCATTTTGGAAACCTTCAAGTCATTACATAAGTCATTCTCACACATTAACACAATCTGCATAGCGTCAACATTTACATATCATGATCATTCATATATAATGCATAAAAGATTCGAGCTCATTTTGCATTGATCCTGGTCTCTTTGGTTGATCTTATATCCCTTGACCTCAAAAGTCCAATTTTGATTTGCGCCCTTAAACCATAGTTCGATTTTTGTTGGCAAACTCCGTTGTAGCCGTTAACTGTCATACTAATGCCTTCAGTCAAGTCCAGTGTTGTTTGGAAATAACCGTTATAGCTGGTAATTATCTTACTGATGCCTTTGGTCAAAGCCAGCGTTATCTGGTAAACTCTGTTGTAGCCGGTAATTATCTTACTGATGCCTTCGGTCAAGTCTAACCTCTTATGGAAAACTCTGTTGTAGTCAGTAATTGCTTTATTGATGCCTTATGTCAAGTCCAATTGTCGCGGTGAAAATTGGATACCATAGTTATTTGTTAACTAGGATCGCATTTTTAATGTCACCACCGGTCTTTGATTTTATCCAAGGGAAGGGAGAAAAACCGAATTCCCACAATGCAATGCAAATGCACTAAGATTCTAAGTTCGGGGGTTGGTTTTACCTAGGGAAGGTGTTAGCATCCTAGATATCTGTCGTACTCTACAGGAACCTCTTGATTTATTTTATATTATCTGTTATTTGTTTTGCTAAGGTTTAAGGGTAGGTAATTTATTTTTAATTCCTAAGTGTGCTCGACAAGATATCGCATCTTGTGCCTACATATCCTGTCAGGAGGGAATCAGAGCACTTGTAGTTCCTTATTATTAAGGGTACTAAATGTTTAAAGGTTTAGGAGAGGAAGATGAGTCATCATCTTAAGAAAACCACCACAGTTCTTTGAAAATGTTTGTATTTGTGGGGTATGGGATTGTATGTCCCTTCTTTGAGATGATTAACATCTAATTCTCTTGTGTGGAGAATTAGGTGGGCTAAAGTTTGATTTGAAAAATCAAAATTGTGGGGGGACTAACCTAGGAAATCTATCCTAAGTTGTCTAATTAACTTATCTTAAGGTGTCGAGTATGAATGCAAATGATGTGCATCATGCACAATAACATGGTTATCATGCATGGGGTTTTCCCTTGGATATTTTATGCAGTTAATTATATTATTTAGGCGAGTGTGCTAGCAGAGTGATGCTAGACTTGTGTCCAGTGATCGGTAGGTCGAATGCGATGCCCTAAGGCGATCGACTTATATGGGTGGAAAATTGGCTCGACATTGGATCGAGAGTTTTAATTATTTTTGAAAGGTTTAGAACAAGAAAAAACATACATTCAACAAGTAACAATAAGGCGTAATGCTAAAAAGAGATAAGACAAACGTACACTCAAACACGAGGGATCTATCTAGAGAGTTTTGTTTAAGGTTTTATTGAGAAAAAGTTGATTTTAAGGTTTATTGGTAAAAGTTAAAGGTTTACCATTATATTTTTAGAATTATTGTTAAAGATCGTTATTAAGGTTTATTATTTTAGAGTTAAAGAGGTTGTTGATTTCTTATAAAAAAAATTTAATATTTAAAAGTTATTTTATTTATTTCTAAAAGTTAATATGTTAAAAAGTGAATACTAATTTTAATGAAAAGAAAAAAGGTTGAAGGCTTATTTTATTTAGAAAAAGATTAATTTTAGTGTTTTAGTAAAATGTTTATTTTATTTAGGTTAAAAAAATATTATTAATTTGAAAAAAGGTTAAGGTTTTCCTTATTAATTAGGAAGAGTTAGTTTTAATATTTTAAAAAAGTTTGTTTATGTAAAGAGTTATTAAAAAAGGAGGGGGATTAAAAGGGGTCTTATAAATTTAAAGAAGATTTTAATTATTTGATATTCTGATTTTAACGCTTCTTTTTAAAAAGTTATTAAGAGTTTTTTTGTTTTATAATAGGAAGGAGTTTTTTTGGTATTTTAATAACAGTTTTACTATAAAAGATTTTAAAAGAAAAAGTTTTAATTATTAAATTAGTTATATTATAAAATTATGTTTATTTTAGATTAAAAGATTAATTTGTTTTATATTATAAAGAAATAAAAAAAGAAGGATTTAGTTAAAACAAAAAAAGTTGAACGCAGGGATGGGCTCACACGGTCATTTCACTTTTCTCTCTCGCCTCTATTCTCTCTCGCAAAAAGGAAAAAAAAAGATTCTAAACCCTAACGGCGCCGCCACTATCCTCTCACTTCTCTCTCTCGATTTCTTTGCTCTCTCGCAAGAAGCTCGCTCGTCCTCTCTCGATTTCTTTGATCAAACATACAATCCCTAACCCCAATAATCCCAATACCCCATTTTCACTATGATTCAGATGATTACAAATTACACAGGATTAAGGCAAAGCGAAAAAAAAGAAGATCCGGCGACGGTTGATGGCGGAAATATGAACGGCTTCACGGACTCTCATTTGAGGACGAGTTCTTTCTTTTCCTTCTATGTGATTTTGATTCTTTATCTGCTTCGTGTCTTTGCTATTGCCTCTACTTGTGATGTGTGTTGTGCGATTATTGGAGTGGAGAGATTTGCTGATTTTTGTGTGTGTATTGATCTGGTCTAATGCTTGTTTCTGCTGTGATTTGATGGATGGTCCATATATAATTCGAAATTGTTTGGTTGTGTGTATGGTGATGGATTGAATTTTCTGGTTTATGAGTGGTTTGGATTTAAGATCGTATGGATTCGGTTATGGGGTTTGAAATTTCATGGTGTATGATTTGAAGTTGTTTTTCTTGTACGGATATGAAATTGGCTTGGTCCCCCGCTACTTGTTGAACATGTATTTATATAGGCTGAAGTTTGGATCATGCTTGAATGCTCTTCATTGTGTATTAAAACATGTTTCACTTTGAAAGGAAGGTTTTGAAGTTTGTCTGTGACATGCTTGACACGGTTTTGGAAATATTTTGAAAATTTGTCTGAAACGTATACTGATTTTCCTTTCTAAATCCAACATGTTTAAGCACGCTTTGAAAACAAATCAATCAACTTTGGAAATTCCTTTAATTTGCACTACTTACCTAGTTTATTCCATTTTGACCGTGTGTTTGCTACTTTCTGATAGGAATAAGCGCCGATCTTCCAAGACTAATTTGAAGTCGATTTTAGGAGTGGGACCCCTTTTTTAAAATTTCCAACCCAATCTTCTTTAAGCACAATATCACTCAATTCCAGGAGAAGTTGGTCAGGGAGTGAGAGTGAGACTTCTTTTTCTTGGACAGAATGCTGAGATTGTATTGAAATGGTAATCCCTTCTGATAAAACTCTGTTGATCATTGCATTAATCTCTACGGTTATAATGTTGTTGTTTTGCTTCTTTAATGATTGTTTCACATTCAGATTCTTTGGGTGATGGAGAAAAAGAAAACTGAAGAATGTACACATAATTCAAATATGAAGGCACGTCAGGATTACGAATGTCTCCCATTATCCATTGCAGAAGCTTTCTGAAAGCACATGATACCACCATTTTCTAACTCGCTTTTTAGAAATGTAAGATTCTTGTCAACAGACACACGGCCTTTGGTTTTCTTAAAACTAGCGGTATTCGCATCACCAGCAAATTTGAACTTTTTAGACTTTGCATAACTTGGAACTTCTTTCTTTTAACTTATTGCACCGTTATTGATTTATTTCGTTGGACCAGTTCGGTTTCATTCTTGACTCTGTTCTAATTCCGATTTTGTTTTACATTTGTCGGGAATACCGTTAATATTGTTGTCATGAATGTACAATGTCTGTCTCACCTTTCGAATTGTCACGTGTGGTTAAAATGAATGTCTGCTCTGTTCGTTTCTGATGTACTTCTGTTTCGATTTAATTCTTGATTTTATGAGTGACGAAACTTATAACCTTGATTGTAACATATTCCGTAATTTCAGCAGGTTTGCAGAGTCAAAAGAGTGTTGGGCGGGTGTGCAGGAATATGATCATGATTCTCACGCAAAATTCCCTCAGATACTGCTTCAGAGAAGCTTGTAGCACATCTAAATGCTTCACCAAGAACTACATCCATCTTATGGATGATAAACTTGCGATTTTGACTTTCTCAACTCGCCCTTTTGTTTTCCTCCTTGGTAATGATGTCCCCTGATGATAATGATAAACTATAGCTTATGTTGATTGGTTCCTTTGCCTCGTGGAAACTTGAGTTGATAAGTCTTTGAACAGCTTCATGCCTTTCTTTTTTTTTTTTGTTCTATTTTCGGGCTTTTGGATGTACAAGGTCTTTTGGATGTAAATGTTAGAGGTTCCCTGGGATGGCTTTAAATGATTTGGCTTAGATTTCATTTCCCTGTGAATCTTGTACCGTGAATCTTGTACATTGTATATCCTTAATTCCAAGTTCATGTAGTATTAGCCTATCATCCTTAGGATGAACAGATAAGTGAATCCTAAATGAATGCTTCCATATACTGGCGGTGTATTTTGTATTTGCCTTGGACACAATCTCCTTGTAACATAAACTTTGATATGCTTGGGATCCATAAATTGTAGGTTTCATAACAACTTGAAAAGGTAATTTGAATTAGAGATTTAATGTCTTCCAAATTGAATTGTATGATGAATATGAAGAAATAATCTCCTTGCTTTTATAACTTGGACTCTTGTATAGCGAGATAAAGTGAATTTCCAAGTTTGAACTTGTAAGCTTTTAGTGTGACTTTCAAGGGACATTTGATTGAGCAATTTTGAAGCAACTTGAATCTCCTTGAAACAAACTTGAAACCCAAGCTAACCAGAGGGGTCCACATCTACCACAAACTTAATTGAATTACACATGACTAAACTTAATTGAATTACACATGACTTTAGAACATGAAGAGAGACCAACAAGTCTTGCAAACTTAGGCTATAATCAAAGACCTTGAACCAAATTAAATTCTCAAATGAGAATTGCCTTGTAAAAACAAATTGAACTTAAATGTGGATTTCAACTTGAATTTGAGTTTCGTGAAAACATGTTATGTGTTTCCAAGAGTTTTGGAAAGTATGAGAAATAGACCTTTGAATAATGGCTTGATGGGCTAACATTCTTCAACCAAACCTGGCTATAGCATTCCCTTTCTTCATTAATGATGGTAACAAACAATAACTTAACGATCTGCAATGATTCTCAATCTTCTATCAATGTTCAAAACATCTTGAACATTTCAATTCCAAATGATCTTCAAACTTGCTTGAAGAATACTTGACAACTTCAAGAAACAAATATTCTTCTTGAAACAGAGGGTGTGATCTTCAACTTGAATTGAATGAGAATGAAACAAAAGAATGATGTAGTGGCTTTCAAATCCGATCTTGTAAACTTGTGACAACAAAGGACTGGAACTTGCACTCTGGAATCCAAACTTCTACTTCTTTCCCAAATGGACTTTCCTTGATGAATTGATATTTAGGAACATAGAGCAAGCGCATTTCTTGAATCTGAGGAGTTTACAGAGGGGGAAGACGTTATCCTGCAGTGTAGCTTGACACACAATCAGTGATCAGTTTTCAGGGGACCAAATTCCATATCAGAGGGTATAACGGTTTAGTATCTTAAAGGGGGGAAACTGAGGAGTCTTGAGGAAGAAAAAAGGCTTGGCAGTGGCTTAGGGACCAGAAAGGGGAAGGGCATAATCTCACGGGAATCCACACACATCTTGCAAAGACCAGAGAACCTCCGCAAACACACACACAACACAGCCTTCAAGACCTCGAGCTTTCCGCAGCAACACCTGTCCTAAAAAAAGAAACAAACAGCCAAAAACTAGATAACGCGGTTAGTTATGCACGGATGATTGGCCTAAAATGGTATGCAAACAAAAAAGGGATCTTAGGGTCGAAAATTAGGGTGCAACACCAATATTGTTTGGTAATCTTCGTTGTAGCCGGTAATTGTCTTACTGATGCATTCGGACAAGTTCAGCGTTATCTGGCAAACTCTGTTGTAGCTGTTTTTTTATTGATGCCTTCGGTCAAGTCCAATGTTGTTTGGTAAAATCCGTTGTAGCCGATAATTATTTTACTAATGCCTTCGGCTAAGTCCAGCCTCGTCTAGTATTATAGTTTTTAAAGTCCAACGTTGTTTGGCATTCCACATTTTTTAAAGTCTAACGTCGTCTGGCATTCTGTCAATTTTTAAAGCCTAACACCGTATCGCATTCAAAAAATTTCAAAGTCCACCGGCGTCTGCCATTTTGTCAATTTTAAAGTCCAGTGTCGTATGGCATTCAATAATTTCTTTTCTCCAACAATTTCTTATCCCCAGTTATTCTTCGCCCATTCATCCTTTTTTGTTTCATGTGGAACGCCAATACCATATTTTTATCATTCTCCACAAGTTTATTTATAATCCATCATAAAAGAAATTCATGTTAGGGAACATCATATCGCCAGCAAACCAAAAAGAAGTCCTTCAGCTCATAGCATAGCATGTCATTGCATCTAAGAGCAAAATTCGGGTCTTCTATATTTAAATACATTTCTCCCTGATTTCATGAGGATTACCATCACTCATGATATCCAGTAAAAATATTTAAATAAGGGCAACTATCATACCCTAAAATCTGCCCACCTAATTAATCCACATTCATCTATTGGCATTCATTCAGCTGGAACCATTCATTTGTGTTTCATTCATCTGCATCTCATTATCTGAACCAATTCCTTATGATCATTTCATCTAGTCATAAAGATTTCATTTTCCATACATAAGTCAGAATAAATGGTCACTTTGCTTGATTTATTTGTTCTGACCAGTCCCTGCATGCCCATAATCAGCATTTGGTTATGAGTTTCATTTAACCTTGTCATATTGATTGTTTAAGGTTTATTGTGAACTTTCATTAGGTTTTAGTCAATGAATCACATTGGGTGCTTGATAGCATGAGTGATTAGAGATTTTGTTTTGTGATTTTTAAGGTTTAACTTTGATTAATTAGAGTTATGTCTTTGCATTGCATTTCAAAACATGTTAAAGCACTATTTTATTTTGTCTTGTTTTGGTTCTTATTTATTAAGTTCTAGCAAGAAAGTTTAATTGGTTTATAAGTTTAAGTTCTTTTTTTGGTTCTCATTTTGTTGATTGGAAGTAGTAATAATCATAATAATTGATTTCAAATTCAATTAGAATAAAAAAAATATAATCATGATGATTTTGTTTTTTGGGTCTACGAATTTGAATTAGGTAAGTCAAATTTTTTTTCACATTTAAGAACAAAATCAACATCGTGTGTTACATTAAAATTCAAAAAAATAAATTACATTCCTTTTTACATTAAATTTAATCACAAAAAATAATTAAAAAATGATTTCAAAATAATATAAACAAAATAAGTTTTTTTACATTATAATAAATGGTACATTGCTTTTACATTAAAATCTAACAAAATAAAAAAATGTTCAAGTGTGGGTTGGGGGGGGGGGGGGGGGGGTGTGGGGTCCCTCGAGGCTTGTTATTTTGGCTTGTCTTGTTGGCTCAGGCGTGAGGCCTTTTTTCTCACTAACCATTGCAGCTGAACTTTTGTTTCTTTGGCCAGAGGTTTTGTCCTGTATATACTTGTAAATGCAGAAGCAACAACAATTAACATGAATATAAAAAATAGGTACATATAAGAAGTTAAAAGCAAAAAAATAGATTATCAGCTTTTTAAAACATAGTCGAACTTTACACTATTTTGATCACACAACCTTTCTACTTCAAGAAAGTTAAACAATCCCATTCAATTTGCATTACTCAAACATCATGGACAACAATTTGTATCACGTTATAGCAGTTGGTAAACCCTAATTTATGAGCTTAGATACCATCAATATAAATACGTAGTTTATTATCAGTATTAAAAAAAATAGATATCAACATTTGAAAAAGCCATCATACCAAATTTTAAACAAAAATCGAAAAGATTCTCACAGCCATATATCATACACATATCAAAACATCTGGGAACAGAACAACAAAACTCATATAAGTTCCAGTTTTTTTTTTATGTTTAGCATCGTTCCAACAATCAACAAAAGAATAATTACAACATAACAACAATAGTATAAACAAAGCCTCACACGAATCAACAAAAAAAGATTTGAAGAAATTTGAAGTATACGAGAGAAAAAGCACACAACATAAAGATCACAAAGCAAGAATCAAATACATTTTCACCTGAATTTGTGGTAGCTTTCTTTCTTTAAATACATCGTGCCTGACATGAGTTTTTGAACTCTTGCTTTATATTAAACCATTGATCCTTATATTGTTGTATTATAAACAGAGTCTGATTGAAGTATTCTCTATTTCTCCCTGCGCGATTGATTTTATGATTGAGTCACTGATAATTGTTACGTTTTGAGTAGAAAGGGCGAGATTTTGGTTGTTGTGAGGTTAGGGTTTCTAGATTTTCAATCCCGTCTTTCGGTTGGGAACTTGGTAAAACGGGCTTTAGATTTGATTAGAGGGTAAAAAATTAGTTAGGGTTAGTATTTCGGGTTTGGTGATTTGAGAAGGTTCTCCGCCGGAGAAGACGGCGGCGCCCACCTTTCTCCGACAAGGGAAATTGAAGGTTGAAGAATACGAAATTTGAGAGAGAGAGAGAGAGAGAGAAAAAGAGAGATAGATAGAGAGTCTGAGTAATGAGAGAGAATGAATTCCTCAAATTTAGGATTTTTTTCCTGTTATACCTCAATGTTCATTGCCTAATTTCTTTCCCAACCGTTGCCAGCTTCCCACACATGCCCTCTTGCCCACGTGGTCAGCCTTGTTTGCTGCCACGTTAGGGTTGTGTTGTGACTCAAAGTGGGAGATCCAATGTGTATTTCCCCATGGTAAGACCATTCACACGTGCAAGATTGCACCCTTGATCATTCTATTGCTTAATCAGAATGCTAGGGATGTAGTCAACCAGAGTTAATTCTGTTAGAACAAGATTTGTTCATGACATATATTCATTGGGTTTTAATGATAACAAAGTATTAAAAGAACAATGATTATATTTGATGTGTGTTTCATGTATGCAGGTTCTAATAATTGTAAATATATATATTCAGAATCTGATATACAAGGGCACACTTGAGAGAAGCTGAATTTCTAGCTTCTGGGGGTGCAGAATCTGAAGAACACTCTCTAAGTGATGTCTGGATTAAACTCTGAAGATGAAGGTCTCAGCATCAGAAGAAGCAACATAATTGTCTCTACACTTGGTGAATATAAATTGGCTTCTGGTGATCATTCAGAGTTAGTGATAAAGCTGAAGTTATCCGTATTACAGAAAGAATGATGCATTGTCAAATCAGTTTGTCAGCTAGAGTCTTAGTTCACAAGGCTCAAGAAAAGTTGGCATGTTTTACGGATATCTACTTTCAACGGATCTATAGTTAGAATCTCTTTGAAGACTCAATGGTTAAACACGCTACACAATGGATCAAGATCTTTTGGTGTATATATCTTCAACGTCTCTTGTACTATGGAGAAAGCAAACACACTTCATCAAGTTATCTCTCCAATGGCTAGTCTTCTGCAAATATTATATAAGTAGTTGAAGGTTCAAACTTAATCTTTAACAAGGATCAACCTGATGCATGAGTAACAAGATCAACAATTATCAACACAATTAGTTATGTAGAATTTCTGTTGTAGGTTGTAATTGTAAAAGCCTTAAGATTTCTTAAACATTGAATATCTTAGAAATTTTAAGAGCTTTAGGTCTTTGTTATGGTGATTTTCCTGTACCTCTGATATTTGTATCAAGTACACCTTATTCTATATTCTGTTGAACATGTTGCTTAGCTATTTAGATCAAAGTCTCTCGCCAAGATGCTTGAGCCTTGTAAGTCTTCTGCTATGTGCTAGATCAATGAAAGTTTTAATCAAGTGGATTGATTGAGCAAACCAAGTCTCTCGTTGATATGCTTGAGCCGTGTAAGTCTCCTGCTATGTGCTAGAGCATTGAAAGACTTAATCAAGTGGATTGATTAAGCATGAAATCTTGGGTTCGTGGAACCTAAGCAAGGAAGTCTCAGATCGAGGGTCTGAGCAGAAGCCTTGAACCTAAGGGGTTTAAGCAGGAAGTCTTAGGCCTGAGGGGCTTGAGCAGGAAAGTCTTAGGCTACGGTCTAAGCAGGAAGTCTTGAACCTGAGGGGTTTAAGAAAGAAGTATTGGGATAGAGGGGCTTAAGCAGGAAGTCTCGGGTCTTAGGGACTTGAGCAGGAAACTCTTAGGCTGAGGGTCTAAACAAGGAAGTTTTAAGTCTGTAGGACTTGAGCTAGAATGTCTTGAGCCTTAAGGGTTTAAGCAAGAAGTCTCATACTTAGGGTCTGAGCATTGTAAAAGTCTTATTCATAATACATAAGCGATTGTAATCATGATTTGATTATAATGAAAATCTCTTGCGAAGCAAGGGGACTGGACTACTCTTATTTAGGAGGAACCAATATAAATCTATGTGTCTTCTGCAATTATTTATTTGCTTTTGTTAACATTCTGTTGCTAAGTATAACCAGAATCTAGACACCAATTTAGATTATGAACTCAGATCAGACGCAAATTAAGAAAATGGAAAACACAATTCAACCCCCTTCTTGTGTACTTTTTCTCACCTTCAGATTCTCCCTTCCTTTTTTGACCACTGACTAACGAATTGGGCCCCTTCCTGGTGGGCTTGGTCCACTTTTTTGTTTTTGACACCTCTCTTCCTTATGTTGTTGTCCTGATTTTGGACCATTTGGGCTTTCTTTTTATATTCTTTTAATTTTATTAGTAATTTAATTACTCAAATATTATCTTAATATCAATCAATGATTTAATGATAATATAATTTCTTTTTTTTTATTTTTTATTTTATTTTTATCTTTTTTTTTATGTTTATTTTATTTCTTAAAGTTACTTCAATTATTTAATTATCTTTATTTGATTAAGTAAACATTTTATTAAAATTAAATAGATAAGTATAAGTAATTATTTCTTTTAAAATTTGTTCTTTCTTGTCATTTAACTTTCATTCACTTAATTGTTATTTATTTATTTTATCCTTTTAATTATTTTAGTGTAAAAAGTCAATTAAGTAAATATCTGTTGATATTTGATAGAATAAGATAGTTATGTCCAATCTCATAGGGTTTGGTTCAACACTATATACCTCTTTTTAATCCGATTAAATAGTTTTTATCCCAATTCAAACCTTTTTTTCTCAAAGTTTAATGTTAAATCCTTGTATTTTTTCTTCAAAATATATGAAAGAAGAGGACCATTAGAATCTAGTATTCCGGTGGGAACCCTCTAATGATCTGTCCCGAGCCACGCGTTTTGGGCTAATCGTTCACTCTTATCTTTCGTTTTTAAAACACTTAATATTAACTTGGCAAATAAGGGCCGTTAGAATCAAGCATTATGGCATAACTCTTTGAACAATTGATTCTTATCAAGCGTTTGTTATCCATCAAACAATTTTCTTAATAACCTTGAATAAAAAAGGACCGTTAGAATCTAGCATTCTGATGGAACCCCGAATGAATGATCCAGAGGTTTAGGTCTCGTTCTCATCAAACGTTCGTCATTCACCTATAAAAGGCATCCTACCAATCAAATTATTTTTCTCGTCGTCGTGCGATGATAACGAGAAATCGTATCATGTTTTTAGGCTCATTGTGCGTATTATTTGTTCGTATTTTATCGAGTCTTATTGTATTTCACTTCATTTTATTGTGTTTTGCAGTTATCAGGTTCATCCGTTGCGGATTCGGAAGCAAACCGGAAAAGGAGTGAGAGAATAGCAAAATGTGCAGCAAAAGAAGCAATTCTGCCTCTGTCGCTGATATGGCGTTCGCCATAGGTAGATGGCGTTCACCATCACCCTGCCTGACACATCATTTAAAGTGAAGAAGGCAATGGCGTTCGCCATTAGTTCACAGTATCAGTTTTTCAACAACAACAGTTTCAGGCAGTTTTTGTTAACCTTTTTTCCCTCCACTTTCATGCACGTCCCATGGGCAGTTGCAGGACCAGTCTCTCTATATATAGGACCTTTGGGACACATTCTGGGGCATCCAAGACGTGCAGAAGCACTGCAGAAACTCCGATTAGTTTTTAGGTACAAAATTTATCTATAAAAGCTGCAATAACTCATGTCAAGGAATTGTCGCAACTATTTTTCTATTTTTATTTTCCTTGTACTGTACTCTTGGATCGTAATTTCAAGCCTGCCGGCATTTGCGTTTTCAATCGCATTTACTTTAATTTCAGGTTTTTACTATTTATCGTTTTTACTTATTATTGCTTTTAATTATTGTTTAACATGATAGTTTTAAATTTGCTAAGTAGAACATGTTAGTTGTAGTTAAAATAATGTCTGGCTAAACTTAATTGAGACCGGCATATGAGGATTGTCCTTACCGACGGGACTCGGTAGAAAACTTTAGGTGCGAACTTATGATTGTATGATAGTTTTGGTTTTAGTTTCCAAATTGAATGTCCTATTATTTCGACACGAGAGTGAGGAATAAACTAAAGTTCAGACCAATAGCGCGAGAGTGTGACTGGATAGTGGAAACTAGGCATCGATTCTAAAAATAGCGAGAGCGCTTTAGGCATCGTTTAGAATCTCATTGACTTTCAAAACACGCTTTTTAATTGAAATGGGCGAGCGGGAGCAAAATCCTGTGGTTGGAAAGTGTGGTTCTTGTCTATAGCGCGAGAGTGTGAGACTGAGTCTTTAAGTCAATATTTTCTACGGAACTGAGTTCAGTTGTAATTAGCAGCCGGTTTCTGCAAGTCCTTTAGGCACGCAGAATCTATATTCCGGACTCGTTTCATCATTATTTTCAGACCGTTAGAAATTAATATTTTTCTTCTCGTTCGTAATCTGTTAATCATTAGCCTTAGCTTTGCACTGCAACGATAGATAACATTTGTTTGATTATCAATCCCTGTGGGTTCGACAACCTTTTTAAAACTAAACGAACAACTGTATACTTGCAGTCAATATTCGATGGACGCGTCAGTGCCGTCGTGGTCAATTTTTTGGCACCGTTGCGGGGAATTTGATTTAGTCAATATTGTGATTCCATTGTTGCGTAGTATAGACTAAGGCACCAAATTTTCCTTTTTTTCCTATTTCGTAGATTGTATGTCAAACACTCGCTCTCGAGGCGACAAGCTTGAGCAACCGATCGACGATATCGAGCATTTTATTAACTTAAGACGCCGAATCAATGAATTCTAAATTAAGTATAATCTTCCTGAACCTGAAATTCCTTATCCAGAATTAAGAATTCCCATGGATGAGAATCCACCGAACGGTCATCTTAAGGATTACACTGTTCCCTCGCAAGATGAACCGCATAACAACATTGTTGCCCTTGCCATCAATAGAAATGATTTTGAGCTTAAACCTTCACTGTTACAAGCCGTTCAACAGAACCAATTTTCTGGAAGTTCCACGGATGTCCCGAACCTCCATTTATCGATGTTTGGGCAATATACTGATACCGTAAAAGCAAATGGTGTTAGTAACGAAGCCATAAGACTACGTCTTTTTCCTTTCTCTTTAAGAGATAGAGCTAAAGCTTGGCTCCAGTCTCTACCATCCAACTCCATCGCTACGTGGGACGAGTTGAAGAAAGCCTTCTTAGCCTGATATTTTCCACCTAGTAAAACTGCAATGCTAAGAGCCCAAATCAACGGATTTAGGCAGAAAGACAATGAATCTCTTTTCGATGCTTGGGAAAGATACAATGATATGCCGGGGCTCTACCCGCACCATGGACTTGAACAATGGTTGATAATCCATACTTTCTATAATGGTCTTCTTTACAACATAAAGCTGAATTTGAACGCTGCAGCTGGCGGCGCTCTGATGGACAAACCATATGAAGACACTTATCAACTCATTGAAAATATGGCTCAAAACTACTTCCAATGGGGAGGTGAGAGAACTCTGACAGAAAAACCTGCTACGAAGAACGAAATGTACGAAGTTAGTAGTTTGGACTATGTCAGTGCTAAAGTGGATGCACTTACTCAAAAGATTGAAAGTTTGATTGTAGCTCTAGCAGCCACCGTGGCTGCTGTGACACCGAATTGTGAATTGTGTGGAACCCCTGGGCACATTAACACTGAATGTTATTTATTGGCTAGTATTCCTACCTACCAAGTAAATTACGCCCAAGGAAACCCATACTCAAACACTTACAATCCAGGCTCGAGGAATCATCCAAATTTTTCCTACAAGAGCAACAACGCCTTGTTTGCTCCAACTCAAGCCCCCACTGTTCCTCCAGGATATCATAAAGGAGCCCCCGCTGCTCCTCAAGCACCCACAAAGTCAAACGTTGAGCTGTTATTAGAAAATTTCATTGCAACTCAAACTCAACAAAACAAAGAGTTCGCCAACCAAAATGTGCACACGAGTGAATTGCTAAAGCAAATGGCAACTAAACCTGATGTTATGGCTACCCATAACAAAATGTTAGAAACTAAAATTTCTCAAGTAGCCCAACAACAAGCAACAGTAGCAGCCCCAGCTGTAAAGTTTCCTGGCCAACCACAACCAAACCCGAAAGGGCGTGCTAATGTTATCACACTGCAAAGCGGAACAGAACTAGATGGACCAATCGACCCAAGATTCCAAAATCCTACCATGTATCAAAATTCTGGTAAATGAACTGAAAAGGTGAACGAACCAAATAATATCGAAAAGGAAGACAAAAGCAAAGAGGCTGCAGAGAAAGAAACACCTTATGTGTGGTCGCAACTGCGAAAAACAACCGGCGAAAACAGGAATAGAAGAGCCGCCATCGAACGTTATTTATCCCGACGCAGGGAAAGAGAACGATCGAAGAAACCTCAAAAGGGAGAAGACATGGTCATCGCAACCATAGTCCGGGTTCGGGAGTCGGTTACGCGAGGGAAAGGTATTAGTACCTGATCGTACCTGGATCAGACAGTTGATAGTGGCCAACGGCGTCTGGAACGGCAGCTCTGGTGATGGTGAGAGACGGCGGGGGGGGGGGGGTGTACCTACAAGGTACTCCGATGCTCAAGTGAGAGAGTGTACAGAATAACCGCAAATACAGAAACTGTAGAGTGGCAAGAAGAATGTGTCTAACCTGACCCTCTCGCGGGGAGAAGCTAATCTGTCGGGGAGGCACATCTCAGCAGGGTGTGATGTCCTCCTTTCCCATTGTCCCAAGTGCCCGACACTGCCTAAGTGCCCGGCGAAACTGTGGCTTGCACGTGGCAGTCGCGTGTCTTACAGAAGGACCTTAATGGGCCTCCCCAGGCTGTATGGGTTGGGCCTGCTCGGCTGTTGGGCAGCCTCGACCCAGTCCAGAACAGGAGCCCCCCAAGTCGTTGCTCTGAGATGTCAGAGTAATGACTTAAGGGTTATTGGCATGTCAGGGATACGCCTAGAGAGAAACCGAGGAGGCCATTCTCGTGCTCAAAGTTCCTACGGTCGCACACAAGTCGGGCATCAGACAGTTGTGTCTGGTCATAACGCCGGGGAGATGAGGGGTTTCAGATTTGAAACGTTGGGGAAAATCGAAAGGACACGCGTGGGAGAACGAACAGCTGCATGTGTGCCACGTGTCGTCTGTCATCATTACCTAGGGCGGCTAGCTAGGGTAGCGCACTCAAGTGCCCTATGTCCCTCGAGTTCCGTGAAAACCACTATAAAACTCCTCCCCTCATTCATTTTCCCACTTTTTTCGTTTCTCTCTCAATAATCTCTCTCCTTCTCTTTATCTTCTACAACAGCCGTTCGCCGCCGTCAACTGCCGGAACTCCGCACCGAAAACCTAAATCGTCGCCTATAAGGTATTTGTTCAAAAACTGGCCTTTTTCTTGCATTTCCTTTTGATTTTAACTAGCGTATAGCACTTCCTTGGTGAACTGATGAAGTTCCCATGAGAAATGAAAGGGTTCCTGGCGAATACGGCGGGAATCTTTTGTTGTTGAGAGAGGAAGTGTTAAGAACTTCTCTCGCTTTTGTTGAATGTCTCGGGGACAAGGGATGAATATCTCGGGGACGCGATGAATGCCCCGGGGTCCCCAATGGTTACTCTATTCGTCAGCGTCATGGGAAAAAGGGGCAGAATTTTCCGGGGAGGCGATGAGTTCCCCGGTGACCATGTTGTTCCTCGACCGAATATGTCGGGGAAACGAGAAAGCCTTACCCCTTCCTCGCCCGTTCGCTTGAACAGCGGTGGAGGGGTGAATTTAATATGACCCATCGAATTCACCGTTTCCTTCTGCTTTTCAGGTAAATGGACGGTTTGGCTGCAAAGGTGGCCGTAGGATCCTTTGAAGAAGACGACCACCCAGAATCTCCTATGGCTCATATGGCTTTTGTCCAAGAGCGCCCGCTCGAGAAGTGGGTCTGCGATGAAGACCTAGAGATGTCGTCCATCTTTGTCTACAGAGACGTGGAAGACGCGTTCTGTACCGTCGAGTATCGGCTAATTGGGTCTGATAAATCATGGAAGGTTTTCCGCCCTAAAGAGCATCACCGAATATGCTCGCCTTACCGAGGAATGCGTATCCCGTTATACGAGTTCATGTTCGACGAAGCGGGGTGGAGGCTGCCCTTCACGGATTTCCAAGAGGGGGTCTTCGCCTAGTTGAAGCTGGCACCCTCGCAGATTCACCCGAACTCGCTGGCCTTTATCTGGGCTTTTGAGCTTGTTTGTAAACACTTGAAAATCATACCGACAGTGTCCCTCTTCTTTCGAATATTCCATCTTCAAAGGTCGTCGGCCGGTGGACGACACGGCTGGGTGTCCTTTAAGCAAAGCAAAGCTCTGTTCCACACGTATTTGGATTCCATCCGGGATTTCAAGTACCGCTACTATTTTGTGAAGCCGGTCACCCTTGGGGCTATCAACTCGCTGTACCGGAGAGTTACCCGTAAGGTAGACGGTCGCTCCGAGGAGGTTCTGGAGCCGAAGTTCCCCCTGTACTGGACGTAGGAACACTTCAAAAAAGGGGTTGATAAATACAAGGTAAAACATAATCAGTTGGACGTCGACGACCGGGCAGCTTATGACAAAATCGTCGCGTTCGTCGAAAGCTTCAATGAGGCTCGGTACGAAACACTGGATGGCGAGCCTATAATGGGAGCAGACGGGCAGGTTGTGAAGCAACGTCGCTTGATCAATACCCGTGTTCTGCTCGAGACCTTCTCCGATGAAGAAGCAGATGAGCTGTTAGGTGGTGAAAACATCCTCGACCTAAGCCTTCCCCGCATCTGTATACATTGCCTTACTAATGTTTTCTTTCTTTTTGCAGGGAAAATGGCCGGAGCTGAGGAGAGGCTCAAGAAGTTGAAGGCGAAGAGGGCTCAGGAAGAACAGGCTCGGGGAGAGTCATCTCATTCAAAGGGTCAAGGTGTTACTCCTTCTAGGGCCATGCCCGAGGGTGTTTCCTCTGCTGCGATGCCCGAAGGTTTCAGCCAATCCCAGCTTGCTTTGACTGCGTCGGGGATTTCAGGTAGGCGCACACCTCCTGCTGGGAGCCAGTCCCCGGGTACTCAAGGGAGGCCGAAACAGCTATGGGTTTCGAATGCGGAGTTTGTCGACCTGGCCCACGAAGAAAGTCCCCCACCTCCTTCAAGCTTTGAACTCCCACCATGCCATCTCAAGCCCCGCTTCTTCTCTGAAGTCATCTATCCTCGCGTCCCTCCATCTGAAATCCAAGCTGTGCTGGGGACCGCTGCGGAAGCGAGGAGGAAAACGATCTTTGAGGACATATATGCCGTTATGCGGCTCTGTTCGACTGTTATTGTCCTGAACGATGAAACCCGCCCCGCTGCTGAACTTTCTCGACTGCAAGAAAGACTCGAGACCTTGGAGGCTGAGCTGCTAGACCTGCGCAAAGAGTTGAAGGAATGCAGGGACCTGAATAAAGAACAGAGCGAGCAGCAGCAGTGGGCGGAGACAAAGCTAAAGGAAGCTGAGGAATCGGAGAAAGGTCATCTTGCCCGGATCACCGAGCTGGAGGCGGAGGAGAAGCGGCTCAAGGAGAGGGTTGCAGAGCTGGAGGATGTTGTTCGGCCAGCTGAAGGTGAAACTAAAGAGGATAAGCTCCTAACCTCTCGGGCAGCTCTGGTGGCCAAACTCAGGAGTGTCAAGCAGGATCTCTGGCTAGCCAAGGATGATACTCTTGAAGCTGCAGGCATAGGGTTCCGAAATGCAGTGGTGCAGCTTCGGATCCTAAATCCCGGCCTTGTGACCGACGGGGCTGATGCTAACTGCGAGGTGGTCGATGGCCGGATAGTGCTGTCCGGGCAAGAAGGAAATGCCAACGAATGAGGTGGGCCAGACGCTGTTGAGACTGATGTCGAGACTACTGGTGCGTAGGAGTACAGTTTACTTGGCCTGCGTGCCATTTTGTTGTTGTTGCCCGGCTTGTGGGCTTATTGATGTAATATTTGTACAATGGGTTTTGCCCGA
Source organism: Lathyrus tuberosus (assembly GCA_022829125.1). Taxonomy (NCBI): domain Eukaryota; kingdom Viridiplantae; phylum Streptophyta; class Magnoliopsida; order Fabales; family Fabaceae; genus Lathyrus; species Lathyrus tuberosus. The sequence continues at coordinate 5,272,171 of JALAZF010000126.1, forward strand.
TTCTAATACTTCGCTTTGCCTCTTTATTTATTTTGCTTATGTGTGATACTTTATACATTACTTATTTTTGCCTAAGTAGTTGAGATCGCTGACGCCTTGGGAGTTTGCTCGACTCTGATGATCCTCGACTGCGAAGAGAGCTAGTCGAGTGGTCGGGGGTTGTACTCTGACTTTCAACGAGGCTAAGAGGTCGGTCGAGGTCTTAGCTTCGTGGCATGAACTTCCCATCGTGAGCTAGGTGTTCTTCCTATTTGGTACGTCAGCGACGGAGCTCGGTTGAGGTCTCCTCGCCGGGCTAAAAAGTCTCACGCATACACTTCGTGGTTTTTGGCCGTGGTGTGTTATATAGAGGTGTCGCGCATGTACCGTTGCATGCCCCCGTGGTCGCGACGTAGTACTGTCGCGGACAGTGTCTAACTATAATATTGTTTGAGCTTCTCAGCATTCCATGGTCGAGCAAGTTGTTCACCGTGGAGGTTTTCGAGGTAATAGGCACCCGTCCCCGTCTTTGCAATGACGCGGTATGGACCCTCCCAGTTTGTGGCCAGCTTTCCTTCGCGTGAATCTTTCTGATTTCTCCATAGGACAAGACTGCCTACTTGGAGGTCTCGTTTGATAACTTTGTCATTATAACGCAAAGTTATTTTTTGTTTTAAAGAGGCTTCTTGGAGGGAAGCGCCGGTCCTTATCTCTTCGACAAGGTCGAGCTCCTCTCGCAGGGCTTCACTATTTATTTCTTCGTCGAGGGGAGCTTCTGTCCTCCTCGAGGGTTCCCTGATCTCCACGGGGATAACTGCCTCGGTTCCGTACATTAGGCGAAACGGGCTCTCCCCGGTCGTGGAGTGTGGGGTTGTTCGATACGCCCAGAGGACGCTGTGCAACTCCTCGACCCACCGTTGTTTGGCCTCGCTGAGTCGTCGCTTCAGTCCCCGGAGTATCACTCTGTTCGCTGCCTCGGCCTGCCCGTTGGTTTGAGGGTGTTCGACCGACGTGAAGTGCTATTTTGTGCCCAGTTTGGCGACGAAGTCTTGGAAGTTCCTGTCAGTGAACTGTGTCCCGTTGTCGGTGACAATGGCTTGGGGCACACCGAATCGGGCGAGGATGTTTCTCTTGTAGAAATGGAGTGTGTTGAAGGCAGTGATTTTGGCCAACGCCTCTGCCTCAATCCACTTCGTGAAGTAATCTACCCCGACGATGAGATACTTATTTTGGTACGATCCTATGATGAAAGGTCCGAGGATATCCATTCCCCACCATGCAAACGGCCATGGGGATGACAATGACTTAAGCTCGTTTGAAGGAGCGAGGTGCATGTCCCCGTGTCTTTGACAGCGGTCACATTTCTTGACGTGTTCCTTTGCATCATGTTGCATAGTGGGCCAATAATACCCCTCTCGAAGTGCTTTTCGGGCTAGGGACCTCCCGCCGAGGTGCTGGGCGTTGATCCCTTCGTGGATTTCTTGGAGGATCCCCGAGACTTTGCTTTCTTCGACACACCGGAGTAAGGGAATGGAAAATCCTCGATGGTATAGCTTACCTTCGATGACGGTGTACGCACATGCCCGCCTCTTGACTATCCCCGCTTCTTTAGGATCGTCGGGCAGTTTGCCCGTCATCAAGTATTCGTAAAATGGGGTCATCCAACAGTTTGCGTCCCCGATGGCATTGACCTCTGTGGTCGGTGTGGGTTCGTTTATGCTCGGCTGGGAGAGTATCTCCTGGATAACTGATTTGTTCCCTCCTTTCTTCTTAGTGCTCGCAAGCTTGGAGAGCACGTCTGCTTGAGTGTTGTGCTCGCGCGGGATATGACCCACCTCCGCGGAGACAAATTTCTTCAACTTTTCTTGCACCAAGGTTAGGTACTCGATGAGACTATCGTTTTTGGCCTAAAATTCTCCCCGAACCTGTGATGCCACGAGCTGGGAGTCTATAAAGATTTTGACTTCTTTTGCGCCAAGGTCTTCCGTAAGTCGAAGTCCCGCGAGGAAGGCCTCATATTCGGCTTGGTTATTCAATGTCTTGAAGGACAGTTCGAGGGAGACCTCTATCAGGATGCCCTGCTCGTTTTCGAGGATAATGCCCGCTCCGCTACCTTTTGCACTAGAGGCTCCGTCGACGTAAATCGTCCATTTCTGGGAGCCATTGGTCGAGGATTCAGGGACGGTCATTTCGGCTACGAAGTCGGCCAGTACCTGAGCTTTCAAGGCTTTTCTTCCTTCGTATCGAAGGTCGAACTCGGATAGCTCGAGAGACCACCAGAGCATTCTCCCCGCCATATTTGGCCGACTGAGGAGCTGTCTGATAGGCTGCTTCGTCCTTACCACGATTGTGTGGGCCAGGAAGTAATGACGTAATCTTCTGGCTGCAGATACGAGGGCCAAGGCGACCTTTTCGATCTGTTGGTATCTGAGGTCGGGACCCTGAAGAGCTCTGTTCGTGAAATAAATCGGTTTCTATCCTTCGGGGGTCTCCCGTATGAGGACAGTACTCACCGCTTCGCCGGTGACGGCCAGGTACAAGAAAAGTGTTTCCCCGTTATCTGGTCGGGACAAGACCGGGGTTTGTGACAAGACTTGTTTTAGATGTAGGAGGGCTTGTTCGCATTCTTCACTCCATTTAAAAGTCGCCTTCTGTCGGAGAAGCTTGAAAAAGGGGAGTGCGTACTGAGCAGATTTGGCGACAAAACGGGAGAGGGCAGTCAGCATTCCGTTAAGTGACTGGATCGACTTCTTCGAGTTCGGGGTAGAGATTTTGGAGAATGCCCTACATTTGTCGGGGTTCGCCTCGATTCCCCTCTCCGTGAGGTAGAAGCCGAGGAACTTCCCTGCGCGAACACCGAAGGTGCATTTGTCGGGGTTGAACCTCATGCGACATTTCCTCGCCGTGTCGAACACTTTCTTGAGATGGGAAGCATGGTCGACTTCTTCTGCAGATTTGACGATCATGTCGTCCATATAGACCTCGAGCACGTCGCCGATATCTGCCCAGAAGACTTTGTTCATCATCCGTTGGTAGGTGGCGCCAGCATTTTTCAAGCCGAAGGGCATTACGTTATAGTAGTAATTGCCCGACTCGGTCATGAAAGCAGTATGCTGCTTGTCGGCCTCGTCCATGGGGATTTGGTTGTACCCCGAGTAGGCATTCATGAAGGATAGTAATTTGAATCCTGCAGAATTATCGACTAGCTGGTCGATGTTAGGTAAGGGATAAGAGTCTTTCGGGCATGCCCGGTTAAGATCCATGTAGTCAACGCACATCCTCCATTTTCCATTATTTTTCTTAACGAGTACAACATTTGAGAGCTAAGTCGTGTACTTGGCCTCGGAAATAAAGTTTGCCTCTAGGAGGTCTTTTACAGCTTTTTCAGCAGCCTCCATTTTTTCCGGAGACTGCCTACGTCTACGTTGAGCTACAGCCCTAGCGGCCAGATCTATAGTCAGCTGATGACAAGCTACTTCAGGGTCCAGTCTAGGCATCTCTGCAACACTCCAGGCGAACAAATCTGCATTTTCTCGGAGGCATGCCTTCAGTTGCCTCTTCGCCAGGTCGGGGAGTCCATAGCCAATCTTCACGCTTCGATCTGGGCTGTCGCCGAGAGGAACCAGCTCGAAATCTCCATCTGGGACGAGGCGCGTTGGGTGGAGAGGCTGCCCATTGATTTCAACTGGGAGGTCCTCGCCTGCAGCTTCTTCCTGCTCCCTGGGAAACCTGCTGTCAAGGCCGATCGCGCTGATCGGCGGAAGTGGAACCTGCACGACTTCTGGAGGTGCCTCAGCCTGAGTCTTGGGTTTGACGCCGCCGATGACACTCAGACCCTTGATTGCTGCGTCGAAACATCTTCTGGCCGCCTTGATGTCCCCGTGGAGAGTGACCACACGTCCACGCTTCGTGTAGTACTTTATCTTTAGGTGGACCGTTGATGGTACGGCCGTCAGTTCCGCCAACGTGGTCCTCCCCATGATGCAGTTGTAGAGGGACGGGCAGTCCACCACCAAGAAATGCATCTTCACCTGTCGGGCAGTTTCCTCGATCCCGAAGGTGACCATCAACTCCACGAAGCCCCATGGTCTGGTGGTCGCGCCATTGAAGCCTTGTAGGTCTGACCCTACATACGGGGACAAGTGTCTCTTGGTTAGCTGGAGGGTCTCGAAGATGTGGACGTACATGATGTCCACCGAGCTCCCCTGGTCAACCAAAATTCTGTGGACATCAAAATTGGCCATCTGTGCCCGGATCAGGAGGGGGATGTTGGCGTTAGGTGCCCCACCGGGAAGTTCCTCGAGGTAGAAGGTAATCGGATTTGATCTTCCCTTAACCCTCTCGAGGGTAGGGGCTCGAGGACTTGTTGCTTTCAGTTCGTCGAATTTCCTCTTTATTGACCCCACGGTCAAACGGTCAGGGGCCCCGCCAGATATGACCAGGGCTTGGGGGAAAGACTCTCAGGTACTGCGGGCACTTATCGACTCTTCTGCTGGGAAGCTCTTCCACATGTTTCGGACAGCTTCAGGGTTGTCGAATTCTCCCGAAAAGCCAAAGTCTTCAGGTCGCGTGATGCTCAACGCGACTTGCAGCGATCTGTTGTTGGGAGAAGGAGTTGACTCCTCGACATTCTGGGCCTCCTGGCCGCTGGGGCGGGGGGCCTCTTGCTGCTTGGCATACTTCTTCAGGTACCCCTCTTTAATCAGTGTTTCGATTGCGTCCTTAAGGTGGACGCAATCTTTAGTAACGTGCCCGTGACTACGATGGAATCGGCAGTACTTGGACTTGTCAGCATTTGGTTTGGAAGCCCCCAGTTTCGGGAAGTGGATTCCCCCTTTGACGAACTCCGAATTGGCACAGTCGCTAAAAATGTGCGCGCGGGACGCGTTTAGCGGTGTGTAGTCTTTGAAAAGGCCAGACGGTCCCCGTGATTCACGGGGTTCTTTGGTCCGGGCTTCTTTTTTTCTTTCCCCGCCTCGCCTAGGTGGAGAGGAGTCTTCTCTTCTCTTGTCTCCGCCTCGCCTGGGTGGAGGGGAGTCTTCTTCCTTGTTGCCGCGGGGGCCTTCTCTGCGCCTCAAATCGAGGGCGATTTGCGCAGCTTCAGCTTCCTCGAACTCAATATGCGACTGAGCCCTCTCGAGGAGGCCTTCAAAGCTGCGGGGACGGTGTAGTCCGACGGATTCTGCGAACTTAGATCCTATCCGCAAACCCTTGATGATGAGATACATTTTGATGTGATCGGTCACGTGGATTTCGACTGCTTCTTTGTTGAACCTCTCTATGTAGCTCCGGAGAGGTTCATCCTTCCCCTGAAAGATGGCTTCCAGGGAGGCTATCGTCTTCGGATGTCGACGAGAAGCCGTAAAATGTTTTCTGAAGCGCTCTCTCAGGACCCTCCACGACGTGATTGATTCAGATGCTAGGTTTTTGTACCAAGCCATGGCCCCTTTCCGAAGAGTCGTAGGGAATAATCGACATTTGATAGCGCCGGAGACGTTCCTGAAATCGAGCAGAGCTTCAAAACTCTCGACATGGTCATCAGGATCAGATGTCCCGTCATATGTTCCCAAGGATGGGGACCTCTCCAGGCCCTTAGGAATAGGGGCGTCCATGATGTGCCTGGCCAGAGGGGTCCGGTAATAGTCATCCTCGCTGGCTCCCGGAGACACAGAGGGGGAGTGTTGTCCATGAAGATAGTGACGTCTCGGGGAGTGGTCCTTTGGGCGGCCTCTGGGCTCCTTGGCGTCCGACCTGCTCCTTTTATTTTTCGAGGAGCGAACTGGTCCCTTTGGTGGCGGGGATCGGTGGTGTTTCTAAGGATGTTCTGGCTGAATATGCTCCAAGCGTGGTCTGCGACCCCTATGAACTGGGGAGGGGCTGCGAGATGCCTCCGGGGACTGCGAATGTCTTGGAAATGGCGGTGGCCGGTGCCTTCGCGGGGAAGTCCGACCACGACCTTTCTCCAGCGTCTCGATCCAGATGTTCTGTTTGAAGATCATCTGGTTGGTCTGATTGACCAAAGCAAACAGGGCAGCAGTGCTCGGGTCCGCATTTGGCGGCGGGTCCACGGGCTGGAAAATGGGCTGGAGGACTGTTTCATGTCCGTCTTGGTGAGCTGTCTCGTACTCCACTTCCTCAGAAAATGGCGAGGCGGTGAGTCCGTCTTTGATGTCGTTCTCCACGACAGGTTAGACAGCGTTGTTGTCGAAGCAGTTGCCATTACTGAGCTGCGCGATGACGTTGTCTAGAGCTTGATTCACCGATGGGTTGGCCATGATGGTTGTTGAATGGAGAAAGCTTTGGTTTATCGAGCAGAAAAACGGGGATGCTTATAAATTCCCACAGACGGTGCCACTGATCGCACCTGGATCAGACAGTTGATAGTGGCCAATGGCGTCTGGAACGGCAGCTCCGGTGATGGTGAGAGAGGGCAGGGGGGTGTACCTGCAAGGTACTCCGACGCTCAAGTGAGAGAGTGTACAGAATAACCGCAAATACAAAAAGTGTAGAGTGGCAAGAAGAATTTGTCTAACCTGGCCCTCTCAAATGAGAGGGTATTTATAGAGAGCCCCCAGCGCGGGGCCAATGGTTACCTGCAGTGGGCTGGATCAATTAGGCCCACTCCAAGCAACTGCTAGGGCTTACGTGTAGTAGTGAAGACCAGCACGTGGTCTTTGCCCTAGAGTAACCGCTCCTAGATTTCTGGAGGTAGGGAAGACCGAATCCTTCAGACGTGGGAGGTTACTTGGAACGTGTCCACGTGATATGGATCGTTGGGTACTCCTCGCGGGGAGGAGCCTTCTGTGTCGAGGAGAGATGAAGCCCGTAGAATGGATATGGCCTCGCGGGGAGGAATCGTGTCCGTCGAGGAGTGATGTGTAGCATTCTCGCGGGGAGAAGCTAATCTGTCGGGGAGGCACATCTCAGCAGGGTGTGATGTCCTCTTTTCCCATTGTCCCAAGTGCTCGACACTGCCTAAGTGCCCGGTGAAACTGTGGCTTGCACGTGGCAGTCGCGTGTCTTGCAGAAGGACCTTATTGGGCCTCCCTAGGCTGTATGGGTTGGGCCTGCTCGCCTGTTGGACAGCCTCGGCCCAGTCCAGAACAGTACCCTCACGCGTCCATCGCACTCGATGGAATCCACGCTTGTTGTCTAATCAAAGGGTGAGTTATCTAAAGCCTACTGCTAAACAGAAAAGGAATGGGGAAAAGAAAAGAAAAAGTGACTCGGTAGGACATCGTCGTCCTAGGCCTACGTATTCCCTTGTGCAATGGGAAAGTCAGAGTCAACGTAGTTCGGAGGACTACGGGTGGATGGGGGGAGGTTGCTCGCCAAGACATCCCCGTCTTATGCCTATGTATCCTCAATCTAACTAGAAGGAGGAAGTCAGATCAGTCGTAGTTCGACCTACGGGTCGAAGAGGGAAGAGTGCTCGCCAAGACATCATCGTCTTGTGCCTACGTATCCTCAATCTAACCAGAATGAGGAAGTCAGAGCAGTCGTAGTTCGACCTAACGCGTCGAAAAGAGGGAAGAGTGCTCTCCAAGACATCGCCGTCTTGTGCCTACGTATCCTCAATCTAACCAGAGAGAGGAAATCAGAGTGTCCGTAGTTCATGGTCTATGGAAAAAAAGGGAAGGGTGCTCGCCAAGACATCGTCGTCTTGTGCCTACGTATCCTCAATCTAACCAGAGAGAGGAAATCAGAGCATCCATAGTTCGTGGTAAAGACCACAATGGTTAAGTATTTTTTATGAGCGACGTTAGGTTCGCGTCCGGCAGTTAGGGACGATGCCTGTTTCCAACTGAACGGAAGTAACGTGCTCTTTTCTGAAAATGGTTTGAAACTCAACAATCCCGAAGGATGAAAAATATTTGAATTTATTTTTGTGTTTTTTAGACAGAAGTGAGTTGGGTTAGTTTGTAACTTACATTGCACTAAAGTCTATGACACGGGAACGAATGCGTCGCATGGTTACCCCCAATGGGACGTATGCTAAACACTCTAGAAGAATGAAGGGAGCCCTCTCATTCTTCATTTCCTATGCTTAAGGCTCGTGTGCAATGCATGTTGTCCTTATTAAGTGTTTTATAATTGTTAGAAGATGAGAAGAGAAGACTCAAAGGAAAAGAAGACACTACGGGAATTTTATCCTAAAGTTGTCATGCAAAGATGGTCCTAAGGTTAAGGTAAGAGAGGGAAGATTTTACCTAATGTTGGCATGCATGGTTTGAATCCTAATGTCTATCCTACTCCAAGCTTAATCAAAGATTAAGTTGGACTAGGGAACCCTAAGGGGAAAAAAAAGCAAATCCAAGACTTAAACAAGTCTTGAGATTCAAGGGAGGGAAATGAGTAAAAGAGATGAAGAAGAAAAGGAAATATGAGATGAGAAACAAGGTAGGGCAGAAAGCACATCATGCATATCATATCCAATTCATATCATTAATCATGCTTCAAAACAACACACAATTAAGTTCAAGCAAACAAGTAGAAGCAAACAAGAAAGGGTGCAAACAAACTTGCATTAGAATCACGATTGAACACCATTAATCACCACACAAAGAACATGTGAGCAAGGTAAGATGAGAATGAAGTAAGGTCAGAACTCAAGTCATGTCATGATCATCCAATTCAAACATGTAAGAAAGCTCACATTAACATGTGATATGAACCGAAGTAGCAACAATCAAATGCTAATGAAATGCATCATAAAAATCAATCCACAATGATCAAATGAAGTGAAAACAAGATGTGAATTCAAATGGGCAGTAGCCAATGCATCATACATGAATCATAACCAAGCTCAAATCAATCAAGAAGAATCCTCAAGCATCATACACAAAGCATGTATCAAAACTATGCAAGTATGCAACAAAATAAAGTCCAAAATGATTCACATACTTCCATACAAGTAAGACAACACAAGAGATGATCAATGTACAAAGTTCTAAGGCAAACCAGAACCTTAAACATGTCTTATCAATCAAAGAAAGGTCACCAAGCATCAAGGAAGTTCATGTCATTCAAAGGCATAAAATCTGGTCAAGAAGTATGCACTAACATGCTCAAAACATCATCAAATGAAAGCACCAACCAAAAATAGAAAAGTGATCCAATAAAATCCCAAAAAATAATCAAAGACAATTTTAAACATCCAATTAACATGTTAAAAAATATTGGAACAAAACTAGCTCAAGAACATGTCCAAAAGTGATCCACAGGCAAGGTATGCAAGTAACCGAGCATGAATCGAGGGCTAACAAAACTTGAATGGCAAGTCACTAAAAAGTAACTAAAACCAAGCCCTAACCATCATCAAAACACCCTTATATCAAGGCATAAGAGTGGCTAAAAAATCAGCCTCAAAAGATAAACCAAAGTCACAAAAATCCCTAACCCTAGATGGAGGGTATCATTGGAAACACATTTTCTAATTAAATCAAGATAAAATATTAAAAAGAAATTAAAAATAAAATAAAAATAATGAAAATTAAGTCAAGACAACAAGGAATCAGAAACATATTTTTAATGATTTTTTGGAAGAGTTTAACAATAAAAAATAAAACAAAAATTAAATTGAACTAAAAGGAAATAAAAAACAAAAACAAAGAAGTGGGGGTGTGGTAGCAATTGGCAGACATAAGGTATCATGTACACACGCGTGTTGTGCCCAAGTTGTAGGGTACGAATAGCATGAAGGGCGCAAGCCTAATCCGTCTTATCATAATAAACTTCAGCCACCATTTAAAAAAAAAAGAAAAAAAGAAAATGAACAAAATCATGTAACTCGAATATCAATCGGTCACCATTCTTTTAAATCACTAACGGACAAAAATTACAACAGCCAACCCCAATGCGCCATGTCATAATCTTCTTCAATAAAACCCTAATTAAGACAACCATGCATCGTGAAGCAACAGTAGTTAAACACAGCAAAACGCACCATCTTCCATACCAGATTTCATCATGGAAACTTAATCAAAATTAGCAAAACAACATACCAAAATGAAGCTCATGGATCATAGATCATCATGATGCTTTTCATTCCTTAAAATGCACACTCTAACATAGAGAAAAACAGGCTCAAAGATGCGGATACCAAGTTATACGCATGAATTCAAACAAGACAACATGTTCAGATCCAGATAAAAATCATTGCACACACAATGCCTACCATGAGTAGGACTTCAGCCACACATCAAATGACTTCAGAATTTCATAGATTCAACAATGGAGGGTTTGGAACCATTACCTAGTGGAGTTTATGTCCACTGCACCTTGATTCCTTGCCTATATCTTGAGGAAAACTTCAGCAAATCAACTCATCAACCTTCAATAAAGTGAATCAGGAGCTGAAATAGAACAGGACCTCTTGACTAATGGACTTCGCAAATGGAGAAAAATGGAGAGCATGAGAATTTTTAGATCTGAAATGTTGGAGTTTGTGGTCATTTGGAGTTTTTTGAGCTTAAATATGAAGAATTTAGGGTTGGATTAAGGTTGTGAAACAATACTGAGGCATGGAGTTGTTGCTTTGGCATGGAATGGGAAAAATGAGAAAGAAAATGCACATGGCCTTTGCTACGGGTCTTGGTTGGTTGACAGCTTTGGAGAGAGGTTTTGAGGGTAGTTTGGGTCATGGAAAGAGTGGTTCTTGCGTGTGGTATTGGGCTGACAACTTGTACCATCTTGCATGACAAAAATGGATCCACTTGCTTTCATGCTCACTTTCACATTTTTGGCAAATTCTCTCTCTCTCTCTCTTGGGTCAGGTCGTGTGTGTTTATTTTTGGTGGTAAAAAGTGATGCAAGATGATCAAGTTGGCCAAGGGAATGGTGTGAATATAACCTAGTACGATTTGTTTCATCATTGGCCATGCATAAAAGCAAAATCAACATATCCATGGAGGGCACTTTAAGAGACAATAAGCCACTTGTGCTCAAAATAAACTGGGGAAATCAAAGAACAAAGCACATGTTAGAAGTATCTTGAAAGAAAGCTTGAAACTATGTGAAAATCAACCATGAATATGTATTCCCAAAATTGTCTAAACTAACTTAGAAAAAATTCTAAGTTTTTGAACTTTGCAAGGTGAAAATGTCCAACTTTGGAGCACCATAACTCATTCAAAAATGACTCAAATGACATGGTTCTTGTGCTTATTTGAAGGGAATGTTTCATACTACAACTTTTATGTGGAAGAGATTTGCAAATGAAGCCTTGATCATGGTGAAAATTGGCTTTGAAAGTGGTTAAAAACTTACCAAAAATAGTAAGTTTCTAAAACCCTAATTTCCATTTTTAGTAACTTTTTCACATTCTTGATTTTTCATGAATCCTTGAACATTCCTTGACCAAATCTCATCCATTGATCAGATATGACTTGAAAATCAACATTGTGACCTCAAAAAGTCAGGAGATGACTTTTTCATTGCACAGTTTACTTTATCCCCAATTCTCCTGATTTTGAATCTTTTGAACAATTGAAACCCTTCTGAACCAAATTGATGGACAAATCTACATTCCTAGACACTTGGGGACATGAGGAATACCATGGAATCAAGTCTTGCCTAAAAAATCAAAAATAAACTGACTTTATGGCAAACCCTAATTTTGGCACCCTTGGTTTAGGAGGAATCGACCCATACTCAAAATCCAAATTCCTCTGAATATGATGTGCATCTTCTTAAAAAATGATGAGATATGCCACTTGATGATGATAAAAACTCAAAGTTCTTGCCCATTGGGGGGTTAAACTCAAGAATCTCCAAAACCCTAGTTTGAGAAATCAGGCTAGGAGAATGTGATTCACTTGAAATCTCTTGCCAATTACAATCCTCTGATGAGGGGATAGACACATTAGGATGCCCTGAGGTCCAAGGCTCATTTGTTGCTTGAGTATTGATGACATCAAGAACCTCTCTCTCCTTTGGTCTCTTGGACAATGCACATGAACTTTTGCTTGAAGCTCTGGAAAACATCTTCTTCCCTTGAGTTAACTCAGACACCTTGATCCCATGCTGAGAACCAATGATATGCATAAATGATAATGCAAAATGAGATGAAACATAAGCCAGTTAGTGTTAGAAACATGAAGGCAAATTTTGGGGTGCTACAGCTGCCCCTATTCAATCGTCTTGGACCTGAAGGGATGATAGCAACGACTTTCAGACATTCAAGGTAGAAGGTGATTAAATACAAAAAGAACCCGGAAATTTGCACTCTGTGGGGAGAAAAAATTATTGGAGCCCAGTCCGGCATTGGACTTACAAAGACAGGTCAGACGGGAACTGACTACCAAGCAAGAACTAATATTCTTTGAAAACAAGTCGGCCAGACGAGAACTGGATTCGAATGAGACGAGTCAGATGAGAACTGGGTTTCACGAAATAAGTCATACGAGAACTGACTACCAGGAGAGAACTGGGTTTCACAAAAATAGGTCAGACGAGAACTGACTACCAGGCGAGAACTGGGTTTCACAAAAAAGGTCAGACGAGAACTGACTACCAAGCGAGAACTGGGTTTCACAAGAAAGGTCAGACGAGAACTGACTACCAGGCGAGAACTGAGTTTCACAGAAATAGGTCAGACGAGAACTGACTACCGGGCGAGAACTGGGTTTCACAAAAAAGGTCAGACGAGAACTGACTACCAGGCGAGAACTGGGTTTCACAAGAAAGGTCAGACGAGAACTGACTACCAGGCGAGAACTGGGTTTACCAAAGAGATGTCAGGCGAGAACTGACTACCAGGTAAGAACTGGGTTTACCAAAGAAATGTCAAGCGAGAACTGGGTTTATCAAAGAGATGTCAGGCGAGAACTGACTACCAGGCGAGAATTGGGTTTACCAAAGAAATGTCAGGTGAGAACTGACTACCAGGCGAGAACTGGGTTTACCAAAGAGATGTCAGGCGAGAACTGACTACCAGGCGAGAACTGGGTTTACCAAAGAGATGTCAGGCAAGAAATGACTACCAGACGAGAACTGGGTTTACCAAAGGGGTTGGCCGATCAAAGGCAGACTCCCAACAAAGATACAGTCGTGAACCGAAAAGGGGTTGGTAAGAGGTAAAATCAACGGACCTATAACCTAAAGATAAGATGACTCTGCTGAGGAAAGGAGAAGTCTAAACAGAAGACTCTGCCAGGGAACACAGATAAGATGAACACATCCCTCGGCGATCTCACCGGGGATAAAACAAAATCTCCTGAGTTATGCCATCTCTGCTGAGGAAACGAACTGGCAAAGAAAGTATCAAACCTGGCCTACGCTTCGAATGCATATGTTTGAATTTTTCTATGGCGCAATGCTCCATACGAAATGGAAATGCTACGCGTTTGGAGGATGCAATGCAAAAATGCTATGCGATGCAAGAAAGGCGCTTCAGCGAAATAAACGCTGAAAACGAAGGCAACTCCACCGGGGATGACAAACTAAATTGCCTCCTGAGTCATAAACCCTGCTGAGGAAGATCACACTGAACAACTTTCCTGATTAACAACCTTTGACGAAGATGAAACCCAAAGGGAACTTCCCCTTGCCGGGGACTACAAGAATGACAACTGTTGAAGATGGAACCCAAAACCTGATACTGAAAAGTGCCAGTAACCATTGGACTTAGAATCTGTTGGGGATGTCAACCACCGTTGAACAAACCGCTGCGAGGATTACCACCAAACTCTGCTTGGGGAGACATGTCAATAATACCGCACCTATTTGGGGATATCACTGAACTTAACCCGCTGTTGGGGGAAAGATTTTACCCTGCTGGGGATTAGAGCATGCCGCTACTGACGGAATTACACTTCCTGGCCTGCCGAGGAAAGCGAGTACCATACTCTGTGGGGAAGATAACATCTTCCAGAGATAACCAACACGTCTTCTGCTGGAGATACCACAACATCCACCTTGGAGCAATCCACTTCTGACTGCTTGCTGGGGAATAATAAACCAACCATGACTTCGGTTGGGGACACAGTTCTCTGCACTCTTGCTGGAGAGAATATGCTCTGCTGAGGATGATGAAATTTCAATGCTGGGGAGAGTAACTCTACTGGGGAGAAACAATCTTGCAACCCAACCTGGCTTGTCTCTATGGTCATAAACGACCCTTTGGACCCTCCACCTGCCCTAGACCACTAGGTATAATGGAAGACATCATCTCAAGAGGATTTTACAGAAAACCTGGCTCTCACATACCCTAAGGTCTTCAAACTCTTAGAGATTTATCAGATCTCGACATGACTGCCCCAGACTTCATAATCCATGAAATAAATTGCCACGAAAGGATTCGTAATGACTTGAAATACCCTGCCTCAATATTCCGAACCTTGAAGAGGTGCTTTCAATTAACCGTCTTCAGGAGTGGATAACTTCTCATGCTCTAGAGGTGGTCTGCCCCGGCTTGGTAGAGTTTTAAGATGATTCTCCTCTGATCAACTGATTCTTGAATGTTTTGCCCCATAATCAACCGATATTTGAGGACTTGCTCTTGACTGATTAATTCCATATCCATTGGATGTCAATGCCCCAGTTCCAAAGGACTACAAGGTACACTTGATTCTGATTAACTTTGCCGAATGTTCCAATTTTGTTCGATTTCTCCCTGTTAGAATTTCCTCAATGTCAATTACTGACCTGCAATTAAACCTGTTCGTTCACAAATGGTAATTTTAATGCGATGCTCACGCAGACTCTGAATCAATCATTATTAGACTGATGTGATACTGTGTGGCGAATGGACCATTAGTCCAAACGCAGTGCTGATTTAGCTAGTGAAAGATATAGCAAGAAGAAGATTAGCAAATCTTGTAGGAGTCAGTTTATGCAACCTTGTTGTAGTATGCCCTCAGAATAAACCCTGCTTCAATTAGGTCTTTTTGAGGGTTAAATCATGGTCTGGTTCACGGTTATTGAAAAAAAGGATGAAAGGCTCGAAGTTGTTTTAACCCACCCATTCTCCTTGATGATCTCCAGTCCTACATTTAGTTAACCTGGCACAAACGCTCACCTTTCAAAAAGCTTATTGAATGGTAGGAGTCCTGGTTTAGGAAACCCTCAAGGTTTTCGGGATGACAGTCACCCTTCTTGTCTTTGGTGTCTGTAGTCACACGACTTGTTCTTGCTCGAGGATTTTCCTTTATATCTTATCTTTTTATTCTTTTTTTTTCCCTAACTTTTGCCTGGACTGATTTTTTTTTGAAGTCCAGCGGGATGTCCTAACTTTTTCCTAAGTCACTTTTCAGGTTTTCGACTTAGCAGGCTTTCTTTATTTTTTTCTTTTCTTTCTCTTCTTTCCTTTTTGAAACAAGTCGTGTGACACTGGTTGTCTTGATTTCTCTGAAAGGGTTGTGACTGCCTCATTCCTTGTGGTGAGGGATAACCATTGTGGTTGGTGAGGTACGACCTCTTAAGAGGGATAAGATGTGATTGGTCCTCGAATGAGGACACTCCTCTTGAAATTTGAATGCTCGGTCAAATTAACTGACAACTCCCCTGCCCCAGGTTAAGATGTAAGGGTTTAAAATCTGAAAGAAACTCATACTTCTAGGCTCGAAGTGGCTAACTAGGGACTAACTCCTTATCTCTCCGGTGTTTAGGGGATTTAAAATAATGCATGTACATCATCAGCAGGATTTTACCCAAAGGAATACGATCAACAATTATGGGTATTTCATTTTCATCATCCTTCATCCAAGCTTTGCTAAAATAATAGTAATGCAATGGAGTAAGTGAGAGGTGAATGTGTTCGTGCTTTGCAATAAATGAGAGAAATGAGCGAATGCGACATGATTGATTCAGAAGATGCATAATCACTTCATTAATATTACCATTCAAAACAACAATGTTTAAAAAAAACAAGTAGCAATTAACAGGAAAGAAACTACAAATGCAAATGATAAAAGTGCCCTAGGATTGCCAATGTTGAGGATGTCTTCCTATCTGGACCACTGGCTTTAGGGGATGACCTTTGAAGTCCTCGAACTCAAACAAATGAGAGGTTGTCATGCACCACCAAATTTCCCTCTAGAAAAGATATGTACCCTTTGTCAATCAATTGTTGCACTTTGGCCTGGAAGGCTTTGCAATCTTCAGTTGAGTGCCCCATGGATCCTCCATGATATCCACATTGTACATGGGGATTATACCCAGGAGGGTATGGTTCTAGAACAAGCTTCAAAGTCTTAGGCTCCACCAATGAATTTTGAACCAGGTGTGGCAAGAGTTGACTGTACGACATGGGAACTAGATGAAGAGCTGCATTCCTTCTCTCCAAGTTGTTGCGAGGCCTATGCTTATTCTGACGCTGATAGTTCTGTTGTTGAGGAGCATAGGGTTGTTGGTACTGAACGGTATTAGTCGCTCCTCCTTTCCCCTTGTACCGTTTCTTTGCATCTTCAGAAGAACCGGGAGCAACTTGAATCTTTCCCATTTTGATACCGCTTTCAACTCTTTCTCCGACTAGAACCAGATCAAAAAACCCACCGGACATACAACTCACTAATCTGTCATAATATGGCCACTGAAGAGTGGCCATGAACATGTCAACCATCTCCCGCCCGACCATGAGAGGCTGGACTCTAGCTGCCAATTCACGCCACCTATGGGCGTACTCCTTAAAACTCATTATTTTTCTGCAACAAACTTTATAACTGTGTTCTGTTAGGAGCCATGTCGGTATTGTACTGATAGTGCTTGACAAAAGCTTCAACTAGCTCACGCTAATTACGAACATGGCATCTTTTTAACTGCATATACCATTCCAAGGATGCCCCAGACAGGCTATCCTGGAAAAAATGCATCAGTAACTTCTCATCATCAGAATAAGCAGCCATCTTTCTAGCATAAGCCCTGACATGAATCTTTGGGAAAGTAACACCGTTGTACTTTTCAAAAGTGGGCACCTGAAACTTATGGTGAATCCTAACACCGGGAACCAGTCCCAAGTCCTCCATATTCAAACCCAGGGAATTCTGATTCTCAAAGGCTTTCATTTTCTCCTTAATCATTCTGAATCTCCTATCATTATCAGGTTGGGGGTCAACATCCCCACCTGGCATAGAGAACACATCATCTTGTTGATCATCATAGCGACGGTCATGTACCTCACAGACGTTGTTACCTCCCCCACCACAGAAGGAATCACAACAGCTTCTCCTCCGCCCGGAGGGATAACAACAGAAGGAACAGGAATACCTCCGCCCGGAGGATCACCTTGGGCACCATTACCAACATCACCTCCGCCCAGAGGAATAACATGATTGTGAAGACCACCATGAAGAACCCCATCTTCATCAACTCTCGCAATTAGTGGCTGAACAAGGGTCCTCAGCTCTTCCTGACCCACATCAACATTCTGCAAAAAATCCATGAATTGAGTCATACGGGTCCTCACCTCAACCATCTCAGCTTGTAGTTGATCCATAGCTTTTCTCTGATTTGCTCAAGTAGGATATGAAGGTACGAGAAAGACACAAGAAAGGGGGTTTGAATTGTGTTTTTACTCTTTTCATAACTTTTCACATCTTGTTAAAGAGACGCTCAAGCACCTTCAGAGTTCGTTGAGAGATTTTGATCTCTTAACTATGGAGCATGAGAACCATATAGGTTCTGATCATAAGTTACGATACTCAAAACTTGCAATGCGGAAGCTTATCAGAGATAGGCTGCAAGGTTCTGACTTTGCTTAATATAGAGGTTCTGATATTCAATGCAGAAACATAAATAGGGATACTAAGCAAGAGAGTAAAGGACACACGATATATCCTGGTTCACCACGCGGGCTAATCTAGTCCACCATCCTCAGGTGATTTCGCCTTGAACACAAGGACTTAATCCAGTATAATCAAATCATGATTACACTTGCACGGACTAACAACTTGCACAGCCGCACTGTGACTAACAACATAATGAACCGTTCAGGGATTCAACTTAATGAATATAACGAACATTGACCTGAAGGTTCCAATCTCTTTAAGATCTACTGCTAGGCTTTCGCAGCTAGACGTTCAGGGATTCAACTTAATGAATATAACGCTACTGACCCTATTTCAGGATTTTCCATAATAACACCCAGCCATTGTCATCTCAAGTATCTGATCACCACGTGATCTACTCAAGGGCCTCAACTCACAGCTGAACCTTTCAGGGATCCCATCAGGATATAACTTTCACTTAAGGAGTCTCAATTCATTTAGTTGAATTGGCAAACTGGAGATTACAAATTGTGCTTCTTAATAAGCAAGTTTCTCCTAAGTTTAAGTACAAAGAACACATAAGTGTTCAAGCAAGATTTGAGCAACAACTCCTTGCTTTCCTAAGAAACTACACGAATGTATCTAGATATTACAATTGTTGATATCTTGTAGATCTTCTTCTTCTTCGTCTTCTTTGTTGATCAAGCTTTGAGCAGCAACTCCTTGCTTCAGATCTTCAATGTCCTGACGAGAAGGTAGGTTGATGACTTGATAGATCTTCAATGTAGTCTTCTTCATCAATAACTTATGTTCTTAATTGTTGTTGTTGTGTTGATTTGTCTTTGGAGATTCAACAATAATTGCCATTAGTGAAATAATGATAGCTTTTGAATATTCTAAGGATTACAACGAGAACTCATCGTTGTGGCTATCTTCACAATGACTTGGTCAATTTTTTAGATGAACATCCAGTTCGTGATTCTACAAGTGATCGACAACATCCGAAGCAAAAACTATTTCCATTAAATAGCCAGTAGAAATATAGCCGTTTGAGAATATTATTGGCTGTTTAGAAAAGAGACGTTGTGATATAATGAGTTGTACTGACACATCTCCTTTTTGCAGAGAGAGAAGTGACCGGACATCTTTTCTTGGGCAGTGTGTACATTTAACTCACAACGGTAATATTTAGACTTCAAAACTTCGGTGGCTTCTGATGTTAATTTGATGAAGCATGAGTAGAGTCTTCTTAGCAGAATATTTGATGCTTCAAGTCTTCAGTCGATTGAAGAAGTCCATTAGGAATCAGTCTTCAGAACTTCAGCACTTGGTCTTTAAGAACATTATTCTTTTATGCTTCAAGTCTTCTGAATCTTCAGAACCTGTCTTCAGAGTCTTCAGCACTTGATATTTGAAACCTTGATCTTCAGAACTCATAAGTCTTCAGATTCTTTCTGCACTAGGTCTTCAGCGCCTTCATCCATCAGAACTTCAAGTCATAGGAGTCTTCAGCACTTCGGTTCTTTCAGAGTGTACTTCTTCAGAAGCTTCGCTATCTTCAGAATCTCAATCACTTTCAGAGAGCATCTATAAGAGCATTGCAACAACAATCTTGGCATCCTTGGATCTGGCTGATCATGACTAGATAAATAAGCGTTCTTGCTTCTTGCGACTTTAGTCACACATAGTAACTTCGCATATGTATATATTCAATCATAGCACATCTAGCTGGTGCATGTTGGTTCTGATGTCTTTAGTTCTTATGGTTTGCACACAACACACGTTAGACCATAAAATGGTTCTTTCACAAATACTTATTGTTATCATCAAAACATAGATTGGCTTGTAGAGACAATTCTTGCTCTCACAATCTCCCCCTTTTTTATGATGACAAAACCATGTATTTTGATTGAACATTTTATACAAGGTAATCACCAAAGCAAACAAATTCAGAGTTTGGAACAACAGCTCCCCCTGAATGAGTTATCCTCAAAGCTTCGTCTGAGATCATCTAGGATTTTACATAATCCAAAGATATACAGAATAACAACTTGAGTTGTCAGAACAGGAATAGAAAAGAGTTACTTCTCTATCTTGTCTTTAGAAGAACACATAACTCTTTAGCATCTGGACTAGTTCATCAGAACTTCCATCTTCAGATCTTCGAAACTCAGTTCTTTGTTGTCGTATCAGAGCTTATCACCTTCAGAGACATCTGAAGCATTTCTACTTTTTAGTAGATTCAATTAAGCACAAGATCAGAACAGTTCTTTACTGATAGTCATAGCCTTGCTATCAGAGACAGACACTGTCTTTAAGAGAAACTCCCCATGAGTTTCAGACTATATGAAGATTTTGATTTTGTATTTTCATATTCTGGGTAGTCTCCCCCTAATTACCATAAGTCATATATTGGGATCTTCAGAATCGAGATTCAGGTTGTAAGATTTTAATCTCCAATGTGGAACATGACTTTTCAGAGTTTGACTTTTGACCATAGGTTCTTATCTTTTTGATATCACAACTCAGTGGTTTATCACAACATGATTTCTAATCAGATACCAATTTCTGGTTGATTTATATGATCCATCAATGCTTAATTCTGACTCTGATACACCTTGTTTTGTGTTGATATAAAGTGATGTGCTGATTTAAGCAGTTCTTCTGTCTTGAAGCGTATTTCCTTGGTGTGCTGAAATGGATACCAATGAAGGTATATAATGCTTCTCACAGTTTTGTCCTGATTGATATTGCAGACCTAGTATGATACCAATCTTTGATACCAATCTTTTGTCTGAGACCAAATTGTTTACTTTTATATTGGTTCTTGGTAATCAACAGAATTACTTGTTCTTGAATCTTCAATCCGAATTTTTACTTCTGATTTGTTCTGTTCATTTGAAGATGCATCTTGGAATGTAGACTTTGATTTGGGTGCCTTCAGGGTTTCTGATCAGTCAATAGAACTTTAACTTGTTCTTAAAAAGCCTAGTGAACTTGTTTAGAGTTCCTCGAATGATCAAACAGTTGTTAGTAATAACCGCATACACATTTTATATATATTAGCTTTGTATACTAGTTCTGCTTCTTTTTCAAAGAGATTTCTTTCAATCAAAATCATTTAATTTCTCCCCCTTTTTGACATCATCAAAAAGTGTCAGGGCATATGAACAATTAAGCATATACCTTCAATCAATTAAATCAAGTATATGAATTATACCAATTGATTGTAATGGAAGCCAATTGTGAAGGTCGTGAAACTAGTGTTCAGGTATTTAAAAAGCAATTAGGTTTATTTTACTATTTTTTTTTTGTAATGGCATAATTAATCTGAAGGACAATTATAAATAACCAACAAGGAGCTCATTAAAAGATTAACTTCATTTAAACATAGAAGTTCATAGATTAACTTAAAGAATTAAAGACATAGATTGCATTAGAGAAGGACTTAAACAAAAACACATAGATAAAAATAGAGATTGTATTACAGACGAATTTCATCAAAACCTATAAATCTAGACTAGACGAAATTGGTTCTTATAGGTTAGACTGAAAGGAGTTTAGGGATGATGAAGAAGATGAGGAAAGATTTTCAGAGTTATCTGAGCTTGAGGGAAGTGATGTTTCTTCTGTTTGAGCCATTGCAAACTTCTTGTGATTTACTATTTCTTCTGAGATCCATTCATGGAACTCATTCCATATATTTCTTACTTCCATAGGGTTGACACAAGAACTAGAAGCATCGATGAGGGTTTGAATCCTTGAGATTGCATTGTCTTTGAACGATGCAAGAACGCTATTCGTGGTTCTTAATCTCTTGGATGGATGTTCTTCCTTAATAACTGATTTTCTTCCTACCTTCCAATCTGAGAGTTCTTGAAGAACATCAGTGATTTTTTTCATGATAATCCAAACACTGATATCTTCGTCCTTGATTTTTCTCAGATAGTTTCCAAATTCTGCCTCATTGTAGGTAGCGAATTTTGGAAAACCTATAACCGGAACTCTGGGGGTTAGAGTCAGTTCTCTAAAGCGTGAATTATCTAAACTGTTATCTTCCTTCAAAAGGTTCTTAAACCTAAGAATCTTTCCAGCGCTTTTAAGCAGCTTCCAAGATTCTCCTTCATTAATTAGAATGTCGTCAACTAATCCTGATTCAACTAAAATGTATGAGATAAGTCTTCCATAGGAAATGAGACCACATTCATGATCAGAACAAGTTATGGAGCTTCTGAAGGCATCCTTGAGAAGCTTGAAGAGGATTGAGGGAATGTGTATTTTAATTCCTTTTAGTAGAAGAAATAGAACACATTTTTTAGTCTCGTTCAGCTGTTCTGAAGAGAGATGATGGAAAACATTCTCTTGCATAATTTTGAACCATACTTGAAGTGAGTTTTTCAGGTTTGTAAAGGTTTGGTTTTCATATAAGGCTTCATCTTTGAAGATAGAGGACATCACCTTAGCCTCAATCTCTTCATTGAGTAAGTTTCTAGAGATTCTGAATCCATCATTTTCATGCAGCAAGAGATCTGTGATAGTCTTTTCAGTGATGAAGATTTTTCTTCCGAAAACGAAAGAGACAATGAGATTTTTGGATGTATTTGCATGAATCCATAAATCTTTGATTAGATGACCATAAGTTGGTCCTTCCAATATTTTGAAGTAGTTATCCCAACCTTGGGTTTCCAATGAGGGAGTAATGTCGCATCCATTTGATTTCAGTTTGTTGAAGTTAACTATAGTTTCTGACAGAACCTTGAGATTGTTAACTGGGATTTGTGTGGTTGTGGGAATTGAGACGTAAGCCATTTTGAGAGAGAGAGAGAGAGAGAGAGAGAGAGAGAGAGGATACAGGGTGAGACACTAGGAAGTCTGATTGAATGGAGGTTGTTTTGTTCTCTTCGGGTTTGATACTTTATAGAGGAAGCAAACTATTTTTGAGGAAGATGAAACCGCAACGGTTGATTTTCCTAGGAGCACTAGATAACGTGGAAAAGTGGATAAATGATTAATTCCTTTAATCAAGGGTCATGATGAGGTTTAGTAAGAGGTAAAGGAACAGTTACCTAATTTTAATTTATTAATGATTTATTATTAAAGTTTAACCTTTTAAGGAGTTTCAAGCATTTCTTTTAATTTGGTTATTTGATTCTGGATAGTTAGAACGTTCGTTTAAGAACACAGATAATTTTTAAGATAACTTGGCCCTAATTATATAGACATTAATATTTGAAATAATATTTATCTAAACAAAAACATTAATTAATCAAATAAAGATACAAGAATCCTATCTTAGACTACAAATGTCATTGGTTGACAAAGCTCAGGAATAGTCTTCTCAGCCATACCATTTCTTCTGCAGTGATTAACAACTCCCTGGAGATCGAGAATGTGGGAGATGACTCTGCAGAATGGGATCTGATAGACTGTGTCTTCCCTGGACACACGGATTTCTTCTTTGAGGTGATTATACATAGATTGAGGAAGGTTTATTTTGACTTTTCCAACCAAGAAGAAAATAAATAGTCTTTCCTTGTCAGAAAGCCATCCTCCACTTCTTTCTCTTGGTCTTAGGTTTGTTACCATTATCTTGTACCAATCCTTGGCTAAAGAATTGAGAGTACAGGGTTGATTGGGGTAACCTAGGGTTTCGAAGATTGCATGCAAGTGTCCGTCCAGACAGACTTGGTCAACTTTATCTTCCACTGTTAGACCATCGTTAATACAGCCAATGCCCGTAGAGATGGTGGTGGGATTAATCATGACTGGGCAACCAGCCACAACAAATAAAATAACATCCTTGCGAGTAGCATATTCCAGAGACTGAGCATTTGCCCAGAACTCAGTTACCAGCTTGGGATAAATTGGTCCATCAAGCATGGAGAAATAGTTCTCCCAGTTTTGAAATTTAAGTCCTAAGAAAAGACTTGACTTGTGAAGAAGAGGTAGTTGATTTATGGATAGGGTTTGTTCCTTTAGAAGTTCAAGGTCATCAATCTCTCCTCAGATATTGTGTGAGGTCATCTTGAATAGAAGGATGAGTGAAGAAGGAGAGCCTAACTAGATTATGATTCTTCCTAAGAGGGGAATTAGAATGTGAGGAGCACAAAGTTATGATAGCTATTTATAACGCCCACAAGTTTTATTAGTTCCAAGGCTAGCAGTAAATGTGTTGACGGAACAGTTAAAAAGATGTATTAGAATTTTAACTCGCTCTAGACCTAAGGTTAGAGTTGTGGACACTGACACACGTAATTATGATTATTTATTTAAATTTTAAAAAAATGTCTAGCTTAAATCCTGTAGCGTTCAGACTTTTATATGAATTAGGAAATATGCTAATGAAGAAAAGTAAAAAGCCATACCTTAAGGATGCATAACTTTTTGACGAGAATCTTTTAGCTAAACCTTTTCGTGAAAGCATTCCTTTCTGAATCTTTGAGCATCTTTCTGATTCTGCCTATTTCCAAGTAAGCTGCAGAGATTTCTTTTATTCTTCAAGATACACTCGTGTTCTGACTTCTGAGGAAAATGAATATTTTCTTGGAATGTGATCCTGGTTGAATTGCAGCTTTCTCTTTTTCGGTTTGGTCTTGTCCAACGAACCTCTTGGTTACATTAACCGAGACTAAGACTGTGAATGATCAGAGTGACCACGTCATTTGAACTTAGCCAATTACATGCAATCCTTTTGATAAGGCAATGTAATGAATGTTCTGAAAAGAAAATTGACACTCATATGCTTGGGAGCAGTATTGAGTGAA
Source organism: Lathyrus tuberosus (assembly GCA_022829125.1). Taxonomy (NCBI): domain Eukaryota; kingdom Viridiplantae; phylum Streptophyta; class Magnoliopsida; order Fabales; family Fabaceae; genus Lathyrus; species Lathyrus tuberosus. The sequence continues at coordinate 5,296,619 of JALAZF010000126.1, forward strand.
CAATAAATTTCTTTTCATGACCCCATTCATAAGCAACAGATTACATCTGTTTTTGATTGCTTCTCACTTCTCATTTCCTTGATCCATAGAACCTGTTTGGTTCCGATAAAGTTCTTATGTTATGGATCTGAATCTTAAACGACAAACTTTGAGAATTGGTTGAGTTCTCCTTTCATAGCATGAATTCAGTTTGCGTTTGTGAGAATTTCTTTTCTTCAAAAGATGGTTGATTTCAAAAGGATAGTAAGAACTTTTGATAGGTTATGCAATGAAGGATTAACACATCAGCTTCTGACTTTGTTTCAAACTTGTTCAGAACAAAGTATTATCACATAACTCAAATGTACGACACGTGACATGGTTTGCATGAAGCTTCTTGATCTCACAATGCTTATCAACTTATATGGGATGATCATATCTTATTTCAGACGCGTATGTTGACATATTTCTTTGAACATCATTAACATCATCTCTTAAGACATCGGTTAGAGAACCTAAATGTTTGGATTGATAGCTTCTAATTTCATAGCTCAAGTGGTTCTGAGAACACTTGATCTGACGAAAATCAGATTATCAACATTTGGTTCTTACTAGGATAATCTCTAGTTGTTAGAGATTGATTTCTGAATCAATTTGAATTTACAGATTATGACTTCAGCAGAAATCTTTCTGAAATTCAAAGTCTTAGAACAACAATCTTCCTTCTTTACATGAAGAGGTTCTGAATGAGCTTCAACTGAGAAAGTCAAGGGTGGACCTAATCCGTTTCTTGAAAACATCTCAGAAACTCATAGAGAAATAATCTTCAGCAAACAAGATTTCTTGCTTTCTGATGATTCATCTTTTAAGCATATACGTGGTTTTACCCACACGTATTCTCCAGGATGAGCATTCAATAGATACAGTCTCTTATCTAATTAATTTATCTTATCAGGTGATTCTTCAATTTTTAATGATACTTTATCTAGAATCAGTGAATTACTCAAGAAGTAATCAGATTGATTACAATTTTGTACACAGTCAAGTGCTGAACTGTTACAGAAATTGTAAGTGGATTTCAATCTCACCCAGAGTACTTCTACGCACCACATCTGGATCTTTTTCTGACACTGTTAAGTGTTTGATGTGAATCAATAACAGAACCGGGGCTCTGATACCAATTGAAGGTACGAGAAAGACACAAGAAATGGGGGTTTGAATTGTGTATTTACTCTTTTCATAACTTTTCGCATCTTGTTAAAGAGACGCTCAAGAACCTTCAGAGTTCGTTGAGAGATTTTGATCTCTTAACTATGGAGCATGAGAACCATATAGGTTCTGATCATAAGATACGATACTCGGAACTTGCAGTGCAGAAGCTTATCAGAGATAGGCTGCAAGGTTCTGACTTTGCTTAATATATAGGTTCTGATATTCAATGCAGAAACATAAATAGAGATACTAAGCAAGAGAGTAAAGGACACACGATATATCCTGGTTCACCACGCAGGCTAATCCAGTCCACCCTCCTCAGGTGATTTCGCCTTGAGCACAAGGACTTAATCCACTATAATCAAATCATGATTACACTTGCACGGGCCACGCCGGTGACTAACAACTTGCACAGCCGCACTGTGACTAACAACACAATGAACCGCTCAGGGATTCAACTTAATGAATATAACGAACATTGACTTGCAGGTTCCAATCTCTTTAAGATCTACTGCTAGACTTTCGCAGCTAGACGTTCAGGGATTCAACTTAATGAATATAACGCTACTGATCCTATTTCAGGATTTTCCACAATGACACCCAGCCATTGTCATCTCAAGTATCTGATCACCATGTGATCTACTCAAGGGCCTCAACTCACAGCTGAACCGTTCAGGGATCCCGTTAGGATATAACGTTCACTTGAGGAGTCTCAATTCATTTAGTTGAATTGGTAAACCGGAGATTACAAATTGTGCTTCTTAATAAGCAAGTTTCTCCTAAGTTTAAGTACAAAGAACACATAAGTGTTCAAGGAAGATTTGAGCAACTCCTTGCTTTCCTAAGAAACTACAAGAATGTATCTAGATATTACAATTGTTGACATCTTATAGATCTTCTTCTTCTTTGTCTTCTTTTTTGAGCAAGCTTTGAGCAGCAACTCCTTGCTTCAGATCTTCAATGTACTCCTGACAAGAAGGTAGGTTGATGACTTGACAGATCTTCAATGTAGTCTTCTTCATCAACAGCTTATATTCTTAATTGTTGTTGTTGTGTTGATTTGTCTTTGGAGATTCAACAACAATTGCCATTAGTGAAATAATGATAGCTTTTGAATATTCTAAGTGTTACAACGAGAACTCATCGTTGTGGCTATCTTCATAATGACTTGGTCAATTTTGTAGATGAACATTCAGTTTGTGATTCTACAAGTGATCGACAACATCAGAAGCAAAAACTCTTTCCATTAAATAACCAGTAGAAATATAGCCGTTTGAGAATACTGTTGGCTATTTGGAAAAGAGACGTTGTGATATAATGAGTTGTATTGACACATCTCCTTTTTGCAGAGAGAGAAGTGACCAGACATCTTTTCTTGGGCAGTGTGTACATTTAACTCACAACGGTAATATTTAGACTTCAAAACTTCAGTGGCTTCTGATGTTAATTTGATGAAGCATGAGTAGAGTCTTCTTTGCAGAATATCTGATGCTTCAAGTCTTCAGTCGATTGAAGAAGTCCATTAGGAATCAGTCTTCAGAACTTCAGCACTTGGTCTTTAAGAACATTATTCTTTTCTGCTTCAAGTCTTCCGAATCTTCAGAACCTGTCTTCAGAGTCTTCAGCACTTGATATTTGAAACCTTGATCTTCAGAACTCATAAGTCTTCAGATTCTTTCTGCACTTAGTCTTCAGCGCCTTCAGCCATCAGAACTTCAAGTCATAGGAGTCTTCAGCACTTCGGTTCTTTCAGAGTGTACTTCTTCAGAAGCTTCGCTATCTTCAGAATCTCAATCACTTTCAGAGAGCATCCACAAGAGCATTGCAACAACAATCTTGGTGTCCTTGGATCTGGCTGATCATGACTAGATAAAGAAGCATTCTTGCTTCTTGCGACTTTAGTCACACATAGTAACTTCGCATATGTATATATTCAATCATAGTACATCTAGTTGGTGCATGTTGGTTCTTATGTCTTTAGTTCTTGTGATTTGCACACAACACACGTTAGACCATAAAATGGTTCTTTCACAAATACTTATTATTATCATCAAAACATAGATTGACTTGTAGAGACAATTCTTGCTCTCACAGGATACGGCTGAAAAAGATTGAATATGCAACCCTGAAGAAAACTAGATCGGGATCAACAGCCCAACCTCAAACACCTACCATGCATATGAGTATGAAAACGCAAATTCAAAATTCCATGTTCGAATATTTCCAAGGAACCATTATTCTTTGATTCAAGTTTTTTTTTCACATACGAACCACAAGAAATAGATGGAAATGCTCAACAGCTAGTCTCAAAGTTAAGATCCTTGGAAATACGAGAACATGTATGTCATAATACAAAATGATGATGCAGATGCACACATGGGATCAAGGTGTCAAGTTGCTCTGAACATCTGTTGTGCTATCAATTAAACAGAGACTAGAAATCCATAACCCAGAATACCAGAATATCGAATCACTAAGATAATCAAGAAAACCAGGTTGATAAGTCCACACTGACTAGAAAACCAGAAAACCAGAAAACCAGGTAGGTTAAAGGTCACGGTTACCTGTAAACCTGTAAACACCTGCCCATTCTCACATGTGGGTTCTAGAAAACCGAGGGTCCTCAGCATCGGACTCCCAAGTTGAGAAATGATGATACGGTCACCATTTCTGGTTTGGCATCATCACCAATCGAGGAAACCTCAACTGACTCCCCTCAAGAAGGTCAACCTATGTAAGTTCCCAATTTCGGGTCCTCGGATCAAGAAGTATAATGGGTTTGCCATTTCTGGTCTGCCATTACTACCTCTTGGGAGAAGTGCCTTAACTGAGTCCTTGGGGAAGGGTCGCCAGAGTCAACAGCTCTCTAAGTTAACACCCCGAAATGCACAAGATGCACAAATCATAACATCTCCCAAGAAAACCTCGTCTGGGTGTGGGTTTAATGTAAACCAAACGTACCAAGATGCTACGTAGGCCACACTACTTTCCACTCTAGTCCTAGGTGTGTACTCAAGGCTGTATATTGGGTTTATTTCTCACGGATCCAACCCACCCAATAACACAACAGCAGCAGAGCAATATGATAACAGTAATCAAATGCAATAAATGCGGTAAAATACAATAATATACAACAAATAATGCACAACAGTAAACACCCAATGAAATAAAAATAAACAAACGCTATGATTGACCCGCTTAGGGAACCAGAGTCCCCAGCAGAGTCGCCAGCTGTCACAACTGCGAAAAAAAAACAACTAGCAAGAAACTAGAACAGAAGAGTCGGCACCAAACATTATTTATTCCAACGCAGGGAAAGGAAACGATCGAAGAAACCTCAAAAGGGAGAAGACATGGTCATCGCAACCATAGTCCTGGTTCGGGAGTCGGTTACGCGAGGGAAAGGTATTAGCACCCCCACGCGTCCATCGTACTCGATGGGATCCATGCATGTTGTCTAATCATCAATCTAACCAGAAGGAGGAAGTTAGAGCAGTCGTAGTTCGACCTACGGGTCGAAGAGGGAAGAGTGTTCGTCAAGACATCGTCGTCTTGTGCCTACGTATCCTCAATCTAACCAGAAGAAGGAAGTCAGAGCAGTCGTAGTTCGACCTAACGGGTCGAAAAGAGGGATAAGTGCTTGCCAAGACATCGCCGTCTTGTGCCTACGTATCCTCAATCTAACCAGAGAGAGGAAATCAGAGTGTCCGTAGTTCGTGGTCTACGGAAAAAAAGGGAAGGGTGCTCGCCAAGACATCGTCGTCTTGTGCTTACGTCGTGGTAAAGACCACAGTGGTTAAGTATTTTTTATGAGCGACGTTAGGTTCGCGTCCGGCAGTTAGGGTCGATGTCTGTTTGCGACTGAACGGAAGTAACGTGCTCTTTTCTGAAAATGGTTTGAAACTCAACAACCCCAAAGGATGAAAAGATTTGAATTTGTTTTTGTGTTTTATAGACAGAACTGAGTTGAGTTAGTTTGTAACTTACATTGCACTAAAGTCTATGACACGGGAACGAATGCGTCGCATGGTCGCCCCCAATGGGACGTATGCTAAACACTCTAGAAGAATGAAGGGAGCCCCCTCGTTCTTCATTTCCTATGGTTAAGGCTCGTGTGCAATGCACGTTGTCCTTATTAAGTGTTTTAGAATTGTTAGAAGATGAGAAGAGAATGCTCAAAGGAAAAGAAGACACTATGGGAATTCTATCCCAAACATCTTTTTCCTCCCATAGAATAGGAGGAACTACGATTGCTCTGATTTTCCTGTTTTCTTTAACGGGAATACGTAGGCATAAGATTGCGAAATCTTAGAGAGCATACTAAACAAAAAACCTTAGGTCCAGTACCTTACCAAAAACATCGAAAAACCCGAAAACAACAAAAATATTTTTCCAACATCTCTCAACCTTCCCAAGGGAGAAACTTTTCCCTTCATGACAGATAAACACCAGTAAGTAGTAGAACAGTAGAAAATTGTTATCAACCATGGATAACCATGTATAGGATGGGTAATTGACAACTCCCCAATGTATAACCTGACCCCGAACTCCCCAATTTCTTAGCATTTGTTAAAGAAAACATTTGCGTGCAAGGTTAGTTTGAGATAGCTTCCCTTTCCTTTCAAGCTTCATAGGATAAATAAGAAATCAGAAAGTAGCACCCAATCCCATCCGCAGACGGATGTGGGCGGTCACGAAAACCGCGCTACAGAAAAATGGCGACTCTGATGGGAGTCTTTAGGATTAGAATTCCTAAGAGGTCTAGGTTATTAGAAATTTTTCTATATATATATATATATATATATATATATACTGCTTTTCCTACTTGATATCCGTGTTTATTTTTCTGTCAATGGGAATGCGATTAATACGCATGTGGAAAGTTTGAGTGATACCTAAGATAGGTGATGGCATAGACGGGTGGTCTTACAAGGAGTGATTCCCGAATAAGCGATCCTGGTAGACCATCAAATCAGTGGAGATACCCTTTGCGGATTCAATGTCTAACGACTTCGGTTGTGAAAGCAGATTGTTCGATTGTGGTATCCATGAAATTGAGGATTTAGTAGACAGTAACCATGTGGCTATTTAGTAGTGTGGTAGCTATCGGAAATAGTTGTCACGCGATACTACACTCAATTGAGATCACCCTATGATACTAAAGCTCGCTCGGGTGAACCAGCTTGCTGTTGTTATCCCAAAGGGGGTCAATGATTTTGAGGACAGGTACACAAATTCACCATAGAAAAACCTTGGGGATGAGTAGAGCATTGACTTCATGATGCCGAACCTCAAAACCCATGTTTTCCACATGTTTTTGTTTGCTGCATAAGCATTGCATATCATTTGCATCCCATGCATAAAACATACATACGTCTAGGTCATCGTCAATTCATTCCAACTGTCTGTCTTTCAGTCATCTGTAAGTCGTCAAACTGATTCCTCATCACCGATACGGGACAATCCTAATGTCCAGCGCAATTCTCTATCTGAATATAAGAACTGAAACTTCAATCAACTTCAGCTCAGTTACTTCTCAAAGACAGGACAACTCATCCTTGTGTTTGATTAGTCACTGGCCTTGTTTTTGGCTATTTTGCATTTTCCTTGTTTGTATCATATTTATTTACTTTCAAACTTGTTTATCTTTAAATTTCAGTTTTAATGAAATGAGCATGTACAGTATTTTGATTTAAATCATTTGTTTATTCACATCTTTATTCTTTCTCTTTCAAAAAACAAAAACTTTCAAAAAAAAATACACCTCTTTTTCAAATTTTTTACTATGCAAATATTTGTGGGAGGATGACGAAAACGTAATACCCATAATTGCTGTCAGTATGCTTTCGAATAAACTTTGCTGACGATGTAAGACATTTTTTTCAATTCCCAAACACTGGAGATATAAGGAAGATAATCCCTCGTTAACCCCTTTGAGCCTTGAAGTAGGAGTTTCTTTCTTTATAAAAAACCTGCAATTTTAACCAGGGGCAGGGTAGTTCTCAGTTTAATTTGGGTTGTGTATTCAAGTTCAAAAAGTTTGCATACAACAAGCAGATGTTGAAAACGTCTTTCAAATCAAAAGCCAGTGATGGTCCGTCGTAATCATCAAATCAAGCAGTCACTTTCTTTCTAAGAAGAAATCAAAAAGATAAAGCCCGCTAAGTCAAAAAGCTTAGGCAAAAACTAGGGCATCCCACTGACTATAAATTTTAAAAAAAAAATAGTTCAGGCAAAAGTTAGGGATAATATAGAGAAGAGGTCCTTCAATCCTCAATCTTCAAAATTCCACAAAGATGAAAAACAATTAAATATTGTAAAGAAGCAGTAGCTGCCGTCTTAAGACTTCTGGACCATCATCATCACTATCATCAGTACAATTTTGAAACCTTTTGGAACCTGAATGCACAATTTAAGTTTAACTGAGCATAGGACTGGAGAATATCAGGACATGGACAAATTTTGAGCCTTTATCTTTCTTTCATAAACCGTGAACCAAGCCACGTTATAACCCTCAAAATACCTAATTGAAGTAAGGTTATTTTGAAAGTGTACTAAGACAAGGTTGCGTAAACTGACTCCAAAATCATTTTTTTGCAAATCATTTGTTTTGGTATTATACCTCTATTTTACTTTTCATTCTGGATGTTTTAAATCACCGTGTTTTTAACCAGTAATCCATATTACTGTGTTTTTTCTAAAACAATGATTTTGTTTTCAAAATTATTTCATGAACTTTGCATTAGATTTTCCATGTTTAAATAAACATTTTTTATTGCAAACTAGCTTTCCTCTCAAGGAATTTTCAAAACAGTTTAGAAACTTGGTCAGTGATCTTATCAGGGGCAAGTTCTTTCCAGAGCCTGTTAAGAATCAGTTCAAGATTTGTTTAGTGCAAGTCCTTCTCAGAATTGGTTTATTCAAAAAAACTTTCAAGACTCATTACTGGGGCAAGCCTTCCTAGTATACAGTATACAATCATTTTCATTCAAGCTGAAGCAATAATCAGTTCATCTACAACAGTCATCAAGTCTGGGGCAATTTATTTGGAAAAATCCCCAAGCAAGCTATCCAACCTTCCTCCGAGGACTATCAACTCGATACAGTTTATCCGTATGACAAAGAAGTGTTTAACAAACAACATTTTCAGTCCCTAAGCAATGGTAGTGATTATTGTGTTGAGGAATCAGTCATGTCTGTCACTCCCCAAAAGAGTATAAACTTGTTGATTTTCACTCCCCAAAAGAGTATAAACTTGTTAATTTTCACCCCTCAAAGAGTCTAAACTTGTTGTCAGCATTTTCATTTGCATTACATACATTTAATCATACATTATAACATTTTCATATACTATGCATTCAAGAGTGTTTTAATCCTCGTTTACATTCATCAGTGGTCGTGTTATTATCAACCTCTTACCTTTCTACAAAGTCCAACTTATCTGGCACCTATACTTTTATGTCTTATCTGATGTTCTTCCAGATATAACTTTGTTTCTATTCGATGTTCTTCTGGATATGTCTATCTGTTCTGATGCTTTTTCAGAACCTTTCTCTGTGTCTATCCGATGTTCTTCCGGATATGTCTGTCTGTTCTGATGTTTTTTCCAGAACTTTCTTTCTTCATCTGACGTTCTTCCGGATATGTCTCTTTTATTCTGATGCTCTTCCAGAAACTCTTTACATGTCTATCTGATGCTCTCCCAGATATGACTTTTTCTCATCTGATGTTTTTCCAGATGTAACTTTTGTTCTGATGTGCTTATCTGATGTTTTTCCGGATATGTCCACCATTCAGCCAGTCTTCTAAAAAAAATTTCCCGTACATTTAACGCTTTTCTAAATGTTTCGGAGTTACCTTCAAAGTTATTTTTTAATACATTCAACGCTTTTCTGGATGTCATTAATATATCTTCGAGTTGGGTCAACAAATCAATCCAATGCTTTTCTGAATGTGCCTGATTTATTTTTCAGACTTCATTCAATGCTCTCCTGAATGTCTCTTATTGATTTCCTGATATCTTTAAATATTTGCTCTTTTTCCAGATTTCATTCAACGCTCTTCTGAATGTCTCTTACGGTTGTTACTGTTCTTTTCCAGGGTTTTTCAATACATGCCTAAAAATCTCTGATGACTGTTACCTGTTTCCCAGTAAAGTTATTGTCGCTTTTTGGATGTTCCCGTGTATTCCACAATAAAATTAAACTACTTTCTCAGAAGTCTCTGACATATCCTCAGATCTGGTCTTATTCCACATCTAATGTTTTTCTAGATGTTTCTGATATATTTTCCAGAGTATGACACTTCTTTCTCATCTGATGCTTTTCCGGATGTCTGAATCTCTATTCCAGGGTTTATCTCTCTCTTTCCAAATACTACTGAATACTCTTTGTCACCTCGGCAAATTTTCACAATATCTTACATCCCCAAGAAATTTCTGTTGGTCTGTCTCCTGTGGCATCATTCCCCACAGTGTTCAAAAGTCTTTCATTCATCACATATCATTTCATCTGCATTCACTGCCAAAATTCTAGGTACTCTGATATTTAATCCTCTTATACCTCGAATGTCTAAAACTCTTTGTTATTCATACCTTCAGGTCTAAGAAGATTAAATAGGGGCATCTGTCATACCCTAAATTTTGACCATGCATTTTTATTTTTTCTCATTTTTATCTGTCGATATTTTCATACTGTGTCGTCTGCATATAATAGCATATATTTTCTGCATGAATATTTTTGAATTATCAACCGAAATTAATGTATTAAATTTTCATGTATTTTGGTCAAACTGAAAAGTCAACAGTGCAAAAAGTCGGTATCCGGACAGTTTTTAAAATCGAACTTTCAGACATCATTTTTAATCTATTTTTTGCGTACTTTAACCCGGTGTGCTTATTTTAATTTTTTTGACTTTCCGGTCATCATGTTTCTTATTTGTCTGAGCCTTTTTAACGGGTAAAATCAATTTCAAAATTTGACAAAACGGTGTATTTTTTCAATACATATTTTTTCTTGCTGATCGTTTTGGTGTGTTCATTTTATTTTTTCGGACACTTCGATATGGACAGTTTTTACCGGTTTCGGTTACAATTTTAATTAATTTATTAATTAATCAAGATTTTAATAACTTAATTTTTATTAAATTTTTTTATTATATTTAATTTGTTTATTATATTAAGTATATTATTATAATATATAATATAATTTTTGTTTTATTATTTTTATACTAGTCTCTCTTTTACACTACTAGTCACATATATTTCACAAAAGTGCCAAAATTCTTCTTCCTCTCACTACACCACTCACGTCTCTTTTTCTTTTTCATAACATTTCTCTTCTCTCTTTTTCTATGTTAATATTCACGCTTTAAATACAAAACAATTTTTATTTAACATTCAAACATTTTTCAACATTCAAAGTTTTTATTCAATCTTCAAAACATGTGTTTAATATTCAAACTTATGATATTATGTTGCTTGCATCATTTGCTTGATCAACAAGTCTTGAATTTACTATAAATAGGCAAGACATCTTCACATAATTCTCACACCAAAAACAATTTCCATGCTTTTTTTCTCTCAATTCTCTCTCACACATATATTTCTCTCTTTCATATTTCTCTATTATTTATTTTTAATTTTCTTATTTCTAGTTTTAATTAGATTAATAAATATTTAAAAAATATAAAAAAATATTGTTTAATTATTAATTGATTTAGATATTTTTATTTAATTTTGATTAATTAAATTATTAGTTAATCTTATTAAATATTAATATTTAAATTAATTGATAATTCTTCTTGTTGCCCGATTTTATTTCGTGACTTGCTTGTTTCCTCGATTAAATCCAGATGTTGTGCCTTGATTATTTCACGATGTTTTTTCCGTGATTGTATTTTTTTTCTCTGGGTCTCACGATGTTTTGCCGTGAATGTCTGTTATTTTATCACGATGTTTTACCGTGAACGTCTGTTATTTTTACACGATGCTTTGCCGTGTATTCATTTATTCCGTGATGTTTTGCCACGTATGCATGCTCCCTTAGGATCTCTTAGTTCAAATTTAATTTTCAATTAGATTTGAAATAAGATAGACAGTAGAATATTCAATCTTTGCATGATAACATTAGGTTAAATTTCCCCTCTCACCGCCGTGCAATTTAAACTTTATTTTCTGTAGTTCGTGCCCCTTAAGGGTGAACTACGACCGCTCTGATTTCTCAAGATTCCATTGAGAATACGTAGGCATAAGACTGTAAAGTCTTAGCGAGCAACCTTTTCTTTTTTCCATCATCTCTTTACATCCGACGTTTTCCCGGATATTCGTATTTTTAACCTCTTAATTTTTATCTATTTTTATCCGATGCTTTCCCGGATATTCATATCTGCAACCTTTTCATCTTTTATGTCTCTCCTGCAAATCCGATGTTTTCCCGGATATTCATATTGCTTCTTTTCAAAACAACTTTCTCTTGTGATTTAAATTCAAATTCAATAACTGTTATCAAAACTTTCTTCAATTTCTTTGAACAACTGACCATACAACTATGGAAGCGTGTTCGCCTGTAAGTTTTTATCAGCTTTCTTTTACATGCTTTCATATATATATATATATATATATATATATATATATATATATATATATATATATATATATATATATATATATATATATATATATAACTGTATTGCTGGAAGCTTGCACACATGTAAGTCCTTCTTTCATATCCTTTTAAATACTTGTCATATATCAACTGTATATATACTTGTATATCTGCTTAGATTTTTCCACGACAACTAAGTCTAGAATTAGGTAAAGCCAGTTGATCACTCTTTCAATACAGTCAAACTAGTTCCCCATAGGACTTTCCAGATACAATCTTGCCTTCTCTTGGGCTTAAACAATATGGAACAAAGAGAAAGACAGTATTCCCGGTGAACCTTTTCTCAGACTGTCACTATTAGAACTTGTCAAAGAAATTCACTTTCCCCAGAGAAGATTAATTCCCAGTGAAACTTCTCTTGAATTTCTTCAAACTCTAGAACTGTTCACAAAAGAAATGATTAATTCCCGATGAAACCTTTCTTGAACATTCTTAAGTTTGGACCCACAGGCTTCCTAAAAGCATCCCCAGCCTCCTCTTGGGCTTTATACAAGGACCCTCAGACTTCCTAGAAGTTCTCAGCCTTCTCTTGGGCTTAGTACAAGGACCCAGAGACCTCTTACAGGTATAGGACATAACCTAGTCATCATTCGTTAGAGCGGCCTTCTAGAGTCAAAAACATCAAACCAATTTAGGATTGATTCTCATCCCTTAAAAAACATCAGCCTCCTCTTGGGCATCCTTCAGTCAAAGATAAACCTTTTCATACCAGTGGACTTGGACAGTCTCACCTCCTTTTGGATCTCAGGAAACCCCCAAGTTTCCTAAAAAACACAGGAAAAACCCTTTCCTCTTTTTTAACATTCGACGCTTTTTCGGATATTCCTTTTCTTTTATTCCGACGCTTCACGGATATTCCTTCTATTTTCATCCGATGTTTTTCTCGGATATTCATATCTCAATCTTTAATCTCTTCACTCTTTTAAATCAATTCCCACAAACACCCATTTAGCTTCAATCTTGGGTTTTAAACAAGACACCAAACATCTTTTTCCTCCCATAGAATAGGAGGAACTACGATTGCTTTGATTTCCTTGTTTTCTTTAACGGGAATACGTAGGCATAAGATTGCGAAATCTTAGCGAGCAAACTAAACAAAAAACCTTAGGTCCAGTACCTTACCAAAAACATCAAAAAAACCCGAAAACAAAAAAAAAAAAATTTTCAACATCTCTCAACCTTCCCAAAGGAGAAACTTTCCCATTCATGACAGATAAACACCAGTAAGTAGTAGAACAGTAGAAAATTGCTATCAACCCATGGATAACCATGTATAGGATGGGTAATTGATAACTCCCTATTGTATAACCTGACCCCGAACTCCCCAATCTCTTAGCATTTGTTAAAGAAAACATTAGCATGCAAGGTTAGTTTGAGATATCTTCCTTTTCCTTTCAAGCTTCATAGGATAAATAAGAAATCAGAAAGTAGCACCCAATCCCATCCGTAGACGGATGTGGACGGTCACGAAAACCGCGCTACAATTCCAAAGATCTTTTCTTCATCCATTGTGCACTCTCTGAAACTAAGGTTAACCCGACACCTTTCCTTTTATCGCATCTTGCATCCGTCGTCGGTAGAGCCGTGTTAGATGTCAAACATGTTATATATTTGTATGAAATACTTGGCATTTTTCATTTCTTTCCAACGGTAAATTGTGAATTTAAGCGGTAAATTGTGTTGTAATGCTTACATTGGAATATATGTGTGGAGCTTGTAATGTGTGTGTTAATGTGCAGGTATAGGCATGAAAGGAGCAAAAGTGTGAGACACATGGAGTGGATGCAAGTTTCCACTGAATTGTTGCTGCAACAGAGCATTCGCAGTGCGAAGGATCTGGCAAAGGCCCAGCGAAGGTTCGCGCTGCGAACGTCAGCGAAGGCACCAGCGAATGGTGGCAGAGAGTTCCACTTTTGAAATGACAAAGAGTTCGCACTGCGAACTCCTGGCGAGGGTCTAGCGAAGGCTCGCTGGTTGTTTCGCAGTACGAAGATGCCAGCGAAGGATGGCAATAAGTTTTGGAATTGATTGTCTTGGCTCGCTAGTTTATTCACAGTGTGAATGAGCTAGCGAATGATTCGCTGTGCGAAGGAATGGTTCGCAATGCGAACCCATGATTTCTGCTTCAGGCGGTTTAAATCTCAGAGGCACTTAAAGTGCCATTTTCTCTCATTCGCAGTGCGAATGATGTGCTCGCAGTGCGAATCCTGCAGATTTCAGAAGTGTATAAATAGATTTTCACTTTATTTGGTTGGGGCTCTTGTTCATTTTTCACTAGAATTCATAGTTTTCAGTATTTTGATCATCAAAGAGTGTATTTTCACTTGGAGAAGCTGAAGTCGCATCCATTCTCGATTATTCGTTGTGGATGCTCATTCATCTCCCCTCTTTACTTGTTATCCAAACTACCATGAGAAGTGGTAGATAAACACTCAATGTTGAGGTTAGAAGTAGTTGATTCTGATTTTATGTATTGCTGTTGATATTTTGTGTATGAACAAAGTCTTTGATCAATATAGATGATGTTGTTTTCTCTTAATGATCCATGTGTGATTTGTTTTGCTCTAGACATAGATTCTACAAACCATGACCTAACAATTTTATCTCTTAAAAACCAAACTCTAGACATAGATTTGGGATTTGCTATTCGCATAGTGTTGATCTTAATGATTGTTGTTTAGATTGTTAGCGTGAGACATCATCTAACGGTCTAAACAACGATACTCACGACTCCGCTTTAGACATAAACTTAGTCGGGAGGATACGCGGTTATATTGGTCGAAAACCAAGTTCATATGCTTGATTAATCGTTTATACGTGAAAAGGATTAGCGAAACCTAACCTTGACATGCTTTTATCAAAACTTTTACAAAATCTTTGTCACCAATTAATCTTTGCTACAAATGAATGTTAACAACAATTGAGAAACTTTTGAAACCGTTGAACTTAGAATATCACAACTATTGAACGACACGCATCAAATATCGAACAATCCCTGTGGATACGATTAAAAACAACCCCCACTATTACTCTACTAACAAGCCGGTGGTCATATTTGTGTTGGAGGGGTGATTACCTCTATTGCCTATGCTTTAGGTTTAAACAACGAGTTGGTTGCTCTTGAGCAGTTAGTCATCCCCTTTGCTGATTTAGAGTACTTCCTCTCCATGCTCCTTATTAAGAATTTGCCTAGCAGCAAATATCGTTTGATGATTAGTAACCGGGAGGTTAGGGGCGTTGCTTTGCCTTGTGCCACACGCATTAATGTGCGCGTTAGTACTAACTAGATTTTGTACACTGAGGCCCCCGATTATGAGGAAGAAATGGTTAACCAAGCTTATGCTGACCTTATGGGGCAAAATGCTCCACAGATTGGCCCTCGTGCCTAAGCTGCTGATGCTCCCGGGCCTAGACTCGAGCACACACCGCACCTATTTTTTCTAACCAATTTTCAGGTACCTACCAGCCCCACATGGAGTATGATTACATTGCCATCCGGAGTACACTTGATGATATTGTGTCCGAGCTTAGGCATCAGAACGACAGGGAGGCAGAGCGTGATCTACTACTTTAGAGCATGCAGAGGCAACAAGAGGAGCTCAGAGTTGCCATTGACCTGCTCATCCGGCAGCAGGTTAATTTTGCTGACAGGACGAAGCACGACATGGGTGACCTTATTGAGCAGATGGACGGACTGAGGAAAAAGGTGGCGGATATGAGAGAGCTTATGTAGCATGTTCCACACTCTGCGCTTGGTAGAGGATTTGAACGTCACCGCGGCAGAGGCCGACATCACTGAGCCTCACACCAGGTTTCTCTACTCCTTTTTTCACCTTGTACTAAAACATTAAGGATAATGTTTGGTTCAAGTGTGGGGGAGGAGCACTACTGCTTTATGCTTTCTAGTTAGTTTCTGTTAAATTGCTCTTTGTTTGGGTGTTGAGTCTTTTATGCGCCGTTGAGTCCTATTGTATGTTACTTTTTCTTTTTGTTAGAGAATTCCCTTAAAATTGACCCCCAATGAAATTTTTTGTTCTGATTCAATGGTATACACTCTGAGAGTATAGGTTGTTTTTCATTTCTAGGCTATTTTAAGTAAACTTGGGAAAGTTTTGATAATATCGGTACCGTCCTAACACCGTAGATTCCCTAAGTATGCGGCATCGATTTAAATAACCATTATGCCGAGACCTTGATTTCCGAGTTTTTGTATTAGCCTCTTGAGTAGTTTATACTAGCGGTAAGCATTATCCTAAGGCACACACTAAGTAATGAACTGATGCAAATATGTGTTTGATCTCGAAAAAATCGAATTAAATAGTTTTACAGAAAAAGCGAATAAAAGGACACGTTCCCTCTAAGTTAGGTGGTCCTCACCTGGCCATTTAGCCCAATGGATCGAATTCTTGAAATTCGAAAAGAAAAGAAAAAGAAAAGAAGAAAAAGAGCGAAAAATTGAATAACGAGATCATAAACACTAACAAGTTCACTTACCATGTGAGTGCGGGGATAACAGGCTTAATATGATCACGCGAGAATGAAAAAGAGGTGAAAAGGAACGAAGAATGCAGGTCGAGTCATAATGGCATGATTTGGATTGGTATTGCATATGGGTGTAGAGCAAATTTTTGCGTGGTTGCGAAGCACTATCGCTTTGGGGTACTACAGTTCGATTCATTTTTTATCCTGTTGAAGCTGATTAAGGATGGGAAATAAATGTCTCTAATTAACCCTGCTTGCATACTGAGTTTAAACAGGTGACTGCTGGTTTACAGATGCTATTAAGATTGTGGGTCTCTCTTAGGTTATTTGTTTAAGAACACAGTGCCTGGACTATTTGTGAGGCTTTTGGTAATGTGTTTAGATTTGATGCTTTTGGGTTGATTTGATGGAGATACTGGATTTTGGGTTTTTGATTAGTATGCTCGCTAAGATTTTGCAATCTTATGCCTACGTATTCCCGTTTAACGAAACAGGGAAATCAGAGCGATCGTAGGTCCTCCTATTCTATGGGAGGAAAAAGGTCATTTTGGTGTCTTGTTCAAAGCCCTAGATGTGAAGCTAAAGGTGATTTGTATCTTGTTCAAAGCCCAAGATGTGAAGCTAAAGGGTTTTGGATGAGAGAGAATTTGTCATCTCTAAAGAGGAGTTGTTGATGTTTGTATGATGTGATCAAGGCACAGATTTAATGCCAAATGGTTAATTGACTCAACCGAGGTTTTCCTTATACAAAGCCTAAGAGGAGGCGACTGACCCAACAAGAGGGTGCTAACAAGTGACTGACTCAACAAGAGAGTGCTTTTATGTGTCTTGTACGAAGCCCAAGACGGAGGCTAAAAGGTTTTGACTCAATAAGAGAGTCTTTTATTTGTCTTATATGAAGCCTAAGACGGAGGCTAAAAAGGTTTGACTCAACAAGAGAGTCTTTTATACTCAACAAGAGAGTGATTTAGTGTCTCGTACGAAGCCCGAGATGGAGGCTAAAGGGGAAGTGACTCAACAAGAGAGTGTTTTGTTGTCTTGTACGAAGCCCGAGATAAAGGCTAAAAGGGAATTGACTCAACAAGAGAGTCTTTTATACTCAACAAGAGAGTGATTTTATCTGTCTTATATGAAGCCTAAGACGGAGGCTAAAAAGGGCTTTGACTCAACAAGAGAGTCTTTTATACTCAACAAGAGAGTGATTTTTGTGTGTGTCTTGTACGAAGCCCAAGACGGAGGCTAAAGGGGAGACTGACTCAACAAGAGAGTCTAAAAAGGTTAACTCCGCTGGGGAGAGTCATTGTACAAAGCCCAAGAGGAGGCTACCTTAACGCCGTGGATTCTGGAGATCCTGAAGCGAGTCCAAGTATAGGGAACTCTCATGAGAGAGATCGGGTTTCTGCCTATGTTTGAAGGGAACTTGAGAATGTCTTTGAGACTCAAGGGTCTTAGACTGTCCAAGTCTAGAGTTTTATCTTTTGTACAATGCCCAATAGGAGGCACAGGTATTAAGGGATGGGTATCAACCCCACAACGGCTTGAATTTTGACGCTGGAAATACTGCTCTAGCAAAGGATGACTAAGTTCTGTCTTATACCTTTAAGAGGTCATCAGGGTCCTTGTATTAAGCCCAAGGGAAGGCATGAGAACTTCTAAGAAGCTGAAGGGTCCTTGTACAACGTCCAAGAGGAGGGGGGATGCTTTTTGGAAGCCTGTGGGTCCCCAAACCAAGAGAAGTTCAAGACATGCTATTCACAGAGAATAGATCAAGCCAGGAAGGTTCTTGAATTTGGAAGAAACTCAAGAGATGTTATTCACGGAGAATAGATCAACTCTGGGGAAAGTGAATTTCTTTGACAAGTTCTAACAGTGACAGTCTGAGAAAAGGTTCACCGAGAATACTGCCTTTCTCTTTGTTCCATATTGTTTAACCCCAAGAGAAGGGAAGACTGTATTTGGAATCCTATGGGGGATCTACTTTTGACTGTATTTAAGAGTGACCAACAAGGCTTTACCTAGTTCTAGACGTAGTTGCCAGGGAAAACTCTAAATAACTATACTAGTATTATACAGTTGATATTTGACAAGTACATAAAAAGGATGTGAAAGAAGACTTACAGTGAAGCAGCCCTACAATACAGTTATATACATATGAAAGCGATAAATGAAAGCGGATAAACACTTACCCGTTGTAGAGCTTCCATGCTGTTTTGTTAGTTGTTCAACAAAGAAAGCTTTGATAACAATATTATATTCAAAATCAAAGGAGAAAATGCTTTGAAAAGTTTGTTGAGGCTTACAGCTCAAGGAGAGACCCAAGTTTTAACGATGATCGCACCGCTGTTTTGAAAACTGTACAGAGGGACTTATATAATATGTGAGGCCCACAAAGTTTTGGTTAAAAGTGGATTGGGTCTTACACTATATTAGAGGCTCGAAGTTATTTTTGTACAAGAGATGGGGTTTACAGCTCAAGGAGAGGCCCAGGGTTATTTATTTGAAAATGGCGATCGCGCCGAGATTTTTTATTATGTCGGGACTTATACAATATCTGAGGCCCAAAATGGTTTATGTACAAAAAGGGATGGGAATTACACTCTATTAGAGGCCCAAAGTTTTTAAAGAAAGGAAATG
The DNA here is from genome assembly GCA_022829125.1 of Lathyrus tuberosus. Classification (NCBI taxonomy): domain Eukaryota; kingdom Viridiplantae; phylum Streptophyta; class Magnoliopsida; order Fabales; family Fabaceae; genus Lathyrus; species Lathyrus tuberosus. Next base: position 5,315,590 of record JALAZF010000126.1, read on the forward strand.
GGGCTTATAACACGAGGGTAGGCCCAAAAGTTTTTCCGTTTTGAAATGGCGATCGCGCCTAGATTTTTGAAAACGCAGTGGGTCTTATACATTGACTGAGGCCCAAAATGTTTTGGTTTTCAAGGGGGATTAGGTCTTACACTCTATTAGAGGCCCAAAGTGTATTAAAAATTTTGATGAGGGTTGAAATCAAAGAAACCCTAATTTTGTTTTTCTTTAAAAGTAAATATTTAAAGAAAATCAATAAAATGATAAAAATACCAAATAAGTTTGAATAAACCATTTTTGATTTTTGTTTAAGGTTTGAAAAATAAGGTTTTAATCACAAGATGAATTAAAACTCATTTGGTTTTGATTTTCAAGGTAAATATTCACTTTTAAAATGTTTAAAAACAATTAAAAATGAATTTATTCACAAAAATATCAATTATATTAAATAAATAATATAAATTTGATTTTTTGTGGAATAATATATTTCAACATTTTTTTTTATTTTTTGCAAAAAGAACCAATAAAAAATAATTAAAATTGAGGGAGTTATTAATTTTTCAAATCATTAAAAATAATATGAAAAACAATAAAAAAGTGAAAAAACGTTAAAAAGGGGTCTGGGACGAGGGGGATTCGAACCCCAGACCTTGTGTGTGCAGGGCGCGCGCCTTACCACTGAGGTGGTGATACATCCGTGTATTGGAACACAACCACAAATATACAAGGCTTGCCTTGTTCTTGGCCCGACCAAGGCAAGGCAAGACAAGGTTTTTGGTCAGAAATGTGAAGGCCATAACTTTCTCATTTCTCCATGGATGGAGACAAAATTTATATGCATCTGGCCTATAATTTCACAAGGAATCCAATGGTGGTGGTGGTTTTTTCAGAAAACAAATCCTCCTCAAAACCCGATAGTGGTTTTGAAATAGGTAATGATTTGCATTTTCTGTGCTATCTCTTGTTATAAGCATGAATTACATGATGAATTGGTTCAAACACAACAAATATAACATGTATGAGATATGCATGATCAGTGGACCTCAAAGCAATGCATATTTTAAAGAGTTCAAGTTGAGATGCTTACCTCTTTAGGAGCTTTTTGGGCAATCTGTCAAGTGCCTTGTTCCAGAAATGTTTTGATGCTTTGAACAATCTCAAATGATCCCTTAGAAGCTTTTAGGATGATTGGAATCAGCTGGAAACCTCAGGAATGGAAACTGGCCTTTTCTTGCAAAAGGGGCAAAAGTGGCCAAAATAACAACTCTCTCAAATGGTGTTCCAGATGTGTGAAATCATTTGGGACAGTTCAAGGATGATATTTGGAGTGTGTTTGAGGTTTTATCTGGTTTGAAAAGTGACTGAATCAAGACATGGCTTGAAAAATGCAAAAAGGCCCTATTTTGAGGTTTTGTGAGGGGACTTTGTGATTTTGGTGTTACAAGTCACTTGTGAGAGTTTGGATCACTTCTATATGATGTTTATGAGGTGTGTGTGTGATTGGTTTGGTTGGAATAGCTCTCAAACTCAAAACCCAATAGTGACTTGCTTTGGAAGGCAAATTTGGAAGTGAGAAGGTGATTTTGGGGAAAACATCTGTTTGATAGCTTTGGTGTACTCAAACTGATCATAAATGAGCTCTATTTATAGTAGAGCAAGTTTGTTTTGGCTGTAATAGTGAATGGCAACTGCAGTAGAGGTTTGGCCAATGTTGATCAATGGGAATCCAAGTCTCCTCTAGCCATTGACTAGAGGTTAAAGCACAGGCTGCTGGTTCCCTAGTTATTGAATATATCTTGACTGAACTCAGTTGGAAGAGGCTCAGTCTATGCCACCTTGGTGCATCCATTGAATGCTCCAAAACAAAATTAGAGTCTTGTCCCCTCTTTAGGGATTTCTAGGTTTGGCATGCTACTTTTGGTTCCAAAGACTTAGGAGGCTTATGGATCAGTGTTTGTCCCTCCTTGGTCTCCCCCTGAGGTGTTCAGATGGATAAACTTGTTTGTCATTTGCACAAATTTGGCAAATCGAGCAAAATGCACAAATCTGCCTTGCCATGACAGTTTGCAGCAAGGCACATTGGCATGGTCATATCTCATGGCTCAAGTGGATTTTCATGGAGTTCTTGGCCATTTTGGAAAGCTCTCATATAATACAACATATGTGTGATCATAGTTTATTTTGATACCTTTTGGATCCAAGTGAAAAATGCCCCTACATTTGGAAAAAAGTGAAGGCAGATTCTGACTTAGTGAAAATTTCACTAAGTGTTGGAAAAAGTGACATTTTCACTTTTTGTGATTTTGGCCATTCCATTACTTGAAATCCATGAGGAATTGGAATGAGGTGTAGTTGACACTTTTAAAGTATACCATGAGAGCTACAAATCCATCTTTGGATAAACCCAAATGGTTGCCTGGATCTCAAGTTATGATCCTTGGAAGTTGGTACCCTAGCCACTTTATTCCATAACTTAGAAATTTTCTAAGTTTTTTATGGTTACCCCTTTTACAAGTTATCCCACTTTTCTTGATTTTTCTTGATGAATGATGATTCCAATCACACATTAACATTATTTTAGGGTCAAAGAACCATAATTGTGAAAAATCTCAAAAAGTAAAAGTTGACTTTTTATCAGATGAATTCCAAACTGTGCGATCCTCTATGAAATAAAGTACTTGACCTAAATCAAACTTGATGGATTTATTTCATAGGTGTTATAGGCTGTATTGAATCATGTCCTATGGGTTGGGAGCATGTCTGGGTCAAAAGTCAAAGGTACAGTTGACTTTTTCCACGAAACCCTAATTGTGGTTCTGATGAATTTGAAACTTGTTCATCAAGGTTCTTGGACCAATCCATTGTTGCAAATGGATCAATGTGGTGTATTAGAGACCCTCAAATCATGTCTTGAGGTCTTGGCTCATGATTTGTCCCAAAAGTCAACTTAGGGGTGAATTAGGTCAAGAAACCCTAATTCCTGATTTTTATTGAATGCATCCCCTGAGGTTAAATTGACTTGATGATTGGGTCCATGATGTTCCATGGAGTATATTAGGTTATGCTTTGAAGCATTGGCTCATGCGTAGAGGAAAATTTCCATCTGGAGGCCCTGGTCGACCAAACCCTAATTTGGTGACACTAGCGATCTTGAGGCTTGATCCACTTAGAATGCTGCAACCTTTTGCTTGATTCTTGATATGGGAGTCCTCTTGATCCATTGTGGATGTTTGAGAGGTTAGACAAGTTGAAGATCATGTCAATTCTTGATCGATCCTTTGTCTAAGGCTCAGAGAGGGCTTGAAACCCTAAATTTTGATAGTAGTGAATGCTCACCCATCTTTGGGGAGACTGATGAGGTATGATGGTTTACCCATATTACGATGAGGATTTGCCCAATGATGGGAAATCTTAGTGGTCAAAATTTGGGGTATGACAATGGGGGAGTCTTAGTCCGCAAATGTGATATGTGTCATTACGGTATCCTTGTTATTGATATTTAGTACCTATCTATTTAGCATTAGCCTGGCAGCGGCGTACCGTTTTAGAGTCATGTCGTGCCTATGTTCAGATATTATGCTTATTGTTTTCATTGTGTTGGGAGTTTGCTTGAGGACAAGCAAAGGTCTAAGTGTGGGGGAGTTTGATAACAAGAAATCATATCATGTTAGGATCATTGCGCATATTATTTGTCCATATTTTATCGAGTTTTATTGAATTTTACTTCGTTTTATTGTGTTTTGCAGTTATCAAGTTCATCCGTTGCGGATTCGGAAGCAAACCGGAAAAGGAGTGGGAGAATAGCAAAAAGTGCAGCAAAAGAAGCAATTATGCCTCTGTCGCTGATATGGCGTTCGACATAGGTAGCCATCACCCTACCTGCCACATCATTTAACGTGAAGAAGGCAACGGCGTTTACCATTGCCCAATGGCATTCGCCATTAGTTCGCAGTAGCCGTTTTTCAACAGCAGCAGTTTCATGCAGTTTTTGTTAACCTTTTTTCCCTCCACTTTCATGCACGTCCCATGGGCAGTTGCAGGGCTAGTTTCTCTATATATAGGACCTTTGGGACACATTCCGGGGCATCCAAGATATGCGGAAGCGCTGCAGAAACTCCGATTAGTTTTTAGGCACAAAATTTACCTGTAAAAGCGGCAATAACTCACATCGAGGGATTGTCGCAACTGTTTTTCTATTTTTATTTTCCTTGTACTGTACTCTTGGATCGTAATTTCAAGCCTGCCGAAATTCGCATTTTCAATTGCGTTTACTTTAATTTCAGGTTTTTACTATTTCTCGTTTTTACTTGTCATTGCTTTTAATTATTGTTTAACATGATAGTTTTAAATTTGCTAAGTATGAACATGTTAGTTGTAGTTAAAATAATGTCTGGCTAAACTTAATTGAGACCGGCGTATGAAGACCGTCGTTACCGACGGGACTCGGTATAAAACTTTAGGTGGGAACTTATGATTGTGTGATAGTTTTGGATTTAGTTTCCAAATTGCATGTCCTATTATTTCGACACGAGAGTGAGGAATAAACTAAAGTTCAGACCGATTGCGCGAGAGTGTGAGGAATGAACTGGATAATGGAAACTAGACATCGATTCTAAAAACATCGAGAGCGCTTTAGGCATCGTTTAGAATCTCATTGACTTTGAAAACACGCTTTTTAATTGAAACGAGCGAGCGAGAGCAAAATCTAGTGGTCTGAAAGTGTGGTTCTCGTCGATAGCGCGAGAGTGTGAGACGAAGTCTTTAAGTCGGTATTTTCTACGGAATTAAGTTCAGTCGTAATTAACATCCGATTTCTACAAGTCCCTTAGGCAAGCGGAATCCATATTCCGGGCTCGTTTCATCATTATTTTCAGACCGTTAGAAATTAGTATTTTTCTTCCCGTTCGTAATCTGTTAATCATTAGCCTTAGCTTTGTATTGCAATGATAGATAACATTAGTTTAATGATCAATCCCTGTGGGTTCGACAACCTTTTTAAAACTAAACGAACAACTGTATTCTTGCAGTCAGTATCCGATGGACACGTCAGTGTCGTGTGGTCATGCGATCTTAAAAAGCTTTTTATAAACGAAAGACATTTTGTCTTAAGATGATGCAAATAAATGTTTCATCCACCATCTTTGAGTTGAGATAAGTGATGTTTTCCCATGAATGTTGATACTTAGAAATCCATTCAATGTGATGCAAACGTCAGCTCCTCACATGTTTTGGGTAAAACAATGTTTTCCGTCGATTAATACAAGATATCTTTAGCTAAAATCGACCAACAAATAAACATTTTCTACCCAGAACTACGTAAGCCTTGAATTCTCTATTGCACCTAGAGATACTTAGGTGCAGGATTGCGAAATCTTGTCAGGCTCCCTAATAATAAAAAACATTTTTAGGTCCCTTTTCATTAGTAAAAAAACCAAAAACATTTTTCTGTTTTTTTCTATCCCAAATATGTAGAAGTTCACAAACTAACATAAGCTAACATTCAGTCGACACTAATTAAATGGTTCCCATCCAGTACATTGGACGTGAGGGGTGTTAATACCTTCCTCTTGCGTAACTGACTCTCGGACCCTGATTTGGTTGCGACGACCAATATCATTGTCGTTCTTTTTAGGTTTTATCGATATATTCCCTTTCCCTATTTGGGAATAAATAAAGTTCGGTAGTGACTCTATTAAGTTCATCCCGCGAGCGTGCAATTGCGCTTCGCGAGGTCGTGTTCTCATTTTTCGAGGTACGACACATAGATAGAACAAGAGCTATGCTGAAAACAGCAGGAATGACCAAGTCTTTCTAGGCAGAAGCCGTAAAACTGCCTGTTACATGATCAATCGATCTTTATCAACTACAATGGGTTTGAAAACACCAATGGAGATTTAGAACAGAAAGCCACCTTATTATTCTTCCTTGCATGTGTTTGGATGTACCGTGTACACGATGTACAACTCCTAAGAAAGAACATAACTAGATCCAATGTCTATAAAATGTATATTATTGGGTTATGCTGACAACGTGAAGGGGTATCATTTATGGGATCCCACTACTGGCAAGCTTGATGTAAGCAGAGATGTAGTCTTTGCAAAAAAATAAGCTGAAAAGTGACCAGAAACATGACAACATTGCCAAAGAAACTACTGCTATTGAGATAGAAATGAAGTTTAAAGAAGACGATTCTTCTGAAGTAGAACTAGAGGAACAAACACCAGATGAGTCCAATAATACATACGTTCAACAATTATCACGTCAAATTATAACACCAACTTGACATTCAAACTATGTAATGATGACTCATGATGCATATTTTCTTTTAAAAGAAGAAAGGGAGCCATCAATCTTTCAGGAGACTGAAAAAAGCTCAGGTGCTTCTCAGTGTATAACAACAATGCATGAAGAAATGAAAGCCTTGCATAGAAACCAAACATGGGAACTTGTTGAACTTCCAAAGGGTCGGAAAGCCACCAGGAACAAATGGGTATATAAGATCAAATGAGATGGTAATGATCAAGTAGAACAATATCGTGCAAGATTGGTGGTTAGAGGGTATGCTCAGAAAGAAGATATTGATTTCAATGAAATATTCTCTCCAGTTGTTAGACTCACCACTATCAGAATAATTCTGGCTATGTGTGTTGCATTTGATTTACATCTTGAACAATTAGATGTAAACACCACTTTTCTTCATGGAGAGCTTGAAGAAGAAATATATATGCTCAAACCAGAAAGTTTTGAAGAGCAAGGAAAGGAAAACTTGGTTTGCAGGTTGTTCAAATCTCTATACGGTATAAAACAGGCGCCCATATGTTGGTACAAGAGATTTGATTCTTTCATAGTTATCCTTGGATACAACAGACTTAATTCAGACCATTGTACATACTACAATAGGTTTAGTAATAATGATTTTATCATTTTGTTATTGTATGTGGATGACATGTTGGTGGTACGCCACAACAAAGATCAAGTCAAAGAATTGAAGGCACAATTGGTTAGGGAGTTCGATATGAAGGACTCGAGCCAGCAAACAAGATTTTAGGGATGCAAATTCACCGAGATAAAAAAGATATGAAGATTTGGATTTCTCAAAGAAATTATCTACGAAAAGTTTTGTGGCACTTCAACATGCAAGACTGTAAGCCAATATCTATCCCACTTCTTATCAATTATAAATTATCCTCAATTATGAATCCTAGCAATGAAGTGGAGAGGATGGAAATGTCTCGAGTTCCACATACATCAGCGGTGGGAAGCCTTATGTATGCCATAATATGTACAAGGCCAGACATTGCACAAGCAGTGGGAGCGGTCGGTTGATTTATGGCAGATCCTGGTAAAGGGCTTTGGGATGCGGTTAAATGAATCCTGAGATATATAAAAGGAAACTCAGATGTTGCGTTATGTTTTTGAGGATTGAAATTTATTGTAAAGGGTTATGTTGATTTAGATTTTGCAGGTGATCTTGATAAATGAAGGTCTACTACTAGTTATGTGTTCACACTTGTAGGAGGGGCAGTAAGTTGGCTGTCAAAATTACAATTTTTCGTAGCTCTATCTACTACAAAAGTTGAATATATGGCAGGTACGCAAGCTTGCAAGGAAGTTATTTGGATAGAAAGGCTAATGGAAGAACTCAGGCACAGTCAACAACAAATTGTTGTGTATTGTGACAATCAGAGAGTTTTGCACATTGCAATGAATTCAACTTTCATTCGAGAACAAAGCACATAAGTGTTCAATACCATTTTGTTCAAGAAGTAGTAGAGCAGGGAAGTGTTGATATGCAAAAAAATTCACACTAAAGATAATCTAGCAGATGTTATGACAAAGTTAATCAATGCTGACAAATTTACTTGGTGTCGATCCTCCCACGACGTGGTGGAAAGTTCACAAAATTGACTTTAAGTGGAAGATTGTGAAGATATAAAATCACATTTAAGTGATGGAAATGGTTAGCACCATAAAATCTTTTTACTAAATAAAAGGTGGTAAAGTTTTTACTATATAAACTCTAAGGATGAGAATAAGTTTCTCTTGTTCCTTTAAATAGAATAGTAACAATAGTTATATAAATAGAAACTATTGTGTATTCATCATGATATCTACATTGAGAGAAATATACAAAATGAATACATTAAAGTTTCTCATCTTTATTTTAGTTGTGTAATAATATTATGTTATTCTGGTACCCAACACAAGAGAGACTCTGAATAGCTCAATCACATTATTCCTATTGTACAGAACAAAAGCGGTTGACTGTGCCACTCCCTATGATCTGCTTTGTCTTCCAAAGACAACTCTCGCTCATCTTCGAGTATAGGTAGATCAAACAAGTGGTCCCCAGCTTTACTCGTGAATCGTAGCGAGGTCGATGAACTACTTATGGTTCATCCCTTAAAATGGATTGGATACAATATTAATAAGAGATTGACCAACCTTATGGACTCAAATTTGTCAAAGGAAATAATGGTGGAACTTACTTGCCATTGCCACCAGGTTTGTGCTCTTCATTTTATTTTGAGACTTAGGGTTTCTTTGTTTGCTATATCATCATCTTCAAGACTTAGGGTTTCTTTGGGTTGTTTTATTTACTTGAATAAAGACTTGTGAGACTGTTTGAAAGCGTTTGTGGAAACTATACATCACATTTTCACAAGTTGTTTTCAGTTTATTTTCACAAGTTGTTTTAGTTATAGAGAATATCTTATACATAATCATTTTAGGATAAGCGCTTAGTTAAGTTGTTTATCCAAACAGGGCCTTATTTGATAAAGGTTGAGCTTATGATAAAGAAATTGTTCATGTGCATTAAATATAGGCCTATAGCATTTGAGATATATGACTGAATCGACCTGTTTAACATTTGCAATGCTGTTTTTGGGACCCAAATTTGGCTAGCCGCGGAATATTATACACAATTCGCTAAAGAATAGGCCCGTTACTCATAAGAATGCAGAAAAGAATTAATGGTATCTTCCTGATAATCCTAATGTCCATGACTTTCTTGTTTAAATGCTAAAGGAATGCTAATACGAGGAAGCATTTGAGCCCGATGAAACAGCAGTGGCAAGTTATAATGTTGCTTCTTGTTACTCTAAGCTAAACCAGGTATATCTGTTTCTTCACTCTACAAATTCTATGTGCTGCATTCTACTACTATGCCATTGGTTTTGGATCATTTTTTTGAGTGTCCAGTAATTCCTCTATATATGTAGATTCAATCCCTCAACCACATATTTTCAATGATTAGTGTTATAACATGTCAAAACTATTTACAACAGCATCTTTTCAATGATTAGTTTTATAACATGTTCCATCTTAATAGTATATATCAATTAAGTCCCACATTGGCTAGAACATCACACAAACAAGTGTTTATAAATGTTTGACATGCTAGTTAGTTCGCCGAGCTGAGTAGCGCCAGCTTGTGACCCATGTGGGGGTAATAAGGTGATGGAACATGGCTAAGGCTTAACAGGTTGGTCTGGTGGGTTCCACCATGCTGGCCTGCCCGCTCCAAGTTGCGAGTTGACCCATGGTACTTGTGCGAAGGCACGGGTCTTGTGGGTCTTAGACAGGAGGGTACAACGTGAGGCTGGTTTCATAGAGCAACGAACACTTCCTACTCCTGACAGTGGAGGGATCACGGGCCGCTGCACCTCCAGTCCACAAAACCTGGTGAGCCTTGCCCCTTGAACCATCTCTTTTTTGGGTGGTGGGGTTCACTTATTGAGGTCCTGCCATGTGCTTGCACCTGTTGCTAAAATTGAAACAATCAGGTTGGTTGTTGGTCTAGCAAATATAAACATTTGGCACACATGTCAGGTGGACGTGAAGTGTGCATTCCTTGATGGCCCCTTAGACGAAGAAGTTTATGTCGCACAACCAGCTGGGTATGTGAAACTAGGCGAAGAAGGAAAGGTGTACACACTTCATAAAGCCCTGTATGGACTTAAGCAAGCTCCAAAAGCTTGGAATTTGTGAAGTGTTCAAGAAGTTAAGGTCTACGATGAATGTAGATAGTTTAGACACAATGAATTAGGTGGCGTGTTAAATATGTAATTCATTATTTTAAAAAGATTTGATTTGATTTAGAAAGATCAGATTTGATCTAGAAATATTAGATTAGATATTTTTGGGCTTTTATAGTTTGGGCTTTAGCTTCGATTGTGTCACATTTATTTTTGTAGTAGTTTCATTTTTTACCAATTAATGATAATTTATGAATATACTGCTTATATTGATAGAATGATAATTTATGGTATTAGCATTGGTCATGTTTGTTTTTTGTAGAAGGTCTTTAATGTATTTGTATTTTGATAGAGTGATGGTGCCAAAAGGGTAGGGCTTCAAGTGTATGATCCTAAATCAATTGATCAAATGAGATGGTAATGATCAAGCAGAACAATATCGTGCAAGATTGGTGGTTAGAGGGTATGCTCAGAAAGAAGATATTGATTTCAATGAAATATTCTCTCCAGTTGTTAGACTCACCACTATCAGAATAATTCTGGCTATGTGTGTTGCATTTGATTTACATCTTGAACAATTAGATGTAAACACCACTTTTCTTCATGGAGAGCTTGAAGAAGAAATATATATGCTCAAACCAGAAAGTTTTGAAGAGCAAGGAAAGGAAAACTTGGTTTGCAGGTTGTTCAAATCTCTATACGGTATAAAACAGGCGCCCATATGTTGGTACAAGAGATTTGATTCTTTCATAGTTATCCTTGGATACAACAGACTTAATTAAGACCATTGTACATACTACAATAGGTTTAGTAATAATGATTTTATCATTTTGTTATTGTATGTGGATGACATGTTGGTGGTACGCCACAACAAAGATCGAGTCAAAGAATTGAAGGCACAATTGGCTAGGGAGTTTGATATGAAGGACTCGGGGCCAGTAAACAAGATTTTAGGGATGCAAATTCACCGAGATAGAAAAGATATGAAGATTTGGATTTCTCAAAGAAATTATCTACGAAAAGTTTTGTGGCACTTCAACATGCAAGACTGTAAGCCAATATCTACCCCACTTCTTATCAATTATAAATTATCCTCAATTATGAATCCTAGCAATGAAGTGGAGAGGATGGAAATGTCTCGAGTTCCATATACATCAGCGGTGGGAAGCCTTATGTATGCCATAATATGTACAAGGCCGGACATTGCACAAGCAGTGGGAGCGGTCAGTTGATTTATGGCAGATCCTGGTAAAGAGCTTTGGGATGCGGTTAAATGAATCCTGAGATATATAAAAGGAAACTCAGATGTTGCGTTATGTTTCTGAGGATTGAAATTTATTGTAAAGGGTTATGTTGATTTAGATTTTGCAGGTAATCTTGATAAAAGAAGGTCTACTACTAGTTATGTGTTCACACTTGTAGGAGGGGCAGTAAGTTGGTTGTCAAAATTACAAATTGTCGTAGCTCTATCTACTACAGAAGTTGAATATATGACAGCTACGCAAGCTTGCAAGGAAGTTATTTGGATAGAAAGGCTAATGGAAGAACTCGGGCACAGTTAACAACAAATTGTTGTGTATTGTGACAATCAGAGTGTTTTGCACATTGCAATGAATCCAACTTTCATTCGAGAACAAAACACATAAGTGTTCAATACCATTTTGTTCAAGAAGTAGTAGAGTAGGGAAATGTTGATATGCAAAAAATTCACACCAAAGACAATCTAGCGGATGTTATGACAAAGTCAATCAATGCTGACAAATTTACTTGGTGCCGATCCTCTTACGACATGGTGGAAAGTTCACAAAATTGACTTTAAGTGGGAGATTGTGAAGATATAAAATCACATTTTTGTGATGGAAATGGTTAGCACCATAAAAGCTTTTTACTAAATAAAAGGTAGTAAAGTTTTTACCATATAAACTCTAAGGATGAGAATAAGTTTCTCTTGTTCCTTTAAATATAATAGTAACAATAGTTATATAAATAGAAACTATTGTGTATTCATCATGATATCTACATTGAGAGAAATATACAAAAAGAATACATTAAAGTTTCTCATCTTTATTTTAGTTGTGTAATAATATTATGTTATTCTGGTACCCAACACAAGAGAGACTCTGAATAGCTCAATCACATTATTCCTATTGTACAGAACAAAAGCGGTTGCACGTGGTCAGTCGTCATTGTATTCAGGCGCAACTTGCCACCCAATGATGCGAGGGATGTGGGAGATGATCCATCACTTAAAATAGATTGGATACAATATTAATAACATGTGTAAGAAATGAATTATAAAAATATTAGTAAAAAGAAATTATCGTAAGAAACGTGCAACTCCCTATGATCTGCTTTGTCTTCCAAAGACAACTCTCGCTCATCTTCGAGTATAGGTAGATCAAAGAAGTGGTCTCCAGTTGTACTCGTGAATCGTAGTGAGGTCAATGAAGTACTTATGGTAAACCACATTGACATAGATTGCACTTTTATCCACAAACATGGACGTGTCAACCAAAAGCAAGAGGTAACACTTCAATGCACACTACCGATGATACTCAACCTGCACGTCATTGACACTACTATCAAATGTACCTAAAACATGAATGTATGAGTTATAAAATGCTTGAAAGGAAGAATTATAGCTCAATTAAATATCCCTAAAGACTATGACAAACTCAAAACAAATCATTTACAAATATAAATAATATAATAAATTAATATTTCTAATACACACTATCTTATTAATATTCTCATAATTTAAACAAAAGAGAATTAGTACTATTAAATAAAAATTAATCAATTACCACCACATTAATATGATAATACAAATCATTAAATAGTTAAGTTATAAATAAATGATATAAATGATTTTAGATTAATTATAAAATTTCGCGGCAAATTGACAGAGCTCTCAATCGTTCTTATTTTCTTCCCACCGCCAAGTTGTTTTGTTGAAGAAACCCTTCTTCTTATACTCTCTCAAACACTAACAAAATCAAAACCGTTACTTTTTGTGGTCAAAGCTTCATCTGATATTGGGTCAGAATCATCCAAAGAAGAAGGAGAAGAGGGACCGTATGAAGAGATTGACCAACCTTATGGTGGAACTTACTTGCCATTGCCACCAGGTTTGTGCTCTTCATTTTATTTTGAGACTTAGGGTTTCTTTGTTTGCTATATCATCATCTTCAAGACTTAGGGTTTCTTTGGGTTGTTTTATTTTCTTGAATAAAGACTTGTGAGACTGTTTGAAAGCGTTTGTGGGAACTTTACATCACATTTTCACAAGTTGTTTTCAGTTTATTTTGACACGCTCTCCATCATTGCTTTAAAAATAGCTAATAGTTTATATAATAACAGTTTCATTTTTGTTTTGTTTTTTTTAGTTATAGAGAATATCTTATACATAATCATTTTAGGATAAGCGCTTAGTTAAGTTGTTTATCCAAACAGGGACTTATTTGATCAAGGTTGAGCTTATGATAAAGAAATTGTTCCGTGTGCATTAAATAGAGGTCTATAGCATTTGAGATATATGACTGAATCGACCTGTTTAACATTTGCAGTGCTGTTTTTGGGACCCAAATTTGGCCAGCTGCGGAATATGGAATAACAATGTACACAATTCGCTAAAGAATAGGCCCGTTACTCATAAGAATGCAGAAAAGAATTAACGGTATCTTCCTGATAATCCTAATGTCCATGACTTTCTTGTTTAAATGCTGAAGGAATGCTAATACGAGGAAGCATTTGAGCCCGATGAAACAGCAGTGGCAAGTTATAATGTTGCTTCTTGTTACTCTAAGCTAAACCAGGTATATATGTTTCTTCACTCTACAAATTCTATGTGTTGCGTTCTACTACTATGTCATTGGTTTTGGATCATGTTTTTGAGTGTCCAGTAATTCCTCTATATATGTAGATTCAATCCCTCAACCACATCTTTTCAATGATTAGTGTTATAACATGTCAAAACTATTTACAACAGCATCTTTTCAATGATTAGTTTTATAACATGTTCCATCTTAATAGTATATATCCATCAAGTCCCACATTGGCTAGAACATCACACAAACAAGTGTTTATAAATGTTTGACATGCTAGTTAGTTCGCCGAGCTGAGTAGCGCCAGCTTGTGACCCATGTGGGGGCAATAAGGTGATGGAACATGGCTAAGGCTTAACAGGTTGGTCTGGTGGTTGCACCATGCTGGCCTGCCCGCTCCAAGTTGCGAGTTGGCCCATGGGACTTGTGCGAAAGCACATGTCTTGTGGGTCTTAGACAGGAGGGTACAGCGTGAGGCTGGTTTCACAGAGCAGCGAACACTTCCTACTCCTGACAGTGGAGGGATCACGGGCCGCTGCACCTCCAGCCCACAACACCTGGTGAGCTAGCCCTTGAACCATCTCTTTTTAGTACTGCATCATTAGTTGGAAGCCAAATTCATGCTAGCCAGCAAATTGTTTACATTTAATAGTTCCAATATAAATTGCTTATCTGTTGTCCTCTCTATCGGTTTTACTTTGCATTTCATAATAATGATAATGGTAGTTTGCCACCATTTGTTTAGCACATTTTGGCATTAATTAAATGAAGTAGCACAGTTTGCCACCGACGGTCATAGAATGACATGATTTGGTTATTTATTTGCTATGAAAGCCATAACACTTTCAGACTCTGTTTATGGATCTTAAGACAGTATAGGGAAATACTTCGTCTTAAGAACAAAGTGAAAGAGTTTCCTAGGCCTTTGTTAGATCTAAGCAAATCATCATTTGCTAAGGTGATTGACAGAGCCTTTGGACGACCTCTGTACCCTCCTTTTGATCCATATGCAAATGATATCAACTTTCTGCTTGCATCTTATTTGCTTCTTTATGTTAGAGCCAATCCACTCCAAATAAATGCTACATCTAGACAAATATAAATTGTTGATGTTGTGATTTTGCCGTGACTCGTAATATTATGGTAAAATACAAGCAACAATAACTGTTGTAATTCCGTTGTGGAAATTTCTATAGTTTATATATTACAACTGCAATTGTGGATTGCAGACAACAATTTAAAACTTTGGCTATCATTACTAGACATGTAATAATGTTGCATGTATTGTATCAGCTAGTAGTAAGTCTTCTATGAGTAGAATCAGCCCAAGATTCCTTCTCTGCCAACATTCTTGTTGGTGACAAATATTAACTATCTTAAGGAAACATGCTTGTTTAAAGAATAAGGATCAGAAGAAAAAATATATAAGAATATATAAGTAAACAAAGAGTGAGATCAAAACACACTTGTTCAGCTGTGCGAGTTATACTAGTAAGACTATTTAAAAAGCAAACCACATTTAGATTGCTAGTCTGTTATTCTTAGTACTTACCAAGTAAATATACCCTATTGAAAATACTCCAGAGTCCATAGTATCTTTACATTTAATGATGAATTGAAGTATATGGTTCTTAACTTAGATATTAACTAGATCTGACTGTTAAGAGTTGACAAATTTCTAAACTGTATGGATCAAGAAATCCTAACTCATTTTGATATAGAATCAGGCCTAAATGCCTTTTCTGGCAACATTCTTGTTGGTGACAAATATTAACTATCTTCAGAAAACATGCTTGTTTATAGAATAAGGATCAGTAGAAAAAAAACATAAGGATAGTATAAGAATATATAAGTAAACAAAGAGTGAGATCAAGACACACTTGTTCAGCATAGTGATCGTTCTTGCTAATCTGTTACTCTTTTCAACAGAGGAGCATGTCATTCTATGTGCTTACCGAATAAATATAACTTATTGAAAATACTCTAAAGTCCATAGTATCTTTACATAGTGTTAGTGTTCTTCAAAAACTTCAACTTGTTTATTTGATGAGGAATTGAAGTATATGGTTCTTAACTTAGATATTAACTAGACTAAGACAAAATCTGTTATTGGAATAGGAGGAGGCTGCGTTACTTCAACTTACTTGTTTATTTGATGAGGAATTGAAGTATATGGTTCTTAACTTAGATATTACCTAGACTAAGACAAAATTTGTTATTGGAATAGGAGGAGGCCGCGCGAACGCAGGCCCCCACTGCAACAAATTATGATGTAGGTTCCACCACGTGGGTAGACCTTAGGGAAGCACCCCTCCTCAGTGCAATGGAGGTCACTCTCCTAGGCCATGGTCCTTCATGATCAACCATTGACCCCATCCAGGTAAGTATGTTGCAATGATGATATTCAAGTTCTTTTATACTCTTGCTTATCTCAATACCTTTCACCTTCTTTCGACGTGGGACTCAATACCTCCCACCCTCTACTACTTTTTATTTTTTCACTTGAAAGCGACCAACTTCAAGCATGACAGGTTTCCCTTTGGCTTTTATTATTTAATTGGATATTTCCTTCCTTATTACTTATAGATGAATTGAAAACTGGTATTTGCACATCAAATTTAAGAAAAAGATCTGGATGAATTTTAACTACCCTATTCATGTGTTTAATAGTGAGATCTTTCACGAGACAGCTGGATGAAAACTAACTACCCTATCCTACACCACTGCATCATCATAAAACTATGTAAACATTAACTCCAGCTTGTATAACATTCTAAGTAGTGTTATAACATTCTCTCCATTACGTCTCATTGGGCAATGGTTCAAGACAGAGTAGTCACGTGACTTTTTTACTGTACTGCCCCTATTTGAAATCATATATACCATAATACCCCACTTTAAAAAAAAATTCCAAGATACCCCATATTCTGAGGGTGCTCGCCATTTGAAAGTAAGAGCACATGAAGGAAAAAAAGTGCAGTATGTGCTCGCCATTTCAAGTGGAGAGCATGTGAAGGACTTTTTTTTTTTTTTTTTATAATTATTTAATAGTTTATATGATTTAATAAAATTATTTAATTAGTTTTAATAATATAAATTAATGAGATATTAATATAATAATAATAAAAATATTATTTTTTTCAAAAAATTAATATTTTTGAAAGATTATAATTTTAATGATTTAAAATATTATATGTTATTGAATTAATGATTTAAAATATTATATGTTATTGAATTAATGATTTAAAATATTATATATTAAAATAATAATATTAAAATAATTAATTAATTTTTTTTATACAATATTAAAATAAAATGCCATAACATAATACATTAGTAATACATACAGTAAAACAATAAATTTTCTATTCAAGACTAAGAAACGTTACATCAATAATGGCCGCCTGTCCCACACCTAGTGCCCCGTTTATGTTGACTACCCCACAAAGACAACTGGCCAAAATATGAAAGATTTACACTTTGCCACGACGATTCCATGAGAAGAAATAAGAAGGGGCGTCCAACCAGTAGTAGAATTAGAACCGAAATGGACGACGTTGAAAAGGAAAAGAGAAGGTGTGGAATTTGCAGAGAAATATGACATATGCGTCGAAAATGTCCTAATGTTGCCGGCCCATCAAACCGACCGACTAGATAATATTATTTGTTATCCAAGTTTCTAATTAATTAAGGTTTATATGTAGCTTGAACTTGCTTTCTCTGTAATCCAGCACAAATTTATATTTCAAGACAACGTTTTCAAACAATTACACACTAGGACTTGTTCATAAAACAACAACACAATGCTTGATTTAAATAATTCAACTAATCAACAACAACATTAGAAGATTACGAACTCAACAACCAAACATACAAGGTAATCCACAACAACAATCAACACAAATGGATCTTCGACTCCTCTATTAACTTCTCCACTATGTGCTGAAAACATACATTGTACATCTTCATCATTTTCTATACGATCCATGTAATACATGTATGTACCCTCCGGTCTTGCATCAGTCAGCGTTATTTACGGACAACGATACTCCATTTTCCTCACCTTCATGCGACGGCCACCCAACTGGCGAAAACCTGTGTTAATTGCTGCAACCACGGTTCTGAAGTTCCACAATGGATCTAGGTAAACACTCATTTTTTTTCTTGCCCATAAAACACAAGAGCTTTGACCGACATTTTTTAATACGCAAATACCTCGCTGGAATGATTAATGTTGATACACAACGACGTTTATTTATAGAAAAATTTTACATTTCTGCTCGCCAACTCATTCGACGAGTATCACTCATTTTTAAATAATATTTTTTAATTATTATATTATTATTTAATTAATTTATATTATTTTAATTAATTAAATAATTTTTTAATACATATAAACTATTGAAAAATTAATAATTGCCTTCAAATTAATAATTTTTTATATTATCATTAATTCAATAACATATAATATTTTAAATCATTAAAATTATAATCTTTCAAAAATATTAATTTTCTGAAAAAAAATAATATTTTTATTATTATTATATTAATATCTCATTAATTTATATTATTAAAACTAATTAAATAATTTTATTAAATCATATAAACTATTAAATAATTAAAAAACAAAACAAAAAAAAGTCCTTCACATGCTCTCCACTTGAAATGGCGAGCACATACTGCACTTTTTTTCCTTCATGTGCTCTTACTTTCAAATGGCGAGCACCCTCAGAATATGGGGTATCTTGGAATTTTTTTTTCAAAGTGGGGTATTATAGTATATATGATTTCAAATAGGGGCAGTATAGTAAAAAAGTCTAGTCACGTCAACTATTCTGTTGAATGTATGTTATATACTGCGTTCATGTGCTAGGAGAATTTGTGATGTTCAAATATTTCATAAGAAATAACCCCTTTGGGTGGGCACAAGACAGTTTTGCTGACTAAGGAATTGATTTAGCAGTATGATTGTGTCACATTTAATTTCTTGCCCAATTTAATAACAATTATTAGTGTCGATGTTTGACATTAACACAAACACATATTTTAACTAATAATTTAATAATTTCTTGCCCAATAAACTTAACACATGTATGAATAAAGTTCAGAAAAGTAAAGAGTATTAATACATTTAGAGGACCTTAAATTTGAACTAGGTTTGGTGGGGTGTGCCAGGCTTTTGTAATAGTGCAACGCAAAAGCAACACTTGAGAGACCCAATAGCAAGCTATTGAAGTGGACTCTCCCCCTCAAAAAATAAATTTAATATCGTGTGGACCATTGGCCCACATATCAGATATTAAACTGATAAAAACAGATATTACACTTGATCTTAGCCAAAAGGCCGAGAAAGGTATGAATTGAAATGCATGCTAGCTGTGCTTTTTATATCTGACATCTTTTCTGCCTTTTTGCTATCTTTGAGATGTGGGACTTTAATACTAATTTGGAGTGACTCACTCTCTACATAATGCCTGCAGCATCAAAATTACACCCAAGCTCCTAACTATAAACCTTTTAATTAAGTTGTTTATTTCAACGGAGTCTTATTTGGCCAAAGTTGAGCTTATGATTATGGATTTTGATATTGCATTAAAATTTTGTTGATGAAGCACCGCATTGAATATGTATGACTTTTGTACTTCGAGACCAATGATATCGTATCATGCTTACAAGTAATTAATTGGAGGTCTCTATGGTTGTGTATTTGATGTTACATTAAAAATCTGGTGATGAATACATCTTTTGAATATGACTTTAGTACTTCAAAACAATATATGCATATGACAAAGCAACAGTGGTAGCAAAATGTTGAACATCTGCGATGCTGTTTTTAGTACTCATGCATTTTCACAATGTTTTCCTCACTGAACTTAGCTCACTGTTTCCATTTTTTTCCGCAGGAAACAGTGGAAACTGGTCGTAATCCAAATTATGTTGAAACCAACACTTGTTGAATGAAATCATGGAAGCAGGTACAAAATGAAATAACGTTCAAACCTTACAGTTTAATACTTTATGATGTGTAATGCGATGGATGAAGTTTAATTGGAAGCCCTTTTTCAGGTTCTAGCATAGGATCATACTTGAAGTTCTCCTCAGGATTAACTAAATCCCACTTGAAACGTTTCACAATATTATGCATAAACACGAGTATCCCTAGCCGAGCAAACTCTTGTCCCAGACACATTCTAGGTCCTCCTCCAAATGTAACATATGAATAAGGTATTGGCCCTTCTCCTTCAAATCTTGATGCATCAAAATTTTCAGGATTTGTAATCAGTGTTGGATCCATGTGTGTTGTACGAGTGTTCCAATGCAACTGTCAAAAACACCATACACACATGATTTATCATAAACACACTTGTTTTCTACAAAGCACGGACATCAAACACAACACCAACACGGACACATCGACATTGCTAATAATTTGAAAAAATAGATAATTTGAACTTAATTACAATTATTAGTGTCGATGTTTGACACTAACGTTTTTTCAGAGTGTCGGTACTCCATAGTTTATTTTACTAGAATCTTAATAAAGATGTGTGATTAACATACCTTCCAATCAATAGGGATGTTATAATCAGCATAGGTCAAATTCTTCATAGCATTTCTGTAAGCGCCGTTGACTGGCGGCGACAGCCTCAAAACTTCAGATGCAGCATTCCAAGAGTATTTCATTTTTTGAACATCCTCCCATTGTAATAACTCTCCTTCCTCTTTCCCTTGGCTAATTTCAAGTTGTTCTGTCATTTAAAAAAAACAAAATTCAATATTTATCCTATTCAAATTTTAATTAAAAGTTCTCGTGTTCCGACATCAAGTCTGTTGCATTGCACAAAAGACCAGGGCAACAAACTTAAAAGTCAGAACATCTTGAAATGAATGCTCGAATATTTCATTGATAACCTTTCAACATTTGTTCGTAAACTTCAGGCAAATTTCCAAGATACTTCATGATCGATGATATTAATGAACTAGAAGTATCATGGGCAGCGAAAAGAAATAGTAACACTTTATCAAGAATCTCCACTTCGCTCATACACCTTCCACTTGTGTTAGATGTAACAAGTAAATGTGATAAAAGGTCTTGTGTAGGCGATGCTTTCTTTTCTTCCAAATCCTTTTTCCTTTTCTTCATAATCAATTTAATCTCTTTCTTTATTACATCTGCAGCTTTCATTGCCGTATGAAACCTTGTTCCAGGAAAATTGATGGAGAAGCTAATGACTCCTTTGAGAAATTCTTCAAAATAATGATGAAAGATTTGATATTTGGATAGGATCTTCCATGCTTAAAAATAAGCAACATGCCAATTCAAATGTGTATAGCTGGACTATTGGATAGACAACAACCTACTCCTTCCCCTATGGTTAGAGATAAACTAATAACACAGTGTTACATGTGCATTCCATAATAAACTAGCATTTTAATGTCAACGGTTTGTTCTATACACATGTTGATGTTACTTCACTTCCTTTAATATGTATTGACAACATCAAAGATTAGATACATAATGAGTATGTAGTTTGAATATATGGTTGCAGTTGAAACTTTAATCTTCAAAAACAAATTTCTAGTTGTCTATCATTCATCTTAATTATTTTATTTTGGAAATGCATATTCAGATGTATTACCGTATTAAAACACGTTTTAACTGAGTTTCACTCCATATTTTTTTTAAAATTTATTTCGAAGATGTATTTCCTAACTAATCCTATAAATTTATTTCTATTTAAACTATTCAGTGTCTTTTTCAAAAATGCATTTTGGATTTATAAAAATTTGAAAACCTATCACTTTGTATGTCAGTTGGATAAAACAACATAAATTTTAATATAACAGAATCCATCGATCACCATTACCATTTTTCTCTAATGTTCAGCTAATTTATTTAGAGAAAATATATTCTTATACTGATATTTGACACATACTATGTAATTTAATATAAACTACATACTAGTTCATTTCATTAATAATTTATTTTATTTTGGTTTGTGTGCAAGACAATTTTGCGTTGTTAATTAATACGTACGATGTAGCAAAAATGGTGTCACAATAGCAGAGCTAATTTATTTAACCCAAAAGTGATAGTTTATACTACAATGCACATGTCATGACATTGACAAAATAAATTTATGAGAATATATTTTAGGAACTATACGCTCTGCCTAAAATACCCCCTGATTTCGGAGATATATTTTCGGACACATTTTTTTCCAGCTTTTTTTAATTAATTCCGTAGATGCATCTACAAAATATTTTTGTATGCATATTTATGGAAGAAAACCAGATACAGGATACCAGAAAATCAACATTGCAACGATAAAATTAACATTCATAAAATAAAATTGGCGTTACATTGATAATTTCGACAAAAATTTAAATACTACATTTCAATAGCCCGGTGGACGCTTGCATATCTCTAAGATGTCATTGATCGTTATTCAGACTGTCGCCTCTAACTCGAGCAGAAATTTCTCTTCGAAACCGAAATACGTTTGCCACATCGCCCTAACTGTTAAATATGTAATTAATTATTTTAAAAAGATTAGATTTGATTTAGAAAGATCAGATTTGATTTAGAAAGATTAGATTAGATATTTTTGAGCTTTTTATAATTTGGACTTTAGCTTGAGATGCAAGTTAATATAAATCTATAAATAGGGAGGAACCCTTATCATTGTAATAATAAAGTTTTATAATTCACAGTTTGCAGTTGCAAGTGAATATTGAAAGTTTCTACAGTTTGTGGACAGAAAGAATTCTGCAGTTTTTCATCTTCTTCTCCAACGCTACTATTTCTCTTTTCTCTTTCTTTCTTTCTTTCTCAATTCTTATTTTCGTTGCCATTACGTGTGATTGTTAACAATCTTGATATCAAAATTGAATAAGAATTCCCAAAAGGTTTTGGGTTAATTCCAACATCCGGTATTTAGAGCTCCGGTTGCAATTCAAGGAAGGAAAATTGTGATGGCGATGAATCATCCGAACGGACACTTTCCGGAGAGCCTTCCGATTCTCAAGAAAGAAAATTGTGAGAATTTGTGCAAGCAGATTAAGGTGGTTTTCTGTTATCAAGATCTTTGGGATCATGTGAAGGAAGGAGTAACACCGCTTGTAGAGAACGCGACGGGTCAAGAAAAGGCTGCACACAAAGAGTTAAAGAAGAAAGATTATAAAGCTCTCTTTATAATCCATCAGTGTGTCGATCCAGATAACTTTGAAAAGATTAGTGATGTAGAGTCAACGAAGGAAGCATGGGAGATTCTTGAAAAGTCGTTTGAAGGCGTAGAGAATGTGAAAGAGGTGAGGTTACAAACTCACAAGAGAACCTATGAGTTGTTTCAGATGGAAGACAATGAAAGTATAACAAATTTCTTCACCAGAGTTACAAAGCTGGTGAATCAAATCAAGGTATGTGGAAAGGTGTTGACATCAAGATCAGTTGTTGCAAAGATCTTGAGGTTATTGGCTCCGAAGTTCGACCACGTGGTAGTAGCCATAGAAGAGTCGAAAGACTTGTCAGTATTGACGAAGGAAGAGCTTCAAGGGACGCTTGAGTCTCATGAACAAAGGATGACTGAAAGAGCTGCAGGAAAGTCGAATAGTGATATGGCTTTGCAGACACAGTCAGAAAAGGAAAGGAAAGGCAAAGGAAGTTGGAATGGCAACAAAGGTAGAGGAGGCTACAACAATTCGACTGGTCGAAATCAGAATGAAGGAAACTGGTCGAATCAAAGAAAACCCTTAAACCAAGGCAACCAAAGAGGTGGTGTTGCAGGTAGAGGAAGAGGTGGTGGTCGAAAGCCTGACAAAAGTCACATTCAGTGTTTTAATTATCAGAAGTATGGTCACTATTTTAGTGATTGTCCAGAAAAGAAGAAGAATCAAGAAACTGATGCAAAGCTGGCGAAAAATGAAGAAGAGGAGATGTTGCTGATGGTTACAACAAGAGACGAAAAGAGATTCCAGGACCAGTGGTACTTGGACTCAGGATGCTCATCACACATGACTGGAAGGAAAGATTGGTTTGTCAACATGAAGCCCTCGTCAAAGAACACGATGAAGTTTGCAAATGACAACACTCTAGCAGCTGAAGGTATTGGTGATGTTCTGATTATGAGGAAAGATGGCAAGAGGTCAACAATTTCCAATGTGTTGTACATACCAGGCATGAAGAGCAATTTGCTCAGTATAAGGCAGTTGGTCGAAAAGAACTACAAGGTGTTGATCGGAGCACAAGATGATGAGAGTTCTCGACGCAGGTGGTAGGTTGATCTTGAAGGCTTCAATGTCTCATAATAGGACCTTCAAGATTGAAATCAATGTGATGGAGCACAAGTGCCTAGCAACTACAGCCAGCAGAGATGAGTGGTTATGGCAGTTTTGACTAGGCCATCTCAACTTCAAAGACATCAGAGAGCTAAAAGAAGAAATATGGTTTCGGGATTACCAGAAATCGACATTCCAAGTGAAGTCTGTGAATAGTGTGTTCATTCGAAACAACACAAGAATAACTTCAGCAAGAATGCAGGAAGGAAATCAAAGGCAATTCTGGAAGTTATATACTCTGATGTATGTGGTCCTATCCAGGTGGATTCGATTGGTGGTAACAGATACTTTGTCACGTTCATAGATGATTACAGTCGAAAACTGTGGACTTACCTCATCAAGAAGAAAAGTGATGTGATCGAGGTATTTTCCATATTCAAATCTATGGTCGAAAGACAAAGTGGTCGAAAGCTGAAAATTCTGAGGACTGATGGTGATGGAGAGCATGTGTCGAAAGAGTTTGATGCATTATGTGAAAAGAAGGGATTATGCATGAGGTGGTGCCACCCTACACTCCACGGCAAATGGAATTGCAGAAAAAAAGAACAGAACCATCATGAACATGGTGAGAAGTATGTTAAATGGAAATCATCTACCCAAAGAATTATAGGGAGAAGCAGTTTCGACAACAACATACATATTAAACAGATGTCCAACGAAGAAGCTTGAAGGAATCACACCAGAAGAATGTTGGTCTGGTGTCAAGCCTAGCCTCAGTCACTTTAAGGTTTTTGGATCTATAGCACATAGACATGTGTCAGATCAGTTGAGAAGGAAGCTTGATGACAAGTCGAATCAGATGATCTTGATAGGATATCATTCGACTGGAGGTTACAAGTTGTTTGACCCAGTGAATAAACAGGTAGTGATCAGCAGGGACGGATCATAGACGAGCTTAAAGAATGGGATTGGACTGAGAATGTCAAAAATGATTCAGTGAGAATCTCTTGTGAAGAATCAGCCATTGAAGTCGAAAGAGAAGTTCGACAAGAACAAGTGTTAGTGTACAAATAGAGTTAGGGTTTTGTTATCGTTCCACAGAGATTGTTAGAGATATCACCGCCTTTCTACAGTTGAAAAGGTTTTAAACTTTAATCAGAACAAAGGGTTTTGGTTGTTTTCAATTGGAACGTTTGCATTCAAAGTTAAGTAATGAACGGTAAAGAGATTTGTTTTAACGATTTATAAAAACATGTCAAGATTAGTAGCCGGTAATCCGCTTTCGTACGTATATCTTCGAAAAAGCGTGTGAACTTTCTAACGATAAATAAACTCACATATCCTCTCAACAAGTTTCTCTCGAACACTTGTTGTGGGATTTATCATATTGATCCTTTGTTGATCTCTCACACAAACTAACAATATGACAACATTTAAGAACAATATTTATGAACATCAACATTCAAAACTATCTCTAGCCTCATGAATAATTGATGGATTGAAACCTAGGTCAAGTTTTAACACATATCTCTCAATCATGAATCAAAACAAAAGATGAACCATAAAACAAAGTTTCTTCTTTATATTTATCATTAACAAAGTTCACAAACTTAATACAATATCAATACATACAAAAATGATGGATTACCTCCACTAATCTTGACATTAGAAGTGCTTAGCTACCCATTGTCATGGTAGCTTCACAAACAAGAGAAATGGAGAAGAGAAACAAGCATCAACGACGATCTCTCAACAAATGATACTTCAATTCTTAGAAACTAGGATACTACAGTGTTTACAATGTTTTTGCTCTAAGAAAATGAATAGTGTTCCCCAAAAATTCTGATCTAATCTATTTATAAGGGGGTTGAGATACGCAGAGCGCGCTAAGCGCGCAGCACCGCGCTAAGCGCGCTGTCATTAATGATCAAACCGCCCTTGACCGTGCTTAGCGGGCTACAGACTGTGCTAAGCGGGCTACTTGCTGGAAAATGCTCCCAGTTCGCGCGCTAAGCGCGCTTGCAGCATGCTTCAAAAATCTAAATTCTTCAAAACTGCTCCTTAAGAGTCTTCCATGCTCCAAGCTTCCATTGAAATGCTAAAACCTACAATTATAAACACAAAAGTTAAATAAATAAGTCTAATAATGCAATTAAACTACACTACGATTATTTACCGGAAACAACGGGAAAAAGCATCGATTATCAAATAAAGATCTCAAAAGGTGCCAAAAACTAAACTAAATATTAACACATTTTAACACCTAACAACTCTCCCCAACTTGCTTCTTTGTTTGTCCTCAAACAAAGGTAAGATAGAATAGAAACAAGAGGAATATCGGATAAGCAAACACTATCAAAAATCAATGGTTCAAACTAAATTGATGCGCTCGCAAGTATTGCTCAGCTTCACAAAGAATCAAAACATGTCTATGAACTAACTTCTAAACAGAAATAACAAGCACTCATCAAAAGCAAACAAATGTTCAAACGGGAATCACCTACTTATTTAGATGAGCCACTCCCAATATTTACAAGGGACAAAACACACTCAAAAACAATTTATGCAATTTATGCAATCATCTCACAACTAATGAAAACAATGGAAACAAAGGTCACAAAAGGACTTTTATCGGTTGTAACTTGACCGGGGTTAAGAAACAAGGGGCATATGTACACGGCCATGGAAACAAGAAAGGGCAAATTTCATGAAGAGCATTTTCTTTTCTAAACAACCATTCTTGCTCCAACTTCCAACTTATTCTCACAATGCATTCTATTTCTTTCTTTGATTCCCACAATTTTTCCTTTTCTTTCTTTTTCATTCTATTTTGATTTTTCCGTTTCTTTCTATTTCAATCTATCTTTGATTTTTCTTGAGAATACATTGTCCACAATTCCTTCTTCTCTTTCCTCAATGAACCAATCTCCCCAACTTCAATAATACTATAAACTTAAATCAAAATGCTCTTCAAAACGGTTAATGTCCAGGCTCATGCTTCAAAGATACAAAAATTTTCGCATTAGGCTCAAGAGAGGTTTCTAATGTTCACACACTCACAAGGTAACTTGAAGTGATTTTTGGAATAGTGGTTCTACTCATAGTACTCAAAAAATTGCCTTGATCATTTCAATGTTTCCAAAATTTCAAAACCAAAAGCAAGATTAAACATAAACCATTTGAGTAAGCAACAACTACTTGAATCCCTCAATAATTTGTGAACAATGGAGGAAACTCACATATGTGGTAATGTCCTAATTGATTCCCACATGAACATACATGCTAAATGAAGCAAAGCTTGAAATTTATGTAAAGCAAAAAGTTCATGCACATGTTAAACATTCTACAAAGCACAAACAGAGTACCATTTTGTGCAACAATCCAGAATTATATCATCACCATCAATGATTGATGTAGCACATCACTTTTGTTCAAAGAAACTAAAACTTGCTTCATCAATCAATTACCTTAAATAGAGAACAAACACAAAAAAATTTTGTACCAAAAATTATAAACAAAAAACATCATCCGCCCGGATGGAAAATTCACTAATAATAAGAAAATATTTTAACAATTATCCAAAAATCAACATCCGCCCGGATGTGAACTACAACAATATCTTAAACAAAAGTAAAAAAAAAACTAGCAACAAACTAATCATAACAAAATACAAAGGTAGAACAATCAAACCCATCACTAAGAACTCGAACTCGAAACTCCATAATCACCACCATCATCATCATCATCAGCTGCCCTCTCTGGAAAACCTGGCCTGGCCTCAGGCCACCTAGCATATGCCATGAGGTCCTCTCTAGACCTCAAAGGGTGATCAACATAAGGCTCTCGGATCTGAATCTGCAGCTGCATCATAGAATCATGCATAAACAAAAAGGCACGCTGGTGAGCCTCGTGCATGGCCCAATTGGCCTCAGCACTCGAATCACGAACACGCCCTGCAAGGGCAGCAGCAGCAATAGGGACAACTTCATTGTGTGCCTGCAAAAAATGTCGGGTGATAAAATTGTCATCCAAAATAGCCAATTTCACATTCCCATGGGTTGGAAGGGTGACTCGCGCCTTATGGCACAATGCCATAATAAGCCCAGGATAAGTCAAAGTACGAGCCACCTTATCACCTAATGATGTAGCACTCACAGCAATCCTCTTCGGCTCATTAGAAATGATCCATGCTAAATCCATGGTCTTCTCGTCGTCAAGAATACAAGCTAAGAGGCAAGCTGTCTGCATGGGAATGGAGGATGTGTGACTCCGAGGCTTTAGGTTGTGCAAGACAACCGACATTACAATTTGAGCCTAGGTAGACAACACCCCTCGCATGAACTTCAGAGGAGCACCAGTAACACTTAACTGATAAGACTGCCCAGGCACACACAAAACCTCTCTTAACTGCTCGACATTCCATCTTCCTTGAGCTAACATTCTTCCATAGTCACACAACTCATCCTCAGCCAACTCTAAATGGTTCTCAAGGTAGGTGTTAATTGCATCCCTAGAAAAATCAATCTCCCTGCCCCTTACCCAAGTTTTAAAATTGAAAGCCTCATTACCCGAAGGCAAGACATTAGCAAAAAATTCCCGAACAATATCCAGATGATATTCAGGGTAAGGTTCAGAGAGCTTGTCCCAGCCTCCTCCTTGCACCAGAGAAGCTGTGTGTTGATAACTTCCTACGGGATCAATTTGTATAATTCTATCAGGCCAAACAGTTTTTCTTTCAAGTTGTTGATATCTCAGCTGCTGTTCAAGACCAAGAAACCGATTGTGATCAAATTGTCCTGATGGAGGTCGTCTTGCTGGGTTTGATGTCGAACCGACACGCTGTTTCTTCCTTCCAGACATCTGAAAAAAGAAACACACAAAACATCCACAAAAAACAGACAAATACATTAACAAAAATAACATTAAAATATGTCTAAATTCCTAAACAATTACAACAAATAATCCATGGGATCAAAACAGAATTCTGGAAGAGGAGAATTTTTCTGAAAATCCCAGACCGCGCTAAGCGGGCTCTGCGATTTGTAGAAAAATTCCTCTCTGCAACAGACAACTTCCAATGGAGTAAACCCTAATCCTAAAACAGAGACATATTCAGAGAGATTCTTCAATCACGAATACATAAAATTAAAACCCTAATATCTACCAAAACCTAATTTCTACATTCAAAATCCCTAATTTCTAAAATCAAAGTTCCTATCCACATGCAATTACACTAATCTAGTGAGCATATTGGAAAATGACAACAAAAAGAAGAACAAAATGAACAAGAACATTGAACATTAAAGCTACAACCCAAAATGAGTTTGAACGTTAAACAAGAACACTAAAAATAAAATGAAGAACTTACATTTGTTGATGAAGATAATGAGCAAGAAAATGACAAAGATGAAGCTAAGGCACAAGAAATCCAAGGAACTCTCAATAATTTTGGAGGAAAATGAAGTTGGGAAGAAGAAGAGAGAACTTGAGATTTTTGGGAAAATGGGGGAAATGAGGCACAACCTTAGAACCCTAGCTTCTAAAGCTAAATCTGGGCTGGGTCAACACTATTGGGCCCAGACAAAACCACTTTTTTTTTCAAAATTCCGCTGACCGCGCTAAGCGGGCTCTGACCGCACTTAGCGCGCTGCTCACTGGAAGTGGGGGTGTCTTTTTCTTCAGAGCGGGCTCCTACGCACTAAGCGGGCTCTACAACATTAAAAACACTACCAGCTGCTCCAAACTTGGTTCCAGCAGCACAAAATACCATTCCAAGCAGCAAAATCACACCAACTTACAAAAAACATGATTAAACAGCAAATTGACCAAAAAACGATAAAAACTACAGAATTGAGGTGCCTCCCAACGAGCGCTTGTTTAACGTCGGATAAGCTCGACGGTCCAAGACGAACAATGAAGAACATCTAGGAGAATGGAACAATTTTCGCGATCGAAATTACCTCCAAGGTAGACTTTTAAACGTTGACCATTTACGGTCCAACAGTCTTTTTTCTGCATATCTTCGATCACAATTGCTCCAAAACTTTTAACTTCTTTAACAAGGAAGGGTCCCGACCACTTTGATTTTAATTTTCCCGGGAATTAAACAGTAATACCATTTGGCCAACCTTGAAATCCTTTTGTCGGATCTTTTTATCATGATACCCTTTCAGTTTCTCCTTATACGACCAACTAGAATGATATGCGGCATTCCGCATTCCTCCAATTCATGCAGTTGTATTTTCATTTTTTCTCCGGCCAAGTTCTTATCAAAATTCAACAGTCTCAGGGCCCACAATGCTTTGTGCTCCATTTCAACGGTAAATGGCATGTTTTACCATAGACCAATTGAAATAGAGTTAAGCCAATTGGAGCCTTGTAAGCAGTACGGTACGCCCACAATGCCTCGTCAAATTTTTGTGACCAATCTTTTCTTGAACTTGACACGGTTTTTTCCAGAAATTTTTTCACCTCACGGTTGGACACCTCGGCTTGACCGTTCGTTTGTGGGTGGTAAGGGGTCGCCACTTTATGCGTTACACCATAATGTTTCAAAACACTTTCAAGGGATGTATTGCAAAAGTGTGACCCGCTATCACTTATAAGAACCCGAGGAGTGCCAAAACGGGCAAAGATGTTTTTCTATACAAATTTTATTACCGTTTTGCCATCAGCCTTAGGTGAAGCAGTCGCTTCAACCCATTTCGAAACATAATCAACCGCTACTAAAATATACTCATTTCCAAAAGAGGGTGGGAATGGACCAAAAAAATCTATGCCCCAACAATAAAAAATTTCAACCTCTTTGATATTTTGAAGGGGCATTTCATCTCTTTTTCCATTTCCACCAGTTCTTTGACAAGTATCACAACTTCGCGCATGGAGATTTGCGTCTTTAAATAGAGTAGGCCAATAAAAGCCTGATTGCAAGACTTTCGTGGCCGTTCTCGAACCATTAAAATGACCTCCATAAGGCGAGTTGTGACAGTGCCAAAGAATACTCTGAGCTTCATCACTCATGACACACCTTCTCAAAAGGTTGTCACCTTCTAACTTGAACAAGTAAGGGGCATCCCACACATAATAATTAGCATCCGACAAGAACTTCCTTTTTTGATTCCAAGTTAGGTCTTCGGGTACCCAACCGGTTGCTTTGTGGTTAGCAATATCCGCAAACCAAGGCCTAACTTGGACTCCAAACAATTTTTCATTGGGAAATTCCTCTCGGATTTCCTTTTCTGTTTTGGTTACCTCCACATTGATCAAGCGGGACAAATGATCCGCCACCAAATTCTCTGAACCCTTTTTATCCTTTATTTCCAAATCAAATTCTTGGAGTAAAAGGATCCAACGGATGAGCCTTTGCTTCGAATCCGGTTTAGTGAGCAGATATTTGATTGCCGAATGATCAGTGTAGATTACCACTTTTGACCCTATTCGGTAAGAACGAAACTTCTCAAGTGCGTATACAATCGCAAGCAATTCTTTTTCGGTTGTGGTGTAATTTACTTACGCCTTATTTAATACTTTGCTTGCATAATGTATAGCATGAAAAGTTTTGTCCTTCCTTTGACCTAACACCGCTCCAACAACGTAATCACTCGCGTCGCACATTAGTTCAAAATTTAAAGTCCAATTTGGCGCGATGATTATTGGAGCGGTAATTAGTTTTTCTTTCAAAATTTGGAAAGCAATAAGACATTCATCGTCAAAGAGAAATACCTGATCTTTGTTGAGCAAGTTGCTCAGTGGCCTTGCTACTTTTACAAAATCTTTGATGAATCGTCTATAAAATCCCGCATGCCCTAAAAAGCTTCTGATTCCCTTGACGTTGGTAGGAGGAGGCAACTTTTCAATCACTTCAATCTTCGCTTGATTGACTTCAAGGCCTTTGGAAGAAACTTTGTGCCCAAGCACAATTCCCTCCGTCACCATAAAGGTACACTTCTCCCAATTCAACACCAAATTTGTCTTTACACACCTCTCAAGGACGATTTCCAAATTCTTCAAGCATAAATCGAAATATGCTCCAAACACGGAAAAATCATCCATAAACACCTCCATTGTCTTTTCTATGAGGTCGGAGAAGATAGCTTGAACACACATTTGGAAAGTTATTGGCGCATTACATAAGCCAAAAGGCATCTTTCGATAAGCAAAAATGCCAAAAAGACAAGTAAAAGTCGTCTTCTCGTGGTCTGCCGGGTCAACCGCAATTTGATTGTAGCCCGAACAATCGTCCAAAAAATAATAGAATTGTTGCCCGGATAACCTCTCGAGCATTTGATCCATGAATGGTAGTGGAAAATGGTATTTTCTTGTTGCAGTATTCAACCTTCTATAGTCAATACACATTCTCCACCCCGTCACAATATTTGTTGGGATTAACTCATCCTTCTCGTTTCAGATAACGGTCATGCCACCCTTTTTAGGAACAACGTGCACGGGGATTACCCATGGACTATCAGAGATCAGGTAGATCATTCCCGCATCCAAAAGCTTCACAACTTCTTTTTGAGCAACCTCTTTCATAGTAGGATTCAAACGGCATTGTGGTTGAGCAACCACCTTGAAATCCTCTTCCATTAGAATCTTGTGCATACAATACGATGGACTAATTCCTTTAAGATCAGAAAGAACCCACCCTATAGCTTCTTGATTTCTTTTCAACACATGAATCAAACGGGTTTCTTCTTTGTCGGATAAAACGTTGCTAATAATAACCGGCTTGTTCCCACTTTCATCAAGGAATGCATACTTCAAATTAGAAGGAAGCACCTTCAATTCAAGTTGAACTTTCTCATCACTTGGTTCTTTCTTCAACTCTTCATTCTCAACTTCCCATGGTTGTAGTTCTTTGAGAGATTCAAGCTCTTTCAAACATTCTTCAAGAGCTCTTTCTTCTTCATCTGAAAATACTTCAAAAGCATCATCAAGAGCCATTTCCAAAGGGGACACTATATGAACATGCTTAGAAACCTCCAAAGTTTCTTCTTTTATTGCATCTAGACGAAAGCTATCATATTTGTCTTTTGAATGCTTCATTGCTTCGAATAGATTAAAAGATACCTCTTCATTTAGAACCCGCACTTTCATAAGGCCATCATCGACATCTATCATCATGCGAGCGGTCTTCATAAAAGGGCGACCAAGAATTAGAGGAGCATCATCATCCTCTTCCATATCAATAACAATGAAGTCCACCGGAAAGAAAAATTTATCAACTTTCACCAACACATCTTGCGCCAACCCAATCGGATGAGTGGTAGATTTGTCGGCCAATTGCAATATCATCTGGATACCCTTAATTTCAATGTTCCCAATCTTTTGCACAATCGATAATGAAATGAGATTGATGCTTGAGCCCAAATCAATAAGGCCATTTCCAACAAAGACATTACCAATTGTAACGGGTAAGGTAACTCGCCCCGGATCGGCTTCTTTCTTCGAAAGAGTTCTTTGAATAATAGCACTATAATTTGCCGCAAGAACAGCGGTTTCCGGCTCCGAATATTTCCGCCTCTTTGTAAGAATATCCTTCATAAATTTGGCGTACTTCGACATTTGCTCTAGAGCTTCGGAAAAAGGGATGTTGGTTTGTAGTTGCTTAAAGATATCCAGGAATCTTGAGTATTGCCTAGCATTTTCTTTCCTTGTTGGCACATGAGGGTAAGGCATATTTTGAGTCGGTATCAGATTCATCTTCTCCTTCTCCCTCTTAACTCTCATATGTCTCTCTTTTTTCTTCACTTCCTCCACACTCTCATTTTCAACTTCAACAATATCATCATTTTTCTTTTAAACTTCAACATTATCATTTTTCTTTTCAACTTCAACGTTATCATTATTTTTCTTTTCAACTTCTTCCCCATCACTATCCTCCTCAACAATACCATCAATTCTTTCTTCTTCCACCCTTTTGTCATTTTCTCTTGCTAACTCCTTCATACTTCTAGTAACGATTGCTTTGCAATGCTCCTTCGGGTTTACGTGAGTATTTGCGGAGAATGAAGGACCCGATTGTTGCTCGGCTAGTTGTTTGGCAAGTTGTCAAACTTGATTTTCGAGATTCTTTATCACCGCATCGCTACTCTTTTGGTTGGCCATAGACATTTGAATGAATTGATTCAAAGTGTCTTCCAACTTAGAGCTAGCAACCGGAGGTGGAGGAGGTTGATAAGGATTTTGCCGGCTTGAAGAACCGCCACCATAACCTTGATTATTTTGATAGTTCCCCCTCGGTTGATATCCTTGATTGTGTTGGTAATGTTGTTGAGGATTGTTTTGATAAGGTTGTTATTGTTGTCTTCCTTGATAATCTCGTTGATTGTTCATGTAGTTCACTTCTTCAAATCCCGGTGGAGGACAAAATCCAGTGTCGTGCTCTCCTTTGCAAAGTTCACAACATGCAACTTGTTTACTCTTGCTCGGTTGCTCCTTCATTTCCTTAATTTGTTGAGTCAAAAGTTCCACCTGTTGAGATATAAGCTTGTTTTGCGCAAGGATTGCATCATTTGTTCCCAATTCAAGTACCCCGGGTTTCTTTTGCGAGTTGTTACGGCTTTGACTTTGAAGATCATTGAGAGCCATTCTATTGATGATATCCATAGCTTCTTCGGCACTCTTTGATAACAAAGCTCCACCAGAAGTGGCATCCAATAATGTCTTGCAATTTGGTTGGAGACCATTTCTGAAGATGTGAATTTGAGTTAACTCGTCAAACCTGTGGCCTTTGCATTTTCGGATCATGGATTTAAATCTTTCCCATGCTTCATTTAGAGACTCATTAGTACCCTGAGATAACACAGAAATCGCAGTTTTTGATTCCATAAAACGATTGTGTGAAAAGAACCTTTCTATAAATTTATCCTCTAGAACATTCAAATCAGTCATCACAGCAGGAGTTTGGTCAAGACACCAATCTTTAACTTTGCCAAGCAAAGCATGAGGAAATAGTCTCTTGAATAGTGGTAACTCTTGCGTTTGATCCACTCCGGCCGCTAACGCTATCTCGTAAAATTTGGTGAGAAAAGCGAAAGGGTCTTCAAGATCCATTCCCGTGAACGGACTTCCATATAACAAATTCAGAGTTCTCATTTTCATCTCAGCTTGCCTTCCATTGTTTGCATTGCGAGCAAACTGAGCGGTGTGACGCGGACTATTTACACATGGTGTGGAAGCGGGAGGTGGAGGTGGTGGGTGTTCCATGATTGGCGTGAACTGTGGTGGTGGTGTTGAAGTAGAACTTTCCTCTCGTTCTTGCCTTTGCCTAGCTAGTTGCCTCATTCGCCTTGTTTTGCTATTTAACTTCCTTGCGGTTCTTTCAATCTCAGGATAAAAAAGAAGTTGGTCCGCGGGAAGTTTTCCTCGCATAAAACAAAGTTTGCACACTAAACCAAACAAATTAACAAGTACAAGATAAAATTAAACAAGTCTAAAACTTCACAACTATTGCAATGCTTGCAATATCAATAAACAATCCCCGACAACAGCGCCAATTTGTTAGTGTATAAATAGAGTTAGGGTTTTGTTATCGTTCCACAGAGATTGTTAGAGATATCACTGCCTTTCTACAGTTGAAAAGGTTTTAAACTTTAATCGAAACAAAGGGTTTTGGTTGTTTTCAATTGGAACGTTTGCATTCAAAGTTAAGTAATGAACGGTAAAGAGATTTGTTTTAACGATTTATAAAAACATGTCAAGATTAGTAGCCAGTAATCCGCTTTCGTACGTATATCTTCAGAAAAGTGTGTGAACTTTCTAACGATAAATAAACTCACATATCCTCTCAACAAGTTTCTCTCGAACACTTGTTGTGGGATTTATCATATCCTTTGTTGATCTCTCACACAAACTATCAATATGACAACCTTTAAGAACAATATTTATGAACATCAACATTCAAAACTATCTCTAGCCTCATGAATAATTGATGGATTGAAACCTAGGTCAAGTTTTAACACATATCTCTCAATCATGAATCAAAACAAAAGATGAACCATAAAACAAAGTTTCTTCTCTATATTTATTATTAACAAAGTTCACAAACTTAATACAATATCAATACATACAAAAATGTTGGATTACCTCCACTAATCTTGACATTAGAAGTGCTTATCTACCCATTGTCATGGTAGCTTCACAAACAAGAGAAATGGAGAAGAGAAACAAGCATCAACGACGATCTCTCGACAAATGATGCTTCGATTCTTAGAAAATCGGATACTACAGTGTTTACAATGTTTTTGCTCTAAGAAAATGAATTGTATTCCCCAAAAAATCTTATTTAATCTATTTATAAGGGGGCTAAGATACGCAGAGCGTGCAAAGCGCGCACTGTCATTAATGATCAAACCGCCCTTGACTGCGCTTAGCGGGCTTCAGACCGTGCTAAGCGGGCTACTTGCTGGAAAATGCTCCCAGTTCGTGCTAGGAGCGCGCTAAGCGCGCTTGCAGCATGCTTCAAAAATCCAAATTATTCAAAACTGCTCCTTAAGAGCCTTCCATGCTCCAAGCTTCCATTGAAATGCTAAAACCTACAATTATAAACACAAAAGTTATATAAATAAGTCTAATAATGCAATTAAACTATACTACGATTATTTACCGGAAACAACGGAAAAAAGCATCGATTATCAAATAAAGATCTCAAAAGGTGCCAAAAACTAAACTAAATATTAACACATTTTAGCACCTAACAACAAGTCATAGATGAAGCAGGTCCAAGCAGACCTCGATGAACAAGACACATGCCTAGCAAATATAAACAATTGGCACACATGTCAGATGGATGTGAAGTGTGCATTCCTTGATGGCCCCTTAAACGAAAAAGTTTTTGTCGCACAACCAGCTGGGTATGTGAAACTAGGCGAAGAAGGAAAGGTGTACAGACTGCATAAAGCCCTGTATGGACTTAAGCAAGCTCCAAAAGCTTGGAATAAAAAA
This sequence comes from Lathyrus tuberosus, assembly GCA_022829125.1. Classification (NCBI taxonomy): domain Eukaryota; kingdom Viridiplantae; phylum Streptophyta; class Magnoliopsida; order Fabales; family Fabaceae; genus Lathyrus; species Lathyrus tuberosus. The sequence continues at coordinate 5,352,605 of JALAZF010000126.1, forward strand.
ATTGACAGCTTCTTAAGGGAGAAGGAATTTGTGAAGTGTTCAAGAAGTTACAGTCTACGATAATTGTAGATAGTTTAGACACAATCAATTAGGTGGTGTGTTAAATATGCAATTCATTGTTTTAAAAAGATTAGATTTGATTTAGAAAGATCAGATTTGATTTAGAAAGAATAGATTAGATATTTTTGGGCTTTTATAGTTTGGGCTTTAGCTTGAGATGCAAGTTAACCTAAATCTATAAATAGGGAGGAACCCTTATCATTGTAATAATCAAGTTTAATAATTCACAGTTTGCAGTTGCAAGTGAATATTGAAAGTTTCTACAGTTTGTGGGTAGAAAGAATTCTGCAGTTTTTCATCTTATTCTCCAACGCTACTATTTCTCTTTTCTCTTTCTTTCTTTCTTTCTTTCTCAATTTTTCTTTTCGTTGCCATTGCGTGTGATTGTTAACAATCTTGAGATCAAGATTGAATAGGATTTCTCAAAAGGTTTTGGGTTAATTCCAACAAGTGTGAATATTATGGATAATAGTCCCACATTGGATAAGAATGTGGTGACTTGAGCATTTATAAGTGGGAGAACCCACACACCTATCACTTTAAGGTTTTGGGTGAGTATGTGGTGTGTCTCTCACAAAGGTGTTGCTCTATAAAAAAGAAATCCCACAATGTTCAATGTTTCCTAGTGAAAATCTCCCCCAATAGTGGTATCATGAGCCTTTGGTTCGAGTAAAGGACCGACGTACTTGTGTCGAAAGTACTCCCCATAGGTGGTAGTTAAGAGGTGTCATGTTGAAGAGTATCAACGGTGGTACAAGGTTGGTGAGTAAGAACCATACAACAGAAAGTGCAGTTGCACAGTTGAAGCTTCCTCTTAAAGGGGCATTTTCGAAGCACTGTGGATAAACTCACACTTAAGGGGGAGTGTTAAGTATTAACAAGTGTGAGTATTATGGATAATAGTCTCACATTGGATAGGAATATGGTGACTTGAGCATTTATAAGTGGGAGAACCCACACACCTATCACCTTAAGGTTTTGGGTGAGTATTTCGTGTGTCTCTCACAAAGGCGTTGCTCTAAAAAAAAAAAATCCCACAATGTTCAATGCTCCCTAGTGAAAATCTCCCCCAACACTAACATCGTCTTGATTCTTGAGCTCAAACTTGCTATAAACAACGTTCCCTTAATTGTCAACTGAAGGTGAACGATACTCAAGCTTCACTACCTTTCGTTTGTCATTGTAAGGTATGCGATATTGGATCTCGTCTATGATATCTGCGATGGGGCGAGATCCATGAGCTTGAACGTCCTCCCGAGTGTTTTTCCCTCGAAAAAGGAGACACTTGCGACATACCAACAGATCTTGATTTCACACAATTGAGACATTTTTTGATTTGTGTGAAAGACAACAAATGAAACCTCAAATTTATAGAAAACCTAGGTGAATATGGACCAACCATTTTCTGTCAAACTTTTTTCTGGAGCTATATCCACGGAACGACCCTATAATTATTGTTTCCGGAGGTGTATCTCCGAAACTTTCCCTGAATTCAAAACGAATCAAAGTAAGTGTCGCCGACTAAATCTATTGGTGGTACCCCTTTGGACTTTTCCGCATTCGATTCCTTTTCAATGTCATTCAATCTTTCGAATTCGTGCATCCTTTAAAAAAAACGATTCGGCCACGTCTCGACATTTGCGGTTGAATGAGTCGCGCCATTCCGGTGATGTAGATGGTATGGGGCATCCCGGTTTCAAGTAAACTTGTACAAAATGTATTGATTTTGCAAGTCATCCAATACACATGATGCAACGTTACTTTTTCCCCCAAAAGTTTAATGATTAATGTGAGCAATGTAGTGGACAAAGTGCAATCTTTACCTAAAATTCGATATTCTCTTGCTCCCTTTGATTTGTTGCACGAAAAAGTTGGAGTTTTGGAGTGAAAAATGATATTGAGAATGTAAGGTTTTTTAGGTTGGTGAAAGTGAGTGTGAAAGAAGAAAACACAACAATTGGGGGAGTGATCGTGCAGGTTTCAAATATAGCAGAAACTTGTGGAGCTGTATCTACGGAACAATCTGACGCTTAGACGTTCCGGAGGTGCATCTACGAAAGTTTTCCTGAACTAAATTATTTTGAAGTTTTTCGTAGTGTTTACCAGTTTAAAATTATTCTGTAGATGTAGCTCCGAAAAAACCAAATTCTGACAAAAAAAAGGTGTGTCCGAATATGTTTCTCCAGAAGCAGGGGGCATAAAAGGAAATGCGCTAGGTACCTAAGAGTATCAAGGGGTGGATTAAGAAATACGCAAATTTATTTATTTAGAAGTCTTGTTCTTGTAAAACATAATTAGTTGAATTATTACATTACTTATATTGGTTTGTTATTGGGGAATTTCTTTTTCCACCTCTATACCTTCTCACAAATCCTTTGTGAAAACCAAAAAATGTTTTTAGAGTTCGGAGATGCATCTCTGAACGCATCTATTTCCCACAAAATTGAACGCAAACGAGTGAGTCACCCATATTATACTTAATTTTAGGTCGGAATTGTATATTCGAACGTGTATATGGTATATTTTGGAGATGCATATCCACAAATGACACTGAAACTTCAAAACAGAAACAAAGACAATATGAGCAAGATCTAGAAACATGGGCCCTTTAAGTTATTTGCTAAAGTACCTAATTGTAATTAATTATGTATAAACTTTAGATACTAAAAAAAATACTCATCTTCATATCTAAATTTCTCAAATTATCATGCATAAAAATATTTGATGCAAAAATGAGATATGTGACTTATTTTTTTGGCAAAAATAAACCCTGGGTCCTTTAAGTTATTTTATTGTAACAATGCAGTCCTTTATGTTTTTTTTTTCGCTACAAGTTGGTCCTTTATGTTAACTAACGTGTTCACCGTTAACCCTTTTCACAAACTCCGTTCCAAAAACGCTTATGTAGCAGTAACGACATTGATGTGTCATTTAACAGTGCTGAATAGACATTTGTCTTATTCTAGAATACTTAATACTATATAATTTTAAAATTAGATTACACAACCCGCTATCTCTCTCTAAAAAAAATGATCCTCTACTGCTTCCATGACTTAATAACCTACAAAAACTGCTTTTTTTCTTGTAATCATTCTGTTTTTCATCAACATAGGATTTGTACCAAGAATCATTATCGAAACCTTGAGCAACTATTTGATTCATGTGACACTGATGATCCTTACATGATTGTTTCTTTTCTTTCTTGTCAAGAAACATTGACCATGATCCTTACTGACGTGTTACTTTGTTCTTTCTCCTCCTTCATTCCAACCAAACTCTTCAACCATTTAGTAGCTTTTCACATAATAACACTTTTTGGTGTTACAAATTCACAATATGAGAAGTTACAAATAAGTTCAAAATTAAACTCAGAATGTGATAAAAAAAGTGTGAATTTTTCTCATAATAGAGAATCATAAACAAGTGTAATAACCCATTAAATACATATGGTGCCTAATCAAATATATATATATATATATATATATATATATATGGGCCAGAGACTTCGTCTAAGATGCTGGATTCCAAGGATGAGGAGGGGGTGTACCTGCCAGGCACTCCGATGCTAAAGTAAGAATCGGGAGAAGAGAAGGCAAGTACAAAGTGAGTATGTCTTAGGATGATTTTAGAATACCTGACCCTCTCAAATGAGAGGGTTTTTATAATGCCCCCAACGCTTGGCCATTGATCCCTATTTTCGAGGCGAGATATTCGTTCCCCAAAAATAAATAACTGCCAGAAACTAGCCATTGAGACGGACAGACATGCCCGGAACTAGCCGTTGCTGCGAGCTAGGCCGTGGTCGTGGGCAAGAGCGTTGTGACTGTTCCTGGATGGTGGAACCGTGCGTGACAGGCAGAAATGTGACGAAGGGCAGCTAATCCTGGGGGTCAGCTGGCCAGCCCTCCTCAGCGGAAGGGCAGAGGAGAGAATGCTTCCTTTTGCCCTTAACTGGCATGGCTTAGGTTATTGGGTCGTTCTGGGAGCAGAAGTGGATTGGGCCATGCCTAGCCATTGGGTCAGTCCGAAACTTGAGCCCCCAAGTCGTTGCTCCTGAGCATAGGAGTGATGACTTAAAGGGAGCCCATGGTCCCGAGGAGGAATAAGCGTGGTCGACGCTTGTTACTGAGACGAGGTCGTTTCGTGATGCTCGAGGTTACATGTACCCGAGGAACCTAAAACGTTGTCTTGAGTGCCCGACAAACGTGGAGCCCAACGGTTGATGGGACTTTAAGGGATGAAGTGCCACACGTGCATCGAGCCACGTGCCGTTTTTATGCGTAATGATGGCTATGCTAGGGTCATGATGATGCCCCACGCCGCGCGTGCTCGTGCAAGTGCCTCTGACTTGTCTATAAATAGAGGGATGAAGCGTTCATTTTCACTTTTCGCTTATCTTTCTTCTTCTGCAACTGTCTTCGTTTCTGCCGTCCACCGCCGCACGAGCACCTATCAGGCTTCGCCGACCACCCTTTTTTACCTCTTCGACCACATAAGTCTCTCATCCTTATCTGTTTTATGCGTTTCAATCTTGTTTTGCTTAGATTTGCATGCGGTTAGGATGAAAACTGGGTAGAGTAAGGGTGCATTATGGTGAATGTTGGCGTTTGGCAGCGGTTGAGCCATTTTCTGCTGCCGACGCCGTCATCGGAGTGTTAGGAACTTAGGTTTTTTGTCGATTCCGGCACCGTTGCGACGACGAATGAGTTTGTCGCCGGTGGAGCTTATGAAGTTTCCGATGTACTTACGAGTGGGGGTCGAGGAAGACTGGAAGGTCCATTTTCCCGAGGAGGACGAATGAATATGCTCGGCTTACAGAGAGAGGTTTCCCATGTACGAGTTTGTTTTCAAGGAGATTGGGTTGAGGCTTCATTTCACGGATTTTTAAGTGGCTGTTTTTGAACACTTGGACTTGGCGCCCTCTCAACTACACCCAAACTCGATTGCCTTCATCTGGGCATTCGAGATTTCATGCGATTTTTTGAAGATTGGAGCCACTTTCCCCCTCTTCTTCATTGTCTTCCACCTGCAATGCCAGGTCGTGCGAGGGCAGTTCGAATGGATTTCCCTGAAGAAGGAGAGAAAATTGTTCAAGGCCTTCTCTGAGTCCATCAGGAAGGACGTTTAAGGAGAGGTATTACATAGTGGAGCCTGTGTCGGAGAGGGATAAAGACTCGTCGTTCGCCTGGGAGATTCTTGCAGATGAGAACGGGGATCCCCTCCACGACGAGCATGGCAAGATAAAGGGGCGTTGGGTGCCGATATTCATTTCTCCTAGAGTGAGGACCACTTTACCAGGGAGACCGATGAGTACATTGCCAAGCCACCTATGCTGAAGGAGGATGATCTGGCCAGCTACAACAAGCTGGTGGCTTTTGTTGATGGCTTCCGTCCCGCCTAATGCGTGACCAGGAGTGGGGACGTTATTTTTGACAAAGATGGGGGGCCTAAGGTGGAGGCCCGATATATTAATACGAATGTGCTCCTCGAATGCGGCGTGTACGAGGAGGCTCTGGAACTTTTAGGTAGCCCTTTTTTTCTTAGCTTGTCAGTATTGTTGTTTTTCGTTTACTAACGCGTGTCAGTTGTTTTGCAGGCAATATGTCTTCGGTCCAAAAACGTTAGGTAAGAAGTGTTGCGGCCAAGCTTAAGCTAGGGAATAAAGTTGGGAAAAGCCGCCTTGGCGAGCAGGTAGCTCTGCCCTCGAAGGGATCAGGGACCTCTTCATCCGGAGTAGCTGCCGCCCAGACCTCCCCTCCACCGGTAACCTCAAAGCCCAAGCGCCCCCGGGCGGAGGAGATCCTCGACCTTACCAACGAAGGATAGAAGAGCAAATACGAGCTGCCTCCGTGCTTCCACATTAGTAGTTTCTTCGAAGCCTCCTCTTTTGCACTCCATTGGGAGAAGTCCTTGGCGCTCGAGGAGCTTTACTATCTGAGCAAGATGACGCTTTTGGCCCAGGACGACACTGCCCTGATGAGGGTCTTGGGCATGGTGGTGGTCTACACCGAGGAAGGGGGCCTTCAAGAGGCGGAGCTGAAGAAGACCCAGGCCGCCAACGCGGTTCTGAAGGAGGAGCTGAAGGCTACGAAAAAATCTAAGGAATAGCTGGTCGTGGTTACCGGGGAGAGGGACACCTTGGTCGTGGAGAAGAAAGTTGTGGAGGTTATGGTCATTTCTTTGAGGGCTGTCGCGAATCCTACCGAGGACGAAAACTATGAGGTGAAGAATCTGAAGACTCGAGCCGAGCTTGTTGCCCGGATCAGCCAGGCTGAAGAGGATTGCTTGGGGGCCGTCGAGGACGCCTTCAACAACACGGTGGAGCAGCTGAAGGTTGCGAACCCCGGGGTCGAGCTGCCTACTAAGGGGACCGGGCTCCTCCACAGCATGATGGACGACCAGATTGTTATCCTAGACTTCCTTAGATTTGGCGAGGAGCCCGAGCATCCTGCCCACGAGTAGCCTCAGCCTATGGTCGATTAATTTTCCTTTTTTTGTACTTTCGGCCCGCGTGCCATACATTATAATCTTTTCCTTTTGGATGGGGTTTGGCCCCTTTTTTATGTAATCATTACAATCACGGTCCTCGTGGCCATTTTATCTTATAATATTTATTTTCGGCCGTGGTGGTCGCTCATGTATGACTTGTTTTTGATGTTTGTGCACACATATTTTTTCTTTGCTTAATTTCGCTAAGTGTCACGTGCTTCTCGTCATGAGTGCCCGTTGCATGGGCTGTTTTTGTGAATGATTTTTCACTGTTTCGGGGTTTGCTCGACAAATTATTGTTCGACAGTGAAGGGAACTGGTCGAAAGGCCTGGGTAGTTTCTGGGCAAGAGAGAGGAGCTCATGTCGCGTTTGTGTCCTGAGTTCGCGATGTGAACTTCCCATTGCTAGCTGAGTGTTCTGCCTTTCATGGTACGTTGGCGACGGGGGGCACGGTCGAGGGACCGCTGTCGGGCAAGGGTTTTGCTCGTTCCGTAGCAAAATCTTGCCTTGATTTATTTTGGTATGCAGCGCTTGTACCGGGGGGCAAACTTATGGTCGATACACTGTGCTCGTCATTTTGACGGAGCACACCGACTATTGTGGCCTTAGCTGTAATATTGTATTAGCTTTTCGGCGTTCCATGGTCGAGCGAGTTCTTCCCCGTCGAGATGTTCTAGGTAATAAGCCTCATTCTCTGTTTTTGCTCGAACATGATAGGGTCCTTCCCAGTTTGCAGCGAGTTTGCCTTCACGAGAATCTTTGTGATTTCTCCTTAGGACGAGACTGTCCACTTGGAAGTCTCGTCTTATGATTTTGGCGTTATGCCTGATTGCAATTTTTTGTTTTAACGAGGCCTCGTGGAGGGTTGCTCCTGATCAGACCTCTTCGACGAGATCGAGCTCCTCCCTCAGCGCCTCGTTCTTTGACTTCTCGTCCAGGGGAGCTTCAGTGTGCTTAGAAGGCACGTGTATTTCAATAGGGATCACCGCCTCAGTTCCGTATGCTAAGTTGAAAAGGGTTTCCCCGGTCAAAGAGTAGGGCGTAGTTCGGTAAGCCCAGAGCACGTTGTGCAGCTCCTCGACCCATTGTTTCTCGGTTTCGTCTAGTATTCGTTTGAGACCTCATATGATTATCTTGTTTACTGCCTCGGCTTGCCCGTTCGTCTGCGGGTGCTCGACGGACACGAAATGTTGTTTGGTGCCCAGTTTGGCGATGAATTCCTGGAATTTTTTATCCGTGAACTGTGTCCCATTTTCGGTGACGATTGCCTGGGGAATGCCGAAGCGGGCAAGAATGCTTCGCTTGTAGAAGTGGAGTATATTTTGGGCCATTATTTTGGCCAGAGCCTCTGCTTCTATCCACTTTGTAAAATAGTCTACGCCCAGTATCAGGTATCTATTCTGATTTAATCCTACAACGAACAATCCTAGGATGTCCAAGCCCCACCATGCGATGGGCCACAGGGAGGACATTATTTTAAGCTCGTTGGGCAGCGCCAGTTGCATATCCCCGCGACGTTGGCATTTGTCACATTTTTTCACATGCTCCTCCGCGTCATGCTGCATGGTCGGCCAGTAATATCCTGCTCGTAGAGCTTTCCTGGCGAGGGATCTTCCTCCGAGGTGTTGGGCGTTGATTCCTTCGTGGATTTTGCGCAGGACGTGGGTGACCATTTCTTCCTCGACGCATTTGAGGAGAGGAATAGAGAACCCTCGCCTGTAGAGCTTAATTTCGACCAAAACATAGGAACAAGCTATGTGCCTGACCACACTGGCTTTCTTTGGGTCGGGTGGTAGTTCGTCCTTGGCGAGGTAGTTGTAGACTGGGGGTCATTCAGCATTTGCTGTCGCTAATAACGTTCACGTCGAGGGTCGGGGGAGTTATCTCGATGCTTGGTCGAGGAAGTATATCCTGGATGACGGATTTGTTTCCTCTCTTCTTCTTTGTGCTCGCCAGCTTTAACAGGACATCTGCCCAAACATTGTGTTTGCGGGGAACATGTTTCACCTCCACAGATGTGAACTTCGTCATCTTTTCTTTAACTAAGCCAAGTATTCATATAGGTTGTCGTTCTTGGCCTGATACTCTCCCCGGACCTAGAGGACCACGAGCTGGGAATCTATGCAGATTATGACTTCCTCGACTCCCAGATCTTTGACGAGGCGTAGACCCGCAAGGAATGCTTCACACTCTGCCTGATTGTTTGAGGTGGGAAAAGATAAGGTGAGCGAGACCTCGATGAGGATACCATCCTCATTTTCCAGGATGATGCCTACTCCGCTCCCTGCCGAGTTGGATGCTCCGTCGACGAAGATTGTCCACTTGCGAGCTCCGCAAGTCAGGAAGGCGGGCATGGTCATCTCTGCCACAAAGTCGGCCAGCGCCTGTGCTTTAAGGGCTTTTTTGCTCTTGTACTGGATGTGGAACTCGAACAGTTCCAGCGATCATTTAAGCATTCTTCCGGCCATATCTGGGCGGCCCAATATTTGCCTCACAGGCTGGTCCGTGCGCACCACGATGATGTGGCTAGAAAATAGTGACTCAGCCTCCTCGCTGCGTTAATGAGGGTCAGGGCTACTTTTTCGATCTGCTAGTATCCAAGTTCCGGTCCTTGCAGTGCCTTGCTCATGAAGTATATGAGCTTCTGCCCTTCAGGGGTTTCACGAATGAGGGCGGCGACGACCTCGTTTGCGACGGCGAGATAGAGATAGAGGGTCTCCCTGTTATCTGGCCGGGAGAGGACCGATGGTTCTGATAGTGCTTGTTTTAGGTGGAGGAGGGCTTTGTCGCATTCCTCCGTCCACTCAAAAGCTGCCTCTTTGCGGAGGAGTTTGAAAAAGGGGAGCGCGTGCTGAGCAGATTTTGCCACGAAACGGGACAGTGAGGTGAGCGTCCCATTCAGGGCTTGGATTAATTTTTTTGAATTCGACTTGGGGAATTCGGAGAAGGCTCTGCATTTGTCGGGATTGGATTCAATTCCTCGTTCTGTTAGGTAGAAATCGAGGAACTTGCCTGCTTGTACCCCGAACGTGCATTTTTCCGGGTTGAAGTGCATCTTATACTTCCTGGCCTGCTCGAAGACCTTCTTCAGATGGAGCGTATGGTCGGATTCCTCATGGGATTTCACGATCATGTCGTCCATGTAAACCTCAAGCATATCCCCGATCTCTCCTCAAAAGACTTTGTTCATCATTCTTTGGTAGGTAGCGCTGACGTTTTTCAAGCCGAAGGGCATTACGTTGTAGTAATAGTTGCCCGATTCGATCATGAAAGTTGTGTACCTTTTATCGCTTTTGGACATGGGTATTTGGTTATAGCTCGAATACGTGTCCATGAAAGGCAATAATTTAAAACCGGCAGAATTATCAACTAATTTGTCTATGTTGGGGAGGGGATAGGTGTCTTTAGGGCAGACCCTATTAAGATCAGTATAGTCAACACATATTCTCCATTTTCCATTTGATTTCTTTACAAGTACAACGTTGGACATCCAAGTAGTGTACTTGGTTTTCCGAAATGAAATTTGCCTCTAGGAGGTCTTTTACAGCTTGTTCGGCAGCCTCCATTTTTTTCGGAGACTGCTTTTGCCTACGTTGAGCTACTGCCCTAACGACGGGGTCGATGGTGACCTGGTGGCAGGCCACCTTTGGATCCAGCTCAGGCATCTCCGAGGCGCTCCACGCGAACAGGTATGCATTTTCCCTGAGACAAGCTTTCAGATGCTTCCTCGCAAGGTCGGGGAGGTCGGTCCCAATCTTCATTCTCTTATGGGCGTCGTCACCAAGAAGGACTAACTCGAATTATCCATCCGGGATTGGCCGCATCGGATGGGCAGTCTCACTGCTACTAGTTGATGTTGAGGGGTTGCTCGAGCTCGACTGAATCTTTTTCCCCTTCTTCTTCTGGTCCCCGAAGTCGTCCTTAGAGAAACAACTGTCGAGGTCGATGAAGTCGACGTGAGGCAGCAATTTCGCCTCTTCGGAGCTGCAGGACAGGGCAGGCTTGCTGAAAGTCTTTGGTCGGGCGGCGATGGTGTTAAGCCCTTTTGAGGCTGCCTCGAAGCACCTTCTCGCGGCCTCTGTGTCTCCGTGCAGGGTGGCGACGAGCCCTTTGGAAGTATAGTACTTCATCTTCAAGTGCACCGTGGAAGGAACAACTACCAATTCGACCAGAGTTGGTCGTCCAAAGATGCACTGGTAAATGGATGGGCAGTCAATCACCAGGAACTGGACCTTTATGGATTTGGCTGTCTCTGCTGCCCCAAAGGTGACAATCAACTCCACGTACCCCCACGGCTTCGTGACTGACCCGTTGAAGCCTTGTAGATCAGAGCCTACGTAGGGCGTCAGGTGTGTCTCGTCCAGCTGAAGTGTGAAGAACAGTTGGACGTACATGATGTCGACCGAGCTTCCCTGGTACAAGATTTGGCTTTCTCAAAGAAATTATCTACGAAAAGTTTTGCGGCACTTGAACATGCAAGAATGTAAGCCAATATCTACCCCACTTCTTATCAATTATAAATTATCCTCAATTATGAATTCTAGCAATGAAGTGGAGAGGATGAAATGACTCGAGTACCCTATGCATCAGCGGTGGGAAGCCTTATGTATGCCATGATATGTACAAGGCCAGACATTGCACAAGTAGTGGGAGCGGTCAGTTGATTTATGGTGGATCTTGGTAAAGAGCATTGAGATGCGGTTAAAAGAATCCTGAGATATATAAAAGGAAACTCAGATGTTGCGTTATGTTTATGAGGATTGAAATTTATTGTCAAGGGTTATGTTGATTTAGATTTTGCAAGTGATCTTGATAAAAGAAGGTCTACTACTGGTTATGTGTTCACACTTGTAGGAAGGGCAATAAGTTGGCTGTCAAAATTACAAATTATCGTAGCTTTATCTACTACAGAAGTTGAATATATGGCAGCTACGCAAGCTTGCAAGGAAGTTATTTGGATATAAAGGCCATTGGAAGAACTCGGGCACAGTCAATAACAAATTGTTGTGTATTATGACAGTCAGAGTGCTTTGCAAATTGCAACGAATCAAACCTTTCATTCGATAACAAAGCACATAAGTGTTCAATACCATTTTGTTCAAGAAGTAGTAGAGTAGGGAAATGTTGAGATGCAAAAAATTCACACCAAAGACAATCTAGCAGATGTTACGACAAAGTTAATCAATGCTGACAAATTTACTTGGTGCCGATCCTCATACGACATGGTGGAAAGTTCACAAAATTGACTTTAAGTGGGAGATTGTGAAGATATAAAATCACATTTTAGTGATGGAAATGGTTAGCACCATAAAAGCTTTTTACTAAATAAAAGGTAGTGAAGTTTTTACCATATAAACTCTAAGGATGAGAATAAGTTTCTCTTGTTCCTTTAAATATAATAGTAACAATAGTTATATAAATAGAAACTATTGTGTATTCATCATGATATCTACATTGAGAGAAATATACAAAAAGAATACATTAAAGTTTCTCATCTTTATTTTAGTTGTGTAATAATATTATGTTATTCTGGTACCCAACACAAGAGAGACTCTGAATAGCTCAATCACATTATTCCTATTGTACAGAACAAAAGCGGTTGCACGTGGTCAGTCGTCATTGTATTCAGGCGCAACTTGCCACCCAATGATGCGAGGGATGTGGGAGATGATCCATCACTTAAAATAGATTGGATACAATATTAATAACATGTGTAACAAATGAATTATGAAAATATTAGTAAAAAGAAATTATCGTAAGAAACGTGCAACTCCCTATGATCTGCTTTGTCTTCCAAAGACAACTCTCGCTCATCTTCGAGTATAAGTAGATCAAACAAGTGGTCCCCAGCTGTATTCGTGAATCATAGTGAGGTCAATGAAGTACTTATGGTAAACCACATTGACATAGATTGCACTTTTATCCACAAACATAGACGTGTCAACCAAAAGCAAAAGGTAACACTTCAATGCACACTATCGATGATACTCAACCTGCACGCCATTGACACTACTATCAAATGTACCTAAAACATGAATGTATGAGTTATAAAATGCTTGAAAGGAAGAATTATAGCTCAATTAAATATCCCTAAAGACTAGGACAAACTCAAAACAAATTAGTTACAAATATAAATAATATAATAAATTAATATTTCTAATACACATTATCTTATTAATATTCTCATAATTTAAACAAAAGAAAACATTAACGGAGTATACCTAAATTTTTACTCTTGAAATGGAGGAAACTATATCAGAATTCACTCCCAAATTGAATGAGTGAATCAATAAAAAAGAAAATTAGTACTATTAAATAAAAATTAATCAATTACCACCACATTAATATGATAATACAAATAGCTATGCTATTTTGACATTCATTTTTCAAACACCGTATGCTACACGATAGATTTTAACAAAGGCAAATATTATTGCACAAATTTCAAGACAAAATAAATTATTATAAAATAGAACTTATATGTTATATGTATTAATATACGGTGTTAGTGTATGAAAAGGGTGTCAACATATCATTTATCTAATACAAATCATTAAATAGTTAAGTTATAAATAAATGATATAAACGATTTTTGATTAATTATAAAATTGTAAACATGACCTTAAAAATATAAAATTTCGCGGCAAATTGACAGAGCTCTCAATCGTTCTTATTTTCTTCCCACGGCCAAGTTGTTTTGTTGAAGAAACCCCTCTTCTTATACTTTCTCAAACACTAACAAAATCAAAACCGTTACTTTTTGTGGTTAAAGCTTCATCTGATATTGGGTCAGAAGCATCCAAGGAAGAAGGAGAAGAGGAACCGTATGAAGAGATTGACCAACCTTATGGACTCAAATTTGTCAAAGGAAATAATGGTGGAACTTACTTGCCATTGCCACCAGGTTTGTGCTCTTCATTTTATTTTGAGACTTAGGGTTTCTTTGTTTGCTATATCATCATCTTCAAGACTTAGGGTTTCTTTGGGTTGTTTTATTTTCTTGAATAAAGACTTGTGAGACTGTTTGAAAGCGTTTGTGGAAACTTTACATCACATTTTCACAAGTTGTTTTCAGTTTATTTTGACACGCTCTCCATCATAGCTTTAAAAATAGCTAATAGTTTATATAATAACAGTTTCATTTTTGTTTTGTTTTTTTTAGTTATAGAGAATATCTTATACATAATCATTTTAGGATAAGCGCTTAGTTAAGCTGTTTATCCAAACAGGGCCTTATTTGATCAAGTTTGAGCTTATGATAAAGAAATTGTCCCATGTGCATTGAATAGAGGCCTATAGCATTTGAGATATATGACTGAATCGACCTGTTTAACATTTGCAGTGCTGTTTTTGGGACCCAAATTTGGCCAGCTGCGGAATATGGAATAACAATGTACACAATTCGCTAAAGAATAGGCCCGTTACTCATAAGAATGCAGAAAAGAATTAATGGTATCTTCCTGATAATCCTAATGTCCATGACTTTCTTGTTTAAATGCTGAAGGAATGCTAATACGAGGAAGCATTTGAGCCTGATGAAACAGCAGTGGCAAGTTATAATGTTGCTTCTTGTTACTCTAAAGCTAAACCAGGTATATCTGTTTCTTCACTCTACAAATTCTATGTGCTGCATTCTACTACTATGTCATTGGTTTTGGATCATTTTTTTGAGTGTCCAGTAATTCCTCTATATATGTAGATTCAATCCCTCAACCACATCTTTTCAATGATTAGTGTTATAACATGTCAAAACTATTTACAACAGCATCTTTTCAATGATTAGTTTTATAACATGTTCCATCTTAATAGTATATATCCATCAAGTCCCACATTGGCTAAAACATCACACAAACAAGTGTTTATAAATGTTTGACATGCTAGTTAGTTTGCCGAGCTGAGTAGCGCCGGCTTGTGACCCATGTGGGGGCAATAAGGTGATGGAACATGGCTAAGGCTTAACAGGTTGGTCTGGTGGTTGCACCATGCTGGCCTGCCCGCTCCAAGTTGCGAGTTGGCCCATGGGACTTGTGCGAAAGCACATGTCTTGTGGGTCTTAGACAGGAGGGTACAGCGTGAGGCTGGTTTCACAGAGCAGCGAACACTTCCTACTCCTGACAGTGGAGGGATCACGGGCCGCTGCACCTCCAGCCCACAACACCTGGTGAGCTAGCCCTTGAACCATCTCTTTTTAGTACTGCATCATTAGTTGGAAGCCAAATTCATGCTAATGGTAGTTTGCCACCATTTGTTTAGCACATTTTGGCATTAATTAAATGAAGTAGCACAGTTTGCCACCGACGGTCATAGAATGACATGATTTGGTTATTTATTTGCTATGAAAGCCATAACACTTTCAGACTCTGTTTATGGATCTTAAGACAGTATAGGGAAATACTTCGTCTTAAGAACAAAGTGAAAGAGTTTCCTAGGCCTTTGTTAGATCTAAGCAAATCATCATTTGCTAAGGTGATTGACAGAGCCTTTGGACGACCTCTGTACCCTCCTTTTGATCCATATGCAAATGATATCAACTTTCTGCTTGCATCTTATTTGCTTCTTTATGTTAGAGCCAATCCACTCCAAATAAATGCTACATCTAGACAAATATAAATTGTTGATGTTGTGATTTTGCCGTGACTCGTAATATTATGGTAAAATACAAGCAACAATAACTGTTGTTGTAATTCCGTTGTGGAAATTTCTATAGTTTATATATTACAACTGCAATTGTGGATTGCAGACAACAACTTAAAACTTTGGCTATCATTACTAGACATGTAATAATGTTGCATGTATTGTATCAGCTAGTAGTAAGTCTTCTATGAGTAGAATCAGCCCAAGATTCCTTCTCTGCCAACATTCTTGTTGGTGACAAATATTAACTATCTTAAGGAAACATGCTTGTTTAAAGAATAAGGATCAGAAGAAAAAATATATAAGAATATATAAGTAAACAAAGAGTGAGATCAAAACACACTTGTTCAGCTGTGCGAGTTATACTAGTAAGACTATTTAAAAAGCAAACCACATTTAGATTGCTAGTCTGTTATTCTTAGTACTTACCAAGTAAATATACCCTATTGAAAATACTCCAGAGTCCATAGTATCTTTACATTTAATGAGGAATTGAAGTATATGGTTCTTAACTTAGATATTAACTAGATCTGACTGTTAAGAGTTGACAAATTTCTAAACTGTATGGATCAAGAAATCCTAAACTCATTTTGATATAGAATCAGGCCTAAATGCCTTTTCTGGCAACATTCTTGTTGGTGACAAATATTAACTATCTTCAGAAAACATGCTTGTTTATAGAATAAGGATCAGTAGAAAAAAAACATAAGGATAGTATAAGAATATATAAGTAAACAAAGAGTGAGATCAAGACACACTTGTTCAGCATAGTGATCGTTCTTGCTAATCTGTTACTCTTTTCAACAGAGGAGCATGTCATTCTATGTGCTTACCGAATAAATATACCTTATTGAAAATACTCTAAAGTCAGTAGTATCTTTACATAGTGTTAGTGTTCTTCAAAAACTTCAACTTGTTTATTTGATGAGGAATTGAAGTATATGGTTCTTAACTTAGATATTAACTAGACTAAGACAAAATTTGTTATTTGATGAGGAATTGAAGTATATGGTTCTTAACTTAGATATTAACTAGACTAAGACAAAATTTGTTATTGGAATAGGAGGAGGCCGCGCGAACGCAGGCCCCCACTGCAACAAATTATGATGTAGGTTCCACCACTTGGGTAGACCTTAGAGAAGCACCCCTCCTCAGTGCAATGAAGGTCACTCTCCTAGGCCATGGTCCTTCATGATCAACCTTTGACCCCATCCAGGTAAGTATGTTGCAATGATGATATTCAAGTTCTTTTATACTCTTGCTTATCTCAATACCTTTCACCTTCTTTCGATGTGGGACTCAATACCTCCCACCCTCTACTACTTTTTATTTTTTCACTTGAAAGCGACCAACTTCAAGCATGACAGGTTTCCCTTTGGCTTTTATTATTGAATTGGATATTTCCTTCCTTATTACTTTTAGATGAATTGAAAACTGGTATTTGCACATCAAATTTAAGAAAAAGATCTGGATGAATTTTAACTACCCTATTCATGTGTTTAATAGTGAGATCTTTCACCAGACAGCTCGATGAAAACTAACTACCCTATCCTACACCACTGCATCATCATAAAACTATGTAGACATTAACTCCAGCTTGTATAACATTCTAAGTAGTGTTATAACATTCTCTCCATTACGTCTCATTGGGCAATGGTTCATTTTGAGTTAAGACAGAGTAGTCACGTCAACTATTCTGTTGAATGTATGTTATATACTGCGTTCATGTGCTAGGAGAATTTGTGATGTTCAAATATTTCATAATAACTAACCCCTTTGGGTGGGCACAAGACAGTTTAGCTGACTAAGGAATTGATTTAGCAGTATGATTGTGTCACATTTATTTTTGTAGTAGTTTCATTTTTTACCAAGACAGTTTAGCTGACTAAGGAATTGATTTAGCAGTATGATTGTGTCACATTTATTTTTGTAGTAGTTTCATTTTTTACCAATTAATGATAATTTATGAATATAGTGCTTATATTGATTGAACGATAATTTATGGTATTAGCATTGGTAATGTTGGTTTTTTGTAGAAGGTCTTTAATGCATTTGTATTGTGATAGAGTGATGGTGCCAAAAGGGTAGGGCTTCAAGTGTATGATCCTAAATAAACTTAACACATGTATGAATCAAGTTCAGAAAAGTAAAAAGTATTAATACAATTATAGGACCTTAAATTTGAACTAGGTTTGGTGGGGTGTGCCAGGCTTTTGCAATAGTGCAACGCAAAAGCAACACTTGAGAGACCCAATAGCAAGCTATTGAAGTGGACTCTCCCCCTCAAAAAATAAATTTAATATCGTGTGGACCATTGGCCCACATATCAGATATTAAACTGATAAGAACAGATACTACACTTGATCTTAGCCAAAAGGCCGAGAAAGGTATGAATTGTAATGCATGCTAGCTGTGCTTTTTATATCTGACATCTTTTCTGCCTTTTTGCGATCTTTGAGATGTGGGACTTTAATACTAATTTGGAGTGACTCACTCTCTACATAATGCCTGCAGCATCAAAATTACACCCAAGCTCTTAACTATAAACCTTTTAATTAAGTTGTTTATTTCAACGGAGTCTTATTTGGCCAAAGTTGAGCTTATGATTATGGATTTTGATATTGCATTAAAATTTTGTTGATGAAGCACCGCATTGAATATGTATGACTTTTGTACTTCGAGACCAATGATATCGTATCATGCTTACAAGTAATTAATTGGAGGTCTCTATGGTTGTGTATTTGATGTTACATTAAAAATCTGGTGATGAATACATCTTTTGAATATGACTTTAGTACTTCAAAACAATATATGCATATGACAAAGCAATAGTGGTAGCAAAATGTTGAACATCTGCGATGCTGTTTTTAGTACTCATGCATTTTCACAATGTTTTCCTCACTGAACTTAGCTCACTGTTTCCATTTTTTTCCGCAGGAAACAGTGGAAACTGGTCGTAATCCAAATTATGTTGAAACCAACACTTGTTGAATGAAATCATGGAAGCAGGTACAAAATGAAATAACGTTCAAACCTTACAGTTTAATACTTTATGATGTGTAATGCGATGGATGAAGTTAAATTGGAAGCCCTTTTTCAGGTTCTAGCATAGGATCATACTTGAAGTTCTCCTCAGGATTAACTAAATCCCACTTGAAACGTTTCACAATATTATGCATAAACACGAGTATCCCTAGCCGAGCAAACTCTTGTCCCAGACACATTCTAGGTCCTCCTCCAAATGTAACATATGAATAAGGTATTGGCCCTTCTCCTTCAAATCTTGATGCATCAAAATTTTCAGGATTTGTAAACAGGGTTGGATCCATGTGTGTTGTACGAGTGTTCCAATGCAACTGTCAAAAACACCATACACACATGATTTATCATAAACACACTTGTTTTCTACAAAGCACGGACATCAAACACAACACCAACACGGACATATCGACATTGCTAATAATTTGAAAAAATAGATAATTTGAACTTAATTACAATTATTAGTGTCGATGTTTGACACTAACGTTTTTTCAGAGTGTCGGTACTCCATAGTTTATTTTACTAGAATCTTAATAAAGATGCGTGATTAACATACCTTCCAATCAATAGGGATGTTATAATCAGCATAGGTCAAATTCTTCATAGCATTTCTGTAAGCGCCGTTGACTGGCGGCGACAGCCTCAAAACTTCAGATGCAGCATTCCAAGAGTATTTCAATTTTTGAACATCCTCCCATTGTAATAACTCTCCTTCCTCTTTCCCTTGGCTAATTTCAAGTTGTTCTGTCATTTAAAAAAAACAAAATTCAATATTTATCCTATTCAAATTTTAATTAAAAGTTCTCGTGTTCCGACATCAAGTCTGTTGCATTGCACAAAAGACCTTTCAACACTTGTTCGTAAACTTCAGGCAAATTTCCAAGATACTTCATGATCGATGATATTAATGAACAGCGAAAAGAAATAGTAACACTTTATCAAGAATCTCCACTTCCCTCATACACCTTCCACTTGTGTCAGATGTAACAAGTAAATGTGATAAAAGGTCTTGTGTAGGCGATGCTTTCTTTTCTTCCAAATCCTTTTTCCTTTTCTTCATAATCAATTTAATCTCTTTCTTTATTACATCTGCAGCTTTCATTGCCGTATGAAACCTTGTTCCAGGAAAATTGATGGAGAAGCTAATGACTCCTTTGAGAAATTCTTCAAAATAATGATGAAAGATTTGATATTTGGATAGGATCTTCCATGCTTAAAAATAGGCAACATGCCAATTCAAATGTGTATAGCTGGACTATTGGATAGACAACAACCTACTCCTTCCCCTATGGTTACAGATAAACTAATAACAGTGTTACATGTGCATTCCATAATAAACTAGCATTTTAATGTCAACGGTCTGTTCTATACACATGTTGATGTTACTTCACTTCCTTTAATATGTATTGACAACATCAAAGATTAGATACATAATGAGTACGATGTAGCAAAAATGGTGTCACAATAGCAAAGCTAATTTATTTAACCAAAAAGTGATAGTTTATACTAGAATGCACATGTCATGACATTGACAAAATAAATTTATGAGAATATATTTTAGACACCATATGCTCTGCCTAAAATATCCTCTGATTTTGCAGATATATCTCCGGACACATTTTTTTCCAGCTTTTTTTAATTAATTCCGTAGATGTATCTACAGAATATTTTTGTATGCGTATTTACGGAAGAAAACCAGATACAAGATACGATAAAATCAACATTGCAACGATAAAATCAACATTCATAAAATAAAATTGGCGTTACATTGATAATTTCGACAAAAATTTAAATACTGCATTTCAATAGCCCGGTGGACGCTTGCTCATCTCTAAGATGTCATTGATCGTTATTCAGACCGTCGCCTCTAACTCGAGCAGAATTTTCTCTTCGAAACCGAAATACGTTTGCCACATCGCCCTAACTGTTAAATATGTAATTTATTGTTTTAAAAAGATTAGATTTGATTTAGAAAGATCATATTTGATTTAGAAAGATTAGATTAGATATTTTTGGGATTTTTATAGTTTAGATTTTATCTTGAGATGCAAGTTAACATAAATCTATAAATAGGGAGGAACCCTTATCATTGTAATAATCAAGTTTGATAATTCACAGTTTGCAGTTGCAAGTGAATATTGAAAGTTTCTACAGTTTGTGGGCAGAAAGAATTCTGCAGTTTTTCATTTTCTTCTCCAACGCTATTATTTCTCTCTTCTCTTTCTTTCTTTTTTCTCAATTCTTCTTTTCGTTGTCATTGCGTGTGATTGTTAACAATCTTGAGATCAAAATTGAATAAGAATTCTTAAAAGGTTTTGGGTTAATTCCAACATCTGGTATCTAGAGCTCCGGTTGCGATTCAAGGAAGGAAAATCGTGATGGCGATGAATCATCCAGACAACACTTTCCGGAGAGCCTTCTGATTCTCAAGAAAGATAATTGTGAGAATTTGTGCAAGCAGATTAAGGTGGTTTTCTGTTATCAAGATCTTTGGGATCATGTGAAGGAAGGAGTAGCACCGCTTGTAGAGAACGCGACGGGTCAAGAAAAGGTTGCACACAAAGAGTTAAAGAAGAATGATTATAAAGCTCTCTTTATAATCCACCAGTGTGTCGATCCAAATAACTTTGAAAAGATTAGTGATGTAGAGTCAACGAAGGAAGCATGAGAGATTCTTGAAAAGTCGTTTGGAGGCGTAGAGAAGGTGAAAGAGGTGAGGTTACAAACTCACAAGAGAACCTATGAGTTGCTTCAGATGGAAGACAATGAAAGTATAACAAATTTCTTCACCATAGTTACAAAGCTGATGAATCAAATCAAGGTATGTCGAGAGGTGTTGACATCAAGATCGGTTATTACAAAGATCTTGAGGTCATTGGCTCCGAAGTTCGACCACGTGGTAGTAGCCATAGAAGAGTCGAAAGACTTGTCAGTATTGACGAAGGAAGAGCTTCAAGGGACGCTTGAGTCTCATGAACAAAGGATGACTGAAAGAGCTGCAGGAAAGTCGAAGAGTGATATGACTTTGCAGGCACAGTCAAAAAAGGAAAGGAAAGGCAAAGGAAGTTGGAATGACAATAAAGGTAGAGGAGACTACAACAATTCGACTGGTCGAAATCAGAATGAAGGAAACTGGTCTAATCAAAGAAAACCCTGAAATCAAGGCAACCAAAGAGGTGGTGTTGCAGGTAGAGGAAGAGGTGGTGGTCGAAAGCCTGACAAAAGTCACATTCAGTGTTTCAATTATCAGAAGTATGGTCACTATTTTAGTGATTGTCCAGAAAAGAAGAAGAATCAAGAAACTGATGCAAAGCTGGCGAAACAAGAAGAAGATGAGATGTTGCTGATGGTTACAACAAGAGACGAAAAGAGATTCCAGGACCAGTGGTACTTGGACTCCGGATGCTCATCACACATGACTGGAAGGAAAGATTGGTTTGTCAACATGAAGCCCTCGTCAAAGAACACGATGAAATTTGCAAATGACAACACTCTAGCAGCTGAAGGTATTGGTGATGTTCTGATTATGAGGAAAGATGGAAAAAGGTCAACAATTTCCAATGTGTTGTACATACCAGGCATGAAGAGCAATTTGCTTAGTATAGGACAATTGGTCGAAAAGAACTACAAGGTGTCGATCGGAGACAAGATGATGAGAGTTCTCGACACAGGTGGTAGGTTGATCTTGAAGGCTCCAATGTCTCATAATAGGACCTTCAAGATTGAACTCAATGTGATGGAGCACAAGTGCCTAGCAACTACAGCCAGCAGAGATGAGTGGTTATGGCATTTTTGACTAGGCCATCTCAACTTCAATGACATCAGAGAGCTAAAATAAGAAATATGGTTTTGAGATTACCAGAAATCGACATTCCAAGTGAAGTATGTGAAGAGTGTGTTCATTCGAAACAACACAAGAATAGCTTCAGCAAGGATGCAGGAAGGAAGTCGAAGGCAATTTTGGAAGTTATATACTCTGATGTATGTGGTCCTATCCAGGTGGATTCGATTGGTGGTAACAGATACTTTGTCACGTTCATAGATGATTACAGTCGAAAACTGTGGACTTACCTTATCGAGAAGAAAAGTGATGTGATCGAGGTATTTGCCAGATTCAAATCTATGGTCGAAAGACAAAGTGGTCGAAAGCTGAAAATTCCGAGGACTGATGGTGATGGAGAGCATGTGTCGAAAGAGTTCGATGCATTATGTGAAAAAGAAGGGATTGTGCATGAGGTGGTGCCACCCTACACTCCACAGCAAAATGGAATTGCAGAAAGAAAGAACAGAACCATCATGAACATGGTGAGAAGTATGTTGAATGGAAATCATCTACCCAAAGAATTATATGGATAAGCGGTTTCGACAACAACATACATATTAAACAGATGTTCAACGAAGAAGCTTGAAGGAATCACACCAGAAGAATGTTGGTCTGGTGTCAAGCCTAGCCTCAGTCACTTAAAGGTGTTTGGATCTATAGCACATAGACATGTGCCAGATCAGTTGAGAAGGAAGCTTGATGACAAGTCGAATCAGATGATCTTGATAGGATATCATTCGACTGGAGGTTACAAGTTGTTCGACCCAGTGAATAAGCAGGTAGTGATCAGCAGGGACAGATCATAGATGAGCTTAAAGAATGGGATTGGACTGAGAATGTCAAAAAGGATTCAGTGAGAATCTCTTGTGAAGAATCAGCCATTGAAGTCGAAAGAGAAGTTCGACAAGAACAAGTGTTGGTGTACAAATAGAGTTAGGGTTTTGTTATCGTTCCACAGAGATTGTTAGAGATATCACTGCCTTTCTACAGTTGAAAAGGTTTTAAACTTTAATCGGAACAAAGGGTTTTGGTTGTTTTCAATTGGAACGTTTGCATTCAAAGTTAAGTAATGAACGATAAAGAGATTTGTTTTAACGATTTATAAAAACATGTCAAGATTAGTAGTCGGTAATCCGCTTTCGTATGTATATCTTCGAAAAAGCGTGTGAACTTTCTAACGATAAATACACTCACATATCCTCTCAACAAGTTTCTCTCGAACACTTGTTGTGGGATTTATCATATTGATCCTTTGTTGATCTCTCACACAAACTATCAATATGACAACATTTAAGAACAATATTTATGAACATCAACATTCAAAACTATCTCTAGCCTCATGAATAATTGATGGATTAAAACCTATGTCAAGTTTTAACACATATCTCTCAATCATGAATCAAAACAAAAGATAAACCATAAAACAAAGTTTCTTCTCTATATTTATCATTAACAAAGTTCACAAACTTAATACAATATCAATACATACAAAAATGATGGATTGCCTCCATTAATCTTGACATTAGAAGTGCTTAGCTACCCATTGTCATGGTAACTTCACAAACAAGAGAAATGGAGAAGAGAAACAAGCATCAACGACGATCTCTCGACAAATGATGCTTCGATTCTTAGAAACTAGGATACTACAGTGTTTACAATGTTTTTGCTCTAAGAAAATGAATAGTGTTCCCCAAAAAATCCGATCTAATCTATTTATAAGGGGGCTGAGATACGCAGAGCGCGCTAAGCGCGCAGCACCGCGCTAAGCGCGCTGTCATTAATGATCAAACCGGCCTTGACCGCGCTTAGCGGGCTACAGACCGCGCTAAGCGGGTTACTTGCTGGAAAATGCTCCCAGTTCGCGCTAGGAGCGCGCTAAGCGCGCTTGCAGCATGCTTCAAAAATCCAAATTCTTCAAAACTGCTCCTTAAGAGCCTTCCATGATCCAAGCTTCCATTGAAATGCTAAAACCTACAATTATAAACATAAAAGTTAAATAAATAAGTCTAATAATGCAATTAAACTATACTACGATTATTTACCAGAAACAACAGGAAAAAGCATCGATTATCAAATAAAGATCTCAAAAGGTGCCAAAAACTAAACTAAATATTAACATATTTTAGCACCTAACAACTCTCCCCAACTTGCTTCTTTGTTTGTCCTCAAACAAAGGTAAGATAGAATAGAAACAAGAGGAATATCGGATAAGCAAACACAATAAAAAATCAATGGTTCAAACTAAATTGATGCGCTCGCAAGTACTGCTCAGCTTCACAAAGATTCAAAACATGTCTATGAACTAACTTCTAAACAGAAATAACAAGCACTCATCAAAAGCAAACAAATGTTCAAACGGGAACCACCTACTTATTTAGATGAGCCACGCTCAATATTTACAAGGGACAAAACACACTCAAAAGCAATTGTGCCACATCCAAAACAATTTATGCAATCATCTCACAACTAATGAAAACAATGGAAACAAAGATCACAAAAGGACTTTTATCGGTTGTAACTTGGTCGGGGTTAAGAAACAAGGGGCATATGTACACGACCATGGAAACAAGAAAGGGCAAATTTCATGAAGAGCATTTTCTTTTCTAAACAACCATTCTTGCTCCAACTTCCAACTTATTCTCACAATGCATTCTATTTCTTTCTTTGATTCCCACAATTTTTCCTTTTCTTTCTTTTTCATTCTATTTTGATTTTTCCTTTTCTTTCTTTTTCAATCTATCTTTGATTTTTCTTGAGAATGCATTGTCCACAATTCCTTCTTCTCTTTCCTCAATGAACCAATCTCCCCAACTTCAACAATACTATAAGCTTAAATCAAAATACTCTTCAAAACGGTTACAGTCCAGGTTCATGCTTCAAAGATACAAAAATTTTCGCATTAGGCTCAAGAAAGGTTTCTAATGTTCACACACTCACAAGGTAACTTGAAGTGGTTTTTGAAAAAGTGGTTCTACTTATAGTACTCAAAAACTTGCCTTGATCATTTCAATGTTTCCAAAATTTCAAAACCAAAAGCAAGATTAAACATAAACCATTTGAGTAAGCAACGACTACTTGAATCCCTCAATAATTTGTGAACAATGGAGGAAACTCACATATGTGGTAATGTCCTAATTGATTCCCACATGAACATACATGCTAAATGAAGCAAAGCTTGAAATTTATGTAAAGCAAAAAGTTCATACACATGCTAAACATTCTACAAAGCACAAACAGAGTACCTTTTTGTGCAACAATCCAGAATTATATCATCACCATCAATGATTGATGTAGCACATCACTTTTGTTCAAAGAAACTAATACTTGCTTCATCAATCAATTACCTTAAATAGAGAACAAACACAAAAAAAAATTGTACCAAAAATTATAAACAAAAAACATCATCTGCCTGGATGGAAAATTCACTAATAATAAGAAAATATTTTAACAATTATCCAAAAATCAACATCCGCCCGGATGTGAACTACAACAATATCTTAAACAAAAGTAAAAAAAAAAACTAGCAACAAACTAATCATAACAAAATACAAAGGTAGAACAATCAAACCCATCACTAAGAACTCGAACTCGAAACTCCATCATCACCACCATCATCATCATTATCATCAGCTGCCCCCTCCGAAAAACCTGGTCTGGCCTCAAGCCACCTAGCATATGCCATGAGGTCCTCTCTAGACCTTAAAGGGTGATCAACATGAGGCTCTCGGATCTGAATCTGCAGCTGCATCATAGAATCATGCATAAACAAAAAGGCACGCTGGTGAGCCTCGTGCATGGTCCAATTGGCCTCAGCACTCGAATCACGAACACGCCCTGCAGGGGCAGCAACAGCAACAGGGACAACTTCATTGTGTGCCAGCAAACAATGACGGGTGATAAAATTGTCATCCAAAATAGCCAATTTCACATTCCCATGGGTTGGAAGGGTGACTCGCGCCTTATGGCACAATGCCATAATAAGCCCAGGATAAGTCAAAGTACAAGCCACCCTATCACCTAACGGTGTAGCACTCACAGCAATCCTCTTCAGCTCATTAGAAATGATTCGTGTTAAATCCATGGTCTTCTCGTCGTAAAAAATACAAGCTAAGATGTCAGTTGTCTGCATGGGAATGGAGGATGTGTGACTCCGAGGCTTTAGGTTGTGCAAGATAACCGACATTACAATTTGAGCCTGGGTAGACAACACCCCTCGCATGAACTTCAGAGGAGCACCAGTATCACTTAACTGATAAGACTGCCTAGGCACACACAAAACCTCTCTTAACTGCTCGACATTCCATCTTCCTCGAGCTAACATTCTTCCATAGTCACACAACTCATCCTCAGCCAACTTTAAATGGTTCCCAAGGTAGGTGTTAATTGCATCCCTAGAAAAATCAATCTTCCCGCCCCTTACCCAAGTTTTAAAATTGAAAGCCTCATTACCCGAAGGCAAGGCATTAGCAAAAAATTCCCGAACAATATCCAGATGATATTCAGGGTAAGGTTCAGAGAGCTTGTCCCAGCCTCCTCCTTGCACCAGAGAAGCTGTGTGTTGATAACTTCCTACGGGATCAATTTGTATAATTCTATCAGGCCAAACAGTTCTTCTCTCAAGTTGCTGATATCTCAGCTGCTGTTCAAGACCAAGAAACCGATTGTGAGCAAATTGTCCTGATGGAGGTCGTCTTGCTGGGTTTGATGTCGAACCGACACGCTATTTCTTCCTTCCAGACATATGAAAAAAGAAACACACAAAACATCCACAAAAAACAGACAAATACATTAACAAAAATAACATTAAAATATGTCTAAATTCCTAAACAATTACAACAAATAATCCATGGGACCAAAACAGAATTCTGGAAGAGGGGAATTTTTCTGAAAATCCCAGA
Organism: Lathyrus tuberosus; assembly: GCA_022829125.1. Taxonomy (NCBI): domain Eukaryota; kingdom Viridiplantae; phylum Streptophyta; class Magnoliopsida; order Fabales; family Fabaceae; genus Lathyrus; species Lathyrus tuberosus. The sequence continues at coordinate 5,379,549 of JALAZF010000126.1, forward strand.
CCGCGCTAAGCGCGCAGGACCGCGCTAAGCGGGCTCTGCGATTTGCAGAAAAATTCCTCTCTGCAACAGACAACTTCCAATGGAGTAAACCCTAATCCTAAAACAGAGACATATTCAGAGAGATTCTTCAATCACGAATACATAAAATTAAAACCCTAATATCTACAAAAACCTAATTTCTACATTCAAAATTCCTAATTTCTAAAATCAAAGTTCCTATCCACACGCAATTACACTAATCTAGTGAGAATAATGGAAAATGACAACAAAAAGAAGAACAAAATGAACAAGAACATTGAAAATTAAAGCTACAACCCAAAATGGGTTTGAACGTTAAACAAGAACACTAAAAATAAAATGAAGAACTTACATTTGTTGATGAAGATAATGAGCAAGAAAATGACAAAGATGAAGCTAAGGCACAAGAAATCCAAGGAACTCTCAATAATTTTGGAGGAAAATGAAGTTGGGAAGAAGAAGAGAGAACTTGAGATTTTTGGGAAAAAGGGGGAAATGAGGCACAACCTTAGAACCCTAGCTTCTAAAGCAAAATCTGGGTCGGGTCAGCACTATTGGGCCCAGACAAAACCACTTTTTTTTTCAAAGTTCCGCTGACCCGCTAAGCGCGCTGCTCATTGGAAGTGGGGGTGTCTTTTTCTTCAGAGCGCGCTAAGCGGGCTCCTGCGCGCTAAGCGGGCTCTGCAACATCAAAAACATTACCAGCTGCTCCAAACTTGGTTCCAGCAGCACAAAATATCATTCCAAGCAGCAAAATCACACCAACTTATAAAAAGCATGATTAAACAGCAAATTGACCAAAAAACGATAAAAACTACAGAATTGGGGTGCCTCCCAACGAGCGCTTGTTTAACGTAGGATAAGCTCAACGGTCCAAGACGAACAATGAAGAACATCTAGGAGAATGGAACAATTTTCACGATCGAAATTACCTCCAAGGTAGACTTTTAAACGTTGACCATTTAGGGTCCAACAGTCTTTTTTCTGCATATCTTCGATCACAATTGCTCCAAAACTTTTAACTTCTTTAACAAGGAAGGGTCCCGACCACTTTGATTTTAATTTTCCCGGGAATTGAACAGTAATATCATTTGTCCAACCTTGAAATCCTTTTGCCGGATCTTCTTATCATGATACCCTTTCACTTTCTCCTAATACAACCAACTAGAATGATATGCGGCATTCCGCATTTCCTCCAATTCATGCAGTTGTATTTTCCTTTTTTCTCCGACCAACTTCTTATCAAAATTCAACAGTTTCAGGGCCCACAATGCTTTGTGCTCCATTTCAACGATAAATGGCATGTTTTACCATAAACCAATTGAAACGGAGTTAAGCCAATTGGAGCCTTGTAACCGGTACGGTACGCCCACAATGCCTCGTCCAATTTTTGTGACCAATATTTTCTTGAACTTGACACGGTTTTTTCCAGAATTTTTTTCACCTCACGGTTGGACACCTCGGCTTGACCGTTCGTTTGTGGGTGGTAAGGGGTCGCCACTTTATGCGTTACACCATAATGTTTCAAAACACTTTCAAGGGATGTATTGCAAAAGTGTGACCCGCCATCACTTATAAGAACCCGAAGAGTGCCAAAACGGGCAAAGATGTTTTTCTATAAAAATTTTATTATCGTTTTGCCATCAGCCTTAGGTGAAGCAATCGCTTCAACCCACTTCGAAACATAATCAACCGCTACTAAAATATACTCATTTCCAAAAGAGGGTGGGAATGGAACAACAAAATCTATGCCCCAACAATAAAAAATTTTAACCTCTTGGATATTTTGAAGGGGCATTTCATCTCTTTTTCCATTTCCACCAGTTCTTTGACAAGTATCACAACTTCGCGCATGGAGATTTGTGTCTTTAAATAGAGTAGGCCAATAAAAGCCTGATTGCAAGACTTTCGTGGTCGTTCTCGAACCATTAAAATGGCCTCCATAAGGCGAGTTGTGACAGTACCAAAGAATACTCTGAGCTTCATCACTCGTGACACACCTTCTCAAAAGGTTGTCACCTCCTAACTTGAACAAGTAAGGGTCATCCCACACATAATAATTAGCATCCGACAAGAACTTCCTTTTTGATTCCAAGTTAGGTCTTCGGGTACCCAACCGGTTGCTTTATGGTTAACAATATCCGCAAACCAAGGCCTAACTTGGACTCGAAACAATTTTTCATCGGGAAATTCCTCTCGGATTTCCTTTTCTGTTTTGGTTACCTCCACATTGATCAAGCGGGATAAATGATCCGCCACCAAATTCTCTGAACCCTTTTTATCCTTTATTTCCAAATCAAATTCTTGGAGTAAAAGGATCTAATGGATGAGCCTTTTCTTCGAATCCGGTTTAGTGAGCAGATATTTGATTGCCAAATGATCAGTGTAGATGACCACTTTTGACCCTATTAGGTAAAAACGAAACTTCTCAAGTGCGTATACAATCGCAAGCAATTCTTTTTCGGTTGTGGCATAATTTACTTGCGCCTCATTTAATACTTTGCTTGCATAATGTATAACATGAAAAGTTTTGTCCTTCCTTTGACCTAACACCGCTCCAACAGCGTAATCACTCGCGTCGCACATTAGTTCAAAATTTAAAGTCCAATTTGGCGCGATGATTATTGGAGCGGTAATTAGTTTTTCTTTCAAAATTTGGAAAGCAATAAGACATTAATCGTCAAAGAGAAATACCTGATCTTTGTTGAGCAAGTTGCTCAGTGGCCTTGCTACTTTTGCAAAATCTTTGACGAATCGTCTATAAAATCCCGCATGCCCTAAAAAGCTTCTGATTCCCTTGACGTTGGTAGGAGGAGGCAAATTTTCAATCACTTCAATCTTCGCTTGATCGACTTCAAGGCCTTTGGAAGAAACTTTGTGCCCAAGCACAATTCCCTCCGTCACCATAAAGGTACACTTCTCCCAATTCAACACCAAGTTTGTCTTTACACACCTCTCAAGGACGGTTTCCAAATTCTTCAAGCATAAATCGAAAGATGCTCCAAACACGGAAAAATCATCCATAAACACCTCCATTGTCTTTTCTATGAGGTCGGAGAAGATAGCTTGAACACACCTTTGGAAAGTTGTCGGCGCATTACATAAGCCAAAAGGCATCTTTCGATAAGCAAAAATGCCAAAATGACAAGTAAAAGCCGTCTTCTCGTGGTCCGCTGGGTCAACTGCGATTTGATTTTAGCCCGAATAACCGTCCAAAAAATAATAGAATTGTTGCCCGGATAACCTCTCGAGCATTTGGTCCATGAATGGTAGTGGAAAATGGTCTTTTCTTGTTGCGGTATTCAACCTTCTATAGTCAATACACATTCTCCACCCTGTCACAATCTTTGTTGGGATTATCTCATCCTTCTCGTTTCGGATAACGGTCATGCCACCCTTTTTAGGAACAACATGCACGGGGCTTACCCATGGACTATCAGAGATTGGGTAGATCATTCCCGCATCCAAAAGCTTCACAACTTCTTTCCGAACAACCTCTTTCATAGTAGGATTCAAACGGCGTTGTGGTTGAGCAACCACCTTGAAATCCTCTTCCATTAGAATCTTGTGCATACAATACAATGGACTAATTCCTTTAAGATCGGAAAGAACCCACCCTATAGCTTCTTGATTTCTTTTCAACACATGAATCAAACGGGTTTCTTCTTTGTCAGACAAAACGTTGCTAATAATAACTGGCTTGTTCCCACTTTCATCAAGGAATGCATACTTCAAATTAGAAGGAAGCACCTTCAATTCAAGTTGAACTTTCTCATCACTTGGTTCTTTCTTCAACTCTTCATTCTCAACTTCCCATGGTTGTAATTCTTTGAGAGATTCAAGCTCTTTCAAACATTCTTCAAGAGCTCTTTCTTCTTCATCTGAAAATACTTCAAAAAGCATCATCAAGAGCCATTTCCAAAGGAGACACTATATGAACATGCTTAGAAACCTCCAAAGTTGCTTCTTCTATTGCATCTAGACGAAAGTTATCATGTTTGTCTTTTGAATGCTTCATTGCTTCGAATAGATTAAAAGATACCTCTTCATTTAGAACCCGCACTTTCATAAGGCCATCATCGACATCTATCATCATGCGAGCGGTCTTCATAAAAGGGCGACCAAGAATTAGAGGAGCATCATCATCCTCTTCCATATCAATAACAGTGAAGTCCACCGGAAAGAAAAATTTATCAACTTTCACCAACACATCTTGCGCCAACCCAATTGGATGAGTGGTAGATTTGTCGGCCAATTGCAATGTCATCCGGATACCCTTAATTTCAATGTTCCCAAGCTTTTGCACAATAGATAATGGAATGAGATTGATGCTTGAGCCCAAATCAATACGGCTATTTCCAACAAAGACATTACCAATTGTAACGGGTAAGGTAACTCGCCCCGGATCGACTTCTTTCTTCGGAAGAGTTATTTGAATAATAGCACTACAATTTGCCGCAAGAACAACAGTTTCCGGCTCCGAATATTTCCGCCTCTTTGTAAGAATATCCTTCATAAATTTGGCGTACTTCTGCATTTGCTCTAGAGCTTCGGAAAAAGGGATGTTGATTTGTAGTTGCTTAAAGATATCCATGAATCTTGAGTATTGCCTAGCATTTTCTTTCCTTGTCGGCACATGAGGGTAAGGCATATTTTGAGTCGGTATCGGATTCATCTTCTCCTTCCCCCTCTTAACTCTCATATGTCTCTCTTTTTTCTTCACTTCCTCCACACTCTCATTTTCAACTTCAACAATATCATCATTTTTCTTTTCAACTTCAACATTATCATTTTTCTTTTCAACTTCAACATTATCATTATTTTTCTTTTCAACTTCTTCCTCATCAATATCCTCCTCAACAATACCATCAATTCTTTCTTCTTTCACCCTTTTGTCATTTTCTCTTGCTAACTCCTCCATAATTCTAGTAACGATTGCTTTACAATACTCTTTCGGGTTTACGTGAGTATTTGCGGAGAATGAAGGACCCGATTGTTGCTCGGCTAGTTGTTTGGCAAGTTGCCCAACTTGATTTTCAAGATTCTTTATCACTGCATCGCTACTCTTTTGGTTGGCCATAGACATTTGAATGAATTGATTCAAAGTGTCTTCCAACTTAGAGCTAGCAACCGGAGGTAGAGGAGGTTGATAAGGATTTTGCCGGCTTGAAGAACCGCCACCATAACCTTGATTATTTTGATAGTTCCCCCTTGGTTGATATCCTTGATTGTGTTGGTAATGTTGTTGAGGATTATTTTGATAAGGTTGTTGTTGTTGTCTTCCTTGATAATCTCGTTGATTGTTCATGTAGTTCACTTCTTCAAATCCCGGTGGAGGACAAAATCCGGTGTCGTGCTCTCCTTTGCAAAGTTCACAACATGCAACTTGTTTACTCTTGCTCGGTTGCTCCTTCATTTCCTTAATTTGTTGAGTCAAAAGTTCCACCTGTTGAGATATAAGCTTGTTTTGCGCAAGGATTGCATCATTAGTTCCCAATTCAAGTACCCCGGGTTTCTTTTACGAGTTGTTACGACTTTGACTTTGAAGATCATTGAGAGCCATTCTATTGATGATATCCGTAGCTTCTTCGGCACTCTTTGATAACAAAGCTCCACCAGAAGTGGCATCCAATAATGTCTTACAATTTGGTTGGAGACCATTTCTGAAGATGTGAATTTGAGTTAACTCGTCAAACCTGTGGCCTTTGCATTTTCGGATCATGGATTTAAATCTTTCCCATGCTTCATTTAGAGACTTATTAGTACCCTGAGAGAACACAGAAATCGCAGTTTTTGATTCCATAAAACGATTGTGTGAAAAGAACCTTTCTATAAATTTTTCCTCTAGAACATTCCAATTGGTCATCACAGCACGAGTTTGGTCAAGATACCAATCCTTAGCTTTGCCAAGCAAAGCATGAGGAAATAGTCTCTTGAATAGTGGTAACTCTTGCGCTTGATCCACTCCGGCCGCTAACGCTATCTCGTAAAATTTGGTGAGAAAAGCGAAAAGGTCTTCATGATCCATTCCCGTGAACGGAGTTCCATATAACAAATTCAGAGTTCCCATTTTCATCTCAGCTTGCCTTCCATTGTTTGCATTGCGAGCAAACTGAGCGGTGTGACGCGGACTATTTACACATGATGTGGAAGCGGGAGGTGGAGGTGGTGGGTGTTCCATGATTGGCGTGAACTGTGGTGGTGGTGTTGAAGTAGAACTTTCCTCTCGTTCTTGCCTTTGCCTAGCTAGTTGCCTCCTTCGCCTTGTTTTGCTATTTAACTTCCTTGCGGTTCTTTCAATCTCAGGATCAAAAAGAAGTTGGTCCGCGGGAAGTTTTCCTTGCATAAAACAAAGTCTGCACACTAAACCAAACAAATTAACAAGCACAAGATAAAATTAAACAAGTCTAAAACTTCACAACTATTGCAATGCTTGCAATATCAATAAACAATCCCCGACAACGGCGCCAATTTGTTGGTTTACAAATAGAGTTAGGGTTTTGTTATCGTTCCACAGAGATTGTTAGAGATATCACTGCCTTTCTACAGTTGAAAAGGTTTTAAACTTTAATCGAAACAAAGGGTTTTGGTTGTTTTCAATTGGAACGTTTGCATTCAAAGTTAAGTAATGAACGGTAAAGAGATTTGTTTTAACGATTTATAAAAACATGTCAAGACTAGTAGCCGGTAATCCGCTTTCGTACGTATATCTTCAAAAAAGCGTGTGAACTTTCTAACGATAAATAAACTCACATATCCTCTCAACAAGTTTCTCTCGAACACTTGTTGTGGGATTTATCATATTGATCCTTTGTTGATCTCTCACATAAACTATCAATATGACAACATTTAAGAACAATATTTATGAACATCAACATTCAAAACTATCTCTAGCCTCATGAATAATTGATGGATTGAAACCTAGGTCAAGTTTTAACACATATCTCCCAATCATGAATCAAAACAAAAGATGAACCATAAAAGAAAGTTTCTTCTCTATATTTATTATTAACAAAGTTCACAAACTTAATACTATATCAATACATACAAAAATGATGGATTACCTCCACTAATCTTGACATTAGAAGTGCTTAGCTACCCATTGTCATGGTAGCTTCACAAACAAGAGAAATGGAGAAGAGAAACAAGCATCAACGGCGATCTCTCGACAAATGATGCTTCGATTCTTAGAAAATAGGATACTACAGTGTTTACAATGTTTTTTCTCTAAGAAAATGAATAGTATTCCCCCAAAAATCTGATCTAATCTATTTATAAGGGGGCTGAGATACGCAAAGCGCGCTGTCATTAATGATCAAACCGCCCTTGACCGCGCTTAGCGGGCTACAGACCGCGCTAAGCGGGCTACTTGCTGGAAAATGCTCCCAGTTCGTGCTAGGGGCGCGCTAAGCGCGCTTGCAGTATGCTTCAAAAATCCAAATTCTTCAAAACTGCTCCTTAAGAGCCTTCCATGCTCCAAGCTTCCATTGAAATGCTAAAACCTACAATTATAAACACAAAAGTTAAATAAATAAGTCTAATAATGCAATTAAACTATACTACGACTATTTACCGGAAACAATGGAAAAAAGCATCGATTATCAAATAAAGATCTCAAAAGGTGCCAAAAACTAAACTAAATATTAACACATTTTAGCACCTAACAACAAGTCATAGATGAAGTAGGTCCAAGCAGACCTCGACAAACAAGACACACGCCTGCAAGGTTGCAAGAATGTGTAATTTCATCAGATGATGTGGTTGATGAAAAGGGTGAGCTGGTACACTATGCTTTCTACGCAGATGTCGAACCAGTCAATGCAGCTGAGGCATTGAAAGATTGAAAGTGGGTAAAAGGAATGAATGAGGAGTTAGACTCCATCGAAGTCAACAACACTTAGTCACTTGTCGAATTGCCTCAAGGCAAGAAGGCAATTGATGTGAAGTGGGTTTACAAGGTGAAGGTGAATCCTAGAGGAGAAGTAACTCGACACAAGGCGAGACTTGTAGCGAAAGGATTTCTTCAAAAGAAAGGAATCGACTTCGACGAAGTGTTTGCACCTGTTGCTAGAATTGAAACAATCAGGTTGGTTGTTGGTCTAGCAAATATAAACAATTGGCACACATGTCAGATGGACGTGAAGTATGCATTCCTTGGTGACCCCTTAGACGAAGAAGTTTTTGTCGCACAACCAGCTGGGTATGTGAAACTAGGCGAAGAAGGAAAGGTGTACAGACTGCATAAAGCCCTGTATGGACTTAAGCAAGCTCCAAAAGCTTGGAATAAAAAAATCGACAGCTTCTTCTCATTTAATACTTTGCTTGCATAATGTATAACATGAAAAGTTTTGTCCTTCCTTTGACCTAACACCGCTCCAACAGCGTAATCACTCGCGTCGCACATTAGTTCAAAATTTAAAGTCCAATTTGGCGCGATGATTATTGGAGCGGTAATTAGTTTTTCTTTCAAAATTTGGAAAGCAATAAGACATTAATCGTCAAAGAGAAATACCTGATCTTTGTTGAGCAAGTTGCTCAGTGGCCTTGCTACTTTTGCAAAATCTTTGACGAATCGTCTATAAAATCCCGCATGCCCTAAAAAGCTTCTGATTCCCTTGACGTTGGTAGGAGGAGGCAAATTTTCAATCACTTCAATCTTCGCTTGATCGACTTCAAGACCTTTGGAAGAAACTTTGTGCCCAAGCACAATTCCCTCCGTCACCATAAAGGTACACTTCTCCCAATTCAACACCAAGTTTGTCTTTACACACCTCTCAAGGACGGTTTCCAAATTCTTCAAGCATAAATCGAAAGATGCTCCAAACACGGAAAAATCATTCATAAACACCTCCATTGTCTTTTCTATGAGGTCGGAGAAGATAGCTTGAACACACCTTTGGAAAGTTGTCGGCGCATTACATAAGCCAAAAGGCATCTTTCGATAAGCAAAAATGCCAAAATGACAAGTAAAAGCCGTCTTCTCGTGGTCCGCTGGGTCAACTGCGATTTGATTTTAGCCCGAATAACCGTCCAAAAAATAATAGAATTGTTGCCCGGATAACCTCTCGAGCATTTGGTCCATGAATGGTAGTGGAAAATGGTCTTTTCTTGTTGCGGTATTCAACCTTCTATAGTCAATACACATTCTCCACCCTGTCACAATCTTTGTTGGGATTATCTCATCCTTCTCGTTTCGGATAACGGTCATGCCACCCTTTTTAGGAACAACATGCACGGGGCTTACCCATGGACTATCAGAGATTGGGTAGATCATTCCCGCATCCAAAAGCTTCACAACTTCTTTCCGAACAACCTCTTTCATAGTAGGATTCAAACGGCGTTGTGGTTGAGCAACCACCTTGAAATCCTCTTCCATTAGAATCTTGTGCATACAATACAATGGACTAATTCCTTTAAGATCGGAAAGAACCCACCCTATAGCTTCTTGATTTCTTTTCAACACATGAATCAAACGGGTTTCTTCTTTGTCAGACAAAACGTTGCTAATAATAACTGGCTTGTTCCCACTTTCATCAAGGAATGCATACTTCAAATTAGAAGGAAGCACCTTCAATTCAAGTTGAACTTTCTCATCACTTGGTTCTTTCTTCAACTCTTCATTCTCAACTTCCCATGGTTGTAATTCTTTGAGAGATTCAAGCTCTTTCAAACATTCTTCAAGAGCTCTTTCTTCTTCATCTGAAAATACTTCAAAAAGCATCATCAAGAGCCATTTCCAAAGGAGACACTATATGAACATGCTTAGAAACCTCCAAAGTTGCTTCTTCTATTGCATCTAGACGAAAGTTATCATGTTTGTCTTTTGAATGCTTCATTGCTTCGAATAGATTAAAAGATACCTCTTCATTTAGAACCCGCACTTTCATAAGGCCATCATCGACATCTATCATCATGCGAGCGGTCTTCATAAAAGGGCGACCAAGAATTAGAGGAGCATCATCATCCTCTTCCATATCAATAACAGTGAAGTCCACCGGAAAGAAAAATTTATCAACTTTCACCAACACATCTTGCGCCAACCCAATTGGATGAGTGGTAGATTTGTCGGCCAATTGCAATGTCATCCGGATACCCTTAATTTCAATGTTCCCAAGCTTTTGCACAATAGATAATGGAATGAGATTGATGCTTGAGCCCAAATCAATACGGCTATTTCCAACAAAGACATTACCAATTGTAACGGGTAAGGTAACTCGCCCCGGATCGACTTCTTTCTTCGGAAGAGTTATTTGAATAATAGCACTACAATTTGCCGCAAGAACAACAGTTTCCGGCTCCGAATATTTCCGCCTCTTTGTAAGAATATCCTTCATAAATTTGGCGTACTTCTGCATTTGCTCTAGAGCTTCGGAAAAAGGGATGTTGATTTGTAGTTGCTTAAAGATATCCATGAATCTTGAGTATTGCCTAGCATTTTCTTTCCTTGTCGGCACATGAGGGTAAGGCATATTTTGAGTCGGTATCGGATTCATCTTCTCCTTCCCCCTCTTAACTCTCATATGTCTCTCTTTTTTCTTCACTTCCTCCACACTCTCATTTTCAACTTCAACAATATCATCATTTTTCTTTTCAACTTCAACATTATCATTTTTCTTTTCAACTTCAACATTATCATTATTTTTCTTTTCAACTTCTTCCTCATCAATATCCTCCTCAACAATACCATCAATTCTTTCTTCTTTCACCCTTTTGTCATTTTCTCTTGCTAACTCCTCCATAATTCTAGTAACGATTGCTTTACAATACTCTTTCGGGTTTACGTGAGTATTTGCGGAGAATGAAGGACCCGATTGTTGCTCGGCTAGTTGTTTGGCAAGTTGCCCAACTTGATTTTCAAGATTCTTTATCACTGCATCGCTACTCTTTTGGTTGGCCATAGACATTTGAATGAATTGATTCAAAGTGTCTTCCAACTTAGAGCTAGCAACCGGAGGTAGAGGAGGTTGATAAGGATTTTGCCGGCTTGAAGAACCGCCACCATAACCTTGATTATTTTGATAGTTCCCCCTTGGTTGATATCCTTGATTGTGTTGGTAATGTTGTTGAGGATTATTTTGATAAGGTTGTTGTTGTTGTCTTCCTTGATAATCTCGTTGATTGTTCATGTAGTTCACTTCTTCAAATCCCGGTGGAGGACAAAATCCGGTGTCGTGCTCTCCTTTGCAAAGTTCACAACATGCAACTTGTTTACTCTTGCTCGGTTGCTCCTTCATTTCCTTAATTTGTTGAGTCAAAAGTTCCACCTGTTGAGATATAAGCTTGTTTTGCGCAAGGATTGCATCATTAGTTCCCAATTCAAGTACCCCGGGTTTCTTTTACGAGTTGTTACGACTTTGACTTTGAAGATCATTGAGAGCCATTCTATTGATGATATCCGTAGCTTCTTCGGCACTCTTTGATAACAAAGCTCCACCAGAAGTGGCATCCAATAATGTCTTACAATTTGGTTGGAGACCATTTCTGAAGATGTGAATTTGAGTTAACTCGTCAAACCTGTGGCCTTTGCATTTTCGGATCATGGATTTAAATCTTTCCCATGCTTCATTTAGAGACTTATTAGTACCCTGAGAGAACACAGAAATCGCAGTTTTTGATTCCATAAAACGATTGTGTGAAAAGAACCTTTCTATAAATTTTTCCTCTAGAACATTCCAATTGGTCATCACAGCACGAGTTTGGTCAAGATACCAATCCTTAGCTTTGCCAAGCAAAGCATGAGGAAATAGTCTCTTGAATAGTGGTAACTCTTGCGCTTGATCCACTCCGGCCGCTAACGCTATCTCGTAAAATTTGGTGAGAAAAGCGAAAAGGTCTTCATGATCCATTCCCGTGAACGGAGTTCCATATAACAAATTCAGAGTTCCCATTTTCATCTCAGCTTGCCTTCCATTGTTTGCATTGCGAGCAAACTGAGCGGTGTGACGCGGACTATTTACACATGATGTGGAAGCGGGAGGTGGAGGTGGTGGGTGTTCCATGATTGGCGTGAACTGTGGTGGTGGTGTTGAAGTAGAACTTTCCTCTCGTTCTTGCCTTTGCCTAGCTAGTTGCCTCCTTCGCCTTGTTTTGCTATTTAACTTCCTTGCGGTTCTTTCAATCTCAGGATCAAAAAGAAGTTGGTCCGCGGGAAGTTTTCCTTGCATAAAACAAAGTCTGCACACTAAACCAAACAAATTAACAAGCACAAGATAAAATTAAACAAGTCTAAAACTTCACAACTATTGCAATGCTTGCAATATCAATAAACAATCCCCGACAACGGCGCCAATTTGTTGGTTTACAAATAGAGTTAGGGTTTTGTTATCGTTCCACAGAGATTGTTAGAGATATCACTGCCTTTCTACAGTTGAAAAGGTTTTAAACTTTAATCGAAACAAAGGGTTTTGGTTGTTTTCAATTGGAACGTTTGCATTCAAAGTTAAGTAATGAACGGTAAAGAGATTTGTTTTAACGATTTATAAAAACATGTCAAGACTAGTAGCCGGTAATCCGCTTTCGTACGTATATCTTCAAAAAAGCGTGTGAACTTTCTAACGATAAATAAACTCACATATCCTCTCAACAAGTTTCTCTCGAACACTTGTTGTGGGATTTATCATATTGATCCTTTGTTGATCTCTCACATAAACTATCAATATGACAACATTTAAGAACAATATTTATGAACATCAACATTCAAAACTATCTCTAGCCTCATGAATAATTGATGGATTGAAACCTAGGTCAAGTTTTAACACATATCTCCCAATCATGAATCAAAACAAAAGATGAACCATAAAAGAAAGTTTCTTCTCTATATTTATTATTAACAAAGTTCACAAACTTAATACTATATCAATACATACAAAAATGATGGATTACCTCCACTAATCTTGACATTAGAAGTGCTTAGCTACCCATTGTCATGGTAGCTTCACAAACAAGAGAAATGGAGAAGAGAAACAAGCATCAACGGCGATCTCTCGACAAATGATGCTTCGATTCTTAGAAAATAGGATACTACAGTGTTTACAATGTTTTTTCTCTAAGAAAATGAATAGTATTCCCCCAAAAATCTGATCTAATCTATTTATAAGGGGGCTGAGATACGCAAAGCGCGCTGTCATTAATGATCAAACCGCCCTTGACCGCGCTTAGCGGGCTACAGACCGCGCTAAGCGGGCTACTTGCTGGAAAATGCTCCCAGTTCGTGCTAGGGGCGCGCTAAGCGCGCTTGCAGTATGCTTCAAAAATCCAAATTCTTCAAAACTGCTCCTTAAGAGCCTTCCATGCTCCAAGCTTCCATTGAAATGCTAAAACCTACAATTATAAACACAAAAGTTAAATAAATAAGTCTAATAATGCAATTAAACTATACTACGACTATTTACCGGAAACAATGGAAAAAAGCATCGATTATCAAATAAAGATCTCAAAAGGTGCCAAAAACTAAACTAAATATTAACACATTTTAGCACCTAACAACAAGTCATAGATGAAGTAGGTCCAAGCAGACCTCGACAAACAAGACACACGCCTGCAAGGTTGCAAGAATGTGTAATTTCATCAGATGATGTGGTTGATGAAAAGGGTGAGCTGGTACACTATGCTTTCTACGCAGATGTCGAACCAGTCAATGCAGCTGAGGCATTGAAAGATTGAAAGTGGGTAAAAGGAATGAATGAGGAGTTAGACTCCATCGAAGTCAACAACACTTAGTCACTTGTCGAATTGCCTCAAGGCAAGAAGGCAATTGATGTGAAGTGGGTTTACAAGGTGAAGGTGAATCCTAGAGGAGAAGTAACTCGACACAAGGCGAGACTTGTAGCGAAAGGATTTCTTCAAAAGAAAGGAATCGACTTCGACGAAGTGTTTGCACCTGTTGCTAGAATTGAAACAATCAGGTTGGTTGTTGGTCTAGCAAATATAAACAATTGGCACACATGTCAGATGGACGTGAAGTATGCATTCCTTGGTGACCCCTTAGACGAAGAAGTTTTTGTCGCACAACCAGCTGGGTATGTGAAACTAGGCGAAGAAGGAAAGGTGTACAGACTGCATAAAGCCCTGTATGGACTTAAGCAAGCTCCAAAAGCTTGGAATAAAAAAATCGACAGCTTCTTCTCATTTAATACTTTGCTTGCATAATGTATAACATGAAAAGTTTTGTCCTTCCTTTGACCTACACCGCTCCAACAGCGTAATCACTCGCGTCGCACATTAGTTCAAAATTTAAAGTCCAATTTGGCGCGATGATTATTGGAGCGGTAATTAGTTTTTCTTTCAAAATTTGGAAAGCAATAAGACATTAATCGTCAAAGAGAAATACCTGATCTTTGTTGAGCAAGTTGCTCAGTGGCCTTGCTACTTTTGCAAAATCTTTGACGAATCGTCTATAAAATCCCGCATGCCCTAAAAAGCTTCTGATTCCCTTGACGTTGGTAGGAGGAGGCAAATTTTCAATCACTTCAATCTTCGCTTGATCGACTTCAAGGCCTTTGGAAGAAACTTTGTGCCCAAGCACAATTCCCTCCGTCACCATAAAGGTACACTTCTCCCAATTCAACACCAAGTTTGTCTTTACACACCTCTCAAGGACGGTTTCCAAATTCTTCAAGCATAAATCGAAAGATGCTCCAAACACGGAAAAATCATCCATAAACACCTCCATTGTCTTTTCTATGAGGTCGGAGAAGATAGCTTGAACACACCTTTGGAAAGTTGTCGGCGCATTACATAAGCCAAAAGGCATCTTTCGATAAGCAAAAATGCCAAAATGACAAGTAAAAGCCGTCTTCTCGTGGTCCGCTGGGTCAACTGCGATTTGATTTTAGCCCGAATAACCGTCCAAAAAATAATAGAATTGTTGCCCGGATAACCTCTCGAGCATTTGGTCCATGAATGGTAGTGGAAAATGGTCTTTTCTTGTTGCGGTATTCAACCTTCTATAGTCAATACACATTCTCCACCCTGTCACAATCTTTGTTGGGATTATCTCATCCTTCTCGTTTCGGATAACGGTCATGCCACCCTTTTTAGGAACAACATGCACGGGGCTTACCCATGGACTATCAGAGATTGGGTAGATCATTCCCGCATCCAAAAGCTTCACAACTTCTTTCCGAACAACCTCTTTCATAGTAGGATTCAAACGGCGTTGTGGTTGAGCAACCACCTTGAAAATCCCACAATGTTCAATGTTCCATAGTGAAAATCTCCCCCAACAGTGGTATCATGAGCCTTTGGTTTGAGTAAAGGACCGACTTACTTGTGTCAAAAATACTCCCCACAGGTGGTGGTTAAGAGGTATCCTGTTGAAGAGTATCAACGGTGGTACAAGGGGGGTGAGTAAGAACCATACAACAGAAAATGCAGTTGCGCAATTGAAGCTTCCTCTTAAGGGGGGCATTGTCGAAGCTCACACTTGAGGGGGAGTGTTAAGTATTAACAAGTGTGAGTATTATGGATAATAGTCTCACATTGGATAGGAATGTGGTGACTTGAGCAGATATAAGTGGGAGAACCCACACATCTATCACCTTAAGGTTTTGGGTAAGTATTTAGTGTGTCTCTCACAAAGGTGTTGCTCTAAAAAAAGTAAATCCCACAATGTTCAATGCTCCCTAGTGAAAATCTCCCCCAACACTAACATCGTCTTGATTCTTGAGCTCAAACTTGCTGTAAACAACGTTCCCTTCATTGTCAACTGAAGGTCAACGATACTCAAGCTTCACTACCTTTCCTTTGTCATTGTAAGGTATGCGATATTGGATCTCGTCTATGATATCAGTGATGGGGCGAGATCCATGAGCTTGAACGTCCTCCCGGGTGTTTTTCCCTCGAAAAAGGAGACACTTGCGACTTACCAACGGATCTTGATTTCACACAATTGAGACATTTTTGTATTTGTGTAAAAGATAACAAATGAAACCTCAAATTTATAGAAAACCTAGGTGAATATGGACCAACCATTTTCTGTCAAACTTTTTTCTGGAGCTATATCCACGGAACGACCCCATAATTATTGTTTCCGGAGGTGTATCTCTGAAACTTTCCCTGAATTCAAAACGAATCAAAGTAAGTGTCACCGACTAAATCTATTGGTGGTACCCCTTTGGACTTTTCCGCATTCGATTCCTTTTCAATGTTGTTCAATCTTTCGAATTCGTGCATCCTTTAAAAAAAACGATTCAGCCACGTCTCGACATTTGCGGTTGAATGAGTCGCGTCATTCCGGTGATGTAGATGGTATGGGGCATCCCGGTTTCAAGTAAACTTGTACAAAATGTATTGATTTTGCAAGTCATCCAATACACATGATGCAACGTTACTTTTTTCCCCAAAAGTTTAATGATTAATGTGAGCAATGTAGTGGACAAAGTGCAATCTTTACCTGAAATTCGATATTCTCTTGCTCCCTTTGATTTGTTGCACGAAAAAGTTGGAGTTTTGGAGTGAAAAATGATATTGAGAATGTAAGGTTTTTTAGGTTGGTGAAAGTGAGTGTGAAAGAAGAAAACACAACAATTTGGGGAGTGATCATGCAGGTTTCAAATATAGCAGAAACTTCTGGAGCTGTATCTACGGAACAATCTGGCGCTTAGACGTTCCGGAGGTGCATATACGAAAGTTTTCCTGAATTGAATTATTTTGAAGTTTTCCTAGTGTTTACCAGTTTAAAATTAGTCTGTAGATGTAGCTCTGAAAAAAACTAAATTTTGACAAAAAAAAAGGTGTGTCCGAATATGTTTCTCCGGAAGCAGGGGGCATAAAAGGAAATGCACTAGGTACCTAAGAGTATCAAGGGGTGGATTAAGAAATATGCAAATTTATTTATTTAGAAGTCTTGTTCTTGTCAAACATAATTAGTTGAATTATTACATTACTTATATTGGTTTGTTATTGGGGAATTTCTTTTTCCACCTCTATACCTTCTCACAAATCCTTTGTGAAAACCAAAAATTGTTTTTAGAGTTCAGAGATGCATCTCTGAACGCATCTATTTCCCACAAAATTGAACGCAAACGAGTGAGTCACCCATATTATACTTAATTTTAGGTCGGAATTGTATCTTCGAACGTGTATATGGTATATTTTGGAGATGCATATCCACAAATGACACTGAAACTTCAAAATAGAAACAAAGACAATATGAGCAAGATCTAGAAACCCTGGGCCCTTTAAGTTATTTGCTAAAGTACCTAATTGTAATTAATTATGTATAAACTTTAGATACTAAAAAAATACTCATCTTCATATCTAAATTTCTCAAATTATCATGCATAAAAATATTTGATGCAAAAATGAGATATGTGACTTATTTTTTTGGCAAAAATTAACCCTGGGTCCTTTAAGTTATTTTATTGTAACAATGCAGTCCTTTATGTTTTTTTTTCCGCTACAAGTTGGTCCTTTATGTTAACTAACGTGTTCACCGTTGACCCTTTTCACAAACTTCGTTCCAAAAACGCTTACGTAACAGTAACGATATTGATGTGTCATTTAACAGTGCTGAATAGACATTTGTCTTATTCTAGAATACTTAATACTATATAATTTTAAAATTAGATTACACAACCCGCTATCTCTCTCTAAAAAACAATGATCCTCTACTGCTTCCATGACTTAATAACCTAAAAAAACTGCTTTTTTTCTTGTAATCATTATGTTTTTCATCAACATAGGATTTGTACCAAGAATCATTATCGAAACCTTGAGCAACTATTTGATTCATGGGACACTGATGATCCTTACATGATTGTTTCTTTTCTTTCTTGTCAAGAAACAGTGACCATGATCCTTACTGACGTGTTACTTTGTTCTTTCTCCTCCTTCATTCAAACCAAACTCTTCAACCATCTAGTAGCTTTTCACATAATAACACTTTTTGGTGTTACAAATTCACAATATGAAAAGTTACAAATAAGTTCAAAATTAAACTCAGAATGTGATAAAAAAAAGTGTGAATTTTTCTCATAATAGAGAATCATAAACAAGTGTAATAACCCATTGAATACATATGGTGCCTAATCAAATATATATATATATATATATATATAGGCCAGAGACTTCGTCTAAGATGCTAGATTCCAAGGATGAGGAGGGGGTGTACCTGCCAGGCACTCCGATGCTAAAGTAAGAATCGGGAGAAGAGAAGGAAAGTACAAAGTGAGTATGTCTTAGGATGATTTTAGAATACCTGACCCTCTCAAATGAGAGGGTTTTTATAATGCCCCCAACGCTTGGCCATTGATCCCTATTTTCGAGGCGAGATATTCGTTCCCCAAAAGTAGATAACTGCCAGAAACTAGCCGTTGAGACGGACAGACATGCCCGGAACTAGCCGTTGCTACGAGCTAGGGCGTGGTCGTGGGCAAGAGCGTTGTGACTGTTCCTGGATGGTGGAACTGTGCGTAACAGGCAGAAATGTGACGAAGGGAAGCTAATCCTGGGGGTCAGCTGGCCAGCCCTCCTCAGCGGAAGGGCAGAGGAGAGAATGCTTCCTGTCGCGGTGAAAATTGGATACCATAGTTATTGGTTAACTAGGATCACATTTCTTTTAATGTCACCACCGTCTTTGATTTTATCCAAGGGAAGGGAGAAAGACCGAATACCCACAATGCAATGCAAATGCACTAAGATTCTAAGTTCGGGGGTTGGTTATACCTAGGGAAGGTGTTAGCATCCTAGATATCTGTAGTACTCTACAGGAACCTCTTGATTCATTTTATATTATCTGTTATTTGTTTTGCTAAGGTTTAAGGGTAGGTAATTTATTATTATTAATCCTAAGTGTGCTCGACAAGATATCGCATCTTGTGCCTACATATCCTGTCAGGAGGGAATCAGAGCACTTGTATTTCCTTATTAAGGATACTAAAATGTTTTAAAGGTTTAGGAGAAGAAGATGAGTCGTCATCTTAAGAAAACCACCACAGTTTTTGAAAATTGTTTGTATTTGTGGGGTATGGGATTGTATGTCCCTTCTTTGAGATGATTCACATCTAATTCTCTTGTGTGGAGAATTAGGTGAGCTAAAGTTTGATTCAAAAAATCAAAATTGAGGGGGGACTAACTTAGGAAGTTTATCCTAGAGTTGTCTAATATAACTTAACTTAATGGTGTCGATTATGAATGCAAATGATGTGCACCATGCACAATAACATGGTTATCATGCATGGGATTTTCCCTTGGATATTTTATGCGGTTAATTATATTATTTAGGCGAGTGTGCTAGCAAAGTGATGCTAGACTTGTGTCCAGTGTTCGGTAGGTCGAATGCGATGCCCGAAGGCGATCGACTTATATGGGTGGAAAATTGACTTGACGTTGGATCGAGAGTTTTTTGATTTTTGAAAGGTTTTGAGAATAATAATAAAAGCAAACATGTAGATAGAGGCATAAAAACACGCAAGCGTACACTCGGGCGCGAGAGATCTAACGAGTTTGATTTATTCTTAAGGTTTATTGAGAAAAAGTTGATTTTAAGGTTTATTAAGAAAAAGTTAAAGGTTTATCATTATATTTTTAAAATTATTATTAAAGGTTGTTATTAAGGTTTATTATTATTTTAGAGTTTAATTATGTTAGAGATTGTTAATTTTCTTATAAAAGATTTTAATATTTAAAAGTTATTTTATTTATCTCTAAGAGTTATTATGTTAAAAAGTGAATACTAATTTTAATGAAAAGAAAAAAAGGTTGAAGGCTTATTTTATTTAGAAAAAGATTAATTTTAATGTTTTAGTAAAAAGTTTATTTTATTGTAAATGAAGTTATGTATATTAAGAGAAAGAAAAAAAAAATTATTAAAAAAAAAAAAAAAAAAAACTACACACAAAAAAGAGATTATAATTATGTAAAAAAAAACCTTATTTGTTTTAGTTATATTTTATAAAAAGTGAAGTTTTTTTTTAAATAACAGGAAGTTATATTTTTATAAAGGGTTAGAAGAAAAAAAAATCTATATTTAAATTTAGTTTAAAAAACAGATTTTGGTTATTTAGAAAATATGAATTTATTTTAAAAGGGTGAAAATAATTAAAACCTATTTAATTAAAAAAAGAAGAACGGAGGTATCCAGTGTGGTCATGGAGAGAGAGTCCATGATGGACTCTCTAATCTCTACCGTGTATGTGTGTGCATGTGATCAAATGGATGAGACGTGAGGGCGCACGGTATGTGTAGTGTGTGCGCGTGTACATGATACAATATCCTCAGAAACAAAAAAAACAAAAACTCAAGCGAGATCTCACTCCCTCCGTCTTCTCTCTTTCGGACTCTCTCTCTCGCTCGCCATCTCTATCTCAGCCAAAGGGCTTCAAAAAACCCTAAGGCGCCGCCGCCAAGACTCAAATCGGAACCCTAATTTAAATGATATGACATCGCCGCTCCCCAATCTCTCTGTTTCATCCTTGTTATCTCTATCTCTCTCGATCAAACGACACAAACCCTAAATCTACCCTAATCCCCAATCAAACCCGATACCCCATTCTCATTATAGATTGATACATATTACAATTACAAATTGATCAGAAAAAAAAGAAAAGGAAAGGAGGGCCGACGGTTGAAGATGGAGGCGCAAGATCAAGGTTTCCAAGCTTTCCGTCCAGAGATGAGTTTTCTGTTCTATCCCTCTTTATGCGTTGATTTCTGAAACTGTTGTTCTTCTGCTGATGCGTGTGTTGATGTGATTCTTTGAATCTTGGTGTGTGTACTAATGTATTTTGTAACCGATGTATGTGTTTTTCTGGTGTGATGATAATTTGAACTGATGTGAGTTGTTGGGTTTGAAAAATTGGGTATGTTAGAATTGAAGGACTTCTGGTATGTTTATGAATGGTGAATGTTTTATATTTTGGAATATGAACTGGTGTATTTAGTTTTTGAATCGTGATGTGGTTTGAGGTGGCCTTTTTGAATTTATATGGCTCCTCTTTGATGAATATGTATTGGTATGTAGTTTTGTGGTTTTTGTTGTGAGTTGAATTGGTGTGACTTTTCTTCTGAAATCGAGTTGTGTATGGTTTTCTGGTTTAGTGGATTGATTTAAGAAATATAGTGGATTTCTCTGTAGATGCCTCCCCCTGTGGATCTCTGAATCGTGTAATTTATAGGCATGTGAACTAAGTCCTGATTTTGGAATTGAATGCCAAATATGCTGTCAAGACTTGTTTTTGGAAATGTTTGATGTGCCTTGAAAACAATTAAGTTTTATTTGAAAGTCTGCTGTAAATGTGTCTTGATCTTTTCCTTTTTTTGATTTAACATGCTTGGTACATTCTGGAAGGTATTTGAATCCTGTCTGGGCCTGGTTTTGGAAAGGATTTGGAATGTGTTAATGATGTTTAAATACGTTGAGGAAATCGTGATTCTTTCTCTTCCAACCGTGTTATTCTTATCATGAGCTCTTTATGTTTTCTAACTGACACGTTTTTGTATTGCTTTGGAAAGAAACTAAATGATTTTGATGAGCTTTCCCTTTTTTTGAATCCAGATTCCTCCTCCCTAATAAACAGTGGGATGGTTTTTTTCAAGACTCGGTGAAGACGACGACATAATGTGCTATCCATCAGCTTCATTACTCAACTTTGGAGATAGAGAAGATGGAACAGGTTTGTGACTGAAGGTAGGTTGAGGAATTCTTGCTAAATTACAGCCTATGCTTATATATACAGGCTTGCCTTCTTTTAGCGCTGTTGAGATTGTAGTATCCATCATTTCATGAGCATCTTCCAAATTATTCAACACAGCCTGGTGGCAAGTAACAACTTGGAAACATTTGAGTTCTTGGCTGGAATATGATGAAGAAATTCACGTGAGAAAAAATCCAAAGTAAAGTTATTGCAAGATCGGGATACATTGCAGATGTTGTGGGCTCAAAACAAGTTTGTTGCGGCCTCTTGGAATCAACGGATCAATTACATCATCTAAATTAAGTAGCTCAGGTATTTTCGTTCTTTACGTCACAAGTCCGATAAGTTTTGAACCAACAGTATCTAGCATAGTTTGAGTAATTGTTTTGTGTAAGATTGCATTTGATCTCTTCTTGAATGCTGGTGACTGTTCGAAGCAAGTTTTGGAACTGACACTTTGCTTTTTTATGATTCAGATATTTCCATTTTTTTTAACTTGCTCATTTTTTTTTTGAGATTAACAGTTGCCGCGTTTGTCTTTTGATTTTTGTACCGTCTGGAAATGCAGGTGATTCATGTAAGCATGAGGTACGTGACTTATAGGCTGCGGCACCTATCGATGGCGCGAGAATCAAACCTTCTGTAATAACAGGAATTTGCGGCATCATCCCTTACAAAGGAACTGTGCAATCACACTTGACCGATAGGTAAAGTACCGTTTGCGGATTCATGCCGGTGGTAGCAGCATATGGCTCGAGCCTCCCAATGGCGGTGCCAAGAATTTGTCCGAGTCGTTGTAATGGCATAGGTTTTGAACCTGTATATTTTGGAATTGTAGATTGTATGAGTCCCTTTTAATATCATGATTCATGCTTTGAAAATACTGGGGTTCAATTTGTCTTTGTATTTTGAATATGTTTCATGTTGTTCATCTCCTACCATTTCATAAGCTAAAAGGCTAGGCGCCGATTATTTCCATCTGGATGTGATGCAGCTTTTGTAACATGGTCTCCAATCTTGTACTCTAAACAAATGTGCTTTTAAGGAATACTTTTTAAATAAAATTTGATGAATAATATTCATTCTGAATTTCTTTGGCTTTTGTGATGGATTTTGTATGTCTTGGTGAATATCTTGATTGTGTGGTTTGGTAAGCTTGTGAAGTCCTCAATTTCTTGTATTTTGTAATGAGACAGGGAAACAAGATAATTCAAACTGAACGTTCTTGAATTAATGTTCTTGAATTGTTTTCACCGTTGATGAACTTAATATTCCCCTGTACTCATAAATCCATGAACTATTAGTAAAAACCTCCTTGGCTTTGTAGCTTGAAAAAAAAAAAGAAAAAGCTTGAGGCTTGTAGAGAAGAAATGAATTGGTTCGAACTTTTTGTAATTTCGTCATTTAACATCCTTAAATCAATTAATCCACTAGCATTAGTCTTTAGTTAATCACAAGAGAGATCACAATCCACTTGATGAAGTCCCAATCCATATTTAGAAACGTATTGACTTAACGACGTTCCCAGCGGCCCTTTATGGGATAAGAAACTTGCTATGAGGAAACCTGGATACTATTTGAAAACCTGACCAAGTCTTCAGAGCACGCTCAAATACCAGTGAAAGAGAAAACCCCGATCATCCTTGAGATGTAGGTTGAGGATTTTGAGAAAACGTGAGGCAAACAAACAGTAGAAACGGCCTAGGACTTGAATTCGTACTATAAATTTCAAACTTCCAATTCCTTCCAAATTGAACTTTATTGATGAAACATCGTTTTTAAGAACATAGAGCAGCAACATATCTCAAACTTTGAGGAGTTTACAGAGGGGGAAGATGCCATCTTGACAGCACAAACTGTGACCAGTCTCTAGGGACCAAAATTCCATATCGAAAGGTATAAGGACTCAATCTTTGCGGGGTAAAACTGGGGAGTATGAAGGAAGAAAGGCTTGATGGTGGCTTAGGGACCAGAAAGGGAAAGGGCACGATCTCACAGGAATCCACACACATTTTGCAAGGACCGGGGAACCTCCACAAACTCACACACACACACACACACACAAAACAACCTTCAAGTCTTCGAGCCTTCTACAACAACACCTATACTCACAAATGAAACAAACAAGCAAAATCTAGATAAAGTGGTTAGTTATGCACGGATGATTGACCTAATCTGCTATGCAAAGAGCAGAGCGGGGATCTTAGGGTCAAAAATTAGGGTGCGACACTTCCTTTTGCCCTTAACTGGGAGGGCTTAGGCTATTGGGTCGTTCTGGGAGCAGAAGTGGATTGGGCCATGCCTAGCCATTGGGTCAGTCCGAAACAGGAGCCCCCAAGTCGTTGCTCCTGAGCATAGGAGTGATGACTTAAGGGGAGCCCGTGGTCCCGAGGAGGAATAAGCGTGGTCGACGCTTGTTACTGAGACGGGATCGTTTCGTGATGCTCGAGGTTAGCTGTACCCGAGGAACCTGAAACATTGTCTTGAGTGCCCGATAAACGTGGAGCCCAACGGTTGATGGGACTTTAAGGGATGGAGTGCCACACGTGCATCGAGCCACATGTCGTATTTATGCGTAATGATGGCTATGCTAGGGTCATGATGATGCCCCACGCCGCGCGTGCTCGTGCACGTGCCTCTGAATTGTCTATAAATAGAGGGATGAAGCGTTCATTTTCACTTTTTGCTTCTCTTTCTTCTTCTGCAACTGTCTTCGTTTCAGCCGTCCACCGCCGCACAAGCACCTATCAGGCTTCGCCAACCACCCATTTTACCTCTTCGACCACGTAAGTCTCTCATCCTTATCTGTTTTATGCGTTTCAATCTTGTTTTGCTTAGATCTGCATGCGGTTAGGATGAAAACTTGGTAGAGTAAGGGTGCATTCTGGTGAATGTTGGTGTTTGGCAGCGGTTGAGCCATTTTCTGCCGCCGGCGCCGTCTTCGGAGGGTTAGGAACTTAGGTTTTTTATCGATTCCGGCACCGTTGCGACGACGAACGAGTTTGTCGCCGGTGGAGCTTATGAAGTTTCCGATGTACTCATGAGTGGGGGTCGAGGAAGACTGGAAGGTCTATTTTCCTGAGGAGGACAGATGAATATGCTCGGCTTACAGAGAGAGGTTTCCCATGTACGAGTTTGTTTTCAAGGAGATTGGGTTAAGGCTTCCTTTCACGGATTTTCAAGTGTCTGTTTTTTAACACTTGGACTTGGCGCCCTCTCAACTACACCCAAACTCGATTGCCTTCATCCGAGCATTCGAGATTTCATGCGATTTTTTGAAGATTGGAGCCACTATCCCCATCTTCTTCATTATCTTCCACCTGCAATGCCAGGTCGTGCGAGGGCAGTTCGAATGGATTTCCCTGAAGAAGGGAAGAAAATTGTTCAAGGCCTTCTCTGAGTCCATCAGGAAGGACGTTTAAGGAGAGGTATTACATAGTGGATCCTGTGTCGGAGAGGGATAAAGACTCTTCGTTCGCCTGGGAGATTCTTGCAGATGAGAACGGGGATCCCCTCCACGATGAGCAAGGCAAGATGAAGGGGCGTTGGGTGCTGAAATTCGTTTCTCCTGGAGTGAGGACCACTTTATCAGGGAGACCGATGAGTACATTACTAAGCCACCTATGCTGAAGGAGGATGATCTGGCCAGCTACAACAAGCTGGTGGCTTTCGTTGATGGCTTCCGTCCCGCCTAATGCGTGACCAGGAGTGAGGGCGTCATTTTTGACGAAGACAGGGGACCTAAGGTGGAGGCCCGATATATTAATACGAATGTGCTCCTCGAATGCGGCATATGCGAGGAGGCTCTGGAACTTTTAGGTAGCCCTTTTTTTCTTAGCTTGTTCGTATTGTTGTTTTTCGTTTACTAACGCGTGTCAGTTGTTTTGCAGGCAATATGTCTTCGGTCCAAAAACGTTAGGTAAGAAGTGTTGCGGCCAAGCTTAAGCTAGGGAAGAAAGTTGGGAAAAGCCGCCTTGGCGAGCAGGCAGCTCTGCCCTCGACAGGATCGGGGACCTCTTCATCCGGAGTAGTTGCCGCCCAGACCTCCCCTCCGCCGGTAACCTCAAAGCCCAAACGCCCCCGGGCGGAGGAGATCCTCGACCTTACTAACGAAGGATAGAAGAGCAAATACGAGCTACCTCCGTGCTTCCACATTAGTAGTTTCTTCAAAGGCTCTTCTTTCGCACTCCATTGGGAGAAGTCCTTGGCGCTCGAGGAGCTTGACTATCCGAGCAAGAGGATATTTTTGGCCCAGGACGACGCTGCCTTGACGAGGGTCTTGGGCATGGTGGTGGTCTACACCGAGGAAGGGGGCCTTCAAGAGGCAGAGCTGAAGAAGACCCAGGCCGCCAACGCGGTTCTGAAGGAGGAGCTGAAGGCTACGAAAAAATCTAAGGAAAAGCTGGTCGCGGTTACCGGGGAGAGGGACACCTTGGTCGTGGAGAAGAAAGTTGTGGAGGTTATGGTCATTTCTTTGAGGGCTGCCGCAAATCCTACCGGGGACGAAAACTATGAGGTGAAGAATCTGAAGACTCGAGCCGAGCTTGTTGCCCGGATCAGCCAGGCTGAAGAGGATTGCTTGGGGACCGTCGAGGACGCCTTCAACAACACGGTGGAGCAGCTGAAGGTTGCGAACCCTGGGGTCGAGCTGCCTGCCGAGGGGACCGGGCTCCTCCACAGCATGGTGAACGACCAGATTATTATCCCAGACTTCCTCAGATTTGGCGAGGAGCCCGAGCATCCTGCCCACGAGTAGCCTCAGCCTATGGTCGATTGATTTTCCTTTTTTTGTACTTTCGGCCTGCTTGCCGTACATTATAATCTTTTCTTTTTGGATGGGGTTTGGCCCCTTTTTTTATGTAATCATTACAATCACGGTCCTCGTGGCCGTTTTATCTTATAATATTTATTTTCGGCCGTGGTGGTCGCTCATGTATGACTTGTTTTCGATGTTTTTGCACGCATCTTTTTTCTTTGCTTAATTTCGCTAAGTGTCACGTGCTTCTCGTCACGAGTGCCCGTGGTGGTCGCTAAGCCTCATTCTCTGTTTTTGTTCGAACATGATAGGGTCCTTCCCAGTTTGCAGTGAGTTTTCCTTCATGAGAATCTTTGTGATTTCTCCTTAGGACGAGACTGCCCACTTGGAAGTCTCGTCGTATGACTTTGGCATTATGCCTGATTGCAATTTTTTGTTTTAACGAGGCCTCGTGGAGGGCTGCTCCTGATCAGACCTCTTCGACGAGATCGAGCTCCTCCCTCAGCGCCTCGTTCTTTGCCTCCTTGTCCAGGGGAGCTTCAGTGTGCTTAGAAGGCACGTGTATTTCGATAGGGATCACCGTTTCGGTTTCGTATGCTAAGTTGAAAAGGGTTTCCCCGGTCGAAGAGTGGGGCGTAGTTCGGTAAGCCCAGAGCACACTGTGCAGCTCCTCGACCCATTGTTTCTCGGTTTTGTCTAGTATTCATTTGAGACCTCGTAGGATTATCCTGTTTACTACCTCGGCTTTCCCGTTCGTCTGTGGGTGCTCGACGGACGCGAAATGTTGTTTGGTGCCCAGTTTGGCGATGAATTCCTGGAATTTTTTGTCCGTGAACTGTGTCCTGTTGTCGGTGACGATTGGTTGGGGAATGCCGAAGCGGGCAAGAATGCTTCGCTTGTAGAAGCGAAGTATATTTTGGGCCGTTATTTTGGCCAGAGCCTCTGCTTCTATCCACTTTGTAAAATAGTCTACGCCCACTATCAGGTATCTATTCTGATTTGATCCTACAACGAACAATCCTAGAATGTCCAAGCCCCACCATGCGATGGGCCACGGGGAGGACATTGTTTTGAGCTCGTTTTGCGGTGCCAGTTGCATATCCCCGCGACGTTGGCATTTGTCACATTTTTTCACATGCTCCTCCGCGTCATGTTGCATGGTCGGCCAGTAATATTATGCTCGTAGAGCTTTCCTGGCGAGGGATCTTCCTCCGAGGTGCTGGGCGTTGATTCCTTCGTGGATTTTGCGCAGGACGTGGGTGACCATTTCTTCCTCGACGCATTTGAGGAGAGGAATGGAGAACCCTCGCCTGTAGAGCTTAATTTCGACCAAAACATAGGAACAAGCTATGTGCCTGACCACGCTGGCTTCCTTTGGGTCGGGTGGTAGTTCGTCCTTGGCGAGGTAGTTGTAGACTGGGGTCATTTAGCATTTGCTGTCGCTAATAACATTCACGTCGAGGCTCGGGGGAGTTATCTCGATGCTTGGTCGAGGAAGTATATCCTGGATGACAGATTTGTTTCCTCCCTTCTTCTTTGTGCTCGCCAGCTTTGACAGGACATCTACCCGAACATTGTGTTTGTGGGGAACATGTTTCACCTCCACAGATGTGAACTTCGTCATCTTTTCTTTAACCAAGCCAAGTATTCATATAGGTTGTCGTTCTTGGCCTGATACTCTCCCCGAACCTGGAGGGCCACGAGCTGGGAATATGTGCAGATTATGACTTCCTCGACTCCCAGATCTTCGGCGAGGCGTAGACCCGCAAGGAATGCTTCACACTCTGCCTGATTGTTTGAGGTGGGAAAAGATAAGGTGAGCGAGACCTCGATGAGGATACCATCCTCATTTTCCAGGATGATGCCTGCTCCGCTCCCTGCCGAGTTGGATGCTCCGTCGACGAAGATTGTCCACTTGCGAGCTCCGCAAGTCAGGAAGGCGGACATGGTCATCTCTGCCACAAAGTCGGCCAGCGCCTGTGCTTTGAGGGCTTTTCTCCTCTTGTACTGGATGTGGAACTCGGACAGTTCCAGCGACCATTTGAGCATTCTTCCGGCCATGTATGGGCGGCCCAATAGTTGCCTCACAGGCTGGTCCGTGCGCACCACGATGGTGTGGGCTAGAAAATAGTGCCTCAGCCTCCTCATTGCGTTAATGAGGGCCAGGGCTACTTTTTCGATCTGCTAGTATCTAAGTTTCGGTCCTTGCAGTGCCTTGCTCGTGAAGTATATGAGCTTCTGCCCTTCAGGGGTTTCACGAATGAGGGCGGCGACGGCCTCGTTTGCGACGACGAGATAGAGATAGAGGGTCTCCCTATTATCTGGCCGGGAGAGGATTGGTGGTTCCGATAGTGCTTGTTTTAGGTGGAGGAGGGCTTTGTGGCATTCCTCCGTCCACTCAAAAGTTGCCTCTTTGTGGAGGAGTTTGAAAAAGGGGAGCGCGTGCTGAGCAGATTTTGCCACGAAACGGGACAGTGAGGTGAGCGTCCCATTCAGGGCTTGGATTAATTTTTTCGAATTCGGCTTGGGGAATTCAGAGAAGGCTTTGCATTTGTCGGGGTTGGCTTCAATTCCTCATTCTGTTAGGTAGAAATCGAGGAACTTGCCTGCCTATACCCCGAACGTGCATTTTTCCGGGTTGAAGTGCATCTTATACTTCCTGGCCTGCTCGAATACCTTCTTCAGATGGAGCGTATGGTCGGATTCCTCATAGGATTTCACGATCATGTCGTCCATGTAAACTTCAAGCATATCCCCGATCTCTCCTCGGAAGACTTTTTTCATCATTTTTTGGTAGGTAGCGCCGATGTTTTTCAAGCCGAAGGGCATTACGTTGTAGTAATAGTTGCCCGATTCGGTCATGAAAGTTGTGTACCTTTTATCGCTTTTGGACATGGGTATTTGGTTAGAGCCCGAATACGTGTCCATGAAAGGCAATAATTTAAAACCGGCATAATTATCAACTAATTTGTCTATGTTGGGGAGGGGATAGGCGTCTTTAGGGCAGGCCCTATTAAGATCAGTATAGTCAACACATATTCTCCATTTTCCATTTGATTTCTTTACAAGTACAACGTTGGACATCCAAGTAGTGTACTTGGTTTCCGAGATGAAATTTGCCTTTAGGAGGTCTTTTACAGCTTGTTCGGCAGCCTCCATTTTTTTCGGAGACTGCTTTTGCCTACGTTGAGCTACTGCCCTAACGGCGGGGTCGATGGTGAGCTGGTGGCAGGCCACCTCTGGATCCAGCTCGGGCATCTCCGAGGCGCTCCACGCGAACAGGTATGCATTTTCCCTGAGACAAGCTTTCAGCTGCTTCCTCGCAAGGTCGGGGAGGTCGGTCCCAATCTTCATTCTCTTATGGGCGTCATCACCGAGGAGGACTAACTCGAATTATCCATCTGGGATTAGCCGCATCGGATGGGCAGTCTCGCCGCTACTAGTTGATGTTGAGGGGTTGCTCGAGCTCTACTGAGTCTCTTTCCCCTTCTTCTTCTGGTCCCTGAAGTCGTCCTTAGAGAAACAACTGTCGAGGTCGATGAAGTCGACGCGAGGCAGCAATTTCGCCTCTTCGGAGCTGCAGGGCAGGGCAGGCTTGCTGAAAGTCTTTGGTCGGGCGACGATGGTGTTAAGCCCTTTTGAGGCTGCCTCGAAGCACCTTCTCGCAGCCTCTATGTCTCCATGCAGGGTGGCGACGAGCCCTTTGGAAGTATAATACTTCATCTTCAAGTGCACCGTGGAAGGAACAACTACCAATTCGACCAGAGTTGGTCGTCCAAAGATGTACTGGTAAAGGGATGGGCCGTCAATCACCAGGAACTGGACCTTGATGGATTTCGCTGTCTCTGCTGCCCCGAAGGTGACAATCAGCTCCACGTACCCCCACGGCTCTGTGACTGACCCGTTGAAGCCTTGTAGATCAGAGCCTACGTAGGGCGTCAGGTGTGTCTCGTCCAGCTGAAGTGTGAAGAACAGTTGGGTGTACATGATGTCGACCGAGCTTCCCTGGTAAACCAGAATTCAGTGAACGTCAAAGTTGGCCATTTGCGCCCTTACGAGCAGGGGAATACTGGAGTTGGGAGCTCCTCCTAGGAGTTCCTCGCTGTAGAAGATGATGGGAACAGACTCTCCCCAGACCTTATTGAGGGTAGAACTCTGGTTCGAGCTTGTGTTGATGAGGTCATCGAACTTCCTCTTTACGGACCCCACAATTACCTTGTTGAATCCCCCTCCCGATATGACCATGGCAGAGGGGAAGGCTTCCCAAGGGTTGTGTGCAGCGAAGTAAAAAGGGGCGTTGAGCCCATCGGGGAAATAGAAGTCTTCTGGTCGTGAGATGCTTATTGCGACCTAAAGACTAGCCTCGTCCGAGGAAGGCACCTCCTCTTCGACCTTCTTTGATTCCTGAGAATCCTGCCAAGGAACGCCCTTCTTCTTTGCGAATTGTTTCAGATGCCCGTCCCTGATCAAGATTTCGATTGCATCCTTGAGATGGATGTAGTCGTTCGTCATGTGACCATTGCTCTTGGGGAACCGACAATACTTCATTTTATCTATGTTCGGCTTGGCCGGTATCTGCTTCGGGAAACGAACCCCCACCTGCCGAAACTCCGAGTTCGCGCATTCGAAAAGAATATTCTCGCGAGAGGCAGTCAGCGGAGTGTACTCGTGAAAATGGCCAGACGGCCCTTTGTGATCTCGGGATTCCTGAGGGCGGTCATCCCTTCTTTTCTCCGCTCCCCGACGAGTTAACGAGGAGTCGTCGTGCTTGGAGGACTTGGCGCTCTCTTGGTGCCTCGAGTCCCGAGCAGTGTTTGCAGATTCCTTTTCTTCATACTGGATGTACGCCTGAGCCTTGAGGAGGAGGGTGTCCAGTGTTGCTGAAGTCTCAATGCCAACCGCCTTGGCAAAGTCGCTGCAAGGACAAAGTCCTCGTTCGAGCAAATACTTCTTTATGTCGTCGGTCGTGGAGACCTAGACGACTTCTTTATTGAATCTCTCGATATAAGCTTGAAGATATCCATTTTCCCTTGAATGATGGCCTCAAGGGAGGCTTCTGTCTTTGGGTGACGACGAGAGGCTGTGAAATGTCTGGAGAGCATCCTCCCCAACTGCCTCCATGATGTGATGGATTCGAAGGGGAGGCTCTTGTACCAGGACATTGCTCATTTCCTCAGCGTAGTCAGGAAAAATTTGCATTTGATGGCGCCCCTGACGCCACGGTAGTCGAGCAGGGCATTGATGTTCTTGATATGCTCGTCGAGATCTGTAGTGCCATCATATATGCCTCGGGGTGGGGGTTTCTCTAGCCTTTTGGGTAAGCGTGTGACCATGATCTCTTGAGACAATGGGCCTCGAGGCTCGTCGTCGCTGTTGCAGCTCGACCGCAAACGAGAGTGGGAGCTTCGTCTAGGATGAGGACCGCGATCTCGACAGGGAGAAGGGGTTCACGCCTGACCCTTGGATCTGTGCGGAGGCGAACGCTGGTGTTCTGTTCGCAAATCCCTTCTGGTTCTCTTGGCCCCTGGGGAGTGTTGGCTCTGGGGAGGAGTATGGTCGCGTTTCCTTAATGCCAGGGATTATGGCTCCACTAGCACCTGACAGTCTCTTCCTCGTATGGGAGAAGGAGTCCGAGATCTCCGACGCTCGCACCTCAGCGGAGGAGATCTTGGATAACAGGTCTCTTCCAAGGCTCAAATTCTTGCATTCTGCTAGAGGATCAGAAGGTTCGTCTTGTTGAGGGCCTCGAGCAGGACTGCCATGGCCGTATCGGCGTTGGGTGGAGCTGGGAGGAGCTGATAGTCTTTTGAGGGTTGGACCTCTACGTTGTTAGCGCGATCCGGGGAGGGAGACACAATGGCTCCATTCCTCTGCTGATGAACGTCGTCTCTAAGAAAATGGGTTGCCCCGTCATTGTCTGTCTTGCTGATGGGGAGAACAGAGTTTCCACATACGGCGCCACTGATCTTTCCGATTGATCAGAACCTGAAGTGGGCCAGAGACTTCGTCTACAATGCTGGATTCCAAGGATGAGGAGGGGGTGAACCTGCAAGGCACTCCGATGCTAAAGTAAGAACTGGGAGAAGAAAAGGCAAGTACAAAGTGAGTATATCCAAGGATGATTTTAGAATACCTGACCCTTTCAAATGAGAGAGTTTTTATAATGCCCCCAACGCTTGGCCATTGATCCCTATTTTTGGGGCGAGATATTCGTTCCCCAAAAGTAGTTAAGTGCCAGAAACTAGCTTTTGAGACGGGCATACATGCCCGGAACTAGCCGTTGCTGCGAGCAAGAGCGTGGTCGCAGGCAAGAGCGTCGTGACTGTTCCTGGATGGTGGAACCGTGCGTGACAGACAGAAATGTGACGAAGGGCAGCTGATCCTAGGGTTCAGCTGGCCTACCTGTCATACCCCAAATTTTTGACCACTTAGATTTCCCATAATTGTGCAAATCATCATCACAATATGGATGAACCATCATGCCTCACCAAATGCCTCAAGGGTTGCTGAGCATCCACTACAGTCAAACTTAGGGTTTTAAGCCCTCTCAGAGTCCTTAGACAAAGGATCAATCAAGGAATGACATGATCTTCAACTTGTCTAAACCTCTCAAACATACACAAAGGATAAAAAAGGACTCCCACTTCAAGGATTAAGCACAAGGTTGCTCCCTTTTAGGTGGATCAAGTCTCAAGATCGCCAGTGTCACCAAATTAGGGTTTTGGTCGACCAGGGCCTCCAGATGAAAAATTTCATCTGGACACAAGCCAAAGATCCAAAACATAACCTAATATACTCCATGGAACCTCATGGACCCAGTCATCAAGTCAATTTGACCTCAGGGGATGCATACATAAAAAATCAGGAATTAGGGTTTCTTGACCTAATTCACCCCTAAGTTGACTTTTGGGACAAATCATGAACCAAGACCTCAAGAGAGAGTTTGAGGGTCTCTAATGAACTATATTGATCCATTTGGAACAATGGATTAATCCAAGAAGCTTGAGCAACAAGTCTCATTTTCATCTGCACCACAATTAGGGTTTCGCGAGGAAAGTCAACTGTAACTTTGACTTTTGACCTGGACATGCTCCCAAACCCTAGGACATGCCTCAATATACCCTATGACACCCATGGAACATGTTCATCAAGTTTGATTTAGGTCAAGGACATGATTTCCTGAAGAATTGCCCAGTTCGGAATTCATCTGATAAAAAATCAACTGTGCACAAAAGTCAACTTTGACTTTTTGAGATTTTTCACCAAAATGGATTTTTAACCCTAAAATGATGTTTATGTATGATTTGAATCATCATTCATCAAGAAAAATCAAGAAAAGTTGGATAACTTGTAAAAGGGGTAACCATAAAAACTTAGAAAATTTTCTAAGTGAAAAATAAAGTGACAAGGGTACCAACTTTGAAGGACCATAACTCCTAAACCACAAGGCCATTTTTTTCCATCCAAAGCTTGATTTGTAGGTCTCATTACCCTCTACAAAAACTTCAACTAGGCCTAACTCCAATTCATTATGGATTTTGAGCTATGAGTGACCCAAAGTGGCTGAAAACATGAAAATATACCATTTTCCAACACTTAGAAAAATTCTGTCCAAGACAGATTTTGTTGAAACACCAAAACTTGTGAGATCTTTTCACATAGATGCAAGCTGAATCAAGTCCAAAGTTAAACATCAATGTTGTTGCATATGTTACTAAGAATTCAAAGAGCTCAACAACATGAATTGATTCAACTTAAGCCATGAGAAATCCATGCCCAAAGTCATGCTGCTGCAAGCTGTTTTGGAAAAATCAGTTTGCATGTTTGCTTGCCACACACGATTTTGAGCCAAAGACTAAGGATCACTATGCCACCTGTGTTCAAACCAATCACATTGTATCTGATCCAACTGATAAATCTGAGTCAAAAAGCCAAGGAATCTTCCAACTTGAAGTTCATCCACTTTGGCACATTTTGCCTTGAATTCAAAGTGCATTAATGTGGAATAGTGCATTGTCAAGGTAGCTACCCTACTCAGTCAATTTCTCTGATTAAACAACATTAAAAACATATGAGGAATGTGGTTTTGGTCAAGGCATAGCCCTGTTCTTGGGAATGGCTAGCTTGCCTTGCTTGAGAAGAAATCCTCCAAGCCAATCCATGCAAATGTGATCTGATCCAGCAGCCATTCACTATTCCTCCAAAACAAAAGTTGATCACCTATAAATAGAGGTCCCAATGGATCATTCAACTCACACCAAAGCCAGTTACAGCACTGCTTTCTCTCATTCTTTCTTAAACCTCAAGTTTTCTTATTTTTGAGTAACCACTATCGGGTTTTGAGTTGCAGCCACAATCAATCCATTCTAATTGCTCAAACACATCACATATGATGTATTTGAGGTGTCCAAACACTTAAACACCAACTGTAACACCCCAGGCTCAAAATCACTCTTCAACCAAGCCATTATGCTTCAATTTTGCAGGTGGAGGTCTCCAGCTTGATCCAAAGAATTTTAAAGTGTTCCAAAGCTTGCAACACACTCCATAACATCCATTGAAGCTGTAGGGATCACCAATTCACGACTGGAACACCATCTGGGCAAAGTTCCATTTCAGCTTGCATCAAGGTGAACTTCAAACTCAAACTCCATGATCCGTGCATATTTCCTCGCATGATATTTTTGCCATTTGATTGCCATCATGTGTTGATTGTTTTGCCTCAAGAAATTGGATCATAGACCTTATAACCATGCCTGCACGATTGCTTTTGCAAATTAGGGTTCATCTGTGTTCATCATGATTATTTTACTCCACACTGAAAATGAATAAAATTGGGTATTGCCATCTTATTCCTTGTGAAAAAACGCATGGGTTTGGTGTTTGAATCATGTCCAATGGTTGAGAGATGAGTGAGATATGGTGCTTCACGCACGGGCTCGAGGAAGAAGATGGCCATGGCGCTATTCTTCAGGTTTTCCAACTAAGTTTGATATATATATTTCACTTGCCATGTTATTAATGAATTGGCATTGCGCCCCAGCGGTTCAACAGCTGGTTTTGTGAGTATTGGCAAGCGAGAGGTCTGGGGTTCGAATCCCCCTCGCCCCAGATTTCTTTTTATCACTTTTTTATTTTGTTATTTTTCATATTATTATTTTTAATGATTTGAAAAATTAATAATTCCTTCAATTTTTATCATTTTTGATTGGTTCTTTTTGCAATAATTCACAAAAATGTTTAAATATTTGATTTTACCAAAAAAATCCCAAAAATATTATTTATTTCATATATTTGATATTTTTGCAAAGAATTAATGTTTTATGTGTTTTTAGCATTTAAAATATTTTTTCTCCCTTTGTTTTCTAACCCTAATTTGATTTCAATCATTTTTGTAGGAAGAAACATGATTTTTTGGAACATTGATCCAAGATCATAATTTGTTTTCACATATTTAACAAACATTGATCCTTTTAATTGAATTTTTATTCAATTAAAAATACATTTTGAAAACAAATTAGGGTTTTGAATCAATTCAACCCTCATAAATCATTTTCAAAACTTTTTGGGCCTCTAATAGAGTTTAAGACCCAATCCTTTCTTGACCAAATCATCTTTGGGCCTCAGTGTATTGTATAAGTCCCGATACCGTCAAAAACAAACGGCGCGATCGTCGCCCTTTTAAAAATAACCTTTTGGGTCTCTCCTTGAGCTATAAGACCCATTCAAAACTCTTTGGGCCTCTAATAGAGTGTAAGACCCAACCCTTTTTGAAAACCAAATTATCTTGGGCCTCAGTCATTGTATAAGACCCACTGCATTTTCAAAATCTCGGCGCGATCGCCATTTCAAACGAAAAAATCAATTGGGCCTACCCTCGTGTTATAAGCCCCACTCTTTTTCTTTAAAACTTTTTGGGCCTCTTGAGAGAGTGTAAGACCCAACCCCCTTTGTACAGAAAACATTTTTGGCCTCAGTAATTTGTATAAGTCCCTCTGTACAAATTCAAACAGTGCGCTCACTGATAAAACCCTGGGCCTCTCCTTGAGCTGTAAGCCCCAAATCTTTCTTTTTCAAAGCACTTTCCCCTTTGATTTTGTATATACTGTTGTTTCCAATCTTTCTTTGTTGAACAACTAACTAAACAGCATGGAAGCTCTACAACCGAGTAAGTGGTTATTGCTTTCATTTACCGCTTTCATATACATATAACTGTATTGTGGGGCTGTTTCACTGTAAGTCTTCTTTCATAAACTCATATCAACTGTGTAATAATAGTATAGATATTTCGAGTTTCCCCGGCAACTTCGTCTAGAACTAGGTGACGCCGTTTCGTTTATTCATAGAAATAGATAGCTAGATCCCAAATAGGATCACCAGATACAGTCTTCTCTTCGGCTGCCCTCATTAGGAACTGTCAAGAAATTCTATCCCCCAGAGATGAATTATTCTCGGTGAAACTTCTCTTGAATTTCTTCAAAACCTCAGAACTGTTCACTAAATGAATTATTCTCGGTGAAACTTTTCTTGAACTTTTCTTTGGTTTGGGACCCACGGGCTTCTTAAAAGCATCGGCCTCCTCTTGGGCATCGTACAAGGACCCACAGGCTTCCTAAAAGAAACCCCGCCTCCTCTTGGGCTTAGTACAAGGACCCTACGGCTTCTTAGAAGTATTCACAGCCTCCTCTTAGGCTTCGTATAATGATCTCTTCCTCCGGGAATGATAGCCTCCTCTTGGGCTTAGTACAAGGACCCGTCGGCTTCTTAAAAGATTCCAGCCTCCTCTTGGGCTTCGTACAAATTGTCCCGACGACCTCCTAAAGGTATAGGAACAGAACCTAGTCATCCTCATAGAACAGTCCTTTCATAGAGTCTACTACTGTTTCTCAAAACATGGTACAAAAGATAAAACTCTAGACTTGGACAATCTAACTTCCTTGAGTCTCAAAGACAGTCTCAAGCACCCTTCAAGAATAGGAAAGAAACCCGCAGACTCGGACAGTCTCAATACCCTTCGGATTTCCCGCTTCCTTAAAGAATAGGAATAACCCGGATCCTTGAATCAAATCCATGAGTACAGTGTTACTCATATAAGAACTGATTTTCTCTTTCAAAATCAGTATACTGGACCTGTCACTTAACTAAAATAGTAACCATAGCCTCCTCTTGGGCTTTATACAATGATTCTCCCCAGCGGAGTCAAACAACGTTTAGCCTCTCTCTCGGGCTTTGTACGAGACACATAAGAGACTCCCTCGTTGAGTCAATCACCCCTTTAGCCTCCATCTCGGGCTTCGTACGAGATATAAAAGACTCTCTTGTTGAGTATAAAAGATTCTCCTGTTGAGTCAACCCCTTTCGCCTCCATCTCGGGCTTCGTACGAGATACAAAAAAGGCTCTCTTGTTGAGCTAATCAAACTTTTAGCCTCCATCTCGGGCTTCGTACGAGATATAAAAGACCCTCTTGTTGAGTATAAAAGATTCTCCTGTTGAGTCAACCCTTTTAGCCTCTCTCTTGGGCTTCGTACGAGACACACAAAAATACCCTCTTGTTGGGCCAATAGCCTCCTCTTAGGCTTTGTATAAGAAAACCACTGGTTGATCCAATCAACCTTTTAGCATCAAAGCTGTGCCTCATTCGCAGTACACAAACATCAACAACTCCTTTCCCTTCATCTAATCGCTGTAAGCGGCAAGCCTCTGGATTATTTACATCCACGCCACTGTCCCTCTTTTAGCATGAGAAATTCCTAAGGAAAGATAGCATTGCTCTACACTGAGTTAAAGTCTTCTCCTTCAAGTTAAAACCCCCTATAAAGGAAATTATGGCATTACTAGGATTCGCATATCCCGGTTAAAGTAATTCTCCTTTATAACCAGTCACCCAACAGTTGTGACAGACAAACCCTTCTTT
The DNA here is from genome assembly GCA_022829125.1 of Lathyrus tuberosus. Lineage (NCBI taxonomy): Eukaryota > Viridiplantae > Streptophyta > Magnoliopsida > Fabales > Fabaceae > Lathyrus > Lathyrus tuberosus. Next base: position 5,417,873 of record JALAZF010000126.1, read on the forward strand.
AGAGATGACAAATTCTCTCTAAAGTCGAGGTCTTTCAGCTTCACGTCTTGGGCTTTGAACAAAGACACAAATAGACTTTTCAGCTTCACGTCTTGGGTTTTGAACAAGACACAAATAGACTTTTCAGCGTCACATCTTGGGCTTTAAACAAGATACAAACTACCCTTTAGCTTCACGTCTTGGGCTTTGAACAAGACACCAAAAACACCCATTTCCTCCCATAGAATAGGAGGAACTACGAACGCTCTGATTTCCCTGTTTCGGTAAACTGGAATACGTAAGCATAAGATTGAAACAAAAGATCTTAGCGAGCACAATCAACAGAAAAACCCAAATCCCATATCTCCATCAATCAAAAGCAGTAATTCAAAAAGCATCAGTCCTAACATCCTAATCCTTGTTCCCCGCTAGAAAGTCCTAGAAAGAAAGAAAATCGTATTGGCGAAAATACAAATAACCAGTACAAAGACCCCTCCACATTGATAGCATCCGTAACCTAACAGACCGCTGTTTAAACTCAGTATGCAAAGCAGGGTTAATTGGAGATATCTATTTCCCTTCCTTATTCAGCTCACAATAGGATAAAAAATGAATCGACCTGTAGTTTTAAGCTCAAACCGTAGAGAGCGACCAGCGCTTAAGAACCGCGTCCAAAATCGCTCGCTACAGAAAAATGGCGCCCACTGTGGGGCCGGTTTTTTCTTCCTTACAATTTAAACCTTGGGTAAGTCATTTTCATGGCGGTGGCCGCCAACAGAAAAATGGCGCCCACCGTGGGGCCTGTCTCTATTTTCCTTTTTCCTTTTCATCTCTTGTGTGAAGCCACAGATTAGGGCTTCCGCCGGGGAACCCATTTCTGTCAGAAACTTAGGATTCATAGCTTTAAAAGGTCTAGGATGTTTTAGGACAAATATATATACTGCTTTTCCTAATTGCTATACATGTTTATTTTTCTGCTAATGGGAATGCGGGTGATGCCGTATGTGGAAAGAATGAGTATACACTTAAGATAAATGATGGCGACGGGGTCGACCATCAACCTCAGTGGAGGCTGACCAATGCAACCCATTCACTCTTCTATCCAATGGGCCGGTTGTTAAGTCTGAGAAGCTGAGGAGCCAAACCCTTTCGTAGTGCGGAAACTATCGGAAATAGTTGTTACGCGATACTACCCTCATTTGAGGCTGGTGATCTATTCTCGGTGAATGACACTTACTCTAAGATTGCTTTACAACTCGCTGGCGATCCGCTTGTTGTTTTGCTTTCCTGGGAGGAGCTGATGATAATGAGTACAGGTACAAAAATCACCCTAGTATAAACCTTTGGGGATGGGTAGAGCCTTGACTTCATGACAACGACCCTTTGACCCCATGTTTTTTCTATGTTTTTGTGTGCTGCATTCATGCATTCATTTAATAAAACATTAAAACATTCAAAAAACTTCTCTTCTAGGCTCTCTATTTTTCAAATTAAACTAAGACTGTGATTGCAAATATCAGAGAAGAGGATTACACTAATGGATTTCGGTAGGAGAAGAACTCACCAGTATACCTTCAAGGTTCCAAAACTAGAGGATTTGAGAAGGTTAGCAAGGATGATCACTAACCCAGAGGCTTTCAGAGCCAAGCACGGAGGTTTGCTACCACTATTAAGAGTCCATGTGATTGAGGGAATCATGGATGCGCTCATTCAGTTTTATGATCCGATTTATCACTGTTTCACATTCCCGGATTACCAGCTAGCACCAACGCTGGAGGAGTATTCTCATCTGGTTGATCTACATATCACCGATCGAGCTCCATTTTCTGGACTGGAAGAAATTCCAAAGAATCAGACCATTGCAAGAGCAATTCATTTGGACGAGTCTGAGGTCAAGACTCACATGACTGCCAAGGGTGGCATCCAAGGTTTGCCAGCCCAGTTCTTGACGAAGAAAGCCCTGTATTTTGTCAGTATAGGAAACATAACTGCTTTTGAAAGCATCTTTGTCTTGCTCACCTACGGGTTATTTTTGTTTCCCAACATTAATAACTTCGTTGACATTAACTCCATTACGGTTTTTCTCATTGGAAACCCTGTGCCAACTTTGCTCGCAGATGCGTATCATTTTGTACACTTAGGAAATTTGTACAACGGAGGGGAGATCAAATGCTGTACACCTCTGCTTTACAAATGGTTTATCTCTCACTTGCCCAAGTCTGCTGCTTTTTGGGATTGTAAGAGTGCCTTACGTTGGTCGCAGAAGATCATGTCTCTTACCAACTCTGATATAGATTGGTGTAATAGGATTTATGAGGGAATCAGAATCATTGACCGTTGTGGAAACTTCCCCAACATACCCCTCATAGGAACTAAAGGAGGAATCAACTACCATCCGATATTGGTTCTTCGTCAATTTGGATACCCGATGAGACACATCCCATTGGGTGTTCATCTGGAAGGTCTTTTCTTCAAAGAAGGAGAAAACGACAGAGCGCTAAAGATGGAAATAACGCACGCTTGGAAACATGTTCATAAGAAAGGACGAGAGTCTCTAGGAAAACCGGATTGTGTCTCAGTGGAGCCTTATCTCCATTGGGTACAAACTAGAGCTCTCAAGCTGAAGATGCCTTATCCTCGTTACGGAATTCTTCCGCCGAGGGAATCTGTCATGTACTTCATGACGGAAACTGAAAAGCTTCAGGTTACTCTCAACAAAGTCCAGAAGGAGAGAAGGTCTTGGAAGAACAAGTACCGCACCCTCGACATAGAGTGCATCAAAATACAATAATTACTAAAAGAAAAGGATGCTCTGATTGAAATTTTGGAGCAACATGCTGTAGAGAATCAAGATGACCAAAGGAATTTGCTCGCTCCTTTCACCTGGCAAAGGAATGACAACCCGACAACGGCCCAAGATCCCCCGTCAAAGAAAAGGAAGATATCAGAATCAGTACCCGATTTCTCTTCAGAGAGGACTCGAGACCCATTAGCTTAGGTTTCTGTTTCTGCACCTTGTAATCTACTGTATTTCCATTTCTGTAATCCTTTGAATTCAATAAAAAAGGGGTTTCCCCACCGTTTGATATTTGCAATCTAATTGTCGAAGTTTATTTTGATTAAACCTTAAACAATTAATATAATCATTGCATTCATCATTCTCACATCGCGTATTCTTCTTCCCTACGAATCTCACGTTTGTGTCTCGATTCTAGAGTCAAACTGTCTCATTAGTACAATACTCGGGCCAATCGTCAGAAAAAGATGGATGATCTTGAGGAAGAAAACTGAGAGTTGAAGGAAGATATCGACGCTCTGAGAGAGGATATGAGAAAGCTTTGTAACGACATGCAAGCCATGGCAGAAGCTCAGCTACAACGAACTGTGATCTCAGAGGTCACCTCAACGCCCATAGTAGAAAAGTATGATCCTAGGTATCAGATGCTGAAAGATCGCCCTTGGGGCATGCCTGTTAACTATATCCCGGAAGGATATGTTCCGCCGATCACTGAAGATCAGGGAATCACAACAGAAGCCGCTGGGCCTGAAGGTTACAAACTTCGGGAAAACGAAGATGCCAGGGGCATACTAAAGACTCCTGAAGGTTACAAACTTCGGGAGACGCCAAGACTCACTACCGTAGTCACGGTACCACCCCCTGTGGTGCACACTGTCCCGGAAGGACAGATTCCACCAACACCTTCTGGTAGGAAGGAAACTATGTTTGATAGAATGGAGGAATTCCAGGAACAGTTCTTGGAAATGCAGAAGGAGCTGCAAGCCATTCGCGGGCAGGATCTATTTGGAAAGGACGCCGCAGATCTCTGCTTGGTCCCCAACGTGAAAGTCCCGCACAAATTCCAAGTGCCCGACTTTGAAAAATACAAGGGTAACTCTTGCCCTCAGAGCCATCTGGTGATGTACGCTCGGCGAATGTCAGCTCAGACAGAGAATCAGGACCTACTGATTCACTACTTTCTGGATAGTTTAACCGGTGCCGCACTCAAATGGTACATGGGTTTAAACCGTGCTACAATTAGCACATTCAGAGATCTTGGTACTGCCTTCGTCCAACAATACAAATACAATTTGGACATGGCACCCGACAGAGATCAACTCAGATCAATGTCGCAAAAGGACAAGGAAACCTTTAAGGAGTATGCTCAAAGGTGGCGTGAAATTGCCGCTCAAATTTGTCCACCTCTTGAGGAAAAAGAGATGACAAAGATCTTCTTAAAAACCTTAAGCTCATTTTACTATAACCGAATGGTTGCCAGTGCGCCCAGTGATTTCACCGAAATGGTCGGCATGGGTGTACGTCTTGAGGAAGCCATCCGAGAAGGACGTTTGGTAAAAGACACAGGATCGACGAGCGGTACTAAAAAATACGGTAGTGCTCTCCCTAAGAAAAAAGAGCAATATATTGGGAATATGTCTCTCAAAAAGCAAAGGCGACGTTATCAACCGGTAGCAGCTGTGACTCCTGCTATCAACCCTGCGTCTATTCCTACGTATCAACCTCAGGTTGCGCAGAGCCAACCTGACCAGCAAAGGACACAACAGCCTCTTCAGCAGGCTCGTCCTCCATATAACAACAACCGTGCAACACGACCACCAGGGTTTGATCCTATACCCAAGTTGTACGCTGAACTGTTTCCGTTACTACTGGCTAAGGGGCACATCCAGACTAAGTCTCCTCTTACAGTACCGGAAAATCCGCCTTTTTAGTTTAAGGTGGATCAAACTTGCCCTTATCATCAAGGAGGTTTAGGGCACAACATTGAGAACTGTCTTAATTTCAAGTCGGACGTGCAAAAGCTTGTTAAGAGCGGGCTCTTATCTTTCAAAGATACGAATCCCAATGTTCTTACGAACCCGCTGCCTCAACACGAGAAAGCTGCAGTCAATCTAATTGAGAAAGAGACTAACGACGTCTATCAAATTCACGATGTACTCTTGTTGAAAACCAATCTGGTCAACATGCATTGTAGACAGAGCGGATATGGCCATGCGCCACCTCATAATTATCATCGGTGTGATATCTGCTCTAAAGATAACCAAGGATGTTCTGTGGTGCAAGCAGCTCTACAGGAACAAATGGATCTTGGATGGATCCAAGAACACCGAGTTCGTGGAGTTAACATGGTCTACACGAATTCTAACGTCATTCAGAACCACGATATCCGTGCAATGAATGTCAACTTGGTGGCAATGCACTCAAGGCAAAGCCAGTATCATAATCTGCCACGGCACGATTACAGTGCCTGTCTGACTTGCTCGGTAAACAAACAGGGATGCTCTTTCATACAAGAGGCCCTCCAGCGTCAGATGGATCTTGGATGGATCCAAGACTACCATGATAGGAACCCTTATCAGATGAACATGGTTCAGATCTTTGATATTCGCGTGATGAATACCAACCTGGTAGAATTACACGCTGAACAGGTCCGACTCGGATTCTTAATATCACATGATTACCAAAGCTGTAAAGCGGGTTGCGAAAACGATCGAGGTTGTACTCTTGTCCAGGAAACACTTCAGCACTTGTTAAATCATTGGTGGATGCTAATTTACATGGATGAAGATACTCAGCGAATTAGTATCAGTAATAGAAACCCCACTCGGCATCAGAGTCAGGATGTCCGATCACTGGAAGCTAACCTAGTGAGGTTACATTGTATTCAAAGTGGACGTGGCCAGGTGCCACCACACAACTATGACAGTTGTAGCGTCTGTTCGGAAAGTAACCAAGGGTGTTACCTTGTGAGAGTAGCTCTTCAGGGTCAGGTCGATCGTGGAGAAATTCGTCCATATCCAGGTTCTAGACCCATCAACTGGACGCCAAACTACCTTGCCGAGCAAGTTGAGGATGTTGTCACAATCTCCGGTCATCACAGGACCAGGGATGTTTTTACCATCATCCCTCTACTTGACGAGTCTAAAGTTCCCAACCGGGAATGGATCGAGATTACTTACGATGGTCAGAAAAATCAGAAAGCTCCCGTAGTCATCTATCTACTGGGACCACTACCGTATGAATCAACTAAGGCAATCCCTTACAAATACGGTGCAACAATAGTTGAAAATGGAAAGGAAATTCCATTACCCTCCGTCGTGAACATTGCAGACATCAGTCGAGTAACACGGAGCGGTCGAATCTTCAACCGAGGGGTTGGAGAACTTAACAAGGAAAAGGAACTTCAGACAGAAGCTCCCGATCCCCCAGTCGGTCAATCCGGTAATCCCGACCTTTCAAAAAATAAGGATGAGATGCTGAAGCTCATCTAAAGGAGTGAATATAACATTGTTGATCGGCTATTACAGACTCCTTCAAAGATCTCAGTATTATCACTGTTACTCAGTTCAGAAGCCCACAGGGAGGCTCTACAGAAAGTCTTGGAGCAAGCCTTTGTGGGACAGGATGTAACAATCAGACAGTTCGATAGCATTGTCTCTAACATCACTTCCTGCAACAATTTTGGATTTAGTGATGAGGAATTACCTGAAGAGGGTCGCCGTCATAATATGGCACTCAATATCACAGTTAACTGCCAGGACGATGCTTTAGCCAGCGTACTGGTAGACACAGGGTCAGCCCTGAATGTTATGCCGAAGTCCACTTTGATGCAATTATCATTCAAGGGCCCTCCGATGAGAATCAGTGAGGTCGTCGTCAAAGCATTCAACGGATCTAGAAAAACAGTTATCGGCGAAGTTGATCTTCCCATAACTATCGGTCCTCACACTTTCCAAGTCACTTTCCAGGTCATGGACATCCGGGCAACGTACAGTTGTTTATTAGGAAGACCTTGGATACATCAGGCTGGAGCGGTTACTTCGACCCTCCACCAAAAGCTAAATTTAGTCCAGAACGGCCAACTTGTCACGGTTTGTGGGGAACAAGCCTTACTTGTGAGTAACTTGTCATCATCTGCTGGTATAGAACCCGAGGAGGTTATTGGAACTCAGTTCCAAGCACTATCGGTGAGCAAGGATAATCATTTCAAAGGAGGAACCTCGATTTCCTCATACAAAGATGCTATCAAAGCGGTTGAGAGTACCGATACGACAGGATGGGGGCAGCTTGTTGTCGCTCCCAGGATTTTCATCCAGGTACAAACGCGAGAGTGGCGCGGAAAAACAGAGTCGTCGGCCGTGTAAATTTATCCCAAGAGAGGGAAAGGGAACACCGCATAAACCTTAGGAAGAGGGAAAAGAATGGTCATCGCAACCATAACCTGGGTTCGGGAGTCGGTTACGCGAGGGGAAGGTGCTAGCACCCCACGCGTCCATCGTACTCGATGGGATCCACGCTTGTTGTCTATTCTAAGGGTGAGTTATACTATCATCTAGGGTTGTACTAAGACGGAGAGGGAAAGACAAAGACAGAATCGGTAGGACATCGACGTCCTAGGCCTACGTACCCCCCTTGTGCAATGGGGAATTCAGAGTCAACGTAGTTCGGACCAAGTTCTTTTTTGTGTTTTTTATGAGCAACGTTAAGTTCGCGTCCGGCAGTTAGGGTCGATGCCTGTTTGCGACTCAGACGGAAGGTAACGTGCCCTTTTTGAAAATAGCCTTTAAGTTGAAGGTCCCGAAGGACAAAAAGGTTTAAAGTTGGTTTGTATTTTTTAGGACAGAAGTGGCTTAAGTTAGTTCCTAAGCTGCATTGCACCAAAGTCTAGGGCACAGGGGCGAACACTTAACGCATCGTCCCAAGACAGGACGCTCGCTAAGCACTCTAGAAAGATGAGAGGAAGCCCCTCATTTCTCATTCCCCATACTTAAGGCTCGTGCGCAATACACCTTATTATTATTAAGTGTTTTAAAGAAATTTGAGATGAGAAGAGAGAAGACACAAGGGTAACTCTAAGGGGGGACTATAGATCCTAAAGTTATCATGCATGGGTGACCTACGGTTGGTGAGGTTTGACGACAACCTACATCCTAAAGGAAGAAGATAGGAGAGAAAAAGGTAAGGGTGACCATGGATACTTATCCATATCCTTAAAGAATTTACCTTAGTCCCTGCATAAAAGATTAGTACAGAATAGACATAAGTAAGAGAGATGAGGTGAATGGAAATCCAACAATGGCACACAATAGTAATTATAATTCAAACATGAATCAAAGAAACAAAGAACAGCCCCAAAGCAAATGGCACAAGTGCCTTTTCAAACAGATAATCATACAAAGTCAAAGATGCGCCTGCGAGAAAATCTCAAGTGAAAACAAATCAGATAATTAGAAAAACAACTCCTAAAATTCCCAAATTAAACATTAAGGTTCCTCAACAAGAGGTAAACAACATATCAAAAGTCCCTGCAAAAAATCAAGATATTAGTCATTCAATTAATCATGCAACAATCAGGTGGGAAGTAGGGTTTAGTGTGCCAGAAGGAAGGACAAAAATGTAATATGGAATGATTTTAAAAATGATGAAAAAATATTTTAATGTATTTTAGAATGTCAGTGAACAAATGCAAAAAGAACGGATAAAAAATATTTTATGATTGCAGAGAAATAAAATAAAGAAAATTAAGTATGCATGGTATATGAAATTCAAAAAGAAATTAGATTAAACAATTAATTTAAATGGTAAAAATAAAATTAAAATAAAGAATAAAATTTGTAAAAATTTTATCAATTAATAAAGATGATGTATGAATTTTATGATGATTTTCAGATGTAAAAAAACTATTTTTAATAATTAAAAATGAAAATGTAATAATTTAATAAAATGAAAATGAAGAAAATAGCATGGGGGTGCAACGAGTAACTAAAATGCATTATAAATGAGGGCTGGGCCAGAGAGTGGAGGCGCGAATAGTGAGCCCATACGTTAAGTCTGTCAACAAATAAAAAAAATAAAAAACCTGGGGGGTGTGATCAGTAAGGAAAATGAAAAGGAAATGAAATTGGGCTGACGAGTGGGGGGTGCGTATAGCAACCCAGCCCACTGAATTATCCAAAAAAAAACAAAAATCTGGGGAGCTTACCGTGCTCCCCTATGTGTCGTGCGTGTGGCTTTTTAATGCGGTGGCAGTCTATGGTTCGTTTGATCCATCCAGTGGTCCATGATTAGTCAAACAATATAAAAAGTAAACCAAATAAAAAAAGTGATTGGAGGAGCATGGTAATTGTCGTGGGGTAATGTGCACCTGATTAGTAATTAAAATCAGCAAAAAAAAATAAAAGGAAAAAATAGGTGGCGCAGTGGTAGCCCTCGGATCGTGACCATGGACTGTCACGATTGTCTCTCCTATCTCCAGCCACCCTGCCGGACTGAACACGTCGCCGCCGCCACCTTCGCCGGAGCCCTAGCTCCGGCCACCACCTGCAACTTAAATTTTTCCAGAAAATGCAAAGGGATATACCATTCTGGCCAGAATTTCGTCAGGTTCTGAAATATCCAATCAAAATTTGCAAAAGATCAGCACATATTGAGAATCGAAGGAAAGAAAGTTAGGGTTCAAAACTTTAAACTCATAATACAACCCATTCACACGTCAAAAATAAAAAATAAATAGATCAGAATTATCAGCAATAATCATAGATCATTATGCATATTCAAAAGTGGAGTTTTATGATCATGAAAAAAGTGACCAACCTGAAGCTATGCGCTCCTGATCCTTGCTTTTAGCTGCGAATGGTGGTTGGGTTTCGCTCTAGAGATCACCAGGAGAAGTTTTGTGGAAGAACTTTGAAGAAACTCCTTGTAGATCGTGAGTTTTGTTTAAATAAAGCTTTAGGGTTCAAATGCTCCAATCCTCCAAATATCACGTGTAACCCTCTCTAACCAGTGCATGGATGTGTTTAAATACTTAGGGTTATTTCATCTGATGAGGAATTGGGCTTGGGTAATCCATTGTTTAATGATTTTTGAATTATTTTGTTAAAATGCATTATGTGAATTACACCTTTCTCCTTGCATGGATACTTGAGAATTATTTGATGGATCGCCTTCATTTGGATTGCTAATCACACCATATTTAACTTGGGCCTTGAAACTTTTTTGATTCATGACTTTTGAATAACTTTGCATTTTTGAATAATGGAGGATAAATGAAGAAAAAACCATAGAACCATTTGATTAAAAGGCCTATAATGATCCTCAAGGAAGGTTCTTTGACATTAAAAAGTGACATGAAGCAATGGAATTGATTATAGGTCACTATGCCCAAAATTATGAAAATGGCATCATGAGAAACCCTAAAAACCACTTTGTCTTCTTTTGATCATAACTGGAGTTTCACAAATGCTATGGACACCCACTAGTACTTGTTGGAAAGAGGAGAAAAAGATATTCAACTTTCATGTTGGAGAAAAATTCATTTGAAGATTTCTTGATGATGAAAAGTCAAGTTGAATGCAGTGCAGGGACTTGCCAAAAAAGGAAACTTTTCATTATAGGTCACTTTCCAAATTTAGAAACTTTGCACCAACTCCTGATTCCTGACAAGTAGTATGAAACTTGACCCTTGGAGACCATATGAGGATGTGATACCTTGAAACCTTGGAGAGAAACTCAAAATTCCACAGTTGACTTCTCCTCTCACTGTTGGTTTTTATCCAATTCAACTGATTTTCAATCCATTGGCCAATTGAACTTCCCCTGAAACAAACGGATGGACAATCTTCCACCCCTAGGTATTTAGGGACTCAAGTAATATCATGGAATCAAGTCTTGCCCAAAAAATCAGAAATAAACTGACTTTATAGCAAACCCTAGTTGTGGTACCCTCAGTCTAGGAGAAAATAACACAGTCTCCAAATCCAAATTCCTCTGAATATGATGTGTATCCTTTCCAACAAAGATAAGATATGTCATTTGATGATGATAACAACCCAAGGAGCTTGCCCATTGGAGCAATAAACCCAAGAATCTCAAAACCATAATTCATGCACTGGTTAGGAGAGAGTGATCCACTTGAGATCCCTTGCCACTTGTGAACTCTTGATGATGTAGTATACCAGATAGGACTTTACCTTGACCCCATGCTAATGATATGCATACATGATAATGCAAAAAATGAAATGAAACATAAGCCAGTTAGTACTAAAGTAAGGAGGGCAAATTTTGGGGTGCAACAGCTGCCCCTATTCAATCGACTTGGTCCTGAAGGTATGATAGCGACGGCTCTCAGACATTCCAGGGTACACGGGGATTGAATACCGAAAAGAGCCCTGGAAATTTGCTTATGGTAAGAATAACGAGATAGAGTGTGCTGAAAAATAAGGAATATGCCCTCAACCATATCCACAAGGAAAAAACAAATACGACCTCAATCGTACCCAAAAGACGAATGCAACCTCAAAGGGAGACTGACCTCGATCACTCTGCCCACAAAGAAAATACGAATACGACCTCGATCGCACCCACAAAATGAAATACAACCTCAATTGCATCCACAAAGGAAGACTGACCTCAATCACTCTACCCACAAAGAAAATACGAATACGACCACGATCGCATCCACAAAACGAATACAACCTCAATGGTACCCTCAAAACGAAATACAACCTCAATTGTATCCGCAAAGGAAGACTGACCTCAATCACTCTACCCACAAAGAAAATACGAATACGACCTCGATCGCATCCACAAAACGAATACAACCTCAATTGTACCCTCAAATGAGGACTGTCCTCAATCACTCTACCCGCATAGAAAATACGAATACGACCTCGATCGCATCCACAAGACGAATACAACCTCAATTATACCCGCAAAGGAAGACTGACCTCAATCGCTCTACCCATAAAGGAAATACGAATACGACCTCAATCACACTCACAAAATGAATACAACCCCAATTGTACCTGCAAAGGAAGACTAACCTCAATCACTCTACCCACGAAGAAAAGACGAATACGACCTCGATCGCATCCACAAAATGAATACAACCTCAATTGTACCCGTAAAGGATAACCAACATAAATTGGACTTCACTGGGGATAACATGAAACAAGACTCACAAAAGAAAAATGCCAAGACGAGGCAAACAAAGACAAACTTCTAACGGACTCCTGGATCCACAGATAAGATGACTCCGTTGGGGAAAGGAGAAGTCTAAATAAAAGACTATGCCGGGGAGCACAAGTATGAGGAATACATCCCTCCAAAACCTCCTGAGTTATGACATCTCTGCTGGGAAAGAGAACTGGTAAAGAAATCACCAAACCTGGTTTATGCTTTGAATGCGAATGTTTGAATTTTGCCGTAATGCTCCGCACGAAGTGGAAATACTACGCGTTTTGAGGATGCAATCTAAATGCTTATTGTAGCGAGCGATTTTGGACGCGGTTCTTAAGCGCTGGTCACTCTCTGCGGTTGAGCTTAAAACTACAGGTCGATTAATTTTTTATCCTATTGTGAGCTGAATAAGGAAGGGAAATAGATGTCTCCAATTAACCCTGCTTGCATACTGAATTTAAACAGCGATCTGTTAGGTTACGGATGCTATCAATGTGGGGGGCCTTTGTACTGGTTATTCGTATTTCGCCAATACAGGTTCTTTCTTTCTTTTTTTCTAGGCAAAGGGTTTCTGGCGGGGAATAAGGATTAGGATGTTAGGACTGGTGCTTTTGAATTACTGCTTTTGATTGATGGGGATATGGGATTTGGGTTTTTTGTTGATTGCGCTCGCTAAGATCTTTTCTTTCGATCTTATGCCTACGTATTCCCGTTTACCGAAACAGGGAAATCAGAGCATTCGTAGTTCCTCCTATTCTAGGGGAGGAAATTGGTTTTTGGTGTCTTGTTCAAAGCCCAAGACGTGAAGCGAAAGGTGATTTGTATCTTGTTCAAAGCCCAAGATGTGAAGCTAAAAGGTCTATTTGTGTCTTGTTCAAAGCCCAAGACGTGAAGCTGAAAGACCTCGACTTTAGAGAGAATTTGTCATCTCTAAAGAGGGGGAAGAAGAATTACTTTAACTGGGATACGCGGATCCGAGCAATGCCATAATTTCCGAAGAAAGGGTTTTAACCTGAAGGAGAAGACTTTAACTCAGTGTAGAGCAATGCCATCTTTCCTTAGGAATTTCTCATGCTAAAAGAGGGACAGTGGCATGGATATAGATGATCCAGAGGCTTGCCACTTACAGCAATTAGATGAAGGAGTTGTTGATGTTTGTGTACTGTGAACATGGCACATCTTTGATGCTAAAAGATTGATTGGATCAACCAGTGGTTTTCTTATACGAAGCCTAAGAGGAGGCTAATTTCCGCTAGGAAAATCATTATACAAAGCCTAAGAGGAGGCTATTTTGTGTCTCGTACAAAGCCCGAGAGAGAGGCTAAAGGTTTTTGACCCAGTGGGGCATATCGTTATACAAAGCCTAAGAGGAGGCTAGAAAAGAGTTCGACTCTTGCTTAAGGGATTTATATCTCGTACGAGGCCCGAGATGGAGGCAAAAAAGGGGTGATTAACTCAACGAGGGAATCTTTTGTGTCTCATACAAAGCCTGAGAGAGAGAGGCGAAAAGGTTGTTTTGACTCCACTGGGGAGAATTTTGGTATCTCGTACGAAGCCCGAGATGGAGGCTATTGTAACTGTTTCAGTTGAGTGACAGATCCAATATACTGATTTAAAAGAGAAAATCAGTTCTTATATGAGCAACACTGTACTCAGGGATTTAATTTGAGGATCAGGGATATTTCCTTCTCTTTGAGGAAACGGGAAATCCAAAGGGTATTGAGACTGTCCGAGTCTGCGGGTTTCCTTCCTATTTAACGAAGGGTGCTTGAGAATGTCTTTGAGACTCAAGGAAGTTAGACTGTCCGTGTCTAGAGTTTTATCTTTGGTACTATGCTTTGAGAAACAGTAGTAGACTCTATGAAAGGACTGTTCTATGAGTATGACTAGGTTCTGTTCCTATACCTCTAGGAGGTCGTTGGGACAATTTGTACGAAGCCCAAGAGGAGGCTGGAAACTTTTAAGAAGCCGACGGGTCCTTGTACGAAGCCCAAGAGGAGGCTATCATTCCCGGAGGATGAGATCATCATACGAAGCCTAAGAGGAGGCTGTGAATACCTCTAAGAAGCCGTAGGGTCCTTGAATAATGCCCAAGAGGAGGCGGGGTTGCTTTTAGGAAGCCTGTAGGTCCTTGTATGATGCCCAAGAGGAGGCCGATGCTTTTAAGAAGCCCGTGGGTCCCAAACCAAAGAAAAGTTTAGGAAAACTCTTTTAGAGTTAAAACCACTGGTAAACGTGCGAGGTTTACTATCCAGTGACTTTAACTTTTAGAGAGAGTCCGAACCGTTCGGCGGTTTGAAGAAATTCAAGAGAAGTTTCACCGAGAATAATTCATCTCTAGGGGATAGAATTTCTTGACGATTCCTAAGGAGGACAGCCGAAGAGAAGACTGTATCTGGTGCTCCTATTGGGGATCTAGGCGTCTATTTCTATGAATAAATGAAACGGTGTCACCTAGTTCTAGACGTAGTTGCCGGGGAAACTCGAAATATCTATACTATTATTACACAGTAGATATGAGCTTATGAAAGGAGACTTACAGTGAGCAGCCCCACAATATAGTTTATAATATGAAAGCAGTAAATGAAAGCAATAACCACTTACTCGGTTGTAGAGCTTCCATGCTGTTTGGTTAGTTGTTCAACAAAGAAATATTGAAAACAACAGTATATTCAAAATCAAAGGAGAAAGTGCTTTGAAAAAGAAAGATTTGGGGCTTACAGCTCAAGGAGAGGCCCAGAGTTTTATCAGTGAGTGCATTGTTTGAATTTGTACAGCGGGACTTATACAAGTGACTGTGGCCCAAAAAATGGTTTTCTGTACAAAGGAATGGGTCTTACACTCTCTCAAGAGGCCCAAAAAGGTTTAAAGGAAAAAGAGTGGGGCTTATAACACGAGGGTAGGCCCAAATGACTTTTCGTTTAAAAATGGCGATCGCGCCGAGGTTTTCTTTTAACGCAGAGGGACTTATACAATAAGTGAGGCCCAAAATGTTTTGGTTAAAAGGGGGATTGGGTCTTACACTCTAATAGAGGCCCAAAAGTTTTGAATGGGTCTTATAGCTCGAGGAGAGGCCCAGATGTTTTTTGAAAAGGCGACGATCGCGCCGTTTGTTTTTTGACGGTATCGGGACTTATACAATAAGTGAGGCCCAGAGATGATTTGGTCAAAAAAAGATTGGGTCTTACACTCTAATAGAGGCCCAAAGTGTTTTGAAAATGATTTATGAGGGTTGAATTAATCCAAAACCCTAATTTGTTTTCAAAAAGTATTTAATTGAATAAAAATTTAATTAAAATGATCAAAAATTTTTTAACACATGGAAAACAAATTGTGATCTTGGATTAATGCTTCAAAAATTAAGTATTGACCTACAAAATAATTAGAAAGCATTAAAAGTTGCAAAATCAATGTAGAAAAAATATTTAAAATGCCAAAAACAATCAAAATATTAATTCTTTACAAAAATATCAATTATATGAAATAAATAATATTTTTGGGATTTTTTTGATAAAATAAAATATTTTAACATTTTTGTGAATTATTAAAAAAAGAATCAACTCAAAATCATTAAAACTCAGAGAGAAATTAATTTTTTAATCAATTAAACAAAATCACAAAATTCAAATATTCAAATATATGAAAATGGCGCCAAGAACAACACCAAGAACACGCGTGTTTTTTCAGTTTGCCCAGATTTGCATTTTCCATCCAATCTCACTGAATACGTAACTATAACATGCAATCCACATATCATTATGCTCGCCTCAACCTCACGATCAAGTCTATGTACTTTAATTTCATTTAAATTAAACATACAACAAGAAATCACGAAGAAACCTCAAGAACCCTAATTTCTGCATGAAGGCTAGGATTTTTGATACACGATTCAAACAATGCAATTAATTGAGGGAAAACATTCCATGCATGATTATGAACATATGGCCAAATTATTGTGCGAGGAAATATGCATAGATTGAGAGATGCCCAAGTTTAGGCTTACCTTCAAGTCGTGACAGCAAGAGCAGATGTGATTTTGAGTTGGAGGTGTTACAGACAAGTTGTGATGATCTGGACAGCTTCCCTACACCCTATGGATCGTGTTTGGATGGTTGGACTTGATTGAAATTGGCTGGATCAATTTGTGGTACCTCAGCTGCACTTTGATTGAAAATTTGAGCAACCAGCTGGTATTTTGAGATTTTGGTGTTCCAGATGTTATGTGAGTGTTTGATCAGCTCATATGTGATGTATGTGAGGTGTGTGAGTGATTGGTTTGATTGGAATTGCTCTCAAACTCAAAACCCAATAGCTACCTTGCTAAGAAAGGCATTTTTGCCAAGAGAAAGAGATTTTGAGGAAAGCATCTGTTAGATGGCTTTGGTGTACTCAAACTGACCACAATTGAGCTCTATTTATAGTAGAGCAAGTTTGTTTTGCAAGAAATAGTACATGGCAGCTGGTAAGTAGGTTTCCTCAATGTTGGCCAATGGAAATGAAAGTCTCCTCTAGCCATTGACTAGAGGTTAGGGCACAGAGCTTTGGTCCCCTTGGTCTTTGATAAGTATTGACTGATTTCAGATGAGAATGGCTCAGTCCATGCCACCTTGATGGTTCCATTGAATGCCTCATTCCAAATTTGAAGTCTTGTCCCTATTTTGGCCATTCTAGGTTCAACATACTATTCTTTGTTCCTTGGACCTTGGAGGCTTGGCTCAGTGATTGTCCCCTTTGGATTTAATCCTCTGAGGTGTCCAAGTGGATTGGAGCAATTGCAATTGGCTGATTTTGGCAAATCGAGCCAAAATGCAAATTCTGCCTTGCTTTGACAGATTTCAGCAAGGCAACTTGCCAATGTTGTATCTCATGGTGTAGGTTGAATTTGGCAATGTTCTTGGCCATTTTGGAAAGCTCTAACATGATACAACAACTGTTTGAACAAGTTTGGTTTTGATCTCTTTTGATTCCAAGTGAAAAATCCCCCTACATTTGGCAAAAAGTGAAGGCAAATCTGACTTAGTGAAAATTTCACTAAGTGTTGGAAAAAGTGACTTTTTCACTTTTCAGCCACTTTGATCATTCCATAACTCAAAATCCTTAATGAATTGGAATGACTTGTAGTTGAAGTTTTTGTAGGTGATAATGAGGGCTACAAATCCATCTTTGGATGAGAAAAAATGGCCTTGTGGTTTAGGAGTTATGGTCCTCCAAAGTTAGTACCTTTGCCACTTTATTTTTAACTTAGAAAAATTTCTAAGTTTTATGGTTACCCCTTTTACAAGTTATCTCACTTTTCTTGATTTTTCTTGATGAATGATGATTCAAATCATACATTAACATCATTTTAGGGTTAAAAATCCATTTTGGTGAAAAATCGCAAAAAGTCAAAGTTGACTTTTGTGCACAGTTGACTTTTTATCAGATGAATTCCAAACTGTGCAATTCTTCAGGAAATCATGTCCTTGACCTAAATCAAACTTGATGGACATGTTCCATGGGTGTCATAGGGTATATTCAATCATGTATTAGGGTTTGGGAGCATGTCCAGGTCAAAAGTCAAAGTTACAGTTGACTTTTCCCTTAAAACCCTAATTGTGGTGCAGATGAAAATGAAACTTGTTGCTCAAGCTTCTTGGATCAATCCATTGTTCCAAATGGATCAATATGGTGTATTAGAGACCCTCAAATCATTTCTTGAGGTCTTGGCTCATGGTTTGTCCCAAAAGTCAACTTAGGGGTGAATTAGGTCAAGAAACCCTAATTCATGATTTTTGATGAATGCATCCCTTGAGGCAAAATTGACTTGATGCATGGGTTCATGAGGTTCCATGAAGTATATTAGGTCATGTTTTGGATCATTGCCTTGTGCCCAGATGAAAATTTCCATCTGGAGGCCCTGGTCGACCAAAACCCTAATTTGGTGACACTGTCGATCTTGAGACTTGATCCACCTAGAAGGGAGCAGCCTTGTGCTTAATCCTTGAAGTGGGAGTCCTTTTTGATCCATTGTGGATGTTTGAGAGATTAGACAAGTTGAAGATCATGTCATTTCTTGATTGATCCTTTGTCTAAGCACTCAGAGAGGGCTTGAAACCCTAATTTTGATTGTATTGGATGCTCACCCATCTTTGGGGAGACTGATGAAGCATGATGGTTCATCTATATTGTGATGATGATTTTCACAATGATGGGAAATCTAAGTGGTCAAAATTTGGGGTATTACAGATGCCCCTATTTAATCTTCTTGGACCCGAAGGTATGAATGACGAAGGTATTCGAGCATTCGGGGTGCAAGAGGATTAAATATCGGAATATCCAAAATTTTGATGGTGGTTATGAATGGTAGCTTACGCATTCATCTTCTTTAGCTAAGCAATGATGCTTAGAAAAGGTAAACTTCCCCTCGATCCTGGTCTTCAGCCAAGGAACTGGTCTCAGTTTTCTTTTGAAATAAATTTGCCCTCGTTCTTGGTTTCCTACCAAGAACTGGTCTTAGTTTCTGATTTAAACTTCCCCTCGATCCTGGTTTCTTACCAAGGAACTGGTCTTAGTTTCTGATATAAACTTCCCCTCGATCCTGGTTTCCTACCAAGGAACTGGTCTTAGTTTCTTTTGTCAATAAACTATACTGACAAGGGACGCTATTCGTAGCGGCTTTCCTTCAAACTTCTCGCCGAATTTTCCTGGGGAGATGCCATTTGAGTGGAAAAAGTTTTGATGTCAAACTTCCTGGGGAACCCAGACGTCTGAGTTGTAGAGGTACACAAACTTCTCTGTTTTGGAGACGTCATTTGTCGATTCTACTGGGGAAAGCGAGTCTCTTGAGAGACTGTTTTCGTTTGGGGTTACATCATACTTTTCTCGGGATCTTCCCAGAGAAATGCCATATGATGGGATCCAATTTTGAGGTGCCGATGACCTTCTCATCAACGACTTTTTGGAGAAATACTGATGTACCGCCGAATCTCTGATCACGAGGCTTTCTCTGTGGATTTTCCTTAATCCGGGAAAGCAAGGATATCATCTTCAATGGCGAAGAGTGACATCTGTTGAAGGTTCTCTGATCTTTCAGAGGTTCAAGTTATCAAAGTGGCCAAGTGCCGACTCTGATCTAAAGATACACTGGTGGCGAGATTGTGCAGACGCAACACTTCCTGATGAGGAAAGAACTGACAAACTCGATTGAGAAAAGTGTTTATCACTAGGGGACAAGACCGACTCAAGTGATAGTGATGCAATGCGAAATGCGAACGCAAATAAAATGCATGAAGTATGTATGTTTATGCTGACAAAATAGACGCGACATACAGACTAATGGATGAACACAATTGGATACTCGGCCATCGCGGGGCGAAGAAGTACCGTTGATTCAAAATAGCAATTCCACCTTGCTTAGGAGAGATAGTCCACGTGGGGAGCTATGTTGATCGGGCTTAAGAGATGAGAACTCGGCCGAGGGTGTCAGACGAAACAAGGTCTCTGACACAGTTGATCCCTTCATTCAGGCGAACTGGTTTAGAAGGAGTACTTTGATTCTGCACTTTGAGGTTCAAACACCTTTGGAGAAGCGATCGAGATTCTTCTGATGTTCAACAGTCAAAAGAAATGTCATCCTTAATTTAAAAGCAGAAAAAGTTTTAACAAGTAAATTCATTTTTGTTTTATTTCAAGAATCGCTGATTAAGTTTAAACAACGTCGTTCTGTAAAGCTAAAGCAAGTTAAGAATTACAAACAAAAGCAAAAGGGCTCAAATTTTATTGATAGGATGGAGATCAGCCAAACGCGTGATTCCAAAGAGTATATACAAAGTTAGAAAATGGTAATTTACAGGGAAAAGGGCTACGTTGAAACATAACGACCACTATCCTTCTACCAACTTTGAATTCGGGGCATCCTGAGCTTCCGTCGAAGATGACCTTTGACTGGAGATTTCCTCCGACAGATGATGTTAACTACTGCTGCTGAGGGACTTGCCTCTGTTGAACATAGTTACTTGCCATTATCCCTAATTTTTGCCTGGATTGTACTATGAGATTTCCAATCCATCGGGATGATTCTTTTTTTTCATGTCTCTAACTTTTGCCTGGACCGCCCTTTCGGGTTTTCAATCCACCGAGACGTTTTTTTTTTTTAGTTTAGGCGAAGTATTTCTTGACTACATCAACATTCGTGGGGTAGGCAAATTCCTCTCCGTCCATGGTTGCAAGTCTCAAGGCGCCGCCTGAGAAAGCTTTCGTGACCACATATGGGCCATCATAATTCGGGGTCCATTTGCCCCGAGAGTCAGTGAGAAATGATTGTATCTTCTTGAGCACGAGGTCTCCTTTTCTGAAGACACGAGGTCGGACCTTTTTGTCAAACGCCCTCTTCATTCTTTGCTGATACAACTGACCATGGCATAGTGCCGTGATTCTCTTCTCTTCGATCAGGTTCAGTTCGTCGTGTCGACTTTGACACCATTCAGCTTCGGTGAGCTGAGCTTCCATCAATACCCTGATTGACGGGATCTCTACTTCTATGGGGAGCACTGCTTCCATGCCATATACTAGAGAGAAAGGGGTAGCCCCTGTTGAAGTGCGGACAGATGTGCGATAACCGTGAAGAGCAAAGGGTAGCATCTCGTGCCAATCTTTATAGGTTACAACCATCTTTTGAACGATCTTCTTGATGTTCTTGTTAGCCGCTTCTACCGCTCCGTTCATCTTGGGTCGGTAGGGAGATGAGTTATGGTGTTCGATCTTGAACTCTGCGCATAACTCTTTCATCATCTTATTGTTCAAGTTAGATCCATTATCAGTAATGATCTCGCTTGGAACACCATAACGGCAGATGATATTGTTTTTGATAAATCGGACCACCACTTGTCGGGTTGCATTGGCGAATGACGCTGCTTCGACCCACTTGGTGAAATAGTCAATGGCTACCAGGATGAACCGATGTCCGTTTGAAGCCTTGGGCTCAATCATACCAATCATATCGATTCCCCATATGGAAAATGGCCATGGGGAAGAAAGAACTTTGAGATGTGATGGCGGTACATGACTTTTGTCGGAGTATATCTGACACTTGTGACACCTCCTCATGTACTTGTAGCAGTCAGATTCCATTGTCAACCAATAGTACCCGGCCCTGAGAATTTTTCTCGCCATTGTGTGTCCGTTGGCATGAGTGCCAAAGGATCCTTCATGAATTTCTTTCATGAGCACGTCTGCTTCTGGTCTGTCGACGCATCGGAGCAAAACCATGTCAAAATTTCTCTTATAAAGAGTGTCACCGCTCAGGAAGAAGTTTCCAGCCAATCTTCTGAGGGTCTTCCTGTCTTTTCTGAGTGCCCCAGATGGGTACTCTTGTTTCTGAAGGAAGCATTTGATATCGTGATACCAAGGTCTGTCGTCTATGACTGCTTCAATCGCGAAGATGTAAGCGGGTCGTTCAAGGCGCATGATGTCGATCTTAGGTATGTCATTCCATCGACCTACATTAATCATGGAAGAGAGAGTGGCTAATGCGTCAGCCATGTGATTCTCATCACGAGGGATGTGATGAAACTCAACTCTGTTGAAGAAAGGTAACAACCTTCTTGCATAGTCTTTGTAAGGAATCAATCCTGATTGGTATGTGTTCCAATCTCCTTTTATCTGGTTAATAACCAATGCTGAATCGCCGTATACGTCCAAGTTTTTAATCCTTAAATCAATCGCTTCTTCGAGACCCATGATACATGCTTCGTATTCGGCCTCGTTGTTCGTACATTTGAACGTAAGTCTGGCAGTGAAAGGAATGTGGGAACCCTGAGGGGTAACAATGATTGCCCCAATTCCATTTCCATAATGATTGACTGCTCCGTCAAAGATAAGTCCCCACTGGGAACCTGGTTCTGGCCCTTCACTGGGTAGCGGTTCATCGCAATCTTTCATCTTTAGATACATGACATCTTCGTCTGGGAAGTCAAACCCGATTGATTCTTAATCGTCAATCGGTTGATGAGACAAATGATCGGCTAAAATACTTCCTTTAACGGCTTTCTGAGCATGGTACTCTATGTCATATTCTGATAGTAACATCTGCCAACGGGCAATCCTTCCCGTGAGAGCAGGTTTTTCGAAAACGTACTTGATTGGATCCATTTCGGAGATCAACCAAGTAGTATGATGAATCATGTACTGGCGAAGACATTTGGCTGCCCAAGCCAAAGCGCAACAAGTTTTCTCAAGCATTGTGTACCGAGTCTCGCAGTCGGTGAATTTCTTGCTTAGATAGTAAATGGCAGACTCTTTCCTTTTAGTTTCGTCTTGTTGGCCAAGTACACATCCCATTGAGTCCTCTAGGACTGTGAGGTAAATGATCAGTGGTCTTCCTTCCACTGGAGGTGATAGAATCAGAGGATTCAACAGATATTCCTTGATACTGTCGAAGGCGGTTTGGCAATCTTCTGACCAAACGCAATCCTGGTTCTTTTTCAATAACTTGAAAATCGGCGCACAAGTGGCGGTCATAGGAATATGAATCTGGAGATGTAGTTCAAACGTCCCAGGAATCCTCTGACTTGTTTTTCAATTTTCGGAGAAGGCATTTCTTGAATGGCCTTGACCTTGTCAAGATCAACTTCAATCCCTTTCTGGCTGACGATGAATCCTAGTAATTTCCCCGAACGGACACCGAAGGTGCACTTGTTGGGATTCAAGCGGAGCTTGAATTTTCTTAGTCGTTCGAACAATTTTGACAGATGTTCAACGTGCTCATCCTCTGTTCTTGATTTTGCAATCAAATCATCGACATACACCTCGATTTCTTTGTGTATCATGTCATGAAACAGAGTAGTCATGGCCCTTTGATAGGTTGCCCCGGCATTCTTCAAACCGAACGGCATTACCTTGTAACAAAAGGTACCCCATGGGGTAATGAACGAAGTTTTCTCCATGTCTTTCGGCGCCATTTTGATCTGGTTATAGCCCGAGAATCCATCCATGAAGGAGAATACTTTGAACTTTGATGTGCTGTCAATCAACATGTCAATGTGTGGTAAAGGAAAGTCGTCCTTTGGACTTGCCTTGTTTAGATCTCTATAATCAACACACATTCTGACCCTTCCGTCCTTTTTGGGAACGGGTACGATGTTGGCTAACCATTGAGGATATTCAGATGTAGCGAGGAAACCCGCGTCGATCTGTTTCTGTACCTCCTCTTGGATTTTGATGGCCATGTCCGGGTGAGTGCGTCTCAACCTTTGCTTTACTGGTGGACATTTCGATCTCAACGGTAAGTGATGTTCCACGATGCTGGTATCCAACCCTGGCATATCCTGATAGGACCAAGCGAACACATCGGGGAATTCTTTGAGAAGCTTTATCAAACCCTCTCTGGCAGTTGGACTGAGCAGTGCTCCGATCTTGATTTCTTTTCTCTCTTTTTCTGAACCCAAGTTTACCGTTTCCAACGGCTCTTTGTGAGGTTCAATGGACCTTTCCTCTTGTCTGAGTAGTCGGGAGATCTCTTCTGGAATTTTGTTGTCATTTTCTTCTTCAGCCTCGAATACCGGGAACTCAAAGTTGGAAGAAGGCATCGGATCGTATGTTTCAACGGGGTATAAAACAAGCAATCTGCATGACGTGATGATTCGTGTTTAGAAGAGATAGAGAAAATGCAAGTGTGTGCAGTGTATTTATTTTACTGCTTGTTTTTATTATTGAATGTTTTTTTTAGGATTACCATTTTCTGAAAAAGTAAAAAGAGAAAACAGCAATTAATGCGGAAATTACAGAACGACGTTATTTTATTAATGAACAAGTCGACTCTTGAAACTACAACCCTATAAAACAAAACTCTGTCGCTTTGGGCGAAGCGAAGAGGGAAAATTTACAGAAAGCGAGCCCTATCAAAACATCTGTTTCACCTGGGCAGGGTGAAAGGTTAAAAGATGGCAATTACTTTGACTGACGAACGACCCTCGGAACCTCAACGGCAACCCATTGGCGGCGAACTCCTCGGTGAATCACAAAGTCTGGCACCTTCCTTGATTTTTCTTCAGAAATGACGCTGATTTTTGGTGGAGTAGGATCATTGGAATCTGTCTCCCAGGCAGAATTGTCGTAGGAGGATTCCTCTGTTGCATTTTGCATAGCATTGGTGCTCTCAGCTGCATCTCCCCATCCAGTTGACTGGATATCTTCGAGCCTGATACGAGTGCTTTCGGGAGCGGTGTACTTGACCATAAAGTCGTATTTTCCACTTGGTTCTCCCAGAGTGTCCCAAATTTCTTTGGAACTGGAGGAGTCATCTCTCTCAATGACGTTGACCTCAGGAAAAGCATAGTTGATGAATTCTAGTCCTGCAAACGTTGCGAATTCATCTTCATGTTGAGTAGTTTCCGAATGACCTGAGTGTTGATCCCATGACATGGCGGGGACACAGGTATTCTGTTCAATGATGCTCAGCTGAGTTTCATTACTCGGCTGACTTTCTTGCCCCAAGTTTCCTGGGTAAGGCTGCCACATTGGCAGACCATCCATCGGGCCATAGTAATTGTGATCAAAGTTTTCTTTCATCGGAGTGTCATCCTCTAATGAATTTGGCGGAGCACGGCATCCTTTCGGATCACAATCTCCGTAGATCGTTTCGACATCTGATCTTGGTATAAATCTCAGACTTTCTGTAGGAAAGCAAAAAGGCATAGGCACCTCTTCCTGAGACATATAGCCGTCCTTATTAAGATAGGACTTCCATTCTTCATCCGTGTCAGAGGGATCTTCCTCATTGATAGCATGAACTGTCTGAGACGCTGGGTGAAGAAAACCTCCACTGTGGAAGAAGTTTTGAAGGGGATGAAGACTTTCATCGTTGACAGCTGTCTGAGTACAGGTTGCAGAAAAACCAAGACCCTTCTTTGTTTTATTGTCAATAGGAATAACAAGCCGTCCCCATCCTTTTGTATCGGTACTCTCGACCGCTTTGATAGCATCTTTGTATGAAGAAATTGAAGTTCCTTCTTCGGATTGATCGTTCTTGCTCACCGATAGTGCTTGGAACTGAGTTCCAATAACCTCTTCGGGTTCTAAGCAAACAGATGATGATAGGTTACTCATAAGCAAGGCTTGTTCCCCACAAACCGTGACAAGTTGATCGTTCTTGACGAACTTTAGCTTTTGGTGGAGGGTTGAAGTAACCGCTCCAGCCTGATGTATCCAAGGTCTTCCTAATAAATAATTGTATGTTGCCCGGATGTCCATGACCTGGAAAGTGATTTGGAAAGTGTGAGGACCAATAGTTATGGGAAGATCAACTTCGCCGATAACTGTTTTTCTGGACCCGTCGAATGCTTTGACGACGACCTCGCTGACTCTCATCGGAGGGCCCTTGAATGATAATTGCATCAAAGTGGACTTCGGCATAACATTCAGGGCTAACCTTGTGTCTACCAGTATGTTGGCTAAAGCATCCCCTGGCAGTTAACTGTAATGTTGAGCGCCATGTTATGACGGCGACCCTCTTCAGGTAATTCTTCATCACTAAATCCCAAATTATTGCAGGAAGTGATGTTAGAGACAATGCTATCGAACTGTCTGATTGTTACATCCTGTTCCATAAAGGCTTGCTCCAAGACTTTCTGTAGAGCCTCCCTGTGGGCTTCTGAACTGAGTAACAGTGATAATACTGAGATCTTTGAAGGAGTCTGTAACAGTTGATCAACAATGTTATATTCACTCCTTTGGATGAGCTTTAGCATCTCATCTTTGTCTTTTGAAAAGTCGGGATTACCAGATTGACTGACTGGTGGATCAGGAATTTCTGCCTGAAGTTCCTTTTCTTTGTTGGATTCTCCAACCCCTCGGTTGAAGATTCGACCACTCCGTGTTACACGACTGATGTCTGCAATATTCACGACGGAGGGTAATGGAATTTCCTTTCCATTCTCGATTATTATTGCACCGTATTTGTAAGGGATTGCCTTAGCTGATTCATACGATAGTGGCCCCGGTAGATAGATGACTATGGGAACCTTCTGATTTTTCTGACCGTCATAAGTAATCTCGATCCGTTCCCGGTTGGGAATTCTAGATTCGTCAAGTAGAGGAATGATGGCAAAGACATCCCTGATCTGGTGGTGACCAGAGATCGTGACAACATCCTCAACTTGATCGGCAAGGTAGTTCGGCGACCAAATGATAGGTCCAGAACCTGGATATGGACGAATTTCTCCATGATCGACCTGACCCTGAAGAGCTGCTCTCACAAGGTAACGCCCTTGGTTACTTTCCGAACAGATGCTACAACTATCATAGTTGTGTGGTGGCACCTGGCCACGCCCACTTTGAATACAATGTAACCTCACTAGGTTACCTTCCATTGATCGGACATCCTGACTTTGACGACGAGTAGGATTCCTGTTATTGATACTAATTTGCTGAGTATCTTCATCCATGTAGATTGGCATCCACCAGTGATTTAACAAGTGCTGAAGTGCCTCCTGGACAAGGGTACAACCTCGATCGTTTTCGCAACCCGCTTTACAGTTTTGGTAATCATGTGATATTAAGAATACGAGTCGGACCTGCTCAGCATGTAACTCTACCAGGTTGGTATTCATTACGCGGATATCGAAGATCTGAACCATGTTGATTTGATAGGAGTTCCTATCATGGTAGTCTTGGATCCATCCAAGATCCATCTGACGCTGGAGGGCCTCTTGTATAAAAGAGCATCCCTGTTTGTTTACCGAGCAAATCAGACAGGATCTGTAATCGTGCCGCGGAAGATTATGATACTGGCTTTGCCTTGAGTGCATCGCCACCAAGTTGACATTCATCGCACGGATGTCGTGGTTTTGAATGATGTTGGAATTCATGTAAACCATGTTAACTCCACGAACTCGGTGCTCTTGGATCCATCCAAGATCCATTTGTTCCTGTAGAGCTGCTTGCACTACAGAACATCCATGGTTATCTTTAGAGCAGATATTACACTGGTGATAGTTATGAGGTGGCACATGGCCATATCCACTCTGTCTACAATGCATCTTGACCAGATTGGTCCCCAATAAGAGTACATCGTGAATTTGATAGACATTGTTAGTCTCTTTCTCAATCAGATTGACTGCAGCTTTCTCGTGTTGAGGCAGCGGGTTCGTGAGAACATTAGGGTTCGTATCTTTGAAAGATAAGAGCCCGCTCCTAACAAGCTTTTGCACGTCGGATTTGAAATTGAGGCAAGTCTCAATGTTATGCCCTGATCCTCCTTGATGATAAGGGCATGTTTGATCCACCTTAAACCAGAAAGGAGGATTTTCCGGAACTGAAAGGGGAGACTTAGTCTGGATGTGCCCCTTGGCTAGCAGTAACGGAAACAGTTCTGCGTACGTTACAGGTATAGGATCAAATCCTGATGGCCGTGTTGTACGGTTGTTGTTATATGGAGGGCGAGCCTGCTGAAGAGGCTGTTGTGTCCTTTGTTGGTCAGGCTGGCTCTGCGCAACCTGAGGTTGATACATAGGAACAGGCGCGGGGCCGATAGCAGGAGTAACAGCTGCTACTGGCTGATAACGTCGCCTTTGCTTTCCGAGAGAGATATTCCCAATATCTTGCTCTTTTTTCTTAGGGAGAACACTACCATATTTTTTAGTACCGTTCGTCGATCCAGTGTCTTTTACCAAACGTCATTCTCGGACGGCTTCCTCAAGACGTACACCCATGCCGACCATTTCGGTGAAATCACTGGGTGCGCTGGCAACCATTCGGTCATAGTAAAACGAGCTTAAGGTCTTTAAGAAGATCTTTGTCATCTCTTTTTCCTCAAGAGGTGGACAAATTTGAGCGGCAATTTCACGCCACCTTTGAGCATACTCCTTAAAGGTTTCCTTTTCCTTTTGCGACATTGATCTGAGTTGATCTCTGTCGGGTGCCATGTCCAAATTGTATTTGTATTGTTGGACGAAGGTAGTACCAAGACCTCTGAATGTGCTGATCGTAGTATGGTTTAAACCCATGTACCATTTGAGTGCGGCACCGGTTAAACTATCCTGGAAGTAGTGAATCAGCAGGTCCTGATTCTCCGTCTGAGCTGACATCCGCCGAGCGTACATCACCAGATGGCTCTAAGGGCAAGAGTTACCCTTGTATTTTTCAAAGTCGGGCACTTGGAATTTGTGCGGGACTTTTACATTTGGGACCAAGCAGAGGTCTGCGGCGTCCTTTCCAAATAGATCCTGACCGCGAATGGCTTGCAGCTCTTTCTGCATTTCCAGGAACTGTTCCTGGAATTCCTCCATTTTGTCAAACATAGTTTCCTTCTTACCAGAAGGCGTTGGTGGAATCTGTCCTTCCGGGACAGTGTGCACCACAGGGGGTGGTATCGTGACTACGACAGTAAGTCTTGGTGCTTCCCGAAGTTTGTAACCTTCAGGAGTCTTCAGTATGCCCCTGGCATCTTCGCTTTCCCGAAGTTTGTAATCTTCAGGCCCAGCGGCTTCTGTTGCGATTCCCTGATCTTCAGTGATCGGCGGAACATATCCTTCCGGGATATAGTTAACAGGCATGCCCCAAGGATGATCTTTCGGTATCTGATACCTAGGATCATACTTTTCTATGATGGGCGTTGAGGTGATCTCTGAGATCACAGTTCTTTGTAGCTGAGCTTCTGCCATGGCTTGCATGTCGTTACGAAGCTTTCTCATATCCTCTCTCAGAGTGTCGATCTCTTCTTTCAACTCTCTGTTTTCTTCCTCAAGATCATCCATCTTTTTCTGACGATTGGCCCGAGTATTATACGAATGAGACAGTTTGACTCTAGAATCGAGACACAAACGTGAGATTCGTAGGTAAGGAGAATACGCGATGTGAGAATAATGAATGCAATGATTATATTAATTGTTGTTTGGTTTAATCAAAATAAACTTCGACAATTAGATTGCAAATATCAAACAGTGGGGAAACCCTTTTTTATTGAATTCCAAAGGATTACAGAAATGGAAATACAGTAGATTACAAAGTGCAGAAACAGAAACCTAAACTAATGGGTCCCGAGTCCTCTCTGAGGAGAAACCGAGTGTTGATTCTGGCATCTTCCTTTTCTTTGACCGGGGCGCTTGGGCCGTTGTTGGGTTGTCATTCCTTTGCCAAGTGAAAGGAGTGAGCAAATTCCTTTGGTCATCTTGATTCTCTACAGCGTGCTGCTCCAAAATCTCAATCAAAGCATCTTTCTCTTTCAATAATGGCTGTATTTGGATGCACTCTACGTTGAGGGTGCGGTACTTGTTCTTCCAAGATCTTCTTTCCTTTTGAACTTTGTTGAGAGTAACCTGAAGCCTTTCAATTTCCGTCATGAAGTACATGACAACTTCCCTCGGCGGAAGAATTCCGTAACGAGGATAAGGCATCTTTAGCTTGAGAGCTCTAGTTTGTACCCAATGGAGATAAGGCTCCACCGAGACACAGTCCGGTTTTCCCAGAGACTCTCGTCCTTTCTTATGAACATGTTTCCAAGCTTGCACTATTTCCATCTTTAGTGCTCTGTCGTTTTCTCCTTCTTTGAAGAAAAGACCTTCCAGATGAACATCCAGTGGGATGTGTCGCATCTGGTATCCAAATTGACGAAGAACTAATATCGGATTATAGTCGATTCCTCCTTTAGTCCCTATGAGGGGTACGCTGGGGAAGTTTCCACAACGGTCAATGATTCTGATTCCCTCATAAATCCTATTACACCAATCTATATCAGAATTGGTGAGGGACATGATCTTCTGCGACCAACGTAAGACACTCTTGCAATCCCAAAAAGCAGCGAACTTAGGCAAGTGACAGATAAACCACTTGTAAAACAAAGGTACACAGCATGTGATCTCCCCTCCGCTGTACAAATTTCCTAAGTGTACAGAATGATACGCATCTGCGAGCAAAGTCGGCACAGGGTTTCCAATGAGAAAAACCTTAATAGCGTTGATATCGACGAAGTTATTGATGTTGGGAAACAAAAATAACCCGTAGGTGAGCAAGACAAAGATGCTTTCAAAAGCAGTCCCGTTCCCTATACTAGCGAAGTACAGAGCTTTCTTTGTCAAGAACTGGGCTGGCAAACCTTGGATGCCACCCTTAGTGGTCATGTGAGTCCTGACCTCAGACTCATCCAAATAAATTGCTCTTGCAATAGTCTGATTCTTTGGAATTTCTTCCAGTCCAGAAAATGGAGCTCGATCAGTGATATGTAAATCAGCCAGATGAGAGTACTCCTCCAGCGTTGGTGCCAGCTGGTAATCCCGGAATGTGAAACAATGATAAACCGGATCGTAGAACTGAATGAGCGCATCCATGATTCCCTTAATCACATGGACTTTTAACAGTGGTAGCAAACCGCCGTGCTTGGCTCTGAAAGCCTCTGGGTTAACGATCATCCTCGCTAACTTTCTCAAATCCCCTAGTTTTGGAACCTTGAAGGTATACTGGTGAGTTCTCCTTCTACCGAAATCCATTAGCGTAATCTTTTTCTCTGATATTTGCAATCACAGTCTTAGTTTAATTTTGAAAAACAGAGAGACTAGAAGAGAAATTTTTTTGAATGTTTTAATGTTTTATTAAATGGATGCATGAATGCAGCACACAAAACATAGAAAAAACATGGGGTCAAAGGGTCGTTGTCATGAAGTCAAGGCTCTACCCATCCCCAAAGGTTTATACTAGGGTGATTTTTGTACCTGTACTCATTATCATCAGCTCCTCCCAGGAAGGCAGACAACAAGCGGATCGCCAGCGAGTTGTGTGCAATCTTAGAGTAAGTGCTATTCACCGAGAATAGATCACCAGCCTTAAATGAGGGTAGTATCGCGTAACAGCTATTTCCGATAGCTTCCGCACTACGAAAAAGGTTGGCTTTTCTTAAGTGTATACTCATTCTGTCCAATACGGCATCACCCGCATTCCCATTAGCAGAAAAATAAACATGTATAACAATTAGGAAAAGCAGTATATATATATTTGTCCTAATCATCCTAGACTTATAAAGCTATGAATCTTAAATTCCTGACAGAAATGGGTTCCCCGGCGGAAGCCCCAATCTGTGGTTCCCTGCCTAAGAGATGGACCAGCATAGGTCAATCTTTCTCTTCGGTAGAGTTCCCATTTTCCGTGGAAAACGGGGATGATGCCCTAAGGCAGAAAGATCTTGGCAATGACTCCCCAGCAGAGTCGCCATTTTCAAAGAAAACAGAAACAGAAAGAAAGATCGGCCCCACGGTGGGCGCCACTTTTCTGTGGCGAGCGATTTTGGACGCGGTTCTTAAGCGCTGGTCGCTCTCTGCGGTTGAGCTTAAAACTACAGGTCGATTAATTTTTTATCCTATTGTGAGCTGAATAAGGAAGGGAAATAGATGTCTCCAATTAACCCTGCTTGCATACTGAATTTAAACAGCGGTCTGTTAGGTTACGGATGTTATCAATGTGGGGGGGCCTTTGTACTGGTTATTCGTGTTTCGCCAATACAGGTTCTTTCTTTCTTTTTTTCTAGGCAAAGGGTTTCTGGCGGGGAATAAGGATTAGGATGTTAGGACTGGTGCTTTTGAATTACTGCTTTTGATTGATGGGGATATGGGATTTGGGTTTTTTGTTGATTGCGCTCGCTAAGATCTTTTCTTTCGATCTTATGCCTACGTATTCCCGTTTACCGAAACAGGGAAATCAGAGCATTCGTAGTTCCTCCTATTCTAGGGGAGGAAATTGGTTTTTGGTGTCTTGTTCAAAGCCCAAGACGTGAAGCGAAAGGTGATTTGTATCTTGTTCAAAGCCCAAGATGTGAAGCTAAAAGGTCTATTTGTGTCTTGTTCAAAGCCCAAGACGTGAAGCTGAAAGACCTCGACTTTAGAGAGAATTTGTCATCTCTAAAGAGGGGGAAGAAGAATTACTTTAACTGGGATACGCGGATCCGAGCAATGCCATAATTTCCGAAGAAAGGGTTTTAACCTGAAGGAGAAGACTTTAACTCAGTGTAGAGCAATGCCATCTTTCCTTAGGAATTTCTCATGCTAAAAGAGGGACAGTGGCATGGATATAGATGATCCAGAGGCTTGCTGCTTACAGCAATTAGATGAAGGAGTTGTTGATGTTTGTGTACTGTGAACATGGCACAGCTTTGATGCTAAAAGATTGATTGGATCAACCAGTGGTTTTCTTATATGAAGCCTAAGAGGAGGCTAATTTTCGCTAGGAAAATCATTATACAAAGCCTAAGAGGAGGCTATTTTGTGTCTCGTACAAAGCCCGAGAGAGAGGCTAAAGGTTTTTGACCTAGTGGGGCATATCGTTATACAAAGCCTAAGAGGAGGCTAGAAAAGAGTTCGACTCTTGCTTAAGGGATTTATATCTCGTACGAGGCCCGAGATGGAGGCAAAAAAGGGGTGATTGACTCAACGAGGGAATCTTTTGTGTCTCATACGAAGCCTGAGAGAGAGGCGAAAAGGTTGTTTTGACTCCACTGGGGAGAATTTTGGTATCTCGTACGAAGCCCGAGATGGAGGCTATTGTAACTGTTTCAGTTGAGTGACAGATCCAATATACTGATTTAAAAGAGAAAATCAGTTCTTATATGAGCAACACTGTACTCAGGGATTTAATTTGAGGATCAGGGATATTTCCTTCTCTTTGAGGAAACGGGAAATCCAAAGGGTACTGAGACTGTCCGAGTTTGCGGGTTTCCTTCCTATTTAACGAAGGGTGCTTGAGAATGTCTTTGAGACTCAAGGAAGTTAGACTGTCCGTGTCTAGAGTTTTATCTTTGGTACTATGCTTTGAGAAACAGTAGTAGACTCTATGAAAGGACTGTTCTATGAGGATGACTAGGTTCTGTTCCTATACCTCTAGGAGGTCGTCGGGACAATTTGTACAAAGCCCAAGAGGAGGCTGGAAACTTTTAAGAAGCCAACGGGTCCTTGTACGAAGCCCAAGAGGAGGCTATCATTCCCGGAGGAAGATATCGTTATACGAAGCCTAAGAGGAGGCTGTGAATACTTCTAAGAAGCCGTAGGGTCCTTGAATAATGCCCAAGAGGAGGCGGGGTTGCTTTTAGGAAGTCTGTAGGTCCTTGTATGATGCCCAAGAGGAGGCCGATGCTTTTAAGAAGCCCGTGGGTCCCAAACCAAAGAAAAGTTCAGGAAAACTCTTTTAGAGTTAAAACCACTGGTAAACGTGCGAGGTTTACTATCCAGTGACTTTAACTTTTAGAGAGAGTCCGAACCGTTCGGCGCTTTGAAGAAATTCAAGAGAAGTTTCACCGAGAATAATTCATCTCTGGGGGATAGAATTTCTTGACGATTCCTAAGGAGGACAGCCGAAGAGAAGACTGTATCTGGTGCTCCTATTGGGGATCTAGGCGTCTATTTCTACGAATAAATGAAACGGCGTCACCTAGTTCTAGACGTAGTTGCCGGGGAAACTCGAAATATCTATACTATTATTACACAGTAGATATGAGCTTATGAAAGGAGACTTACAGTGAGCAGCCCCACAATACAGTTTATAATATGAAAGCAGTAAATGAAAGCGATAACCACTTACTCGGTTGTAGAGCTTCCATGATGTTTGGTTAGTTGTTCAACAAAGAAAGATTGAAAACAATAGTATATTCAAAATCAAAGGAGAAAGTGCTTTGAAAAAGAAAGATTTGGGGCTTACAGCTCAAGGAGAGGCCCAGAGTTTTATCAGTGAGTGCACTGTTTGAATTTGTACAGCGGGACTTATACAAGTGACTGTGGCCCAAAAAATGGTTTTCTGTACAAAGGGATGGGTCTTACACTCTCTCAAGAGACCCAAAAAGGTTTAAAGGAAAAAGAGTGGGGCTTATAACACGAGGGTAAGCCCAAATGACTTTTCGTTTAAAAATGGCGATCGCGCCGAGGTTTTCTTTTAACGCAGAGGGACTTATACAATAAGTGAGGCCCAAAATGTTTTGGTTAAAAGGGGGATTGGGACTTACACTCTAATAGAGGCCCAAAAGTTTTGAATGAGTCTTATAGCTCGAGGAGAGGCCCATATGTTTTTTGAAAAGGCGACGATCGCGCCGTTTGTTTTTTGACGGTATCGGGACTTATACAATAAGTGAGGCTCAAAGATGATTTGGTCAAAAAAAGATTGGATCTTACACTCTAATAGAGGCCCAAAGTGTTTTGAAAATGATTTATGAGGGTTGAATTAATCCAAAACCCTAATTTGTTTTCAAAAAGTATTTAATTGAATAAAAATTCAATTAAAATGATCAAAAATTGTTTAACATATGGAAAACAAATTGTGATCTTGGATTAATGCTTCAAAAATTAAGTATTGACCTACAAAATAATTAGAAAGCGTTAAAAGTTGCAAAATCAATGTAGAAAAAATATTTAAAATGCCAAAAACAATCAAAATATTAATTCTTTACAAAAATATCAATTATATGAAATAAATAATATTTTTGGGATTTTTTTGATAAAATAAAATATTTTAACATTTTTGTGAATTATTAAAAAAAGAATCAACTCAAAATCATTAAAACTCAGAGAGAAATTAATTTTTGAATCAATTAAACAAAATCACAAAATTCAAATATTCAAATATATGAAAATGGCGCCTAGAACAACACCAAGAACACGCGCGTTTTTTCAGTTTGCCCAGATTTGCATTTTCCATCCAATCTCACTGAATACGTAATTATAACATGCAATCCACATATCATTATGCTCGCCTCAACCTCACGATCATGTCTATGTACTTTAATTTTATTTAAATTAAACATACAACAAGAAATCACGAAGAAACCTCAAGAACCCTAATTTCTGCATGAAGGCTAGGATTTTTGATACACGATTCAAACAATGCAATTAATTGAGGGAAAACATTCCATGCATGATTATGAACATATGGCCAAATTATTGTGCGAGGAAATATGCATAGATTGAGAGATGCCCAAGTTTAGGCTTACCTTCAAGTCGTGACAGCAAGAGCAGATGTGATTTTGAGTTGGAGGTGTTACAGACAAGTTGTGATGATCTGGACAGCTTCCCTACACCCTATGGATCGTGTTTGGATGGTTGGACTTGATTGAAATTGGCTGGATCAATTTGTGGTACCTCAGCTGCACTTTGATTGAAAATTTGAGCAACCAGCTGGTGATTTTGAGATTTTGGTGTTCCAGATGTTATGTGAGTGTTTGATCAGCTCATATGTGATGTATGTGAGGTGTGTGAGTGATTGGTTTGATTGGAATTGCTCTCAAACTCAAAACCCGATAGCTACCTTGCTAAGAAAGACATTTTTGCCAAGAGAAAGAGATTTTGAGGAAAGCATCTGTTAGATGGCTTTGGTGTACTCAAACTGACCACAATTGAGCTCTATTTATAGTAGAGCAAGTTTGTTTTGCAAGGAATAGTACATGGCAGCTGGTAAGTAGGTTTCCTCAATGTTGGCCAATGGAAATGAAAGTCTCCTCTAGCCATTGACTAGAGGTTAGGGCACAGAGTTTTGGTCCCCTTGGTCTTGGATAAGTCTTGACTGATTTCAGATGAGAATGGCTCAGTCCATGCCACCTTGATGGTTCCATTGAATGCCTCATTCCAAATTTGAAGTCTTGTCCCTATTTTGGCCATTCTAGGTTCAACATGCTATTCTTTGTTCCTTGGACCTTGGAGGCTTGGCTCAGTGATTGTCCCCTTTGGATTCAATCCTCTGAGGTGTCCAAGTGGATTGGAGCAATTGCAATTGGCTGATTTTGGCAAATCGAGCCAAAATGCAAATTCTGCCTTGCTTTGACAGATTTCAGCAAGGCAACTTGCCAATGTTGTATCTCATGGTGTAGGTTGAATTTGGCAATGTTCTTGGCCATTTTGGAAAGCTCTAACATGATACAACAACTGTTTGAACAAGTTTGGTTTTGATCTCTTTTGATTCCAAGTGAAAAATCCCCCTACATTTGGCAAAAAGTGAAGGCAAATCTGACTTAGTGAAAATTTCACTAAGTGTTGGAAAAAGTGACTTTTTCACTTTTCAGCCACTTTGATCATTCCATAACTCAAAATCCTTAATGAATTGGAATGACTTGTAGTTGAAGTTTTTGTAGGTGATAATGAGGGCTACAAATCCATCTTTGGATGAGAAAAAATGGCCTTGTGGTTTAGGAGTTATGGTCCTCCAAAGTTAGTACCTTTGCCACTTTATTTTTAACTTAGAAAAATTTCTAAGTTTTATGGTTACCCCTTTTACAAGTTATCTCACTTTTCTTGATTTTTCTTGATGAATGATGATTCAAATCATACATTAACATCATTTTAGGGTTAAAAATCCATTTTGGTGAAAAATCGCAAAAAGTCAAAGTTGACTTTTGTGCACAGTTGACTTTTTATCAGATGAATTCCAAACTGTGCAATTCTTCAGGAAATCATGTCCTTGACCTAAATCAAACTTGATGGACATGTTCCATGGGTGTCATAGGGTATATTCAATCATGTATTAGGGTTTGGGAGCATGTCCAGGTCAAAAGTCAAAGTTACAGTTGACTTTTCCCTTAAAACCCTAATTGTGGTGCAGATGAAAATGAAACTTGTTGCTCAAGCTTCTTGGATCAATCCATTGTTCCAAATGGATCAATATGGTGTATTAGAGACCCTCAAATCATTTCTTGAGGTCTTGGCTCATGGTTTGTCCCAAAAGTCAACTTAGGGGTGAATTAGGTCAAGAAACCCTAATTCATGATTTTTGATGAATGCATCCCTTGAGGCAAAATTGACTTGATGCATGGGTTCATGAGGTTCCATGAAGTATATTAGGTCATGTTTTGGATCATTGCCTTGTGCCCAGATGAAAATTTCCATCTGGAGGCCCTGGTCGACCAAAACCCTAATTTGGTGACACTGTCGATCTTGAGACTTGATCCACCTAGAAGGGAGCAGCCTTGTGCTTAATCCTTGAAGTGGGAGTCCTTTTTGATCCATTGTGGATGTTTGAGAGATTAGACAAGTTGAAGATCATGTCATTTCTTGATTGATCCTTTGTCTAAGCACTCAGAGAGGGCTTGAAACCCTAATTTTGATTGTATTGGATGCTCACCCATCTTTGGGGAGACTGATGAAGCATGATGGTTCATCTATATTGTGATGATGATTTTCACAATGATGGGAAATCTAAGTGGTCAAAATTTGGGGTATTACACTTATGATATGCAAAAGGGGTCCCTCCAGCAAAATAAATGCTGGAGAGAAAAGATCCATTCAGCTGGGGATGACAAAAATAAATTGCCCTCTGAATCTAGGAACTCTGATGAGAAGGGTCATACTGATCGACTCCTTGGATCAACAACTTCTGCTGGGGATGAAATCCCAAAAGAACTGTCGGGGCTACACCTGTCCTTTACTGAAGGTAACATCCAAAACCTGCGATTTCTCCTCTGCTAGGGGAGTTGAGAATGGACGCCAATAACGGTACCGGAAGTCTGTTACTGAAGATTGCTAATATCCAATTGAGCTCAGAACCTGCTGGGGGATGCCAGCCCATAATATCATCCTGCTTGGGGAAAATAGTCCATAATACCATCCTACTTGGGGAAAATAGTCCATAATACCATCCTGCTTGGGGATACTGCTGAACTTAGCCTGCTGAAGGGGAGGATGCCCTTGCTCCCTTCTTGCTGGGGATTAGAATATGACATTGTTGGTGAAAGTGCGCTTCCTGACTGGATGGGGGAAGTGAACACCCTGATTCTGTGGGGAAATGACGTCTTGATCCGGAGAAAATACTTTCCAAGCCTTTTGCTGGGGGAAGTCTGCTCTGTTGAGGAAAGTTTGTCCTGCTGGGGAAGGAGCAATCTCAATGCTGGGGAGAGCCAACTGCTGGGGGTGTACAATTTGTTGCCCTGCAACCTGACCTGTCTTTATGGTCATAAGCGGCTATTTGAACTTTTCATCTCAAGAGGATTTTACAGAAGATCGGGCGTTCGCACTGCCCCAGGGTCTTCAAACTCTTGGAGAAATTTATCATATCTCGACATAACTGCCCCAGTCTTCATAATCCATGACGTACATTACCTCGAAAAGGGATCATAATGACTTGACAATACTCTGCTTTAGCATATTGAACCTTGAGGAGATGTTTTCAATTAACCATTTTCAGGAGTGGACGATCTCCCACGCTCTAGAGGTGGCCTGCCCCACTATGGGCTCTGAAGTGACTTTGCCCCTGATCCTAGAATGAATGCCCCAGAATAACTGAATTTTGGAGAGTTTTCTCGACGTGACTGCCCCAGATTGGCTGCGACTTACTGAGGAGAGCCCGCTCTATACTGAGTCTCTTGGCAGCATGCCCCTTGATATGATTGTCCTTCAGAATTTCCAAGCATCCCAACTTGGCAGGATCAAGCTTCTTGACTGACTTTCACTGTGTAAGCTGCATTGGTGCTTAGGCACATATATGCAAACAGAAAATGTTTATTATGAGAATGACAATTCTAATGCAACACTCGTGTTAACCTTGAAGTTTTTATTGAAAATGTGTCGCCAAGCCTTGTGAACAAATCACTTGCTAGGATGCGACCTTGATTTTTGAATGGCAAAACAATGCGCACATGCAATACCAACAAATCTTATTAGCACAACTCATAGGAGTCAGGAATGCCATCCTGTTGAATTACGTTTTCGGAATAAACCCTGTTTCAATTAGGACTTTTAAGGGTTGTAACGTGGTCTGGTTCACGGTTTCAGAAAAAAGGATTTATGGCTCGAAATTTATCGGTGCCCACCCACTCTCCGTGATGTTCTCCAGTCCTATGTTTAGTTAATCTGACACAAACGCTCATCTCTCAAAAGGTTTATGATCTTTAAGGAACCCATGCAACTAATGGCTTGGCACCTAAGGGAGTTTTGGAATGACGGTCACCCCTTTTTATCTTTTGTGTCTGTAATCACACGAATTTGTTCTTATCGAGAATTTTCTTTTGTAATCCTTTTCGCCTTTTGCTTTTTCTTTCTTTTGCTTTTTGATCCCTAATTTTTGCCTGGACTGACTCTTTTGAGTTTTTTCGATTTTTAAATCCAGCGGGATACCCTAAATTTTGCCTATGTCGCTTCGACTTAGCGGGCTTTTTTCTTTTCTTTCTTTTTATATCCCTCTTTTGAACAAAGCGTGTGACACTGGTTGTCTTACTTGCTTGACAGGGTTGTAACTGCCTCACTCCTTAGTTGTTGATGGATGACCATCGTGGTTTCGCATCTCTTGTTGGTGGGAAGAAGGTAATGGATCCTCAGACGCACACTCTCCTTGAAATTTGAACGCTCAGTCAAACTAACTGATGCCTACCCTGCCCCCGGGTTAATTATGAGGGTTTTTTCATACGAAGGAAACTCCTACTTCAAGGCTCAAAGGGGTTAACGAGGGTCTATCTCCCTTATATCTCTAGTGTTTAGGGGTTTGAAACAATGCCTGTACATCCTCAACAGGGTTCTATCCAAAAGCGTACCATTAGAAACCTGCGTTCTTATTTCGTCATCCTCCCTCAAGAGTTCTAAACAAAGAAAATTGGTATTGCAGTGCATAAAAACATTTAAGAGTGAATACGAATGGATTACTTCAAGGAAAACATACTCATTGCATTAATATCGTCATAAAAAAACAAACAAGTCTTGCATACATACGATGCTTTAACAAGAAATGAAAAACTACAAATGAAAATGCAAGTAAAGAAGCTGAAGATTGCCATTGCTGAGGAAGCTTAATTCTGTCTGGACGTACTTGCAGACTGAGTGTTCATTTGAGAAAGGAGGCTTCCATTGATGTACATGTCATCTTCAGTGAATACAATGATCTCTGAGTCTACCAGGTCTTGCACCTTGTGCTTGAATACATTACACTCATCAATTGCGTGCCCAAACGTTCCCGAGTGGAACTCGCACCTAGCAGTCATGTCATAATCCGGAGGAATAGGGTACGGTACTGGCGCGGTACCCCTTGTTTGAATCAGAGACTTCTTGAGTAGATGCGTAAACAGCTGACTATAAGGGATTGGAATAGGATCAATTGTCCTCTTGGGCCCTCTTGGTCTTGGTTGCCCCTGTTGCTGATAATTCTGCTGTCGATGCTGATTTGGGCGCCTCACCTGCGCTTGCTCTTTCCCTTCCACATTTGGCTGAGGCACAAATAAAGGTTGCTGACGTAAAACTTCTGTAGCAAAAGGCTGTGGAGAAAGTCCATGGTATGAGGTAGATCCTGCAAAGAGGGGAGGAGCCTTCACTTCTTCAGCAACAATTGGGGTAACATCACCTTGTACATTCACGCCGCCCGATGTGAACTCAATTGCCCCTGCGTCAATCAAATCCTGGACTCGGTGCTTAAATCCCTACATTCCTCCACAGTATGCCCTGGTGCCCCAGAATGGAAATCACAATGGGCTCTTGCATCATATCCTGGTGGAGGATTACCAGTGAGAGGAGCCAAAGTCCTTTTCCGTACCAGTTGAAACTGAAGGAGATACGGAAATAGCTGAGAATATGGTATAGGGAGCGGATGAAAAACTCTTTCAGACTTCTTCTGCCCCTGTGTACACTTTTTGCCTTTGGGCTTCTCTTGGGAGCCAAGACCTAGCTGCTGCTGGGAAAGTTCTGGAACTTCCGCTTGTGGAAGAGACTCACGAGGTGATCCATGATTTAAATCAAATTCCAAAGAGATGGGAGGAGTAAGGATCCCTGTTGTGGAAGCGGCCACAGGACTGTCTTCCTTCTTCAACACTATTTTCAAAATTTCTATGACCAAACCCATCTGAGTCTTCATCTGACTGATCTCTTCCCTCAGCATCCTCTGCTCCTGGAGCATGTCTTCCCTAAATTGACTCATCTGAATCTTCAGTTCACTCAACTCAGCTTGAACTCGTTCCATGATCAACTCTGCAATTATGAGATTATAATAAGATAAGAATACCGGAGATAAACACCTGTCATGCAAAATGGTTATGGAAAATGATTATGAATATGCAAATGCAAATGGACGTGTTCGAAAATTCACAGGGCGATCCACCCCTTG
Source organism: Lathyrus tuberosus (assembly GCA_022829125.1). NCBI lineage: Eukaryota > Viridiplantae > Streptophyta > Magnoliopsida > Fabales > Fabaceae > Lathyrus > Lathyrus tuberosus. Next base: position 5,458,836 of record JALAZF010000126.1, read on the forward strand.
ATTCTGATTTAATAACAAGGTGTAATGGAACTTCTGCTCATAAGAAAACCAGAGAAAAGCCAAATGTCAACAATCACAAATCCGAGATAACAAGTCTGAATATAAAAACCATAGGTCCCAACCAACAAGCCTGGTAGTGATCCAAATATAATAAAAGAGAACAGAAAACTATGGCATGTCATCAAAGTTTACAAGTGTTAATCCTCCCCATCCACTATGTTTTCTTCACCAGTCTTGAATTTCCTCGAACAGCTTTCTGGTGTCGAGATGCTTGGGTCTCTGAATTAGTCCTTGAATGAGAAGGTCTCTCCTGTGTATGATCCCATCCAAATATCTGCAATGTAATTCCCAAGCGTCTTCTCCAGAAACACCCTCCATGCTAGGCCCCTCATGTCTAGATCTCTTCACTTTAGCTTGGACCTTCAGTTCTTCTATGGAGGCTATGGCTTAATTAAGTCGACCCTCGACTACTTGTCTCTTGAATATCCCTGATAAGATCTCAACGTCTTTCTTCTTGAGCGTCGACTTCAACTGATCAATCTTAGCTATGTAGTCGTCTTCCTTTCTCTTATTCTCAGCCATGGCAGTTTCTTGGTGATCATTGAACCTGTGAATCTTCAACAAGGCATTGCCTAATTCCTCCTCCTTGGACCTGATAACGCTACTGATACCATCCAAAGCTTGTTTCATTCTTTCTCTGGATGTGACCATGTCAGCAAGCTCTCTTTCTGCTTTAGCAAGAAGCTCTGTCTTCAACTTGGCGGTATGAACAGCTTCACCCCGCTCATGCTTCCACTGATAAATCTCTCTCTTTAGCTTACTATTCTCTTCCCGCAACCTTTCCTTTTCAGCCCATAATTTGTCATACTTCTCTATCTCAGCCGTGGTAGGAGGCTCGATCACCAAAGGATACAAAGGTGGTTCCACCGGGAAGGGAAGAAGCTCCTCTTCTGCTCTCTTCTTGATCCACTCTTTATAGGGAGGAAAAGCCTGGTTATTACATTTCCCAAATGACATTTTACCCTTCTTCGTCACCTGTTTCCAAGCATTCACAACTTTCCTTATCAACCCTTGATCCTCAATACCATTGAAGAACAAGGACTCACGAACATCTCGCTCTTCGGGTGGACTCTTCAAAGGATAGCCAAACTGTCTGATAGCTAGGGAGGGATTATAGTTAATTCCACCTTTCCTCCCTATCAAGGGAACATTAGGGAATTCTCCGCATTTGCAAATAATCTCCATCCCTAGCAAGTCACGATTAATCCAAGCAATGTTGCCAGCAGTCAAGCCCATAACCCTCTTTGACCACTTCAGAGAATCTTTTGTATCAACGAAAGCGCCAGATTCAGGGAGACGACTCAAAAACCAAGTAGCTAAAAGCGGTGCACAGCAACTTACAGTTTTCCCATGCCTATTCTCATTCTTATAGTGAACTGAATGGTACACATCACCTAGTAAGGTAGGCATAGGATTCTTCGAAATAAAGATTCTGACGGCATGCATATCCACCAGATCAGGAATATTCGGAAACAAAACAATCCCATAGATACACATAGCTAGGATAGCTTGGAAAGCAGTCCAGTTCTTCTCTTTGACATGTATGCAGGCTTGACCAAATAAGAACTTCAACAAGAAACCCTTAACCCCTTGCTTTTCTTCAACATTACTGTTCAGGACGGATTCACTAATATGAAGAGCCACAACCATTTCTTTCATACCGGGGTGTTCCTTAGAAAATAAAACTATATCATGACTGATAGGAATTCCCAAAATAAATGAGAATTCCTCCAACGTTGGAGCCAAGATGTAGTCCGGGAAAGTGAAGCAACACAGAGACGGGTCGTAAAACTAAAGAAGTGTGTGAATGACATCCTTCTCATACTGGGAGATATTATAGACAAATTTCAGAAGTCTTCCATACCTTCCACTGAACTCTGTACGAACTCCAGAACCAGCCATATTAATCAATTTGTGAATCAGTGTCAAAGTCGACTCTGGGAATGAATAGGCGACAGTCTTCTTTCTCTGAACATCCATACTGAAGTACCCTCAGAAAACCGGAATCAAGAGTAAGATGCAAGCCCTGAAAAATGTCAAACACGTCAGAATGCAAGAAAAATGATATGCTCATGCAAACATGGGGTCAAGGCATACTGTTGGATGTGCTGTGCTGTTAGCAGAACGAGAAACCAGAAAACCAGAACTCTGAACCACTGAGGAACCCAAATAATCAGACATTGATGAGAAATCCAGAAAATCAGGTAGGTTGAAAGTCTCGGTTACCTGCAAACCTGCAAACGCCCATCCCCTCTCACATGTGGGTACTAGGATGTTCAGTATCCCGGGCTCTCAGGTCGAGAAATGATGATACGTTCACCATTTCTGGTTTGGCATCATCATCAATCGAGGAGGCCTCAACTGATTCTCCAAAGCGGAAGGTCCTCATCTTTGGCACTGAGGTCGAGAAACAATAGTACATTCATCCCTCGGGGTACAGTACTAAAGTCAATCGAGGAGTGCCTCCACTGATTCTCTTCAAAACGTAGGGGCCATCCTATGCAAGTTCCAAAGTGGGCCCTTGGGTGCGAATGGGTTTGCCACAGGATGTGGTCTGCCACTGTCACCACTAAAGAGGGATGTTTCCACTAAGGTCCTCAATGATCGGTCACCAGAGTCGACAGCTTTCTAGATCAACACCCCAACATACGCAAGACACACACGTTAGAATGCATCCCAAGATAGCCTCGTCTGGTTGTGAATTTCGTGAACACACAAACGTACCAAGCGGGCACGTAGGTCCCACTACTTTCCACTCTAGTCCTAGGGTATTCTCAAGCCTTGGTATTGGGCTTAGCTCTCGGTCCCACCCAACCTGCAAAACAAAGACAGCCAGCACAGCACAGCAGCATGACAGTAATAAAAAATGAAATGCAGAAAATGCGGTAAAAATAAAAATAAAAATAAAATACAACACATAAAGCAAATCAAAACAAAATACCCAAAGAGAACAAAGACAAGCAAGCGTTAGGATTGACTCGCTTAGGGATGGACCAGCGTAGGTCAACCAGAATCCCTAGCAGAGTCGCCAGCTGTCGCTCCCAGGATTTTCATCCAGGTACAAACGCGAGAGTGGCGCGGAAAATCAGAGTCGCCAGCCGTGTAAATTTATCCCAAGAGAGGGAAAGGGAACACCGCATAAACCTTAGGAAGAGGGAAAGGAATGGTCATCGCAACCATAACCTGGGTTCGGGAGTCGGTTACGCGAGGGGAAGGTGCTAGCACCCCACGCGTCCATCGTACTCTATGGGATCCACGCTTGTTGTCTATTCTAAGGGTGAGTTATACTATCATCTAGGGCTGTACTAAGACGGAGAGGGAAAGACAAAGACAGACTCGGTAGGACGTCGACGTCCTAGGCCTACGTACCCCCCTTGTGCAATGGGGAATTCAGAGTCAACATAGTACGGACCAAGTTCTTTTTTGTGTTTTTTATGAGCGACGTTAAGTTCGCGTCTGGCAGTTAGGGTCGATGCCTGTTTGCGACTCAGACGGAAGGTAACGTGCCCTTTTTGAAAATAGCCTTTAAGTTGAAGGTCCCGAAGGACAAAAAGGTTTGAAGTTGGTTTGTATTTTAGGACAGAAGTGGCTTAAGTTAGTTCCTAAGCTGCATTGCACCAAAGTCTAGGGCACAAGGGCGAACACTTAACGCATCGTCCCAAGACAGGACGTTCGCTAAGCACTCTAGAAAGATGAGAGGAAGCCCCTCATTTCTCATTCCCCATACTTAAGGCTTGTGCACAATACACCTTATTATTATTAAGTGTTTTAAAGAAATTTGAGATGAGAAGAGAGAAGACACAAGGGTAACTCTAAGGGGGGACTATAGATCCTAAAGTTATCATGCATGGGTGACCTACGGTTAGTGAGGTTTGACGACAACCTACATCCTAAAGGAAGAAGATAGGAGAGAAAAAGGTAAGGGTGGCCATGGATACTTATCCATACCCTTAAAGAATTTACCTTAGTCCCTGCATAAAAGATTAGTACAGAATAGACATAAGTAAGAGAGATGAGGTGAATGAAAATCCAACAATGGCACACAATAGTAATTATAATCCAAACATGAAACAAAGAAACAAAGAACAGCCCCAAAGCAAATGGCACAAGTGCCTTTTCAAACAGATAATCATACAAAGTCAAAGATGCGCCTGCGAGAAAATCTCAAGTGAAAACAAATCAGATAATTAGAAAAACAACTCCTAAAATTCCCAAATTAAACATTAAGGTTCCTCAACCAGAGGCAAACAACATATCAAAAGTCCCTGCAAAAAATCAAGATATTAGTCATTCAATTAATCATGCAACAATCAGGTGGGAAGTAGGGTTTAGCGTGCCAGAAGGAAGGACAAAAATGTAATATGGAATGATTTTAAAAATGATGAAAAAATATTTTAATGTATTTTAGAATGTCAGTGAACAAATGCAAAAAGAACGGATAAAAAATATTTTATGATTGCAGAGAAATAAAATAAAGAAAATTAAGTATGCATGGTATATGAAATTCAAAAAGAAATTAGATTAAACAATTAATTTAAATGGTAAAAATAAAATAAAAATAAAGAATAAAATTTGTAAAAATATTATCAATTAATAAAGATGATGTATGAATTTTATGATGATTTTCAGATGTAAAAAAACTATTTTTAATAATTAAAAATGAAAATGTAATAATTTAATAAAATGAAAATGAAGAAAATAGCATGGGGGTGCAACGAGTAACTAAAATGCATTATAAATGAGGGTTGGGCCAGAGAGTGGGGGCGCGAATAGTGAGCCCATACGTTAAGTCTGTCAACAAATAAAAAAAATAAAAAACCTGGGGGGTGTGATCAGTAAGGAAAATGAAAAGGAAATGAAATTGGGCTGACGAGTGGGGGGTGCGTATAGCAACCCAGCCCACTGAATTATCCAAAAAAAAACAAAAATCTGGGGAGCTTACCGTGCTCCCCCCATGTGCCGTGCGTGTGGCTTTTTAATGCGGTGGAAGTCTATGGTTCGTTTGATCCATCCAGTGGTCCATGATTAGTCAAACAATATAAAAAGTAAACCAAATAAAAAAAGTGATTGGAGGAGCATGGTAATTGTCGTGGGGTAATGTGCACCTGATTAGTAATTAAAATCAGCAAAAAAAATAAAAGGAAAAAATAGGTGGCGCAGTGGTAGCCCTCGGATCGTGACCATGGACGGTCACGATTGTCTCTCCTACCTCCAGCCACCCTGCCGGACTGAACACGTCGCCGCCGCCACCTTCGCCGGAGCCCTAGCTCCGCCCACCACCTGCAACTTAAATTTTTCCAGAAAATGCAAAGGGATATACCATTCTGGCCAGAATTTCGTTAGGTTCTCAAATATCCAATCAAAATTTGCAAAAGATCAGCACATAATGAGAATCGAAGGAAAGAAAGTTAGGGTTCAAAACTTTAAACTCATAATACAACCCATTCACACGTCAAAAATCAAAAATAAATAGATCAGAATTATCAGCAACAATCATAGATCATTATGCATATTCAAAAGTGGAGTTTTATGATCATGAAAAAAGTGACCAACCTGAAGTTATGCGCTCCTGATCCTTGCTTTTAGCTGCGAATGGTGGTTGGGTTTCGCTCTAGAGATCACCAGGAGAAGTTTTGTGGAAGAACTTTGAAGAAACTCCTTGTAGATCGTGAGTTTTGTTGAAATAAAGCTTTAGGGTTCAAATGCTCCAATCCTCTTCAATAACACGTGTAACCCTCTCTAACCAGTGCATGGATGTGTTTAAATACTTAGGGTTATTTCATCTGATGAGGAATTGGGCTTGGGTAATCCATTGTTTAATGATTTTTGAATTATTTTGTTAATATGCATTATGTGAATTACACCTTTCTCCTTGCATGGATACTTGAGAATTATTTGATGGATCACCTTCATTTGGATTGCTAATCACACCATATTTAACTTGGGCCTTGAAACTTTTTTGATTCATGACTTTTGAATAACTTGGCATTTTTGAATAATGGAGGATAAATGAAGAAAAAACCATAGAACCATTTGATTAAAAGGCCTATAATGATCCTCAAGGAAGGTTCTTTGACATTAAAAAGTGACATGAAGCAATGGAATTGATTATAGGTCACTATGCCCAAAATTATGAAAATGGCATCATGAGAAACCCTAAAAACCACTTTGCCTTCTTTTGATCATAACTGGAGTTTCACAAATGCTATGGAGACCCACTAGTACTTGTTGGAAAGAGGAGAAAAAGATATTCAACTTTCATGTTGGAGAAAAATTCATTTAAAGCTTTATTTATGATGAAAAGTCAAGTTGAATTCAATGTAGGGACTTGCCAAAAAAGGAAACTTTTCATTATAGGTCACTTTCCAAATTTAGAAACTTTGCACCAACTCCTGATTCCTGACAAGTAGTATGAAAATTGACCCTTGGAGACCATATGAGGATGTGAGACCTTGAAACCTTGGAGAGAAACTCAAAATTCCACAGTTGACTTCTCCTCTCACTGTTGGTTTTTATCCAATTCAACTGATTTTCAATCCATTGGCCAATTGAACTTCCCCTGAAACAAACGGATGGACAATCTTCCACCCCTAGGTATTTAGGGACTCAAGGAATATCATGGAATCAAGTCTTTCCCAAAAAATCAGAAATAAACTGACTTTATAGCAAACCCTAGTTGTGGTACCCTCAGTCTAGGAGGAAATAACACAGTCTCCAAATCCAAATTCCTCTGAATATGATGTGTATCCTCTCCAACAAAGATAAGATATGTCATTTGATGATGATAACAACCCAAGGAGATTGCCCATTGGAGCAATAAACCCAAGAATATCAAAACCCTAATTCATGCACTGGTTAGGAGAGAGTGATCCACTTGAGATCCCTTGCCACTTGTGAACTCTTGATGATGTAGTAGACCAGATAGGACTTTACCTTGACCCCATGCTAATGATATGCATACATGATAATGCAAAAAATGAAATGAAACATAAGCCAGTTAGTACTAAAGTAAGGAGGGCAAATTTTGGGGTGCAACACTTGTCATTCCCACTGACAATAAAACAAAGAAGGGTCTTGGTTTTTCTGCAACCTGTACCCGGACAGCTGCCAGCGATGAAAGTCTTCATCCCCTTCAAAACTTATTCCACAGTGGAGGTTTCCTTCACCCAGTGTCTCAGACAGTTCATGCTATCAACGAGGAAGATCCCTCTGACATGGATGAAGAGTGGAAGTCCTACCTTAACAAGGACGGTTATATGTCTCAGGAAGAGGTGCCTATGCCTTTTTGCTTTCCTACAGAGTGTCCGAGATTTATACCCAGGTCAGACGTCGAAATGATATACGGGAATTGTGATCCGGAAGGATGCCGTGCTCCGCCAAATTCATTAGAGGAAGACACTCCGATGAAAGACAATTTTGACTACGCCTACTATGGCCCGATGGATGGCCTGCCGATGTGGCAACCTTATCCAGGAAACTTGGGGCAAGAAAGTCAGCCGAGTAATGAAACTCAGTTGAGCATCATTGAACAGAATACCTGTGTCCCCACCATGTCATGGGATCAATACTCAGGTCATTCAGAAACTACTCAACATGAAGATGAATTTGCAACGTTTGCAGGACTTGAGTTCATCAACTATGCTTTTCCCGAGGTCAACTTCATCGAGAGAGATGACTCCTCCAGTTCCAGAGAAGTTTGGGACACTTTGGGACAACCAAGTGGAAAATACGACTATATGGTCAAGTACACTGCGCCCGAAAGCTCTCGTGTCAAGCTCGAAGATATCCAGCCAACTGGATGGGGAGATACACCTGAGAGCACCAATGTTATGCAAAATGCAACTGAGGAATTCTCCTACGACAATTCTGCCTGGGAGACAGATTCCAATGATCCCGCTCCACCAGAAATCAGCGTTATTTCTGAAGACAAATCAAGGAAGGTACCAGACTTTGTGATTCACCGAGGAGTTCGCCGCCAATGGGTTGCCGTCGAGGTTCCGAAGATCGTTCATCAGTCAAAGTAATTGCCATCTTTAACCTTTCACCCTGCCCAGGTGAAACAGATGTTTTGATAGGGCTCGCTTTCTGTAAATTTTCCCTCTTCGCTTCGCCCAAAGCGACAGAGTTATGTTTTATAGGGCTGTAGTTTCAAGGATCGACTTGTTCATTAATAAAATAACGTCGTTCTGTAATTTCCGCATTATTTGCTGTTTCCTCTTTTTGCTTTTTTCAGAAAATGGTAATCCTAAAAAACAATTCAAAAATAAAAACAAGCAGTAAAATAAAACACTGCACACACTTGCATTTTCCTCTATCTTTTCTAAACACGAATCATCACGTCATGCAGATTGCTTATTTTAAACCCAATTGAAACATACAATCCGATGCCTTCTCCCAACTTTGAGTTCCCAGTATTCGAGGCTGAAGAAGAAGTTGACAACGAAATTCCAGAAGAGATCTCCCGACTACTCAGACAAGAGGAAAGGTCTATTGAACCTCACAAAGAGCCGTTGGAAACGGTAAACTTGGGTTCAGAAAAAGAGAGAAAAGAAATCAGGATTGGGGCACTGCTCAGTTCAAATGCCAAAGAGAGTTTGATAAAGCTTCTCAAAGAATTTCCCGATGTATTCACTTGGTCCTATCAGGATATGCCAGGATTGGATATCAGCATCGTGGAACATCACTTACCGTTGAGATCGGAATGTCCGCCAGTAAAACAAAGGTTGAGACGAACTCACTCGGACATGGCCATCAAAATCAAAGAGGAGGTACAGAAACAGATTGACGCGGGTTTCCTCGCCACATCTGAATATCCTCAATGGTTAGCCAACATCGTACCCGTTCCCAAAAAGGACGGAAAGGTCAGAATGTGTGTTGATTACAGAGATCTGAACAAGGCAAGTCCAAAGGACGACTTTCCTTTACCACACATTGACATGCTAGTAGACAGCACAGCAAAGTTCAAAATTTTCTCCTTCATGGATGGATTCTCGGGCTATAACCAGATCAAAATGGCGCCTAAAGACATGGAGAAAACTTCGTTCATTACCCCATGGGGCACCTTTTGTTACAAGGTAATGCCGTTTAGTTTAAAGAACGCCTGGGCAACCTATCAAAGGGCCATGACTACTCTGTTTCATGACATGATACACAAAGAAATTGAAGTGTATGTCGATGATATGATTGCAAAATCAAAAACAGAGAGTGAGCACGTTGAACATTTGTCAAAATTGTTTGAACGTCTAAGAAAATTCAAGCTCCTCTTGAATCCCAACAAGTGCACCTTCGGTGTCCGTTCAGGGAAACTACTAGGGTTCATCGTCAGCCAGAAAGGGATTGAAGTTGATCCTGACAAGGTCAAGGCCATTCAAGAAATGCCTTCTCCGAAAACAAGTCAGAGGATTCCTGGGACGTTTTAACTACATCTCCAGGTTCATATTCCTTATGACTGCCACTTGTGCGCCAATCTTCAAATTACTGAAAAAGAACCAGGACTGCGTTTGGTCAGAAGATTGCCAAACCGCCTTCGACAGTATCAAGGAATATCTGTTGAATCCTCTGATTCTATCACCTCCAGTGGAAGAAAGACCACTGATTATTTACCTCACAGTCCTAGAGGACTCAATGGGATGTGTTCTTAGCCAACAAGACGAAACTAAACGGAAAGAGTCTGCCATTTACTATCTGAGCAAGAAATTCACCGACTGCGAAACTCGATACACGATGCTCGAGAAAACTTGTTGTGCTTTGGCTTGGGCAGCCAAACGTCTTCGCCAGTACATGATTTTCCACACCACTTGGTTGATCTTAGAAATGGATCCAATCAAGTATGTATTTGAAAAACCTGCTCTCACGGGAAGGATTGCCCGTTGGCAGATGTTGCTATCAGAATATGACATAGAGTATCACGCTCAGAAAGCCGTTAAGGGAAGTATTTTAGCCGATCATTTGGCTCACCAACCGATTGACGATCAAGAATCAATCGGGTTTGACTTCTCAGGCGAAGATGTCATGTATCTAAAAATGAAAGACTGCGATGAACCATTACCCAGTGAAGGACCAGAACCAGGTTCCCAATGGGGACTAATCTTTGACGGAGCAGTTAATCATTATGGAAACAGAATTGGGGCAATCATTATTACCCCTCAAGGTACCCACATTCCTTTCACTGCCAGACTTACGTTCAAATGTACGAACAACGAGGCCGAATACGAAGCTTGTATCTTGGGTCTTGAAGAAGCAATTGATTTAAGGATAAAAAACTTGGACGTATACGGCGACTCAGCCCTGGTTATCAATCAGCTAAAAGGATATTGGAACACATACCAATCAGGATTGATTCCTTACAAAGACTACGCAAGAAGGTTGCTACCTTTCTTCAACAGAGTTGAGTTTCATCATATCCCTCGTGAGGAGAATCACATGGCTGATGCTTTAGCCACTCTCTCTTCCATGATTAGCGTAGGTCGATGGAATGACTTACCTAAGATTGACATAATGCGTCTTGAACGGCCCGCTTACGTCTTCACGATCGAAGCAGTCATAGATGACAAACCTTGGTATCACGATATCAAATGCTTCCTTCAGAAACAAGAGTACCCATCTGGGGCACTCAGAAAAGATAGAAAAACCCTCAGAAGATTGGCTGGAAACTTCTTCCTGAGCGGTGACACTCTCTATAAGAGAAATTTTGACATGGTCTTGCTCCGATGCATAGACAGACTAGAAGCAGAAATGCTGATGAAAGAAATTCATGAAGGGTCCTTTGGCACTCATGCCAACGGACACACAATGGCAAGAAAAATCCTAAGAGCAGGGTACTATTGGTTGACTATGGAATCCGACTGCTACAAGTACATGAGGAGGTGTCACAAGTGTCAGATATACTCCGACAAAATTCATGTACCGCCATCACATCTCAAAGTTCTTTCTTCCCCATGGCCATTTTCCATATGGGGAATCGATATGATTGGTATGATTGAGCCCAAGGCTTCAAACGGACATCGGTTCATCCTGGTAGCCATTGACTATTTCACCAAGTGGGTCGAACATCTGTTCGTACTTCAACAGGGGCAACCCCTTTCTCTCTAGTATATGGCATGAAGGCAATTCTCCCCATAGAAGTAGAGATCCCATCAATCCGGGTATTGATGGAAGCTAAGCTTTCCGAAGCTGAATGGTGTCAAAGTCGACACGACGAATTAAACCTGATCGAAGAGAAGCGAATCACGACACTATGCCACGGTCGTTTGTATCAACAGAGAATGAAGAGGGCGTTTGACAAAAAGGTCAGACCTCGTGTCTTCAGAAAAGGAGACCTTGTGCTCAAGAAGATACAATTATTTCTCACTGACTCTCGGGGCAAGTGGACTCCGAATTATGATGGCCCCTATGTGGTCACGAAAGCTTTCTCAGGCGGCGCCTTGAGACTTGCAACCATGGACGGAGAGGAATTTTCCTACCCCACGAATGTTGATGTAGTCAAGAAATACTTCGCCTAAACTAAAAAAAAAAACGTCTCGGTGGATTGAAAACCCGAAAGGGCGGTCCAGGCAAAAGTTAGAGACATGAAAAAAATCATCCCGATGCATTGGAAATCTCTTAGTACAATCCAGGCAAAAATTAGGGATAATGGCAAGTAACTATGTTCAACAGAGGCAAATCTCTCAACAGCAGCAGTTACATCATCGGAAGAAAACTCCAGTCAAGGTCATCTTCGACAGAAGCTCAGGATGCCCTGAATTCAAAGTTGGTAGAAGGATAGTGGTCGTTATGTTTCAACGTAGCCCTTTTCCCTGTAAATTACCATTTTCTAACTTTGTATATACTCTGTGGAATCACGCGTTTGGCTGATCTCCATCCTATCAATAAAATTTGAGCCCTTGTGCTTTTGTTTGTATTTCTTATTTGTTTTAGCTTTACAGAACGACATTTTTAACATGATTAACGATTCCTGAAATAAAACAAAAATGAATTTACTTGATAAAATTTTTCTGCTTTTTAATAAAGATGGCAATTTCTTTTGACTGTTGAACATCGAAAGAACATCAACCGCTTCTCCAGAAGTAAGCGAACTTCAAAGTGCAGAATCAAAGTACTCCTTCTAACCCAGTACGTCTGAATGAAGGGATCAACTGTGTCAGAGACCTTGTTTCGTCTGACACGCCTCGGCCGAGTTCTCATCTCCTAAGCCCGATCAACGGTATTCCCCGCAGGGATTATCTCTCCTAAGCAAGGTGGAATTGCTATCTTGAACCAGCGATATCTCTATACGCCCCGCGATGGCCGAGTATCCAGTCATGTTCATCTTTTAGTTTGTGTGTTGCGTCAGTTTTTTCAGCATATACATACATACATCATGCATTATTGATTTGCATTTGCATCGCTATCACTCTAGTCGGTCTTATCCCCTAGTGATAAAAGTCCTCTCGATCGAGTTGTCAGCCCCTTCCTCGTCAGGAAGTGTTATGTCTGAACATTCTCTCTCCTCCGGTTTATTTCTGGAAGAAAGTTGGCCCTCGACCACTTTGATAACTTGAACCTCTGAAAAGCCAGAGATAATTTTCAACAAACATCACTCTTCGCCATTGAAGATGATATCCCTACTTTCCTGGATTAAGGAAAATCCACAGGGAAAGCCTCGTAATCAGAAATTCAGCAGCATGCCGGTCTCATTCCGAGAAGACTGCTGATGAAAAGGTCATCGGCACCTCAAAATTGGACCCCATCATATGGCATTTCTCTGGGAAGATCCCGAGAAAAGTATAATGCAAGCTCCCAAACAAATGCAGTCTCCCAAGAGACTCGCTTTCCCCAGTAGAATCGACAGATGGCGTCTCCAAACAGAGAAGTTTGTGTACCTCTATAATTCAGACGATTGGGTTCCCCAGCAAGTCTGACATCAAAAATTTTTCCGCTCAAATGGCATCTCCCCAGGAAAATTCGGCGAGAAGTTTGAGGGGAAGCCGCTACGAATAGCGTCCCTTGTCAATAAAGTTTATTGACAAAAGAAACTAAGACCAGTTCCTTGGTTGAAAACCAGGATCGAGGGGGAGTTTAAATCAGAAACTAAGACCCGTTCCTTGGTAGAAAACCAGGATCGAGGGGGAGTTTAAATCAGAAACTAAGACCAGTTCCTTGGTAGAAAACCAGGATCGAGGGGGAGTTTAAATCAGAAACTAAGGCCAGTTCCTTGGTAGAAAACCAGGATCGAGGGGAGGTTTACCTTTTCTAAGCATCATTGCTTAGCAAAAGAAGATGAATGCGCAAGCTTCCATTCATAGCCATCAAAATTTCGGGTATTCCGATATTTAATCCTCTTGCACCCCGAATGCCCGAATACCTTCGTCATTCACACCTTCGTGTCCAAGAAGATTAAATAGGGGCATCTGTCATACCCCAAATTTTGACCACTTAGATTTCCCATCATTGTACAAATCATCATCACAATATGGATGAACCATCATGCCTCACCAAATGCCTCAAGGGTTGCTGAGCATCCACTACAGTCAAACTTAGGGTTTCAAGCCCTCACAGAGTCCTTAGACAAAGGATCAATCAAGGAATGACATGATCTTCAACTTGTCTAAACCTCTCAAACATACACAAAGGATAAAAAAGGACTCCCACTTCAAGGATTAAGCACAAGGTTGCTCCCTTTTAGGTGGATCAAGTCTCAAGATCGCCAGTGTCACCAAATTAGGGTTTTGGTCGACCAGGGCCTCCAGATGAAAAATTTCATCTGGACACAAGCCAAAGATCCAAAACATAACCTAATATACTCCATGGAACCTCATGGACCCAGTCATCAACTCAATTTGACCTCAGGGGATGCATACATAAAAAATCAGGAATTAGGGTTTCTTGACCTAATTCACCCCTAAGTTGACTTTTGGGACAAATCATGAACCAAGACCTCAAGAGAGAGTTTGAGGGTCTCTAATGAACTATATTGATCCATTTGGAACAATGGATTAATCCAAGAAGCTTGAGCAACAAGTCTCATTTTCATCTGCACCACAATTAGGGTTTCGCGAGGAAAGTCAACTGTAACTTTGACTTTTGACCTGGACATGCTCCCAAACCCTAGGACATGCCTCAATATACCCTATGACACCCATGGAACATGTTCATCAAGTTTGATTTAGGTCAAGGACATGATTTGCTGAAGAATTGCACAGTTTGGAATTCATCTGATAAAAAGTCAACTGTGCACAAAAGTCAACTTTGACTTTTTGAGATTTTTCACCAAAATGGATTTTTAACCCTAAAATGATGTTTATGTATGATTTGAATCATCATTCATCAAGAAAAATCAAGAAAAGTTGGATAACTTGTAAAAGGGGTAACCATAAAAACTTAGAAAATTTTCTAAGTTAAAAATAAAGTGACAAGGGTACCAACTTTGAAGGACCATAACTCCTAAACCACAAGGCCATTTTTTTCCATCCAAAGCTTGATTTGTAGGTCTCATTACCCTCTACAAAAACTTCAACTAGGCCTAACTCCAATTCATTATGGATTTTGAGCTATGAGTGACCTAAAGTGGCTGAAAACATGAAAATATACCATTTTCCAACACTTAGAAAAATTCTGTCCAAGTGCATTAATGTGGAATAGTGCATTGTCAAGGTAGCTACCCTACTCAGTCAATTTCTCTGATTAAACAACATTAAAAACATCTGAGGAATGTGGTTTTGGTCAAGGCATAGCCCTGCTCTTGGGAATGGCTAGCTTGCCTTGCTTGAGAAGAAATCCTCCAAGCCAATCCATGCAAATGTGATCTGATCCAGCAGCCATTCACTATTCCTCCAAAACAAAAGTTGATCACCTATAAATAGAGGTCCCAATGGATCATTCAACTCACACCAAAGCCAGTTACAACACTGCTTTCTCTCATTCTTTCTTAAACCTCAAGTTTTCTTGTTTTTGAGTAACCACTATCGGGTTTTGAGTTGCAGCCACAATCAATCCATTCCAATTGCTCAAACACATCACATATGATGTATTTGAGGTGTCCAAACACTTAAACACCAACTGTAACACCCCAGGCTCAAAATTACTCTTCAACCAAGCCATTATGCTTTAATTTTGCAGGTGGAGGTCTCCAGCTTGATC
Source organism: Lathyrus tuberosus (assembly GCA_022829125.1). NCBI lineage: Eukaryota > Viridiplantae > Streptophyta > Magnoliopsida > Fabales > Fabaceae > Lathyrus > Lathyrus tuberosus. The sequence goes on from JALAZF010000126.1 coordinate 5,474,013, forward strand.
CAAAGAACTTTAAAGTGTTCCAAAGCTTGCAACACACTCCATAACATCCATTGAAGCTGTAGGGATCACCAATTCCCGACTGGAACACCATCTGGGCAAAGTTCCATTTCAGCTTGCATCAAGGTGAGCTTCAAACTCAAACTCCATGATCCATGCATATTTCCTCGCATGATATTTTTGCCATTTGATTGCCATCATGTGTTGATTGTTTTGCCTCAAGAAATTGGATCATAGACCTTATAACCATGCATGCACGATTGCTTTTGCAAATTAGGGTTCATCTGTGTTCATCATGATTATTTTACTCCACACTAAAAATGAATAAAATTGGGTATTGCCATCTTATTCCTTGTGAAAAAACGCACGGGTTTGGTGTTTGAATCATGTCCAGTGGTTGAGAGATGAGTGAGATATGGTGCTTCACGCACGGGCTCGAGGAAGAAGATGGTCATGGCGCCATTCTTTAGGTTTTCCAACTAAGTTTGATATATATATTTCACTTGCCATGTTATTAATGAATTGCCATTGCGCCCCAGCGGTTCATCAGCTGGTTTTGTGAGTATTGGCAAGCGAGAGGTCTGGGGTTCGAATCCCCCTCGCCCCAGACTTCTTTTTATCACTTTTTTATTTTGTTATTTTTCATATTATTATTTTTAATGATTTGAAAAATTAATAATTCCTTCAATTTTTATCATTTTTGATTCGTTCTTTTTGTAATAATTCACAAAAATGTTTAAATATTTGATTTTACCAAAAAATCCCAAAAATATTATTTATTTCATATATTTGATATTTTTGCAAAGAATTAATGTTTTATGTGTTTTTAGCATTTAAAATATTTTTTCTCCCTTTGTTTTCTAACCCTAATTTGATTTCAATCATTTTTGTAGGAAGAAACATGATTTTTTGGAACATTGATCCAAGATCATAATTTGTTTTCACATATTTAACAAACATTGATCCTTTTAATTGAATTTTTATTCAATTAAAAATATATTTTGAAAACAAATTAGGGTTTTGAATCAATTCAACCCTCATAAATCATTTTCAAAACTTTTTGGGCCTCTAATAGAGTGTAAGACCCAATCCTTTCTTGACCAAATCATCTTTGGGCCTCAGTATATTGTATAAGTCCCGATACCGTAAAAAACAAACGGCGCGATCGTCGCCCTTTTAAAAATAACCTTTTGGGCCTCTCCTTGAGCTATAAGACCCATTCAAAACTCTTTGGGCCTCTAATAGAGTGTAAGGCCCAACCCCTTTTGAAAACCAAATTATCTTGGGCCTCAGTCATTGTATAAGACCCACTGCGTTTTCAAAATCTCGGCGCGATCGCCATTTCAAACGAAAAAATCAATTGGGCCTACCCTCGTGTTATAAGCCCCACTCCTTTTCTTTAAAACTTTTTGGGCCTCTTGAGAGAGTGTAAGACCCAACCCCCTTTGTACAAAAAACATTTTTGGCCTCAGTCATTTGTATAAGTCCCTCTGTACAAATTCAAACAGTGCGCTCACTGATAAAACCCTGGGCCTCTCCTTGAGCTGTAAGCCCCAAATCTTTCTTTTTCAAAGCACTTTCTCCTTTGATTTTGTATAGACTGTTGTTTCCAATCTTTCTTTGTTGAACAACTAACCAAACAACATGGAAGCTCTACAACCGAGTAAGTGGTTATTGCTTTCATTTACCGCTTTCATATACATATAACTGTATTGTGGGGTTGTTTCACTGTAAGTCTTCTTTCATAAACTCATATCAACTGTGTAATAATAGTATAGATATTTCGAGTTTCCCCGGCAACTACATCTAGAACTAGGTGACGCCGTTTCGTTTATTCATAGAAATAGACAGCTAGATCCCAAATAGGATCACCAGATACAGTATTCTCTTCGGCTGTCCTCATTAGGAATTGTCAAGAAATTCTATCCCCCAGAGATGAATTATTCTCGGTGAAACTTCTCTTGAATTTCTTCAAAACCTCAGAACTGTTCACTAAATGAATTATTCTCGGTGAAACTTTTCTTTGGTTTGGGACCCACGGGCTTCTTAAAAGCATCGGCCTCCTCTTGGGCATCGTACAAGGACCCACAAGCTTCCTAAAAGCAACCCCGCCTCCTCTTGGGCTTAGTACAAGGACCCTACGGCTTCTTAGAAGTATTCACAGCCTCCTCTTAGGCTTCGTATAATGATCTCTTCCTCCGGGAATGATAGCCTCCTCTTGGGCTTAGTACAAGGACCCGTCGGCTTCTTAAAAGATTCTAGCCTCCTCTTGGGCTTCGTACAAATTATCCCGACGACCTCCTAAAGGTATAGGAACAGAACCTAGTCATCCTCATAGAACAGTCCTTTCATAGAGTCTACTACTGTTTCTCAAAACATGGTACAAAAGATAAAACTCTAGACTTGGACAGTCTAACTTCCTTGAGTCTCAAAGACAGTCTCAAGCACCCTTCAAGAATAGGAAAGAAACCCACAGACTCGGACAATCTCAATACCCTTCGGATTTCCCGCTTCCTTAAAGAATAGGAATAACCCGGATCCTTGAATCAAATCCATGAGTACAATGTTACTCATATAAGAACTGATTTTCTCTTTCAAAATCAGTATACTGGACCTGTCACTTAACTGAAACAGTAACCATAGCCTCCTCTTGGGCTTTATACAATGATTCTCCCCAGCGGAGTCAAACAACGTTTATCCTCTCTCTCGGGCTTTGTATGAGACACATAAGAGACTCCCTCGTTGAGTCAATCACCCCTTTAGCCTCCATCTCGGGCTTCGTACGAGATATAAAGGACTCTCTTATTGAGTATAAAAGATTCTCCTGTTGAGTCAACCCCTTTCGCCTCCATCTCGGGCTTCGTACGAGATACAAAAAAGGCTCTCTTGTTGAGCCAATCAAACTTTTAGCCTCCATCTCGGGCTTCGTACGAGATATAAAAGACCCTCTTGTTGAGTATAAAAGATTCTCCTGTTGAGTCAACCCTTTTAGCCTCTCTCTCGGGCTTCGTACGAGACACACAAAAATACCCTCTTGTTGGGCCAATAGCCTCCTCTTAGGCTTTGTATAAGAAAACCACTGGTTGATCCAATCAACCTTTTAGCATCAAAGCTGTGCCTCGTTCGCAGTACACAAACATCAACAACTCCTTTCCCTTTATCTAATCGCTGTAAGCGGCAAGCCTCTGGATTATTTACATCCACGCCACTGTCCCTCTTTTAGCATGAGAAATTCCTAAGGAAAGATAGCATTGCTCTACACTGAGTTAAAGTCTTCTCCTTCAGGTTAAAACCCCCTATAAAGGAAATTATGGCATTACTAGGATTCGCATATCCCGGTTAAAGTAATTCTCCTTTATAACCAGTCACCCAACAGTTGTGACAGACAACCCCTTCTTTAGAGATGACAAATTCTCTCTAAAGTCGAGGTCTTTCAGCTTCACGTCTTGGGCTTTGAACAAAGACACAAATAGACTTTTCAGCTTCACGTCTTGGGTTTTGAACAAGACACAAATAGACTTTTTAGCTTCACATCTTGGGCTTTGAACAAGATACAAACTACCCTTTAGCTTCACGTCTTGGGCTTTGAACAAGACACCAAAAACACCCATTTCCTCCCATAGAATAGGAGGAACTACGAACGCTCTGATTTCCCTGTTTCGGTAAATGGGAATACGTAAGCATAAGATCGAAACAAAAGATCTTAGCGAGCACAATCAACAAAAAAACCCAAATCCCATATCTCCATCAATCAAAAGCAGTAATTCAAAAAGCATCAGTCCTAACATCCTAATCCTTGTTCCCCGCTAGAAAGTCCTAGAAAGAAAGAAAATTGTATTGGCGAAAATACAAATAACCAGTACAAAGACCCCTCCACATTGATAGCATCCGTAACCTAACTGACCGCTGTTTAAACTCAGTATGCAAATCAGGGTTAATTGGAGACATCTATTTCCCTTCCTTATTCAGCTCACAATAGGATAAAAAATGAATCGACCTGTAGTTTTAAGCTCAAACTGCAGAGAGCGACCAGCGCTTAAGAACCGCGTCCAAAATCTCTCGCTACACTACCCTCCTCAGTGAAGGGTCAGAGGAGAGAATGCTTCCTTTTTCCCTTAACTCCCAAGAAAGAACAAAACTAGATCCAATGTCTATAAAATGTATATTATTGGGTTATGCTGACAACGTGAAGGGGTATCATTTATGGGATTCCACTACTGGCAAGCTTGTTGTTAGCAGAGATGTAGTCTTTGCAAAAAATGAACTGCAAACTGACCAGAAACATGACAACACTGCCAAAGAAACTACTGCTATTGAGATATAAATGAAGTTTAAAGAAGACGATTCTTCTGAAGTAGAACTAGAGGAACAAGCACCAGATGAGTCCAATAATACATACGTTCGACGATCATCACGTCAGATTATAACACCAACTTGACATTCAGACTATGTAATGACGACTCATGATGCATATTTTCTTTTAACAGAAGAAAGGGAGCCATCAACCTTTCAGGAGGCTGAAAAAAGCTTAGGTGCTTCTCAGTGGATAACAACAATGCATGAAGAAATGGAAGCCTTGCATAGAAACAAAACATGGGAGCTTGTTGAACTTCCAAAGGGTCAGAAAGCCATCAGGAACAAATGGGTATATAAGATCAAACGAGATGGTAATGACCAATTAGAACAATATCGTGCAAGATTGGTGGTTAGAGGGTATGCTCAGAAAGAAGGTATTGATTTCAATGAAATATTCACTTCAGTTGTTAGACTCACCACTATTAGAATAGTTCTGGCTAAGTGTGTTGCATTTGATTTACATCTTGAACAATTAGATGTAAAAACTACTTTTCTTCATGGAGAGCTTGAAGAAGAAATATATATGCTCAAACAATAAAGTTTTGAAGAACAAGGAAAGGAAAACTTGGTTTGCAGGTTGTTCAAATCTCTATACGGTATAAAACAGCCGCCCATATGTTGGTACAAGAGATTGATTCTTTCATAGTCATCCTTGGATACAACAGACTTAATTCAGACCATTGTACACACTACAATAGGTTTTGTAATAATGATTTTATCATTTTGTTATCGTACGTGGATGACATGTTGGTGGTACGCCCCAACAAAGATCTACTCCAAGAATTGAAGGCACAATTGGCTAGGGAGTTTGATATGAAGAACTCGGGGCCAGCAAACAAGATTTTAGGGATGCAAATTCACCGAGATAGAAAAGATAGGAAGATTTGGCTTTCTCAAAGAAATTATCTACGAAAATTTTTGCGGCACTTGAACATGCAAGAATGTAAGCCAATATCTACCCCACTTCTTATCAATTATAAATTATCCTTAATTATGAATCCTAGCAATGAAGTGGAAAGGATGGAAATGCCTCGAGTACCCTATGCATCAGCGGTGGGAAGCCTTATGTATGCCATGTGTCATACCCCAAATTTTGACCACTAAGATTTCCCATCATTGTGCAAATTATCATCACAATATGGAGGAACCATCATACCTCATTAGTCTCCCCAAAGATGGGTGAACACTTACTACAATCAAATTAGGGTTTCAAGCCCTCTCAGAATTCTTAGACAAAGGATCAATCAAGAAATGACATGATATTCAACTTGTCTAACCTCCCAAACATCTACAATGGATCAAGAGGACTCCCACTTTAAGGATTAAGCACAAGGCTGCTCCCTTCCAGGTGGATCAAGCCTCAAGATCGCCAGTGTCACCAAATTAGGGTTTGGTCGACCAGGGCCTCCAGATGAAAATTTTCCTCTGGGCATGAGCCAATGCTTCAAAGCATATCCTAAAATACTCCATGGAACCTCATGGGCCCAAGCACCAAGTCAATTTGACCTCAGGGGATGCATACATCAAAAATCAGGAATTAGGGTTTCTTGACCTAATTCACCCCTAAGTTGACTTTTGGGACAAATCATGAGCCAAGACCTCAAGAGAGGATTTGAGGGTCTCCAACATACCACATTGATCCATTTGTAACAATGGATTGATCCAGGAAGCTTGAGCAGCAAGTCTCAATTTCATCAGTACCACAGTTAGGGTTTCGCGAAAAAAGTCAACTGTAGCTTTGACTTTTGACTAGGACATGCTCCCAAACCCTAGGACATGATTCAATATACCCTATAACACCCATGGAACATGTCCATCAAGTTTGATTTAGGTCAAGGACATGATTTCCTAAAGTATCGCACAGTTTGGAATTCATCTGACAAAAAGTCAACTGTGCACAAAAGTCAACTTTGACTTTTTGAGATTTTTCACAAAAGTGGTTTTTTAACCCTAAAATGATGTTAATGTGTGATTTGAATCATCATTCATCAAGAAAAATCAAGAAAAGTGGGATAACTTGTAAAAGGGGTAACCATAAAAGCTTAGAAAATTTTATAAGTTATGAACAAAGTGGGAAAGGTACCAACTTTGGAGGATCATAACTCCTAAACCACAAAGAAATTTTCCCCCATCCAAAGCTAGATTTGTAGATCTCATTACCCTCTACAAAAGCTTAAAACTGACCTCCCTCCAAATTCCTCATGGATTTTGAGTTATGGAATGATCAAAATCACAAAAAGTGAAAATGTCACTTTTTTCCAACACTTTGTGAAATTTTCACTAAGTCAGAATCTGCCTTCACTTTTTTCCAAATGTAGGGGAATTTTTCACTTGGATCCAAAAAGTATCAAAACCAAATATGATCAAACATTTGTTGTATCATATGAGGGCTTTACAAAATGGCAAAGAACATCACCAAATTTCACTTGGGCCAAGAGATATGATAATGGCAATATGCCTTGCTGAAAACTGCCAAGGCTAGGCAGAATTTTGCATTTTTGCTCGATTTGGAAAAATCAGATAATTCCAAGCCTTGTCATCACTTTGGACACATCTGAGGATCAAATCTAAAGGGGATAAACACTGAGCCAAGCCTCCAAAGTCCTTGGAACAAGAAGTAGCATGCCAAACCTATAATTGCCTAAAAGAGGGACAAGACTCCAATTTTGGATTGGAGCATTCAATGCATACACCAAGGTGGCATGGACTGATCCATTTGCAACTGAATTCAGTCAATACTTATCCAAGACCAAGGGAACCACAGCCTGTGCCCTAACCTCTAGTCAATGGCTAGAGGAGACTTGGATTCCAAAGTGCAACCATTGGCCAAACCTCTGCTGCAATTTCCATTCACTATTGATCCCAAAACAAACTTGCTCTACTATAAATAGAGCTCATTTGTGCTCAGTTTGAGTACACCAAAGCCATCAAACAGATGCTTTCCTCAAAATCCCTCTCTTTAGGCCAAAATGCCTTCTTTAGCAAGGTAACTCTGAGTTTTTGAGTTAGAGAGAATTTCCATCACAACTCATGATCCTAACACCTCATAAACATCATATGTAGGTGATCCAAACTATCAAAAGTGACCTGTAACACCAAAATCACAAAGTCATCTCTCAAAACCTCAAAATAGGCCTTTTGTGCATTTTTCAAGCCATGTATTGATTCAGTCACTTTCCAAACCAGATAAAACCTCAAACACACTCCAAATATCATCCTTGAACTGTCCCAAATGGTTCCCCCCATCTGGAACACCATTTGAGAGAGTTGCTATTTTGGCCATTTTAACCCCTTTTGCAAGAAAGGGCCAGTTTGTGTTTTTGCAGGTTCCAGCTGATTCCAACCATCCTCAAAGCTTCTAAGGGATCATTTGAGAGTGTCCAAAGCATCAAACCATTTCTGGAACAAGAAGTTTGGCAGATTGCACAGAAAACTCCAAAAGCTCAAAAAGAGGTAAGCATCATGACTTGAACTTTCCAAAATATGCATTGCTTTGAAGTCCACTGATCATACACACCTCATACATGTTATATATGTTGTGTTTGAACCAATCCATCATGTAATTCATGCCTGTATCAAAGTGTAGCATAGAAAATGCAATTATAGGCCTTTTTCAAAACCACTATCGGGTTTTGAGGAGGAAGTATGATCTAAAAAAATACCACCACCATTCGATTCCTTGTGAAATTCTAGGCCAGATGCATATAAATTTTGTCCCCAACCATTGAGAAATGAGAAAGTTATGGACTTTCCCGTTTCTTGGCAAAACTTGCCTTGTCTTGCCTTGGCCAGGCCTAGAAAACAAGGCATGCCTTGTATATTTGTGGTTTCACTTCAAGCAATGGATGTATCACCACCCCAGTGGTAAGGCGTGCGCCCTATAACCTTGAGGTCGTGGGTTCAAACCCCACCCATGCCATTTTGTGTTTTCTCACATTTTTGCTATTTTTTCCAATAATTTCATGTTTTATTAATTAATTGGAAAATTAATAACTCTTTCAATTTTAATTATTTTTTATTGGTTCTTTTTGCAAAAAATCACAAAAATGTTGAAATATTTTATTTCACAAAAAAATTAAGTTTATATTATTTATTTAATATAATTAGTATTTTTGTGAATAAATTCCTTTTTAATGTTTTTAAACATTTTAAAAGTGAATATTTACTTTGAAAATCAAAACCAAGTGAGTTTTAATTCACCTTGTGATTAATCCCTCGTTTCTCAAACCTTAAACAAAAATCACAAATGGTTTATTCAAACTTATTTGGTATTTTATTTGATTTTCTTTAAATATTTACTTTTAAAGAATAACAAATTAGGGTTTCTTTGATTTTCACCCTCATCAAACAATTCCAAACACTTTTGGGCCTCTAATAGAGTGTAAGACCCAATCCCCTTTTGAAACCGAAAACTTTTGGGCCTCAATGCATTGTATAAGACACACCGCGTTTTCAAAAATCTCGGCGCGATCGTCCTTTTCAAAACAAACCTTGGGCCTCTCCTTGAGCTGTAAGCTCCACCACTGGTTAAAAATAAATCTTTGGGCCTCTTGAGAGAGTGTAAGACCCATCCCCTTGTACAGAAAACTTTTTGGGCCTCAGTCACTTGTATAAGTCCCTCTGTACAAAATGACAGTGGGATCATTGATAAACCTTGGGCCTCTCCTTGAGTTGTAAGCCCCAATATCTTTTCAAAATACTTTCTCCTTTAAATTTTGAATATACTATCGTTTTTAATCTTTCTTTGTTGAACAACTAACCAAACAACATGGAAGCTCTACAACCGAGTAAGTGTTTATATGTTTTCTTTATCCGCTTTCATATACATATAACTGTATTGTGGGGATGTTTCAATGTAAGTCTTCTTTCATAAACTCATATCAACTGTGTAATACTAGTATAGATATTTAGAGTTTCCCCGGCAACTACGTCTAGCACTAAGCCCTGTTGGTCACTCTTAAATACAGTCGAAACTAGATCCCCATAGGATTACCAGATACAGTCTTCCCTCCTCTTGGGGTTAAACAATATGGAGACGTGAAAGGCAGCATTCTCGGTGAACCCTTTCTCAGACTGTCACCCTTAGACATTGTCAAAGAAACTCTACTCCCCAGAGATGATATTTTCTCCGTGAATGGCATCTCTTGAGTTTCTTCCAAATTCTCGGACTTTCCTGGCTTGATCTATTCTCTGTGAATAGCATGTCTTGAATTTCTCCGGGTTTGGGGACCCACAGGCTTCCTAAAAACATCCCCGCCTCCTCTTGGGCGTTGTACAAGGACCCTACGGCTTTTTAGAAGTATTCACAGCCTCCTCTTAGGCTTCGTATAAGGATTCTTCCTTCGGGAAGAGAGCCTCCTCTTGAGCTTCATACAAATTATCCCTCGGCTTCTTAAAAGTTTCCAGCCTCCTCTTGGGCTTCGTACAAATTGTCCCGACGACCTCCTAGAGGTATAGGAACAGAAATTAGTCATCTTCATAGAATAGTCTTTCAAAGAGTCTAGATCTTTCTACCGTGAACGTACTACTACTGTTTCTTTAAGCATAGTACAAAAGATAAAACTCTAGACTTGGACAGTCTAATCTCCTTGAGTCTCGAAGGCATTCTCAAGTAGGGAAAAACACCCGTAGACTCGGACAGTCTCCAATACCCTCTGGATTCCCCATTTCCTTAAAGAACAGGAAATAACCCTGATCCTCTGATCAATCCCAAAGCATAGCCTTACCTTTAATCAGTCTCTTTATAAGAACTGATTTTCTCTTTTAACCAACCTACTGGACATGTCACTCAACTGAAACAACAATCCTTTTAGCCTTCATCTTGAGCTTCGTACGAGATACAAAATCACTCTCTTGTTGAGTCAATAACCCTTTTAGCCTCCATCGCGGGCTTCGTACGAGATACAAAATCACTCTCTTGTTGAGTATAAAAGACTCTCTTGTTGAGTCAATCACCTTTTAACCTTCATCTCGGGCTTCGTATGAGATACAAAAACACTCTCTTGTTGAGTATAAAAGACCCTCATGTGGAGTCAAAACCTTTTAGCATCCGTCTTGGGCTTCATACAAGACACATATAAAAGCACTCTCTTGTTGAGTCAGTCACTTGTTAGCACTCTCTTGTTGAGTCAACCCCTTTTAGCCTCTTTCTCGGGCTTCGTACGAGACACACAAAAAACACCCTCTTGTTGGGTCAATAGCCTCCTCTTAGGCGTTGTATAAGAAAACCCCAGGTGAGTCAATCAACCTGTTAGCATCAAAACTGTGCCCCGTTCACAGGATACAAACATCAATAACTCCTTTCATCTAATCGTTGTAAGCGGCAAGCCTCTGGATTATTTACATCCACGCCACTGCCCCTCTTTTAGCATGAGAAATTCCTAAGGAAAGATAGCATTGCTCTACACTGAGTTAAAGTCTTCTCCTTCCGGTTGAAACTCCCCTATAAAGGAAATTGTGGCATTGCCGGATTCACATATCCCGGTTAAAGTAATTCTCCTTTATAATCAGTCACCCAACAGTTGTGACAAACATACCCCCTTTAGAGATGACAAATTCTCTCTAAAGACAACACCTTTTTAGCTTCACATCTTGGGCTTCGAACAAGATACAAATAGACCCTTCAGCTTCACATCTTGGGCTTTGAACAAGATACAAACCACCTTTTCAGCTTCACGTCTTGGGCTTTGAACAAGACACCAAAACACCATTTCCATATAATAGGAGGAACTATAATCGCTCTGATTTCCCTGTTTCGGTAAACGGGAATACGTAGGCATAAGATTGAAAGAAAAATCTTAGCGAGCACACTAATCCAAATCCCCAAATCTCGTACATTCACATATCAAATGAAAAGCATCAGTCCTAGTATCCAAACAAAATTCCCCATGAACATTCCTGGTGTTTCGTTCTAAACAAAGTAAGAAGAAAAATGCCCCATTACCATATAACATCTGTAACCTAACAGACCGCTGTTTAAACTCAGTATGCAAGCAGGGTTAATTGGAGACATCTATTTCCCTTCCTTAGTCAGCTCAATAGGATAAACAATGAATCGACCTGTAGTAACCCCCAGAGCGATAGTGCTTAAGAACCACATCCAAAATCGCTCGCTACAGAAAAGTGGCGCCCACCGTGGGGCCTTTTCTTTTCTTTCTTTTTTTGGGATTTTCACTGGGATAGGATTTTTTTGACTTCACTAGGATCTTAGGTCAAAAACCTTTAAAGTTGGGGAGATACCACAGAATGACGACTCCGTCGGGGAGCCATTTTTGTCAGGAACATAGGATCCATAGCTCTTTAAAGTCTAGGACTTTAGGACAAATATATATACTGCTTTTCCTAATTGATATCTGTGTTTATTTTTCTGCTAATGGAAATGCGTGTGATGTCGCATGTGGAAAGATTGAGTATACACTTAGGAAAAACCTCTTTTAGTAGTGCGGAAACTATTGGAAATGGTTGTCACGCGATACTAACCTCTTCTAATGGTTCTTAGAAAAACATCACCTAGCACGGTTCCCGGCCCGCTGGTGTTTTCTTGACAAGAACTGATAATTTTGAGAGACAGGTACAAAAATCACTAGTATAAACCTTTGGGGGGGGGGGGGGGGTAGAGCTTTGACTTCATGACACCGACCCTTTGACCCCATGTTTTTTCTATGTTTTTGTGTGCTGCATTCATGCATTCATCTAAAAAACATTACATCAAAGAAAAACTTCTCTTCTAGTCTCTCTTTTTCAAATTAAACTAAGACAATGATTGCAAATGTCAGAGAAAAAGATTGCGCTCATGGATTTCGGTAGAAGGAGAACTCATAAGTATACCTTCAGGATTCCAAAACTAGAGGATTTGAGAGGATTAGCGAGGATGATCACTAACCCTGAAACTTTCAGAGCCAAGTACAGAGGTCTATTACCTCTGTTAAGAGTCCATGTGATTGAAGGAATCATGGAAGCACTCATTCAGTTTTACGATCCGGTCTATCACTGTTTCACATTCTCGGATTACTAGCTCGCACCAACGCTGGAAGAGTATTCTCACATAATCGATCTACACATTACTGATCGAGCTCCATTTTCTGGTCTGGAAGAAATTCCAAAGGATCAGACCATTGCAAGAGCAATCTATTTGGATGAGTCAGAAATCAAGACTCACATGACCACCAAGGGTGGGATCCCAGGTTTGCCAGCCCAGTTCCTGACAAAAAAGGCTCTGTACTTTGCTAGTATAGGGAACATGACTGCTTTTGAAAGCATCTTTGTCTTACTCACTTACGGGTTATTTTTGTTTCCCAACATTAATAGCTTCGTCGATATCAACTTTGCTCGCGGGCGCGTATAATTCTGTACACTTAGGAAATTTGTACAGCGAAGGGATGATCACGTGCTGTGTACCCCTGCTATATAAATGGTTTATCTCCCATTTACCCAAGTCTGCTGCATTTTGGGATCATAAGAGTGTCTTGCGTTGGTCGCAGAAAATCATGTCTCTTACCAACTCTGATATAGATTGGTGCAATAGGATTTATGATGGGATCAGGATCATTGACCGTTGTGAAAACTTCCCCAACGTACCCCTCATAGGAACTAAGGGAGGAATCAACTACCATCCAGTATTGGTTCGTTGTCAATTTGGATACCCGATGAGGCATGTCCCGCGTAATGCTCATCTGGAAGGTCTTTTCTTCAAGAAAGGAGAAAATGACAGGGCACTAAAGATGGAAATAGTGCATGCTTGGAAACATGTTCATAAGAAAGGACGAGAGTCTCTAGGAAAACCGGATTGTGTCTCGGTGGAGCCTTATCTCCATTGGGTACAAACTAGAGCTCTCAAGCTAAAGATGCCTTATCCTCGTCATGGAGTTCTTCCGCCGAGGGAATTTGTCATGTACTTCATGACTGAAACGGAAAAACTTCAGGTTACTCTCAACAAAGTTCAACAGGAGAGGAGGTCTTGGAAGAACAAGTACCGCACCCTCAATGTAGAGTGTACCAAAATACAGCGACTGATAAAAGATAAGGATGCTCTGATCGAGATTTTAGAGCAGCATGCTGTAGATAATCAGGATGACCAAAGGAATTTGCTCGTTCCTTTCACTTGGCAAAGGAATGACAACCCGAAAATGACCCAAGAGCCCCGACCCAAGAAAAGAAAAGTACCAGAATCAGCACCCGAGTTCTCCTTAGATAGGACTCGGGACCCCTTAGCTTAGGTTTCTGTTTCTGCACCTTGTAATCTACTGTATTTCTATTTTCGCAATCCTTTGAATTCAATAAAACGGGGTTTCCCCATTGTTTTATATTTGCAATCTAATTGTCAAAGTTTATTTTGATTAAACAAAAAAAACAATTAATATAATCATTGCATTCATCATTCTCACGGTAGTCGAGCAGGGCATTGATGCTCTTGATATGCTCGTCGAGATCTGTAGTGCCATCATATATTTTCCCCGGGGTGGGGGTTTCTCCAGCCTTTTGGGTAAGCGTGTGACCATGATCTCTTGAGACAATGGGCCTCGAGGCTCGTCGTAGTTGCTGCTGCTCGACCGCAAACGAGAGTGGGAGCTTCGTCTAGGATGAGGACTGCGATCTTGATAGGGAGAAGGGGTTCGCGCCTGACCCTTGGATCTGGGCGGAGGCGAACGCTGGTGTTCTGTTCGCAAATCCCTTCTGGTTCTCTTGGCCCCTGGGGAGTGTTGGCTCCGGGGAGGAGTATGGTCGCGTTTCCTTAATGCCAAGGATTATGGCTGCACTGGCACCCGACAGTCTCTTCCTCGTATGGGAGAAGGACTCCGAGATCTCTGACGCTCGCACCTCGGCGGAGGAGATCTTGTACAGCAGGTCTCTTCCAAGGCTCAAATTCTTGCATTCTGCTGGAGGATCAGGAGGTTCGTCTTGTTGAGGGCCTCGAGCAGGACTGCCATAGCCATATCGGCGTTGGGCGGAGCTGATAGTCTTTTAAGGGTTAGACCTCTACGTCGTTAGCGCGATCCGGAGAGGGAGACACAATGGCTCCATTCCTCTGCTGATGAATGTCATCTCTAAGAAAATGGGTTGCCCCGTCATTGTCTGTCTTGCTGATGGGGAGAACAGAGTTTCCACAAACGGAGCCACTGATCTTTCCGATTGATCAGAACCTGAAGTGGGCCAGAGACTTCGTCTACAATGCTGGATTCCAAGGATGAGGAGGGGGTGTACCTGCAAGGCACTCCGTTGCTAAAGTAAGAACTGGGAGAAGAAAAGGCAAGTACAAAGTGAGTATGTCCAAGGATGATTTTAGAATACCTGACCCTTTCAAATGAGAGAGTTTTTATAATTCCCCCAACGCTTGTCCATTGATCCCTATTTTCGGGGCGAGATATTCGTTCCCCAAAAGTAGGTAAGTGCCAGAAACTAGCTGTTGAGACGGGCATACATGCCCGGAACTAGCCGTTGCTGCGAGCAAGAGCGTGGTCGCAGGCAAGAGCGTCGTGACTGTTCCTGGATGGTGGAACCGTGCGTGACGGGCAGAAATGTGATGAAGGGCAGCTGATTCTAGGGTTCAGCTGGCCACCCCTCAGTGAAGGGGCAGAGGAGAGAATGCTTCCTTTTGCCCTTAACTCCCAAGAAAGAACAAAACTAGATCCAATGTCTATAAAATGTATATTATTGGGTTATGTTGGCAACGTGAAGGGGTATCATTTATGGGATTCCACTACTGGCAAGCTTGTTGTTAGCAGAGATGTAGTCTTTGCAAAAAATGAACTGCAAACTGACCAGAAACATGACAACACTGCTAAAGAAACTACTGCTATTGAGATATAAATGAAGTTTAAAGAAGACAATTCTTCTGAAGTAGAACTAGAGGAACAAGCACCAGATGAGTCCAATAATACATACGTTTGACGATCATCACGTCAGATTATAACACCAACTTGACATTCAGACTATGTAATGACGACTCATGATGCATATTTTCTTTTAACAGAAGAAAGGGAGCCATCAACCTTTCAGGAGGCTGAAAAAAGCTTAGGTGCTTCTCAGTGGATAGCAACAATGCATGAAGAAATGGAAGCCTTGCATAGAAACAAAACATGAGAGCTTGTTGAACTTCCAAAGGGCCAGAAAGCCATCAGGAACAAATGGGTATATAAGATCAAACGAGATGGTAATGACCAAGTAGAACAATATCGTGCAAGATTGGTGGTTAGAGGGTATGCTAAAAAAGAAGGTATTGATTTCAATGAAATATTCTCTCCAGTTGTTAGACTCATCACTATTAGAATAGTTCTGGCTAAGTGTGTTGCATTTGATTTACATCTTGAACAATTAGATGTAAAAACTACTTTTCTTCATGGAGAGCTTGAAGAAGAAATATATATGCTCAAACCATAAAGTTTTGAAGAACAAGGAAAGGAAAACTTGGTTTGCAGGTTGTTCAAATCTCTATACGGTATAAAACAGGCGCCCATATGTTGGTACAAGAGATTGATTCTTTCATAGTCATCCTTGGATACAACAGACTTAATTCAGACCATTGTACACACTACAATAGGTTTAGTAATAATGATTTTATCATTTTGTTATCGTATGTGGATGACATGTTGGTGGTACGCCCCAACAAAGATCTAGTCCAAGAATTGAAGGCATAATTGGCTAGGGAGTTTGATATGAAGGACTCGGGGCCAGCAAACAAGATTTTAGGGATGCAAGTTCACCGAGATAGAAAAGATAGGAAGATTTGGCTCTCTCAAAGAAATTATCTATGAAATTTTTTGCTGCACTTGAACATGCAAGAATGTAAGCCAATATCTACCCCACTTCTTATCAATTATAAATTATCCTCAATTATGAATCCTAGCAATGAAGTGGAAAGGATGGAAATGACTCGAGTACCCTATGCATCAGCGGTGGGAAGCCTTATGTATGCCATGATATGTACAAGGCCAGACATTGCACAAGCAGTGGGAGCGTTCAGTTGATTTATGGTGGATCTTGGTAAAGAGCATTGAGATGCGGTTAAAAGAATCCTGAGATATATAAAAGGAAACTCAGATGTTGCGTTATGTTTCTGAGGATTGAAATTTATTGTCAAGGGTTATGTTGATTTAGATTTTACAAGTGATCTTGATAAAAGAAGGTCTACTACTGGTTATGTGTTCACACTTGTAGGAAGGGCAGTAAGTTGGCTGTCAATATTACAAATTATCGTAGCTCTATCTACTACAGAAGTTGAATATATGGCAGCTACGCAAGCTTGCATGGAAGTTATTTGAATACAAAGGCCAATGGAAGAACTCGGGCACAGTCAATAACAAATTGTTGTGTATTGTGACAGTCAGGGTGCTTTGCACATTGCAACGAATCAAACCTTTCATTCGATAACAAAACACATAAGTGTTCAATACCATTTTGTTCAAGAAGTAGTAGAGTAGGGAAATGTTGATATGCAAAAAATTCACACCAAAGACAATCTAGCAGATGTTATGACAAAGTCAATCAATGCTGACAAATTTACTTGGTGCCGATCCTCCTACGACATGGTGGAAAGTTCACAAAATTGACTTTAAGTGGGAGATTGTGAAGATATAAAATCACATTTTAGTGATGGAAATGGTTAGCACCATAAAAGCTTTTTACTAAATAAAAGGTAGTGAAGTTTTTACCATATAAACTCTAAGGATGAGAATAAGTTTCTCTTGTTCCTTTAAATATAATAGTAACAATAGTTATATAAATAGAAACTATTGTGTATTCATCATGATATCTACATTGAGAGAAATATACAAAAAGAATACATTAAAGTTTCTCATCTTTATTTTAGTTGTGTAATAATATTATGTTATTCTGGTACCCAACACAAGAGAGACTCTGAATAGCTCAATCACATTATTCCTATTGTACAGAACAAAAGCGGTTGCACGTGGTCAGTCGTCATTGTATTCAGGCGCAACTTGCCACCCAATGATGCGAGGGATGTGGGAGATGATCCATCACTTAAAATAGATTGGATACAATATTAATAACATGTGTAACAAATGAATTATGAAAATATTAGTAAAAAGAAATTATCGTAAGAAACGTGCAACTCCCTATGATCTGCTTTGTCTTCCAAAGACAACTCACGCTCATCTTCGAGTATAAGTAGATCAAACAAGTGGTCCCCAGCTGTACTCGTGAATCATAGTGAGGTCAATGAAGTACTTATGGTAAACCACATTGACATAGATTGCACTTTTATCCACAAACATAGACGTGTCAACCAAAAGCAAAAGGTAACACTTCAATGCACACTATCGATGATACTCAACCTGCACGTCATTGACACTACTATCAAATGTACCTAAAACATGAATGTATGAGTTATAAAATGCTTGAAAGGAAGAATTATAGCTCAATTAAATATCCCTAAAGACTAGGACAAACTCAAAACAAATTAGTTACAAATATAAATAATATAATAAATTAATATTTCTAATACACATTATCTTATTAATATTCTCATAATTTAAACAAAAGAAAACATTAACGGAGTATACCTAAACTTTTACTCTTGAAATGGAGGAAATTATATCAGAATTCACTCCCAAATTGAATGAGTGGATCAATAAAAAAGAAAATTAGTACTATTAAATAAAAATTAATCAATTACCACCACATTAATATGATAATACAAACAGCTATGCTATTTTGACATTTATTTTCCAAACACCGTATGCTACACGGTAGATTTTAACAAAGGCAAATATTATTGCACAAATTTCAAGACAAAATAAATTATTATAAAAGAGAACTTATATGTTATATGTATTAATATACGGTGTTAGTGTATGAAAAGGGTGTCAACATATCATTTATCTAATACAAATCATTAAATAGTTAAGTTATAAATAAATGATATAAACGATTTTTGATTAATTATAAAATTGTAAACATGACCTTAAAAATATAAAATTTCGCGGCAAATTGACAGAGCTCTCAATCGTTCTTATTTTCTTCCCACGGCCAAGTTGTTTTGTTGAAGAAACCCCTCTTCTTATACTTTCTCAAACACTAACAAAATCAAAACCGTTACTTTTTGTGGTTAAAGCTTCATCTGATATTGGGTCAGAAGCATCCAAGGAAGAAGGAGAAGAGGAACCGTATGAAGAGATTGACCAACCTTATGGACTCAAATTTGTCAAAGGAAATAATGGTGGAACTTACTTGCCATTGCCACCAGGTTTGTGCTCTTCATTTTATTTTGAGACTTAGGGTTTCTTTGTTTGCTATATCATCATCTTCAAGACTTAGGGTTTCTTTGGGTTGTTTTATTTTCTTGAATAAAGACTTGTGAGACTGTTTGAAAGCGTTTGTGGGAACTTTACATCACATTTTCACAAGTTGTTTTCAGTTTATTTTGACACGCTCTCCATCATTGCTTTAAAAATAGCTAATAGTTTATATAATAACAGTTTCATTTTTGTTTTGTTTTTTTTAGTTATAGAGAATATCTTATACATAATCATTTTAGGATAAGCGCTTAGTTAAGCTGTTTATCCAAACAGGGCCTTATTTGATCAAGTTTGAGCTTATGATAAAGAAATTGTCCCATGTGCATTGAATAGAGGCCTATAGCATTTGAGATATATGACTGAATCGACCTGTTTAACATTTGCAGTGCTGTTTTTGGGACCCAAATTTGGCCAGCTGCGGAATATGGAATAACAATGTACACAATTCGCTAAAGAATAGGCCCGTTACTCATAAGAATGCAGAAAAGAATTAATGGTATCTTCCTGATAATCCTAATGTCCATGACTTTCTTGTTTAAATGCTGAAGGAATGCTAATACGAGGAAGCATTTGAGCCTGATGAAACAGCAGTGGCAAGTTATAATGTTGCTTCTTGTTACTCTAAAGCTAAACCAGGTATATCTGTTTCTTCACTCTACAAATTCTATGCGCTGCATTCTACTACTATGTCATTGGTTTTGGATCATTTTTTTGAGTGTCCAGTAATTCCTCTATATATGTAGATTCAATCCCTCAACCACATCTTTTCAATGATTAGTGTTATAACATGTCAAAACTATTTACAACAGCATCTTTTCAATGATTAGTTTTATAACATGTTCCATCTTAATAGTATATATCCATCAAGTCCCACATTGGCTAGAACATCACACAAACAAGTGTTTATAAATGTTTGACATGCTAGTTAGTTTGCCGAGCTGAGTAGCGCCGGCTTGTGACCCATGTGGGGGCAATAAGGTGATGGAACATGGCTAAGGCTTAACAGGTTGGTCTGGTGGTTGCACCATGCTGGCCTGCCCGCTCCAAGTTGCGAGTTGGCCCATGGGACT
Source organism: Lathyrus tuberosus (assembly GCA_022829125.1). Lineage (NCBI taxonomy): Eukaryota > Viridiplantae > Streptophyta > Magnoliopsida > Fabales > Fabaceae > Lathyrus > Lathyrus tuberosus. The sequence continues at coordinate 5,493,691 of JALAZF010000126.1, forward strand.
TGTGCGAAAGCACATGTCTTGTGGGTCTTAGACAGGAGGGTACAGCGTGAGGCTGGTTTCACAGAGCAGCGAACACTTCCTACTCCTTACAGTGGAGGAATCACGGGCCGCTGCACCTCCAGCCCACAACACCTGGTGAGCTAGCCCTTGAACCATCTCTTTTTAGTACTACTGCATCATTAGTTGGAAGCCAAATTCATGCTAGCCAGCAAATTGTTTACATTTAATAGTTCCAATATAAATTGCTTATCTGTTGTCCTCTCTATCGGTTTTACTTTGCATTTCATAATAATGATAATGGTAGTTTGCCACCATTTGTTTAGCACATTTTGGCATTAATTAAATGAAGTAGCACAGTTTGCCACCGACGGTCATAGAATGACATGATTTGGTTATTTATTTGCTATGAAAGCCATAACACTTTCAGACTCTGTTTATGGATCGTAAGACAGTATAGGGAAATACTTCGTCTTAAGAACAAAGTGAAAGAGTTTCCTAGGCCTTTGTTAGATCTAAGCAAATCATCATTTGCTAAGGTGATTGACAGAGCCTTTGGACGACCTCTGTACCCTCCTTTTGATCCATATGCAAATGATATCAACTTTCTGCTTGCATCTTATTTGATTCTTTATGTTAGAGCCAATCCACTCACACTTCCTACTCCTGACAGTGGAGGGATCACGGGCCGCTGCACCTCCAGCCCACAACACCTGGTGAGCTAGCCCTTGAACCATCTCTTTTTAGTACTACTGCATCATTAGTTGGAAGCCAAATTCATGCTAGCCAGCAAATTGTTTACATTTAATAGTTCCAATATAAATTGCTTATCTGTTGTCCTCTCTATCGGTTTTACTTTGCATTTCATAATAATGATAATGGTAGTTTGCCACCATTTGTTTAGCACATTTTGGCATTAATTAAATGAAGTAGCACAGTTTGCCACCGACGGTCATAGAATGACATGATTTGGTTATTTATTTGCTATGAAAGCCATAACACTTTCAGACTCTGTTTATGGATCGTAAGACAGTATAGGGAAATACTTCGTCTTAAGAACAAAGTGAAAGAGTTTCCTAGGCCTTTGTTAGATCTAAGCAAATCATCATTTGCTAAGGTGATTGACAGAGCCTTTGGACGACCTCTGTACCCTCCTTTTGATCCATATGCAAATGATATCAACTTTCTGCTTGCATCTTATTTGATTCTTTATGTTAGAGCCAATCCACTCTAAATATATGCTACATCTAGACAAATATAAATTGTTGATGTTGTGATTTTGCTGAGACTCGTAATATTATGGTAAAATACAAGCAACAATAAGTGTTGTTGTAATTCCGTTGTGGAAATTTCTATAGTTTATATATTACAACTGCAATTGTGGATTGCAGACAACAATTTAAAACTTTGGCTATCATTACTAGACATGTAATAACGTTGCATGTATTGTATCAGCTAGTAGTAAGTCTTCTATGAGTAGAATCAGCCCAAGATTCCTTCTCTGCCAACATTCTTGTTGGTGACAAATATTAACTATCTTAAGGAAACATGCTTGTTTAAAGAATAAGGATCAGAAGAAAAAATATATAAGAATATAAGTAAACAAAGAGTGAGATCAAAACACACTTGTTCAGCTGTGCGAGTTATACGAGTAAAGACTATTTAAAAAACAAACCACATTTAGATTGCTAATCTGTTATTCTTAGTACTTACCAAGTAAATATACCCTATTGAAAATACTCTAGAGTCCATAGTATCTTTACATTTAATGAGGAATTGAAGTATATGGTTCTTAACTTAGATATTAATTAGATCTGACTGTTAAGAGTTGACAAATTTCTAAACTGTATGGATCAAGAAATCCTAACTCATTTTGATATAACTCATTTTGATATAGAATCAGGCCAAAATGCCTTTTCTGGCAACATTCTTGTTGGTGACAAATATTAACTATCTTCAGAAAACATGCTTGTTTATAGAATAAGGATCAATAGAAAAAAAACATAAGGATAGTATAAGAATATATAAGTAAACAAAGAGTGAGATCAAGACACACTTGTTCAGCATAGTGATCGTTCTTGCTAATCTGTTACTCTTTTCAACAGAGGAGCATGTCATTCTATGTGCTTACCGAATAAATATACCTTATTGAAAATACTCTAAAGTCAGTAGTATCTTTACATAGTGTTAGTGTTCTTCAAAAACTTCAACTTGTTTATTTGATGAGGAATTGAAGTATATGGTTCTTAACTTAGATATTAACTAGACTAAGACAAAATTTGTTATTTGATGAGGAATTGAAGTATATGGTTCTTAACTTAGATATTAACTAGACTAAGACAAAATTTGTTATTGGAATAGGAGGAGGCCGCGCGAACGCAGGCCCCCACTGCAACAAATTATGATGTAGGTTCCACCACTTGGGTAGACCTTAGGGAAGCACCCCTCCTCAGTGCAATGAAGGTCACTCTCCTAGGCCATGGTCCTTCATGATCAACCATTGACCCCATCCAGGTAAGTATGTTGCAATGATGATATTCAAGTTCTTTTATACTCTTGCTTATCTCAATACCTTTCACCTTCTTTCGATGTGGGACTCAATACCTCCCACCCTCTACTACTTTTTATTTTTTCACTTGAAAGCGACCAACTTCAAGCATGACAGGTTTCCCTTTGGCTTTTATTATTGAATTGGATATTTCCTTCCTTATTACTTTTAGATGAATTGAAAACTGGTATTTGCACATCAAATTTAAGAAAAAGATCTGGATGAATTTTAACTACCCTATTCATGTGTTTAATAGTGAGATCTTTCACCAGACAGCTGGATGAAAACTAACTACCCTATCCTACACCACTGCATCATCATAAAACTATGTAGACATTAACTCCAGCTTGTATAACATTCTAAGTAGTGTTATAACATTCTCTCCATTACGTCTCATTGGGCAATGGTTCATTTTGAGTTAAGACAGAGTAGTCACGTCAACTATTCTGTTGAATGTATGTTATATACTGCGTTCATGTGCTAGGAGAATTTGTGATGTTCAAATATTTCATAATAACTAACCCCTTTGGGTGGGCACAAGACAGTTTAGCTGACTAAGGAATTGATTTAGCAGTATGATTGTGTCACATTTATTTTTGTAGTAGTTTCATTTTTTACCAAGACAGTTTAGCTGACTAAGGAATTGATTTAGCAGTATGATTGTGTCACATTTATTTTTGTAGTAGTTTCATTTTTTACCAATTAATGATAATTTATGAATATAGTGCTTATATTGATTGAACGATAATTTATGGTATTAGCATTGGTAATGTTGGTTTTTTGTAGAAGGTCTTTAATGTATTTGTATTGTGATAGAGTGATGGTGCCAAAAGGGTAGGGCTTCAAGTGTATGATCCTAAATAAACTTAACACATGTATGAATCAAGTTCAGAAAAGTAAAAAGTATTAATACAATTATAGGACCTTAAATTTGAACTAGGTTTGGTGGGGTGTGCCAGGCTTTTGCAATAGTGCAACGCAAAAGCGACACTTGAGAGACCCAATAGCAAGCTATTGAAGTGGACTCACATATCGTGTGAACCATTGGCTCACATATTAGATATTAAACTGATAAGAACAGATACTACACTTGATCTTAGCCAAAAGGCCGAGAAAGGTATGAATTGAAATGCATGCTAGCTGTGCTTTTTATATCTGACATCTTTTCTGCCTTTTTGCTATCTTTGAGATGTGGGACTTTAATACTAATTTGGAGTGACTCACTCTCTACATAATGCCTGCAGCATCAAAATTACACCCAAGCTCTTAACTATAAACCTTTTAATTAAGTTGTTTATTTCAACGGAGTCTTATTTGGCCAAAGTTGAGCTTATGATTATGGATTTTGATATTGCATTAAAATTTTGTTGATGAAGCACCACATTGAATATGTATGACTTTTGTACTTCGAGACCAATGATATCGTATCATGCTTACAAGTAATTAATTGGAGGTCTCTATGGTTGTGTATTTGATGTTACATTAAAAATCTGGTGATGAATACATCTTTTGAATATGACTTTAGTACTTCAAAACAATATATGCATATGACAAAGCAATAGTGGTAGCAAAATGTTGAACATCTGCGATGCTGTTTTTAGTACTCATGCATTTTCACAATGTTTTCCTCACTGAACTTAGCTCACTGTTTCCATTTTTTTCCGCAGGAAACAGTGGAAACTGGTCGTAATCCAAATTATGTTGAAACCAACACTTGTTGAATGAAATCATGGAAGCAGGTACAAAATGAAATAACGTTCAAACCTTACAGTTTAATACTTTATGATGTGTAATGCGATGGATGAAGTTTAATTGGAAGCCCTTTTTCAGGTTCTAGCATAGGATCATACTTGAAGTTCTCCTCAGGATTAACTAAATCCCACTTGAAACGTTTCACAATATTATGCATAAACACGAGTATCCCTAGCCGAGCAAACTCTTGTCCCAGACACATTCTAGGTCCTCCTCCAAATGTAACATATGAATAAGGTATTGGCCCTTCTCCTTCAAATCTTGATGCATCAAAATTTTCAGGATTTGTAAACAGTGTTGGATCCATGTGTGTTGTACGAGTGTTCCAATGCAACTGTCAAAAACACCATACACACATGATTTATCATAAACACACTTGTTTTCTACAAAGCATGGACATCAAACACAGCACCAACACGGACATATCGACATTGCTAATAATTTGAGAAAATAGATAATCTGAACTTAATTACAATTATTAGTGTCGATGTTTGACACTAACACAAACACATATTTTTTCAGAGTGTCGGTACTCCATAGTTTATTTTACTAAAATCTTAATAAAGATGCGTGATTAACATACCTTCCAATCAATAGGGATGTTATAATCAGCATAGGTCAAATTCTTCATAGCATTTCTGTAAGCGCCGTTGACTGGCGGCGACAGCCTCAAAACTTCAGATGCAGCATTCCAAGAGTATTTCATTTTTTGAACATCCTCCCATTGTAATAACTCTCCTTCCTCTTTCCCTTGATTAATTTCAAGTTGTTCTGTCATTTAAAAAAAACAAAATTCAATATTTATCCTAGTCTAATTTTAATTAAAAGTTCTAGTGTTCCGACATCAATTCAAATGTGTATAGTTGGACTATTGGATAGACAACAACCTACTCCTTCCCTTATGGTTAGAGATAAACTAATAACAGTGTTACATGTGCATTCCATAATAAACTAGCATTTTAATGTCAACGGTCTGTTCTATATACATGTTGATGTTACTTCACTTCCTTTAATATGTATTGACAACATCAAAGATTAGATACAATGAGTATAAAGTTTGAATATATGGTTGCAGTTGAAACTTTAATCTTCAAAAACCAATCTCTAGTTGTCTATCATTCATTTTAATTATTTGATTTTGGAAATGCATATTCAGATATATTACCGTATTAAAACACGTTCTAACTGAGTCTCACTCCATATTTTTTTAAAATTTATTTTGGAGATGTATTTCCTAACTAATCTTATAAATTTATTTCTATTTAAACTATTCAGTGACTTTTTCAAAAATGCATTTTGGATTTATAAAAATTTGAAAACCTATCACTTTGTATGTCAGTTGGATGAAACAACATAAATTTTAATATAACAGAATCTATCGAACACTATTACCATTTTTCTCTAATGTTCAGCTAATTTATTTAGAGAAAATATATTCTTACACTGATATTTGACACATGCCCTGTAATTTAATATAAAATACATACTAGTTCATTTCATTAATAATTTATTTTATTTTGGTTTGTGTGCAAGACAATTTTGCATTGTTAATAAATACATACGATGTAGCAAAAATGGTGTCACGATAGCAAAGCTAATTTATTTAACCCAAAAGTGATAGTTTATACTAGAATGCACATGTCATGACATTGACAAAATAAATTTATGAGAATATATCTTAGGCATCATACGCTCTGTCTAAAATACCCTCTGATTTCGGAGATATATCTCCGGACACGCCTTTTTTTCAGCTTTTTTTAATTAATTATGTAGATGCATCTAAAGAATATTTCTGTATGCATATTTACGGAAGAAAACCAGATACATGATACTAGAAAATCAACATTGCAACGATAAAATCAACATTTATAAAATAAAATCGGCGTTACATTGATAATTTCGACAAAAATTTAAATACTACATTTCAATAGTCCGGTGGACGCTTGCACATCTCTAAGATGTCATTGATCGTTATTCAGACCGTCGCCTCTAACTCGAGCATAATTTTCTCTTCGAAACCGAAATACGTTTGCCACATCGCCCTAACTGTTAAATATGTAATCCATTGTTTTAAAAAGATTAGATTTGATTTAGAAAGATCAAATTTGATTTAGAAAGATTAGATTAGATATTTTTTTTGTTGTTTATAGTTTGAACTTTAGCTTGGGATACAAGTTAACATAAATCTATAAATAGGGAGGAACCCTTATCATTGTAATAATCAAGTTTGATAATTCACAGTTTGCAGTTGCAAGTGAATATTGAAAGTTTCTACAGTTTGTGGGCAGAAAGAATTCTGCAGTTTTTCATCTTCTTCTCCAACGCTACTATTTCTCTTTTCTCTTTCTTTCTTTCTTTCTTTCTTTCTCAATTCTTCTTTTCGTTGCCATTGCGTGTGATTGTTAACAATCTTGAGATCAAAATTGAATAAGAATTCTCAAAAGGTTTTGGGTTAATTCCAACATCCGGTATCTAGCTCTGGTTGCGATTCAAGGAAGGAAAATTGTGATGGCGATGAATCATCCGAACCGACATTTTCCGGAGAGCCTTCCGATTCTCAAGAAAGATAATTGTGAGAATTTGTGCAAGCAGATTAAGGTGGTTTTTTTGTTATCAAGATCTTTGGGATCATGTGAAGAAGGAGTAGCACCGCTTGTAGAGAACGCGACGGGTCAAGAAAAGGCTGCACACAAAGAGTTGAAGAAGAAAGATTATAAAGCTCTCTTTATAATCCATCAGTTTGTCGATCCAGATAACTTTGAAAAGATTAGTGATGTAGAGTCAACGAAGGAAGCGTGAGAGATTCTTGAAAAGTCGTTTGGAGGCGCAGAGAAGGTGAAAGAGGTGAGGTTACAAACTCACAAGAGAACCTATGAGTTGCTTCAGATGGAAGACAATGAGAGTATAACAAATTTCTTCACCAGAGTTACAAAGCTGGTGAATCAAATCAAGGTATGTGGAGAGGTGTTGACATCAAGATCAGTTGTTGCAAAGATCTTGAGGTCATTGGCTCCGAAGTTCGACCACGTGGTAGTAGCCATAGAAGAGTCGAAAGACTTGTCAGTATTGACGAAGGAAGAGCTTCAAGGGACGCTTGAGTCTCATGAACAAAGGATGACTGAAAGAGCTGCAGGAAAGTCGAAGAGTGATATGGCTTTGCAGGCACAGTCAGAAAAGGAAAGGAAAGGCAAAGGAAGTTGGAATGGCAACAAAGGTAGAGAAGGCTACAACAATTCGACTGGGCGAAATCAGAATGAAGGAAACTGGTCGAATCAAAGAAAACCCTGAAACCAAGGCAACCAAAGAGGTGGTGTTGCAGGTAGAGGAAGAGGCGGTGGTCGAAAGCCTGACAAAAGTCACATTCAGTGTTTCAATTGCCAGAAGTATGGTCACTACTTTAGTGATTGTCCAGAAAAGAAGAAGAATCAAGAAACTGATGCAAAGCTGGCGAAACATGAAGAAGAGGAGATGTTGCTGATAGTTACAACAAGAGACGAAAAGAGATTTCAGGACCAGTGGTACTTGGACTCAAGATGCTCATCACACATGACTGGAAGGAAAGATTGGTTTGTCAACATGAAGCCCTCGTCAAAGAACACGATGGAGTTTGCAAATGACAACACTCTAGCAGCTGAAGGTTTTGGTGATGTTCTGATTATGAGGAAAGATGGCAAGAGGTCAACAATTTCCAATGTGTTGTACATACCAGGCATGAAGAGCAATTTGCTCAGTATAGGGCAGTTGGTCGAAAAAAACTACAAGGTGTCGATCGGAGACAAGATGATGAGAGTTCTTGACGCAGGTGGTAGGTTGAACTTGAAGGCTCAAATGTCTCAGAATAGGACCTTCAAGATTGAACTCAATGTGATGGAGCACAAGTGCCTAGCAACTACAACCAGGAGAGATGCGTGGTTATGGCATTTTCGACTAGGCCATCTCAACTTCAATGACATCAGAGAGCTAAAAAGAAGAAATATGGTTTCGGGATTACCAGAAATTGACATTCCAAGTGAATTCTGTGAAGAGTGTGTTCAGTCGAAACAACACAAGAATAGCTTCAGCAAGGATGCAGGAAGGAAGTCGAAGGCAATTCTAGAAGTTATATACTCTGATGTACGTGGTCTTATCCATGTGGATTCGATTGGTGGTAACATATACTTTGTCACGTTCATAGATGATTACAGTCGAAAACTGTGGACTTACCTCATCAAGAAGAAAGTGATGTGATCGAGGTATTTGCCAGATTCAAATTTATGGTCGAAAGACAAAGTGGTCGAAAGCTGAAAATTCTTATGACTGATGGTGGTGGAGAGTATGTGTCGAAAGAGTTCGATGTATTATGTGAAAAAGAAGGCATTGTGCATGAGGTGGTGCCACCCTACACTCCACAGCAAAATAGATTTGCAGAAAGAAAGAACATAACCATCATGAACACGGTGAGAAGTATGTTGAATGGAAATCATCTACCCAAAGAATTATAGGGAGAAGCAGTTTCAACAACAACATACATATTAAACTAATGTCCAACGAAGAAGCTTGAAGGAATCACACCAGAAGAATGTTGGTCTGCTGTCAAGCCTAACCTCAGTCACTTGAAGGTGTTTGGATCTATAGCACATAGACATGTGCCAGATCAGTTGAGAAGGAAGCTTGATGACAAGTCGAATCAGATGATCTTGATAGGATATCATTCGACTGGAGGTTACAAGTTGTTCTACCTAGTGAATAAGCAGGTAGTGACCAGCAGGGACGTGATCATAGATGAGCTTAAAGAATGGGATTGGACTGAGAATGTAAAAAAGGATTCAGTGAGAATCTCTTGTGAAGAACCAGCCATTGAAGTCAAAAGAGAAGTTCGACAAGAACAAGTCATAGATGAAGCAGGTCCAAGCAGACCTCGACGAACAAGACACATGCCTGCAAGGTTGCAAGAATGTGTAGTTACATCAGGTGATGTGGTTGATGAAAAGGCTGAGCTGGTACACTATGCTTTCTACGCGATGTCGAACCAGTCAATGTAGCCGAGGCATTGAAATATTCAAAGTGGGTAAAAGGAATGAATGAGGAGTTAGACTCCATCGAAGTCAACATCACTTGGCCACTTGTCGAATTGCCTCAAGGCAAGAAGGCAATTGATGCGAAGTGGGTTTACAAGGTGTAGGTGAATCCTAGAGGAGAAGTAACTCGACACAAGGCGAGACTTGTGGCGAAAGGATTTCTTCAGAAGGAAGGAATCAACTTCGACGAAGTGTTTGCACCTGTTGCTAGAATCGAAACAATCAGGTTGGTTGTTGGTCTAGCAAATATAAACAATTGGCACACATGTCAGATGGACGTGAAGTGTGTATTCTTTGATGGCCCCTTAGACGAAAAAGTTTATGTCGCACAACCAGCTGGGTATGTGAAACTAGGCGAAGAAGGAAAGGTGTACAGACTGCATAAAGCCCTGTATGGACTCAAGCAAGCTCCAAAAGCTTGGAATAAGAAAATTGACAGCTTCTTAAGGGAGAAGGAATTTGTGAAGTGTTCAAGAAGTTAAGTTCTACGATGAATGTAGATAGTTTAGACACAATGAATTAGGTGGTGTGTTAAATATGTAATTCATCGTTTTAAAAAGATTAGATTTGATTTAGAAAGATCAGATTTGATTTAGAAAGATTAGATTAGATATTTTTGGGCTTTTATAGTTTGGGCTTTAGCTTGAGATGCAAGTTAACCTAAATCTATAAATAGGGAGGAACCCTTATCATTGTAATAATCAAGTTTAATAATTCACAGTTTGCAGTTGCAAGTGAATATTGAAAGTTTCCACAGTTTGTGGGCAGAAAGAATTATGCAGTTTTTCATCTTATTCTCCAACGCTACTATTTCTCTTTTCTCTTTCCTTTTTCCTCTTTATTTCTTTCTTTCTCAAATTTTATTTTCGTTGCCATTGCGTGTGATTGTTAACAATCTTGAGATCAAGATTGAATAAGATTTCTCAAAAGGTTTTGGGTTAATTCCAACAAGTGTGAATATTATGGATAATAGTCCCACATTGGATAGGAATGTGGTGACTTGAGCATTTATAAGTGGGAGAACCCACACACCTATCACTTTAAGGTTTTGGTGAGTATGTGGTGTGTCTCTCACAAAGGTGTTGCTCTAGAAAAAAGAAATCCCACAATGTTCAATGCTCCCTGTAACACCCCAATTCCCATCGCGGATAAATAATACATTAATAAATCAGAGTAAATAAAAATTTTATTCTTAGACAGAAACAAGGATGCCACATTTAAAGAAAGAAAACACAATCCCTGCTCATAAATTTGATACATAACACAAAATGGAATAAACATAAAAGGGAAACTTTTTCCAACAAAAGGAAGGTTCAATTATGGAATAAAGCGGAAAGATCCATAACCGACTTGTTTTACAAAATAAATTGTTTTATAACATCAAAATATTCATACAAAGGTAATACAAAATAGATCCAACAAATGTATACATATATAACAAAAGCGTTCCCCGACTCCCGTGTTACGTATCAGAGCAGACAGACCGACAAAAGGATGGAGAACTAATCTTCAATAAAGCCTCCAAAATACTAATCTGCAATTGCCTCATAGGGCATCAAACTACAGCAGAAGGGTGAGAAATAACAACTAAATCAAGATTGCATAATAATATGCAAACACATATAAATTCACATGCATAATTACTCTCACCACATGCATCACATACTAATACATATAGCATGCCACAAATACATAACATATTTCTAATAATCCAACCACATAGCATATATCAATTATACCAACATAATCACATATTCACACATAAGGCATACCAAAGTTATGACATATGGAAACACACCACCACATCACATATATTCATATATAGCATATCATAGATAATTAATACAATTATTGTAATGTACAACATCCCCACTAAACATAGCATATATCTATACATAAAACATATCATCCATAACCCATGCATATCAAATTACCAATGCTATCACGAGCCCAACACATAATCAATCAATTCACAATTTCCCACACATAATCAATCAATTCACAATTTCCCACACATAATCAATCCATTCATGATTTATGCAAATGCACAGAGACCGACACAACGACTCTATGCATGCGGTACCATTCCATCCATCATTCTCATCATCATTAATTCACTCAGGAATTATTAGAATCATTGCTTGTTACTTAGTGTAACTCCCCGTCGGGCAAACGATGTTCCCCGTCGCTTTAGGTCCTCTTTGTATAAGGCACACGACGTTTATGGAACGCTTTAGGTCCTCTTTGTATATGGCACACGATCTGATCGCTTTAGGTCCTCTTTTTATAAGGCACACGATTGTCTATAACGTTGCTTTAGGTCCTCTTTGTATAAGGCACACGATCGTTACAGCAGATTCCCTCTAGAATCGTTTCGTCGCTCACACCCCACAAGGGCACACGACATCACAAGGTGCATATCATGATGCATGTCATATCAACGACCCATGACAATCAAATGCACATTCACAAATCAACAATATGAATTATCTCATCATCATTATTCATGCATTGGAAATCAATTCAAACAATGCCTTTACTTGCCATAAGGCCACCAAATAACACACATTAAATTTCACATAAACAATGCATTTCATCATAATCCACAAACCACAACAATTAGCATTTTAGCATATACACTCATATCAATTCACATCAAGAATTACTCACCATCGACCATAACAATCCTACCATCATACAATGATATTCACAACACTAGGATTCACGCCACGAAGGCTACCCACAACAACATACATTAATACCATACATTTGTATTCAAGTCAACAAAGTATTTTGCTATAAGGCCACAACAATTACAACAACTTATCACATGTTTCAACATCATATAACAACACACAAGCTATACGTTATATATCAAAAGCATATCGCATAATAACACATCAATCGCACACAATTACGCGGTAAAAGTTGACAAAACGACACGTTTCCAAACTCCCGACACAATTAAATCGGCCACTAATCTCAAAACCATTTTTATAAGAAAGAACATCTCATTAGCTTTCCAACGGTACTAAGAACGTCTCGATCTGAGTTACGGATCAAAAGTTATGAATTTTCAAAGAAAATAATTTATTGAGAAACAGCCAGATTCGCCCGGCGACTTATGATTTCGCCTGGCGAATCCCTCCTCGCCAGCACTTCGCCTGGCGAACTAGTGGCGAGACCCAATTCGCCCGGCGAATCGCGCCAGAACCAGAATTTTTCTGCTGCGGGTTACATGGTTCCAAACCCCAAAATCCAACTTTCTCCAACCAAAACATTTTCAATCAATCAAAACAAGTATCAACAATGTTCATACATATAATATGATCATACTACGTGATTCATATCGATTTCCAACCGTGAAAACATCAATTTCTATCGAAATGATCACAATTCCAATCAAGTGGAAAACATATATTTTTCAACCAAACATTGAAACAAATACATACATATACATATACAAGTAAGATATGATCGAAACTTCTCACCCTTACCCGATTAATCGCGCTTGAACGAATGATTTCTTCTTCCATAAGTTTTCCTCTCCTTCTCTTTTCCTTCCTCTTCCTTTCTTTCCTTTCTCTTTCTTTTCTCTCTTTTTCTCTCAAATCTCTATTTATAAAAATATCTAATTTTTTCTAAAATATCTAACCCCTCAAAATGACCATTTTACCCCTCAGCTCAAATATCTCGCAAACGCTCTCAAAACGCGATAAAACATGATAACGATGAAAAATAATATATTGTAAAATAAAAGTCAAGAATAAAATAATATAAAAACAAAAATAATTAAATCGACTCAATTAAATAAATCGGACAAAACGGGGCGTTACGCTCCCTAGTGAAAATCCCCCCCAACAGTGGTATCATGAGCCTTTGGTTCGAGTAAAGGACCGACTTACTTATGTCGAAAGTACTCCCCACAGGTGGTGGTTAAGAGGTGTCCCGTTGAAGAGTGTCAACGGTGGTACAAGGGTGGTGAGTAAGAACCACACAACAGAAAATGCAGTTGCGCAGTTGAAGCTTCCTCTTAAGGGGGCATTGTCGAAGCATTGTGGATAGACTCATACTTGAGGGGGAGTGTTAAGTATTAACAAGTGTGAGTATTATGGATAATAGTCTCACATTGGATAAGAATGTGGTGACTTGAGCATTTATTAGTGGGAGAACTCACACACCTATCACCTTAAGGTTTTGGGTGAGTATGTGGTGTGTCTCTTACAAAGGTGTTGCTCTAAAAAAAAATCCCACAATGTTCAATGCTCTCTAGTGAAAATCTCCCCCAACACTAACATCGTCTTGATTCTTGAACTCAAACTTGCCGTAAACAATGTTCCCTTCGTTGTCAACTGAAGGTGAACGATACTCAAGCTTCACAACCTTTCGTTTGTCATTGTAAGGTATGCGATATTGGATCTCGTCTATGATATCGGCGATGGGGCGAGATCCATGAGCTTGAACGTCCTCCCGGGTGTTTTTCCGTCGAAAAAGGAGACACTTGCGACATACCAACATATATTGATTTCACACAATTGAGACATTTTTGTATTTGTGTGAAAGATAACAAATGAAACCTCAAATTTATAGAAAACCTAGATGAATATGGACCAACCATTTTCTGTCAAACTTTTTTCTGGAGCTATATCCACGGAACGACCCCATAATTATTGTTTCCGGAGGTGTATCTCCGAAACTTTCCCTGAATTCAAAACGAATCAAAATAAGTGTCGCCGACTAAATCTATTGGTGGTACCCCTTTGGACTTTTCCGCATTCGGTTTCTTTTCAATGTTGTTCAATCTTTCGAATTCGTGCATCCTTTCAAAAAACGATTCGGCCACGTCTCGACATTTCAGTTGAATGAGTCACCTATTCCGGTGATGTAGGTGGTATGGGGCATCCCGGTTTCAAGTAAACTTGTACAAAATGTCTTGATTTTGCAAGTCATCCAATACACATGATGCAACATTACTTTTTCCCCAAAAGTTTAATGATTAATGTGAGCAATGTAGTGGACAAAGTGCAATCTTTACCTGAAATTCGATCTGCTCTTGCTCCCTTTGATTTGTTGCACGAAAAAGTTGGAGTTTTGGAGTGAAAAATGATATTGAGAATGCAAGGTTTTTTAGGTTGGTGAAAGTGAGTGTGGAAGAAGAAAACACAATAATTGGGGGAGTGATCATGCAGGTTTCAAATATAGCAGAAACTTCCGGAGCTGTATCTACGGAACAATCTGGCGCTTAGACGTTCCGGAGGTGCATCTACGGAAGTTTCCCTGAACTGAATTATTTTGAAGTTTTTCCTAGTGTTTACCAGTTTAAAATTATTCTGTAGATGTAGCTCTGGAAAAAACCAAATTTTGACAAAAAAAAGGTGCGTCCGGATATGTATCTCCGGAAGCAGGGGGCATAAAAGGAAATACGCTAGGTGCCTAAGAGTATCAAGGGGTGGATTAAGAAATACGCAAATTTATTTATTTAGAAGTCATGTTCTTGTCAAACATAATTAGTTGAATTATTACATTACTTATATTGGTTTGTTATTGGGGAATTTCTTTTTCCACCTCTATACCTTCTCACAAATCCTTTGAGAAAACCAAAAAATGTTTTTAGAGTTCGGAGATGCATCTCTGAACGCATCTATTTTCCACAAAATTGAATGCAAACGAGTGAGTCACCTATATTATACTTAATTTTAGTCCGGAATTGTATCTTCGAACGTGTATATGGTATATTTTGGAGATGCGTATTCAAAAATGACACTGAAACTTCAAAACAGAAACAAAGACAATATGAGCAAGATCTAGAAACCCCGGGTCCTTTAAGTTATTTGCTAAAGTACCTAATTGTAATTAATTATGTATAAACTTTAGATACTCAAAAAATAATACTCATCTTCATATCTAAATTTCTCAAATTATCATGCATAAAAATATTTGATGCAAAAATGAGATATGTCCCTGGGTCCTTTAAGTTATTTTATTGTAACAATGCAGTCCTTTATGTTTTTTTTTTCCGCTACAAGTTGGTCCTTTATGTTAATTAACGTGTTCACCGTTGACCTTTTTCACAAACTCCATTCCAAAAACGTTTATGTAGCAGTAACGATATTGATGTGTCATTTAACAGTGCTGAATAGACATTTGTCTTATTCTAGAATACTTAATATTGTATAATTTCAAAATTAGATTACACAACCCGCTCTCTCTCTAAAAAACAATGATCCTCTACTGTTTCTATGACTTAATAACCTAAAAAAACTGCTTTTTTTCTTGTAATCATTCTGTTTTTCAAAAACATAGGATTTGTACCAAGAAACATTATCGAAATCTTGAGCAACTATTTGATTCATGTGACACGGAAGATCCTTACATGATTGTTTATCTTCTTTCTTGTCAAGAAACAGTGGCCATGATCCTTACTGACGTGTTACTTTGTTCTTTCTCCTTCTTCATTCCAACCAAACTCTTCAACCATCTAGTAGTTTTTCACATAATAACACTTTTTGGTGTTACAAATTCACAATATGAGAAGTTACAAATAAGTTCAAAATTAAACTCTGAATGTGATAAAAAAAAGTGTGAATTTTTCTCATAATAGAGAATCATAAACAAGTGTAATAACCCATTGATTACATATGGTGCCTAATCAAATATATATATATATATATATATATATGATCTTTCTGGTTGATCAGAACCTGAAGTGGGCCAGAGACTTCGTCTAGGATGCTGGATTCCAAGGATGAGGAGGGGGTGTACCTGCCAGGCACTCCGATGCTAAAGTAAGAATCGGGAGAAGAGAAGGCAAGTACAAAGTGAGTATGTCTTAGGATGATTTTAGAATACATGTCCCTCTCAAATGAGAGGGTTTTTATAATGCCCCCAACGCTTGGCCATTGATCCCTATTTTCGAGGCGAGATATTTGTTCCCCAAAAGTAGATAACTGCCAGAAACTAGCCGTTGAGACGGACAGACATGCCCGGAACTAGCCGTTGCTGCGAGCTAGGGCGTGGTCGTGGGCAAGAGCGTTGTGACTGTTCCTGGATGGTGGAACCGTGCATGACAGGCTGAAATGTGACGAAGGGCAGCTAATCTAGGGGGTCAGCAGGCCATCCCTCCTCAGCGAAAGGGCAGAGGAGAGAATGCTTCCTTTTGCCCTTAACTGGCAGGGTTTAGGCTATTGGGTCATTCTGGGAGCAGAAGTGGATTGGGCCATGCCTAGCCATTAGGCCAGTCTGAAACAGGAGCCCCCGAGTCGTTGCTCATGAGCATAGGAGTGATGACTTAAGGGGAGCCCGTGGTCCCGAGGAGGAGTAAGCGTGGTCGACGCTTGTTACTGAGACGGGGTCATTTCGTGATGCTCGAGGGTACCTGTACCCGAGGAACCTGAAACGTTGTCTTGAGTGCCCGACGAATGTGGAGCCCAACGGTTGATGGGACTTTAAGGGATGGAGTGTCACGCGTGCATCGAGCCACGTGCTGTATTTATGCATAATGATGGCTATGCTTGGGTCATGATGATGCCCCTACGTCGCGCGTGCTCGTGCACGTGCCTCTGACTTGTCTATAAATAAAGGGATGAAGCGTTTGTTTTCACTTTTCGCTTCTCTTTCTTCTTCTGCAACTGTCTTCGTTTCCGCCGTCCACCGCCGCACGAGCACCGATCAGGCTTCGCCGACCACCCTTTTTACCTCTTCGACCACGTAAGTCTCTCATCCTTATCTGTTTTATGCATTTCAATCTTGTTTTGCTTAGATTTGCATGCGGTTAGGATGAAAACTGGGTAGAGTAAGGGTGAATTCTGGTGAATGTTGGTGTTTGGCAGCGGTTGAGCCATTTTCTGCCGTCGGCGCCGTCTTCGGAGTGTTAGGAACTTAGGTTTTTTGTCGATTTCGGCACCGTTGCGACGACGAACGAGTTTGTCGCCGGTGGAGCTTTTGAAGTTTCTGATGTACTCATGAGTTTTCCGGTGGACCTTCAACGGAATTCTGGGTAAAGTGTCGGGGAGGATCTCCCCGTGAAGGTTTAAGAGATTGCCATGAGAATCTCCTCGCACCATTGTTGCGTTGTTTGAGTAAGGGCTTAGGTTGAGGACGTTGTCCTAGGGCCTTCGCGCGCCCTTTCACTTGACTAGCGGTGTTGACGAAACTGCCGCTCCCAAGAATGCCGACGAAACCTTTGCTCCCAGTAGTATCAGGGAAAAGTGGAATGCTACTGAGCCTCAGAAGCATGCCTCCCTCTTTACCTTTCACGCGTAGGATGTCTTCACGATAGTGGGGGTCGAGGAAGACTGGAAGGTCCATTTTCTTGAGGAGGATGAATGAATATGCTCGGCTTACAGAGAGAGGTTCCCCATGTATGAGTTTGTTTTCAAGGAGATCGGGTTAAGGCTTCCCTTCATGGATTTTCAAGTGGCCGTTTTTAAACACCTGGACTTGGCGCCCTCTCAACTATACCCAAACTCGATTGCCTTCATCCGGAAATTCGAGATTACATGCGATTTTTGGAAGATTGGAGCCACTCTCCCCATCTTCTTCATTGTCTTCCACCTCCAATGCCAGGTCGTACGAGGGCAGTTCGAATGGGTTTCCCTGAAAAAGGGGAGAAAATTGTTCAAGGCCTTCTCCGAGTCCATCAGGAAGGACGTTTAAGGAGAGGTATTACATAGTGGAGCCTGTGTCGGAGAGGGATAAAGACTCTTCGTTCGCCTGGGAGATTCTTACAGATGAGAACGGGGATCCCCTCCACAACGAGCAGGGCAAGATAAAAGGGCGTTGGGTGCTGAAATCCTTTTCTCCTGGAGTGAGGACCACTTTACCAGGGAGACCGATGAGTAGATTGCCAAGCCACCTATGCTGGAGGAGGATGATCTAGCCAGCTACAACAAGCTGGTGCCTTTCGTTGATGGCTTCCGTCCCGCCTAATGCGTGACCAGGAGTGGGGACGTTATTTTTGACGAAGACGGGGGGCCTAAGGTGGAGGCCCGATATATTAATACGAATGTGCTCCTCGAATGCGGCATGCGCGAGGAGACTCTGGAACTTTTGGGCAGCCATTTTTTTTAGCTTGTCTGTATTATTGTTTTTCGTTTACTAACGTGTGTCCGTTGTTTTGTAGGCAATATGTCTTCGGTCCAGAAACGTTAGGTAAGAAGTGTTGCGGCCAAGCTTAAGCTAGGGAATAAAGTTGGGAAAAGTCGCCTTGGTGAGCAGGCAGCTCCGCCCCCGACGGGATCGGGGACCTCTTCATCCGGAGTAGCTGTCGTCCAGACCTCCCCTCTGCCGGTAACCTCAAGGCCCTAGCGCATCTGGGCGGAGGAGATCCTCGACCTTACCAATGAAGGATAGAAGAGCAAATACGAGCTGCCTCCATGCTTCCATAATAGTAGTTTCTTCGAAGGCTCCTCTTTCGCATTCCATTGGGCGAAGTCCTTGGCGCTCGAGGAGCTTGACCATCCGAGTAAGAGGACACTTTTGGCCCAGGACGACGCTGCCCTAATGAGGGTCTTGGGCATGGCGGTGGTCTACACCGAGGAAGTGGGCCTTGAAGAGGCGGAGCTGAAGAAGACCCAGGCCGCCAACGCGGTTCTGAAGGAGGAGCTGAAGGCTACGAAAAAATCTAAGGAAGAGTTGGTCGCGGTTACCGGGGAGAGGGACACCTTGGTCGTGGAGAAGAAAGCTGCGGAGGTTATGGTAGTTTATTTGAGGGCTGCCACGAATCCTACCGAGGACGAAAATGATGAGGTGAAGAATCTGAAGACTCTAGCCGAGCTTGTTGCCCGGATCAGCCAGGCTGAAGAGGATTGCTTGGGGGCCGTCGAGGACGCCTTCAACAACACGGTGGAGCAGCTGAAGGTTGCGAACCCCAGGGTCGAGCTGCCTACCGAGGGGACCGGGTTCCTCCACAGCGTGGTGGATGGCCAGATTGTTATCCCAGACTTTCTCAGATTTGGCGAGGAGCCCGAGCAACCAGCCCACGAGTAGCCTCAGTCTATGGTCGATTGATTTTCCTTTTTTTGTACTTTCGGCCTGCGTGCCGTACATTGTAATATTTTCTTTTTGGATGGGGTTTGGCCCCTTTTTGATGTAATCATTACAATCACGGTCCTCGTGGCCGTTTTATCTTATAATATTTATTTTCGGCCGTGGTGGTCACTCATGTATGACTTGTTTTCGATGTTTGTGCACACATCTTTTTTCTTTGATTAATTTCGCTAAGTGTCACGTGCTGCTCATCATGAGTGCGCGTTGCATGGGCTGTTTTTGTGAATAATTTTTCACTGTTTTGGGGTTTGCTCGACAAATTATTGTTCGACAGTGAAGGGAACTGGTCGAAAGGCCTGGGTAGTTTCTGGGCAAGAGAGAGGAGCTCATGTAGCGTTTGTGTCCTGAGTTCGCGGCGTGAACTTCCCATTGCTAGCTGAGTATTCTGCCTTTCGTGGTACGTTGGCGACGGCGGGCACGGTCGAGGGACCACCGTCGGGCAAGGGTTTTGCTCGTTCTAGAGTAAAAGCCTGCCTTTATTTATTTTGGTATGCAACGCTTGTACCGGGGGGCGAACTTTTGGTTGGTACACTGTGCTCGTCATTTTGACGGAGCACGCCGACTGTTGTGGCCTTAGCTATAATATTGTTTTAGCTTTTCGGCGTTCTATGGTAGAGCGAGTTCTTCCCCGTTGAGATGTTCTAGGCAGTAAACCTCATTCTCTGTTTTTGCTCGAACATGATAGGGTCCTTCCCAGTTTGGACCGAGTTTGCCTTCACGAGAATCTTTGTGATTTCTCTTTAGGACGAGACTGCCCACTTGGAAGTCTCGTCGTATGACTTTGGCGTTATGCCTGATTTCAATTTTTTGTTTTAACGAGGCCTCGTGGAGGGCTGTTCCTGATCAGACCTCTTCGACGAGATCGAGCTCCTCCCTCAGCGCCTCGTTCTTCGCCTCCTCATCCAGGGGAGCTTCAGTCTGCCTAGAAGGCACGTGTATTTCGATAGGGATCACCGCCTCGGTTCCGTATGCTAAGTGGAAAAGGGTTTCCTCGGTCGAAGAGTGGGGCGTAGTTCGGTAAGCCTAGAGCTCGCTGTGCAGCTCCTCGACCCATTGTTTCTTGGTTTCGTCTAGTATTCATTTGAGACCTCGTAGGATTATCCTGTTTGCTGCCTCGACTTGCCCGTTCGTCTGTGGGTGCTCGACGGACGGGAAATGTTGTTTGGTGCCCAGTTTGGCGATGAATTCCTGGAATTTTTTGTCCGTGAACTGTGTCCCGCTGTCGGTGACGATTTCCTGGGGAATGTCGAAGCGGGCAAGAATGCTTCGCTTGTAGAAGCGGAGTATATTTTGGGCCGTTATTTTGGTCAGAGCCTCTGCTTCTATTCACTTTGTAAAATAGTCTACGCCCACTATCAGGTATCTATTCTGATTTGATCCTACGATGAACAATCCTAGGATGTCCAGGCCCCACCATGCGATGGGCCACGGGGAGGACATTGTTTTGAGCTTGTTGGGCGGTGCCAGTTGCATATCCCCGTGACATTGGCATTTGTCACATTTTTTCACATGCTCCTCTGTGTCATGCTGCATGGTCAGCCAGTAATATCCTGCTCGTAGAGCTTTCCTGGCGAGGGATCTTCCTCCGAGGTGCTGGGTGTTGATTCCTTCGTAGATTTTGCGCAGGACGTGGGTGACCATTTCTTCCTCGACGCATTTGAGGAGAGGAATGGAGAACCCTCACCTGTAGAGCTTAATTTCGACCAAAACATAGGAAAAGGCTCTGTGCCTGACCACGCTGGCTTCCTTTGGGTCGGGTGGTAGTTCGCCCTTGGCGAGGTAGTTGTAGACCGGGGTCATTCAACATTTGTTGTCGCCAATGACGTTCACGTCGAGGGTCGGGGGAGTTCTCTCGATGCTTGGTCGAGGAAGTATATCCTGGATGACGAATTTATTTCCTCCCTTCTTCTTTGTGCTCGCCAGCTTTGACAGGACATCTGCCCAAACATTGTGTTTGCGGGGAACGTGTTTCACCTCCACAGATGTGAACTTCGTCATCTTTTCTTTAACCAAGGCCAAGTATTCATATAGGTTGTCGTTCTTGGCCTGATACTCTCCTCGAACTTGGAGGGCCACGAGCTGGGAATCTGTGCAGATTATGACTTCCTCGACTCCTAGGTCTTCGGCGAAGGAATGCTTCATACTCTGCCTGATTGTTTGAGGTGGGAAAAGATAAGGTGAGCGAGACCTCGATGAGGATACCCTCCTCATTTTCAAGGATGATGCCAGCTCCGCTCCTTGCCGAGTTGGATGCTCCATCGACGAAGATTGTCCACTTGCGAGCTCCGCAAGTCAGGAAGGCGGGCAAGGCTATCTCTGCCACGAAGTCGCCCAACGCATGTGCTTTCAGGGCTTTTCTGCTCTCGTACTAGATGTGGAACTCGGACAGTTCCAGCGACCATTTGAGCATTCTTCCGGCCATGTCTGGGCGGCCCAATAGTTTCCTCATAGGCTGGTCCATGCGCACCACGATGGTGTTGGCTAGAAAATAGTGCCTCAGCCTCCTCGCTGCATTAATGAGGGCCAGGACTACTTTTTCGATCTGCTAGTATCTAAGTTCCGGTCCTTGCAGTGCCTTGCTCGTGAAGTATATGAGCTTCTGCCCTTCAGGGGTTTCACGAATGAGGGCGATGACAACCTCGTTTGCGACGGCGAGATAGAGATAGAGGGTTTCCCTGTTATCTGGTCGGGAGAGGACCGGTGGTTCCGATAGTGCTTGTTTTAGGTGGAGGAGGGCTTTGTCGCATTCCTCCGTCCACTCAAAAGCTGCCTCTTTACGGAGGAGTTTGAAAAAGGGGAGCGCATGCTGAGCAAATTTTACCACGAAACGGGACAGTGAGGTGAGCGTCCCATTCAGGGCTTGGATTAATTTTTTCGAATTTGGCTTGGGGAATTCGGAGAAGGCTCTGCATTTGTCGGGGTTGTCTTCAATTCCTCGTTCTGTTAGGTAGAAATTGTAACACCCTTTTCTAACCCCTAATAATGTTGCAGCAGAAACAACTCAAATATCAGAGTAAAGCATAAAAATCCCTCAAAGGGTGCACATTTCTCATTTACAATCAAAATAATACACTTGCCCTGTAAACAAAGGGTTTTCCTTAAAATAAATAAAAAAGCCTTCACATGGCAGCGGAACTCAAAATTTTCAAATAAAAGGTTTTCAACAAACATCATAATAATAAAATAAAACCATATCATCAAATGACAACAAAAATAAGGAAACAACATAGTTCGACTCAAAGGACCCCAACCCGATGTTACACTATCAGAGCAAGACCCTCTAAATCGACCAAAAGCAATTAAACTTCAAGGTCCTCGAAAGCATCCATAGCTAAACCTGATCACCTGCATGTTACCCACGTGGAGGCAACATTCAAACAGGCAGGGTGAGTAATCACAATTCATAATAATCATTATAAAACAAGATATACATAAAATGGCATTATCTTCATATACAACATCTTCAGGGTCATCACAAGGAAACATCAAAATCACAAACAACATCATAAAATACAACAATGCCAATTAAATGCAAATGCATAACAAGACTCATGCATATGGTACCAATCGTTATAATAGATGGACACTAGGCCATCAACCCTCCAAAGATCCCCGTCAATAGGATCGATCCCGCAATCGGAATCGGAGCACGTCATAGTTACCTCATATCCGCACAATGGGAATGAAGCGTCGTCACAGAGTATGCATATGAATGTATGATACACAACATCACTAATCATCATCATCAAATAAACATCATAATATGCATCATCATTCATCCATTCTCATATAAATTATGTCATCATATATTCATCAAAACATCACAAATCAACACCTCAATCCCATCAAGAACACCATGGTAAATCATCATAAATATCACAACATCAAACACCAGAACAACACAACAACAAAAATGAAATTTTGCGAACAACAGACGTTCGCTAGGCGAACCTGTTCGCTAAAACCTTCGCTCGGCGAAGCGGCCAGCGAATCCCACAGACACCACACCAAGACACCAGAAAAACACCCTCGGTCATACTCGCTGGTTTATTCGCTGGGCGAAGCTATTCGCTGATTCATTCACTTAGCGAGACTTCTAGCGAATCCCCACTTCCACTCCAGAACCATCTCAGTACCTACACTCAAATTATCGCGCATTAGTTGCGCTGTTCGCTTTGCAAACATTCGCCTAGTGAAGCGATGGTTCGCTTAGTGAACCTGCGATTACAGCAAATCGCTGCTACGCACCAGTGGTTCCACAGCCTCAAAGGTACCTGCGATTAGAGCTCCAAATGACCCTAAAATATCCCTACAACAGTCCTAATGCACCACGGAAATCAACGACATAAAACCTACATCTATTAGGTCGATTCAGGACACATCGAAAACCTTAAATTCCCTAAACCTTCAAAACTCTCAAGCTTCATATAAACCCCATAAACCCCTTTCTCACACGAAATCCCACATATCATCAAAAAGGGTTTTACCATGAAGGCTTATTTTTACCCGAATCAATTCAACCCTTAATAATTCATCATCGGTCCTCAAAGTACCTCTAAATCATCAACAACTCATAAACTCTTCAAAAACCCCAAAATCCCCAAAATCCACTTCAATTACATCGAATCCTATAATGAAAACAATGAAAGGTAATTACTCGTCATACCTTAGATTGTCGATCAGAAGTGTTCTCTCTTGAGCCTTTGGAAACCTTCACGAAATCCTCGTCTTTTCCCTTTTTCCTCAGAGCTCTCCTTATTTCCTTCTTTTCAAGTTCTAACCAAAAAGAACCCTATTCTCAAAATCCTCCTTTTTATATCCACTCTAACCCTTGGGCCTCAAAATTGGGCTTTCTCCATAATGCTCTCACTAATTCCCCTCAAATGTCCACTTTACCCTTAATTCCTCTAATATTATTTAAAATAAATAATAATACAATATATTCCGTAATACATACTATTATTTAATTAAATAACCAAAACTTCACAAAACACCGACATCGAAACGAATCACCAAAGTTCACAGAAATTCACGAATATAATATTTAAATAAATTAAATAAATATTCTTACAAAAATCGGGGTGTTACAACTCTCCCCCACTTAAAGAATTTTCGCCCTCGAAAATTACCTCAAGGAAACAGAGTTGGATACGACTCCCTCATCTGATCTTCACGTTCCCAAGTCCAACTTTCGCCAGCTGGTCCACCCCACAACACCTTCACCAAAGCTATGTCTTTACCCCGCAACTGCTTCATCTCTCGACCATCAACACACACAGGCAATGCTTCCACAGTCAAATTATCCCTAACTTGTACATCATCCATTTGAATCACATGCGACGGATTCGGAATGTACTTCCTCAACTGAGACACATGGAACACGTTATGCAAATTCGCAACTGACGGCGGTAAAGCAATTCGATAGGCTACCTTTCCTATCCTCTGCGATATCTGATATGGGCCAACAAAATGTGGAGTGAGCTTCCTAGACTTCAAAGCTCGACCCACACCAGTCACTGGCGTCACTCTCAAAAACACGTGATCACCCTCTTGGATTTCAAGTGCTTTCGTCCTCTTATCATGATAACTCTTCTGACGACTCAACGAAGCTTTCATCCTTTCTTGTATCGTCCTAATCTTCTCAGTCGTCTCTTGTACAATCTCAGGTCCGAGTACAACACTCTCGCCCGATTCATACCAACACAAAGGAGTTCTACACCTTCTCCCATACAAAGCTTCATAGGGCACCATCCCAATACTAGCATGAAAACTATTATTATACGTGAACTCAATCAAAGGTAAATGGCTATCCCAAGATCCTCCATGATCCAACACACAAGCCCTTAGCAAATCCTCTAAAGATTGGATCATCCTTTCTGTTTGACCGTCCGTTTGCAGATGGTAGGCAGAACTCATCCTCAACTTAGTACCCAAGGCATCTTGCAAACTCTTCCAGAACCTCGATGTAAATCTCGGATCTCTATCCGACACAATACTCGAAGGTATCCCATGCAACTTCACGATCTCCGCAATATACATCTCGGCTAACTTTTGCATAGAATGATTAATCTTCATCGGCAAGAAATGAGCCGACTTAGTTAATCTATCCATAATTACCCAAATCGAATCATTTCCCTTAGCAGTCCTCGGCAATCCCGACACAAAATCCATGGAAATACCATCCCACTTCCATTCTGGAATACTCAACAGTTGCATCATACCTAAAGGCTTATGATGCTCAATCTTCGACTTCTGACAAGTCAAACACGCATAGACGAACTCTGCAATATCCTTCTTCATACCCGGCCACCAAAACAACTTCTTCAAATCCTGGTACATCTTCGTAGCACCGGGATGGATACTCAACCCACTCCGATGTCCTTCTTCTAGAATACTCTTCTTGATTTCTGGAACATCTGGAACACACACTCTATCTCTAAACATCATCACACCATTCTCATCAATCCGGAATTCTCCCCCGTTACCTTGGTTAATCAAAGTCAACTGGTCAACCAACTTTAAGTCAGATTGCTGTCCCATTCGAATTTCTTCCAGAATACTACTCGTCAACTTCAACATTCCCAACTTCACACTGTCAGGA
Source organism: Lathyrus tuberosus (assembly GCA_022829125.1). Lineage (NCBI taxonomy): Eukaryota > Viridiplantae > Streptophyta > Magnoliopsida > Fabales > Fabaceae > Lathyrus > Lathyrus tuberosus. The sequence goes on from JALAZF010000126.1 coordinate 5,519,693, forward strand.
GTCTTCTCGTAAACCAAACTCAAATCTCAGAACTGTTCAATTAATTCAAACTCTTTCACCATAAGCATCGACATATGCAACGACTTTCTGCTCAACACATCGACCACTACATTTGCTTTGCCCGGATGATAACTCAAATCAAAATCAAAATCCTTCAACAGTTCTAACCACCTTCTCTGCCTCATATTCAATTATTTCTGATCAAACAAGTACTTCAAACTTTAATGATCGCTAAACACTTTAAATTTAGATCCAAACAGATAATGTCTCCAAATCTTCAACACAAACACCACAACGGCCAATTCCAAGTCATGTGTAGGACAATTCCTCTCATGAACTCGCAATTGTCTCGAAGCATAGGCAACAACTTGTCCATTCTGCATTAATACTCCACCAAAACCCATCTCGACGCATCGCAGTACACCACAAAAGATTCACTCGGATTGGGCAAAATCAACACTAGAGCATTCGTCAACTTCTTATTTAATTCCACAAAACTCTCTTCACAAGCTACATGCCACACAAAAGCTTGACCCTTTCGAGTCAACTGAGTCAAAGGTAACGCCAACTTAGAAAAGCCTTCAATAAAATTGCGGTAATAACCCGCTAATCCCAGAAAACTTTGGATCTCAGTAGTAGACTTCAGAGTCTCTCACTGTAACACAACATCAATCTTAGAAGGATCTACAGCAATTCCACCACTTGAAATCACATGGCCAAGAAAATTCACTTCCTTAAACCAAAACTCACACTTCGACAATTTCACATGCAACTTCTTCTCTTTCAACACTTGCAACACAGTCCTCAAATGCTCAGCATGCTCTTCTTTAGGCTTAGAGTATATCAGAATATCGTCAATAAAAACCACCACAAACTTATCCAAATACTCATGAAAAATTCGATTCATATACTCCACGAACACCAGGTGCATTAGATATGCCAACCGACATCACAACATACTCATAGTCATCATACCTCGTTCTGAAAGCTGTCTTCGGAATATCATCAGGTTTAACACGAATCTGATGATAACCAGACCTCAAATCAATCTTGCTAAACACACCGGCACCTACCAATTAATCCATCAAATCATCAATCCTCAGAAGTGGATACTTATTCTTGATCGTCACTTTATTCAACTATCTATAATCCACACACCATCTCATAGTACCATCTTTCTTCTTCACCGACAACACAGGAGCACCCCACAGAGAAACACTCGGTCGAACAAACTTCATCCCAAACAACTCTTCCAATTGTTTCTTAAATTCTCCTAACTCAGATGCAGACATCCGGTAAGGAGCCATTGACACCGGACTCATACTTGGTATCAAATCCGCCGCAACCTCTACCTCACGCCCTGGAGGCCAATCACTTACGCCATCAGGAAATACTTCCGAAATTTCACAAACAAAAGGCAAAACACCAACTTCTCCACCTTCACTAATACTCAAAATTACCCTCAACATAAACGTCTCGGCACCATCCTGCATCGGCTCATCAAAACCATATGTAAGCACTTGGCTTAACTTCAAACAATTCACTGCGCACACCACTTAAGCTCGCAAGACACGTCTATCCCATCCAACATGATCCCGTCTATTATCAACAAGAAATTAAGGGTGATCAGTTCCTTAATTTGTCAATAACAGCCGACTATCATGAGGCGGTACAAATTATCTTACCAAACTATTGTTGCATCCAACACCACACTTAGCCATTGCTCCACCCTCGAAGCATCTTGGAGAAGCACCATCTTCTCCCCCACTTGTTTCATTCCCAACCTGTAAATGGAAAACAAAACAAGCATCGACAGTGTTTTCACACACATGTTGCACACTAGGCAATAGACAACATTAGACAACCTGGCCGGACGGACCGACCTGCTCTGATACCACTGATGTAACACCCTTTTCTACCCCCAATAATGTTGCAGCAGAAACAACTCAAATATCAGAGTAAAGCATAAAAATCCCTCAAAGGGTGCACATTTCTCATTTACAATCAAAATAATACACTTGCCCTGTAAACAAAGGGTTTTCCTCAAAATAAATCAAAAAGCCTTCACATGGCAGCGAACTCAAAATTTTCAAATAAAAGGTTTTCAACAAACATCATAATAATCAAATAAAACCATATCATCAAATGACAACAAAAATAAGGAAACAACATAGTTCGACTCAAAGGACCCCAACCCGATGTTACACTATCAGAGTAAGACCCTCTAAATCGACCAAAAGCAATTAAACTTCAAGGTCCTCGAAAGCATCCATAGCTAAACCTGATCACCTGCACGTTACTCACGTGGAGGCAACATTCAAACAGGCAGGGTGAGTAATCACAATTCATAATAATCATTATAAAACAAGATATACATAAAATGACATTATCTTCATATGCAACATCTTCAGGGTCATCACAAGGAAACATCAAAATCACGAACAACATCATAAAATACAACAATGCCAATTAAATGCAAATGCACAACAAGACTCATGCATGTGGTACCAATCGTCATAATAGATGGACACTAGGCCATCAACCCTCCAAAGATCCCCATCAATAGGATCGATCCCGCAATCGGGACCGGAGCACGTCATAGTTACCTCATATCTACACAATGGGAATGAAGCGTCGTGACAGAGTATGCATATGAATGCATGATACACAACATCACTAATCATCATCATCAAATAAACATCATAATATGCATCATCATTCATCCATTCTCATATAAATTATGTCATCATATATTCATCAAAACTTCACAAATCAGCACCTCAATACCATCAAGAACACCATGGTAAATCATCATAAATATCACAGCATCAAACACCAGAACAACACAACAACAGAATTGAAATTTCGGGAACAACTGACATTCGCTCCAGGATTCACTAGGTGAACCTGTTCGCTAAAACCTTTGCTCGGCAAAGCGGTCAGCGAATCCCACAGACACCACACCAAGACACCAGAAAAACACCCTCTGTCATACTCGCTGGTTTATTCACTGGGCGAAGCTATTCGCTGATTCATTCGCTTAGCGAGACTTCCAGCGAATCCCCACTTCCACTCCAGAACCATCTCAGTACCTACACTAATGTTATCGCGCATTCGCTGCTCTGTTCCCTTTGCGAACCTTGGCGAACATTCGCCTAGCGAAGCGATGGTTCGTTTAGCGAACCTGCGATTACAGCAAATCGCTGCTACGCACCAATGGTTCCACACCCTCAAAGGTACCTGCAATTACAACTCCAAATGACCCAAAAACATCCCTACAACAGTCCTAATGCACCACAGAAATCAACGGCATAAAACCTACATCTATTAGGTCGATTCAGGACACCTCGGAAACCTTAAATTCCATAAACCTTCAAAACTCTCAAGCTTCCTATAAACCCCATAAACCCCTTTCTCACACGAAATCCCACATATCATCAAAAAGGGTTTTACCACGAAGGCTTACTTTTACCCGAATCAATTCAACCCTTAATAATCCATCATCGGTCCTCAAAATACCTCTAAATCATCAACAACTCATAAACTCTTCAAAAACCCCAAAATCCCCAAAATCTACTTCAATTACATCGAATCCTATAATGAAAACAATGAAAGGTAATTACTCCCCATACCTTAGATTGTTGATCCGAAGTGTTCTCTCTTGAGCCTTTGGAAGCCTTCACGAAATCCTCGCCTTTTCCCTTTTTCCTCAGAGCTCTCCTTCTTTCCTTCTTTTCACGTTCTAACCAAAAAGAACCCTATTATCAAAATCCTCCTTTTTATATCCACTCTAACCCTTGGGCCTCAAAATTGGGCTTTCTCCATAATGCTCTCACTAATTCCCCTCAAATGTCCACTTTACCCTTAATTCCTCTAATATTATTTAAAATAAATAATAATACAATATATTCCGTAATACATACTATTATTTAATTAAATAACCAAAACTTCACAAAACACCGACATCGACACGAATCACCAAAGTTCATAGAAATTCACGAATATAATATTTAAATAAATTAAATAAATATTCTTACAAAAATCGGGGTGTTACAGAAATCGAGGAACTTGTCTGCCTGTACCCCGAACGTGCATTTTTCCGGGTTGAAGTGCATCTTATACTTCTTGGCCTGCTCGAAGACCTTCTTCAGATGGAGCGTATGGTCAGATTCCTCATGGGATTTCACCATCATGTCGTCCATGTAAACCTCAAGCATATCCCCGATCTCTCCTCAGAAGACTTTGTTCATCATTCTTTGGTAGGTAGTGCCAACGTTTTTCAAGCCGAAGGGCATTACGTTGTAGTAATAGTTGCCCGATTCGGTCATGAAAGTTGTGTACCTTTTATCGCTTTTGGACATGGGTATTTGGTTATAGCCCGAATACGTGTCCATGAAAGACAATAATTTAAAACCGGCAAAATTATCAACTAATTTGTCTATGTTGGGGAGGGGATATGCGTCTTTAGGGCAGGCCCTATTAAGATTAGTATAGTCAACACACATTCTCCATTTTCCATTTGATTTCTTTAAAAGTACAACGTTGGACAGCCAAGTAGTGTACTTGGTTTCCGAAATGAAATTTGCCTCTAGGAGGTCTTTTACAGCTTGTTCGGCAGCCTCCATTTTTTTCGGAGACTGCTTTTGCCTACGTTGAGTTACTGCCCTAACGACGGGGTCGATGGTGAGCTGGTGGCAGGCCACCTTTGGATCCAGCTCGGGCATCTCCGAGGCGCTCCACGCGAACAGGTATGCATTTTCCCTGAGACAAGCTTTCAGCTGCTTCCTCGCAAGGCCGGGGAGGCCGGTCCTAATCTTCATTCTCTTGTGGGCGTCGTCACTGAGGAGGACTAACTCAATTTCTCCATCCGGGATTGGCCGCATCGGATGGGCAGTCTCGCCACTACTAGTTGATGTTGAGGGGTTGCTCGAGCTCGACTGAGTCTCTTTTCCCTTCTTCTTCTGGTTCCTAAAGTCGTCCTTGGAGAAACGACTGTCGAGGTCGATGAAGTAGACGTGAGGCAGCAATTTCGCCTCTTCGGAGCTGCAGGGCAGGGCAGGCTTGCGGGAAGTCTTTGGTCGAACGGCGATGGTGTTCAGCCCTTTTGAGGCTGCCTCGAAGCACCTTCTCGCGGCCACTATGTCTCTGTGCAGGGTGGCGATGAGCCCTTTGAAAGTATAGTACTTCATCTTCAAGTGCACCATGGAAGGAACAACTACCAATTCGGCCAGAGTTGGTCGTCCAAAGATGCACTGGTAAAGGGATGGGCGGTCAATCACCAGGAACTGGACCATGATGGATTTGGCTATCTTTGCTGCCCTAAAGGTGACAATCATCTCCACGTACCCCCACGACTTCGTGACTGACCCGTTGAAGCTTTGTAGATCAGAGCCTACGTAGAGCATCAGGTGTGTCTTGTCCAGCTAAAGTGTGAAGAATAGTTGGGCGTACATGATGTCGACCGAGCTTCCCTGGTAAACCAGAATTCGACGAACGTCAAAGTTGGTCATCTGCGCCCTTACGAGCAAGGGAATACTGGAGTTAGGAGCTCTTCCAAGGGGTTCCTCACGGTAGAAGATGATGGGAACAGACTCTCCCCGGACCTTATCGAGGGTAGAACTCCAGTTCGATCTTGTGTTGATGAGGTCATCGAACTTCCTCGTTACGGACCCCACATTCACCTTGTTGAATCCCCCTCCCAATATGACCATGGCGGAGGGGAAGGCTTCCCCGGGGCTGTGTGCAGCGAAGTAAAAAGGGACGTTGCGCCCATCGAGGACATAGAAGTCTTCTGGCTGTGAGATGCTCATTGCGATCTGAAGACTGGCCTCGTCCGAGGAAGGCACCTTCATTTCGACCTTATTTGATTCCTGAGCATTCTGCCGAGGAACGTTCTTCTTTTTTGCGAATTGTTTCATATTCTTGTCCCTGATCAAGATTTCGATTGCATCCTTGAGATGGATGTAGTCGTTCGTCATGTGACCATGGCTCTTGGGGAACCGACAGTACTTCATTTTATCTATGTTCGGCTTGGCTGGTATCTACTTCGGGAAATGAACCCCTGCCTGTCGAAACTCCGAGTTCGTGCATTCGGAGAGAATCTTCTCGCGAGAGGCAGTCAGCGGAGTGTACTCGTGAAAACGGCCAGACGACCCTTTGTGATCTCGGGATTCCTGGGGGGGTCATCCCTAGTTTTCTCTGCTCCCCGACGAGTTGATGAGGAGTCGTCGTGCTTGGAGGACCTGGCGCTCTCTTGGTGCCTCGAGTCCCGAGCAGTGTTCGCATCTTCCTTTTCTTCATACTGGATGTACACCTGAGCCTTGAGGAGGAGGGCGTCCAGTGTTGCTGAAGTCTCAATGCCAACCGCCTTGGCAAAGTTGCTGCGGGGACGAAGTCCTCGTTCGAGCAAATACTTCTTCATGTCGTCGGTCGTGGAGACCTAGACGACTTCTTTATTGAATCTCTCGATATAAGCTTGAAGATATTCGTCTTTCCCTTGAATGATGGCCTCAAGGCTGGCTTCTGTCTTTGGGTGACGATGAGAGGCTGTGAAATGCTTGGAGAGCATCCTCCCCAACTGCCTTCATGATGTGATGGATTCAAAGGGGAGGCTCTTGTACCAGGACATTGCTCATTTCCTCAGCATAGTCGGGAAAAATTTGCATTTGATGGCGCCCCTGACACCACGGTAGTCGAGCAGGGCATTGATGTTCTCGATATGCTCGTCGAGATCTGTAGTGCCATCATATGTGCCCGGAGGTGGGGGTTTCTCCAGCCCTTTGGGTAGGCGTGTGACCATGATCTCTTGAGACAATGGGCCTTGAGGCTCGTCGTCGCTGCTGTTGCTTGACCACAAACGAGAGTGGGAGCTTCGTCCAGGATGAGGACCGCAATCTCGACAGGGAGAAGGGGTTCGCGCCTGACCCTTGGATCTGGGCGGAAGCGAACGCTGGTGTTCTGTCCGCAGATCCCTTCTAGTTCTCTTGGCCCCTGGTGAGTGTTGGCTCCGGGGAGTAGTATAAGGCTCAAATTCTTGTATTCTATTGGAGGATCAGAAGGTTCGTCTCGTTGAGGGCCTCGAGCAGGGATGCCATGGCCGGATCGGCATTGGGCGGAGCTGGGCCAAGCTGATAGTCTTCTAAGGGTTGGACCTCTACGTCATCAGCACGATCCGGGGAGGGAGACACAATGGCTCCATTCCTCTGCTGATGAACGTCGTCTCCAAGAAAATGGGTTGCCCCGTCATTGTCTGTCTTGCTGATGGGGATAACAGAGTTTCCACAGACGGTGCCACTGATCTTTCTGGTTGATCAGAACCTGAAGTGGGCCAGAGACTTCGTCTACAATGCTGGATTCCAAGGATGAGGAGGGGGTGTATCTGCAAGGCACTCTGATGCTAAAGTAAGAACTGGGAGAAGAAAAGGCAAGTACAAAGTGAGTATGTCTAAGAATGATTTTAGAATACCTGGCCCTTTCAAATGAGAGAGTTTTTATAATGCCCCCAACGCTTTACCATTGATCCCTATTTTCGGGGCGAGATTTTCGTTCCCCAAAAGTAGGTAAGTGCCAGAAACTAGCTGTTGAGACGGGCATACATGCCCGGAACTAGCCGTTGCTGCGAGCAAGAGCGTGGTCGCAGGCAAGAGCGTTGTGACTGTCCCTGGATGGTGGAACCGTGCGTGACGGGAAGAAATGTGACGAAGGGCAGCTGATCCTAGGGTTTAACTGACCAACCCTCCTCAGCGAAGGGGCAGAGGAGAGAATGCTTCCTTTTGCCCTTAACTGGAAGGGCATAGGCTATTGGGCCGTTCTGGGAGCAGAAGTGGAATGGGTCATGCCTAGCCATTGGGCCAGTGATATATATAAATAAATATATATAGAAACATATGAGACAAAAGTTACAAATCAAAACAAAAGTAATAATAGAAACACCATAAGCTATAATAATAATAACAATTACCTTAAAAAAACACAATCAATTCATAAAGATTTGAAGTGCAACAGGTATTTAGTCAATATTAGAGATTTGAAGCCTACATATTCATGTAAACACTTTAATAAAGCTCATTCATGCAATTGTTTACATTGATCATTTTATTTGTGCTATTCTTAATATGTCTCTTGAAAACATATGTAGATCAAATCTGTAGATCATTTTACTTTTACTATTCTTAATATGTCTCTTGAAATCCACATACAATCATTTTATTTTATTCTCTTCCTATAAATTGTATTGGTTCTGTGTACATATAATTATGAACTTTTGTACTTGACAGTCTCTCTTTGAATTTTTCTTTTGTCAACAGTGTTCTGAAAATAGAGAGTTCCAAGAGAAGTTGAAAATAAAATATGATAATTAAAATAAAAGAGAAAAATAAAGTGAAATTAAAATATGAAGCAATTATCTTTAAACTAATTCAAAAAATTAAAAAATAACTAATAACCAGATGGAATAGAAATACCCTGACAAAATTAGGGCACGATAAGTGGACTAAAATATTTAATGTGGGTCTAACAGAAAGCACATAAAATATGGAATGAATGTTATAACAAAATAGAGATAAACTAATAAGAACAAGGGGACTTCTTTTCCCCCTTAGAGTGTGACTCACACCACTGAAAAACTCAAAGTTACCCCTAGGTGCGTCCAAAGATGCATCTCTGGACGCACCTTAAATCACCACATCCTTCGTAAATCAAACAGCCACCCCAATTTTGCCAAAAATTCGGTCCGGAGCTGCATCTCCATAAATTTATGGGGTGAATTCAGATATGCATCTCCAAAAATACCCCTGAACCCATTTACTACGTGTATTTCATCGAGCTTGTTTATTTAACCATTCAGTGACATTTTCGGCGATGCATATCTGAAAATGTCAAGCGGAAATTAAATATATTACCACCTTGCATGATTATCTTTCTCACTCTCCATACCACCTTCATAACCTAAAACCCTTGAAAAATTTCATTCTCAATCAACTTTTCGACTCCAAATAATTATTCTTGTGTTTTATCACATCAAAGGGAAGAAAACAAGTTGCAATTTAAGGTAAAGTTCACTTATTTCATCCCTCATTACTTGCATTAATTTTGTTCTTGAGCTGAAAAAAATGTATGTTACGTTCGGATGTGCATTTTCGAATTTACCTTTTTCATGTTTCAAATTTGCATCTCTGAATTTTCCTGCTACTGTGAGCTTTTTAAACCGTTTTTCTGTTTTGGTTCGTATTAGATATGATGCACCCAAATATGTTTCTCAAAGTTGCTGTAAGTAGTGATGTAAAATTGGGTGAAGTGGAGGATGATGTTAAACTGGATGAGGTGAATGATGATGTTAAAACAGTTCTTGTCGAGATAAATGTTGGTCAACATTTTAGAAATGAACAACTGTTTACTGCTCATGAACATATCCTTCAATGGGTTCGCATGGAGGCCATGAAATTAGGGCTTGACATTGTAATCGGAAGGTCTAACAATGTTTCAAATAGAAGGTAAACTTTTGCAACCATGAGATACGATAAAAGTGGCACGTACGTTCCTCCAATTCGAAATTTGAAACGTGATGACACCAGATCGTGAAATGTTAGTGTTCGTTTAAATTGCACGGATATTCTAAGGTGAATGATACATGGAAATTTAATGTGGTTTATGATATACATAACCTTGCCTTGCAAATCAAACTAGTTGGCCATCCCATTGTATGTCGCCTTAAACCGGAGGAGAAGGAAATTGTTTCGGACATGTCTTTAATCAGGGTGGTGCCGAAAAACATACTTGCAGATTTGAAACGTAAAAGACCTGAAAGTGTTTCAAATATCAAGCCGATATACAATGTGTGTTATCGAAACCACATGGTAATAAGAGGTCAAAGATTTGGAATGCAACAACTTTTGAAGCTTTTGGATGATAACCACTATGTTTTTAGGTACAAAGTTTTGTGAGGATAAAGTCAATGTTCGTGACATATTTTGGACTCGTCTGAAATTGCTACATTTTGTTGATGTATATTTAAAATCGGGGTGTCCTATACCAAGTACATCATTTGAGTGAACGACACATTCCACACAAGAGGCGAAAACTTGGCCAGATCACTTTCTGTAAAGGATAGAAGAGTTCACCAAATTAAACGAGCTTAGATAACTAAATAAAGAAAGTTGAAGGAGGAAGCTGTAGTAGATTTTGGCGATGATGCATCTTTTGATGTATTTTAGATTGTAATTGATACATTTTTTTATGAATGTATTTTCGTCAACGATGTATTCTCGATACGATTTAATACATAAGTAAATCATATTCAACAATGGTTGTGTAAATGTCGATTGTTTCTATTTACAAATTTAATGGTTTACATCTTCAGTTTATGTTTACACGATTTTTGCTCTGTTTTTTATTTAGGGTTGATTTCGGATATACATATTCGGATACACTCCATACGAAATTAAAAAAAAAACACAGAACTAGGCACTTTATGGATGTGCATATCTGTAAACACCTTTTTTCATAAAAAGAAAGGTGTATCTGGATATGCATCTTCGAAAAGTGCCCTGATGATAGGATAAGGTTTTTAAGATCCAAAGTGATCCAAAACTTGTATAAATAGGATGTCTCTCATCCCCTATTTTTTATAAAACACACCACAACCAGAGAATGAATGCACATCCCCACCTTGCATTTGTGTATTTCAATGGTGCGAAACCACCACTTCAATTTAGGGTCATTGAGGACACATTTCTCACCGATCGGAATTCAAATTGAATACTCTCCTGTGATATCTGGAAAATTGAAGAGTTGTCAAACTTGAGTATCATTCACCCTCATTTGACAGTGAAGGGAAGATATAATTCACTAACTTTGAACTGAAAACGAATGAAAATTTAAAGGTTATGTGGAGTACTTTTCACTGTAATGAATCAAATGGTCTGATTGAAGTGAATGTAAAGATAACAAAATTCATCGAAGATATTATCAATATGTTGCAACGTTCTTAACTATCTGTTTAAAACGATATGTAATGTTAAATTTATGTTAACGACTATCTATGTAATGTTAAGTATTTTTTCGGATGTGTGTTTATGAAAAAGACACAATTTTGAATTATATACAGGATTTCTCATATTATCTTTGATGCATTAAACAAATATATACTCCCTCCATTCTTTTTTATAAACAAATTTTGACTTTTTAGGTTCATTGAATAAATGATGTATTTGAACAATATATAGATTAGATATGTTAGTTATTCAATGAATTTAAAAAGTTAAAATGTGCATATAAAAGAGAATGGATATATATATATATATATATATATATATATATATATATATATATATATACACACACACACACACACACACACACACATATATATATATATATATATATATATATATATATATATATATATATATATATTTCAGATTGGGTAGGTGATTTCCTATCCTGTTGTTTTTGGTAAATTCCATAAGGAATTTGATTTTCACTTATCTTAATATTTTCCACAGCTTCTATCTCTTCTCTTAACTGAGAGGTGGAAGGTCTAGCTAGTTGGCTATATTGCTACCATTACCTCTAGCTAGGCCATGACCATAACCACGTCTTCTTCCTCCCCTTGAGGGGGTTGTCATTATCCCTGTAAAAATTCACGTGTTAGAAAATCTGCAAGTGAATTATTTTCACCTTTAATATATTCAATGTCAAATTCAAAGACAGATAATTGGGTTTGCCAATTTGCAAATATTTGTTTAGCTACTAAATTCTTAACATCTTTTTCTATAATTAATTTTAAAATGCAGGATAATACTAATGACTTTATTAAAGCTCTTGACCAGAAGCTTAAAGGATTACACATTACAGTCCTTTCAGAGTCATACTCAGATTATGAAGAATCTGAAAATATAAACCAATTAGCATATATGTTTGCTAATATTAACATCAATAAGGATGAAAGCATAAACCCTGTCTATACCCAAAGACCAGTAGAAAAATATTACTACAAAATACCATCCCCTCAGGATCTTCTTTATGAAGAACCAGATACTTATCAAAATTCCTATTCTGGAAAAGCCATTTATGAATGGAATATAGATGAGCTTAATGATAAACAAATCCTTGACATGGTACATAGAATGATTATGTACTCTACTGTTTGTAAACAGCATGGCAATACTGATAGTAGTATTGCTTCCTTTATAACCACTAGTTTTGTTGGCCAATTAAGAGGGTGGTGGGATCATTATCTCACAGATATTCAAAAGAAGGAAATTATGAGCCATAAGAAGATGGTTAAGGTTGAACCTCCTACAACTAGTTCTCCTAGTGAAATGACAACAGGAGAAGAAGATGCAGTTTATACCCTTTGTTTAGCTATCTTACAACATTTTGTAGGAACTAATATGCCAATAACTAAGAAGATTACTACTCTTCTCCAGAACCTTAGATGTCCCTCTTTAGGACACTTTAGATGGTACAAAGATACCTTCCTTTCCAGAGTTTATCAATTAAATAACTCTAACTCTCCTCATTGGAAATCCAAATTTATTGATGGTTTATCCTATTTCTTTGCTGAGAAAATCAGAGATTCTCTTAGAAAAAATAATGATGGAATCAATATTGATTACCTTAATTTAACCTATGGACATATAATCAGTGTTTGTGTCAACGAAGGATTATTCCTTTGTAATGACATAAAACTTAGGAATCAATTAAAGAAGCAGAATATTACAAAGAAACACCAATTACGTGAATTCTGTGAGCAATTTGCTTTTGATTTAGGAAAATCTCCCAATAAGAATAAAGAAAAGAGAAAAATCAATAGAAATAAACCTTATAAGAAAGAACCTTATAGGTATTCCAAAAAGAAATATAGAATGAACTATGACAAACAGAAACCTAAGGAAAAACCCTTTAAGAAAAAAGGGAAAAGAAAGTCTAAAAAACTTGATATTACTTGCCACAAATGTGGAAAGGTTGGTCATTATGCCAACCAATGTTGGACAAAGAAAGCTTTACATGAGATTAAGGATGAACAATTGCGTTCACAGTTAGAGAAAGTTCTATTAATAGACTCAGAATCTGAGTCAGACTATTCAGATGAAGATATTGAGATGATTAATGAATCATCTTCTGAATCTGAATCTTCCTCTGATGGTAACAATTGCCAATGCAATGAATTAAATTATTGGAAGTCCATAGTGGAAATGAATGGTCTAAATGTTCTGACTTTAGAACAAGATGATATCTTGAAAATGTTAGAATCAATTTCAGATAATAATCTAAAGAGGAAAATGATAGAGGCTTTAATTAATGAAACCTCTAAAAAAGAAACTCCTATAATTATAGAGGCTCCTTATCAAATAAGCGAAGTCTTATCCAGATTTCAGCAATCTCAGGTTAAAGAAACTCCTGTTTCTTTGAATGATTTAAAATATGAAATAAATCAATTAAAATCTGAAATAAGTCAGATTAAATAAGATAATAGTAATTTATCTTCCAGAGTTAATTTTCTCGAAAGAAGTAAACTTAAGAATATTACTTCTACTAGTAATACTAGTATCAATGATAATAAACCCAGTTATTTAAGTATTCTTGATAGGGTCACATCACAAAAATGGTTTGTGAAAATCACCTTGGTTATCAACAAAAATTATATTCTTGAAAATGAAATAGCTCTTATAGATAGCGGTGTTGATCTAAATTGCTTACAGAAAGGAATTATTCCTACCAAGTATTTTAACAAAACTACACAATCTCTTACCCAAGCTGGAGGAGATAAGCTAAAAGTTAATTACAAAATATCTTATGCTTATATTTGTACACAACAAATATGTTTGCCTACCCTTTTTATCTTGGTTAAAAATTTAACCCATAGAATAATTTTAGGAACACCTTTCCTTAGCCAAATAATGCCTATAACAAATGTGGATACTAAAGGTATTACAACTATGATAAAAGATAAGAAAATTATCTTTGAATTTATCACTAATCCTCATACTCGTATGATAATCGAAGTCAAAGATATTCTTTGCAAGAAGGAAAAGCAGTTATTGTTCTTACAATAATAAATTAACCTTCTTAATATTAATGAACAATTGAATAATAGTAAGGTAAAAAGTAAAATAAAAATCATAGAAAAACAATTTCATGATGAAGTTTGCAATGATCTTTCCAACGCCTTTTGGGACAGAAAGAAACATATTATTTCTTTACCCTATATAAATGGTTTAATGAAAATCAAATAGCTACTAAAGCCAAACCGACACAAATGAATCATAAATATATTGATTTATATAAAAAAGAAATTGAATCTCTTTTACAGAAAAAATTAATAAGAAGCTCTAAATCTCCTTGGAGTTGTACTGCTTTTTATGTCAATAAAAATGTTGAAAAGGAACGAGGAGTTCCTAGACTTGTTATTAATTACAAACCTCTTAATAAGGTGTTAAAATGGATTAGATACCCTATTCCTAACAAAAAAGATTTGTTAGATAGATTAAATGAATCATTAATCTTTTCAAAATTTGATATGAAATCAGGATATTGGCAGATTCAAATTAATGAGTCTGATAAAGATAAAACAGCTTTTACTGTTCCTTTTGGTCATTTTGAATGGAATGTTTTACCCTTTGAGCTTAAGAATGCCCCATCAGAATTCCAGAATATCATGAACGATATTTTCATTCCTTATACGGATTTCATTATAGTTTATATTGATGATGTTTTAGTTTTCTCTAAAACAATTGTTCAACACATTAAACATTTAAAAATATTTAAAGATTTAATTAAGCATAATGGGTTAGTCATATCTGCGTCCAAAATGAAATTATTCCAGACCAGTGTTAGGTTTTTAGGTCATGAAATTGACCAAGGAACAATTATTCCTATAAACAGAAGCATTGAATTTGCTTCCAAGTTCCCTGATAAAATAACTGATAAAACCCAATTACAAAGGTTTTTAGGAAGTCTGAATTATATTTCAGATTATTATGAGAATTTAGCTCAGGACACTACTATTCTATATAATAGACTTAAGAAAAATCCTGGACCTTGGACTTAGCATCATTCTCAGGCCATTAAAACTATTAAGAGCAAGGTTAAATGTTTGCCTTGTCTATCTTTGGCAAACCCAAAGTTTAAAAAAATTGTTGAAACAGATGCCTCCAATATAGGTTATGGAGGAATTCTTAAACAGGTTATTCCTGAAAATAATAAAGAGGTTCTTGTTAGATTTACTTCGAGTAAATGGAACCATACTCAATCCAAGTATGCTACTGTTAAGAAAGAAATGCTTTCTATAATAAAATGTGTCTAAATTTCAGGATGATCTTTTAAATAAAAAATTCATGTATATATATATATATATATATATATGTGTGTGTGTGTGTGTGTGTGTATATATATATATATATATATATATATGTGTGTGTGTACATTCTGAAAATCGAAGAGTTGTCAAACTTGAGTATCGTTCACCCTCATTTGACAGCGAAGGAAATATATAATTCACCAACTTTGAACTGAAGAGAAGGAAAACTTAAAGGTTATGTGGAGTACTTTTCACTGTAATGAATCAAATGGTCTGATTGAAGTAAATGTAAAGATAACAAAATTCATCGAACATATTATCAATATGTTGCAACGTTCTCAACTATCTATTTAAAACGATATGTAATGTTAAATTTATGTTAACAACTATCTATGTAATGTTAAGTATTTTTTCGGATGTGTGTTTATGAAAAAGACACAATTTTAAATTATATACAAGATTTCTCATATTGTCTTTGATGCATTAACCAAATATATACTCCCTCTATTCTTTTGTATAAACAAATTTTGACTTTTTAGGTTTATTGAATAAATGATTTATTTGAACAATATATAGATTAGATATGTTAGTTATTCAATGAATTTAAAAAGTTAAAATGTGCTTATAAAAGAGAATGGGTATATATATATATATATATATATATATATATATATATATATATATATATATATATATATATATATATATATATATGAGATTTGTTAACGTAGACCCACTTGTTTTTATGAAGGTCTATTTTAGCAACACGCACTTTATGGTGCATTTAATTATTTTTTTGTTAAAGCTTTCTAAAACACACATTTATAAAAATAAGTGGGTGTATTATAACAAACCCCTGTGAAATTTGCTCCAATACACTATGGGTGACAATTAAATCTATTAAGAAAAAATTCATCGAATCTATCCACTAAATAATTCATCCAATCCATTCATTATAAAAGTTCTTAGTTCATGGATTGAATTCAATCCATCCATATAAAGTTATGGATGGAACAATCCATTCAATACATTTTGAAAATCTATTGAATTATTTTATTATTATTTTTAATATTATTTATAATTAAATAATAAAAAATATTTATAGTAAGATGAAATTATTTAAATTATTTTAAAAAATACTTTAGTCTTTTTTTTACTAACATTTTTTAAAATAAAAAATTGAATAAAAAATAAAAAATATATATATTAAAATGCAAGACATTTTTATTTTATGCCTTATTCATATTATCATATAGAACACAATTGTATGGAAAAAAATATTAATGATAAAAATGTTTTCTGAGTTTAAACGTTAAAACTCAAGTGTTTTTGTTGACTTAATTAGTTATTAGTTTCTAATTAATATGCAAAAAGTATTTTACTAACCATCAAATTATGTAATTTTTGAAGGTTAAAATTTGTACTATATAAAGTTGATCGTGAAGGCTAGATCAGATCTTGTAGAAGTGGGCCACCAAGTACGTCTGAGATGCTGGTCGTATGGAGAAGAGGAGTCTGCAAGGCATTCCGACGCTCAAGTAAGAAAGGGTCAGAGAAAATGGGCAAATACAAAATATGAGTTCGTAGGGTGAATATTGGATACCTGAACCTCTCAAGCGAGAGGGTTTATATAGAGCCCCTAGCACGTGGTCAACGGTCCTATTTTCGGGGCGAAATAACCGTTTTCCCGAAGAATAGGTAACTACCCAAACTAGCCGTTATGTCGGGCAGGGTGCTCGAAACTAGCCGTTATGTCGGGCACAAGCTTAGTTTCGGGCACATGCCCTCAACTGTTCGGGGAGTGGATAAGCCGTGCGTAACGGGCATTGTTTCCGGGGAGGAGCGATGCAGTCTCTGCTCGGTTGGAGGGGCAGAAAGGTATCTTTTGCCCCTTTGTGGATTGGACTTAGGCAATTTGGGCCGTTCTGGAGCAGAAGTGGATTGGGCCATGTCTAGCCATTGGTCCAGTCCAGAATTGGAGCCCCCCCAAGTCGTTGCTCCCGAGCATGAGAGTAATGACTTAAGGACAGCTCGTTGCTCCGGGGAGCTAGCGTGAAGTCGTCGTTTGGTGACGAGGAAGGCCGCATCGGGGCGCCCATGACTGGTGGCGTTCGTGACCCCTGGTGTCCGTGGCATTCATGACTGTGGCCGTGTTGCCCGACGTCTGGGGAGACTAACGGTTAGTCAGAATTGGAAACGTTAGGGCACCATGTGTGCCTAGAGCTCCGTGTAGCAGTTACTAGGCAATGATGGTGAGTTAATAGCCATCATGACCTACGAGCGCGTGCCACTGCACGTGCCCCTCTGTATAAAAGGGGGAAACTCACTCTATTTTGAACTTTTCACTCTGATTTCTCTTCGTCTTCTTCAGAATTTCTGCTCGTCACCGTCATCTGCTATTCTGACCACCACACCAAGCTTCGAGCAACCGCTTTTTATCTTCCTAAATCAAGTAAGTTTCCAATTCTGTGCCTGTTTGAACTCTTTTTGGGTGGTCAATGGTAGATTGCATGCGGTTAAGGCTAGGTTTAGAGGATGATTAGCTTCGTTTCCGGCGGTTGTTGGTGGTGGACGGTGGTTATGCCACTCTCCACTTCTGATGTGTCGCCGGGCTATTTTTAGTGAGGAGGGCGGTTCACGGCGTTGTTGTGACGGCGATGCATGTGTAACTGTTGTGATTGTTTATCTTCTGAGTTGGTGATGAATTTTCTGGTCGAATACTCCCAGATTCTGGTGAAGCTTTGCGGTTTCCGGCGAAGCTTCAAATGGAAATTGGGTATGAGTGCAGGGAAGCTCCTCGCTTGGGGATGATTTGTTTCGAGCGTCTCCTCGCGGGGAGGTTTCAGTTTTTCTTTTGATGTTGGGACTTAAGTCGGGGACGTTGTCCTCATCCCTTTGCGCGCCCTTTCACTTGACTAGCGGTGTAAGGGTGGATTTGATTTATTGTCGAATTCACTTTTTTCTCTGCTTTTTAGGTGATATGGTGACGGGGCCAGATGGAGAGATTTTCTTGGATTCGTCCGAGGAAGAAACAAGTTCCTCGGACAGTAGTAGTTCGACGGCTTCGAGTACTCCCAGTGAGGTCGGGGAGGAAGAGGAGTTGGAAGATATGGACGAGGATGTCGTCGATGGTTCTGTGGAGGAGTGGGAGGTGGCCGAACCTGCCGAACATGTGTCTACTTTTGCGAAGTACTTAAGGGACGTCTTTACGGAAGTCGGGCCAGAGGGGGAGTGGAAGGTGCACTTTCCCTCTGAGGATGACAGGGTCTGCACGAATTACGGGGACCGTTTTACTATGTATAAGTATGCATTCAAGGAGCTGGGTCTGAGGTTACCGTTCACCGATTTTCAGCAGTCAGTGTTTGTGCACTTGAAGTTGGCCCCTACGCAGCTGCACCCTAATTCGTTAGCCTTCATCCGGGCGTCAGAGCTGGTGTGCGAGTATCTCACCATAGGGGCTACTCTCCCTTTATTTTTCACCATCTTCCATCTTCAAAGGCAACTGTCGGGGAGGCAGTATGGTTGGGTCTCTTTGAAGCAGCCTCGTAAATTGTTTAAACCTTTTTCAGAGTCGATACGGACGTTTAAGGGGCGGTACTATGTTATCGAGCCCGTGTCCGAAGCTGCCTAGGATAACACATATATCTGGGAGATCAAGGTTGATGAGGAGGGAAATGACCTGCGCGACGAGACAGGGAAATTTATTAGGCAGAGAATCTATAAGTTCCCTATCCATTGGGGACCTGACCATTTCTCCAAGAAGCCCGGTGACTACGTTCTCCAATCGCACGAGCTACACGGGCAGGATGTCGTGGCGTATGAGGCGTTGGTGAAGTACGTTAACTCCTTTCGGCTCGTGGAATGCTGGATGAATAAGGGTAACCCGATCTTCGAGGAGGACGGTAGTCATAGGGTTGAATACCAGTTTATTAACACCAAGGCACTCCTGGAGTGCAAGACTCCTGCGGAAGTCGAGAAGCTGCTTGGTAGTCTTAGTTATTTAGATTTGTTCGCACTATTTCTTTTCCTCGTATCTAACGTGCTTGACTTTTGTTTGTGCAGGTGAGATGCCTCAAGCCCATGAGAGGGTTGTGAAGAATGCTCTTGCGAGGAACAATACCGGAGCGGTCCCCCTCAAGTCTCGATTCACTGGTGCGCGTGCTCCCACTCCTGTTCAGTCTGCTGCGGGGACCTCTTCTCCCACTCCCGCTCCCCAGGGATCTCCCCTGCCTTTAACCGGACGATCCAAGCGGCCAAGGGTTACTGACGCTGTGGATCTCAGCCGGGCCCCAGAGAAAGGGAAGTTCGAGCTTCCTCCTTGCATACTTGATAGGAGATTCTTTGAGGGGAACTCCTTGGTCGTGCCTTGGGCGGAATCTCTTCGTTTGGAAAGCATGGACCGCCCGAGCAAGAGGGCGTTGGTGGCTCAAGATGCTTCAGCTTTGGTCAGGATGATGGAGATGGCAGCCGTTTATGCTGAAGGGAACTCTGCAACTGAGTCCAAACTTAATGCTGCCCGAGCTACCATGGCGTCCCTCAAAGAAGAGGTCAAGAGTGCAGACGATGCTCGGAAGAATGCTGAAGACGAGGTGGCCAGGTTGAAGAAGGAGAATTCTACGCTGGCTGCGGAGAAGAAGGTGGCTGAGGAGCTGGTCCAGCAGCTGAGGGCGGTCAATGCTCTGGGCAAAGATGAACCTGAATATGTGAAGGAATTAAAGACAAGGTCCGAGCTGGTCGCCTGTATGCTGATGGCCGAGGATGACAGCATTGCCGTCGCAGATGAATCCTTCAAAAATGTCGTGTCTTAACTGCGGGTGGTGAACCCCGAGCTTGACTTCTCTGTCGAGGGTACCCATTATCTGGCGCATGTTGAGGATGGCCGGATCGTTATGCCTGCCGCCCTCCTCGAAGAGAATGCCGAGGAACAACCCACGGAGAACCAGGATCCTCAGCCCGATCCCGCCGCCCAGATGGATGAGTGAGGGGTTTTCTTTATGTTGTTGTAATTTGTCTGGCCTGCGTGCCGCGTATTTGTTGTAATCTATTTGGGGGGCATGGCCCCCGTTTTATGTAATTCAGCACAATCATGGTCCTAGTGGCCACTTATCATATTAAATTATATGCCCGGTCTTGGTGGTCGGTTCTGTTATTTGCATTGTTTTACTTGCTTTTATTTTCTGCTAAGTGTTGTACTCATGCTTGTTGTGAATGTATGTCTGCCCGTTGTAGATGTGTTCGGCAGTGAGGGGTACTATTTGAACGGTCGGGGAATATCCTGGCGGGGGTGCGGAGCTCAGGTCGCGTTTGAGGCCTGAGTTCGCAGCATGAATGTCCCATCGCGAGCCAGGGTTCTGCCGGTCATGGTACTTTGACGACGGCGATGCTCGATCGAGGACCGCTGTTGAGCAGTTACTCGGCTCGTTACTGAGCGGGGTTCTGCTTTATTGTTATGTGACGCTTGTACCTAAGCGTGCATAGTGGTCGACAGCTGACGTTCGTCGTCGTGACGAGTCAAACCGAGAATTAGGGTCTTAGCTATAGTATTGTTTGAGCTTTTCGGCGTTCCATGGTCGAGCAAGTTCTTCCCCATTGAGATGTTCTAGGTAATAAGCCCCATTCTCCGTTTTTGCTGGGATACGATAGGGTCCTTCCCAGTTGGTGGCTAGTTTTCCTTCGCTAGAGTCTTTGTGGTTTCTCCTTAGAACAAGGCTTCCCACATCGAACTCTCATCGTATCACCTTGGCATTGTGCCTGATGGTAATTTTTTGTTTTAGTGAGGCTTCGCGGAGGGCTGCCCCAGTTCGGATTTCCTCGACGAGGTCGAGTTTTTCTCTTAATGATTCGTCGTTCATCTCCTCATTTAGGGGCGACTCTGTCCGCCTGGAGGGTACGTGAACTTCGACGAGGATTACAGCCTCGGTCCCGTACGCTAGATGGAAAGGTGTTTCCCCGGTTGTAGAATATGGAGTTGTGCGGTATGCCCATAACACACTGTGTAGCTCCTCGACCCAAGCCTTCTTCGTTTCGTCCAGCCTTCGTTTGAGGCCTCGAAGGATGACCTGGTTCACCGTTTTGGCTTGCCCGTTTGTCTGGGGATGTTCGACGAATGTGAAGTGTTGCTTCGTACCTAGCTGGGCGACGAAGTCCTGGAACTTCCTGTCCGTGAATTGTGTCCCATTGTTCGTGACTATCGCCTGGGGGACGCCAAAACGTGCAAGGATGTTTCCTTTATAGAAACGCAGTATGTTGAGGGCAGTTATTTTGGCTAGAGCCTCTGCTTCTATCAATTTTGTGAAGTAGTCTACGCCCACTATTAGGTATTTATTGTAATTTGATCCGAGTACGAAGGGTCCTAGGATGTCTAGGCCCCACCAGGCAAATGGCCACGGGGAGGACATTGCCTTGAGCTCGTTAGGTGGAGCCAGGTGCATATCCCCGTGCCGTTGGCATTTATCACACTTCTTCACGTGTTCTTTAGCGTCATGCTGCATGGTCGGCCAGTAATATCCTGCTCGAAGGGCCTTTTGGGCAAGGGACCTTCCGCCGAGATGTTGGGCATTAATTTCCTCGTGGATTTCGCACAAGATGTGTGCGACCATTTCTTCCTCGACACGCTTGAGCAGCGGAATAGAGAATCCTCGCCTGTAGAGTTTATCCTTGACCAGGACGTAGGAGCAAGCTCTTCTCCTGACTACGCTGGCCTCTTTTGGGTCGGACGGAAGTTCGTCTTTAGCGAGATAGTTGTAAACTAGGGTCATCCAGCAGTTGTTGTCGCCGATCACCTGTACGTCGAGGGTCGGGGAGGCCTTCTCGATATTGGGTCGAGGAAGTACCTCTTGTATGACGGACTTGTTTCTGCCTTTCTTCTTTGTGCTGGCTAGTTTGGATAGAACGTCTGCTCGCACGTTATGTTCGCGGGGAACATGTTTCACTTCTACTGTTGTGAACTTTGCCATTTCCCTTTTGACTAGGGCTAGGTATTCGGTCAGGTTGTCGTTTTTGGCTTGATATTCTACTCGGACCTGAAGGGCCACGAGTTGTGAATCTGTGCAAATGACGATTTCTTCTGCCCCCAGGTCCTCGGCTAGGCGTAACCCAGCGAGGAAGGCCTCGTATTCAGCCTGGTTGTTAGAGGTTGGGAAGGACAGGGTGAGTGATACTTCAACAATGACTCCTTCGTTGCTTTCCAGTATGATGCCCGCGCCGCTCCCTGGCGAGCTTGAGGCACCGTCCACAAAAATGGTTCATTTGTGCGCTTCGCTTGCGGGGGAGTCTACGAATGTCATTTCTGCGACGAAGTCGGCCAGAGCCTGGGCTTTGAGGGCTTTCCTGCCTTCGTACTGGATGTCAAATTCGGATAGTTCAAGTGACCATTTGAGCATTCGACCGGCCATGTCAGGTCGTCCCAGCAGCTGCTTTATGGGTTGATCTGTTCGAACCAAGATCGTGTGGGCCAGGAAGTAGTGCCTTAATCTTCTGGCTGCATTGATGAGGGCCAGAGCCATTTTCTCTATCTGTTGGTATCTTAACTCTGGTCCTTGCAGTGCTTTGCTCGTGAAATATATAGGCTTCTGTCTGTCAGGGGTCTCGCGGATGAGAGCGGCACTCACTGCTTCAGTTGCTACGGCGAGGTACATGTATAAAGTTTCGCCATTGTCCGGGCGAGAGAGGACTGGTGGCTCTGAGAGCGCCCATTTCAGATAGAGAAGAGCTCTGTCACACTCCTCGGTCCATTCGAATGTTGCCTCCTTGTGGAGGAGTTTGAAGAATGGTAGGGTGTGCTGGGCAGATTTGGCAACGAAACGAGATAGTGACGCGAGCATCCCGTTGAGGGACTGGATGGATTTCTTTGACTTGGGCATTGGAAACTCGTAGAATGCTTGATATTTATTGGGATTGGGCTCGATTCCCCACTCTATTAAATAGAAACCGAGGAACTTTCCTGCCCGGACACCGAACATGCACTTCTCCGGGTTGAAACGCATTTTGTATTTTCTGGCCTGTTCGAAGACCTTCCTTAAATGGGCAGTGTGATCGGTTTCCTCGTGGGATTTTACGATCATGTCATCCATGTAGACTTCGAGCATGTCGCCTATCTCTCTTCGAAAGACTTTGTTCATCATTTTTTGATAGGTCGCTCCGACGTTCTTCAGGCCGAAGGGCATTACGTTGTAGTAATAATTGCCCGATTCGGTCATGAAGGTCGTGTATTTTTTGTCGGTCGTCGCCATTGGAATTTGATTATAGCCTGAGTAGGCGTCCATAAACGATAAAAGTTTAAAATCGGCAGAATTATCAACAAGTTTATCAATATTGGGGAGGGGATAGGCATCCTTCGGGCATGCCTTGTTAAGATCGGTGTAATCAATGCACCTTCTCCATTTTCCATTAGATTTTTTCACAAGTACAACGTTGGACAGCCAAGTGGTGTACTTGGCTTCCGAAATAAATTTGGCCTTGAGGAGGTCCTTTACATCTTTTTCTGCAGCCTCCGTTTTCTCCGGAGACTGCTTTCTCCTATGTTATGCTACGACCTTGACGACCGGGTCAATTGTCAGTTGGCGACAGGCGACGGACGAGTCAAAGTCAGGCATCTCGGCGGCGCTCCAGGAGAAGAGGTTGACGCTCTCATGGAGGCATACTTTGAGCTGCTTCCTCGCGATGTCGGGCAGGTCTGCTCCAATCTTTACTCCCCGCTGAGGGTCGTCGCCGAACAGAACGAGCTCGAAGTTGCCATCCGGGATTAGGTGCATCAGATGGGAGCTGCTGCTGGACGAGTCGGTCGAAGCTGCTCGGTCCTCCTGTTGGTCGTCCTCAGTGAAGCGGCTGTCGAGGTCGATGGAGTTAACCTAAGGTAGAGGCTTGGCTTCCTCGGAGCTGTTGGGCAAGGCTGGCTTGCTCGATACCTTTAGCTTGGATGCAATGGCGTTGATCCCCTTTGTGGCTGCTTCGAAAGACCGTCGTACAGCTTCGATGTCGCCGTGGAGGGTGGCGACTATCCCTTTAGAAGTGTAATACTTCATCTTGAGGTGGACTGTTGAAGGCACAGCTACCAACTCGGCCAGAGTTGGTCTTTCGAATATGCACTGGTAAAGCGACGGGCAGTCGATTACCAGAAATTATACCTTGATGGATCTGGCCGTCTCAGCTGATCCAAAGGTTACGATCAGTTCGACATATCCCCATGGCTTGGACACTGATTCGTTGAATCCCTGCAAATCAGACCCCATATAGGGGGTAAGGTGTGATTCGTTCAGCTGAAGTGTTGAAAACAACTGGGAATACATGATGTCGACCGAGCTGCCCTGGTCGACGAGGATTCTGCGAATGTCGAAATTCGCCATTCGGGCTCTGACGAGCAAAGGTATGCTCGAGTTTGGAGACCCCCCGAGGAGCTCTTCCAGATAGAAGGAGATGGGGATAGAGCCCTTCTGGGCCTGATCGAGCGTGGTCACCTTATTAGAGCTTGTGTTGATCAGATGCTCGAATTTTTGTTTCACGGAGCCCACCGTGACTTTGTTGAAGCCCTCACCAGAGATAACCATGGTGGAGGGAAACGTCTCCCACGGGCTGTGGGCCGCGAAATAGGCAGGTGCGTTGAGCTCGTCCGGGACGTAGAAGTCCTTTGGTCGCAATATGGATAGAGCGACCTGGATGTTGGCTTCTTCCGAGGAGGTTACTTCTTCCTCTATCTTCTTGGACTCCTGGGCGTCCTGCCGAGGAGTGTCCTTATTTTTTCGAACTGTTTCAGGTGGTCGTCCCTGATCAGTATCTCAATAGTATCCTTCAGATGGATGCAGTCTACAGTAGTGTGGTCGTGACTCTTGTGGAAACGGCAGTACTTCGATTTGTCTGCGTTGGGTTTGGCCGGCAGTTGTTTGGGGAAGCGGACCCCTACCTGCTTAAATTTTGAATTCGCACACTCGGACAGTATCTTCTCCCTGGAGACGGTCAGGGGGGTATAGTCGTGGAATCACCCGGAGGGCCCCTTATTGTCGCGGGAATCCCGAGGACGGTCCTCGCGCCTCCGTTCGCCTCGACGAGATGTTGAGGCTTCCTCGCCTCTAGAGGCTCGAGCGTTCTCCTGATGGCGTGATGCTCGGACGTTGCTGGCCGTAACCTTCTCTTCGTACTGAATGTGCGATTGGACTTTGAGGAGGAGGGCATCTAGGTTCCTCGGCGGTACGAGACCGACGACTTTAGAGAACTCGAAGCCCGAGCGGAGTCCATGCTCGAGCAGAAACTTTTTCATCTCATCCGTTGTAGGGACCTGTACTGTTTCTTTGTTGAACCTTTCGATATATGCGCAGAGAGGTTCGTCCTTCCCTTGGATTATGGCTCCAAGGGAGGCCTCAGTCTTGGGGTGACGGCGGGAAGCTGTGAAATGCCGTGAGAACATTCTGCCCAGTTGCCTCTATGAGGTAATGGACTCTTCGGGCAGCTGCTTGTACCATGTCATCGCCCCTTTTCGGAGCATGGTCAGAAATAGCCGGCACTTGATGGTGCCCCGTACACCACGATAGTCCAATAGCGCATCAATGTTCTCGATGTGTTCGTCGGGGTCTGTAGTCCTGTCGTACGTGCCTAGTGATGGGGGCTTCTCCAGGCCCTTAGGGAGATGGGTAGCCAAGATTTCCTGGGACAATGGGCCGCGAGGCTCATCGTCGCTGCTGGAACTGGTGAATGACGGGGACCGAAGGGTACGCTCGTGGCGGCGGTTCCTTCGGGGAGAAGGTGAGCGGTTCCTTCGGGGAGAAGGCGATCGGGATCGGCCTTTGGACTTGACCGGGGGTGAATGCTCGTTCCTTCGGGTCCTCTTGTGGCCGGCGAAGTGTTGGTTATGCGGGGAAATCTAGTCACGCTTTCGGACGGCGTGAGGGTCAGACTCTTGGCGCGGTCTTCGGTCGATATCTCTCCGGGGCTGCGGGCTCCTTGATCGGCGCTGGTTCCTCCGCGGAGGAGGGGATCTTGGACGGTTGGACTCTTCTAACGCCCCGATCCTTTCGTTCTGCTGCATAATCAGGGTGTTGGTTTTATTGATCGCCTCCAGGAGGGCCGCCACGGCCGGGTCGGCGTTGGGCGGAACAGAAATGGGCTGGATGTCCAGCGAGGGCTGATCGTTGTTGCGGTCAGCAGGGGTAGGGGAAGGAGAAGCTGTGGCCCCATCCCTCAGAAAATGAACATCTCGGAGAAGAGATGATGAACCTTCAACTTCAGTCTTGTACGGGGAGGACAGCGATTTGGAGAGTACCTTTGGCGTGATCTTGAGAGGCCATGATGATGATCTTGAAATTTGCTTTGATCTTTGGTTTCCGGGGAAAGAAAGATGGGGAGAACAAGATTTCCCACAGACGGCGCCACTGATCGTGAAGGTTGGATCAGATCCTGTAGAAGTGGGTCACCAAGTACGTCTGAGATGTTGGTTGTATGGAGAGGAAGAGGGGGTGTACCTGCAAGGCACTCTGACGCTCAAGTAAGAAAGGGTCAGAGAAAAGGGGCAAGTACAAAATATGAGTTCGTAGGGTGAATATTAGATACCTGACCCTCTCAAGCGAGAGGGATTATATAGAGCCCCCAGCGCGTGGCCAACGGTCCTATTTTCGGGGCGAAATAATCGTTTTCCCAAAGAATAAGTAACTACCCAAACTGGCCGTTATGTCGGGCAGGGTGCAACATTCCAAGTGGATTAAGCTTTAAGATCGCCAATGTCACCAAATTAGGGTTTTGGTCGACTGAGGCCTCCAGATGGAAATTTTCCAAGAGGACTCCCACATCAAGAATCAAGCACAAGGTTGCAGCATTCCAAGTGGATTAAGCTTTAAGATCGCCAGTGTCACCAAATTAGGGTTTTGGTCGACTGAGGCCTCCAGATGGAAATTTTCCTCTGGGAATGAGCCAATGCTTCAAAGCATAACCTATGATACTCCAAGGGACCTCATGGACCCAATCACCAAGTCAATTTAGCCTCAGGGGATGCATTTATCAAAAATCAGGAATTAGGGTTTCTTGACCTAATTCACCCCTAAGTTGACTTTTGGGACAAAACATGAGCCAAGACCTCAAGACATGATTTGAGGGTCTCTAATAAACCAAATTGATCCATTTGTAACAATGGATTGATCCAAGAAGCTTGATCCACAAGTTTCAATTTCCTTAGGACCACCATTAGGGTTTTGAAGAAAAAGTCAACTGTACCTTTGACTTTTGACCAGGACATGCTCCCAAACCCTGGGACATGATTCAAAACACCCTATAACACCTATGGAACATATCCATCAAGTTTGATTTAGGTCAAGAACTTGATTTCATAAAGGATCACACAGTTTGGAATTCATCTGATAAAAAGTCAACTATGCACAAAAGTCAAGTTTGACTTTTTGAGATTTTTCATAATTATGGTTCTTTAACCCTAAAAAAAATGTTAATGTGTGATTTGAATCATCATTCATCAGGAAAAATCAAAGAAAGTGAGATAACTTGTAAAAGGGGTAACCATAAAAACTTAGAATTTTTCTAAGTTATGGAACAAAGTGGCTAGGGTACCAACTTCCAAGGATCATAACTTGAGATCCAAGCAACCATTTTGGATGGTCCAAAGATGGATTTGTAGCTCTCATGGCATACTTTAAAAGTGTCAACTACACATCATTCCAATTCTCCATGGATTTTTAACTATGGAGTGCTCAAAGTGGTTGCAAACATGGAAATACATCTTATTTCAACACTTAGACAAAATTCTGTCCAAGACAGATTTTGTTGAAAACACCAAAACTTGTGAGGTTTTTTCACATAGTTGCAAGGGAAATTAACTCCAACTGTAAACATCAATGTCGTTGTAAATGTTGCTGAGAATTCAAAGAACTTATTGGCATGAAACAAATCCACTTGAGCCAAGAGTTATGGCTGCTGCAACACACCATGGCAAGGTTGTCATGGAAAAATCAGTTTGTAGGATTTCTTGCTTTACACGATTTTGAGCCAAAGACCAATGATCCCTATACCACATTCATCCAATATGATCACAATGCATCTGATCCAACCAAGAAACTTGGACTGAAATGCCAAATGCTTGTCCTTGAGAATTGATGATTTTTTGGCATATATGCCTTGAATTCCAAGGGAATTAATGTGGAATAGTGCACTTTCAAGATTCTCACTCTCCTCAGTCAAGTTCTCTAATTAAACAACAATTAAAATGATTGAGGAATGTGGAATCAGTCAAGGCATAGCTGATTTATTTGGGGCAGCTGTTACACCTAGTGCAAGAGGCATTTATGCCAAGCCAAGACCATTAAACCATGGCCTTATCCTCTGAGCTTCAAGAGAGCCACTTCAACACAACTCCTCCTCTATAAATAGAGGTCCTAACTGATCATTCAAATCACACCAAAGCAGCTTACAACATTGCTTTCTCTCATTTCCTTCTTAAACTCCTGAATTCGATTCTCACTTGCAGAGGTAAAATTTGAACTCTCAAACTCAATGAATCATGCATCATAAACATGTTTTCTTGTTATCATTGTGTTTCTGGATGTTTGTAGATCATTTACCCTCAATTAATTATTGCTTACAATTCGTGTATAGGATTTCATTGAGTTCATGCCAGTTTTAGGGTTCTTCAGGTTTTATCATGATATGTTCAGATTCAATTTAATTTCAATAAAATTGGGTATTGCCATTGTGTTCCTTATCTGAAAACGTGTGATTTTCATATTTGGATCGTGTGAAATAGTTGAGAGATGAATGAGATATGGACCTTCACGTATCTGAGCTTGAGGTTGAAGATGGCCATGGCGCCATGCTTCAGAAATTGAACCAAGTTCTCTATATATTTTTCATTTGCCATATGTTTAATGAATTGCATTACGCCCCAGTGGTTGATCAGCTGGTTTGTGTGTATTCAGCGAGTGGAAGGTCTGGGGTTCGAATCCCCCTCGCCTCAGACCTCTTTTTTATCACTTTTTCCACTTTTATTTATTTTTCATATTATTTTTTAAATGATTTGGAAAATTAATAACTCTCTTAATTTTAATTATTTTTGATTGGTTATTTTTGCAAAAAGTCACAAAAATGTTAAAATATTTTATTACACAAAAAATCATATTTATATTATTTATTTAATATAGTTGGTATTTTTGTAAATAAATTAATTTTTAATTGTTTTTTAAACATTTTTAAAGTGAATTTTTATCTTGAAAATAAAAAACAAATGAGTTTTAATTCATCTTGTGATTAAAACCTCATTTTCCAAATCTTAACCAAAAATCACATGTTGTTTATTCAAACTTATTTGGTATTTTATCATTATTTATTGATTTTCTTTAAGAATTTACTTTTAAAAATGATGAAATTAGGGTTTCTTTGATTTTCACCCTCACAACTTTTTCAAACACTCATGGGCCTCTAATAGAGTGTAAGACCCAACCCTTGTTGTATAAAAACCATTTTGGGCCTCAGATATTGTATAAGTCTCGACAAGATAAAAAATCTCGGCGCGATCGCCAATTTAAAATCATCTGGGCCTCTCCTTGAGTTGTAAGCCCTATCACTTGTACAAAAACACTTTTTGGGCCTCTAATAGAGTGTAAGACCCAACCCCTTTTGAAAACCAAAATAATTTGTGCCTCGGTCATCGTATAAGACCCACTGTGTTTTCAAACCTCGGCGCGATCGCCATTTTTTAAACAAATAATCATCTGGGCCTCTCCTTGAGTTATAAGCCCCATCACTTGTACAAAAAACACTCATTGGGCCTCTTGATAGAGTGTAAGCCCCGCCCCTTTGTAAATAATACCTTTTGGGCCTCACACATTGTATAAGTCCCTTTGTATATTTTCAAACGTTCGGTTAGATCGTCGCATTTTTAACAAAATCAACTGGGCTTCTCCTTGAGCTATAAGACCCATCTTTATTCATTTTCAAACTGTTTGGGCCTCTAATAGAGTGTAAGTCCCAATCCCCTTTTTGACCAAAACTTTTTGGGCCTCAGGCGTTGTATAAGTCCCGATACAAAACAACAGTGCCATCACTGTTAAAATTTGGGCCTCTCCTTGAGCTGTAAGCCCCGATCTCTGTTCAAAATACTTTTTTCTTTGATTTTGAATCCAAATGTATAGTTGCTATCAAAACTTTCTTTAATTTCTTTGTTGAACAACTAACAAAACAGCATGGAAGCTCTACAACGGGTAAGTGTTTATCCGCTTTCTTTTATATGCTTTTATATACATAACTGTATTGTGGGAAGCTGCGCATGGTTAATCTTCTTTCATACTCCTTTTAAATACTCGTCATATATCAAATGTATATATACTAGTACAGTTATTTAGAGTTTTCCCCGGCAACTACGTCTAGAACTAGGTAAAGCCCTATTGGTCACTCTTTAAATACAAACAAAACTAGATCCCCATAGGATTTCCAGATACAGTCTTCCCTTCTCTTGGGGTTAAACAATATGGAACAAAGAGAAATGCAGTATTCTCGGTGAACCTTTTCTCAGACTGTCACCCCTAGAAATTGTCAAAGAAATTCTATTCCCCAGAGTTGATCTATTCTCCGTGAATAACATCTCTTGAGTTTCTTCTAAACCCTCGAACTTTCCTGGAATTATCTCTTCTCTGTGAATTGCATTTCTTGAACTTCTCTTGGTTTAGGGACCCACAGGCTTCCTAAAAGCATCCCCGCCTCCTCTTGGGCTTTGTACAAGGACCCTTCGTCTTCTTAGAAGTTCTCATGCTTTCTCTTGGGCTTAATAGAAGGACCCTAACAACCTCTTAAAGGTATAAGACAGAACTTAGTCATCCTTTGCTAGAGCAACCTTTCTAGTGTCAAACCTCAAGCCTCTTTAGGGTTGATTCTCATCCCTTAAGGCCCTTGCCCTCTTTTGGGCATCCTACAAAAGATAAAACTCTTCAACACCAGTAGACTTGGACAGTCTAAACCCTCTTTGAGTCTCAAAGACATTCTCAAGTTCCTTTCAAACATAGGAAAAAACACCGATCACTCTGGATAAATCTCCAGTAGAAACCCAGTCTCTCTCATGAGAGTTCCCCACCTTTGGGCCTGCCTATGGATGTAATCCTCAGTAGTAAGATAGCCTCCTCTTAGGCTTTGTATAATGATCTTTCCTCAACACATTCAGCCTCCTCTTGGGCTTTGTACAATGATCCTCCCCCAGCGGAGCTAACCTTTTCAGACTCTCTTGTTGAGTCAATACTTTTCAGACTCTCTTGTTGAGTCAATCACTTTTCAGACTCTCTTGTTGTGTCAATCAATTTTTTCAGACTCTCTTGTTGTGTCCATCACTTTTCAAGACTCTCTTGTTGGTTCAATCTCCTTTTAGCCTAAATCTCGGGCTTCGTACGAGACAGCAAATCACTATCTTGTTGAGTATAAAGGACTCTCTTGTTGGGTCAATCACCATTGCAAGACTCTCTTGTTGTGTAAAATCTTTTAGCTTTCGTCTTGGGCTTTGTACAAGACATATAAAAGCACTCTCTTGTTGAGACAAACTCATTTCAGCCTCCATCTTAGGCTTTGTACAAGACAACCTCCCAAACGGAGTCAAAAATCCTTTTTAGCCTCAATCTTGGGCTTTGTACAAGACAAAAAGAACATTTTCCCTGGAAAAGTCAAACTGTTAGCCTCCTCTTAGGCTTTATATAATGATATACCCAAAGAGTCAGTCTATTTTTTGCCTCAATCTTGGGCCTGGTACAAGACATATACACTCTCTTGTTGAGTCGGTCTTATCTAGCCTCCTCTTAGGCTTCGCATAAGGAAATCCCTAGCTGAGTCAATCAACCTTTTAGCATCAAACTTGTGCTTTGATCAAAGCACACAAACATCAATAGTTCCTCTATAGAGATGACAAATTCTCTCTCAGCCAAAACCCTTTAGCTTCATATCTTGGGCTTTGAGCAAGATACAAATACTCCTTTTAGCCTCTGTCTTGGGCTTTAAACGAGACACCAAAACATCTTTTCCTCCCATAGAATAGGAGGAACTACGATTGCTCTGATTTCCCTATTTCGATTAAACGGGAATACGTAGGCATAAGATTCAGAAATCTTAGCGAGCATACTAATAAAAAACTCTAGGTCCAGTACCTTCATACCAATTAAAACTTAGGTCCAGTACCTTACCAAAAACATCGGGAAAACCCGAACATCAACAAAAACTCACTCACTCACTCATATTTCCCAAGAAACTTTCCCAACCCATTAACGGATAAACACCATCAAGTACAAAGCAAAACCTAAAGCTAATATCCAGTGGATAACCTCATATAGGATGGGTAACAGACAACTACCCATTGTATAACCTGACCCCGGACCCCCCAATCTCTTTAAATGTTTGTCCTGCTAGACATTCACTTGCAAGGTTAGTTTTAGATACCTTCCCTTTCCCTTCCAGATTCATGGGATAAATAAGAAATCAGAAAGTAGCACCCCTTCTACCATTGTGGTGAGGAAAAACCCAGCGATAAGGTGGTCGCGTCACCGACAAAAATCGCCCGCTACAGGAAAATGGCGACTCTAATAGGGATGTCATTTTATTGTTTAGGACTAGGATTATTATAGCTCCTAAGAGGTCTAGGATGTTAGCTTTAGGAATGAATATATATATAAATATATATATATATATATATATATATATATATATTGTTTTTCCTAATTGATATCCGTGTTTATTTTTCTGCTAATGGGAATGCGTGTGATGCCGCATCTGGAAAGATTGAGTATACACCTAAGATAGGTGATGGCACTAGACGGGTAATCTTACAGGGAGTGACTCCCAAATAAGAGGTCCCGGTCGACCATCTAATCAGTGGAGATGCTCTTTGCAGATTCAATGCTTATACGACTTCGGTTGTTGAAAGCAGATTGTTTGATTGGGTTATCTGAGAAGCTGAGGATTTTAATAGACTGAAACCATGTTACCATTTTGTAGTGCGGAAGCTATCAGAAATAGTTGTCACGCGATACTACCCTCATTTGAGATTACTCTAAGATACAACAGCTCGCTCGGGTGATTCCAGCCTGCTGTTGTTATCCCAAGAGGGGTCAATGATTTTGCAGACAGGTACAAAAAATCACCAGTAAAACCTTTGGGGATGGGTAGAGCCATGACTTCATGACACCGAACCTTTGACCCCGTGTTTTTTCTATGTTTTTGTGTGCTGCATTCATGCATTCATTTCATCTAAAAAACATTTAATCAAAAGAAAAATTTCTCTTCTAGTCTCTATTTTTTAAATTAAGCTGAGACAATGATTGCAAATGTCAGAGAGAAAGATTGCGTTATGGATTTCGGTAGAAGAAAGACTCACAAGTATACCTTCAAGGTTCCAAAACTAGAGAATTTGAGAGATTTGGCGAGGATGATCACCAACCCTGATGCTTTTAGAGCTAAGTATGGAGGATTGTTGTCTCTGTTAAGGGTCCATGTAATTGAAGGAATCATGTCCACACTCATTCAATTCTACGATACGGTTTATCACTGTTTCACATTCCCGGATTATCAGCTAGCACCAACACTGGAGGAGTACTCTCACCTGACTGATTTACCTATCACTGACCAAGCTCCCTTTTCTAGACTGGAAGAAATTTCAAAGGATCAAACCATTGCAAGAGAAATTTATTTGGACGAGTCAGAAGTCAGGACTCACATGACCACTAAGGGTGGAATCCAAGGTTTGCCAGCCCAGTTTTTGATAAAGAAAGCCCTGTGCTTTTCTAGTATAGGGAACGTGCTTGCTTTCGAGAGCATATTTTTTTTGCTCACCTACAGGTTATTTTTGTTTCCCAACATCGATAACTTCATAGATATCAATGCCATTAAGATATTTTTGATTGAAAACCCTGTACCGACCTTGCTCGCAGATGCTTATCATTATGTACATTTAAGGAATTTGTACAGCGGAGGAATGATCACATGCTGTGTACCCCTGCTATACAAATGGTTCATTTCCCACTTGCCCAAGTTTGCTGCATTTTGGGATCCTAAGAATACTTTATGTTGGTCGCAGAGGATCATGTCTCTTACCAACTCTGACATCGATTGGTATAATCGAATCTATGACAGGATCAAAATCATTGACCGTTGTGGAAATTTCCCTAATGTACCCCTCATAGGAATTAAAGGAGGAATCAATTATCATCCAGTTTTAGTTCGTCGTCAATTCGGATACCCGATGAGGCATGTCCCGCGTAATGCTCATCTGGAAGGTCTTTTCTTCAAGGAAGGAGAAAACGACAGGGCACTAAAGACATAAATAGTGCATGTCTGGAAACATGTTCACAGGAAAGGAAGAGAGTCTCTAGGAAAACCGGATTGTGTCTCTGTGGAACCTTATCTCCACTGGGTACAAACTAGAGCTCTCAAGCTGAGGATGCCTTACCTTCATCACGAAGTTCTTCCGTTAAAGGAATCTGTCCTTTATTTTATGTCTGATACGGAAAAACTTCAGGTTACTCTCAATAGGGTTCAACAGGAGAAGAGGTCGTGGAAGAACAAGTATCATATTCTCAACGTAGAATGTAAGAAAATACAATAACTGTTAAAATAAAAAGACGCTCTGATCGAGATTTTAGAGCAACATGCTGTAGAAAATCAAGATGACCAATGGAATTTGCTCGCTCCTTTCACTTGGCAAAGGAATGACAACCCGACAACGGCTCGAGAGCCCCAGTTAAAGAAAAGGAAAGCACCAGAACCAGCACCTGAGCTCTCCTCAGAGAGGACTCAGGATCCATTAGTTTAGACATTTCCTTTTACAGCACTTTGTAAATTACTGTATTTCCATTTCCGCAATCTTTGAATTCAATAAAACGGGGTTATCCCCACTGTTTGATATTTGCAATCCAATTGTCAAAGTTTCTTTTGATTAATTAACAAAATAATTAATATAATCATTGCATATCATTCATCATTCTCACGTAACGCATTCTTCTTACCTACGAACCTCAGGTTTGTGTCTCGATTCTAGAGTCAAACTGTCTCATTCATACAATACTCGAGCCAGTCAACAAAAGAAAATGGATAATCTCGAGGAGGAGAACATAGAGTTGAGAGAAGAACTCGACGCTCTGAAAGAGGATTTGAGAAAGCTTCACAACGATATGCAAGCTCTAGCAGCAGCTCAGACGCAACAACAATGGACTGTGATCTCAGAGATCACATCGACGCCCATAGTGGAAAAGTATGATCCTCGGTATAACATGCCAAAAGATCGTCCTAGGGCATGTCACTTAACTATATCACGGAAGGATATATTCCGCCGATCATGGAAGATCCGGAAACTGCAGCAGGAGCTGTTGGGCCTGAAGGTTACAAACTTCGGGAAAGCGAAGATGCCAGGGGCATGACAGCAACTCCTGAAGGTTACAAACTTTGGGAAGCACCGAGAGTCAATGCCGTAGTAACTATACCAGCACCAGTGGTACACACTGTCCCAGAAGGACAGATTCCACAGATACCTTCTGGTGGGAATGAAAGTATGAACGACATAATGAATGGGTTCCAGGAACAGTTCTTGGAGATGCAGAAGGAACTGCAAGCCATTCGCGGTCAGGATCTATTCGGAAAGGACGCTGCAGATCTTTGTTTGGTCCCCAATGTGAAAGTTCTACTCAAATTCAAGGTGCCCGAATTTGAAAAGTACAAGGGTAATGCCCTCAAAGTCATTTGGTGATGTACACTCGGAGGATGTCAACATAGACAGAGAACCAACAGCTACTGATCCATTACTTCCAGGATAGTTTAAGCGGTGCCGCACTCAAATGGTACATGGGTTTAAACCACACTAAGATCGTCACTTTCCGAGATCTTGGCGTTGCCTTTGTTCAACAATATAAGTATAATTTGGACATGGCACCAGACAGAGATCAACTCAGAGCCATGTCGCAGAAGGATAAGGAAACTTTCAAGGAATATGCTTAGAGATGGCGTGAAATTGCTGCTCAGATTTGTCCACCTCTTGAGGAAAAAGATATGACAAAGATCTTTCTGAAAACCTTAAGAGTTTGTTTTACTATGACAGAATGGTCTCCAGTGCACCCAGTGACTTCACTGAGATGGTGGGCATGGGAGTTCGTCTTGAGGAGGCAGTCCGAGAAGGACGTTTAGTCAAAGACGCTGGACCATCAAGCAGTACCAAAAGATACGGTAGTGCTCTCCCTAAGAAAAAAGAGCGAGATATTGGTAATATCTCTCTCAGAAAGCAAAGGCGACGATACCAACCAGTAGCAGCTGTAACTCCTGTTATCAACTCTGCGCCTATTCCTACGAATCAACCTCAGGTTTCTCAGAGCCAACCGAATCAACAACAATATCAGCAAAGGACACAACAACCTTTTCAGCAGGCTCCTCCTCAGTACAACAACAACCGTACAACACGACCGCCAGGGTTTGACCCTATACCAATGTTGTACGCAGAACTGTTTCCACTACTACTGGTCAAGGGGCACGTCCAAACCAGGTCTCCTCTTACAGTACTGGAAAAATCCGCCTTTTTAGTTCAAAGCGGATCAGACTTGCCCTTACCATCAAGGAGGACCAGGGCATAACATATAAAACTGTCTCAGTTTCAGATCCGATGTGCAAAAGCTTTTCAGGAGCGGGGTCTTATCCTTCAAGGATACAAATTTGAATGTTCAGACGAACCCGTTGCCTCAACACGAGAAAGTTGCAGTCAATTTGATAGAAGAAGAGTCTAACCACAGCTATCAAATTCATGATGTACTCTTATTAAGGGCTAATCTGGTCAAGATGCATCGCAGACAGAGCGGGTAAGGTCATGTACCACCTCATAACTATCATCAGTGTGATATCTGCTCTAAAAACAATTAAGGATGTTCTGTGGTGCAGTCAGCTCTACAGGAATAGTTAGATCTCGGTTGGATCCAAGATCACCGAATTCGTGGGGTCAACATGACTTATACAAATTCCAACATCATTCAAAACCACGACATCCGTGCAATGAATGTCAACTTGGTGGCAATGCACTCAAGGCAAATCCAACATCATGATATGCCACAACACGATTATGATTTCTGTCTGATTTGCTCGATAAATAATCAGGGATGCTCTTTTATACAAGAGGCCCTCCAGCGTCAGATGGATCTTGGATGGATTCAGGATTACCGCGATAGAAATCAATATCAAGTGAATATGATTCAAATCTTTGATATTCTCTTGATGAATACCAGCTTGGTGGAGTTACATGCTAAGCAGGTCTAGCTCGGTTTTCTGACTTCGCATAATTATCAGAACTGTAAGGGATGTCGTGAGAGCAACCAAGGATATGCTCTCGTTCAAAGAACTTTGCAACACTTGTTAAATCACTGGTGGCTTCTGATCTATCTAGATGAAGACACACAACAAGTCAGCATGATTAATGGGAACCCTGCTAGGCATCAAAGTCAGGATGTTCGATCAATGGAAATAGATCTAGTGAGGTTACACTGCATACAGAGCGGACGTGGCCGGGTGCCACCACACAACTATGAATGCTTTAGAGTCTGCTCGGAGAATAATCAAGGATGCTACCTCGTGCGAGCAGCCCTTCAAAGTCAGTTGGACCACAAAGAGATTCGACCGTGTCCAAGTTCTGGGTCAATCAACTTGATGTCGGACTATTTCGCTGATCTAATCAAAGATGTTATCGTTATCTCTGATCATAAGAGGACCAAAGATGTTTGCGCTATAATCCCTTTACTCCATGAATCAAGAGCTCCTCTTGATAGTGGAAAGATTCTCAACCTCGAACCAATTGAGGCCAGCTATGACAGTAAAAAAAATCTCAAGGCTCCTGTGGTTATCTATCTATTGGGACCATTGTTGTATGAATCAACTAAGGCTATCCCTTATAAATACGGTGCAACAACAATTGAGAATAGAAAGGAAATTCCATTAACCTCCGTCGTGAATATTGCAGACATCAGTCGAGTAACACGGAGTGGTCGAATCTTCAATCGAGGAGTTGGAGAACCTAGCAAAGAAAAGGAACCTCAAACAGAAGTTCCTGATCAACCATTCGGTCAGTCCAGTGATCCCGACCTTTCAAAGAACAATGATGAGATGCTGAAGCTCATCCAGAAGAGTGAATACAACATTATTGATCAGCTGTTAGACTCCTTCAAAAATCTCGGTATTATCTCTTTTACTCAGTTCCGAAGCTCACAGAGAGGCTCTACAAAAAGTCTTAGAGCAAGCCTTTGTGGAACAGGATGTGATGATAAGACAATTCGGTAGCATCATCTCCAACATCACTTCCTGCAACAATTTGGGGTTTAGTGATGAGGAACTGCCAGAAGAAGGCAAAAGTCACAACATGGCACTAAATATTACAGTCAACTGCCAGGACGATGCTTTAGCCAGAGTACTGGTAGATATCGGATCGGCTCTGAATGTTATGCTGAAATCTACTCTAATGTGACTATCATTCAAAGGATCTCCGATGAGAGGCAGTGAGGTCATCGTCAAAGCATTTGACGGATCCCAGAAAACAGTTATCGGCGAAGTCGTCCTTCCCATAACTATCGGTCCTCACACTTTCCAAGTCACTTTCCAGGTCATGGACATCCGGGGCAGCATACAAATGTTTATTAGGAAGACCTTGGATACACCAGGCTGGGGAAGTCACTTCAACACTGCACCAGAAACTGAAGTTCGTTAAGAACGACCAACTC
The DNA here is from genome assembly GCA_022829125.1 of Lathyrus tuberosus. NCBI lineage: Eukaryota > Viridiplantae > Streptophyta > Magnoliopsida > Fabales > Fabaceae > Lathyrus > Lathyrus tuberosus. Next base: position 5,558,684 of record JALAZF010000126.1, read on the forward strand.
ATCACGGTCTGTGGAGAGCAAGCCTTGATCGTGAGTAACTTATCATCATCTACTTATATAGAGCCAGAGGAGGTTGTTGGAACTCAGTTCCAAGCACTGTCAGTGAGCAATGAGAATCAATCAGAAAATGGAGCGTCGATTTCCTCATATAAAGATGCTCTCGAAGTGATAAAGAATAACAATGCCATGGGATGGGGACAACTTGTCATTCCTACTGATAACAAAAGAAAGAAGGGCCTTGGTTTTTCTTTAACCTGTACCCGGACAGCTACTAACGATGAAAGTTTTCATCCCATTCAGGACTTCTTCCACAGTGGAGGTTTCCTTCACCCAGTGCCTCAAGAAGTGTATACCATCAACGAGGGTGATTCCTCCGATACAAATGAAGAATGGAAGTCCTATCTTAACAAGGACGGTTATATGTCTCAGGAAGAGGTGCCTACACCATTTTTCTATCCCGCACAGAGTCCGAGATATATACCGAGGTCTGATGTTGAGATGATATACGGGGATTGTGATCCTGAGGGATGTCGTGCTTCGCCAAACTCATTAGAGGAGGACACTCCGATGAAAGACAACTTTGACCACTACTATTATGGCCCAATGGATGGCCTGCCTATCTGGCAGCCGTACCCAGGAGACTCGGGGCAAAAGAGTCAGCCTAACAAAACTTATCAACTGAGCATTATTGAAAAGAATACATGCGTCCCCACAAAATCATGGGATCAACACTCAGGATATTCAGAACCTATCCAGCACAACGAAGAATTTGCAAAGCTTACAGGACTAGAATTCATCAACTAGGCTTTTCCCGAGGTCAACGTCAGCGAAAGAGATGACTCCTCCAGTTCCACAGAAGTGTGGGACACCTTAGGACAACCAAGCGGCAAGTTTGAATACTTGGTCAAGTACACCACTCCTGAAAGCTCTTGTATCAGGTTCGAAGACATACAGCCCACTGGATGGGGAGATTTACCTGAGAGTACAAATACTGTGCAAGATACAACGGAAGAGGTCGCCTACGATAACTCTGCTTGGGAAACAGACTCCAACGATCCTGCTCCACCAGAAATCAGCGTTATTTATGAAGACAAGTCAAGAAAGAAGGTGCCAGACTTTGTGATTCACTGAGGAGTTTACCGCCAATGGGTCGCTGTCGACGTTCTGAAAGTCGTTCATAAGTCTAAGTAATTGTCGTCTTTATCTTAACCTTTCACCCTGCCTAGGTGAAACGACTATTTTGATAGGGCTCACTTTCTGTAAATATACCTCTTCGCTTCGCCCAAAGCGACTGAGTTTTGTTTTATAGGGCTGTAGTTTCAAGAATCGACAAGATCATAAATAAAATAACGTCGTTTTGTAATTTCCGCATTTATTGCTGTTTTCTCTTTTTGCTTTTTTAGAAAATGGAAATCCTAAAAAACAACTCAATAATAAAAACAAGCAGTTTTCCAAAGAAAATACAATGCACACACTCTTGCATTCTCTCTATCTCTTCTAAAACAAATCATCACGTCATGCAGATTTCTTGTTTTAAACCCCATTGAAACATATGATCCAATGCCTTCTCCCAACTTTGAATTCCCGGCATTTGAGGCTGAAGAAGAAGATGATGAAGAAATTCCAGAAGAGATCTCCCAATTACTCAAACAAGAGGAAAGGTCCATTAAACCTCACAAAGAGCCGTTGGAAACGGTTAAATTAGGTTCGGAGGAAGAGAGAAAGGAAGTCAAGATTGGGGCACTGCTCAGTTTGACTGTCAAAGAAAGTTTGATAAAGCTTCTCAAAAAGTTTCCTGATGTATTTGCTTGGTCCTATCAGGATATGCCAGGGTTGGATACCAGCATCGTGGAACATCATTTACCATTGAGGTCAGAATGTCCGCCAGTAAAACAAAGGTTGAGAAGAACTCACCTAGACATGGCCATCAAAATCAAAGAGGAAGTACAGAAACAAATTGATGCAGGTTTCCTCGCCACATTAGAATATCCTCAATGGCTAGCCAATATAGTACCAGTTTCAAAAAAGGACGGAAAGGTCAGAATGTGTGTGGACTACAGAGATCTAAATAAGGCCAGTCCAAAGGACAACTTTCCTTTACCACACATTGACATGCTGGTAGAAAGTACCGCAAGGTTCAAAGTCTTCTCCTTCATGGATGGATTCTCGAGCTATAATCAGATAAAAATGGCGCCGAAAGACATGGAGAAAACTTCGTTCATTACCCCATGGGGTACCTTTTGTTACATGGTAATGTCGTTCGGTTTGAAGAACGCCGGGGCAACCTATCAAAGGGCCATGACTACTCTCTTTCATGACATGATACACTCTATAAGAGAAATTTTGACATGGTCTTGCTTCAACGTGTAGACAGACCAGAGGCAGACATACTGATAAAAGAAATTCACGAAGGATCTTTTGGCACACATGCCAACGGACACACAATGGCGAGAAAAATTCTGAGAGCAGGGTACTACGTTGACCATAGAATCTGATTGCTACAAGTACATGAGGAAGTGTCACAAGTGTCAGATATACACTGACAAAATCCATGTACCACCAACGCATCTCAAAGTTCTTTCTTCCCCATGGCCCTTTTCCATATGGGGAATCGACATGATTGGCATGATCGAACCCAAGGCTTCAAACGGACATCGGTTCATTCTGGTGGCCATTGACTATTTCACCAAATGGGTCGAAGCAGCTTCGTACGCCAATGTAACCCAACAGGTGGTAGTCCGCTTTATCAAAAATAATCTCATCTGCTGTTATGGTGTTCCGAACCAAATCATTACTGATAATGGATCTAACTTGAACAATAACATGATGAAAGAGTTGTGCGCTGAGTTCAAGATCGAACACCATAACTCATCTCCCTACCGACCCAAGATGAACGGAGCGGTAGAAGCGGCTAACAAGAACATCAAAAGGATTGTTCAGAAGATGGTTGTAACCTACAAAGACTGGCATGAGATGCTACCCTTTGCTCTTCACAGTTATCGCACATCTGTCCGCACTTCAACTGGGGCAACCCCTTTATCTCTAGTATATGGCATGGAAGCAGTGCTCCCCATAGAGGTAGAGATCCCATCAATCCGGGTATTCATGGAAGCTAAGCTAACAGAGGCTGAATGGTGTCAAAGTCGACACGACGAACTCAATCTGATCGAAGAGAAACAAACAATGGCACTATGCCACGGTCAGTTGTATCAACAAAGAATGAAGAAGGCGTTTGACAAAAAGGTCTGACCTCGCGTCTTCAAAACAGGAGACCTTATGCTCAAGAAGATACAATCATTTCTCACTGATTCCTGGGGCAAATGGACTCCGAATTATGACGGCCCCTATGTGGTCAAGAAAGCTTTCTCAGGCGGCGCCTTGAGACTCGCAACCATGGATGGAGAGGAATTTGCTTATCCCACAAATGTTGACGTAGTCAAGAAATACTTCGCCTAAATAAAAAACAAAAAAAAACGTCTCGGTGGATTGAAAACCCGAAAGGGCAGTCCAGGCAAAAATTAGAGACATAATAAAAAATCATTCCGATGGATTGGAAATCTCAAAGTACAATCCAGGAAAAAGTTAGGGATAATGGCAAGTAACTACGTCCAACAAATGGGCAAATCCCTCAGCAGCAGTAATGCCATCCATCAGAAAATTCCAGTCACGGTCATCTTTGACGGAAGCTCAGGATGTCCGAAATTCAAAGTTGGTAGAAGGATAGTGGTCGTTATGTTTCAATATAGCCATTTTCCCTTAAATTACCATTTTCTAACTTTGTAAATGCTCTATGGAATCACGCGTTTGGCTGATTTCCATCCTATCAATAAAATTTGAGCCCTTGTGCTTTTGTTTGCAATTCTTATTTGTTTTAGCTTTACAGAACGACATTTTAACATGATCAACGATTCTTGAAATAAAACAAAAATGAATTTACTTGTCAAAATTTTCTGTTGCTTTTAAAATAAAGATGGCAATTCTTTTGACTGTTGAACATCGAAAGAACATCGATCGCTTCTCCAAAGGTGTTCGAACTTCAAAGGGCAGAATCAAAGTACTCCTTCTGAACCAATACGCCTGAACGAAGGATCAACTATATCAGATGTGATTTTCCCACCAACGGTGTTCCCCACAGGAACTTTTTCTCCTAAGAAAGGCATAATTGCTATCTTGAACCAGTGATACTCTTCGTCCCCTGCAGTGGTCGAGTATCCAGTCGTGTTCATCCATTAGTCTGTATGTCGCGTCAATTTTGTCAGCATATACATACATACATCATGCATTATTGATTTACATTCCTATTCATATTGCATCACTATCACTCTAGTCGGTCTTGTCCCCTAGTGATAGAAGTCCTCTCAATCGAGTTGTCAGTTCTTTCCTCGTCAGGAAATGTTGCGTCTGAACAATCTCTCTCCTCCAGATTATTTCTGGATTGAAATTGGCCCTTGACCACTTTGATAACTTGAACCTATGAAAAACAAGAAAACTCTCGACGAATGTCACTCTTCTCCATTGAAGATGACATATTTGCTTTCCCGGGTTAAGGAAAATCCCAGAGAGAGCCTCACAACCAAAGACTCTCAGCAACACAGTGGTTCTTCTCTCCAGAAAATCAATGTCACTGAAGTCATCAGCACCTCAAAATTGGGGTACATTGTATGGCATTTCTTCGAGAAGTTCTCGAAGAGAAGTATGATGTAATATCCCCAAGCGAAAGCAGTCTCTCAAGAGACTTGTTTTCCCTAGTAGAGTCGACAAATGGCGTCTCCAACAGAGAAGTTTGAACACCTCTACATTGTGAACCAATGGGTTCCCCAGTGAGTCTGACATTAAAACTTTTTCCATCAAATGGCATCTCCCCAGGAAAATTCGGCGAGAAGTTTGAGGAAAAACCTCTACGAATGGCGTTTCTTGTCAATAAAGTTTATTGACAAAAGAAACTGAGACCAGTTCCTTGGTATAAAACCAGGATCGAGGGGAAGTTTATATCAGAAACTGAGACCAATTCCTTGGTAGGAAACCAGGATCGATGGGAAGTTTATTTCAAAAACTGAGACCAGTTCCTTGGTAGGAAACCAGGACCGAGGGGAAGTTTATTTCAAAAGAAAACTGAGACCAGTTCCTTGGCTGAAGACCAGGATCGAGGGAAAGTTTTACCTTTTCTAAGTATCATTGCTTAGAAAAAGAAGATGAATGCGTAAACTACCATTCATAACCACTGTCAAAATTTCGGGTATTCCGATATTTAATCCTCTTGCACCCCGAATGCCCGAATACCTTCGCCATTCACACCTTCGAGTCCAAGAAGATTAAATAGGGGCATCTTTCATACCCTAAATTTTGACCACTAAGATTCCCATCATTGTGTAAATCATCATCATAATATGGATGAACCATCATGCCTCATCAGTTTCCCCAAAGATGGGTGAGCATTCACCACAAACAAGGATTAGGGTTTCAAGCCCTCTCAGAGCATTTAGACAAAGGATCAATCAAGGAATGACATGATATTCAACTTGTCTAAGCTCTCCAACACCCATAAGGGATCAAGAGGACTCCCACATCAAGAATCAAGCACAAGGTTGCAGCATTCCAAGTGGATTAAGCCTTAAGATCGCCAGTGTCACCAAATTAGGGTTTTGGTCGACTGAGGCCTCCAGATGGAAATTTTCCTCTGGGCATGAGCCAATGCTTCAAAGCATAACCTAAGATACTCCAAGGGACCTCATGGACCCAATCACCAAGTCAATTTAGCCTCGGGGGATGCATTTATCAAAAATCAGGAATTAGGGTTTCTTGACCTAATTCACCCCTAAGTTGACTTTTGGGACAAAACATGAGCCAAGACCACAAGACATGATTTGCGGGTCTCTAATAAACCACATTGATCCATTTGCAACAATGGATTGATCCAAGAAGCTTGATCCACAAGTTTCCATTTCCTCAGGACCACCATTAGGGTTTTGAAGAAAAAGTCAACTGTACCTTTGACTTTTGACCAGGACATGGTCCCAAACCCTGGGACATGATTCAAAACACCCTATAACACCTATGTAACATATCCATCAAGTTTGATATAGGTCAAGGACTTGATTTCATAAAGGATCGCACAGTTTGGAATTCATCTGATAAAAAGTCAACTATGCACAAAAGTCAAGTTTGACTTTTTGAGATTTTTCATAATTATTGTTCTTTAACCTTAAAACAATGTTAATGTGTGATTTGAATCATCGTTCATCAAGAAAAATCAAAGAAAGTGAGATAACTTGTAAAAGGGGTAACCATAAAAACTTAGAATTTTGCTAAGTTATGGAACAAAGTGGCTAGGGTACCAACTTCCAAGGATCATAACTTGAGATCCAAGCAACCATTTTGGATGGTCCAAAGATAGATTTGTAGCTCTCATGGAATACTTTAAAAGTGTCAACTACACCTCATTCCAATTCTCCATGGATTTTTAACTATGGAGTGCTCAAAGTGGCTGCAAACATGGAAATGCATCTTATTTCAACACTTAGACAAAATTATGTCCAAGACATATTTTGTTGAAAACACCAAAACTTGTGAGGTTTTTTCACATAGTTGCAAGGGAAATCAACTCCAACTGTAAATATCAATATTGTTGCAAATGTTGCTGAGAATTCAAAGAACTTATTGGCATGAAACAAATCCACTTGAGCCAAGAGTTATGGCTGCTGCAACACACCATGGCAAGGCTGTCATGGAAAAATTAGTTTGTAGGATTTCTTGCTTTACACGATTTTGAGCCAATGACTAATGATCCCTATGCCACATTCATCCAATCTGATCACAATGCATCTGATCCAACCAACAAACTTGGACTGAAATGCCAAATGCTTGTCCTTGAGAATTGATGATTTTTTGGCATATATGCCTTGAATTCAAAGGGAATTAATGTGGAATAGTGCACTTTCAAGATTCTCACTCTCCTTAGTCAAGTTCTTTGATTAAACAACAATTAAAATGACTGAGGAATGTGGAACCAGTCAAGGCATAGCTGATCTATTTGGGGCAGCTGTTACACCTAGTGCAAGAGGCATTTATGCCAAGCCAAGACCATTGAACCATGGCCTTATCCTCTGAGCTTCAAGAGAACCACTTCAACACAACTCCTCCACTATAAATAGAGGTCCTAACTAATCATTCAAATCACACCATAGCAGCTTACAACATTGCTTTCTCTCATTTCCTTCTTAAACTCCAAATTTCATTGTTCTTGAGAAAACACTATCGGGTTTTGAGTTGGAGACCAATGCAGCTCAAACCAATGATCCACACACATCACATATAACATATTGGAGGTGTCTGAACACTCACCTCCCATCTGTAACATCAAAATCACCAAATGGCCATCCAATTGTACAAAATTCATGACTTGCTGCAGAAGGAATCACGTTGATCAATCCAGAGGTTTCCCAGTCAACCTAAGCATTCAAACACATCCATTGAGGTACAAGGAAGCTATCCAAATAATTGGAACTCATCTGTAACACCTCCAAACCAGAATTCGATTCTCACTTGCAGAGGTAAAACTTGAACTCTCAAACTCAATGAATCATGCATCATAAACATGTTTTCTTGTTATCATTGTGTTTCTGGATGTTTGTAGATCATTTACACTCAATCAATTGTTGCTTACAATTCGTGTATAGGATTTCATTGAGTTCATGCCAATTTTAGGGTTCTTCAGGTTTTACCATGATATGTTCTGATTCAATTAATTTCAATAAAATTGGGTATTGCCATTGTGTTCCTCATCTGAAAACGCATGATTTTCATATTTGGATCATGTGAAATGGTTGAGAGATGAATGAGATATGGACCTTCACGTATCTGAGCTTGAGGTTGAAGATGGCCATGGCGCCATGCTTCAGAAATTGAACCAAGTTCTCTATATATTTTTCATTTGCCATATGTTTAATGAATTGACATTGCGCCCCAATGGTTGATCAGCTGGTTTGTGTGTATTGAGCGAGTGGAAGGTCTGGGGTTCGAATCCCCCTCGCCCCAGACCTCTTTTTTATCACTTTTTCCACTTTTATTTATTTTTCATATTATTTTTTAAATGATTTGGAAAATTAATAACTCTCTCAATTTTAATTATTTTTTATTGGTTCTTTTTGAAAAAAATCACAAAAATGTTAAAATATTTTATTCCACAAAAAAATCATATTTATAATATTTATTTAATATAGTTGGTATTTTTGTAAATAAATTCATTTTTAATTGTTTTTTAAACATTTTTAAAGTGAATTTTTATCTTGAAAATCAAAACCAAATGAGTTTTAATTCATCTTGTGATTAAAACCTCATTTTCCAAATCTTAACCAAAAATCACAAGTTGTTTATTCAAACTTATTTGGTATTTTATCATTATTTATTGATTTTCTTTAAGAATTTACTTTTAAAAATGATGAAATTAGGGTTTCTTTTATTTTCACCCTCACTAAACTTTTTCAAACACTCATGGGCCTCTAATAGAGTGTAAGACCCAACCTTTGTTGTACAAAAACCATTTTGGGCCTCAGATATTGTATAAGTCTCGACACGATAAAAAATCTCTGCGCGATCGCCAGTTTAAAATCATCTGGGCCTCTCCTTGAGTTGTAAGCCTCATCACTTGTACAAAAATACTTTTTGGGCCTCTAATAGAGTGTAAGACCCAATCCCTTTTGAAAACAAAAATAATTTGGGCCTCGGTCATCATATAAGACCCACTGTGTTTTCAAACCTCGACGCGATCGCCATTTTTTAAACAAATAATCATCTGGGCCTCTCCTTGAGTTGTAAGCCCCATCACTTGTACAAAAAACACTCATTGGGCCTCTTGATAGAGTGTAATCCCCACCCTTTGTAAATAATACCTTTTGGGCCTCACACATTGTATAAGTCCCTCTGTATATTTTCAAACGTTCGGCGAGATCGTCGCCATTTTAACAAAATAACTGGGCTTCTCCTTGAGCTATAAGACCCATCTTTATTCATTTTCAAACTATTTGGGCCTCTAATAGAGTGTAAGACCCAATCCCCTTTTTGACCAAAACTTTTTGGGCCTCAGGCATTGTATAAGTCCCGATACAAAACAACAGTGTCATCACTGTTAAAATTTGGGCCTCTCCCTGAGCTGTAAGCCCCGATCTCTGTTCAAAATACTTTCTCCTTTGATTTTGAATCCAAATGTTTAGTTACTATCAAAACTTTCTTTAATTTCTTTGTTGAACAACTAACAAAACAACATGGAAGCTCTACAACGGGTAAGTGTTTATCCGCTTTCTTTTATATGCTTTCATATACATAACTGTATTGTGGGAAGCTGCGCATGGTTAGTCTTCTTTCATACTCCTTTTAAATACTCGTCATATATCAACTGTATATATACTAGTATAGTTATTTAGAGTTTTCCCCGGCAACTACGTCTAGAACTAGGTAAATCCCTGTTGGCCACTCTTTAAATACAAACAAAACTAGATCCCCATAGGATTTCCAGATACAGTTTCCCTTCTCTTGGGGTTAAACAATATGGAACAAAGAGAAAGGCAGTATTCTCGGTGAACCTTTTCTCAGACGGTCACCACTAGAAACTGTTAAAGAAATTCTACCCCCCAGAGTTGATCTATTCTCTGTGAATAGTATCTCTTGAGTTTCTTCCAAACCCTCGAACTTTCCTGGAATGATCTCTTCTCTGTGAATTACATTTCTTTAACTTCTCTTGGTTTGGGGACCCACATGCTTCCTAAAAGCATCCCCACCTCCTCTTGGGCTTTGTACAAGGACCCTTTGGCTTCTTAGAAGTTCTCATGCTTTCTCTTGGGCTTAATACAAGGACCCTAACGACCTCTTAAAGGTATAAGACAGAACTTAGTCATCCTTTGCTAGAGCAGTTTTTCCAGTGTCAAACCTCGAGCCTCTTTAGGGTTGATTCTCATCCCTTAAGGCCCTTTCCCTCTTTTGGGCATCCTACAAAAGATAAAACTCTTCAACACCAGTAGACTTGGACAGTCTAAACCCTCTTTGAGTCTCAAAGACATTCTCAAGTTCCTTTCAAACATAGGAAAAAACACTGATCACTCTGGATAAATCTCCCGCAGAAACCCGGTCTCTCTCATGAGAGTTCCCCACCTTTAGGCCTACCTATGGATCTAATCCTCAGGAGTAAGATAGCCTCCTCTCAGGCTTTGTATAATGATCTTTCCTCAACACAGTCAGCCTCCTTTTGGGCTTTGTACAATGATCCTCCCCCAGCGGAGCTAACCTTTTCAGACTCTCTTGTTGAGTCAATCACTTTTCAGACTCTCTTGTTGAGTCAATCACTTTTCAGACTCTCTTATTGAGTCAATCACTTTTTTCAGACTCTCTTGTTGAGTCCATCACTTTTCAAGACTCTCTTGTTGGGTCAATCTCCTTTTAGCCTAAATCTCGGGCTTCGTATGAGACAGCAAATCACTATCTTGTTAAGTACAAAGGACTCTCTTGTTGGGTCAATCACTTTTGCAAGACTCTCTTGTTGAGTCAACTCTTTTAGCCTCCGTCTTGGGTTTTGTACAAGACATATAAAAGCACTTTCTTGTTGAGACAAACTCATTTCAGCCTCCATCTTGGGCTTTGTACAAGACAACCTCTCCAACGGAGTCAAAAATCCCTTTTAGCCTCAATCTTGGGCTTTGTACAAGACAAAAAGGACATTTTCCCCGGAAAAGTCAAACTGTTAGCCTCCTCTTAGGCTTTATATAATGATATCCCCAAAGAGTCAGTCTCTTTTTTGCCTCAATCTTGGGCCTGATACAAGACATATACACTCTCTTGTTGAGTCGGTCTTATATAGCCTCCTCTTAGGCTTCGTATAAGGAAAGCCCTAGCTCAGTCAATCAACCTTTTAGCATCATACTTGTGCTTTGATCATAGCACACAAACATCAACAGTTCCTCTTTAGAGATGACAAATTCTCTCTCAGCCAAAACCCTTTAGCTTCATATCTTGGGCTTTGAGCAAGATACAAATACTCCTTTTAGCCTCTCTCTTGGGCTTTGAACGAGACACCAAAACATCTTTTCCTCCCATAGAATAGGAGGAACTACAATTGCTCTAATTTCCCTGTTTCAATTAAACGGGAATACGTAGGCATAAGATTGAGAAATCTTAGCGATCATACTATTCAAAAACTCTAGGTCCAGTACCTTCACACCAATTAAAACTTAGGTCCAGTACCTTACCAAAAACATCGGGAAAACTCGAACATCAACAAAAACTCACTCACTCACTCATATTTCCCAAGAAACTTTCCCAACCCATTAACGGATAAACACCATCAAGTACAAAGCAAAACCTAAAGCTAATATCCTGTGGATAACCACATATAGGATGGGTAACTGACAACTACCCATTGTATAACCTGACCCCGGACCCCCAACCTCTTTAAGCGTTTGTCCTGTTAGACATTCGCGTGCAAGGTTAGTTTTAGATACCTTCCCTTTCCCTTCCAGCTTCATAGGATAAATAAGAAATCAGAAAGTAGCACCCCCTCCTACCATTGTGGTGAGGAAAAACCCAGCGATAAGGTGGTCGCGTCACCGACAAAAAACGCTCGCTACAATTAGATATTTTAAAATAACTTCTAGTGGATTGTTAATGAATTTATGGATTGTTTTGATCTATCCATTAACAATTCAATTCATATTTACTAATCCATCTATATATATATATATATATATATATATATATATATATATAAACATTGTTTTTTAATATAAATATTTAATGTTGGAATTAACCTAAGACTTTGAATAATTCTGAATCAATCTTGATGAACAAGATCGAAATCCTTTGTTCTTCACTATTCACTCGAGTGAATTAATCACACATTGATTGCAAGAATGATGCTGCGCAACAATTGTTAATGGAAGAAGAAAGAAAAATTGAATAAGAAAGAAGATTAGGGTTTGACAAAATATAGAAGAAGATGGTGATTTCTGCAGAGTAACTCTCTGCCCACAAACTGTAGAAAACTTATTCACTTTTCAACTGCAAAATTTTGTGAATTCAAGTTATTACAAGAATAATTATTACTCCTTTTATTTATAGTTTTAGGTTAGCTTGCTCCCTAACCAAATCCCTGTCATACCCCAAATTTTGACCACCAAGATTTCCCATCATTGTGCAAGTCATCATCACAATATGGATGTGCCTTACTGCCTCATCAATCTCCTCAAAGATGGTTGAGCTTTCACCACGATCAAGAATAAGGGTTTCAAGCCCTCTCAGAGCACTTAGACAAAGGATCAATCAAGAAATGACATGATCTTCAACTTGTTTAACCTCTTAAACACTCATAAAGGGTCAAGAGGACTCCCACATCAAGAATCAAGCACAAAGTTGCAACATTCCAAGTGGATCAAGCTTCAAGATCGCCAGTGTCAGCAAATTAGGGTTTTGGTCGACTGAGGCCTCCAGATGAAAATTTTCATCTGGGCATGAGCCAATGCTTCAAAGCCTAACCCAAGATACTCCAAGGGACCTTATGGACCCAATCATCAAATCAATTTAACCGCAGGGGATGCATTTACCAAAAATCAGGAATTAGGGTTTCTTGACCTAATTCACCCCTAAGTTGACTTTTGGGACAAAACCTGAGCCAAGACCTCAAGACATGATTTTAGGGCCTCCAATACACCATATTGATCCATTTATAACAAGGGATTAATCCAAGAAGTTTGATTCACAAGGTTCAATTTCATCTGGACTACAATTAGGGTTTCGAGGGAAAAGTCAACTGTATCTTTGACTTTTGACCAAGACATGCTCCCAAACCTTGGGAAATGATTAAATATACCCTATAACACCTATGGAATCCCTCCATTAGGTTTGATTTAGAGCAAGGACTTGATTTCACAAAGGATCGCACAGTTTGGATTTCATCCGATAAAAAGTCAACCGTGCACAAAATCAAGTTTGACTTTTTGGAATTTTTCACAAATATGGTTCCCCTAAGTCAAAAATAATGTTAATGTATGATATTGATCATCATCCATCAAGAAAAATCAAGAAAAGTGAGGTTTCTTGCAAAAGGGGCAACCTTGAGAAACCAAAATTTCTCTAAGTTATGGAATAAAAGTGGTTTTGGTACCAACTTCCAAGGACCATAACTTGAGATCCAAGCAACCATTTTGGGTGATCCAGAGCTGGATTTGTAGGTCTTGCTACACTCTACAAAAGCTTCAACTACCTCCAACTCCAATTCTTTATGGATTTTAAGTTATGGAGCAATCAAAATCACTAAAAAACATGAAAATGCATCTTTTTCCAACACTTAGAAAAAATTATGCCCAAGGCAAATTTCAAGTGAAACACCAAAACTTGGAGCACTTTCTCACATAGTTGCAAGATGAATCAGTTCAAGGTGTAAACATCAAAGTTATTGTGCATATTGCTAGCAATTCAAATAGTCAATCAGCATGGAAAAACTCCATGGAAACCAAGAGATATGGCAGCTCAAAGTCATGCTGCTGCAACTGTTTTGAAAAACCAGTTCGCATGTTTTCTTGCTTGCCACGATTTCTGAGTCAAAGCCAATGATCATTATGCCACGTTCATTCAATATGATCATGATCCATCTGATCCAACCTGCAAAGCTGAGTCAAGAAGCCAAGAGAAATTCCAACTTGAAGTAATGGCTTTTGTCACATTATGCCTTGAATTCAAAGGCATTTATGTACAATAGTGCACTTTCAATAAATCTAATCTCCTCAGTCAAGATGATCACTTAAAAATAATTAAAACATCTAAAGAATGTGGATTTGGTCAAGACATAGCCCTGCTCTTGGGAGAAGCTAGTTTGCCTTGCATGAGAAGTAAGCACACCTTGCCAAAATGCATTTAGTGAGCTCTTATCCATTGCTGCAACACTATTCCTCCAAGACAAAGCTTAATCACCTGTAAATAGAGGTCACCTTGCTTCATTCAGATTACACCAAAGCAGCTTACAACATTGTTTTCTCTCATTTCCTTCTTACACACCAAATTTCATTGTTCTTGAGAAGGCACTATTGGGTTTTGAGTTGGAGACCAATGCAACTCAAACCAATGGTTCACACACCTCATATACAACATATAGGAGTAATCTAAACCATTACATTCAATCTGTAACATCATAATCATCAAATTATACCTCAATTGCTCAAAATTATAAGGCAGCAGCAGGTTGGATCAAGTTGGTCAATCCAGAGGTTTTCCAATCAACCTAAGCATTCAAACACATCCATTGAGGTACAAGGAAGCTGTCCAAATCATTGGAACTCATCTGTAACACCTCTAAACCAGAATTCGATTCTCACTTGCAGAGGTAAGCCTCAAATTGTCAAACTCAATGAATCATGTATCATAAACATATTTTCAAAATACCATTGTGTTTCTGAATGTTTGTAGATCATTTACCCTCAATCAATTGTTGTTTACAGTTCGTGTATAGGATTTCATTAAGTTCATGCAAATTTTAGGGTTCATCAGGTTTTGTCATATTATGTTTAGATTCACTCAATTTAAATAAAATTGAATATTGCCATTGTATTCCTTGTCTGAAAGCGCATGATTTTCATATTTGGATCATGTGAAATGGTTGAGAAATGAGTGAGTTAGGAGGCTTCACGTATTTGGCTCGGGAAGAAGATGGCCATGGCGCCATTCTTCAGGTTTTCAAAACCAACCTTTCTATATATTATTCAGTTGCCATATTATTCTTGAATTGGCATTGCGCCCCAGCGGTTGATCAGCTGGTTTTGTGTGTGTAGTGAGCGAGAGGTCTGGGGTTCGAATCCCCCTCGCCCCAGACCTTTTGATTTTATTTTTTAAACATTTTTCAAAAGGATTTATTACATATTAAACACACTTGCCATCATCTTTCAGCCCACGCACATGGCTCAGATGACAAAATTTTACACTCTCCACCCCCAAGGGCGTGGGTTCAAACCTTGGGGGGGCCATTTCTAATTTTTTACCACTTGTTTCCTTGACATTTTTTCACTATCTTGTTAATTCATTCAAAAATTAATTTCTCTCACAATTTTAATTGTTTTTTATTAGTTCTTTTTGCAAAAAATCACAAAAAATATTAAAATATTTTATTCCACAAAAAAATCAAATTTATATTATTTATGTAATATACTTGATATTTTTGTAAATAATTTCATTTTTAATTGTTTTTAAACATTTCAAAAAATGAATTTTCATCTTGAATTTTCAAAACCAAATGAGTTTTAATTCATATTGTGATTAAAACATCATTTTTCAAACCTTAAGTAAGAAATCACAAGTTGTTTATTCAAACTTATTTGGAGTTTTTATCATTTTTTACTAATGTTCTTTGAAAAATTACTTTTAAAAAATGAAATTAGGGTTTCTTTGATTTTGATCTTTATCAAACATTTTCAAACACTTTGGGCCTCTAATAGAGTGTAAGACCCAACCCCCTCTTGTAAATAAATAATTTGGGCCTCAGTCATTGTATAAGTCCCGATACGGTTTTAAAATCTCGGCACGGTCGTCGCCTTTTAAACAAAAATCACATAGGCCTCTCCTTGAGTTGTAAGCCCCATCACTTGTATATAAAATAAATGTTGGGCCTCTAATAGGGTGTAAGACCCATTCCTTGTAAATGAAAACCTTTTTGGACCTCAGTCATTGTATAAGACCCACTGTGTTTTCAAAATCTCGGCGTGATCGTCGCTTTTTCAAAACACTTTCATCTGGGCCTACCCTTGTGTTGTAAGTCCCATTTCTTTTCTTTTTCAAACCTTTGGGCCTCTCCTTGAGTTGTAAGACCCGTCCCTCTGTATAGAAAACCTTTTTGGGCCTCAGTCATTGTATAAGCCCCAGTACAGTTTTCAAAACAACGGTACGATTACTATTTTTCATCTGGGCCTCTCCTTGAGTATAAGCCCCAACAATCTTTTCAAAACAACTTCCCTCTTGATTTAGGTTCAAATCCATAGTTGTTGTCAAAACTTTCTTCAATTTCTTGAACAACTAACCATACAGCTGTTACAATGAAAGCTTGCTCGCCTGTAAGTTTTATCAGCTTTCATTTACTCGTTTTCATACATATATATATATATATATATATATATATATATATATAAAACTGTATTGTTGAAAGCTTGCTCACCTGTAAGTCCTTCTTTCATATCCTTTTAAATACTTGTCATATATCAACTGTATATATACTAGTATATCTGCTTAGCGTTTTCCCCGGCAACTAAGTCTAGAATTAAGCAAAGCTAGTTGGTAACTCTTAAATACAGTCAAAACTAGATCCCCATAGGATTTCCAGATACAGTATTGTCTTCTCTTCGACTTAAATAATATGGAACAAAGAGAAATGCATTATTCCCAGTTAAACTTTTCTCAGACTGTCACTATTAGAAATTGTCAAAGAAATTCATTCCCCAGAGAGGATTAATTCTCGGTGAAACCTCTCTTGAATTTCTTCAAACCCTAGAACTGTTCACTAAAAGAAAAGATTATTCCCGATGAAACTTTTCTTGAACTTTTCTTAAGTTTGGACCCACAGGCTTCCTAAAAGCATCCCCGCCTCCTCTTGGGCTTTGTACAAGGATCCTTCGGCTTCTTAGAAGTTCTCATTCCTTCTCTTGGGCTTAATACAAGGACCCTGAAGACCTCTTAAAGGTATAGGACAGAACTTTGTCATCCTTTGCTGGAGCAGTCTTTCTTAAGTCAAAACCTCAGACCAATTTAGGGTTGATTCTCATCCCTTAAAACACCTGCCTCCTCTTGGGCATCATACAAAGATAAAAATCTTCCATACCAGTAGACTTAGACAGTCTAATCCCCTCTTGGATCTCAAATACATTCTCAAGTTCCTTACAAACATAGGAGAAACCCCTGGTCATTTTTTATCAATCTCCAGTAGAGTTAAAACCCATGGGTTCTAAAACCCAGTCTTTCTCCTAAAAGTCCCTTAGCAAGGGTCAGTTTATCTTCAGTATAACACTATCCCAAATCAGAACCTCAAGGCATCTGATATCTCAACCCTTCTGTAAACCCTCAGCAATAGTTGATTCCCCATTTGGACCTGCCTCTGGATCCCAATAATCCTCAGCAGAAGACAGCCTCCTCTTAGTCTTTGTATAAAGATTTATTTCTTTGTTCTTCCCCAACAAAGATAGTCTCCTCTTAGGCTTTGTATAATGATTCTTCCTTTCCTCAGCATAGTCAGCCTCCTCTTGGGATTTGTACAATGATTTTCCCCAGCTGAGCTAACCTCTTCAGACTCTCTTGTTGAGTCAATCACCTTTCCAACCTCTCTTGTTGAGTCAATGGTATAAAACAAAAGCACTCTCTTGTTGAGTCAACCCTTTTAGCCTCAATCTTGGGCTTTGTACAAGACAAACAAAAACACTCTCTTGTTGAGTCAACCCTTTCAGCCTCAATCTTGGGCTTTGTACAAGACACCATATAAATTTCCCTAAGCAGAGTCAATCCTTTTTCCAGCCTCAATCTTGGGATTTGTACAAGACAGATAATACTCTCCAGCAGAGTCAGACTCTTTTCAGCTTCAATCTTGGGCTTTGTACAAGACACCTAAAATATCCTCAGCTGAGTCAGTAAAGTCTTACTTTAGCCTCAATCTTGGGCTTGTATAAGACAGATACAGATGTCTTTCCCACAGAGTCAATCTTCTTTTCAGGCTCAATCTTGGGCTTTGTACAAGACACATATAAACCCTCCCTAGCGGAGTCAAAATCTCTTTTAGCCTCAATCTTGGGCTTTGTACAAGACAGACATAATATTTCCCCCCGAAAAAGTCAAACTTTTAGCCTCCTCTTAGGCTTTGTATAATGATATCCCCAAAAGAGTCAGTCTCTTTATAGCCTCAATCTTGGGCTTTGTACAAGACAGATAAAAACACTCTCTTGTTGAGTCAGTCTTTTCCAGCCTCCTCTTAGGCTTTGTATAAGGACTTCCCTAGTGGATTCAATCCATCTCTTAGCTTCAACCTTGGGCTTTGATCAAGGCACACAAAAATCAACATCCCCTCAGAGGAAATCAAAATCTCTGTAGGAAAACATTTCTCTGTGTTATTGTTAGATGTCAAACATGTTATATATTTGTATGCAATACTTGGCATTTTTCATTTCTTTCCATGTGTAATTTGATGATTTAAGTGGCGAATTGTGTTGTTGTGCATACATTGGAATACACTTGTGGTGCTTGTAATTTGTGTGCTAGTGTGCAGGAATAGGCATGAAAGGATCAAGTTTGTGAGACACAATGAGTGGATGCAAGTTGCCAAGGTATTTGAAGCTGCAATAGGGTATTCGCAATGCGAAGGATCTGGCGAAGGTGCCAGCAAAGGTTTGCACGGCGAACGTCAGCGAATGTGACAGCGAATGGTGGCAGAGAGTTCCACTTTTGAAATAACCAAAAGTTCGCACTGCGAACTCCTAGCGAAGGCTCGCTGGTTGTCTTGCAGTGCGAAGGTGCTAGCGAATGGTGGCAGAGAGTAATGAAATTTGAAAGTTCTGGCTCGCTAGTTGATTCGCTGTGCGAATAAGCTAGCGAATGATTTGCTGTGCGAATGGATGGTTCGCAGTGCGAGCCCACGATTTCTGCCTGGGGCGGTTTAAGTCTCAGAGGAACTTAAGGTGCCATTTTCTCTCATTCGCTGTGCGAATGATTCACTCGCAGTGCGAATGCTGCAGAATTCTGGTGTGTATAAATAGATTTTCACTTTATTTGTAAAGGATCTTTTTGTTCATTTTCACCCAAAAACCATAGTTTCTGCATTTTGATCATCTAAGAGTGGAATTTCCATTTGAGAAGCTGAAGTCACATCCATTCTCGATTATTCGACTTGGATGTTCATTCATCTCCTCTTTCAACTTGTCATCCAAGCTACCATGAGAATGTGTAGCTAAACACTCAATGTTGAAGTTAGATGTAGTTGATCCTGATTATATGTATTGCTTTTGATCTTTTGTGTATGAACAAAGTCTTTGATCAATATAGATGAAGTTATTTTCTCTTAATGCTTTATGTGTGATTTGTATTGCTCTAGACATAGATTCTACAAATCATGACCTAATAAATTCATCTCTTAAAAACCAAACTCTAGACATAGATTTAGTATTTGCTATTCGCTTTGTGTTGATCTTAACGATTGCTGTTTAGATTGTTAGCGTGAGACATCATCTGACGGTCTAAACAACGATACTCATGACTTTGCTTTAGACATAAACTTAGTCGGGAGGATACACGGTTGTATTGGTTGGAAACTGAGTTCATATGCTTGATTAATCGGATATATGTGAAAAGGATTCGCGAAACCTAACCTTGACATGCTTTTATAAAAACCTTTCAAACTCTTTGTCATAAATTAATCTTTGCTACTAATTGATGTTAAACGCAATTGAGAACCATTTGAATATCTTGAACTTAATACAGTATAACTATTGAACGACAGGCATCTAATATCGGCAATCCCTGTGGAGACGATAAAAACACCCCCTAATATTCTTTCAACAAAATGGCGCCGTTGTCGGGGATTGTTCAGTGATATTGCAAGCATTGCGATAGTTGTGCTGTTTTAAGCTTGTTACCCTTTTTCTTGAACTTTTTAATTTATTTTGTTTAGTGTGCAGACTTTGTTTTATGCGAGGGAAACTACCGGCGGACCAACTTCTTTTTGATCCTGAGATTGAGAGAACCGCTCGTAGAATCAACAGCAGAATAAGACGAAGGAGGCAACTAGCGAGACTTAAGCGAGAACAAGAGGAAAGTTCAACTTCTACACCACCAGTTCCACAGTTACTTCTAGTTATGGAGGCAGATCCACCACCACCACCACCTGCTTCTAGGCCTTGCACTAACAGTCTGAGACACAACGCACAGTTTGCTCGCCATGCACAGAACGGTCGTCATTCCAAAATGAAGACCGGTATTCTCCAACTGCTATATCAAAGTCCTTTTACGGGTATGGACCATGAGGATCATTTTACGCATCTGACAAAATTCTATGAGATTGTGGGAGCAACTGGTGCGCCCGAAGCTGAAGAGGAATCTCTGTTTAAGAGACTATTCCCGCATTCCCTCATTGGGAAGGCCAAGGAATGGTATCTTGATCAGTCAACGGCGATAATGACGGATTGGAATGCACTTGAAGAGAAACTTTTGGAGAGATTTTTCCCACATACTCGGTTTATGGAGGCAAAGACCGCCATCGCGGTGTTCACACAAGGAGCCAATGAATCTCTCAATGAAGCTTGGGAGAGATTCAAATCAATGTTGAGAAAGTGCAAGGGCCATGGTTTTGATGAATTGTCGCAAATTCATATATTTCGAAATGGACTTCAACTTGTACATAAAACCTTGTTGGATGCCACCGCTGGTGGATCCTTGCTAAGCAAAACCGCAGCAGAAGCCACAGCTATTATTGATAAGATGGCCTTGAACGACCATCAAGGTAGTCTTAACCGTGGACCTTCTCAGCGGACTCCTGGAGTTCTAGAATTGGGAACAAACGATGTTATACTTGCGCAGAACAAGTTATTATCCCAGCAGGTTAAGTTGTTGACGAAACAAATGTCTAAACTTCTTCAAAAATTCAAAGAAATTCATGACTCCTCGAGTAAAAATGTACAAGTCTTGGTTTGTGAACTTTGTAGAGGTGACCATCCGACTGGATATTGTCCTCCAGTTGTGGAGGAGGTAAACTATGCTGGAAATCAAGGATACCAACCCTGACCTCCGTATCAACAAGGCAACCAAGGTTACCAACAACGGGCTAACCAAGGTTATCAACAACCGTGGAGACCACAAGAAGCCGGACCATCAAACCGTCAACAATACCAAAATTACACTCAACCTCCGCAAGCTCCCGTTGGAAATACGAAGATGGAAGACACTCTCACGCAATTTATGCAAATGGCAATATCCAATCAGAAGAATACCGATGCGACCATAAGGAATCTTGAAACACAAGTCGGGCAATTATCAAAACAATTGGCCGACCAACAAAAAGGGCACTTTACGGCAAATACGCTTCCAAATCCTAAAGATTGTAAAGCAATTCTAACAAGAAGTGGAAGAGAGATTGACATGGGTGTAGGTAAAAGTGTAGTGGAGGAGGAGGTTGTAGTTGAAAAAGAAAAAGATAGTGATGAGATTGAAGTAGAAAAAAACGTTGAGGGTGTTTTAGTTGAAAATGAGAAGGAAAAAAGTGAGGATGAGAAAAAAAATAGAGAGAGAGAGAGAAGAAAAAGTGAAGAGAACTAGGAAGGGAAAAGAACCGGTGAATAATATTCCGATCCAACATTTACCATATCCTCATGCTCCTACAAAGAAAGATAGTGCAAGGCACTATTCTCGGTTTATGGATATTTTCAAACAATTACAAATAAATATCCCATTTTCCGAGGCTTTGGAGCAAATGCCAAAATATGCGAAATTTATGAAGGATATCCTTACGAAAAAGAAGAGGTATACGGATCAAGAGACCATTATGGTAGATGCTAGCTGTAGCGTTATCATTCAACGTACTCTCCCGGGGAAAGAATGTGATCCGGGACAAGTCACCTTGCCGGTTACTATAGGAAACATCTATGTGGGCAACGAATTGATTGATTTGGGCTCTAGTATCAATTTGATACCTTTGTCGATTGTGAAACGGTTAGGACATATGGAATTGAGGTCCACTCAAATGACATTGCAACTTGCAGACAAATCCACTACCCGTCCTCACGGTGTAGCGGAAGATGTGTTGGTCAAAGTGGACAAATTTTTGTTTCCGATAGACTTTGTGGTTATTGAAATGGAGGAGGATGAGGATGCTCCTTTGATTCTTGGAAGGCCTTTCATGAAAACTGCCAGAATGGAGATTGACATGGACGATGGTCTCATGAAAGTGAGAGTCCAAGATGAGGAGGTGTGCTTCAATCTCTATGATGCCATGAAGCACAAGAAAGATAAAGGTGATTGTTTCAGAATCGATGCAACGGAGGAAGCGATTATTGATGTCACAAAGCAAATTCATGTCATTACCCCTTTACAAAGAGCTTTGGATGATTCCTTGGAAGTATTCTCAGTTGAAGAAGAGCAAGCTCTTGAGGAGTGTTTGTTGGAGCTTGAAGCTTTAGAAGAATTGCAACCTTGGGAGTATGAAGAGGAAATTCTAAAAAAAGTGGTGAATGATGAAAAATCCGAGCTTGAACTGAAGGTGTTGCCTTCAAACTTGAAGTATGCTTTTCTCGATGACGGTGGTAATAAACCGGTAATCATAAGCAGTATTTTATCTGAAAACGAGGAGAGCCGCTTAATTCAAGTGTTGAGAAAAAATCAGGATGCAATGGGATGGACCTTGTCCGATCTCAAAGGCATAAGCCCTTCATATTGCATGCATTGAATATTTATGGAGGAAGATTTCAAATCGGTGGCGCAACCGCAACGCCGCTTAAATCCTATCATGAAAGAGGTGGTTAGGAAGGAAGTGATAAAAATGTTAGATGCCGGAATGATTTATCCCATTTCAGACAGCCCGTGGGTTAGTCCGGTGCATGTGGTACCGAAAAATGGCGGATTAACGGTGGTCCGAAACGAGAAAAATGAGCTCATTCCAACAAAAACCGTGACCGGGTGGAGAATGTGCATAGATTACCGTAGGCTAAACAAAGCTACACAGAAAGATCATTTCCCTCTCCTGTTTATGGATCAAATGCTCGAAAGGCTTTCCGGTCAACAATTCTACTGTTTTTTAGATGGTTATTCGGGTTACAACCAAATTATTGTGAACCCGGAGGATCATGAAAAAACCGCTTTTACATGTCCTTTTGGAATCTTCGCTTATAGGAGGATGTCGTTTGGGTTATGTAATGCACCGACGACTTTTCAACGGTTTATGCAAGCGATATTCTCGGATTTGATTGAAAAGACAATTGAGGTCTTTATGGATGATTTCTCGGTTTTTGGACAATCGTTTGATATTTGTTTGAAAAATTTGGATACGGTGTTGGAACGGTGTGTGGAAACCAATTTGGTACTAAATTGGGAAAAATGCAACTTTATGGTGAACGAAGGAATTGTGCTCGGTCACAAAGTTTCTTCAAAGGGCCTTGAAGTGGATAAAGCCAAAGTGGACATTATTGAAAAATTGCCACCACCGTTGAATGTCAAAGGTATAAGGAGCTTTCTCGGACATGCAGGATTCTACCGGCGGTTCATTAAGGACTTCGCAAAGGTAGCAAAGCCATTGAGCAATTTGCTCATCCAAGGTAAGATTTTTGACTTTGACGAATCTTGCATGTTTGGGTTTAATTTTTTGAAAAAAAGTTTAACTACCTCACCGATAATCATTGCACCTAACTGGAAATTGGATTTTGAATTAATGTGTGATGCAAGTGATTATGCGGTGGGGGTTGTTTTGGGTCAGAGGAAAATGAACGTTTTTCACGCGATACATTATGCGAGCAAAGTTTTAAACGAGGCTCAAATTAACTATGCAACAACTGAGAAAGAGTTGCCTGCCATAGTGTATGCATTGGAGAAATCTCGTTCCTATTTGATTGGGTCGCGAGTCATCGTTTACACGGACCACACGGCTATAAGGTATCTGCTCACCAAACCTGATTCTAAGAATAGGCTTATTCGGTGGATCCTTTTGTTACAAGAATTTGATCTAGAAATTCGTGACAAAAAAGGATCCGAGAATTTGGTGGCGGATCACTTATCCCGCCTGGTAAACGTTGACGTGACCAAGAAGGAATGTGAAGTTAAAGAGGAGTTTCCTGATGAAAAACTGTTTAAAGTGCAAGTTAGACCGTGGTTCGCCGACATGGCTAACCACAAAGCTGCCGGATTGATACCGGACGGTCTAACGCACCATCAGAAAAGGAAATTTTTGTCGGATGCCAATTCCTTTGTATGGGATGAACCTCATTTGTTTAAACTTGGTGTCGACAACCTCTTAAGAAGATGTGTGTCGGTAGAGGAAGCCACGAACATACTGTGGCATTGTCACAACTCTCAGTATGGAGGAAATTTCAATGGGTTAAGAACGGCAACAAAAGTCCTTCAATCGGGCTTTTATTGGCCGTCGTTATTCAAAGATGCGCATGCGCATGCCCTAAGTTGTGAAAAATGTCAGAGGAGTGGAGGAATTTCACGGCGGCATGAGATGCCTTTGCAAAATATGTTAGAAATTGAAGTTTTTGATTGTTGGGGGATCGACTTTGTCGGTCCATTCCCATCTTCATTTTCTAATGAATACATTTTGGTCGCTGTGGATTATGTTTCTAAATGGGTTGAGGCGATAGCGTGTGCTAAAACCGATGGAAAAACCGTAGTGAAATTTTTGAAAAGAAACATTTTTGCGCGTTTTGGTACTCCGTGAGTGTTGATAAGTGACGAAGGATCTCACTTCTGTAACACTCAGCTTGACAAAGCTCTGGAGCAATATGGTGTGAAGCACAAGGTTGCCACACCATATCATCCTCAGGCTAACGAGCAAGCGGAGGTGTCAAATCGTGAAATAAAATGCATTTTCGAAAAAACTGTTTCAGCCTCAAGGAAAGATTGGGCAAACAAACTTGATGATGCTTTGTGGGCTTATCGGATGGCTTTTAAGGCTCCGATTGGTCTCACACCGTTTAAAATTGTCTATGGTAAGAATTTCCATTTGCCAGTTGAGTTGGAACATAAGGCATTTTGAGCCTTAAAATTTTTAAACTTTGATCCAACTCTTAGCGGTGATAAAAGAAAAATGCAATTGCACAAATTGGATGAATTACGCCTCCAGGCGTATGATTCCAATAAGCTGTATAAAGAGCGTGTAAAGAATTACCATGACAGAGAAATAGTAATCAAACAGTTTGAAGTAGGACAGCTGGTCCTGCTCTTCAATTCTCGGTTGAAATTGTTTCCAGGAAAATTGAGGTCTAAATGGTCGGGTCCATTTCAGATTCGGGAAATCAAGCCTTATGGAGCAATTGTGATTGAAGACACAACATCAAAGGAGAATTGGACTGTTAATGGTCAAAGATTGAAAGTGTATCTTGGAGGAGATTTCGAGCGGAATCCCGCCGTTGTTCCTTTCCGCGATCCTTGAGGTTGCGATGGACCGTCGAGCTTAGCCGACGTTAAACAAGCGCTTGTTGGGAGGCACCCCAACATTGTAAGTATATTTTGCTTTTATTGAGGTTTTAAGTGATTTTACACATGTGAATGAGAGGCATTGTGGCAGTATGACAGAAGCACCAAAATTTGAAAAAACTGTCTCATTCGCTGGCTTATTCGCACTGCGAGTCTGGGGCGAACATTCGCCAGCCATTCGCACTGCGAACCTAGCGAGACAGGTCTTGTATTTTTGTTGCCACCTCATAAAATGTGGGGTTTAATTAAAGGGGTAGGCCTGCACTTAGGCCCAAGACCCATTTTGATTGGCCGAAGACCATGGGAAAACCCTAGTCCCACTTGCCTCACTCATTCAAAGAAAAAAAGAAAAAATTCTCAAGTCTTCTTTCTCTCTCACGTGCTTTGTGCTAACCTCTTTTCAAGTTTTTTCTCCATCAATTTCCCTATTCCAAACCAGGTTTGAATCTCTTTTCTTTGTGCTTTCTGAAATTGTTTTTAGGATTGTAATTAGCATTAGAAGCGTGTAGGAAAAAGGGTTTAAATTCTGTTGTAAGGTTTGAATGTGATGCATGTTGAATTTTCTGCAATGTTAGTGTACATAGGACTTTTTGATGTTGCTCTGTTGTGAAGTGCAGGGGTCTGGTAAAAATTTTCAAAATTTTTGTTAATTCGCTGGCCCCTTCGCAGTGCGAATCTGGGGAGAGTGATCGCCAGGATTCGCAGTGCGAGTGTTGCAGCGAACAGAGCAAAAAAAAAAATTTATGTTGTTTGATTTCTAATCTCTAATGAATTGTCTTGGTGTTTTGTGTGGTTTGTTTGTGATATGTGCAGATGGGTCCTAAGACTAATCTTGCCAAGAAAAGGAAAGCAACTACATCAAGACAAGTACCGATCCAATTCGACGATACTCGTTTCAAAGGTCCTAGGCAGGCTCAGAGATATGAGGTTTTGGAAAAAAGGACCATCCTTGCTGAGAAGCGGTTTAATTTGAATGATCAAGGGAGTTATCGGGCTGTTGCTACCCTCTGGAGTGAAAAAAATGGGATAGGCTGATAACTCCGCTTGATTGGTATAATGTGGAGATAGTCCAAGAGTTCTATGCAAATTCCCTCCTGGATGAGGGCGACCTTTTTACTTGGACAACGGTGGTTGGTGGAAAAACAGTGAGATTTGACCGAAGGACAATAAGTTCGGTTCTTGGAAACCCGCTTCTGCTACGAGCCAGTTAGGAGGATGCATACCATAGGAATCTCAACCGTCACCGTGATATCACCCAAATGACCAGCGATCTGTTGTGCCCTAGTAAGACTGTTGAACTCAACCATTCTGGGGTTCCCGTCAAGTTTCACCGGGAGGACATGCTGCCTTTGGCTCAGCTGGTATTGCTTTTGGTTGTCACCAATATAAAACCAAAGTCGCATTCCTCAACAGTCCTGATTCCCCTTGCTCACTTAGTCCATAGCATCCTAACCAATGTGGAGATTGATGTCGCTAGAATAATTGCCGATGAGATAAGGGCAATCGTGGAGAGTGGTTTAGGAGGTAACACTTCTAGGAAGAATTCCCCTCTCGCATTTCCTTGTCTGATCATGACATTGTGTGCTGAAGCTGGTGTAGTGCTGCCTTCGCGGCGTCAGGTTACCATTCTGTCGGCTATCGATGATCGATACGTCGACAAATTCTGCAAACCTAAAGGGGTTCGAGCTGAGTTTTCTAGTGCTGGTGCTAAGGCCGGTACAAGTGGGGGTGATACTTCTGGGTCACAAAATTTCTATCCTTATCAGCAGGAGATTTGCCAGTATAACTGGGATTGGATGGCCGCTTCTCAGCGCGCCATGTTAGATTTACATGATTCTATGCAGGTACTACAGCTACAGATTCGTGATCCCGCTGCAGAGCAGTCTTTGATGTTGAGGGAGCAGTTCCTCGCGCACGCTGGTTGGCCTGAGTCCAAGTCAGTATTTGGAGGGGGAGAGGATGTTGCTGGTCCTGCTGATGATGATGCTAAAGAGGAGGGAGATGGCGAGGATGTGGAGGTTTCTGGTTCTGAAGAGGGTGATGATGATGAGCAGGTGACCGAGGTCTTTGAGACAGAGTCCGATGAGGACTGATTTTGTGGATCCTAGACTTTTGTACTTCCTTTGGTCACCAAAGTGAAGTTTTCTTGTATTCAGTTTTTTTTCCAGCTTTTACTAGTGTATTTTATCCACATGGTGGAATATTTTGGATATTGATGTACTTGTACCATTGAGGTACTTTTTGACTATGTAGGTGTTTCTACACCATGCGCATTATTATTATTATTATGAGTAATGTTAGTTGTTTCAAAAAAAAAAAATTTGTGTTCACTTTTACTAATATTTCGATTTTAGTATAGTAGTAAGAGTTGAATTCGTCAGGGATGAATGTGCAGCTCTTCAAATTGTTTATATATGTTATGTAGTATGCTTTTGAGGATTTAATGTTCTTTCTTTTATTGATAGAACTTTGGAAGTTTAGGTTGGAGACTCTTTATTTTAAAGGAAGATTCCTCCAAGATATGATGGCTATGATTGTACTTTAAGCATACTGTTGTGATAGGGTACATCGTTACCTAGTTCGAGAATTGAGTATGTATTAGAACTTTGTTTCTTGGTGCAAATGAAAATGTTGTTTCATGTCACAACTCTCTTTGAATGCTTGTGCCAGTTAGGTTCAAAAATCACTAAAGTGAGAAGCCTCCAAGTTTTACTATATGCTAAGGATTGATGATAAATGTTGTTTTATACTTTTAATTCATGCCTTATCTTGTGATGTATGTGATTTTGTGGAAGTATTAGAAGTGATCAAGGTGCTTGTTGAAATTGAGCACAACCATTTCCATATAGTAATTTACCTGTGAGGAGCGAGAATTTGTTAGCCCCTTTGTGCCAAGTTGTTAGATCTCTTTTAGTGATGAACTGTGGATTGTACATATTTGCCATGTCGAGTTCATCATTGAATTTTTAAGAGCTTCTAACATATTTTCTTCTTGAACCTTTGAACTGTTGTTTAAATTGACTTTCTTGCCTTAAAAAGCAAGGAACATTCACTTTAGGTTGAGTCAAAAATAAGTTGGGGAGAATGAAAAGAAGATGGGTGCATTACTCAAAATTTTGAAAAAAATTCAAGCAAGCATGAAAATATAAGAGTTGTGAATATGTTGTACAAATGAGAAAATGCTTGCTTGAATGAAAAAAAAAATAGATTCAATAATTGTGCACGGTAGTTTGAGAAGGTGTGATAAAAAATTTGGTGAATGAAGTTGAGATGTGTGAATATGGTGTTTAGTGAATGTTCTTTTGCATCGGCAATTTCGTTTCAATGGCCATTAGAAATGTCCCTTTTTGTCTACCCGACCAAGCTACAACCTTGAAGTCCTTAGTGATCTTTTGCTTCCATGATTTCTTTTGTTATCATTGAGATATTGTATGAATTGCTTAATATTTGCATCATTTGTCATTTGAGTGTAATTGTCCCGTGCTTGTATGCACGTTTTCCTTCAATCCTTTTTCGAAGAGGAGTGTTAGATGGCATGTGCATGATGAGTTAGTTGTCTCTTGAAACATTGTTTGAAAGTTGTTTAAGAATCAAGTTCTTTTACATTGTAGGTTCTTGGATTGTGTAATTGTTGCTTTGTTGCGATCGTTGTTTAGTTGAGCCGTTTATCGTGTCTTGGTTGAATTGAATGCTCGAGCAAATCCTCTTGAGAGGCATACTTTGCTTGAGGACAAACAAAGAGTTAGTTGGGGAGAGTTTATTAGATGTCAAACATGTTATATATTTGTATGCACTACTTGGCATTTTTCATTTCTTTCCATGTGTAATTTATTGAATTAAGTGGCGAATTGTGGTGTTGTGCATACATTGGAATACACTTGTGGTGCTTGTAATTTGTGTGCTAGTGTGCAAGAATAGGCATGAAAGGATCAAGTTTGTGAGACACAATGAGTGCATGCAAGTTGCCATGGTATTTAAAGCTGCAACAGGGTATTCGCAGTGCGAAGGATCTGGCGAAGGTGCCAGCAAAGGTTCGCACTGCGAACGTCAGCGAATGTGCCAGCGAATGGTGGCAGAGAGTTCCACTTTTGAAATAACCAAAATTAGCAAAGGCTTGTTGGTTATCTCACAGTGCGAAGGTGCTAGCGAATGGTGGCAGAGAGTAATGGAATTTAAAAGTTCTGGCTCGCTAGTTGATTCGCTGTGCGAATGAGCTAGCAAATGATTTGCTGTGCGAGTGGATGGTTCGCAGTGCGAGCCCACGATTTCGGCCTGGGGCAGTTTAAGTCTCAGAGGCACTTAAGGTGCCATTTTCTCTCATTCGCTGTGCGAATGATTCACTCGCAGTGCGAATGCTGCAGAATTCTGGTGTGTATAAATAGATTTTCACTTTATTTGTAAAGGATCTTTTTGTTCATTTTCACCCAAAAACCATAGTTTCTGCATTTTGATCATCTAAGAGTGGAATTTCCATTTGAGAAGCTGAAGTCACATCCATTCTCGATTATTCGACTTGGATGTTCATTCATCTCCTCTTTCAACTTGTCATCCAAGCTACCATGAGAATGTGTAGCTAAACACTCAATGTTGAGGTTAGATGTAGTTGATCCTGATTATATGTATTGCTTTTGATCTTTTGTGTATGAACAAAGTCTTTGATCAATATAGATGAAGTTATTTTCTCTTAATGCTTTATGTGTGATTTGTATTGCTCTAGACATAGATTATACAAATCATGACCTAATAAATTCATCTCTTAAAAACCAAACTCTAGACCTAGATTTGGGATTTGCTATTCGCTTTGTGTTGATCTTAACGATTGTTGTTTAGATTGTTAGCGTGAGACATCATCTGACGGTCTAAACAATGATACTCACGACTTTGCTTTAGACATAAACTTAGTCGGGAGGATACGCGGTCGTATTGGTTGGAAACTGAGTTCATATGCTTGATTAATCGGATATATGTGAAAAGGATTAGCGAAACCTAACCTTGACATGCTTTTATAAAAACCTTTCAAACTCTTTGTCATAAATTAATCTTTGCTACTAATTGATGTTAAACTCAATTGAGAACCATTTGAATCTCTTGAACTTAATACAGTGTAACTATTGAACGGCAAGCATCTAATATCGGCAATCTCTGTGGAGACGATAAAAACACCCCCTAATATTCTTTCAACAGTTATCACATATCAAAACAGAAAATAAAATCAAACCCTAAATCCCAGATAATTGCTGTAAGTGGCACACTTGTTGATTCAAATATCCAAGCTGTCGTCAATCTTTTATCCTGGCAAACTTTCTCTTTCATCTAATTGCTGTAAGCGGCAAGCCTCTGGATTATTTACATCCACGCCACAGTCCTTCTCTTAGCATGAAAGACTCCTAAGGAAAAAGGGCATTGCTCTACACTGAGTTAAAGTTTTCCCCTTCAGGACAACACCCCTATAAAGGAAATTATGGCATTGCTGGATTCACATATCCCAGTTAAAGTAATTCTCCTTTATAAACAGTTACCCAACAAACTGTGATAAACAGACGAGATATCTCCTTTAGAGATGACAAATTCTCTCTCAGTCAACCTTTTAGCTTCAATCTTGGGCTTTGAACAAGACACAAATACCTTTTTAGCTTCAATCTTGGGCTTTGAACAAGACATCAAATATCTTTTCCTCCCATAGAATAGGAGGAACTACAATTGCTCTGATTTCCCTGTTTCTTTAAACGCGAATACGTAGGCATAAGATTGCGAAATCTTAGCGAGCATACCAATAAAAAACTCTAGGTCCAGTACCTTCATACCAATCAAAAACTCTAGGTCCAGTACCTTCACACACACTAATCAAAACTGAGGTCCAATACCTCACCAAAATCATCAAAAACTCTCTCTCTCTCTCTCTCAAACAAGAAAATTTCCCAACCCATCAACAGATGAACACCATTAAGTACAAAACAGAGCCTAAAACTAACAACCTATGGATAACCAAATATAGGATGGGTAATTGACAACTCCCCATTGTATAACCTGACCCCGGACCCCCAATCTCTTTCAGCGTTTGTTCAGTTAAATATTCGCGTGCAAGGTTAGTTTTAGATAGCTTCCCTTTCCCTTCCAGCTTCATGGGATAAATAAGAAATCAGAAAGTAGCACCCCACTCCCCCTCACTACGGTGAGGAGAAAACCCATGGCGATAAGGTGGTCGCGTCACCTAAAAAAATTGCACGCTACAGGATAATGGCGACTCTGCTGGGGACGCATTTTGTCTGTTTAAGATTTAGACTAGAATTCTTAAGGGGTCTAGGATGTTAGTTTTAGGAATCATACTATATATATATATATATATATATATATATATATATATATATATATATATATATATCGCTTTTCCTACTTGATATCCGTGTTTATTTTTCTGTCAATGGGAATGCGAGTGATGTCGCATGCGGAAAGTTTGAGTGATACCTAAGATATGTGATGGCAGAGACGAGATGTCTTATAGAGAGTGAATCCCGAATAAGTTGTCCCTGTAGACCATCAAATCAGCGGAGGTACCCTTTGCGGATTCAATGTCTAACGACTTCGGTTGTGAAAGTAGATTGTCCAATTGTGGTATCCATGAAACTGAGGATTTAGTAGACAGTAACCATGTGGCTATTTAGTAGTGCGGTAGTTATCGGAAATAGTTGACACGCGATACTACACTCAATTAAGATTACCCTAAGATGCTACAGCACACTCGGGTGAACCAGCCTGCTGTTGTTATCCCAAGGGGGGTCAATGATTTTGAGAACAGGTACAAAAATTCACCATAGTACTACCTTTGAGGATGGGTAGATCCATGACTCCATGCTCGTGACGCATAACCTTTGAACCTATGTTTTTTCTATGTTTTTGTGTGCTGCATTCATGCATTCATTTAAAAAACTTTTAAACAAAGAAAAAATCTTCTTTTCTAGTCTCTCTCTTTTTTTCAAAATAAACTAAAACAATGATTGGAAATATCAGAGAAAAGGATTGTGTTATGGATTTCGGTAGAAGGAAGACGCACAAGTACACCTTCAAGGTTCCAAAACTAGAGGATTTAAGAGGGTTGGCAAGGATGATCACCAACCCTGATGCTTTCAGAGCTAAGTACGGAGGACTGCTGTCTCTGTTAAGGGTCCATGTAGTTGAAGGAACCCTGTCTACGCTAATCCAGTTTTATGATCTGGTTTATCATTGTTTCACGTTCCCGGATTATCAACTAGCACCAACACTGGAGGAGTATTCTCACTTGACTGATTTACCCATCACTGACCAAGCTCCATTTTCTGGACTGTAAGAAATTCCAAAGGATCAAACCATTGGAAGAGCAATCTATTTGGACGAGTCAGAAGTCAGGACTCACATGACCGCTAAGGATGAAATCCAAGGTTTACCGGCCAAGTTTTTGGTAGAGAAAGCCCTGCACTTTGCCAGTATAGGAAATGTTACTGCTTTCGAAGATATCTTTGTTCTACTCACATACGGGTTGTTCCTTTTTCCCAACATCGATAACTTCATTGATATCAATGCCATTAAGATATTTCTGATTAGAAACCCCGTACCAACCCTGCTCGCAGATGCTTATCATTATGTACACTTAAATAATTTGTACAACGGAGGAATGATCACATGCTGTGTACCCCTGCTATACAAATGGTTCACTTCCCATTTACCCAAGTCTACTGCTTTTTGGGATCATAAGAGTACTCTACGTTGGTCACAGATATGGGTGGGAATAGGCTGGGCCGAGCTAGGCTTTTCCAAGCCTGAGCCTGGCCTGCTAAAAAATTTAAAGCCTAAGCCTGGCCTATAGCCTATCATAGGCTTATTTTTAGGCCTAAGTCTGACCTTTTCGAAAGCCTGATTAGCCTACTAGCCTATTTAAAAGCCTACTTCATTTGAACATCTGTAAATAAGAAATTCAACTAATGTTAAATAGACTAACAAGTTAAAAGATCATTGAGATTAAATGTTTGTTTTCATTGTCTCGTTCAAGTTTTCTTATTAGCATAAGTTTGGTGATACTATTTGTTGAAGATAACTTATGAGAAAAACTTATGACAACAACTTATGTCATTGTTTATAATGTTTTTTCAACTTATTTTCATAAGTTCTTCAAGATAACTAAGTTTTATTTTTGTATTTTAATTCAAAGTACAAAATAGAATATAATAATAATAAATTTATTGATTTTTTCTTAAATAGGTCAGCCTGATAGGCTTAAAAGGCTTTTCTTATGGCCTGTGGCCTAGCCTGTTTAGCTAAATAGGCTTATAAAAAAGCCTTGGCCTTTTCTATTTAAGAAAAAGCCTGGCCCGACCTGAGCCTATATAGGCTAGGCCGTAGGCCCCTGTTAGTTGGCCTGGCCTATTCCCACCCCTAGTCACAGAGAATCATGTCTCTTACCAACTCTGACATAGATTGGTACAATCGGATCTATGACGGGATAAGGATGATTGACAAATGTGGAAATTTCCCTAATGTACCCCTCATAGGAACTAAAGGAGGAATCAACTATCATATAGTTTTGGTTCGTCGTCAACTCGGATACCCGATGAGGCATATCCCGCGTAATGTTCATCTGGAAGGTCTTTTCTTCAAGGAAGGAGAAAATGACAGGGAACTAAAGACATAAATAGTGCATGCCTGGAAACATGTTCACAGGAAAGGAAGAGAGTCTCTAGGAAAACTGGATTGTATCTCTGTGGAACCTTATCTCTACTGGGTACAAACTAGAGCTCTCAAGTTGAGGATGCCTTACCCTCGTCAAGAAGTTCTTCCGTTAAAGGAATTTGTCCTTTATTTTATGTCTGATACGGAAAAACTCCAGGTCACTCTCAACAAAGTTCAACGGGAAAAGAAATCTTGGAAGAACAAGTACCGTATTCTCAATGTGGAGTGTACCAAAAATCAGAAACTGTTAAAAGAAAAGGATGCTCTGATCGAGATTCTAGAATATCATGCTATAGAAGATCAAACGAACTTGCTCGATTCTTTCACTTGGCAAAGGACCGACAACCCGACAACGGCTCAAGAGCCCCGGTCAAAGAAAAGGAAAATACCAGAACCAACACCTGAGCTCTCCTCAGAGAGGACTCAGGATCCATAAGCTTAGACATTTCCTTTTATAGCACTTTGTAAAATACTGTATTTCCATTTCCGCAATCTTTTGAATTCAATAAAACGGGGTCTCCCCACTGTATGATATTTGCAATCTATTTGTTGAAGTTTCTTTTTGACTAAAGCAAAAAAACAAAAAAAAAAATAAACTATATATATATATATAAGTATATCATTGTATATCATTCATCAGTCTCACATAACGCATTCTTCTTACCTTCGAATGTCACGTATGTGTCACGATTCTAGAGTCAAACTGTCTCATTCGTACAATACTCGGGCCAATCGACAAAAGAAAATGGATGATCTCGAGGAAGAGAACAGAGAGCTGAGAGAAGAAATCGACGCTCTGAAAGAAGATTTGAGGAAACTTCACAGTGACATGCAATCTCTAGCAGCAACTCAGAGGCAACAACAAATAACTGTGATCTCAGAGATCACATATATGCCCATAGTGGAGACGTATGATCCTCGGTACAACATGCCTAAAGATCGTCCCTGGGGCATGCCTATCAACTTTAGCCCTGAAGGATATATCCCGCCGGTCACGGAAGACACAGAAACTGCAGCAGGAACCATTGTGCCTGAAGGTTACAAACTTCGGGAAAGCGAAGACGCAAGAGTGATGGTAGCAACTCCTGAAGGTTACAAACTTTGAGGCATAGAAGAACCAAGAGTCACTGCCGTAATGACTATACCACAACCCGTGGTACACACTGTCCTGGAAGGACAGATTCCACAAGTAATCTCTGGTGGAAATAAAAGTATGTACGACATAATGAATGAGTTCCAGGAGCAATTTCTGGAAATGCAGAAGGAACTGCATGCCATTCGCGGTCAAGATTTATTTGGAAAGGACGCCGCAGACCTTTGTTTGGTCCCTAATGTGAAAATCCCGCACAAATTCAAGGTGCCCGACTTTAAAAAATACAAGGGCAACTCTTGCCCTCAAAGTTATTTGGTGATGTACACTCGAAAGATGTCAACTCAGACAGAGAATCAACAATTACTGATCCACTACTTCCAAGATAGTTTAACCAGTGCCGCACTCAAATGGTACATGGGTTTGAACCGCACTAAGATCGTCACTTTCGGAGATCTTAGGGCAGCCTTCGTTCAGCAGTATAAATATAACCTGGACATGGCACCAGACAGAGATCAACTCAGAGCAATGTCGCAGAAGGATAAAGAAACCTTTAAGGAATATGCTCAGAGATGGCGTGAAATTGCCGCCCAGATTTGTCCCCCTCTTGAGGAAAAAGAGATGACAAAGATCTTTTTGAAAACCTTGAGCTCATTCTATTATGACCGAATGGTCGCCAGTGTGTCCAGCGACTTCACCGAAATGGTAAACATGGGAGTACGCCTTGAAGAGGCAGTCCGAGAAGGACGTTTAGTCAAAGATGCAGGATCATCAAGCAGTACCAAAAGATACGGTAGTGCTTTCCCTAAGAAAAAAGAGCAAGATATTGGTAATATCTCTCTCGGAAAGCAAAGGCGAATGTATCAACCAGTAGCAGCAGTAACTCCTGCTATCAACCCTACGCCTGTTCCAACGTATCAACCTCAGGTTGCTCAGAGCCAACCGAATCAACAACAGTATCAGCAAAGGACACAACAGCCTCTTCAGCAGGCTCGTCCTCAGTACAACAATAACAACCGTACATCGCGACCACTAGGGTTTGACCCTATACCGATGTTGTACGCAGAACTGTTTCCACTACTACTGGTCAAGGGGCATGTCCAAACCAGGTCTCCTCTTACAGTACCGGAAAATCTACCTTTTTGGTTCAAAGCAGATCAAACTTGCCCTTACACTCAAGGAGGACCGGGGCACAACATTGAAAACTGTCTCAGCTTTAAATCTGATGTGCAGAAGCTTATTAGGAACAGGGTCCTATCTTTCTAAGATACTAATCCAAATTTTCAGACGAACCTGCTGCCTCAACATGAGAAGACTGCAGTAAATTTGACAGAAGAAGAAGTTGGCTGCAATTATCAAATTCGCGATGTACTCCTATTAGGAACCAATCTGGTCAAGATGCATTGCAGACAGAGCGGGTACGGTCATGTACCGTCTCACAATTATCACCAGTGTGATATATGCTTAAAGAATAATCAAGGATGCTCCGTAGTGCAAGCAGCTCTACAAGAACAGATGGATCTCAGATGGATCCAAGATCATCGAATCCGCGAGGTCAATATGGCCCACGCAAATCCCCACATTGTCCAGAACCACAACATCCTGGCAATGAATGTCAACTTGGTGGCAATATACTCAAGGCAAAGCCAACATCATGACTTACCACAACACGATTATAATTCTTGTCTGATCTGCTCGATAAACAATCAGGGATGCTCTTTTGTACAAGAGGCCCTCCAGCGTCAGATGGATCTCGGATGGATTCAGGACTACCATGATAGAAGTCATTATCAAGTTAATATGATTCAAATCTTTGATATTCGCTTTATGAATACCAGTCTGGTAGAATTACACGCTAAGCAGACCAGGCTCGGTTTTCTGGCTTCACATGATTATCAGAACTGTAAAATATGTCGTGAAAATGACCAAGGATGTGCACTTATCCAAAGAATACTTCAACACTTATTGACCACTGGTGGCTTCCGATCTACCTGGATGAAGACACACAACAGATCAGTATGACTAACGGGAATCCTACTAGGCATCAAAGTCAGGATGTTCGATCGATGGAAACAGATCTGGTAAGGTTGCACTGCATACAAAGTGGACGTGGCCGGGTGCCACCACACAACTATGAACGTTGTAGAGTTTGCTCAGAAAACATCCAAGGATGTTATCTTGTACAGTCAGCTCTTCAAAATCAGGTGGACCGAAAAGAGATTCGATTGTGTTCAAGTTCTGGGTCGACTAACATAATGTCAGACTATTTCCATGATCAAAGCAAAGACATCGTCATAATCTCTGATCTTAAGAGGACCAAAGACATTTGCGCCATAATCCCTTTACTCCGTGAATCAAGAGTTCCTCTTGATAGTAGAAAGATTCTCAACCTCGAACCAATTGAGGCCGACTACGATGATTAGAAAAATCAAAAGGCTCTTGTAGTTATCTATCTGTCGGGACCTATACTGTAAAAATCAGATAAGGCTATCCCTTACAAATACGGTGCCACAACCATCGAGAATGGAAAGGAAACTCCATTACCCTCCGTCTTAAACATTGCAGACATCAGTCGAGTGACACGGAGCGGGCGGATCTTCAACAGAGGAGTTGGAGAACCCACCAGAGAAAAGGAACCTCAAACAGAAGTTCCAAACCAACCAGTCGGTCAATCCACTAATCCCGACCTTTCAAAGAACAACGATGAGATGCTGAAGCTCATCCAGAAGAGTGAGTACAACATTGTAGACCAACTGTTGCAAACTCCTTCAAGAATATTTGTGCTATCTCTTTTGCTCAGTTTCGAAGCTCACATGGAAGCTCTACAGAAAGTCTTAGAGCAAGCCTTTGTGGAACAAGATGTGACGATAAGACAATTTGACAGCATCATCTCCAACATCACTTCCTGCAACAATTTAGGATTCAGTGATAAAGAACTACTGGAAGAAGGCAAAAATCACAACATGGCTCTTAACAGTATGGTCAATTGCCAGGACGGTGCTTTAGCCAGTGTACTGGTAGATACCGGATCAGCTCTAAATGTTATGCCCAAAATCTACTCTGATGCGACTATTATTTCAAGGATCCCCGATGAGAGGCAGTGAGGTCATCGTCAAATCCTTTGACGGATCCAAAAAAATAGTTATCGGTGAAGTCGACCTTCACATAACTATCAGTCCTCACACTTTTCTAGTCACTTTCCAGGTCATGGACATCCGGGCAGCATACAATTGTTTATTAGGAAGACTTTGGATACACGAAGCTGGGGCAGTCACTTCGACACTTCACCAGAAGCTGAAGTTCGTCAAGAATGACAAGCTAGTCAAAGTCTGTGGAGAGCAAGCCTTAATCGTGAGCAACTTATCATCATCCCGTGAAGAACCAGAATAGGTTATTGGAACCCAGTTCCAAGCACTTTCGGTGAGCAATGAGAATCAATCAGAAAAAGGAACATCGATTTCCTCGTACAAAGATGCTCTCAAAGTGATCGAGAGTAACAACGCAAAAGGATGGGGGCAGTTTGTCATTCCTACTGATAACAAGACGAAGAAAGGTCTTGGTTTTTCTTCAACCTGTACCCAGACTGCTACTAACAATGAAAGTTTTCATCCCATTCAGGACTTCTTCCACAGTGAAGGCTCTCTCCACCCAGTATCTCAAGAAGTACATACCATCAATGAGGGTGACTCCTCCGATACAGATGAAGAGTGGAAGTCATATCTCAACGAGGACAGTTATATGTCTCAGGGAGAGGTGCATATGCCATTTTGCTATCCCACGCAGAGTTCGAGATATATACCAAGATCAGATGTCAAGATGTTGTACAGAGATTGTGATCCGGAAGGATGTTGTGCTCCACCCAACTCATTAGAGGAGGACACTCTGATGAAAGACAACTTTGACTATGACTATTATGACCCAATGGAGGACTTGCCTATTTGGCATCCGTACCCAGAAGACTTGAGGCAAAAGAGTCAGCCAAATGATACATATCAACTGAGCATCATTAAAAAGAATACCCGCGTCCCCACCAAATCATGGGATCATTACTCAGGGCATTCAGAAAATATCCAACACAATGATGAATCTGCAAAGATTGCAGGACAATAGTTCATCAACTATGCTTTTCCTGAGGTCAACGTCATCGAGAAGGATGACTCCTCTAGTTCCACGAAAGTATGGGACACTTTTGGACAACCGAGTGGAAAATTTGACTTCTTGGTCAAGTACGCCGCTCCTGAAAGCTCTCGTATCAGGCTCGAAGACATCCATCCAACTGGATAAGGAGATCTTCCTGAGAGTGAAAATACTGTACAAGATACAATAGAAGAGTTCGTCTACGACAACTCTTCCTGGGAGGAAGACTCAAACGATCCTTCTCCACCAGAAATCAGCGTCATTTCTGAAGACAAGCCAAGAAAGAAGGTACCTGACTTTATGAATCACCGAGGAGTTCTCCGTTAATGGTTGCTGTCGATATCCCAAAAGTCGTTCATAAGTCTAAGTAATTGCCATCTTTGTTTTAACCTTTCACCCTGCCCAGGTGAAACAGATGTTTTGATAGGGCTCACTTTCTGTAAATGTCCCTCTTCGCTTTGCCCGAAGTGACAGAGTGTTGTTTTATAGGGCTGTAGTTTCAAGAATCGACAAAATCATAAATAAATAACGTTGTTCTGTAATTTCCGCATTTTATTGCTGTTTTCACTTTTCATTTTTTCAGAAAATGGTAATCCTAAAAAACAACTCAAAAATAAAAACAAGCATTTTTTAGAAAATACACTGCACACACTCTTGCATTCTCTCTATCTCTTCTAAAAATAAATCATCACGTCATGCAGATTGCTTGTTTTAAACCCCATTGAAACATACGATCCAATGCCTTCTCCCAACTTTGAATTCCCGGTATTTGAGGCTGAAGAAGAAGAAGACGAAGAAATTCTAGAAGAGATCTCCCGATTACTCAGACAAGAGGAAAGATCCATTGAACCTCACAAAGAGCAGTTGGAAACAGTAAACTTGGGTTCAGAAGAAGAGAGAAAAGAAGGCAAGATTAGGGCACTGCTCAGTTCAACTGTCAAAGAAAGCTTGATAAGACTTCTCAAAGAGTTTCCAGATTTTTTTGCTTGGTCCTATCAGGATATGCCAGGGTTGGACACCAGCATCGTGGAACATCATCTACCGTTAAGATCAGAATATCCGCCAGTGAAACAAAGATTGAGACGGAATCATCCAGACATAGCCATCAAAATCAAAGAGGAAGTGCAGAAACAGATTGACGCGGGTTTCCTCGCCACCTCAGAATATCCTCAATGGCTAGCCAACATAGTATTAGTTCCGAAAAAGGACGGAAAAGTCAGAATGTGCGTGGACTACAAGGATCTGAACAAGGTCAGTCCAAAGGATGACTTTCCCTTACCGCACATAGACATGCTGGTAGACAGTACAACAAAGTTCAAAGTATTCTCCTTTATGGATGGATTCTCTGGCTATAATCAAAGGTAATGTCACAAGGTAATGTCGTTCGGTTTGAAGAACGCCAGAGCAACCTATCAAAGGGTCATGACTACTCTGTTTCATGACATGATACACAAAGAAATCGAAGTGTATGTCGATGACATGATTACCAAATCTAAAATAAAAGAGGAACATGTGACCCACCTGTCAAAACTATTCAAGCGTCTGAGAAAGTACAAACTCCGCTTGAATCCTAATAAGTGCACATTCGGTGTCCGCTCAGGAAAACTGTTAGGGTTCATCGTCAGCCAGAAAGGAATTGAGGTTGATCCTGACAAGGTCAATGCCATTCAAGAAATGCCTTCTCCAAAGACTGAAAAACAAGTCAGAGGATTCCTGGGGCATTTAAATTACATTTACAGATTCATATCCCTCATGACAGCGACATGCGCGCCAATCTGCAAACTACTAAAAAAGAATCAGGATTGCGTATGGACAGAAGACTGCCAAACAACTTTTGACAGTATCAAGGAATATCTGTTGAATCCACCGATCTTGTCACCTCCAATGGAGGGAAGACCGCTGATCATCTATTTAACAGTCTTGGAAGACTCCATGGGTTGTGTACTTGGCCAACAAGACGAAATAAAGAGAAAAGAGTCTGCCATCTACTATTTGAGCAAGAAATTTACCGACTGTGAAACTCGGTACACTATGCTCGAGAAAACTTGTCGCGCTCTGGCTTGGGCAGCCAAACGTCTTTGCCAGTACATGATTTGTCACACTACTTGGTTAATCTCTTAAATGGATCCAATCAAGTATGTCTTTGAAAAACCTGTTCTCACGGGAAGGATTGCCCGTTGGCAGATGTTGTTATCAGAATACGACATCGAGTACCATGCTCAGAAAGCCGTCAAAGGAAGTATTTTAGCCGATCATTTGGCTCATCAACCGATTGACGATCGAGAATCAGTCGGGTTTGACTTCCCAGACGAAGATGCCATGTACTTAAAAATGAAAGATTACGATGAACCGCTACCCAGTGAAGGGCCAGAACCAAGTTCCCAATGGGGACTAATCTTTGACGAAGCTATCAACCATTATGGAAACGGAATTGGGGCAATCATTGTAACACCTCAGGGTACCCATATTCCTTTCACTGCCAAATTGACATTCAAGTGTACAAACAACGAGGCCGAATACGAAGCTTGTATCATGGGTCTCGAAGAAGCAATTGACTTAAGGATTAGGAACTTGGATGTGTACGGAGACTCAGCCCTAGTTATCAATCAAATCAAAGGAGATTGGAATACATACCAATCAGGGTTGATTCTTTACAAAGACTACGCAAGAAGGTTGTTACCATTCTTCAACAGAATCAAGTTTCATCACATCCCTCGTAAAGAGAATCACATGGTCGATGCCCTAGCCACTCTCTCTTCCATGATTAGTGTAGGTCAATGGAACGACATACCTAGGATCAACATAATGCGCCTGGAACGACCCGCTTACATCTTGAAATTCTGGTACAGATGTGTGATGTCTTGTGCAATGTCACAACATCGCAATCTGCTGAACAAGGCAATAATAGAAACAGTAAATGAACACAATCAATTGTTCACCTAGTTTGGTTCAACCAACCTACATCTGGGGGCATACCAAGCCAGGAAGGAAGTCCACTATTAGTAGTATCAAATTACAGACTCAACACACCAGTTGACAATCTACCTAATTCAATCACTACCCAATGACCCTTCTACCTAAGTCCTCCCTAGGTAAGAGACTCCATCTCACTTCCAATCATCTCGATGATGTCTAGCAGTCAACTACACCGTCACTGCATCAACAGCTTGACTCCTTACACTTTTCTATTACATAGACTTTGGAAGACACACTTCCATGACAACCATTTGGAGTTGCTTCAAAGCTTCCTCCAAGAACAATACAAAACTCATTACCTATAGGTTTCTGAGTTAAACATAGTGACCATCTCACACCCCGAGTGGTTCACTAGACAAAGCCCTAAAGTTCTACATCTTGGACTCGTGCTCATTCTAGGTCACAAGCACTCTATTTATAATATCCTCCCAGCTGAATTTGGGCCTTCAATCATATCATATCAGCTGTAACAAATCTGATCATATCTTCAAATAAATCTTCAATTATTAGATCAGAATCTTCTCCATATCTTTATGCTTTAGATTCGTAACAATCTGATCTTCATAACAGATTGTAACAGAATATATATCTCCCTTGATTTTCGCCTGCATTCTCTGAATCTCTTTAGCAGAAAATCTCAAACACACCAGAACCACGTGCAGCCCTAAACACATTAAAGTCTGATGTTCTGGTATAGTGATGTTACGACATCGCATGTGACATCACTCTTCAGCACTTTAATTCTTCAACATCAAACCAGAATGTTAGTTAAAACATACCTATACTGTTAGAAGCTCATGTTGTAACATCAACCATGACAACACATTATTTTAACAAAATTACAGCCAATTACAAGAACTTACAATCTCCCCCTTTGGCTAATTTTGGCTAAAACATATACATAGATATTACAACTCAGATTACAGCAGTAATTACAATCCTACACTACTGTTGGGTGTTATCTGATCCTAACAGTGTACTGCATTCATGGGGAATCCTCTTCTGACTGATGTTAGGACATCACCATACAACATCAGCTCCAGGCAGCACATCAGGAGGTGCACATGAGGAAGAAGATATCCAATACTCCCCCTTAATACAACACATTTCTTTTTCCTTTCAACTCAGACCCGGAGAGGATGTAGAAGACTCCTCCAGAAAAGAAATGCTTGTCTAGTCATCAAAGACCAATGGTGGCATGAGAGACTTATGCACACCTAAATTGATCAGACGCCCCCAGTCGACCTATGGCATAAGATGAAACTTAAGATGTGCCAATCTGCCAACTCATGTAACTCAGAACACAAGTCACAACTGTGTTCATAACTCAGGACACAAGTCACAAAGACTCAACACCAACTGTGGCTCGTTCTGCAACAGCTGGGACTGCATACTTCAGGCAAAACATCTGTGCAAACCATTTAGCCCATCTCTCACTTTTCTCCCCCTTTTTAGCCACAAATTGGCAAAGGAAGCCCTCACAAAACCAGATCCAAGAAGTACTCACCCAAAGGCACACAAAAGCCATAAGACTTATGAACCAAGAACACTCACGAGTTGAAGGAGAAAGGAATTTCCCCTATATATATCAGATCAGTTACTTAGGAATTAACGAGCTTTGAATATTTCAAAGTTTTTGGTAAAGGAAACGCTATTTTAGGAACTAAAAACTCCATCCAAATTCAATGTCTTCCGTCCAAAACAGTCTTGACCAGATTTATTGTTTCCTAACTGATATATACCAAAAATTGTGCCAAGACAGTTCCATGCAGAGTCGGATCCACGTGTTGCATC
Source organism: Lathyrus tuberosus (assembly GCA_022829125.1). Lineage (NCBI taxonomy): Eukaryota > Viridiplantae > Streptophyta > Magnoliopsida > Fabales > Fabaceae > Lathyrus > Lathyrus tuberosus. The sequence goes on from JALAZF010000126.1 coordinate 5,602,554, forward strand.
TCATCGTCCAAAATAATTCCTTGTTTGGCCCAAGAGAAACATGTCCTATCCCATGTTCTGACATCTCATCAGACATTGTCTGCTGGTTCACAGCATAACCAATCCAAGACTTCACAGTAGATTCCAAGACACAACCAATATCCAAAACTTCACAAGGCTAAACTCCTCCTAAAGGCAGGAACCGGCTGTACAAACATGCGCACTCCCCCTCAATCCTAGAGCCTTCTTAGTCAACATACATTGGCTATCTCTCCCTCCTTGTAGCCACAATAGGACAACCAAGTACACACAATTCCAAAGACAACCTCTCAAACATCCAACCACCATACTCACACAATGAGGTAGATGTCCATTACTGGTCAAAAATAGTCATGTCCACACCATCATGTCATAACAAGTTGTCTGACATTATATCCAGTCTTCTTGAATAACTTCCTCTCAACATCTGAACCATATCAGACAAGGTCACACACCTACACACCTAGGCTAACTCTCCACACGCTTGAACACCCTACAAGCTTCACACTATGTGCACCTTTGCAGCAGAAACCATAGCCAAGTACCCCAATGCATTTGTCTGCTGAACCTCTTGGTTAGTTCACTTCACATGCTAGGCTGATCAACTTCTCTTCAGCAGGACTTGACCAAAGGGCTAAATCTCCTTCACAGGTGTTTCTTCACTGAAACAATAGGTGAATAACCCTTTTCAGACTCTCAAGCAATCAATCCTGATCTACTTCAGTCTTCTCTACATACTCCATCTAAGGCAGACCTTCTACTTCATCATTCTCCCGTATGACTATGTAGACGCTCCTTAGGCATAATGTAGGCACCAAGCTTGTGACCTAGAGCATAATCATCCTTCACCAAGGATATCCAAACTAATGATTCTTAATAAGCTCCACCAACTGGACTTACTATTGCATAGTAATCCAAAGAACTAGAGAATTAAATTCTCATCCACCTTCAAGAAGAATAATCTCCTTGAGTCTTTAACTCATCACCCTTCTGCCCAAGAGTAACTTGTTCCAAGACAATCCTAAAAAATAACCAGCTGCCACACTCTGATTATCTTGATTCTTCGAATCCACTTCTGAGATCAACCAAATGCCACAGTTTGATCACCTCATTCATGAATCCTCATATGAAAATAGCCAACTGCCACATTTTGACCTTTTTCACGTATGTCAGAATTCTCACAAAGATATCTTGATCCACTAAGGAAACTTGATCTTCAAGTCACATGTTCCACTTGCTCAAAAGCAAACACACTTAGACTCCCTAAGCCATGGTCATGTAACATCTTCTCCTTCCTACAGCTCCCGCAAACTGCCATGAGAACGATCTTTTTGAAGCATCCATAACTTCCATTACTTTAGATCACCTCTATCACCAGCTGAGACTTCTGATGTTAAGTTAGATGTCAAAACATTATGATATCCAACTATTGAATTCAGCTCTTCCTTCTGTCACTCAAAAGAACCTCCTCCCTTTGCAGAAACAGATTTCCATGCTCTCATAGGCTTGATTCAATAATCAAGTTTGAGTAGACAACCTCCATCCTGCTTAGAAACTCCAAAGACTTCAAACCTACCACATCTGAATCTTCAGAAAATAAGTAGTCCAAGACTACCCCATAGCTATACCAATGAATGCCACTTCCCTTAGTAGAGCCGTCAGTAGAAAGCCAGAGATAACTACCACTTATCCTAGACCTTCACAGCCAGAGCAACCACCCTGCTCCAAACCACTTAGATCAGAAATAAACTGATCCAAGCTGAAACCCACAAGACTATGATGTCTTCATCAGCTTGTCAACATTCCTCAACACTCTGCCTCTTCTAATTCAAACTTATCCCAGATAATTTGGATGATGCTCCAAGCACACAGTCACCAATCAACCCCACCAGATGATATATTCTCACACCACAAGGAGAAATAACCAGCCACATAGAGAAAAATAAATTCTCAATACTTCTGCAGTCCTACACTTGTACCTCAGACATATACATAGTCTCCCGTCAATGTATATTGTCATTAGTTGAAGACAGACAAAAACTCAACATTTGATCTGGTCTGAAACTTGAGGCCCTAGTTGATCCCTCTTCTGCTAATCCACATCATTGATCACTATCTTTCTTTGGCTGAAATGATGTGTCAACATCAGTTCTGACATCAGTCTTCGTCACATTAAACACTTCTACAATGGATTTGGAGACTCCGACCATATTAATCCACACATATCTCATATAGGGGACACAAGAGAACATATCAACATCTGATCAACTTCCAAGATTAGACCAACAAAACTGCAGTAACTTGCATACCACACTCTTCCAAAATCTTCTTCTTATAAGCACAAGGTTCAGACCTTTGTCAACTTAAGAGTGATAACTACCATCCTTTTGCATCTAAAGCCATCCCATAGACACTCTGCTACTTCCAATCCTTTAAGCCTCAAAGCTGGAAGAGTTCACCCCATACGACTAATGCAGACACCAATTGACCCCAGGTTGATTTACACTGCTATTGAACACAAACTCTAGGATGCACTTTCCCTATAATATTGTCCTCAGACTGTTTAGCTCAAGCTTACTACCTTTTATATGAACAGCATCTCACAAATTGTTCAACTTCACAGCTTCAGAGATCCTTCAAAACAGCTACAGTCTAACAGGTCTTTGACTCAGCATTTACCTTTAAACTGCTAATGTGTAGCGCGATGTCGAGACATTAGGATTGACATATCAAGCTTAGCTTCTTTCTTGATGAAACTGATAACATAACCAGAAAGACCCTCCTGAATAGGTCACCACAACTCAGCTTAAGAGATACCTTATCAAGATCTTCACTCCCGCATGAAAGATTTGACAGTGATACTCTTTTGCCTTGGGCTCCACCCTCTTCTTTCTTCATCAAGCCTTAAAAACAATCCATTCACCTTCTGATCACTTCTTTCCCCAAAACAAAGGTATGAGATAATCCTCAAGAATCTTCGATCTCTCAAACCAATCAGTTGAAGTTGCCTAGCACCAACTACCACGTCAGAGACCAACCTGTAGCGGAACACTCAACACCTCCTTTCAAACAGAATCTGCTCCATGGACATAAACAAGATTGCAAACAACTGGCTGCTTTGATCAGAAGGAGCTTTCAGATATCAGAGAAAATGTCCTTGACATTTGAGCTTGACCTCCACCAAGACAACCAACCTTTGAACACCTACTCACTTATCCAATGAGTGGCACTATATTGATCATCTCTTGACCAATATACATATCTAAGACATGTTTCTTGAGGGAAACTTCTTAGACACACAACCCAGATGCCTCCTCTTCCAAGCCAGGAGTAGGTTCCAAACAGATGTGATCAACACATTTGTTTAGCCCCCTAGCATCTGTTATGCTGACAGGATACTGCATAATCTGCTGGTTTTATGTTCTAACATCAGGTAGGACATCAGTTCTCTTCACAGAAAAACACCAAAAGATCCTTTAACACATCCCAGGGAATGACCATGTAGGGTTGAAGGCAAGAATAGATGGCTTCTAACTTTCTTCAGATCTCTTTTCAACAAGCTCATACAAGAGTTCCTTTATGAGTGGACTTGGGATAAACCACAAGTATCTTTGGCAACTCTAGTTGAAGATATCCTCAAGTATCACCACACCATGTGATACATCTTCAGAGGACAACACATAACCATCAGGAATTTTCCATCAGATATATATATACATACGCAGCGGAACACATACCAGAAAACTCCTCTATATCCTTCAGGCACAACATACTAAACACAACACTTCATGTGCACTAGATCAACATAGGATTCAACCTACAAGGCAGCTTATCACCAAAGCTACACGCCTGATAACTCCAATCTCTACTTCTATGAGCTGACCAAGTTCATAACTATCTTCCTTGCTCACGGACCAGAAAGTATCTTCCCTAGATCTCATCTAGAACCAGACAGGATGCCTGCTCTAATACCAATTAAAATTCTGGTACAGATGTGTGATGTCTTGTGCAATGTCACAACATCGCAATCTGCTGAACAAGGCAATAATAGAAATAGTAAATGAACACAATCAATTGTTCACCCAGTTCGGTTCAACCAACCTACATCTGGGGGCATACCAAGCCAGGAAGGAAGTCCACTATTAGTAGTATCAAATTACAGACTCAACACACCAGTTGACAATCTACCTAATTCAATCACTACCCAATGACCCTTCTACCTAAGTCCTCCCTAGGTAAGAGACTCCATCTCACTTCCAATCATCTCGATGATGTCTAGCAGTCAACTACACCGTCACTGCATCAACAGCTTGACTCCTTACACTTTTCTATTACATAGACTTTGGAAGACACACTTCCATGACAACCCTTTGGAGTTGCTTCAAAGCTTCCTCCAAGAACAATACAAAACTCATTACCTACAGGTTTCTGAGTTAAACATAGTGACCATCTCACACCCCGAGTGGTTCACTAGACAAAGCCCTAAAGTTCTACATCTTGGACTCGTGCTCATTCTAGGTCACAAGCACTCTATTTATAATATCCTCCCAGCTGAATTTGGGCCTTCAATCATATCATATCAGCTGTAACAAATCTGATCATATCTTCAAATAAATCTTCAATTATTAGATCAGAATCTTCTCCATATCTTTATGCTTTAGATTCGTAACAATCTGATCTTCATAACAGATTGTAACAGAATATATATCTCCCTTAATTTTCGCCTGCATTCTCTGAATCTCTTTAGCAGAAAATCTCAAACACACCAGAACCACGTGCAGCCCTAAACACATTAAAGTATGATGTTCTGGTATAGTGATGTTACGACATCGCATGTGACATCACTCTTCAGCACTTTAATTCTTCAACATCAAACCAGAATGTTAGTTAAAACATACCTATACTGTTAGAAGCTCATGTTGTAACATCAACCATGACAACACATTGTTTTAACAAAATTACAGCCAATTACAAGAACTTACACATCTTCACAATCGAAGCAGTCATAGACGACAAACCTTGGTATCATGATATCAAATGCTTCCTTCAAAAAACAAGAGTATCCACCTGGGGCATCCAGAAAATATAGAAAGACCCTCAAAAGATTGGCAGACAACTTCTTTCTAAGCAGTGATACACTCTATAAGAGAAACTTTGACATGGTCTTGCTCCGATGCGTAGACAGACCAGAATCAAACATGCTAATGAAAGAAATTTACGAAGGATCCTTTGGCACTCATGCCAACGGACACACAATGGCGAGAAAAATTCTAAGATCAGGGTACTAATGGTTGACAATGGAATTCGATTGCTATAAGTACATGAGGAGGTGTCACAAGTGTCAGATATACTCAGACAAAATCCATGTACCGCCAACACATCTCAAAGTTCTCTCTTCCCCATGGCCTTTTTCCATATGGGGAATCGACATGATTGGCATGATTGAACCCAAAGCTTCAAACGGACATCGATTCATCCTGGTAGCCATTGACTACTTCACCAAATGGGTCGAAGCAGCGTCATACACCAATGTAACCCGATAAGTCGTGGTCCGATTTATCAAAAACAATCTAATCTGCCGTTATGGTGTTCCAAGCCAGATCATTACTGATAATGGATCTAACTTGAATAACAAGATGATGAAAGAGTTGTGTGCTGAGTTCAAAATTGAACACCATAACTCGTCTCCCTACCGACCTAAGATGAACGGAGTGGTAAAAGCGGCTAACAAGAACATTAAGAAAATTATTCAGAAGATGGTTGTAACCTACAAAGACTGACATGAAATGCTTCCCTTTTCTCTACACGGTTATCGCACATCTATCTGCACTTCAACAGGGGCAACCCCTTTCTCTCTAGAAATCCCATCAATCCGGGTATCGATGGAATCTAAGCTAACAGAAGCAGAATGGTGTTAAAGTCGGCACGATGAGCTGAACCTAATCGAAGAAAAGCGAATAACGGATATGTGCCATGGTCAGTTGTATCAACAAAGAATGAAGAAAGCATTTGACAAAAAGGTCTGACCTCGCGTCTTCAGAAAAGGAGACCTCGTGCTCAAGAAGATACAATCATTTCTCACTGATTCTCGGGGAAAATAGACTCCGAATTACGATGACCCCTATGTGGTCAAGAAAGCTTTCTCAGGCGGCGCCTTGAGACTCGCAACCATGGATGGAGAAGACTTTGCCTACCCCACAAATGTTGATGTAGTCAAGAAATACTTCGCCTAAATAAAAAAATGAATGTAAAAGAAAACGTCTCGGTGGATTGAAAACCCGAAAGGGCGGTCCAGGCAAAAATTAGAGACATAAACAAAAATCATCTCGAAGAAAAGTATGATGTAATATCCCCGAGCGAAAAGCAGTCTTTCAAGAGACTCGTTTTTCCCCAGTAAAGTCAACAAATGGCGCCTCTAACAAAGATGTTTGAACACCTCTAAACCTCAGACGAATGGGTTCCCCAGCAAGTCTGACATCAAAACTTTTCCCCATCAAATGGCATCTCCCCAAGAAAATTCGGCAAGAATTTTGAGGAAAACCGCTACACATAGTGCCCCTTGTCAAGTAAAAAAAAACTTAGACCAGTTTCGTGGCTAAAAACCAGGATCAAGGGGAAGTTTATTTTAGAAACTGAGACCAGTTCCTTGGCTAAAAACCAAGATCGAGGGGAAGTTTATTTCACAAATTGAGACCAGTTCCTTGGCCGAAGACCAGGATCGAGGGGAAGTTTATTGACAAAAGAAACTGAGACCAGTTCCGTGGCTGAAGACCCGGATCGAGGGGAAGTTTATTTAAGAAGCTTAGACCAGTTCCTTGGCTGAAGACCAGGATCGAGGGGAAGTTTCCCCCTTTTCTAAGCATTATTGCTTAGCAAAAGAAGATGGATGAGCAAACTGCCATTCATAACCACCATCAAAATTTCGGGTATTCCGATATTTAATCCTCTTGCACCCCGAATGCCCGAATACCTTCGTCATTCACACCTTCGGGTCCAAGAAAATTAAATAGGGGCATCTGTCATACCCAAAATTTTGACCACCAAGATTTCCCATCATTGTGCAAGTCATCATCACAATATGGACATGCCTTCATGCCTCATCAATCTCCTCAAAGATGCTTGAGCATTCACCACGATCAAGAATAAGGGTTTTAAGCCCTTTCAGAGCACTTAGACAAATGATCAATCAAGAAATGACATGATCTTCAACTTTTTTAACCTCTTAAACACCCATAAAGGATCAAGAGGACTCCCACATCAAGAATCAAGCAAAAAGTCGCAACATTCCAAGTGGATCAAGCTTCAAGATCGTCAGTGTCACCAAATTAGGGTTTTGGTCGACTGAGGCCTCCAGATGAAAATTTTCATCTGGGTATGAGCCAATGCTTCAAAGCACAACCCAAGATACTCCAAGGGACCTTATGGACCCAATCATCAAGTCAATTTAACCTCAGGGGATGCATTTACCAAAAATTAGGGATTAGGGTTTCTTGACATAATTCACCCCTAAGTTGACTTTTGGGACAAAACCTGAGCCAAGACCTCAAGACATGATTTGAGGGCCTCTAATACACCATAGTTATCCATTTATAACAAGGGATTGATCCAAGAAGCTTGATTCACAAGTTTCAATTTTATCTGGACCACAATTAGGGTTTCGAGGGAAAAGTCAACTGTATCTTTGACTTTTGACCAAGACATGCTCCCAAACCTTGGGACATGATTCAATATACCCTATAACACCTATGGAATTCCTCCATTAGGTTTGATTTAGGGCAAGGACTTGATTTCACAATGGATCGCACAGTTTGGATTTCATCCGATAAAAAGTCAACCGTGCACAAAATCAAGTTTGACTTTTTGGAAATTTTCACAAATATGGTTCCCCTAAGTTAAAAATAATGTTAATGTATGATATTGATCATCATCCATCAAGAAAAATCAAGAAAAGTGAGGTTTCTTGCAAAAGGGGCAACCTTGAGAAACCAAAATTTCTCTAAGTTATGGAATAAAAGTGGTTTTGGTATAGACTTCCAAGGACCATAACTTGAGATCCAAGCAACCATTTTGGGTGATCCAAAGCTGGATTTATAGGTCTTGCTACATTCTACAAAAGCTTCAACTACCTCTAACTCCAATTCTTTATGGATTTTAAGTTATGGAGCAATCAAAATAACTAAAAAAACATGAAAATGCATCTTTTTCCAACACTTAGAAAAAATTATGCCCAAGGCAGACTTCAAGTGAAACACCAAAACTTGGAGCACTTTCTCACATAGTTGCAAGATGAATCAATTCAAGGTGTAAACATCAAAGTTATTATGCATATTGCTAGAAATTCAAAGAGTCCATCAGCATGGAAAAACTCCATGGAAACCAAGAGATATGGCAGCTCAAAGTCATGTTGCTGCAACTGTTTTGAAAAACCAGTTTGCATGTTTTCTTGCTTGCCACGATTTCTGAGTCAAAGCCAATGATCATTATGCCACATTTATTCAATATGATCATGATCCATCTGATCCAGCCTGCAAAGCTGAGTCAAGAAGCCAAGAGAAATTCCAACTTGAAGTAATGGCTTTTGTCTCATTATGCATTGAATTCAAAGGCATTTATGTGCAATAGTGCACTTTCAATAAAGCTATTCTCCTCAGTCAAGATGCCCACTTAAAAAACAATTAAAACATCTAAATAATGTGGATTTGGTCAAGACATAGCCCTGCTCTTGGGAGAAGCTAGTTTGCCTTGCATGAGAAGTAAACACACCTTGCCAAAATGCATTTAGTGAGCTCTTATCCATTGCTGCAACACTATTCCTCCAAGACAAAGCTTGATCACCTATAAATAGAGGTCACCTTGCTTCATTCAGATTACACCAAAGCAGCTTACGACATTGCTTTCTCTCATTTCCTTCTTACACACCAAATTTCATTGTTCTTGAGAAGGCACTATCGAGTTTTGAGTTGGAGACCAATGCAACTCAAACCAATGGTTCACACACCTCATATACAACATATAGGAGTGATCTACACCATTACATTCAATTTGTAACATCAGAATCATCAAATCATACCTCAATTGCTCAAAATTATAAGGCAACAGCAGGTTGGATCAAGTTGGTCAATCCAAAGGTTTTCCAATCAACCTAAGCATTCAAACACATCCATTGAGGTACAAGGAAGCTGTCCAAATCATTGGAACTCATATGTAACACCTCCAAACTAGAATTCGATTCTCACTTGCAAAGGTAAGCCTCAAACTGTCAAACTCAATGAATCATGCATCATAAACATATTTTCAAAATACCATTGTGTTTCTGAATGTTTGTAGATCATTTACCCTCAATCAATTGTTGTTTACAATTCGTGTATAGGATTTCATTAAGTTCATGCAAATTTTAGGGTTAATCAGGTTTTGTCATATTATGTTTAGATTCACTCAATTTAAATAAAATTGAATATTGCCATTGTATTCCTTGTCTGAAAGCGCATAATTTTCATAGTTGGATCATGTGAAATGGTTGAGAAACGAGTGAGATAGGAGGCTTCACGTATTTGGCTTGAGGAAGAAGATGGCCATGGCGCCATTCTTCAGGTTTTCAAAACCAACCTTTCTATATATTATTCAGTTGTCATATTATTCTTGAATTGGCATTGCGCCCCAGCGGTTGATCAGCTGGTTTTGTGTGTGTAGTGAGCGAGTGGTTTGGGGTTCAAATCCCCCTCGCCCCAGACCTTTTGATTTTATTTTTTAAACATTTTTCAAAAGGATTTATTACATATTAAACACACTTGCCATCATCTTTCAGCTCACGCACATGGCTCATATGGCAAAATTTTACACTCTCCACCCCCAAGGGCGTGGTTTCAAACCTGGGGGGGGGGGGGCATTTCTAATTTTTTACCACTTGTTTCCTTGACATTTTTTCACTGTCTTGTTAATTCACTCTAAAATTAACGTCTCTCTCAATTTTAATTGTTTTTTATTGGTTCTTTTTACAAAAAAAAAAATGTAAAAATATTTTATTCCACAAAACAATAAAACTTATATTTTTTATGTAATATAGTTGATTTTTTGTAAATAATTTCATTTTTACTTGTTTTTAAACATTTCAAAAAATGAATTTTCATCTTGAATTTTCAAAACCAAATGAGTTTTAATTCATCTTGTGATTAAAACATCATTTTTCTAACCTTAACCAAGAAATCACTAGTTGTTTATTCAAACTTATTTGGAGTTTTTTTATCATTTTTTTACTAATTTTCTTTGAAAAATTACTTTAAAAAAATGAAATTAGGGTTTCTTTGATTTTGATCTTTATCAAATATTTTAAAACACTTTGGGCCTCTAATAGAGTGTAAGACCCAACCCCCTATTGTAAATAAATAATTTGGGCCTCAGTCATTGTATAAGTCCCGATACGATTTTAAAATCTCGGCGCGGTCGTCGTCTTTTAAACAAAAATCACCTGGGTCTCTCCTTGAGTTGTAAGCCCCATCACTTGTATATAAAATAAACTTTGGGCCTCTAATAGGGTGTAAGACCCATTCCTTGTAAATGAAAACCTTTTTGGGCCTCAGTCATTGTATAAGACCCACTGTGTTTTCAAAATCTCGGTGCGATCGTCTCTTTTTCAAAACATTTTCATATGGGCCTACCGTTGTGTTATAAGTCCCATTTCTTTTCTTTTTCAAACATTTGGGCCTCTCCTTGAGTTGTAAGACCCATCCCTCTGTACAAAAAACCATTTTGGGCCTCAGTCATTGAATAAGCCACAATATAGTTTACAAAATAACGGTACGATTACTGTTTTTCATCTGGGCCTCTCCTTGAGTATAAGCCCCAACAATCTTTTCAAAACAACTTCCCTCTTGATTTAGGTTCAAATCCATAGTTATTGTCAAAACTTTCTTTAATTTCTTGAACAACTAACTATACAGCTGTTACAATGAAAGCTTGCTCGCCTGTAAGTTTTATCAGCTTTCATTTACTCGTTTATATATATATATATATATATATATATATATATATATATATATATATATATATAACTGTATTGCTGGAAGCTTGCTCACCTGTAACTAAGTCTAGAATTAAATACTTGTCATATATCAATTGTATATATATTAGTATATCTGCTTAGAGTTTTCCCCGGTAACTAAGTCTAGAATTAAGCAAAGCCAGTTGGTCACTCTTAAATACAGTCAAAACTAAATCCCCATAGGATTTCTAGATACAATATTGCCTTCTCTTGGGCTTAAACAATATGGAACAAAAAGAAAGGCATTATTCCTGGTGAAACTTTTCTCAGACTGTCACTATTAGAAATTGTCAAAGAAATTCATTCCCCAGAGAGGATTAATTCTCGGTGAAACCTCTCTTGAATTTCTTCAAACCCTAGAACTGTTCACTAAAAGAAAGGATTATTCCCGGTGAAACTTTTCTTGAACTTTTCTTAAGTTTGGATCCACAGGCTTCCTAAAAGCATCCCCGCCTCCTCCTGGGCTTTGTACAAGGACCCTCCGGCTTCTTAGAAGTTCTCATGCCTTCTCTTGGGCTTAATACAAGGACCCTGAAGACCTCTTAAAGGTATAGGACATAACTTATTCATCCTTTGCTAGCGCAGTCTTTCTTGAGTCAAAACCTCAGACCAATTTAGGGTTGATTCTCATCCCTTAAAACACCTGCCTCCTCTTGGGCATCATACAAAAATAAAACTCTTCCATACCAGTAGACTTGGACAATCTAATCCCCTCTTGGATCTCAAAGACATTCTCAAGTTCCTTACAAACATAGGAGAAACCCCTGGTCATTTTTTATCAACCTCCAGTAGAGTTAAAACCCATGGGTTCTAAAACCTAGTCTTTCTGGTATAGTGATGTTACGACATCGCATGTGACATCACTCTTCAGCACTTTAATTCTTCAACATCAAACCAGAATGTTAGTTAAAATATACATATACTGTTAGAAGCTCATGTTGTAACATCAACCATGACAACTCATTGTTTTAACAAAATTACAGCCAATTACAAGAACTTACACATCTTCACAATCGAAGCAGTCATAGACGACAAACCTTGGTATCATGATATCAAATGCTTCCTTCAAAAAACAAGAGTATCCACCTGGGGCATCCAGAAAAGATAGAAAGACCCTCAAAAGATTGGCAGACAGCTTCTTTCTAAGCAGTGATACACTCTATAAGAGAAACTTTGACATGGTCTTGCTCCGATGCGTAGACAGACCAGAATCAAACATGCTAATGAAATAAATTTACGAAGGATCCTTTGGCACTCATGCCAACGGACACACAATGGCGAGAAAAATTCTAAGATCAGGGTACTAATGGTTGACAATGGAATTCGATTGCTATAAGTACATGAGGAGGTGTCACAAGTGTCAGATATACTCAGACAAAATCCATGTACCGCCAACACATCTCAAAGTTCTCTCTTCCCCATGGCCTTTTTCCATATGGGGAATCGACATGATTGGCATGATTGAACCCAAAGCTTCAAACGGACATCGATTCATCCTGGTAGCCATTGACTACTTCACCAAATGGGTCGAAGCAGCGTCATACACCAATGTAACCCGACAAGTCGTGGTCCGATTTATCAAAAACAATCTAATCTGCCGTTATGGTGTTCCAAGCCAGATCATTACTGATAATGGATCTAACTTGAATAACAAGATGATGAAAGAGTTGTGTGCTGAGTTCAAAATTGAACACCATAACTCGTCTCCCTACCGACCTAAGATGAACGGAGTGGTAAAAGCGGCTAACAAGAACATTAAGAAAATTATTCAGAAGATGGTTGTAACCTACAAAGACTGACATGAAATGCTTCCCTTTGCTCTACACGGTTATCGCACATCTATCTACACTTCAACAGGGACAACCCCTTTCTCTCTAGAAATCCCATCAATCCGGGTATCGATGGAATCTAAGCTAACAGAAGCAGAATGGTGTTAAAGTCGGCACGATGAGCTGAACCTAATCGAAGAAAAGCGAATAACGGATATGTGCCATAGTCAGTTGTATCAACAAAGAATGAAGAAATCATTTGACAAAAAGGTCCGACCTCGCGTCTTCAGAAAAGGAGACCTCGTGCTCAAGAAGATACAATCATTTCTCACTGATTCTCGGGGAAAATAGACTCCGAATTACGATGACCCCTATGTGGTCAAGAAAGCTTTCTCAGGCGGCGCCTTGAGACTCGCAACCATGGATGGAGAAGACTTTGCCTACCCCACAAATGTTGATGTAGTCAAGAAATACTTCGCCTAAATAAAAAAATGAATGTAAAAGAAAACGTCTCGGTGGATTGAAAACCCGAAAGGGCGGTCCAGGCAAAAATTAGAGACATAAACAAAAATCATCTCGAAGAAAAGTATGATGTAATATCCCCGAGCGAAAAGCAGTCTTTCAAGAGACTCGTTTTTCCCCAGTAAAGTCAACAAATGGCGCCTCTAACAAAGATGTTTGAACACCTCTAAACCTCAGACGAATGGGTTCCCCAGCAAGTCTGACATCAAAACTTTTCCCCATCAAATGGCATCTCCCCAAGAAAATTCGGCAAGAAGTTTGAGGAAAACCGCTACACATAGTGCCCCTTGTCAAGTAAAAAAAAACTTAGACCAGTTTCGTGGCTAAAAACCAGGATCAAGGGGAAGTTTATTTTAGAAACTGAGACCAGTTCCTTGGCTAAAAACCAAGATCGAGGGGAAGTTTATTTCACAAACTGAGACCAGTTCCTTGGCCGAAGACCAGGATCGAGGGGAAGTTTATTGACAAAAGAAACTGAGACCAGTTCCGTGGCTGAAGACCCGGATCGAGGGGAAGTTTATTTAAGAAGCTTAGACCAGTTCCTTGGCTGAAGACCAGGATCGAGGGGAAGTTTCCCCCTTTTCTAAGCATTATTGCTTAGCAAAAGAAGATGGATGAGCAAACTGCCATTCATAACCACCATCAAAATTTCGGGTATTCCGATATTTAATCCTCTTGCACCCCGAATGCCCGAATACCTTCGTCATTCACACCTTCGGGTCCAAGAAAATTAAATAGGGGCATCTGTCATACCCAAAATTTTGACCACCAAGATTTCCCATCATTGTGCAAGTCATCATCACAATATGGACATGCCTTCATGCCTCATCAATCTCCTCAAAGATGCATGAGCATTCACCACGATCAAGAATAAGGGTTTTAAGCCCTTTCAGAGCACTTAGACAAATGATCAATCAAGAAATGACATGATCTTCAACTTTTTTAACCTCTTAAACACCCATAAAGGATCAAGAGGACTCCCACATCAAGAATCAAGCAAAAAGTCGCAACATTCCAAGTGGATCAAGCTTCAAGATCGCCAGTGTCACCAAATTAGGGTTTTGGTCGACTGAGGCCTCCAGATGAAAATTTTCATCTGGGCATGAGCCAATGCTTCAAAGCACAACCCAAGATACTCCAAGGGACCTTATGGACCCAATCATCAAGTCAATTTAACCTCAGGCGATGCATTTACCAAAAATTAGGGATTAGGGTTTCTTGACATAATTCACCCCTAAGTTGACTTTTGGGACAAAACCTGAGCCAAGACCTCAAGACATGATTTGAGGGCCTCCAATACACCATAGTTATCCATTTATAACAAGGGATTGATCCAAGAAGCTTGATTCACAAGTTTCAATTTTATCTGGACCACAATTAGGGTTTCGAGGGAAAAGTCAACTGTATCTTTGACTTTTGACCAAGACATGCTCCCAAACCTTGGGACATGATTCAATATACCCTATAACACCTATGGAATTCCTCCATTAGGTTTGATTTAGGGCAAGGACTTGATTTCACAATGGATCGCACAGTTTGGATTTCATCCGATAAAAAGTCAACCGTGCACAAAATCAAGTTTGACTTTTTGGAAATTTTCACAAATATGGTTCCCCTAAGTTAAAAATAATGTTAATGTATGATATTGATCATCATCCATCAAGAAAAATCAAGAAAAGTGAGGTTTCTTGCAAAAGGGGCAACCTTGAGAAACCAAAATTTCTCTAAGTTATGGAATAAAAGTGGTTTTGGTATAGACTTCCAAGGACCATAACTTGAGATCCAAGCAACCATTTTGGGTGATCCAAAGCTGGATTTATAGGTCTTGCTACATTCTACAAAAGCTTCAACTACCTCTAACTCCAATTCTTTATGGATTTTAAGTTATGGAGCAATCAAAATAACTAAAAAAACATGAAAATGCATCTTTTTCCAACACTTAGAAAAAATTATGCCCAAGGCAGA
Source organism: Lathyrus tuberosus (assembly GCA_022829125.1). NCBI lineage: Eukaryota > Viridiplantae > Streptophyta > Magnoliopsida > Fabales > Fabaceae > Lathyrus > Lathyrus tuberosus. Next base: position 5,617,866 of record JALAZF010000126.1, read on the forward strand.
CTTCAAGTGAAACACCAAAACTTGGAGCACTTTCTCACATAGTTGCAAGATGAATCAATTCAAGGTGTAAACATCAAAGTTATTATGAATATTGCTAGAAATTCAAAGAGTCCATCAGCATGGAAAAACTCCATGGAAACCAAGAGATATGGCAGCTCAAAGTCATGTTGCTGCAACTGTTTTGAAAAACCAGTTTGCATGTTTTCTTGCTTGCCACGATTTCTGAGTCAAAGCCAATGATCATTATGCCACATTTATTCAATATGATCATGATCCATCTGATCCAGCCTGCAAAGCTGAGTCAAGAAGCCAAGAGAAATTCCAACTTGAAGTAATGGCTTTTGTCTCATTATGCATTGAATTCAAAGGCATTTATGTGCAATAGTGCACTTTCAATAAAGCTATTCTCCTCAGTCAAGATGCCCACTTAAAAAACAATTAAAACATCTAAATAATGTGGATTTGGTCAAGACATAGCCCTGCTCTTGGGAGAAGCTAGTTTGCCTTGCATGAGAAGTAAACACACCTTGCCAAAATGCATTTAGTGAGCTCTTATCCATTGCTGCAACACTATTCCTCCAAGACAAAGCTTGATCACCTATAAATAGAGGTCACCTTGCTTCATTCAGATTACACCAAAGCAGCTTACGACATTGCTTTCTCTCATTTCCTTCTTACACACCAAATTTCATTGTTCTTGAGAAGGCACTATCGAGTTTTGAGTTGGAGACCAATGCAACTCAAACCAATGGTTCACACACCTCATATACAACATATAGGAGTGATCTACACCATTACATTCAATTTGTAACATCAGAATCATCAAATCATACCTCAATTGCTCAAAATTATAAGGCAACAGCAGGTTGGATCAAGTTGGTCAATCCAAAGGTTTTCCAATCAACCTAAGCATTCAAACACATCCATTGAGGTACAAGGAAGCTGTCCAAATCATTGGAACTCATATGTAACACCTCCAAACTAGAATTCGATTCTCACTTGCAAAGGTAAGCCTCAAACTGTCAAACTCAATGAATCATGCATCATAAACATATTTTCAAAATACCATTGTGTTTCTGAATGTTTGTAGATCATTTACCCTCAATCAATTGTTGTTTACAATTCGTGTATAGGATTTCATTAAGTTCATGCAAATTTTAGGGTTAATCAGGTTTTGTCATATTATGTTTAGATTCACTCAATTTAAATAAAATTGAATATTGCCATTGTATTCCTTGTCTGAAAGCGCATAATTTTCATAGTTGGATCATGTGAAATGGTTGAGAAACGAGTGAGATAGGAGGCTTCACGTATTTGGCTTGAGGAAGAAGATGGCCATGGCGCCATTCTTCAGGTTTTCAAAACCAACCTTTCTATATATTATTCAGTTGTCATATTATTCTTGAATTGGCATTGCGCCCCAGCGGTTGATCAGCTGGTTTTGTGTGTGTAGTGAGCGAGTGGTTTGGGGTTCAAATCCCCCTCGCCCCAGACCTTTTGATTTTATTTTTTAAACATTTTTCAAAAGGATTTATTACATATTAAACACACTTGCCATCATCTTTCAGCTCACGCACATGGCTCATATGGCAAAATTTTACACTCTCCACCCCCAAGGGCGTGGTTTCAAACCTGGGGGGGGGGGGGGGGGCATTTCTAATTTTTTACCACTTGTTTCCTTGACATTTTTTCACTATCTTGTTAATTCACTCTAAAATTAACGTCTCTCTCAATTTTAATTGTTTTTTATTGGTTCTTTTTACAAAAAAAAAAATGTAAAAATATTTTATTCCACAAAACAATAAAACTTATATTTTTTATGTAATATAGTTGATTTTTTGTAAATAATTTCATTTTTACTTGTTTTTAAACATTTCAAAAAATGAATTTTCATCTTGAATTTTCAAAACCAAATGAGTTTTAATTCATCTTGTGATTAAAACATCATTTTTCTAACCTTAACCAAGAAATCACTAGTTGTTTATTCAAACTTATTTGGAGTTTTTTTATCATTTTTTTACTAATTTTCTTTGAAAAATTACTTTAAAAAAATGAAATTAGGGTTTCTTTGATTTTGATCTTTATCAAATATTTTCAAACACTTTGGGCCTCTAATAGAGTGTAAGACCCAACCCCCTATTGTAAATAAATAATTTGGGCCTCAGTCATTGTATAAGTCCCGATACGATTTTAAAATCTCGGCGCGGTCGTCGTCTTTTAAACAAAAATCACCTGGGTCTCTCCTTGAGTTGTAAGCCCCATCACTTGTATATAAAATAAACTTTGGGCCTCTAATAGGGTGTAAGACCCATTCCTTGTAAATGAAAACCTTTTTGGGCCTCAGTCATTGTATAAGACCCACTGTGTTTTCAAAATCTCGGTGCGATCGTCGCTTTTTCAAAACATTTTCATATGGGCCTACCGTTGTGTTATAAGTCCCATTTCTTTTCTTTTTCAAACCTTTGGGCCTCTCCTTGAGTTGTAAGACCCATCCCTCTGTACAAAAAACCATTTTGGGCCTCAGTCATTGAATAAGCCACAATATAGTTTACAAAATAACGGTACGATTACTGTTTTTCATCTGGGCCTCTCCTTGAGTATAAGCCCCAACAATCTTTTCAAAACAACTTCCCTCTTGATTTAGGTTCAAATCCATAGTTATTGTCAAAACTTTCTTTAATTTCTTGAACAACTAACTATACAGCTGTTACAATGAAAGCTTGCTCGCCTGTAAGTTTTATCAGCTTTCATTTACTCGTTTATATATATATAACTGTATTGCTGGAAGCTTGCTCACCTGTAACTAAGTCTAGAATTAAATACTTGTCATATATCAATTGTATATATATTAGTATATCTGCTTAGAGTTTTCCCCGGTAACTAAGTCTAGAATTAAGCAAAGCCAGTTGGTCACTCTTAAATACAGTCAAAACTAGATCCCCATAGGATTTCTAGATACAATATTGCCTTCTCTTGGGCTTAAACAATATGGAACAAAAAGAAAGGCATTATTCCTGGTGAAACTTTTCTCAGACTGTCACTATTAGAAATTGTCAAAGAAATTCATTCCCCAGAGAGGATTAATTCTCGGTGAAACCTCTCTTGAATTTCTTCAAACCCTAGAACTGTTCACTAAAAGAAAGGATTATTCCCGGTGAAACTTTTCTTGAACTTTTCTTAAGTTTGGATCCACAGGCTTCCTAAAAGCATCCCCGCCTCCTCCTGGGCTTTGTACAAGGACCCTCCGGCTTCTTAGAAGTTCTCATGCCTTCTCTTGGGCTTAATACAAGGACCCTGAAGACCTCTTAAAGGTATAGGACATAACTTATTCATCCTTTGCTAGAGCAGTCTTTCTTGAGTCAAAACCTCAGACCAATTTAGGGTTGATTCTCATCCCTTAAAACACCTGCCTCCTCTTGGGCATCATACAAAAATAAAACTCTTCCATACCAGTAGACTTGGACAATCTAATCCCCTCTTGGATCTCAAAGACATTCTCAAGTTCCTTACAAACATAGGAGAAACCCCTGGTCATTTTTTATCAACCTCCAGTAGAGTTAAAACCCATGGGTTCTAAAACCTAGTCTTTCTCCTAAAAGTCCCTTAGCCAGGGTCAGTTAATCTTCAGTATAACACTATCCCAAATCAGAACCTCAAGGCATCTGATATCTCAAACCTTCTGTAAACCCTCAGCAAGAGTTGATTCTCCATTTGGACCTGCCTCTGGATCCCAATAATCCTTAGCAGAAGACAACCTCCTCTTAGGCTTTGTATAAAGATTTCTTTCTTTGTTCTTCCCCAACAAAGATAGCCTCATCTTAGGCTTTGTATAATGATTCTTCCTTTCCTCAGCATAGCCAGCCTTCTCTTGGGCTTTGTACAATGATTTTCCCCAGCTGAGCTAACCTCTTCAGACTCTCTTATTGAGTCAATCACCTTTCCACACTCTCTTGTTGAGTCAATGGTATAAAACAAAAGCACTCTCTTGTTGAGTCAACCCTTTTAGCCTCAATCTTGGGCTTTGTACATGACAAACAAAAATACTCTCTTGTTGAGTCAACCCTTTCAGCCTCAATCTTGGGCTTTGTACAAGACACGATATAAATTTACCTAAGCATGGTCAATCCTCTTTCCAACCTCAATCTTGGGCTTTGTACGTGATAGATAATACTCTCCAGCAGAGTCAAAATCTTTTCAGCCTCAATCTTGGGCTTTGTACAAGACACCTAAAATATCCTCAGCCGATTCACTAAAGTCTCACTTTAGCCTCAATCTTGGGCTTTGTACAAGACAGATAAAGATTTCTTTCCCACAGAGTCAGTCTTCTTTTCAGCCTCAATCTTGAGCTTTGTACAAGACACATACAAACCCTCCCTAGTGGAATCAAAATCTCTTTTAGCCTCAATCTTGGGCTTTGTACAAGACATACAGAATATTTTCCCCCGGAAAAGTCAAACTTTTAGCCTCCTCTTAGGCTTTGTATAATGATATCCCCAAAAGAGTCAGTCTCTTTTTAGCCTCAATCTTGGGCTTTGTACAAGACAGATAAAAACACTCTCTTGTTGAGTCAGTCTTTTCCAGCCTCCTCTTAGGCTTTGTATAAGGACTTCCCTAGTGGAGTCAATCAATCTCTTAGCTTCAACCTTGGGCTTTGACCAAGGCACACAAAAATCAATATCCCCTCAGAGGAAATCAAAATCTCTGTAGGAAAACATTTCTCTGTGTTATCACATATCAAAACAGAAAATCAAATCAAACCATAAATCCCAGATAATTGTTGTAAGTAACACACTTGTTAATTCAAATATCCAAGTCGTCGTCCATCTTTTATCCTGGCAAACTTTCTCTTTCATCTAATTGCTGTAAGCGGCAAGCCTCTGGATTATTTACATCCACGCCACTGTCCCTCTCTTAGCATGAAAGACTCCTAAGGAAAAATGACATTGCTCTACACTGAGTTAAAGTTTTCCCCTTCAGGATAACACCCCTATAAAGGAAATTATGGCATTGCTGGATTCACATATCCCAGTTAAAGTAATTCTCCTTTATAAACAGTTACCCAACAAACTGTGATAAACAGACGAGATATCTCCTTTAGAGATGACAAATTCTCTCGCAGTCAACCCTTTAGCTTCAATCTTGGGCTTTGAACAAGACACAAATACCTTTTTAGCTTCAATCTTGGGCTTTGAACAAGACACCAAATATCTTTTCCTCCCATAGAATAGGAGGAACTATGATTGCTCTGATTTCCCTGTTTCTTTAAACGGGAATACGTAGGCATAAAATTACGAAATCTTAGCGAGCATACCAATCAAAAACTCTAGGTTCAGTACCTTCATACCAATCAAAACCTCTAGGTCCAGTACCTTCACACATACTAATCAAAACTGAGGCTAATACCTCACCAAAATCATCAAAAACTCTCTCTCTCTCAAACAAGAAACTTCCCCAACCCATCAACAGATAAACACCATCAAGTACAAAGCAGAACCTAAAACTAACAACCTATGGATAACCATATATAGGATGGGTAATTGACGACTCCCCATTATATAACCTGACCCCGGACCCCCCAATCTCTTTCAGTGTTTGTTCAGTTAAACATTCGCGTGCAAGGATAGTTTTAGATAGCTTCCCTTTCCCTTCCAGCTTCACGGGATAAATACGAAATCAGAAAGTAGCACCCCACTCCCCCTCACTGCGGTAAGGGGAGAATCCATGGCGATAAGGTGGTCGCGTCACCGACAAAAATCGCACGCTACAATCCCAAAATTACAAAAGCCCAAAATTTATATTTTTGGTCTAAGTCGAAATCCTGTGTCAAGTAAACTGCTTCGACACTTTAACATCTAACACAACTCGACACACACTACACTAGGCTAATTTTGACACATCATTGTTTCTGTCGAGCTACATCTGCTTCGACACAAGGAATTATATTCTCAACACACCACCTAATTTATTGTGTCTAAGTTATCTATATTCATCATAGACCTTAACTTCTTAAACACTTCGACTTGCACTCCTTTCGTCATGATATTTGCAATCTAATTCTTAGTTATGCAGTGTTCCAAGTTCATCTTCCCTTCATCTATCTGCTCTCGAAGAGAGTGGAACCTCATTTCAATGTGCTTGCTTCATCCATGTGCTATCAAATTTTTTGCCAGATTGATAGCTGGCATGCTGTCGATCTTTATGGTAATTGCTCCATGACTCTTCGATGTAATCTCTTCGACCAGATTCATCATTCATGTTGCTTGACATGCACAGAGAGAGAAGCAACAATGTATTATGCTTTGCACAACGACAATTCTACTACTGACTCCTTTCTCAAACTCCAAGCAATTGGTGCGCCACCTAGCATAAATACATAGCCAACTGTGGATTTTCTATCTTCATCGTCACTACACCAACTTGAGTCGGTGTATCCCACTAACTTGCATTATTTTTCCTTCATCAGCTGCATGAAATAAAATGTCATAGTCGAGAGTTCCTTTCAGATACCTTAGTATTCTTTTCATCGCTGCTAGGTGTGATACCTCTGGCTTTTGCATGAATCTACTCACCATACCTACATTGTATGCTAGATCAGGCCTTGTGTGACAAAGGTATCTTAATGACCCAATAAGTCTTCTGTAATGAGTTGGGTAGACATCATATTCATTTGATTCTTCCGCCAGTTAAAATCTGGGCTCAGCTGGAGTTGAAGTTGGGTTGCAATCTTTTATCTCAAATCTCTTGAGTATTTCACCTGCATATCTTCTTTGATGCATCATCAAACCTCTACTGCTTTTGTATAATTCAATGCCAAGGAAATATGAGAGATTTCCTAAGTCTGACATTTCAAACTCCTCACTTAGGTCATGTTTGAAGTCTTCGATCTCCTTCTTGTAACTTCCTGTTATCAACAGGTCATCGACATAGAGACATAGTATAAGCAATTCACTATTGTTTCTCCTTACATATACTTCATGCTCAGTTGTGCACTTCACAAATTTCTTCTCCCTTAGGAAGCTATCTATCTTCTTATTCCAAGCTCTTGGAGCTTGCTTAAGTCCATACAGGGTTATATGCAGCCTGTATACCTTGTTTTCTTTGCCTTGTTTCACAAACCCAGCTAGTTATGCAACATAAACTTCGATCTGACATATGTGCCAATTGTTCATGTTTGCTAGACCAACAACCAACCTGATTATTTTGATCCTAGCAACAGGTGCAAAAATTTCGTCGAAATCGATTCCTTCTTTCTAAAGAAATCCTTTCGCCACAAGTCTCGCCTTGTGTCGAGTTACTTCTCCTTTGGGATTCAGCTTCACCTTGTAAACTCATTACACATCAATTACCTTCTTTCCTTGAGGCAATTCTAAAAATGACCAAGTGTTCTTGACTTCGATGGACTCTAGTTCCTAATTTATTGCTTTTTTCACCTTTGAATCTTTCAATGCCTCAGCTGCATTGACTGGTTTGACATTTGCGTAGAAAGCATAGTGTACCAACTCACCTTCTTCATTGACCACATCATCTGATGTAATCACACAATCTTATAACCTTGCAGGCATGTGTCTTGTTCGTTGAGGCCTACTTGGGCCTGCTTCACCTCTGATTTCTACTTGTCGAACTTCTCTTTTGACTTCACTTGCTGGTTCTTCACATAAGATTCTCACCGAATCCTTCTTAACATTCTCAATCCAATCCCATTCTTTAAGCTCATCTATGATCACTTCCCTGTTGATCACAACTTTCTTATTCACTGGGTCGAACAACTTGTATCCTCCAGTCGAATGATATCCTATTAGGACCATTTGACTCAACTTGTCATCAATCTTTCTTCTCAACTGATCTGGCACATGTCTATGCGCTATAGATCCAAACACCTTCAGATGACTTAAGCTAGGCTTGACACCAGACCAACATTCTTTTGGCGTGATTCCTTTTAGCTTCTTTATCGGACATCTGTTCAAGATATATGTTGCAGTCGACACAACTTCTCCCTATAACTATTTGGGTAGATGCTTGCCTTTCAAAATACTTCTCACCATATTCATGATGGTTATAACCTTTCTGTAGTTCCATTCTGCTGTGGAGTGTAGGGCGACACCACCTCATGCACAATCCCTTCTTTCTCACATAATGCATCAAAATATTTCGACACATACTCTCCACCACCATCAGTCCACAAAATCTTTAGCTTTCGACCACTTTATCTTTCGACCATAGATTTAAATTTGGCAAATACCTCAATCACTTCATTTTTCTTCTTGATTAGATAAGTCCACAGTTTTTGACTGAAATCATCTATGAAAGTGACAAAGTATCTGTTACCTCTAATCGAATCCACCTGGAGAGGACCACATACATCAGAGTATATGACTTTAAGAATTGCCTTTGACTTGCTTCCTGCATCCTTGCCGAAGTTGTTCTCGTGCTGCTTCGCCTGCGCACATTCTTCACATACTTCGTTTGGGATGTCGATTTCTGGTAATCCTAAAACCTTATTTCTTCTCTTCAAATCTCTAATGTATTTGAAATTGAGATGGCCAAGTCTATAATGTCATATCCATTCATCTCTGCTGGTTGCAGTTGCAAGGCACTTATGCTTCATCACATTAAGCTCAATCTTGAAGGTTCTATTCTGAGCATTCGAGCCTTCAAGATCAACCTTCCATTTGAGTCGAGAACTCTTATCATCTTATCTTCAATCGACACCTTGTAGTTCTTTTCAACCAACTGTCCTATACTGAGCAAATTCCTCTTCATGCCTGGTATGTACAATACATTAGAAATTACTGACCTCTTGCCATCTTTCCTCATAATCAGAACATCACCAATACCTTCATCTGTTAGAGTATTGTCATTTGAAAATTTCACCATGTTCTTCATTGAAGGCTTTATGTTGACAAATCAATCTTTCCTACCAGTCATGTGTGATGAGCATCCTGAGTTCAAATACCATTGGTCCTGGAATTTTTCTTCATCTCTTGTTGTGACCATCAACAACATCTTTTCTTCTTCTTCATGTTTCGCCAGCTTTGCATCAGCTTCTTGATTCTTCTGCTTTTCAAGACAATCACTAGAATAATGACCATACTTCTGACTATTGTAACATTGAATGTGACTTTTGTCAGGTTTTCGACCACCACATCTTCCTCTACCTACAACGCCGCCTCTTTGGTTGCCCTGGTTCCAAGGTTTTCTCTGATTCGACCAATTTCCTTCTTGCTGATTTTGACCAGTCGAATTGTTGTAGCCTCTTTTGCCTTTGTTGTCATTCCAACTTCCTTTGCCTTTCTTTTCTTTTGTTGATTGTACCTGCAAAGCCACATCAATCTTCAAGTTTCCTACAACTCTTTCAGTCATTCTTTGTTCATGAGATTCAAGCGTCCCTTGAAGCTCTTCCTTTGTCAATGTTGACAAGTCTTTCGACTATTCTATGGCTACTACCACGTGGTCAAATTTTGGAGCCAATGACCTCAATATCTTTGCAATAACTGATATTGATATCAACACTTCTCCACATACTTTGATTTGATTCACCAATTTATTAACCCTAATGAAGAAATCAGTTATGCTTTCATTGTCCTCCATCTGAAGCAATTCATAGGTTCTTTTGTGAGTTTGTAACCTCACCTCTTTCACCTTTTCTGTGCCTCCAAACGATTTCTCCATAATTTTTCATGCTTCTTTTGTTGATTTTACATCACTGACCTTTTCGAAATTTTCTGGATCAACACATTGATGAATTATAAAGAGAGCTTTATAATCCTTCTTCTTCAATTTTTTGTGTGCAACCTTTTCTTCATCTGTCGCATTTTCTGTAAGTGGTGTTACTCCTTCCTTCACAAGATCCCAAAGACCTTGATAACAAAAAACCACTTTCACCTACTTGCACCAATTCTCATAATTATTGTTCTTGAGAATCGGAAGACTAACCGAAAAATGCTGGTTTGGATGATTTATCGTCATCATGATTTTCTTCCCACGAATCACAACCGGATCTCTAGATACCAGATGTTGAAATTAACCCAAGACTTTGAGTAATTCTAAACCAATCTTGATGAACAAGATTCAATCAACCAATCAAAATCCCTTGTTCTTCACTCTTCACTGAGTGAATCAATCACACATTGATTGCAAGAATGATTTTGCGCAACCATTGTTAATGGAAGAAGAAAGAAAAATTGAATAAGAAAGAAGATTAGGGTTTGACAAAATATAGAAGAAGATGATGATTTATACAGAGTAATTCTCTGCCTACAAACAATAGAAAACTTATTCACTTTGCAACTGTAAAATTTTGTGAATTCAAGTTACTACAAGAATAATGGTTACTCCCTCTATTTATAGTTTTAGGTTAGCTTGTTCCTTAAGTCAAAACCCAAAATTACAAAAGTCCAAAATTTCTATTTTTGGTCTAAGTCAAAATCTTGTGTCACGTAACCTGCTTCGACACTTCGACATTTAACACAACTCGACACACACTACTAGGGATGACAACGGGTAGGGTCGGGTGCGGGTTTTGCACTACCCAAACCCACACCCGAAATCACCACCCGAACCCGAACCCAAATGTTATTCGGGTGGCAAAATGACACCCGCGCCCACACCCGTTGGGTTCGGGTTTTTCCACCCAAACCCAAACCCGTAGCAAAAACACAAAAATACAACATTAAATTGAAATTTGAATTAAGTTTCAAGATCTTAAGTTTTTTTTTTTGAATCAGCTAAAAGACTTTTATTAACTTGGCATAAGATAAATTGCAATTACAATTAAGTTAACATTAACATTAGAACACTTAAGTTAACATTACAATTAAAATACAACATTAACATAGAATACTTTGTTTGCCAAGCAAATTCCAACAACAACATGGTAACATGCAAGTTAATTCCAAAACAGACAGCAACATCAACATTCCAAAACAGACAGCGAATTCTCCATTCTCCAACAGACAGCAACATGGCTCTCTCCTGCACCAAAGCTGAGCTATGTCAATGTTAATAAGCTTTGTATCAATATTAGAAACAAGCTTTAATATCCAAAACACATATACATGTTAGCTGAGCTATGTCAATATTAGAAACAATAAGATGTTAGCTACCGTGTTTTGAGATATGTCAATAAGCTTTGTATCAATATTAGAAACAATAAGATGTACTCACATATACATATCCAAAACACATATACATGTTAGCTGAGATTTGTATCAATTTCAATGGTTGCTACAAATGTTTAAACTAATTTTTAGCAGTACAAATGTTTAAACTAATTTTTAAACAGTACAATTTTTAGCAGTACTAATTCTTAATAGTAAAAATGTTTAAACTAATTTTTTCTATGACAGGCCTGCACTATAAAACTTATTTTAGGCTTGCTACCGTGTTTTAACAGTACAAATGTTTAAAATGGGGGAAGAACTTATTCTTAACAGTACAAATGGGGGAAGAACTGATGTAAGGATTCTAAAACTAATTTTTTTTCTATGACAGGCCTGCACTATAAAACAGAATTACTCTATTACCAGAATTACTTTAAATGTTATTAGCATGACCAAAACAATAGCAACTATAAATCTTGACCAAAACTGAGCTATGTCTATGACAGAATCATGACCAAAACAGAAACAATAGCACAAATTCATTGACCAAAACAGAAACAATAACCTAAATTACTCTATGACAGAAACATAATTTATAGCAACTAAACCATTATACCAAAACAGAAACAATAGCAACTATAGCTCATAAACAACAATACTCACCATGTTATAGCATAGAAACAACAACTTCTAATCTTCAAAATAGTAACCCAAACAACTTTCCATCAATTCAGTTGTATTAAGAAGTAAACTGAAGTTAAATAAAACACCATTTCATTCAACATTTTTACACTAAATGAAGTACAAAATACCTTCATCGTCAGACTCCATTTCGTTCAACACAGTAGCAAATTCTTCTGCAACTCTAGAAGTTCCTATACATCACAAGTAGAATAACAAAGCATAATTAGTTGACAATATGTAAAGATTATTTGACATACATTACAATATTGAATTAATAGTTTAAAATTTTACCATTATTCTCAACAGCCCATAGCTAACTTCTAGCACACATCAAAGCCTCTACAGTACTCCAGTTAAGTCGGCTACGATGAGGACTCAATATTCGACCACTATTGCTAAAGGCCGATTCAGAAGCTACTGTAGAGATAGGAATAACTAAGACATCTCTTGCAATTGCTTGAAGTGTTGGATACACAACTCCATTTACCTTCCACCAATTCAGAATGTCAAAATATGGAGTTTTTTTTATAATTGGCTCCTTCAAATAATGATCCAACTCATACTTAACACTTGAACTTGAGTTTCCGGCAATCGTCTCAATGTATGCATCAAATTCAGCCTCGTCATCAACAACAACAGTTGTACCAATGGATGAGTGGTAGGTTTTGCATCTTTAAGTCTAATCTGTTGATAATCATTGAGCAATTCATAACACATCTCCTTGATTCTACTAACTTGTGCACTTGAATCTTGTCCATACAACTTAGGAAACCAGAAATCAAGTACAACCATCTTCTTCCTAGGGTCCAAAACTGCAGCAACTCTCATCATATCATGAACACCACTCCAATAATTTTGAAAATTTTCCATCATTTTTGTGGCCATCATCTCAATAATTGAATTAGAGGACTTCTTCCATTCCTCTATTGCCAACTTAATTTTACAAATCTTAGGAAAGTACAATTTGGTAGTTGGATATTTTGTACCAGAAATCAACTCAGTTACTTCATTAAACAACTTCAAGCACCCGCAAACATATTTAGCAAATTGCCACCGTGAATTAGTTGGTAAACAAGTGTATAAAGACTCACATTGCTTCAACCGAATAAATACATTCTTGTACTCTATGGCAATATCAAGCATCTTATATGTGTTATTCCTTCTTGTTGGACAATCTAGAGCTAACTTTCTAGTATAAACAATTCTCAATTGTCTAGCGGTATCTTCAAATTTTTCATGCCTTTTAGGTGTAGCACTCCAAAAGGCAACACTATCCTGAATATTTTCTACCCCATCCTTAAGCACTTGTAGCCCCTCCTGAACAATTAAATTTAGGATGTGCGCACAACAACGCATATGTAACAAAGACCCATCCCTTATCAAACTTTCCAACGACAACTTATCCTTAATTTTCCTAATCATGGAGTCATTTGTGCTACAATTATCTAAAGTAACAGTACAAAACTTTGAATCAATGTTCCAGTTCATTAAACAATTAACAAGTGCTTCAGCAAGTCTTTCACTAGTGTGAGGGGCTGGAACATAAATGAACCTAATATAATAATATGTACACGAGCCATCAATATAGTGATACATAATATATACAATTAAGTTATAAAATATAAACTTTGTTACCTCAAGATTCGACTCTGTAAAGTCCACGAGCCATCAATATAGTGAGCCGTAACCGCCATATACCCTTTTTTTTTGTTGCTTGAAGTCCACATATCTGTGGTAATCGCCACTCTTCCTTCATGGTTATCTAACATCTTCATAGCACATTTTTTCTCAAAATCATAAACTTTCAATACCTCCTTCTTAATTGTGTTTCGAGTAGGAACTTTAAACAATGGTTGGAGAGAAACAAAGAGTCTTCTAAGACCAACGTGATCCACAATTGATAGTGGATAATCGTGCATAATAATAGCTTCAGCAATCAACTTCTTCACATTTTCTGGATTATAAGTTCCAATTCCCAACTCTTCCTTTCCTTCTGAGATAGTAGGCATGAGAAATGGTTGTCCTTTGTCATGGTTTTTATTCTTAATCTTTTTTTGAATACAACTCAAGAGATGTCCTTTCAAGTGATTTGTTCCATTCTTTGAAGTGCCACTAAGTTGTTTTTTACACCAGATGCATTCAGCCTTTTCTTTCCCATTCACTTTCATCTTTTTAAATTCTTGCCACACATTACTTCTTAGTTTTTTTTATGCAGGTTCTAAGCTTGTGTCAATTTCTTCTTGTTGCCCAACATCAGGTGTCAGACTCGGCTTAGAAGATACCTCCTGATGAGTTGGTGGACATGTACTTTCTTGTGTAGGATTAGATGTTCCTTTCGATTCCGGAGTAACCGGGGTTGTGTTCGCTTGATCCATTTAACCTATTAAACAGAAAATTAATCATTAAAACATATTGTTGCATCTATATAATCTTTTGTCACCTTTCTAATATCATGATATATAAGAGTGTATGCACATGTGATAAGAAAACATAAAAATAAAAACCAATGAAAACAGTCATAAATTAACGATAACAGTGGAAAGTCACAGGTAACAAACTGATTTAAAAGTTAAAAGAAAGCATATGTCTTATGTGTGCTTCTACTATGGCTGATTTAACAGTGGATTTTGTTTTGATCTGGTACAGCTGATTAGTTAAAAAATTGATTTTTAATTATTGTAGTTGCTAAGTGTTTGAGTTTTAATTTTCTGAGATGTTGATAGCAGCATCTACTTTTTTTTGTAACCGTCTTACGGTGATGTTTTTCATGATTTCATCACAAGATTTTATCTGTTACTGATGTACACAATTTTTTTTATAAAACGATTAGGTTGGACAATCTTTTCAAAACTTCTAGATGTTCCTAAACTATTAATGTATTCCATAATCAGTGCAAAGGTTAAAGAAAGCTAATGGTAATTGTGATGGTGAATTATGGATGGAATGATTCATTAAAATTTCCTGTCTGTACTTATTTTGTGGAGCTGGTACGCATTATAGGATTGGTCTGCCATGCCTTATTTTGAATTTAAGCTAAAATATTGTCCAAATAAAACCAAACACTTTGAAAGTATACTTTTCAAATTTCATCAAAAATAACTTCAAAATTTCATACATTCTGATAGTGTGAAGTGTGAACAGAGATTATGTGAAAGTATACTTTTCCTAAAAAATTGAAATGAATTGAATTGAATGGCAAAAGGACGCACACACCTTTTCTTCTCTTCTAACAATTTGCCAACTCCCAAGACCAAATCTGATTGCTCCAGGTAGATACAGCCACCACTTTGAAGCTTTTCCTTTCATAAACCCAAAAAATTAAATCAATTACTTAAAAATTGGACTTTTAGGTAGAGAGAACAACATTGAATGACTGCCGGAAATTATACTAGACTAATTTCGACACATCTCAAGCTATTTCGACATAAGAAATTATATTCTCAAACATTTAGAATAACTATTTTTTATAGATAAATAGTATAGAATTGTAAAAGTAGGCTTAAGAAAATATAATATATAGAATTTGGCGGGTTAATGGAATTGAGAGAATTTTGTGTCTTAGTGGTTCTTTTTTTTTTTTTTTCAGAAATTCATTGATTGATAGAGCTGAAAACAAAAATCAAAAGTTTTTTTAAGCTTAACAACAACACTCCACTTTCGTTGTCGACAAGAACCACCCAAATCAACTCTTGTTCTTCTTATTGTTTCTCAAATACCCATTTTGTCAAACCCTTACCTTTTGCAGTTCAATCGTCATCTCATGTTGTTGATCAAATAATCCCCACCAGGTTTGTGGTTTTCATTTTATTTTTCCGTTTCTTTTTAAAGAGAAAATTAGATAGGTGGTTGTTTGTCATAGCTTTGTGATCAGTACTACTATCATACCTCATGTCTATATGTTGTTTTCAGCTTATTTTGACATGCTCTCCATCATGGTTTAGCAAATTAACTTATAGTTTATGCGAAAACAGTTTAAATTTAATTTATCTTTTGTTATAGAGAATAGCTTATAGCATACTCGTTTTTACGAGAAGCCCTTAATTAAGTTGTTTATCCATACATGAAGTTATTTGGTCAAAATTGAGCTTATGACTGTGGAGTTTTATATTGTATTTATATTTTTGAGAAGAATCACCTCTTTGAATATATATGACTTTCGTACTTTGAGATTAGTGATATCATATCATGCTCAAAGCAGTGGTTATTAGAAACCTAATTTAGTGAAGGTATGCTTAAGGTTGTATGATTTGAGAATCCTGATGTCCATTACTTTCTTGTTTAAATGATGAAGGAATGCTAAGTACGAGGAACCATTAGAGAAATTTGAGTCAGTTTTGGGAACAAAACCAGAGCCTGATGAAGCAGCAGTGGCAAGCTATAATGTTGCTTGTTGTGTATATATATATATGTTTGTTCACTTTAATAATTGTATGTGCTGCATTCCACTATTCTGTCATTGGTTTTGGATCATGCTCTCCATGATATCTTATAAAATACTTTATTAATAATGGTGATTTACAAATTTATTAAGACTGGTTTCGCAGAGCAATGGACACCTCCTACTCCTGACAGTGGAGGGAACATAGGATTGTTTTATTTAAGCTTACAAGACTGTTTTGAATAGTTTATGAAACAACATATCATATGTCTATAATTTGTTTTCTGCTTATTTTGACATGCTCACTGTCCCAGAACTTGAAGAAGCTGCATTTCACTACTTCTTCATTTGTTTTGTATCATTTTGCCCAGTGTATTTAGCATGCTTGTAACTTTCTGAATAGATTTAATCCTTATCCTTCTATGTATGTTGTAAGTAATCCAATAACCCCTCTTTAATATATATGTATTATAACATCGGCCACACCATTTTTGAGTGTTATAAATTAGAGAAAGCATGTTCCAAACACCATTTTGGATCCATTTAAGTCCCACATTGGCTAGAATATCACACAACCAAGTGCTAATAAATGTTTTACATGCTAGTTAGTTCGCCGAGCTGAGTAGCGACAGCTTGTGATCCATGTGGGGGCATCAAGGTGATGGAACATGGCTAAGGCTTAACAGGTTGGTCTGACAGTTGCACCATGCTGGCCTGCCCGCTCCAAGTTGCGAGTTGATCCATGGGACTTGTGTGAAGACACAGGTCTTATGGGTCTTAGGCAAGAGGGTACAGCGTGAGGCTGGTTTCACAGAGCAGCGAACACTTCCTACTCTTGACAGTGGAGGGAGCACCTGGTGAGCCTAGCCCCTTGAACTATTTCTTTTTTGGTGGTCAGGTTCATATTTAGGTGAGGTCCCCTGCCACCTTGATTTTTTATTTCACCATGACATTTATTTATCTTGGGCCTATTTGGATCCATCCAAAGAGGAACACATGATTAATGAAATGAATATTTTTTGGATTCAATTGAGTTTTTCATGTCTATCCTTAGGACTGCTTAAAAAATTATGAATACTTTTTAGCTTAAATTTCCATGATTTACAAACACCATGATCCATACCCCTCTTGTATCCTTTTTCATATAACCCTTAATTTCACTTACAGTTTCATGTGCATCATTCCTTTCAAGTTTGACATTGTCCTTCAAGAAAGAGAAGCAAACAATATTAAACCTCTATTAAAATTCAGACTGGTATTTCCATATGCTTAACAAATGGTCCTAAATTTGTACTGAAACAGAACTTGATTATCGCATCTAATGGAATTCTACATATTTATAAAAAATGGAGAAAGCCCAACTCATTCAAAAGAGATTCAAACATTGAAACAAAGAAAAGAGATTCTATTACCAAGATGTACAACTTCACAAACTTCACAAACATTGACCTCCACACCCCCTTTATCAATGTATCTATTAAGACATTGTACGCCATTGCCTCCCTCACTAGAAGCTGTAGATATCCAAAAAAGGATTAACCATACCATGCTTTTTCTCTATTATCTTCGTTTGTTTGTAAAGAAATGACGTGGTTCACATGCAAAGGATTAACCATACCATGCTTTTTCTCTATTATCTTCGTTTGTTTGTAAAGAAATGACGTGGTTCACATGCTACTTGGGTGTGAATCACTATTGCCTCCAATTTTGCTATTCTCATTGACTTTCTCCTTGGACCCGCTTGTAGATTGGGGGAATTTCTCTACCTTAAGAATGTGGGTTGGCTTGGATACTAATATAATCTACTTCTAATCATTTTGTGCCTGATTGTATTATAAGTATAACAGTAGTTTATTCTGCATAAATAATTTTTTTCAACTAGGTTTGGTGGGGTGTGCCAGGCTATTGCAGTAGTGCAACGCAAAAGCGACACTTGAGACCCAATAGCAAGCTATTGAAGTGGACTCTCCCCCTCAAAAAATAAATTTAATATCGTGTGAACCATTGGCCCACATATCAGATATTAAACTGATAAGAACAGATACTACACTTGATCTTAGCCAAAAGGCCGAGAAAGGTATGGGTTAAAAGATATGCTTGAAGTGTATTTTATTACTGACATCTGTTATGTTTGTTCCTTCATTAACCGAGGTGGGACTCTTATGCATAATCTTCAGCTTTGGATTACATATTTCCCTTTTCTTCCTAACAAATCACAATATTGTCCAAGATATCTCCATTGATTCTAAGTATTTTATTTAATTCTCGTTGTGTCTAGTTCTATGGGGTAAACAATTAAAAGGTGAGTGAAACCTCCTTAATGCAAAGGACATGTCTTCAATTGAAACTTTGAAACGTCTTTAATAGATACGAACGAGTATATGTAGAGTTCTTGGAAAAATTACTCACTGCAACCACAACCAATTTTATCCAGATATAATAGTTCTATGATGATTTTTCTTTTCTATCTATAACACAAATTTTCATCGTACTATATCTATCTTCATTATTGACAACATAACAGATACTGCATATATTGATTGCAAAACAATATTTACATAATTCCTTATTTTTGCTTCACATTAATTTCACATAGTTATTAAAAATTTCTTCATATATCTTACCTCCTCTCTCATCCTGAAACATATTATTTTGATAAATTGCTTTTCTGTTGTCCTCATAATTGTTGGGGGGAGTTTTTACTAGGGAAACCTTTGTGAGAGAGACACCACATATACACCCAAAACCTTAAGGTGATAGGTGAGTGGGTTCTCCCACTTATAAATGCTCAAGTCACCACATTCCTATCCAATGTGGGACTATTTCCCTACTTACTCACACTTGCTATATTATTCCAACAATAATCTGTTTTGCACATTTTGGCATTTAATTCAATGAAGTGTGTAAATAAAACATCCACGGTCATGGAATGACATGATTTGGCTATTTATTTGCTATGAAAGCCATAACACCTTCAGCCTCTGCTTATGGATCTTAAGACAGTAGAGGGAAATACTTCATCTTAAGAAAGCATGTTTGTTTGTAGATTGATTGGATCTAATTGCTCCTAAATTCGTTGAGGGTGGACCCTCTCCTATTGCAAAGCCATAAAGAACAGACTGAAAGGGTTTCCTAGGTAGGTATAAATTGTGGATGTCATCTCTGCTGTGATTTTGCAGTGACCCTTATTAGTAAAATACAAGCAAATACATACAGGTTATACAACAGTAACTGTAGTTTATATATTACTTCTATAGTTTATATATTACAACTGCAATTACAGATTTCTGACAATTTAATACTATGGCTATCGCTACTAGACTGTGTAATAATGTTCCATGTATTGTACCAACTAATTGCAGCTCTTTTATGAGTAGAATATGCCAAGATGCGTTCTCTGGCAACACTCTAGCTAGTAACAAATATTAACTATCATTTCACTATCTTTTTGAAAACATTCTTGTTTATAGAATAAGAATCAGAAGGGGAAAAACCATAAAGATAGACTACTCTGTTATTCTTTCCAAAAGATGATCATATAATTCTATGTAGTTACCAAATCAAAATATCATATTAAAATACTTCTTAAACCATATAAAGAAATCAAGAATGAAACACTTCCCAAAGCTTTGATGTTAGAATAGGAGGGGGCCGCGCGAACGCAGGCCCCCACTGCAACAAATTATGATGTAGGTTCCACCACTTGGGTAGACCTTAGGATAGCACCCCTCCTAAGTGCAATGGAGGTCACTCTCCTAGGCCATGGTCCTTCATGATCAACCATTGACCCCATCCAGGTAAGTGAATTGAAATGACGGTATTCAAGTTCTTCTATAATCTTGCTTATCTCAATACATTACACCTTCTTTCGATGTGGGGCTCAACTACCGGTAGGCAATGTATTTCCCAACTTGTGTAAGATTGATCGACAAAAGGGTGCATGCTGGTACTGATTGTTGGTGGTGTAACTTGGAGTCGGAGACAGCAGAGCATGTGCTGCTGCAGTGTAATAAGAGCATACACACTGCTGCTAGATAGGAACATTGGAGAGAAAATCTGTCACATTTTAAATGCACCGTCAAAGGAGAAAAGGGGCATCTTTGAATCCAGTATTCCCCTTGGATCACTGATTTCCATTTGATAGCAGTAGTAACCATGAAACAACTGAGGATCATGCATTGCCATACCTTTTATTGCAGGTTCTTTGGCGACATCCGTCCATATCTTCTGGTCCAAACTTTATCATGCATTGCCATACCTTTTATGGCCTTTTTGTTGCCTCCAATTTACACACATTCAACGTATTGGCTATGTACACATGAATATGATTAGCCGTGCTAAGTGTTGGAGTGTACTGTTACAATCTTTGTGCACCATATAGCATTGTTGTTTTGCTATTTATGATCAGTGATTGTAAAGTCATTTCAACAGAGGGCCGTGTCATTTTATGTACTTACCAAGTAAATATACCTTATTTAAAATACTCCAGAGTCCGTAGTATTTTTACATTTAATGAGGAATTGAATGATAGATGGATCTAACTATTAAGAGTTGACAATTTTCTAAACTATGTAAGGATCAAAAAATCAAGAAATTCTTCCTCAAAATTTGATATAAGAATAGGAGGCAATGTATTTCCCACCCTCTCTATTGCTGCTTTTCATTTTTTTTTCACTTGAAATGAAAGTGACCAACTTCAAGCGTGACAGGTTCGCTTTGGATTTTATTATTGAATTGGATATTTCCTTCCTTATTACTATTAGATGAATTAAAAACTGTATTTGCACTTCAAATTTAAGAAAAACATCTGGATGGATTTTAACTACCCTATTGATGTGTTTAATACTGAGATCTTTCACCAGACAGGGAATGACTACTAACTACCCTATTCGACACCACTGCATCATCAGAAAACTTTGTTGACATTAACTCCAACTTGTGCTGAAGTTGGTTTTTAGTTGCATAACATGCAGTCAGATGGTGCACAAGATCTCACGAAAGCAACTACAGTAACAAATTAGTTAATAAATTCATCAAAGGAAGTGAGTAATTTAAGGTGTGGTCTTAGTACTTGAAATGCAGAAAGTAGGATTCAGCTTTGCTTTCTACTTTTAAGTAATTAGCTTGTATAACATTCTAAGTAGTGTTATAACATTCTCTCTCCTTTACGTCTCTATCGGGAAATGGTTCATTCATGTACTTGGAGAATCTGTGATGTTCAAATATTTAATAAGAAATAACCCTTTTGGCTGTGCACAAGATAGCATACAGTTTAACCAACTAAGGAATTGGTTTAGCAGTATGATTGTGTTACGATTATTGGATGTGTCACGTTCATTTTTGTAAGTGTTTCATTTTTTACCAAATGATAATTCATGAATAGACTTAACATGCATTCTACAGGAATAAACTTAACATGCAACAATAAGATTAAATTTGAACTAAGATTGGTGGGGTGTGTCAGGCTATTGCAATAGTGCAACACAAAAGCGACACTTGAGAGACCCAATAGCAAGCTATTGAAGTGGACTCTCCCCCTCAAGAAATAAATTTAATATCGTGTGAACCATTGGCCCACATATCAGATATTAAACTGATAAGAACAGATACTACACTTGATCTTAGCCAAAAGGCCGAGAAAGGTATGAATTGAAATGTATGCTTGTTGTGTTTTTTATATCTGACATCTTCTATGCTTCTTTTCTGACTACACAGTGTGGGACTTTATGCAATAATTTGGAGTTTACTAGTGTTCGTCTTAGCTCAACACTTCTGTAACTTGCTCTTATGTAACATGAATTAAACCAAGAGGGAGATTGTCTGGTTCACATACATTTTCTGCTCAAAGTGATTTTGTTCATACAAAGAAGTGGTCTCATTTTCTGCAACAACAAAATTAAATAAGTAACAACTCTTGTCGTCTCTTTTTGGTTTAAAACTCAGCCAAATTTTGTAATCTAATAATTTTGAAATATAACATTTGATAGAACAAGACTGAATATAAAGCAGAAAAGCCTCAGTAAAAGTTGAACTCTTTCCCTTTAAATAAACTCATCTGTAGTTTATGAAATACTTACCTAATTAAGTTCAATTTAAGAAAAACCAAATCATTAACATTAGGATTCTCTTGATGTTGATTACCATTACTACGAATGTGCATTTTACTGAAATTTTTCCACAGATCAACAATCCTCTTAGTGTTGTTTTTGGATAATCATGATCTCTCTCTCTGTTTTTTTATACCTCCACCACCATTTTATGAGAGTTGTCACTAGGACAACTGTAGCTACAAAAGCTAAGTTTATCGGTTCAGAACCATAACAATTGTCAAACACACAGAGGAAAGTTTACATATTTATGAATTATGACAATGATTTTATCCAATGTACTCCCTCTGTCCCAAAATAAGAGTCTTTCTAGCACAAAAATTTTGTCCTAAAATATGAGTCTTTTTATGTTTTCAAGACAATAATAATTGATTTTTACCAATTTTACCCCTAATAAATATTATCTACACAACTTTCAAGATATTATATCACATTACACCTCTATGACAACCAATAGTAACTAAGGATATTTTTGTAAAATTGTTATATTTAATTCTTCAATCATTACTTTTCTTAATCTATGTGCAACAACCTTAAAAGACTTTCATTTTGGGACGGAGGGAGTAATATATTTAATCCCTTTATATATGTCTTATAACATCAACTGTAACATATTTGGATAACAGTGTTATAACATATCAAAAGTAATTGGGGAGTGCTGACTACAAAGTAAGCCATTTAAGAAATCATGTTCCAACTTAACACTACACCATTTTTGAACCATTAAGTCCAATATTAGCTAGAATGTAACACAAGCAAATATTTATAAATGTCTGACATTCTAGTTAGTCTGCCGAGTTGAGTACAACCCATGTGGGCATTAAAGTGATGGAAGTTGACTAAGGCTTAACAGGTTGGACCGGTGGCTGCACAATGTTGGCCTTTCCGTTCGAAGTTGAGAGTTGCACCATGAGATTTGTGTGAATGCATAAGTCTTGTAGGTCTTACACCGGAGGATACAGCTTGAGGCTCATTCCGCAGAACAGCAAACACTTCATACTCCTGACAGTGGAGGAGGGATCACAGGCCGCTGCACTTCTGGCTGACTAGCCTTGAACCATCAATTTTTTGTTTCTCGTATTTTGGAGGTATCATAACAGATTGGACTGACAACTGCACCATGCTGGCCAAGTTGAGAGTTGAAGTATGCGACTTGTGCGAAGGCGTGAGTTTTGTGGATCTTAGACTGGAGGGTACAGTGCGAGGCTGGTGATGCTAGCCTCCTCTTGAACCAACGCTTTTTGGTTCTTATATTTTGGGGTGCCATGAAACTATCTCCGGATGGATACTGAAATTATTTATAAACTTTCTAGTCAATCTGTTATTCTTTTCCACAAAGAATTCTGTCATTCTATGTATCTACCTAATCAACATATTAGTAATGCAATATATTGCCTGCAACATCAACGTTACACCCAAGCACTTATACTAGAAACCTTTTAATTAAGTTGTTTATTTGAACGAAGTATTATTTGGTCAATGTTGAGCTTATGATTATGGATATTGATATTGCATTAAAATTTTGGTGATGAATCACTGCATTGAACATGTATGACTTTTGTACTTTGAGACCAGTGATATCATTTCATGCTCAAAACAGATAATTGGAGGCATCTATGGTTGTAGAATTTGATGTTACATAAAAAATATGAAATAACATTCAAACCTTACAGTTTAATACTTCATAAATAAAGCTTCTTTTCAGTACATTATGATGTGTAATGGAAAGGATGAAGTTTGATTGGAAGTCCTTCTTCAGGTTCTAGCATAGGATCATACTTGAAATTCTCATCAGGATTAACTAAATCGCACTTGAATCGTTTCACAATATTATGCATAAACACAAGTATCTCTAACCGAGCAAATTCTTGTCCCAAACACATTCTAGGTCCTCCTCCAAATGGAACATATGAATAAGGTATTGGTCCTTCTCCTTCAAATCTTGATGCATCAAATTTTTCAGGATTTTTAAACAGTGTTGGATCCATGTGTGTTGTATGAGTGTTCCAATGCAACTGTCAAAAACACCACACACACATGCTTTATCATAAATGCACTTGCTTTCTACAAAGTACATACATCGAACACAACACCAACACTGACACCAATAATAATTTGAAAAAATAAATAAATTGAATGTAATCATAAGTGTCGGTGTCGTGTCGGTGTCCGACACTGACACCAACACATACACTCTTTTCCAGAAGTGTCGGTGCTATACAACGTCTTATTAGAATCTTAATAATGATGCATGAATAACATACCTTCCAATCCATAGGGATGTTATAATCAGCATAGGTCAAATCCTTCGTAGCATTTCTGTAAGCACCGCCGACGGACGGTGACAGCCTCAAAACTTCAGATGCAACATTCCAAGAGTGTTTCATTTTCTGAACATCCTCCCATTGCAATAACTCCCCTTCCTCTTTCCCATGGCTGATTTCAAGTTGTTCTGTAATTAAAAAACAAAACCATTTCAACATTCATCCTAATCAAATTTTCTTAAAATTTTCATTATCCTAATCAAACCAGTGAAGCAGGCTTAAAAGTCGGAACATTATGAAATGAGTGTTCAAATATTTCATTGATAACCTTTCAACACTTGTTCGTAAACTTCAGGCAAATTTCCAAGATACTTCATGATCAATGATATTACTGATCTAGAAGTGTCATGGCCGGCGAAAAGAAGCAGTAACATGTTATCAAGAATCTCCGCTTCACTCATAAACCTTCCACTTGTGTCAGATGTAACAAGTAAATGTGATAAAAGGTCCTGTGTAGGTAATGCTTTCTTTTCTTCCAAATCCACTCTCCTTTTCTTCATAATCAATTTAATTTCTTTCTTTATTATATCTGCAGCTTTCATTGCCGTATGAAACCTTGTTCCAGGAAAATTGATGGAGAAGCTAATGACCCCTTTGAGAAAATCTTCAAAATATGATGAAAGGTATGATATTTGAATAGGATCTTCCATGCTTAAGAATAAGCAACAGGCCAATTCAAATGTGTATAGCTGTATTATTGGATAGACAACAACCTGCTCCTTCCCTTCAAAGAGTGAAAACCAACAAGTATTCAACTTTTGATCACTAAAAAATTATTTAAAAAGTAAATAATTGCAACAAAAAAAAAACGGAACCAACCGTAGTTCAACTAGACTAAAGTATAATCAGAATAAAATCAACAGATGAACTATCTAGTTTGTAATTTAACCAATCAAACTGACCAATTCGGTATTTATTTTTGTTTATTGACTAATTCAAAGGGATTAATCTCACAGTTCATTAGCGGATCTCATTTAAAAGCAGAACAAAATTTTGTATAGGTTGATTCAACATAAAAATTGTTAGTATCTAGCAGGATTAGAACCTATGAACCTTAAGAAAAACACACTCTCGGATCATATGTCTTTGCCAATAGGCCAGCCCCTAAAGGTTAACCAGATGGTTTCTAAATCATAAACAAGTGGACAATTTTCATAAAACAAACTATAATCAAATGGAAGGTAATTTGTTACCTTTCCAATGTGTGTTGATATGATGTTGAGCAATCCTATCCATTTTTGGCAGGTAATTTCTGAGAGTTTCTGGATTAAGAAAACTCATAAGCAACCTTCTAGTTATCTTTGCTTCATCACCAACTTTATTAACAAGAGAAAACCTTAACAGCTTCTTAACTGAACTAGGCCACCACACTTGAACATTCTTGTTTTCATTGCTAAACAAGAATTTGTTCCCAGCTGTTCCACAAAACACAGCAACATTCTCTCCAAACATTGATGTCTTGAAAACCCTTGAGTCATATTTCTTCATTCTCTCTTGTATGAACCTTTTTTGTTTCCCCTCAAGATTAGCTTTGAAAAACTCTAAGGTTTCTCCAATAATAGGTAATCCTAAGGTTCCTTTAGGAAGATTCAGCTTTCTGAGTTTGATAATTCTTGTGATGAAATGCAAAAAGAGGACAAAAAGTGCCAAAACTGTTGGTAAAACTATGAGCTTAATCATCTTCATAGAGGCAACAAATAATAGTGGAGGCTTAGGATGAATGATAGACAATTACAGATTGTTTTTTGAAGATTAAAGTTTCAACTGCAACCATATATTCAAACTACATACTCATTATGCATCTAGTCTTTGATGTTGTCAACACATAATAAAGGAAGTGAAGCAACATCAACAGGTGTATAGAACAGGCCGTTGACATTAAAATGCTAGTTTATTATGGAATGCACATGTAACACTGTTATTAGTTTATCTCTAACCATTCCTTGTTTTATGGGTTTTCGGTTGAAAATTGTTAATTTCATCATAAGAGGCGGAATAATATCTTATAGAAAATCGAAAAAATGCTTGTTTGATTTTGAAAATGCATATTCGGATGTATTATTTACCTCATTAAAACACACTCTAAATAAATCTCACTCCATATTTTTTAAAAATTTATTTCGGAGATATATCTCCGAACTAATCCTATCAATTTATTTCTATTTAAACTATTAAGTGACATTTTCGAAAATGCATTTTTAAATTTATAAAAATTTAAAAACCTATCCCTTTGTATGTCAGTCGGATGTGCATTTCTTAAACAATATAATTTTTAATATAACAGAATCCATCGAACAGCAATACCATTTTTCTCCAATGTGCAACTAATTTATTTAAAAAAAAGATATTCTTACACTGATATTTGACACATACACCGTAATTTAATATAAAAAACATACTAGTTCATTTCTTTAATAATTTATTTTATCTTGGTTTGCGTGCAAGACAATTTTGCTTTATTAATAATTATGACATATGGTGTATGATACGATGTAGCAAAAACGGTATCACAATAGCATTACTTATATTGGTTTGTTATTGGGAAATTTCTTTTCCCACCTCTATACCTGCTCGCAAATTCTTTGTAAAAACTAAAAAAATGTTTTTAGAGTGTGAAGATGTATCTCTGAACGCAGCTATTTCTCACAAAATTGAACGCAAACGAATGAGTCACCCCTATTATACTTAATTTTAGTTCGGAATTGTATCTCCGAACGTGTATATGATATATTTTGTAGATGCATATTCGAAAATGACATTGATATTTCAAAACAGAAACAAAGACAATATGAGTAAGATCTAGAAATCCTGGGTCCTTTTAAGTTATTTGCTAAGGTACCCAATTGTATTTAATTATGTATAAACTTTAGATACTAAAAAAATAATACCCATCTTCATATCTAAATTTCTCAAATTATTATGCATAAAAATATTTGATGCAAAAATGAGATGTGTGACTTATTTTTTTAGCAAGAATATACCCTGTGTCCTTTAAGTTATTTTATTGTAACAAAACAGTCTTTTATGTTTTTTTTGTTACAAGTTGGTCATTTATGTCAACTAACATGTTTACCGTTGACCTTTTTCACAAACTCCGTTTCAAAAACGCTAATGTGGCAATAACGGCACTGATGTGTCATTTAACATTGCTGAATAAACATTTGTCTTATTCTAGAATACTTAATACTATATAATTTCAAAATTAGATTACACAAACCGCTCTCTCTCTAAAAAACAATGATCCTCTACTGCTGCCATAGCTTAATGACCTAAAAAAATTGTTTTTTTTTCTTGTAATAATTCTGTTTTTCATCAACATAAGATCTGTACCAAGAATCATTATCGAAACCTTGAGCACCAGTTTGATTCATGTGACACTGATGATACTTACATGATTGTTTCTTTTCTTTTTTGTCAAGAAACAATGGCCATGATTCTTACTGAGTGATCGTACCTGGATCAGACAGTTTCTGTGGCCAACAACGTCGTCTGGACTTCAGCTCCGGTGCGGTTGAAAGACGGCGCGGGGGGGGGGGGGGGGGGGGGGGGGGTACCTGCAAGGTACTCCGACGCTCAAGTAAGGTAACCGTCAGAGAAAAAGCAAGTGCAAGAGAAGAAGGTTAGAGTGTTAAGAAGTGAGTAACCTGACCCTCTCAAGTGAGAGGGTATTTATAGAGAGCCCCCAGCGCGGGACCAACGGTCACTAGCACTGGACTGGATTGTCAGGCCCAATCCAAGCAACTGCCAAGGCTTACGTGGCGTAGTGAAGACCAGTACGTGGTCTTCGCCCTAGGGTAACCGCTCCTAGATCTCCGGAATTATGGCAGACCGATTCCATCGGGAGTGGGTGGTTACATGAGAACGTGTCCTCGCGGGGAGGAGTCTTGCGTGTCGGGGAGATACGTGTCCTCGCGGGCAGGACTCTTGTGTGAGAAGGAGGTGGCTCCTCGCAGGGAGGAGCACCTGGGTGTCAAGGAGGGACGAGCCCGGGGAGGCCTAGCGCCCCTGCCCGACGCTCCATGCCATGCGTGTGCCCGACAACGTGGAGAAAGGGCAAGTGCCCGACATTGGTCGCGCTAAAAGGTCCTTGTTGGGCCATCCTAGGACGTGTGTGTTGGGCCTGCTCGACTGAGGAGCAGACCCCCGGCCCAGTCCAGAACAAGAGCCCCCTAAGTCGTTGCTCCGAAGTGTCGGAGTGATGACTTAAGGGCCAACAAGCACGTCGGGGGAGTATCGATCGCGAGGAGGGGAACTTGTTCGGGATCCACTGGTTGTATCGTCGGAGATAGCAGCGGGGGAGGACTCGAGCGTGGTAGTTCGCGGATGGTCGACTTGTCGGGGATGCGAGAAGTTTGATCTCTGGTGTTAGAGCAAATGGAGAGACGCGCATGTTGGGGAGCGAACGATCGCATGTGCGCCACGTGTCAGACGCCATTATTTCCTAGGGCGGCTAGGCTAGGGTAGTGTACTCTAGTAGTCTAGACTCTTCGAATTCTGTGAGGATCCTATAAATAGGCCTCACCTCGTTTCATTTGCACCTTTTGCTCTTTTCCTCTCAGACTCTCTCTTTCTTCTTCTCCGTTCTTCCGCCACTACCTTCCACCGTTCTCCACCGACGATCGTTGTGCCGGAAACCCAAAAAGCGTATTTCAAGTAAGTTTCTTTCTTCTTTTTCCTCTTTTCGTTTGCATTTATAGGGTGAATCTTATGGTGAACTGGCGAAGTTCCCATGGAATTCGTGAAATATCCGGCAAAAACGGCGGAATTTCATAGTTTAGTCGTTGAATCTCGCGGGGAGAAATGATGAAATCCCCGAGGACATGAAGAATATCCCGGGGTCCTGAGATGAACGTTTCTTAGTTCGTTTGTTGAATGTCCCGGGGAATAAGGACGGGATCCCCGGGGAACCGAAGTTTGTCTCGGGGACATGGGTCGAATATCTCGGGGTCCCGCCCAACCTCGCTCCCCGCGGGATCGGGGAAGGTCGCGGGTTCGTATTCCCCGACATTCCCTCCTCGCCCTTTCACTTGATCAGCGGTGGAGGGGTGGATTTGATACGGGTCATCGAATTCACCATTTCCTTATGCTTTTCAGGTAGATGGACGTATTGCCCGTGGCTGAGGGATCTTTGGACGTCGACGACCAACCCGACTCTCCAATGGCGCCAATCGCTAGGGTCGAG
Source organism: Lathyrus tuberosus (assembly GCA_022829125.1). NCBI lineage: Eukaryota > Viridiplantae > Streptophyta > Magnoliopsida > Fabales > Fabaceae > Lathyrus > Lathyrus tuberosus. The sequence goes on from JALAZF010000126.1 coordinate 5,647,640, forward strand.
GAACGTCCCCTCGAGGAGTGGGTCAGCGATGAGCCGTTGAACATTGCTTCCCATTTTGTCGACGAGGACGAGGAATCTATTTTTTGTACCGTCGAGCATCAAGTGGTGGGTTCCTCAAAGTTGTGGAAGGTGTTCCGACCTCAAGCCTACCATCGCATTTGCTCGACGTACCGAGGGATGAGGTTCCCTCTTTACGAGTTCATGTTCGACAAGGCGGGGGTGGCGTATACCCTTTACAGATTTTCAACAGGCTGTTTTCGTTTGGTTGTGCCTGGCGCCTTCACAGCTCCACCCCAACTCCCTCGCTTTCATCCGAGCTTTCGAGCTCGTCTGCAAATACCTCCGAATTGGGGCAACCTTGCCTCTCTTCTTTCGCATCTTCCACCTCCAGCGACAGGCCTCCGATGGCAGACACGGTTGGGTATCTTTCAAGCAAGTGAGCAACCTGTTTCACACTTATTTGGATTCTGTTTGTGACTTTAAACACCGGTATTATATCGTGAGGCCGGTCACTCTTGAAGTCGTGAATTTGGTGTACTGTTGAGTTTCCCGTGAGGCGAACGGGCAAACGGAGGAGGTCCTCGAGCCGAGATTCCCCTTGTTCTGGACGGAAGAACACTTCAAGTACGGAACAGACAGCTACAAAGTCAGACCTATCTGTCTCGACGAGGGGGATCGCTTGGCCTACGAGCAGATAGTAGCGTTCGTCAACAGTTTTAATAGGGGCAAGTTCGTGACGATGGACGGGGAATTCGTCCGGGGGGACGACGGGCAGGTGTTGACGAAACGTCGTCTGATCAATACGAGGGCCCTCCTCGAGACGTTCTCCGATGAGGATGCTCTCGAGCTGCTAGGTGGTGTCATTCTCTTCGACTTACTCTTTCTTCGACCTCCGGATTACTGACATGTTTATTTTTCTTTTTGCAGGAAAGATGTCGAATGCTGAGGAGCGCTTCAAGAAGCTGAAGGCTACCCGTGCCGCGAAGAAAGGAGGCAAGAGTCGCGTCGATCATCTCCGAGTGCAGGAGCCCGTTCCCACCCCGACACCCGGGGTGTCCTCTGGCTCTCACCAGGGTAGTGATTCTCTCAGCCCCCAGAGCTCTCCGAAGAGGCAACGGCTTGCGGACACGGTGGACATCGACCTTACCGAGCACGAGAGTCCCCCTGCCGTGAAATTTGTGCTCCCACCTTGTCACACAAGGCCGAACTTCCTTACGGGGAACAATTCGCTATGTGTGGGTGGCCCCAAAACTCAGGCCATCTTAAGCGTCGACAAGGCTTCTCGACGAAGGATGCTGGTGGAGGACGTGTCTGCCGTGATGCGGGTTTGCGCGGCTGCCTTGGTCCTGAACGACGAGGCGTGCCCCGTAAACGAGCTGAACAGGTTGCGAGAAAGTTTCCAGTTCATCTCGGTAGAAATGGAGAAGGTGGGTAAGGAGCTGGCTGACTGCAAAAGCCAGAACCAGGCCCAGGTCGAGCTTCAACAGAAATTGGAGGAAAAGTTGAAGAGTGCCGAGGAGGAGCGGAAACGTCTCGCCGGTGTTGAGGAGGAGAGGGATCGTCTCTTGGCGAGGAACACTGAATTGGAGGAGGTTGTCCGCCCCGTTGAGGAGGAAACCGAGGAGGACAGGTTGTTGACTTCGCGGGCAGCGCTGATAGCGAAGCTCCGGGAAGCCGAGGAAGACAATCTCGTTGTCACGGGCATAGGTTTCAAGAACGCGGTGGAGCAGCTTCGGGTCCTCAACCCCGACCTTTCGACCGAGGGGATTGACCCCGACTACGAGGTGGTCGACGGTCAGATCGTGCAACCGATGAGAGTCGACAAGGTCCATGATCCCGAGCAGCCTGAAGGGACCGCCGCTGAGTAGGATTTTCTTTCCTGTTTTGTTCGGCCTTCGAGCCATTTTTACTTATTGTGATATTTCTGCCTGGCCTGCGTGCCAGGGGCTTTTTGACCTTTGATTGTAATATTTGTACACTGGGTTTCTGCCCGTTTTAATGTACCTTTGTTTATCTGCTAGTATTGTTTGCATGGTTTTAATTGTGTGATGTTAATGCATTTTTTATACTATGTTTTTGTCTAAGTATTAAAGACTTTGGGATTTGCTCGACCTTGGCAGTCCCCGGCCGCGTGGAGAGACAGTCGGGTGGTCGGAGGCGTATTTCGACCTTCAACGAGGCTAAGAGCTTGGTCGAGGTCTTAGCTTCGTGGCGTGAACTTCCCATCGCGAGCTGGGTGTTCTTCCTAATCGGTACGACGACGGCGGAGCTCGATCGAGGTATCCCTGTCGGATCAAAGGTCCTCGCGCACACACAACGCGGTCTCTGATCATCGTGTTCTGTATAGGGGTGTCGCGCTCGTACCTTAGCGCATCCCCGTAAGCGCGGTGCTAGTGAGTCGCGGGCAGTGCTTAACTGTAGTATTGTTTGAGCTTTTCAGCGTTCCATGGTCGAGCAAGTTCTTCCCCGTGCAGATTTTCGAGGAAGTATGCTCCTGTCCCCGTTTTCGAGTGGACGCAGTACGGGCCCTCCCAATTCGCGGCGAGTTTGCCTTCTCGCGAGTCTTTCTGGTTCCTTTGCAGGACGAGGGTGCCCACCTGAAAATCACGTTTGATAACTTTGTCGTTATAACGTAGTGTTATTTTCTGCTTAAGTGAAGCTTCTCAGAGAGAAGCGCCCAATCGTATCTCCTCGACAAAATCGAGCTCTTCCCTCAAGGCTTCGTCGTTTGCGTCCCCGTCGAGGGGGGCTTCTGTCCTCCTCGAGGGTTCCCTGATCTCCACGAGGATCACCGTTTTGGTTCCGTAGGTCAGACGGAAAGGGGTCTCCCCGGTGGTGGAGTGTGGGGTCGTCCGATAGGCCCAGAGGACGTTGTGTAGCTCCTCGACCCACCGTTGTTTAGCGTCGCCTAGTCGACGTCTTAATCCTCGGAGGATCACCCTGTTTTCCGCCTCAGCCTGTCCGTTCGTCTGAGGGTACTCGACCGACGTGAAGTGTTGCTTCGTGCCTAGTTTCTTGACGAAGTCTTGGAAGTTCCTGTCGGTGAACTGTGTTCCGTTGTCGGTGACGATAGCTTGAGGCATGCCGAATCGGGCGAGGATATTTCTTTTGTAAAAACGTAGTATGTTAAAGGTCGTGATTTTGGCCAACACTTCGGCCTCAATCCACTTCGTGAAGTAGTCCACCCCGACGATGAGGTATTTGTTTTGATACGACCCCTGGACGAAAGGTTCGAGGATATCCATCCCCCACCACGCAAACGGCCACGGGGAGGACAATGGACTGAGCTCATTGGGAGGAGCAAGGTGCATGTCCCCGTGTCGCTGGCATCTGTCGCACTTCTTGACGTGTTCCTTGGCGTCCTGTTGCATGGTGGGCCAGTAATACCATGCTCGAAGCGCTTTACGGGCTAATGATCGCCCGCCGAGGTGATGCGCATTGATTCCCTCATGGATCTCCTGGAGTATGTCGGGGACCTTGGTCTCCTCGACACATCTAAGGAGGGGAATAGAGAACCCTCGCCGGTATAGCTTATCCCCGACTATGGTGTACGAGCACGCTCGCCTCTTGACCATTCCTGCTTCTTTAGGATCTTCGGGCAGTTTGCCCGTCATGAGGTATTCACATACCGGGGTCATCCAGCAATTGCTGCCTTCGATGGTGTTAATGTCCGAAATTATGGCCGATTTGTCGATGCTCGGGCGGGAAAGCACTTCTTGTATGACGGATTTGTTTCCGCCTTTCTTCTTTGTGCTCGCCAATTTGGACAAGACATCTGCTCGGGCATTGTGCTCGTGGGGGATGTGAGTTACTTCCGCGGAGGTGAACTTTTTCATCTTTTCTTTCACCAAGGCCAAGTATTCTATGAGGCTGTCGTTCTTGGCTTGGTACTCTCCTCGGACTTGCGAGGCCACGAGCTGGGAGTCAGTGAAGAGTTTGACCTTCTTGGCGCCGAGGTCCTCGGCCAGCCGGAGTCCTGCGAGGAAGGCCTCGTATTCGGCTTGGTTGTTAGACGTCGGGAAGGATAGTTCGAGGGATACCTCGATCAGGATGCCTTCCTCGTTTTCGAGGATGATGCCCGCCCCGCTTCCCTTCGGGCTGGATGCTCCGTCGACATAGATCGTCCATTTCTGTGATCCGTCGGTCGAAGGTTCCGGGACGGTCATCTCCGCTACGAAGTCGGCCAATACCTGTGCCTTCAGGGCTTTCCTCCCTTCGTATTGGATGTCAAACTCGGCGAGCTCGAGCGACCACCTGAGCATCCTCCCCGCCATGTCCGGTCGTCCGAGGAGCTGCCTTATAGGCTGTTCGGTCCTTACGACGACGGTGTGGGCGAGGAAGTAGTGGCGTAGCCTCCTGGCCGCGGTAACGAGGCCCAGGGCGACTTTCTCAATCTGTTGATATCTGAGCTCGGGGCCTTGGAGGGATTTGCTCGTGAAGTAAACTGGCTTCTGCCCGTCCGGGGTTTCCCAAATGAGGACGGCGCTGACTGCTTCACTCGTGATTGCAAGATACAAGAAGAGTGTCTCCCCGCTCTCAGGCCGTGAGAAGACCGGGGGTTGTGATAGGACTTGTTTTAAGTGGACGAGCGCCTGCTCGCATTCTTCGCTCCACTCAAACTCCGTTTTTTGTCGAAGAAGTTTGAAAAATGGGAGTGCGTACTGTGCGGATTTGGCGACGAAGCGGGAGAGGACGGTGAGCATCCCGTTCAATGATTGTATCGACTTCTTCGAGTCCGAAGTAGGGAGCTCGGAAAAAGCCCTACACTTGTCGGGGTTGGCCTCGATTCCTCGTTCTGTGAGGTAAAATCTGAGGAACTTACCTGCCCGAACGCCGAAGGTGCATTTGTCGGGGTTAAACCTCATGCGGCATCTCCTCGCCGTGTCGAACACCTTCTTGAGGTGCGCTGCGTGGTTGACTTCTTCTGCGGATTTGACGATCATGTCGTCCATGTATACCTCGAGCATGTCGCCGATTTTAGCCCGGAAAACCTTGTTCATCATCCGTTGGTAGGTCGCACCGGCGTTCTTCAGAACGAAGGGCATTACGTTGTAATAGTAGTTGCCCGACGCGGTCATGAAGACCGTGTGTTGTTTGTCGACCTTGTCCATGGGAATTTGATTGTATCCCGAGTAAGCATCCATGAAGGATAGTAGTTTGTAACCTGCAGAATTGTCGACCAGTTGGTCGATGTTAGGCAAGGGATAACAGTCTTTCGGGCAAGCCCGGTTAAGATCAGTGTAATCAACGCACATCCTCCATTTTCCATTATTCTTTTTAACAAGTACAACGTTGGACATCCAGGTCGTGTATCTGGCCTCCGAAATAAAATTTGCCTCTAGGAGGTCTTTTACAGCTTTTTCAGCAGCCTCCGCTTTTTCGGGAGACTGCTTACGCCTACGTTGTGCTATGGCCCTAGCGGCCGGATCTACTGCGAGCTGATGGCAAGCCACCTCGGGGTCGAGGCCAGGCATCTCGGATATGCTCCATGTAAAGAGATCATCGTTCTCCCTCAGACATACCTTCAGCTGCTCCTTTGCCAGGTCGGGGATCCCTGTGCCAATCTTCACGTTACGATCTGGATCGTCCCCGAGGACTACAAGCTCAAAGTCACCGTCCGGTATGGGGCACGTTGGGTAAAGAGGCCACCTGTTGTTTTCTTCCTGGAGGTCGAGGTCTTCTGCCCTGTCTTCATCGGGTTCGCCCGGGAACCTGCTGTCGAACTCGATCGCGTTGACGCGTGGGAGAGGTACTTGTTCGGCATCTTGGGGTGGCTTGGCCACGGTCTTGGGTTTGGGGCCGATGGAACTCAGGCCTTTGATGGCGGTGTCAAAGCATCTTCTGGCCGCGTCGATGTCCCCGTGCATCATCACTACTCGTCCCCTAGTCGTGTAGTACTTCATTTTGAGGTGGAGCGTTGATGGTACCACCGTAAGTTCGGCCAGGGTGGTCCTCCCGAGGATGGAGTTATAAAGGGACGGGCATTCGACCACCAGGAAACGGATCTTCACCTGCCGGGAAGTGTCTTCGGACCCGAATGTAACCATCAGCTCTACGTAACCCCATGGTATGGTGGTGGTTCCGTTGAACCCATGTAGATCTGAACCGACGTACGGGGTCAGATGCCTTTCGTCGAGCTGAAGGGTTCCGAACAGATGTGCATACATGACGTCGACCAAACTTCCCTGGTTGACTAGGATCCTTCGAACGTCAAAGTTCGCCATCTGCGCCCTGACCAGGAGGGGAATAGTGGCGTTTGGCGCTCCCCCGGGGAGTTCCTCGAGGTAGAAGGTGATAGGTGTAGCGAGCGATTTTGGACGCGGTTCTTAAGCGCTGGTCGCTCTCTGCGGTTGAGCTTAAAACTACAGGTCGATTCATTTTTTATCCTATTGTGAGCTGAATAAGGAAGGGAAATAGATGTCTCCAATTAACCCTGCTTGCATACTGAGTTTAAACAGCGGTCTGTTAGGTTACGGATGCTATCAATGTGGGGGGCCTTTGTACTGGTTATTCGTATTTCGCCAATACAGGTTCTTTCTTTCTAGGGCTTGGGCAAAAGGTTTCTGGCGGGGAATAAGGATTAGGATGTTAGGACTGATGCTTTTGAATTACTGCTTTTGATTGATGGAGATATGGGATTTGGGTTTTTTGTTGATTGCGCTCGCTAAGATCTTTTCTTTCGATCTTATGCCTACGTATTCCCGTTTACCGAAACAGGGAAATCAGAGCGTTCGTAGTTCCTCCTATTCTATGGGAGGAAATTGGTTTTTGGTGTCTTGTTCAAAGCCCAAGACGTGAAGCGAGAGGTGGTTTGTATCTTGTTCAAAGCCCAAGATGTGAAGCTAAAAGGTCTATTTGTGTCTTGTTCAAAGCCCAAGACGTGAAGCGAAAGACCTCGACTTTAGAGAGAGTTTGTCATCTCTAAAGAGGGGGAAGGATAATTACTTTAACTGGGATACGCGGATCCGAGCAATGCCATAATTTCCGAAGAAAGGGTTTTAACCTGAAGGAGAAGACTTTAACTCAGTGTAGAGCAATGCCATCTTTCCTTAGGAATTTCTCATGCTAAAAGAGGGACAGTGGCATGGATATAGATGATCCAGAGGCTTGCCGCTTACAGCGATTAGATGAAGGGAAAGGAGTTGTTGATGTTTGTGTACTGTGAACGAGGCACATCTTTGATGCTAAAAGGTTGATTGGATCAACCAGTGGTTTTCTTATACAAAGCCTAAGAGGAGGCTAATTTCCGCTAGGAAAATCGTTATACAAAGCCTAAGAGGAGGCTATTTTGTGTCTCGTACAAAGCTCGAGAGAGAGGCTAAAGGTTTTTGACCCAGTGGGGCATATCGTTATACAAAGCCTAAGAGGAGGCTAGCAAAGAGTTGACTCTTGCTTAAAGGATTTATATCTCGTACGAGGCCCGAGATGGAGGCAAAAAAAGGGGTGATTGACTCAACGAGGGAATCTTTTGTGTCTCATACAAAGCCTGAGAGAGAGGCTAAAAGGTTGTTTTGACTCCACTGGGGAGAATTTTGGTATCTCGTACGAAGCCCGAGATGGAGGCTATTTTAACTGTTTCAGTTGAGTGACAGATCCAATATACTGATTTAAAAGAGAAAATCAGTTCTTATATGAGCAACACTGTACTCAGGGATTTAATTTGAGGATCAGGGATATTTCCTTCTCTTTGAGGAAACGGGAAATCCAAAGGGTATTGAGACTGTCCGAGTCTGCGGGTTTCCTTCCTATTTAACGAAGGGTGCTTGAGAATGTCTTTGAGACTCAAGGAAGTTAGACTGTCCAAGTCTAGAGTTTTATCTTTTGTACTATGCTTCGAGAAACAGTAGTAGACTCTATGAAAGGACTGTTTTATGAGGATGACTAGGTTCTGTTCCTATACCTCTAGGAGGTCGTCGGGACAATTTGTACGAAGCCCAAGAGGAGGCTGGAAACTTTTAAGAAGCCGACGGGTCCTTGTACGAAGCCCAAGAGGAGGCTATCATTCCCGGAGGAAGAGATCATTATACGAAGCCTAAGAGGAGGCTGTGAATACTTCTAAGAAGCCGTAGTGTCCTTGAATAATGCCCAAGAGGAGGCGGGGTTGCTTTTTAGGAAGCCGGAGGGTCCTTGTACAATGCCCAAGAGGAGGCCGATGCTTTTAAGAAGCCCGTGGGTCCCAAACCAAAGAAAAGTTCAGGAAAACTCTTTTAGAGTTAAAACCACTGGTAAACGTGCGAGGTTTACTATCCAGTGACTTTAACTTTAGAGAGAGTCCGAACCGTTCGTCGGTTTGAAGAAATTCAAGAGAAGTTTCACCGAGAATAATTCATCTCTGGGGGATAGAATTTCTTGACGATTCCTAAGGAGGACAGCCGAAGAGAAGACTGTATCTGGTGCTCCTATTGGGGATCTAGGCGTCTATTTCTACGAATAAGTGAAACGGCGTCACCTAGTTCTAGACGTAGTTGCCGGGGAAACTCAAAATATCTATACTATTATTACACAGTAGATATGAGTTTATGAAAGGAGACTTACAGTGAGCAGCCCCACAATACAGTTATATATATGAAAGCAGTAAATGAAAGCGATAACCACTTACTCGGTTGGAGTGCTTCCATGCTGTTTGGTTAGTTGTTCAACAAAGAAAGATTGAAAACAACAGTATATTCAAAATCAAAGGAGAAAGTGCTTTGAAAAAGAAAGATTTGGGGCTTACAACTCAAGGAGAGGCCCAGGGTTTTATCAGTGTGTACACTGTTTGAATTTGTACAGAGGGACTTATACAAGTGACTGGGGCCCAAAAAGGTTTTCTGTACAAAGGGATGGGTCTTACACTCTCTCAAGAGGCCCAAAGAGGTTTAAAGAAAAAGAGTGGGGCTTATAACACGAGGGTATGCCCAAATGATTTTTCGTTTAAAAATGGCGATCGTGCCGAGGTTTTCTTTTAACGCAGAGGGACTTATACAATAGGTGAGGCCCAAAATGTTTTGGTTAAAAGGGGGATTGGGTCTTACACTCTAATAGAGGCCCAAAGAATGTTTTGAATGGATCTTATAGCTCAAGGAGAGGCCCAGATGATTTTTGAAAAGGCGACGATCGCGCCGTTTGTTTTTTGACGGTATCGGGACTTATACAATAAGTGAGGCCCAAAGATGATTTGGTCAAAAAAAAGGGTTGGGTCTTACACTCTAATAGAGGCCCAAATTGTTTTGAAAATGATTTATGAGAGTTGAATTAATCCAAAACCCTAATTTGTTTTCAAAATGTATTTAATTGAATAAAAATTCAATTAAAAGGATCAAAAATTGTTTAACACATGGAAAACAAATTGTGATCTTGGATTAATGCTTCAAAAATTAAGTATTGACCTACAAAATAATTAGAAAGCATTAAAAGTTGCAAAATCAATGTAGAAAAAATATTTAAAATGCCAAAAACAATCAAAATATTAATTCTTTACAAAAATATCAATTTATGAAATAAATAATATTTTTTGGATTTTTTGATAAAATAAAATATTTTAACATTTTTGTGAATTATTAAAAAAAAGAATCAATTCAAAATCATTAAAACTCAGAGAGAAATTAATTTTTGAATCAATTAAACAAAATCACAAAATTCAAATATTCAAATATATGAAAATGGCGCCAAGAACAACACCAAGAACACGCGCGTTTTTCAGTTTGCCCAGATTTACATTTTCCATCCAATCTCACTGAATACATAATTATAACATGTAATCCACATATCATTATGCTCGCCTCAACCTCACGATCATGTCTATGTACTTTAATTTCATTTAAATTAAACATACAACAAGAAATCACGAAGAGACCTCAAGAACCCTAATTTCTGCATGAAGGCTAGGATTTTTGATACACGATTCAAACAATGCAATTAATTGAGGGAAAACATTCCATGCATGATTATGAACATATGGCCAAATTATTGTGCGAGGAAATATGCATAGATTGAGAGATGCCCAAGTTTAGGCTTACCTCCAAGTCGTGACAGCAAGAGCAAATCAAATTCTGGGTTGGAGGTGTTACAGATGAGTTGTGATGATCTGAACAGCTTCCCTACACCATATGGAGTGTGTTTGAACACTTGGATTGAATTGAAATGGACTGGATCAGTTTATGGCATCTCAGCTGCAACTTCACTTCAAACTTGTGTGGATGGCAAGTGATTTTGAGATTTTGATGTTTCAGATGTTATGTGAGTGTTTGATCAGCTCATATGTGATGTATGTGAGGTGTGTGAGTGATTGGTTTGTACAGAATTGCTCTCAAACTCAAAACCCGATAGCTACCTTGCTAAGAAAGGCATTTTTGCCAAGAGAAAGAGATTTTGAGGAAAGCATCTGTTAGATGGCTTTGGTGTACTTAAACTGACCACAATTGAGCTCTATTTATAGTAGAGCAAGTTTGTTTTGCAAGGAATAGTACATGGCAGCTGGTAAGTAGGTTTCCTCAATGTTGGCCAATGGAAATGAAAATCTCCTCTAGCCATTGACTAGAGGTTAGGGCACAGAGCTTTGGTCCCCTTGGTCTTGGATAAGTCTTGACTGATTTCAGATGAGAATGGCTCAGTCCATGCCACCTTGATGGTTCCATTGAATGCCTCATTCCAAATTTGAAGTCTTGTCCCTATTTTGGCCATTATAGGTTCAACATGCTATTTCTTGTTCCTTGGACCTTGGAGGCTTGGCTCAGTGATTGTCCCCTTTGGATTCAATCCTCTGAGGTGTCCAAGTGGATTGGAGCAATTGCAATTGGCTGATTTTGGCAAATCGAGCCAAAATGCAAATTCTGCCTTGCTTTGACAGATTTCAGCAAGGCAACTTGCCAATGTTGTATCTCATGATGTAGGTTGAATTTGACAATGTTCTTGGCCATTTTGGAAAGCCCTAACATGATACAACAACTGTTTGAACAAGTTTGGTTTTGATCTCTTTTGATTCCAAGTGAAAAATCCCCCTACATTTGGCAAAAAGTGAAGCAGAATTCTGACTTAGTGAAAATTTCACTAAGTGTTGGAAAAAGTGACATTTTCACTTTTCAGCCACTTTGATCACTCCATAACTCAAAATCCTTAATGAATTGGAATGACTTGTAGTTGAAGTTTTTGTAGGTGATAATGAGGGATACAAATCCATCTTTGGATGAGAAAAAATGGCCTTTTGGTTTAGGAGTTATGGTCCTCCAAAGTTGGTACCTTTGCCACTTTATTTTTAACTTAGAAAAATTTCTAAGTTTTATGGTTACCCCTTTTACAAGTTATCTCACTTTTCTTGATTTTTCTTGATGAATGATGATTCAAATCATACATTAACATCATTTTAGGGTTAAAAATCCATTTTGGTGAAAAATCTCAAAAAGTCAAAGTTGACTTTTGTGCACAGTTGACTTTTTATCAGATGAATTCCAAACTGTGCAATTCTTCAGGAAATTATGTCCTTGACCTAAATCAAACTTGATGGACATGTTCCATGGGTGTCATAGGGTATATTCAATCATGTATTAGGGTTTGGGAGCATGTCCAGGTCAAAAGTCAAAGTTACAGTTGACTTTTCTCTTAAAACCCTAATTGTGGTGCAGATGAAATTGAGACTTGGTGCTCAAGCTTCTTGGATCAATCCATTGTTCCAAATGGATCAATATGGTGTATTAGAGACCCTCAAATCATCTCTTGAGGTCTTGGCTCATGGTTTGTCCCAAAAGTCAACTTAGGGGTGAATTAGGTCAAGAAACCCTAATTCCTGATTTTTGATGAATGCATCCCCTGAGGCAAAATTGACTTGATGCATGGGTTCATGAGGTTCCATGAAGTATATTAGGTCATGTTTTGGATCATTGCCTTGTGCCCAGATGAAAATTTCCATCTGGAGGCCCTGGTCGACCAAAACCCTAATTTGGTGACACTGTCGATCTTGAGACTTGATCCACCTAGAAGGGAGCAGCCTTGTGCTTAATCCTTGAAGTGGGAGTCCTTTTTGATGCATTGTGGATGTTTGAGAGATTAGACAAGTTGAAGATCATGTCATTCCTTGATTGATCCTTTGTCTAAGCACTCAGAGAGGGCTTGAAACCCTAATTTGATTGTATTGGATGCTCACCCATCTTTGGGGAGACTAATGAAGCATGATGGTTCATCCATATTGTGATGATGATTTTCACAATGATGGGAAATCTAAGTGGTCAAAATTTGGGGTATTACAATAGGGTTGGAGTTTCCCCGCACTTTCTCGAGAGTGGTTGCCTTCGCCGACGTTGCGGATTCCAACTCGTCAAATTTCCGCTTGATCGATCCGAAGGACAACTTCTCTGGACCTCCCACGGAGATGACCATCACCCTGGGGAAGCTTTCCCAGGTGCTACGGGCAGTGACGGGGTCCTCGTGGGGGAAGGTCGCCCACATGTTGCGAATTGCTTCTTGGCCTTCAATGATTGGGGAGACAAAGAAATCTTCGGGTCGGGTGATACTGAGGGCGACTTGAAGGCGACTCTCGTCGGGGGGAGGCGTCGTCTCCTCGACGTTCTGGGCTTCCCGGGAGCTTTGACGAGGAGTGTCATTCTTCTGGGCGTATTTCTTTAGGTGCCCCTACTTGATCAGAATTTCAATCGCATCTTTGAGATGGATACAGTCTTCCGTCACATGCCCGTGACTCCGGTGGAACCTACAGTATTTTGACTTGTCAACGTTTGATTTGGGGGCAGTGGGCTTCGGAAAGCAGACTTCTCTTTTCACAAATTCTGAGTTCTGGCACTCAGAGAGGATACACACGCGGGGAGCGTTGAGTGGGGTGTACTCGGTGAACCGGCCAGCTGGTCCACGTGGCTCACGAGGTTCTCGGGGGCGATTATCTCTCTTTCTTTCTCCTCCTCGTCGGGGAGGGGAGTCTTCTTCTTTGTGGCCGCGGGGGCCTTCTTTGCGCCTTGATTCAAGGGTGATCTGTGCCGCCTCCGACTCCTCGAGCTCGATGTACGACTGCGCCCGTTGGAGGAGATCCTAGAGACGGCGGGGTCTGCGGAGGCCCACGGACTTGGAAAAGTCAGATCCAAAGCGTAGCCCGTGGATGATCAAATACTTCTTCATGTCGTCGGTCGTATGGACCTCGACAGCTTCTCTGTTGAATCTCTCAATGTAGTTCCGAAGAGATTCGTTCTTCCCCTGAAAGATACTTTCTAGGGCAGCTTCCGTCTTCGGATGTCGACGAGAGGCGGTAAAGTGTTTGGTGAAGCGTTGCCTTAGTTACTTCCAGGATGTGATCGACCCGGGTGCCAGACCTTTGTACCAAGTCATGGCGCCCTTCCTCAAGGAGGTGGGGAAAAGCCTGCACTTGATGGCTCCCCTGACGTTTCTGAAGTCGAGCATGGCTTCGAAACTTTCGACGTGGTCGTCAGGGTCGGATAGGCCGTCGTAGTTTCCCAGCTGCGGAGGTTTCTCCATGCCCGCAGGAATTGGGGCGTTCATGATCTACCACGACAGAGGGGTCCTCTGGTCGTCGTTGTCACTTCCTGTCGGGGACACCGAAGGGGATCGCTGATGCCGTGGAGGGGAGTTCCTCGAGCGGTGCCTCGGCCTCTCCTCGGTCTGCTTGGACTTCTTGGTAGTGGTGAAGGCCCTGGGTTCCTTCTGAGGCAAGGAACGAGGGCGTTTCTGGGAGATCGTCAGCTGGGGGCGCTCAAGACATGGCCGACGACCCCCGCGTACCGGCGAGGGGGTCCGAGTTTCGTCTGAAGGAGTCCTTCGTGGGGAAGGGGAACGGTGGGGCGACGGTGGGCGGCGATGTCTTCACAGGGAAGATCGTCGTGCCCGCCCTTGCTCCAGCGCTTCAATTCTGGTATTCTGGTGCGCGATTAGCTAATTGGTCTGATTGATCAAGGCGAACAGGGCCGCGGTGCTCGCGTCTGCATTGGGTGGTGGAGCAACTGGCTGAAAAAAGTCCTGCTGATCGTCTTGGTGGGCGGCGTTTTAAGCCACGTCTTGGGAGTCTGGGGAGGCAGTTTGCCCGTCTCTCACGTCACCTTCTTCGACGTGGAGGGTAGTAGCGTCTTCGCGGTGGTTCCCGTTCTTGAGTTGCGCGAGGACGGTGTCCAGAGCTTTGGTAGCGGACGGATTGCCGACCATGATGTTGATGAATGAGAGTTGCTTTGGTTTATCGGAGGAAAAACGGGGAAGCAAAGGGTTCCCACAGACGGCGCCACTGATCGTACCTGGACCAGACAGTTTTTGTGGCCAACAACGTCGTCTGGACTTCAGCTCCGGTGCGGTTGAAAGACAGCGCGGGGGGGGGGGGGGGGGGGGTGTACCTGTAAGGTACTCCGACGCTCAAGTAAGGTAACCGTCAGAGAAAAAGCAAGTACAAGAGAAGAAGGTTAGAGTGTTAAGAAGTGAGTAACTTGACCCTCTCAAGTGAGAGGGTATTTATAGAGAGCCCCCAGCGCGGGGCCAACGGTCACTAGCACTGGGCTAGATTGCCAGGCCCAATCCAAGCAACTGCCAGGGCTTACGTGGCATAGTGAAGACCAGCACGTGGTCTTCTCCCTGGGGTAACCGCTCCTAGATCTCCGGAATTAGGGCAGACCGATTCCATCGGGAGTGGGTGGTTACATGAGAACGTGTCCTCGCGGGGAGGAGTCTTGCGTGTCGGGGAGAGACGTGTCCTCGCGGGGAGGACTCTTGTGTGAGAAGGAGGTGGCTCCTCACAGGGAGAAGCACCTGGGTGTCGAGGAGGGACGAGCCCGGGGAGGCTTAGCGCCCCTGCCCGACGCTCCATGCCATGCGTGTGCCCGAAAACGTGGAGAAAGGGCAAGTGCCCGACATTGGTCGCGCTAAAAGGCCCTTGTTGGGCCATCCCAGGACGTGTGTGTTGGGCCTGCTCGACTGAGGAGCAGACCCCCGGCCCAGTCCAGAACACTGAGTTACTTTGTTCTTTCTCATTATTCATTCCAAACAAACCCTTCAACCATCTAGCTTTTCTCATAATAATACTTTTTGGTGTTAAAAATTCACAATCTAGAAGTTAGAAACAAGTTCAAAATTAAGCTCTGAATATAAAAAAAAAAGTGTGAATTTTTCTCAGAATAGAGAATCATAAACAAGTGTAATAACCTATTGCGAAGGTGTGTCTTGGTAAGTTCTGGCTAAGGAAAGACTTGGTATTTAAGCGTGTTAATATTGACCCACCTCTCTTTCCTGGGAACTTCCTAGTTGCGCCATTCATAAACTACGGTGACTTTTCTAGTGTACGACACTATTTTTTGAAAATCTCCTAGTTAAAGGAACTACTTTCCCGTGTTCTCAAAATGGATGGTTCTATCAGTTATGAAGGAGATATGTTCAAGTTGACCGCTGATAATTATACCTATTGGAAGCCGATGATGGAAGACCACCTATATTGCAAAGATTTGCATGAGCCAATCTCTCAAAAGGATAAGCCAACGGAGAAGAAAGATAATGAGTGGGAGATCCAAAATCGGAAGGCAGTTGCCATGATCAGAAAATACATAGATAGGAGTCTATTCGAGCATGTGTCAACTTATACAAATGCGTATGAGTTATGGACCAAACTTGAATCCTTGATTCAAAAGAAGACACCGAGAAATAAAGCACACCTTGTCAGACGACTGGTGAAATTGGAGTACTCAGATGGCCAGAATATGATTGAGCACTTGAATACCTTCAAAGGTATTGTGAATCAGCTGACGAAAGCTGACATGAAGATAGATGATGAGTTGCAAACTCTTCTGCTCCTAAGTTCTCTACCTGAGAGTTGGGACACTCTAGTTGTCACTCTTAGTAACTCTTCTCCAGCCGGAAAACTTGTCTTGGATTCTGTCACAGATTCCTTGCTAAATGAAGAATCAAGACGGAGGGAAAGAGGCTTCAACAACCAGTTCGAAGCCAACATTGTTGATAACAGAGGAAGGAGTAAGAATCATGAAAGAGGAGGTCGTGGGAGATCACAAGCTAGATCCAAGTCATGCACAAGAGTAAGTTGTTATTATTGTGGCAAACCTGGTCATAGAATACCTGAGTGCAGATTCTTGAAGAGAGATCAACAGGCTGGAAAAGTCCATCCAGATTTGTTAAACCCAAAGAAGAATAAGGAAGAAGGAGCCACAACTGCAGTAGCCTCGAACAACGAGAATATTTTCCTTTTTGGAGACGACAATTATTTAAATGTTGCATTCGATAATTGCACTTGGATAATTGACACCGGAGCATCTTTCCACGTTACACCTCATGAAGAATTACTCTCATCATTCCAAAGAAGAGATTTTGGTACGGTGAAGATGGGAAACCACGTCACAAGCAAGATTGTTGGTATTGGTGAAGTGACCATGACCACAGAGAATGGAAATAAGCTTGTGTTGAAGGAAGTAAGACATGTACCAGAAATGCGTCTAAACCTTATATCAGCAGGAAAGTTGGATGACCTAGGAATGATAAACCAGTTCAGCGATGGTAGATTGAAGCTTAGCAAAGGGAGCATGACACTTGCTCGTGGCAAAAAGGAAGGTTCCCTGTACATCATGCAGGGAAAGATAAACAAGGGAGAGACTAATGTTTCTCAAGATGCAACCAAATAATTGTGGCATAAACGACTTGGCCACATGAGCGATAAAGGCTTAGAGATTCTTCCTAAAGATCATCTTTCAAATATCAAGGGACAACCACTTGAATCATGTGAAGACTGTCTAGCAGACAAACAACACAGAGTATCTTTTCAAAGATCAGATGATGCAAGAAGACGAAAAAAAATCCTAGATCTTGTTCACTCAGATGTCTGCTCCACATCTGAAAGGTCTCTTGGTGGCGCACAATACTTTGTTACCTTCATTGACGATCAGTCTAGAAAGGTGTGGGTGTATCCATTGAAGATTGTTCGAAGCAGAGATGTGGTATTTTATGAAGATCAAACAATCCATGATATTCAATCTAAGAAGTCAAAGACCATTGTGGTACAAAACTCAGGGGGAGAGATTCCTCAACGAGATATTGAACCTGATCAGGCAGTAGAACCTGATCATACGGAGCAACCTGACCAGATAGAACAAGGTCAGGAAATACAGGGAGAGCAAATAATAGATGTTGATCAGAGGGATCAAGAACCTCAAGCGAGAAGATCTGTGCGAGTAAGACAACCATCAAAAAGATATTCCCCAGATGAGTATGTCACTCTCACTGATGAAGGAGAACCTCAAAGCTTCATGGAAGCCATTGAGACGGTTGACAAGGACAAATGGATGTAAGCCATGTAAGAAGAATTACAATCACTGAAGGAGAACCAGATGTATGACTTGGTGAAATTACCAAAGGGAAGAAGGGCTTTGAAAAACAAGTGGGTGTTCAAACTCAAGTCTGAAGAGAACAACCCAAACCCCAGATACAAAGCAAGAATTTTCGTGAAGGGGTGCCATCAGAAGAAAGGCATAGACTTTGAAGAGATATTCTCACCAGTAGTGAAGATGACATCGATAAGAGCAATCCTTGGTCTAGCTGCAACGCTAGACTTAGAGATAGAGCAACTTGATGTTAAAACAACATTATTACATGGAGACTTAGAGGAAGAAATCTACATGGAACAACCTGAAGGATTTGCAGAACCAGGCAAAGAACACCTTGTGTGTTGCATGAAGAAAATTTATATGGGTTGAAGTAAGCTCCAAGGCAATGATACAAGAAGTTTGAACTCTTCATGACCCAACATAAATTTAAAAAGACATCTACAGACCACTGTGTGTTTGTGAAGAAATATGATAATGGTGAATCCATCATAATTTTGTTGTATGTTGATGATATGCTCATTGTTGGGAAAGACAAGACAAAGATAGATGCTCTAAAGAAGGCATTGAGCAAGTCTTTCGCCATGAAAGATTTAGGAGCGGTAAAGAAAATTCTTGGAATGAAGATCATTCGAGATCGTCCCAAAAGAATGTTGTGGATGTCACAAGAAGATTATATCAAGAAAGACCTTGGGAGGTTTAACATGCATAATGCTAAACCTGTGCATGTCCCACTACCTGGTCATCTGAAACTCAGTAAGACACAATGTCCAAGCAATGAAGAAGAAAAAGAAGAAATGAGCAAAGTTCCATATTCTTTAGCTGTGGGTAGCCTTATGTACGCAATGGTTTTCACAAGACCTGACATTGCTTATGCTGTAGGAGTGGTGAGTAGATTCCTGTCAAATCCAGGAAAGGAGCATTAGAATGCTGTGAAATGGATACTGAGGTATCTAAGAGGAACTGCCAAACAGTGTTTGTGCTTTGGCAATGAAAAGCAATTACTCACTGGGTATGCAGATGCAGATATGGCAGGGGATGTAGATTCAAGAAAATCTATTTCCGGGTATTTGATTACTTTTGCAGGGGGAGCTGTCTCATGGCAATCACGATTACAAAAGTGCATTACTTTGAGTACCACAGAAGCTGAATACATCACAATCACTGAAGGTTGTAAGGAGATCATGTGGATGAAGTAGTTCATGCAAGAGTTAGGTCACAATCAAGAAATTTATGTTCTCTATTGCGACAATCAGAGTGCAACCCATCTCAGCAAGAACTCGACATACCATTCAAGGTCAAAACATATTGACGTAAGGTATCACTGGATTTGTGATGTGTTGGAGAGTAAATTGTTGAAAGTAGAGAAAGTTCACACCAATGAGAATGGGGCAGACATAATGACAAAACCTCTTCCAAAAGAGAAGATAGAGTTCTGCAAACAAGTTTCTGGATTAGCAGCAACTCCAAACTAATCAAGATCATTCCCCTATGGCTGGAGGGGGAGAAATGTGGGGGTCCAGCCATTTCACATAGCCAACATTTATTTGGAAAAATTGGAGGTTAGTTATGATGAAGAGTAAAATAGTGCAAATGACACTTGGTGTTTTGCATGAAAGGCAAAGAACAAGTGTCTTCATGCATGTAAGGCAAAGAACAAGTATCTTCATGCATGTAAGGCTCTTTTGGCTTGCTTCTCCTATAAATAGGACCAAAAGCAAGAATTCAAATCACACAACCACAAGAGAAACAAGAAGCAAGAGAAATAAAGCTTTGCTTAAGAGAGAAAATTGTTTCTTAGAGAGTTTTTTCCTTGAAAGAGAAATAGTGAGCCAATTTGTGAGAGTGTTCCTTACAAATTGAGAGATACTTTGTAGAGAGTTCCACCTAAGGGTGAAGTTGTTGTATTCTCATTATCATTATAGTGGATGTTTAAGAGCCTAAGGGTCCTGTGGTTTTTGCCTTTCTCACATTGAGAAGGTTTTCCACGCTAAAATCTTTTTGTGTCATTTTGCTTGATTTTTCACGTTTCCGCTAGTGCCTATTTTTGAGTTCACGGAGGAGGGAAATTATGGAGGTCAATTTTTCCCAATAATAGAAACACCACAAACTACAATAATAACAATTACCCTAAAAAAACACAATCAATTCATAAAGATTTGAAGTGCAGCAGGTATTTAGTCAATATTAGAGATTTGAAGCCTACATATTCATATAAATACTTTAATAATGCTTATTCATGCAATTGTTTACATTGATCATTTTATTATTACTATTTTTAATATGTCTCTTGAAAACATATATAGATAAAATTTGTAGATCATTTTACTTTTACTATTCTTAATATGTCTCTTGAAAACATATGTAGATCAAATCTGTAGATCATTTTACTTTTACTATTCTTAATATGTCTCTTGAAATCCACATACAATCTTTTTATTGTTTTTTTCTTCCTAAAAATTGTATTGGTTCTGTGTACATATAATTATGAAATTGTGGACTTGACAGCCTCGCTTTGATTTTTCTTTTGTCAACAGTGTTCTGAAAACAGAGAGTTGCAAGAGAAGTTGAAACAACTTGAGCAACAACTAGCAGCAAGTTCCAAGTTCCAGTGGTTCAACATTATCTTCTAAATAATATGCATCTAGAGAACATACTAATGAGTTAAAAAGAAGATACAGCCCCAGGCAACAAATATATTGTAGGAATGCACATGGGTGAGGTGGGAATCAGACCAAACAATATATAAAAATGAGAGAGAGAGAGGGAGGGAGAGAGTTGTGTAATCTAATTTTGAAATTAAACGGTATTAAGTATTCTAGAATAAGACAATTGCCTATTCAACACAGTTAAATGACACATCAGCGTCGTTACTGCCACATAAGTGTTTTTGGAACTGAGTTTATGAAAAAGGTCAACGGTGAACACGTTAGCTAACATAAAGGACCAACTTGTAGCGAAAAAATAAACATAAAGGACTGTCTTGTTATAATAAAATAACTTAAAAGACTCAGGTCATATTTTTGCCTCTTTTTATTTTATTTTGGTTTTAATGAAAATGTTAATGATTTTAAAGAGTTGAAAATAAAATATGATAATTAAAATAAAAGAGAAAAATAAAGTGAAATTAAAATATGAAGCAATTATCTTTAAACTAATTCAAAAAATACAAAAATGACTAATAACCAGATGGAAATGAAATGTCCTGACAAAATTAGGGTACGATAAATGGACTAAAATATTTAATGTAGGTCTAACAGAAAGCCCATAAAATATGGAATGGATGTTATAACAAACTAGAGATAAACTAATAAGAACAAGGGGATTTCTTTTCCCACCCTTAGAGTATGACTCACACCACTAAAAAACCCAAAGTTACCCTCAGGTGCGTCCAAAAATGCATCTCTGGGCACACCTTAAATGACTACATCCTTCGTAAATCAAACAACCATCCCAATTATTTGATAGACTACAACCTGCTCATTCCCTTCAAAAAGTGAAAACCAACAAGTATTCAACTTTTGATTACTAAAAATGATTTAAAAAGTAAATAATTGCAACAAAAAAAGAGAAGAAGAACCGAAACCAACTACAGTTCAATTAGACTAAAGTATAATTAGAATCAAATCAATTGATGAATTAGCTAGTTTTAAATTTAACCGATTGTCATACCCTAAATTTGTCCTACCCTTTTCAATTTTTTCTCTGAAGGATCATCTGGCCTTTGGCCATGAACTTCTAGAAATTAGGTCATAAAGTTGTGTCTATGCTCATTGTGACTAACAAACTTTTGTAGGTGCATTGAATTCAAATTCAAGATAAAAATGGAGGATGGTTCTCATTCTCATGGTCAAACAGTCAAAGCATGATCAAATGGCGTCTTATTGATTTTAAATGGTCCTAGAATTTCTAATTGGTCTGGGCCACATTTTTAGGACATTTTCAAAGCTTTTTGAGAGGTTTTTTTACCAAAGCTCAAGCTTTATTTCAAGAGAGTTCTTTGGCTTTGGTTTCTTATTGTTCAAGGTATTTTTTAAGTTGTTCGTAAGGGCCATGGTTCATTGATCGCAAACTTGATTTCAAAATGAGTTGTTGGGCTATGATCCACTATTGTTTTAAATTGATTTGGACCATGTTTCAATCATTGTCTAGTTGGTCTCAAGATGGTTTTTGAGATTTTTTTTTTATCATTTCTCAAAATGTTGTTTTAAATTAATTTTGGGCAAGATGATCTTGGGCCACATTCCAAGTTGTGTCAAGTGTAATCTCAAGAGGTACATTGGCGCCATGGATCCAAAGTTCGAATTGTGGTCGTTCTTTGTGATAAGAGGTCCTCTATTACATGATTTTGTTGAGCTAAATTGGTGTTGAGACACGTGCAAAATTTGTTCACCATTAAAGCATTACAAAGAACATGTTACAAGCGACACACACAAGTTACCACAAAGAATTCATATTATTGCAAATCCAAAAGCACAAAGTTGCAACAATGAGGGGGCTATAATTGATACATAAGAAATTGGATCACAATTGCCAAGCATTGCCTAGTACAAAGATTATCACATGAGATACATTGCCTAAAACTATGATGAGGATCAAAATGATAAGCCTAAAAGTACACTTCCTAAAGCTTAAGAAAGCTCTAAAACTAAATCTAAAGAGGTAAAGTTGCAGTAGCTTCTGCTCCAAGCAGTGATGTTTCTCAACTCTTTACTAGGAGCAGCCATCCACAATTCCCCAAGTAACCAGGCCTGCTACCAATGATCTACAAGTTTCCTCATCATCGTCATAAGCACATGAAAAAGGAAAAAAGAAATGGTTAGAGGACTGATGCAGACAGAAATTTGGACAAAAGAGATTCAATGAGACACGGTTTACCTTCTTTGGCTGAGCCCTATCGACGTCAGCAATTTGGATTATCTCGACGGGAGCATCTTTTTATGGCTTTGCAGCTGGGATTTGGCCTTCTAAGGCGGCAAAGGAGTTAAGTAAATTTTGGAGAAAACTGGAGCTGGTGAAGTATTGGCGCTGGTATTCAGACCACCATGTGTCAAGCTCCTTGGTGGTGAAGAAAGAATGGTGAAACTTAAACGCACGGAGTTCAAGGTGATGAGTCGTCTTGTGGAATTTGAGGCAACCTGTATGGCCGTCGGCGTTTGGCTGTCGACCATCCCACACGATGTCAGTCAAATAGGAAACTAAATACTTAGGCAGCATTTGGCTCAAGCTAAATTGATGAGCCACCATATTGGGTTGGTAGTTCCTGAACCCATACCCTTTCGACCCAACCTCAATTCTGAAAGATAGCATTGTGGGAGTCAAAAATGCCCTCCACACAACATTCGACTATGCCGCAAACTTTAGGGAAACACCAGGAAAAAATCCCTAAACCAAGTCGGACCAAAGCATCGATCCACAAAGGGAGCCATGGTTGAAACGAAAGTAGTGGTTTCGACAAATAGATTAATGTACTTCATAAAAATGAACTTATTAGGGATTTCTTGATGAGTAGTTAAGGCAAGCCTCATGCCTTTAATAGTTAGGTCCTGCGTCAAATACATAATGCGCTCCATCACAAGAGCACCTAGTCGATGTTCAAAAGTGGCATAAAGCCAATGCTGCAGTAGCCATATGGGGCCCAACAGGTTCAACGCCTTAGGGGTGGCGTGAAGAAGCTTTAGCTTCAGAGAAGCAATACCCAAGGAATGGTAAAGTGATGCCAGCATAAGTTTCCCTAAGGAAACCTGTCGACCTTCGTGTATCTGAATCGCCAAGCTGATATAACTCTTAGCTATTTACAAAGAGCCAAGACATAACACGTAGTAGGAGAGCCAAAAGGTTAAGAAGGCAATGTGTTCCTTGTCGGAAACTTCCTCCGAGTCCTTGACATGGTGTTCTTCGATATAGTACTCAAGACTGGCACGGTTGAAAGAAAAGGTGTTATCAGTTGAAAGAGTTGGGTCGAAATTTTCGGCCAAAGGAGAAAGGCCCATAATGGTTGCCACATCGAAAAGAGTGGGCATCACCATGCCACAAGAGAGTTGGAAGGTGTTAGTCGAACCTTCCCAAAAGTAAATCGAAGCAAAAAGCATGCAGGGATTGACTCTGTGGGCTTGTATTAATATTTGAATGGCGACGAAGATGCCAGCTGATTGTCATTTCTCTTGACGTTTGTTTTGAACCCTGTCGAGCCAAGCCAAATAGTTATTGTTGCCAGGAGTATGCATCGAATGGAAAACTCTAGCATTTGGATCCATGAACTTCAAGTCGATGGAACCGTTCTTCTCAAAGGCAGTTGGAATGGCAGAGGTAAAACAAGGAAAATATTCTTGCACTTTTTTTAGGTGTGTTTTTGCATCCGGATATGGTCAATGGAAGGCCAAAAGTTTGTCAGCCACCACGAAAGGGATCAACATATGTTACTGCCAGTTCTCCACCGTGGACTTATTAGTTGACGGTGGTTGAGGGATAGTTTGTAAACCCTCTTCTTCAGTAAGGATAAAGGCTAGAGGGTTGTTACTGGTAGTGTGAGTGACAGAAGCCATATCAATGTGAAGAAGTAAGGGAAAAAGTAAAGAAAATGGTGAGGTTTTGAAGTTGCAGAAAAATGAGAGAAAAAGAAATGGTAAATCTCTGAAGTTGTAGAAAAAACAAGAGCGAAGAAAAAGAAAAGAGATGAAAGTGGTGGAAGACATATTTATAGGCACTAAAAGATCCAATAGTCATGTTGGCCAAGTGGCAGTCGACGACGACCTTGTGACTGTTCTGTTCCACTGTAGTGAGATAGTTAGCGGGAGTAGCTAAAAACCAACGACCTAGGGAATAGCCAAAATCATGAAAAATAATGGAGTGACCCTTGGAAATTGTGGCGCATAAAGTTGTCATCATTACGCGTGATGACAGCAAATAAGACATAAAGTCGAAATTTAGCAAAAGTAAAATGCTAGTTCTCAGTCGAAGAGAATCTCAGTAGAAACATGCCTTTTAGGGGGCAATTTGTTAGCTGGCAAATTTTGACTAAGAAAGGAGAAACAAGTCAAATAAAACCTCAACATCACAAAAAAAGGAGTTAAAGCAAGTTCGATGGAAGGTCCTGCAGACCAAGGTCGAAGAAGGTTCGACGGATCACCTGCCAAAAAGAAGTCGTTGCAAGCTCAACAGATGACCATTCTAAGTAATGTCGAAGGCAAGCAAAATGAACAAGTTTGTAACTGACGAGAACGTGGGAGAGTTACATAAGAAGTGGGCATGTATGGGTGGACGCGTGGCAAGTCGTGGATGGTCGACAACAAAGTAACCATTATTTTTTAGGCCTATTTAAGTAGAATTCAAGTTCCGTTTTAAAGGTTGCATTTTGTAACATTGAAAGGAATACACTCAAAGTATTAGCTTCTAAGAGAAATGAGTCATTCCTACACAAATGTATGCATGCGTCCAATTTACAATTTAAGCAATTTATTTCATAAGTCTTTGTTTTAGTTCATTTCCCCTTGCAATTTTTTGTCTTATTGTCTCGTTGGTTTATCTCAGTT
The DNA here is from genome assembly GCA_022829125.1 of Lathyrus tuberosus. Taxonomy (NCBI): domain Eukaryota; kingdom Viridiplantae; phylum Streptophyta; class Magnoliopsida; order Fabales; family Fabaceae; genus Lathyrus; species Lathyrus tuberosus. The sequence goes on from JALAZF010000126.1 coordinate 5,672,466, forward strand.
GTAAGAATGCGGTTTTATTGCCATCTCATGTATTTGGAGGAGGCCCGTCAGTGTTGTCACTACTGCCTCTTTACTCGGACCATACTGTCAGACATATCTGAGACAAATAGGTAAAATTAGTTGTATTCCTGCTTTTTAAATTACGTTTATTATTATATTACAAGTTTTTGACAATGGTTTACTTTTCTGCACGACCGTGATCCGCTGAAATTCATTAACCATGGGCAGAAGATTACTAGCTTGCATCAACCTAATGATAAATGGTTTCAGGCTGCTTTGCCCCTATCTAGGATGAAGGACTTATGCAAGACCAATTATGTTATGGTAAACCACGAGATGCTTAATGCATTCGTAAAGAGATGATAAACTATGACCTAGTCATTTTATATACCACTTGGTGAGATGTTTATCGCACTCTACAATGTGTCGTGTCTGTTGCATCTTCTGATTAGGGGAAACTTCTAGATCATGGGAGGATTATCAATGATTAGACACTTGAGTTGATGGTAGACTATCTGGAGTTGACCCATAGGTTTCCTTAAGGGAGTTGGAAAAAACCAGAGGGGCTCATGCTATGTTTGAATTCATAAAAATGGTATATACAAATGAGCTCCTTAGAGTAGAGCAAGCTAGAGGTGATGACGAGCAGGTGGGGCTGCATAAAGTGTACGTTACGAGAGCATACTTGTTATATTTGTTGGCACCACCATTTTTGTGGACAAGAGTGTCATTTATAAGGATGTTGTCTACCTACGATACTTCGAGGACTTTGAGCAGGTCCATGAGTACATTTGGGGGGCCACTTGTTTTGTCTACATATACTCTAAGTTATCTAAGAACTATAGGTGAAAGACGAAGCATGTGACAGACATGATCGCACTTTTGATGGTAATATTTATTGGTATTTTAGTGTTTGCGTATCATTTTCATTGAATTTTTGCAACGCCCTTGCTGATGATTCACGTGTTCCAACACTTTTTAGGCTTGGATCCTCTGGCACTTCCCACTCATCTCATGTTGGTCGTGTGTCCGACCTATATTAAGGAAATAATGCGTGTTTCCGCATTTTCCTCGCTCAGTGGAAACTAGACGACAGAGCCATTTCGAGTGTATCTTGACCGCTTGGTAGCAGAGGATATGCATTTTAACAACTATGTCGATCACCGTGAGACGCAACCATTTGACGACATAATGTTATAGTCGTGATGGTTGGCTTACGATTCATGTCTGACATTTTCTCATCTGCCTGAGTGCGTCATGCGGTAGTTCGACTACACCAAGAATATTCTCAGACACCCTATTGTCTCTGCTTCTCATGCTATGACACATAGAGATATGTATGCCATGTTTGATGATTATCTTAGTCATCTGGTACCAGAGGAGGCACGGAGTACCATAGTTGAAAGCGAATGGAGATTGGGTGGTTCTTCAGGGTATCACATCCATATATGATGCAGACTACTCCAGGAGATCCACCGATACCAGCTCATCAAGAGATACTGTAAGAGAAGCAGGCTAAGTTAGATCATTCTCATTATGTGTTGCCTAGATGTCGTCGTATTGTGGACATTGCGCAGGCAGACATTGATAAAGGTATCTTTGTTGATGGTTCTGAGGTGAGGGAGGTCCTAGATGCCATTATAACTGAGGCATGAGAGACACTGATGTACCAGAGACAACGTCAGAGGACGGGGGGCAGAGGAGTCCGATGTGCTCTAGTCCGGCATACGCAATAGTTTATAGTATTTATATTCGGTTGTTTTTTATTTTTACATATTTCATTTTTATTTTGTATGCCATGATGACTTATTTTGACTTCAAATTTATGTATGTCAATTTTTGCATATCGGTTGTATGGTTTAATGCACATCACATAAAAAGGGCCTTAACATTTATAAATCAACATTTTCATCTGAGTAACCATAAAACTAACTTAACTTGCACTATTTTGATTGGTTACGAAGATGCATATCCGTAAACCCTAAACGGAGATGCATCTCCCGATTAATAAATGTTTAAAATGAGCCTTTCAGAGATGGATATATGGGTGTTTTGAAATATTCTGGAGATGCATCTTCGGATCAATTGTAACGTTTTGACTTAAGACATGATGCGTTCAGAGACGCATCTTCGGAATCTGAGAGGCATTTTAGGTTTAAAATTAGAAAATCTCAAAATAGTATATAATTGTAAAAATAGATTTAAAAAATATAAATATATAAAATTTGGCGGGGAAAGGGAATTGAGAGAGCTTTGAGTTTGAGTGGCTCTTTTTCTTGTTTCCAGAAATTCATTGATTGATAGAGCTGAAAACAAAAACCAAAAGTTATTTTGATCTTAACAACAACACTACCGCTATTAGTTACTCTACACTTTCATTGTCGACAAGAACCGCCCAAATCAACTCTTCTTCTTCATATACCCATTTTGTCAAAACTCTTCTTTTTGCAGTTCAACCGTCATCTCATTATCGTCATCAAATAATTGCCACCAGTTTTGTGCTTTTCATTTTTCCGATAGTGAATTAGAATATTGTTGTGCGACGGTTTTGTGTGCATATTGACCAGACTCAACATGATAACATTGATTGGACACCATACACCACTCACAGAGACACTGTGAACTTCGACCATATTTCATTTTACTCTAGATGGCTGGCATGTGGGGGAAAATTTGGTGTGTATGCATCTGCCAGAGCGATGAATGCGTTAGTTAGGAAATGTGCGGATCATTCTGAGACCCCCCTTCGTGTCTGCTCCTGACAGCATCGTCCTCAGACATCTTGATGACATACTGGCGGATTACGAGAGTTATCTAGTACTAGAGGAATATCAAAGTATGGCAGCCATAAGTCAGCGATCTTATGTGGACGATTACATGACTTGGTTCTATACTGTGTCATACCCTGTCATGACACCGGACGCTCCAAGACATCCACCTAGGTGTGCTCACGAGGAGATCCTGGAGAATGAGCAGGCCAGGGATAACCATGTCATTGATGCGTTGTCGATCTGTCAAAATATTATGCAGATTACATATGAGGGCATAAAGTCTATGTTGTTTGAGAGAGGTGGTGATGATGTGGTTGCCCTAGTGTCATACCCCAAATTTGTCCTACCTGTATAATTACCTTCAGCTGTATATCCATTCACTAACCATTATTCAGAAAAAAATCCAAAAAAATATGTTGTCTTCAACTTCATTTCTCTTTTATTGTTTATCCATTTTTTTATCCATAATCCATTTAGAACCAATTTTATCCTTTATTCATTATCCAATTCATATCCATCTTAACTATTCACAAAAATCCATTCAAAACCTATATTCTCCATCCCCATTTCTATTCATCATATTTCTATTCACAAAATCCATTTTTTATAAAAATCCACTTCCTTCTAACCATTTTAACCCATTTTTTCTTATATATCCATTATCCACTTTCTATATCTATTTTCAATTTATGACAAAAAGAAAACAACCATTTTTAATCCCATTCATTTATTTATTTCAATTAGCAAATAAAACAACAACCTCTAATTAAATTCAAAGCCCATTCTTCTGAAGGCCCATTTCAATTTCTTTACATTATTACGACAAAAAAAAAGGGTCTGTGCAAAAGACTCTCGTCCAAACAACAACCTCTGCTACACTTGCACCAATTCATCCCAACAATTCCATAACACACAAAACCTGTACACAACACTCCAGCCCCAAACCGTCCACTGTTATCAACAGAACAACAACACAATGACAAACCTGTAGCTTTGAAAATGACGTGTCAAGCAGAAAAAAGAAAATCTTGAAAACTTAGCAAACAAGGCTTGAATCTGTTTAAAAGAAGAAGAGGGAGAACGATTTCAAGGACACACATAGAGAAAACTCAACCTTCAAAACTAAAAAACAATCACAACCCCTCACAACCATCATCCCCACATCAACCGAAACCCAAAACAGAAAGAGGAGAGTGAAAAAAAGCCAATAAACCTCTGTCTATTTTCCTGCCCATCTTCATTTTCAATACAAACTTGCGTACGAAAACTATTTCCTTTTCTTCAACCTAACAACCTTCTTCAAGTCGCTCAACACCCAAAAAACCGCAAAATCTTGCATTAAACCCCATAAACATTTCTTCATTCTCCTTCCATTTTCAGAAAACCAGAGAAACAGAAAAGAATGAGATGAATCGAGACACAAAAGCGTAAGCTGATACGAACCTGAAACCGAAAACGAAAGAGAAAAGTAAAACCCAGAACCGATCGAGAGAGTGAGATTCGAAACCAACCATAGATGGAGATGAGAAGCTTAAAAGCATGGACAAACCTGAGTGTCGTTGGAGCTGAATCTCGCAAGGTTGAAAATTTTTTGAAGGAGAGAGCGGGAGACGAAGATATTCTGGGGAAGGTTGATCGTCCGTTTTGTTTTTTTATTTTCTCTATTCCTTGTTACCGTTTGAACTTTCCTTTAGTTTTTTTTATAATAAAACCTAATTCTAAACTACTGCATAATGTTGCTGTCATTTGCCATTAATTGTTTCCAAATGGGTTGAGGAATAAATCCGTTCTTTTCAAGGCTGATGTGATTTATTATTATTATTATTTTTTTTCGGTTTTGTTTTAAATAAAGAGAAAATAAAGGTTGAACTCAATGTGTTGTTTCAAGTTGTTTGAAAATAGTAAACCAGGTCGTCGTGTCATTTTGAGAAACCGTGAAGGTTTATCACTTTTTATATATATATATATATATCCCAATGTCATTTTGGCTGATGATACAAACCCTTGTTTCTTTCCGTGTCAGCCCACATGTTAGCTTCACGCCTGCGTTTGTTTTTGGAGGGTGATGGGTCTCCAGCCCAAATGATCCCATCTTATTTCTTTATGTACCTTTCAGTCTCAAGCGCACCCCCACCCTTACTTTTCATGTTCTTTTATATTTTATTTTAACAATCCTATTTATAATTTTTTGTTAATTGTCTTTACTAGTTGTTTCTTTGATAAATATTATTTTGTTTCTCGATTTTCATCTTCGATTCTCTTCTTTATTTCAACTTTTTGGGCCAATGATCTAGTAACATTCATGATTTAATTGGTTTATTCAAACCAATGGAATTTTGATATGTATGAGGCCTACCTATTTATTTATTTTTATTTCAATTTATTCACTATTTTTACATTTATTTTGGGTCAATGAAAACCAAACATCGACGATTTGTCGATTTCTCGACTTAATCTCGATAAAGGTGAGACCTTTATTATTTTTCATGTCATTTTTAATTTTATGTTATTTCTATCATTTTTGTTTCATTTACATTTATTTTGGGGTCAATGAAAACCAAATATCGATCGATTTCTCGATTTCTCGATTAAATCTCGATAAATGTGAGACCTTTATTATTTTTCTTATCATTTTCGATTTTATTTCAACTTATTTTGTCATTATTTTTATTTTTATCCTTTTTGGGGGTCAATGAAAACCAAAATATTAAGATTTTTCGATTTTTCGATTTTAAATCTTGATAAAGGTGAGACCTTTATTCTTTTTCTAGTCATTTTTCGATTTTATTTTATTTCTAGTATTATTCAATATTTTTATCTATTGTTGGGTCAATGAAAACCAAAATATTAAGATTTATCGATTTTCGATTTAAAATCTTGATAAAGGTGAGACTTTTATTATTTTTCTTATCATTTTCGATTTTATTATTTCATTTTTATTCACTTTTGGTAAATGAAAGTCAAAATCGTTGATTATCGATTTCTCTATTAAATTTCGATTAAGACGAGACCAATTTTATTTTATGTCAACTTTAACTACTTGTCAATATTATTCCTATTCATATTGCCCATATCATATCCATATTCATATTTATTTATCTAACCACTTTCATTTGTACATACTTTAATAAAAAAACACTAAAAATATCAAAACCCTAAAACAATAATTTAACGGACTGTTGGTTACTATACTTCGCTTGGAGATTTGGTTCAAGGCTTAGCTTAGGACACTTCGCACACACACGGCTTTCTCTTGGGCTACCTTACAATGAGACCCTTTATTTCATGTCATCCCTTGTAATTTACATGTACCCCCGCTCCCCATTCCGATGTACGCATTTAGTTTCTTTTGATTGTGGTTTGTTTACTAGGAGCACCCCTAGGGACTAGCATAGACAACCCATTTTCAAACTAATTCTCGATTCGTCGTCGAGCCATTTTCAAACAAACCCATTTTCAACCAAACCCTCGACTCGTCGTCGAGCCATTTTTAAACACACCTCTTTTCAACCAAACTCTCGATTCATCGTCGAGCCCATTTTCAAATCAACCTCTAACCAAATCCATTTTTCAAATCAAACTCTTTTCATACAATAAACCCTTGATCCAACGTCAAGCGAATTTTCATAATCAAACTTCAAAAACAACTAACAACTATCGCAACTCTTTTAAGGTGAAAAATGGGGGTTCAAGTCTTTGATCTCCCTTCGATTGTTTGGGTGTGAGTTCTCTTACTCGTGTGTGAGCAATTGACGCCTCTTCTTTTAAATCAAATCCTTTTCAAAATAACCAAGCGCATACAATAAACCCTTGATCCCACGTCAAGCGGATTTTCATAATCAAACCTCAAAACGACTAACAACTATCGAAACTCTTTCAAGGTGAAAAATGGGGGTTCAAGTCTTTGATCTTCCTTCGATTGTTTGGGTGCGAGTTTTCTTACTTGTGTGTGAGCAATTGACGCCTCTAAAACACATCCAACTCGACAACCATCCGTCCAACATTCCAAAACGCTTTTCAAACCATCAAACCTTTTCAAACTCAACCACCTTAGATGAACAAGAGAGAGAGCCAAATCTTTGACTCACTCTCCCGATTACTTGGGCCCGAGGAGTCTTTCTTAAGTTCAAGTAATCGTCATCTAAACCAACCTAACTCTCCCTTGTTTCGTGGGCGTACCACGAACTACGACTGCTCTGATTCTTTACTCTCGTCCGAGTAAAGATACGTAGGCACAAGATTGCGATGATCTTGGCGAGCACACTACCATATTTTTCCGTCAAACCCCGTAGTCAAACTACGATTTCTCTGATTCCTCATTCTCGTCCGAATGAGTATACGTAGGCCTAAGGTCGCGATGATCTTGCCGAGCACCCTATCCTTAAACCATCCCTTTCCCCTTAGTATCTTTTCCTTTTATCTTACCGTTTCGCATTCATTTTAGAGAAGAAAATAGACAAACTTAGCTAACGAGTATCGTGATTCGAATCAAGAGGTTCCCGTTGAGTACAACGGACGTGAGGGGGTGCGCGTACCTTCCCCTCACGTAACCGACTCCCGAACCCAGAATGTGGTTGCGACGACCATGTTCTTACCCTCTTCTTAAAGGTTTTCTCGATATTTTCCTTTCCCTCTTTTGGGATAAATAAAGTTCGGTGGCGACTCTGTCGAACCTTTTTTCCGCGCCTTTCGCGCGAGGGTCGTATTTTAGATGAATTTTCGAGGTGCGACAGATGGCGACTCTGCTGGGGATATTTGCTCCATGCAAGAGATAGTCGGGCCTATCTTGATTCGAATCGCTAGCTCTTTAGCTTTGTTTATTTTCTTCTCGTTTATTTGTTTTCTTATTCACTTGTGTTACCTTTTGTAACATTGTTGGGTTGTTCTGATATTGGGAACTCTGTGAGATAGCTCTACACCCGAGTCTGAGTATAACCCTAGGATTAGGATGATGGTTGTGTAGTGTAGGCTTGCGTGGTCTCTTCCACGTGAGTTGAAGCGAAAACCACCGCTTGGAGTAGATTCCCTTGAAGATATTATTGTTGTGGTGAATCTTTGCCATGGTGGTAATACTTTCGAGGTGGATCGTTGATCCCAAGGACCATTAACCCCAATTTATCCATGGTGGTTGGTAGTGTTAATTCTATGTGAATTAATACGAATGCCCCAATAAGATGAGATCCCTCGAACGTATTACTTCCTGACAGTAATATTTTCGACCTCGATCTAGGATTCTGAGAACCTTTTTTTAGAACCCGTGTGTCGATGGTTGTGTAGTGGGCGCCTCCGAGGAATCTTTCTCGTGGGGAAGAAACGAAGACCTCACCTAGACGAGATTATTTCGAGAATATTATAGTCGGACAAATCTTTGTCTTGGTTATAATGTTTTCGAAATATATCCATAACTCTAGGCACCTACCCGTTTTAGAAACCTACCTGTGGGTTCTCTTGATCCTAGCTGTGGTTCTCGACCCGTCATCTCCGGCCAACCGCAGAAACTGTTTGAAGCTGTTTGATCCTGCGATCCTGGATCTTGCATCTTGCATTGCATCTCATGCCATTGCATTGCATCTGTTATGCATCTTGCATTGCATTTTCAACCTCAGAATCTCACTTCAACTCCCATCCTTCTCCAGTAAATCAAGCTGATTCCTCGACACCGGTACGCTGCTCGAGCCAAAAGTAGACAAATGATTAATCATATCCAACAAAACCATGCTGCCACATGTACAGGCTGGACCATCAGTCATTGAAGGGGTTGCCAAAGACAAGCAGAACAGTCTCCAACTCTGAATAAGCCAGTTCAAGCATCAATCAAGTCAAGACAGGAAGATCAGTTCCTCGAAGAAGGCAGTCATCATGCCATCCCATCATTTTTTCATCCTTGTATTTTTGCTTTGTTTGTTCAAGTACTGTTTGCTTCAAACATTGTCATTTGTATTTGGTTTTCTTAATGTAGTGATTATGCATGTTTTGAATCAGTTATGTCGTATTCACTCATTTTTTTCATTTACTGCAAAACACCGACACATTTATCCATTTCACTCTCTATATCAAACTGTTGTTAGCAATGATTGGAGGGAGGATGATGAAAACGAAATACCCATAATTGCAAAACGTATGCTTTCGGATAGAATCCCGCCATGATGTACAGGCATTGTTTCAATCCCCAAACACCGGAGAGACAAGGAGTTAATCCCTAGTAAACCACTTCGAGCCTAGAAGTAGTAGTTTCCTTCGGACATTCAAACCCTCACACTCAACCTGGGGCAGGGTAGTGTTCAGTTAATCCTAATTACGCACTCGAATCACAAAGCAAAATTCCACAAGACATGACGGTTATCCTTCAAAAAAACCCATGACTTGGCAGTCACCATCCTCCAACAAAATAAAAAAAAATACAAAAAATCAAAGGCCTGCTAAGTCAAGCACCTCAAAAGAGACTTAGGCAAAAATCAAGACAACCCTGATGGACTCGAAAAGTAAAATCCGCCCATGCAAAAGTTAGGGATCAAAAAACAAAAGAGGCCTTCAAATCCTCAACAAAAACAAAATAAGATCCAGTGACCACCATAATCAAAACCAAAGGGTCATTAATATCCATCAAAAACAAAATAAAGGTTACTGTCATACCTTAAACCGTCAACCCTTTTGGAAGACAAACATGTGCAGAATTAACTGAACGTAGGACTGGAGTTCATCACGAAGAAGGGGTGGGTACAAATCATACTTTGAGCCTTATATCCTTTGTTTCATAACCGCGAACCAGACCACGTTACAACCCTCGAAAGACCTAATTGAGGCGAGGTTTATTCTGAAAGCATACTATCGCAAGGTTGCGTAAACTGACTCCCCATATTTGCTAATCTTCAGCATTGGAATCATTCTCCTTGCTATACCTTTCACACCATCAAAATCAGTACTCGTTTGGGCTAACGGTCCATTCGTCTCACTTTCACGACACTCCAATAAACAACTCTTTTTCAAAACTTGTATGAGCATTGCATTAAGATTACCATTTGTAAATGAGCAATTTTAACTGCAAATCAGTGCTAGACATCAAAGCAATTCCAACAAAGGGGCAATCAAAGAGGAACTTGAACTTTCAGTGGTGCCGACTCGAAGCAAGACTCCCTCAAACCCTCAATCTGGGGCAAATCCTTCAACAGCTCAATCAGGGGCAAGTCATATCAAATCTCAACATCCAAAGATCAAGTTACTTCAGAACTGATTAATCAGGGTCAGACCATTACCATGTTCAGACTGCGGCAAGACTCATTGCAGCAAGCAATCCTGATCATCAAGCACAAAGTCGTGGTCTTCTCAGAAATGACTTATCATCAAGCAATCAAACTCAAGGCCTCGAGAGCATCTTCGCCTGCTTCAATCATGGAGTCTTCAACAAACCGAGTGTCGAGGAAATGAAATCCCTCCCACCGCCCAAAAGTCCAATCCGCATTGGCAACTACCCAAAAGTCCACCACGCTGGCACCTCCAAACTTATCTAATCACCCGTCTGTAATCATATGCATCATACGCATCATATGCATCGCATTCAAAATCATTTGCATCATGTGCAACCCAAAAAACCCAATCATACTCCCCCAGCACTTGCATCTCCGCGCGTCAGCATTTGTATTGCACATCATTACAAAATTAAGCATTCACATGTGCATGTCAAGATCCAGGATCAATCTCAAGATTGCAAGAAGATCTTCAGCCCAGCCAGGGGCATCTTCTTCAAGTTCATGGGTGTTCCTCATGAAAGTCTTCAACCTTCTGTTGATGAAGCTGTGATTTCCAAGCAAGTCAGTGTGCATTCCTCATTGGGTTGTGTTCCTCAACTTTTTGTTGCTGAGGTCGTCATCCTTATCCCAACCAATAAACCTTCCTCCGAGTCAGTAGGCGTTCCTCATTGAATCTTTTCTCCAAGTCGAACTACGACTGCCCTAATTCTTTATTCTCGTCCGAGTAAAGATACGTAGGCACAAGATTGCGTAGATCTTGACGAGTTACCTTCTCCATTTTTCACTGTTTCCCGTTCCTTTTCGTGGACTCTCCTCATTGATTCTTTGCTTCAACCTTTTTTTGATGTCTCCAAATAAATCTCATCATATCCCCAACAAACTTGACCTTTTGTCAATTGCCTTACTATCATCCTTTTGGTGATAGGCAAACCTAATCAACTTAATTTAACCTTCATCCTTTTGATGTTGGTCCTCACAAATAAGAAGTTCCTATCATCCTTTTGGTGGTAGTAGCTTGTTTTAATCCGTCATCCTTTTGGTGTCGCCGATCCATGAACCTTTGGTCTGTGTATTATCCTTTTGGTGAGTTACAGCCTTTGTGTGTGCGCCCTATTATCCTTTTGGTAATAGTAGGCTGTGTGTGTGTGTGCGCCCTATTATCCTTTTGGTAATAGCAGGCTGTGTGTGTGCCCTATTATCCTTTTGGTAATAGTAGGTTGTGTTGTGTGCCATACTATCCTTTTGGTAGTAGCAGGCTGTGTGTGTGCCCTATTATCCTTTTGGTAATAGCAGGATGTGTTGTGTGCCATACTATCCTTTTGGTAGTAGCAGGCTGTGTGTGTGCCCTATTATCCTTTTGGTAGTAGCAGGTTGTGTTGTGTGCCCTATTATCCTTTTGGTAATAGCAGGCTGTGTTGTATGCCATACTATCCTTTTGGTAGTAGCAGGCTGTGTGTGTGCCATACTATCCTTTTAGAAGTAGCAGGTTGTGTTGTGTGCCCTATTATCCTTTTGGTAATAGTAGGCTTTGACCTCATTTTCATCCTTTTGGTGGAAGGGTCTGTGTGTGTGTGCCCTATTATCTCGTCGGTAATAGCAGGCGTTGACCTCATTTCCATCCTTTTGGTGGAAGGGTATGTGTGTGTGCCCTATTATCTTGTTTGTAATAGTAGGCTTTGACCTTATTTTTCATCCTTTTGGTAGAAGGTTCTGTGTGTGTGTGTGCCCTATTATCTCGTTGGTAATAGCAGGCGTTGACATCATTTCCATCCTTTTGGTGGAAGGGCCTGTGTGTGTGTGTGTGTGTGTGTGTGCCCTATTATCCTATTGGTAATAGCAGGTTGTGACCTCATTTTCATCCTTTTGGTGGAAGGGTCTTTGTGTGTGCGTGTTCACTATCATCCTTTTGGTGATAGGTCTGTCATCCTTTTGGTGTCAGATTTCTTGTATTTCAACTTCCCAATCCCTTTTCTTTCTTTCAGACAAATTTGTGGTCTTCTTCATATCTAATTGTCTTATACCTCGAAAGACCGAAAGCCGTAGCAGTTCATCTAACTCAGTTTAAGCCAATTAGATAGGGGCATCTGTCATACCCCAAATTTGTCCTACCTGTATAATTACCTTCAGCTGTATATCCATTCACTAACCATTATTCAGAAAAAATCCAAAAAAATATGTTGTCTTCAACTTCATTTATCTTTTATTGTTTATCCATTTTTTTATCCATAATCCATTTAGAACCAATTTTATCCTTTATTCATTATCCAATTCATATCCATCTTAACTATTCATAAAAATCCATTCAAAACCTATATTCTCCATCCCCATTTCTATTCATCATATTTCTATTCACAAAATCCATTTTTTATAAAAATCCACTTCCTTCTAACCATTTTAACCCATTTTTTCTTATATATCCATTATCCACTTTCTATATCAATTTTCAATTTATGACAAAAAGAAAACAACCATTTTTAATCCCATTCATTTATTTATTTCAATTAGCAAATAAAACAACAACCTCTAAATAAATTCAAAGCCCATTCTTCTGAAGGCCCATTTCAATTTCTTTACATTATTACGACAAAAAAAAGGGTCTGTGCAAAAGACTCTCGTCCAAACAACAACCTCTGCTACACTTGCACCAATTCGTCCCAACAATTCCATAACACACAAAACATGTACACAACACTCCAGCCCCAAACCGTCCACTGTTATCAACAGAACAACAACACAATGACAAACCTGTAGCTTTGAAAATGATGTGTCAAGCAGAAAAAAGAAAATTTTGAAAACTTAGCAAACAAGGCTTGAATCTGTTTAAAAGAAGAAGAGGGAGAACGATTTCAAGGACACACATAGAGAAAACTCAACCTTCAAAACTAAAAAACAATCGCAACCCCTCACAACCATCATCCCCACATCAACCGAAACCCATAACAGAAAGAGGAGAGTGAAAAAAAGACAATAAACCTCTATCTATTTTCCTGCCCATCTTCATTTTCAATACAAACCTGCGTACGGAAACTATTTCCTTTTCTTCAACCTAACAACCTTCTTTAAGTCGCTCAACACCCAAAAAACCGCAAAATCTTGCATTAAACCCCATAAACATTTCTTCATTCACCTTCCATTTTCAAAATCCCAGAGAAACAGAAAAGAATGAGATGAATCGAGACCCAAAAGCGTAAGCTGATACGAACCTGAAATCGAAAACGAAAGAGAAAAGCAAAACCCAGAACCGATCGAGAGAGTGAGATTCGTAACCAACCATAGATGGAGATGAGAAGCTTAAAAGCATGGACAAACCTGAGTGTCGTTGGAGTTGAATCTCGCAAGGTTGAAATTTTTTTGAAGGAGAGAGCGAGAGACGAAGATATTCTGGGGAAGGTTGATCGTCCGTTTTGTTTTTTTATTTTCTCTATTCCTTTTTACCGTTTGAACTTTCCTTTAGTTTTTTTATAATAAAACCTAATTCTAAACTACTGCATAATGTTGTTGTCACTTGCCATTAATTGTTTCCAAATGGGTTGAGGAATAAATCCGTTGTTTTCAAGGCTGATGTGATTTATTATTATTATTTTTTTCGGTTTTGTTTTAAATAAAGAGAAAATAAAGGTTGAACTCAATGTTTTGTTTCAATTTGTTTGAAAATAGTAAACCAGGTCGTCGTGTCATTTTGAGAAACCGTGAAGGTTTATCACTTTTTTTTATATATATATCCCAATGTCATTTTGGCTGATGATACAAACCCTTGTTTCTTTCTGTGTCAGCCCACATGTTAGCTTCACGTCTGCGTTTGTTTTTGGAGGGTGATGGGTCTCAAGCCCAAATGATCCCATCTTATTTCTTTATGTACCTTTCAGTCTCAAGCGCACCCCCACCCTTACTTTTCATGTTCTTTTATATTTTATTTTAACAATCCTATTTATAATTTTTTGTTAATTGTCTTTACTAGTTGTTTCTTTGATAAATATTATTTTGTTTCTCGATTTTCATCTTCGATTCTCTTCTTTATTTCAACTTTTTGGGCCAATGATCTAGTAAAATTCATGATTTAATTGGTTTGTTCAAACCAATGGAATTTTGATATGTATGAGGCCTACCTATTTATTTATTTTTATTTCAATTTATTCACTATTTTTACATTTATTTTGGGTCAATGAAAACCAAACATCGACGATTTGTCGATTTCTCGACTTAATCTCGATAAAGGTGAGACCTTTATTATTTTTCATGTCATTTTTAATTTTATGTTATTTCTATCATTTTTGTTTCATTTACATTTATTTTGGGGTCAATGAAAACTAAATATCGATCGATTTATCGATTTCTCGATTAAATCTCGATAAATGTGAGACCTTTATTATTTTTCTTATCATTTTCGATTTTATTTCAACTTATTTTGTCATTATTTTTATTTTTATCCTTTTTTGGGTCAATGAAAACCAAAATATTAAGATTTTTCAATTTTTCGATTTTAAATCTTGATAAAGGTGAGACCTTTATTCTTTTTCTAGTCATTTTTCGATTTTATTTTATTTCTAGTATTATTCAATATTTTTATCTATTGTTGGGTCAATGAAAACCAAAATATTAAGATTTATCGATTTTCGATTTAAAATCTTGATAAAGGTGAGACTTTTATTATTTTTCTTATCATTTTCGATTTTATTATTTCATTTTTATTCACTTTTGGTAAATGAAAGTCAAAATCGTTGATTATCGATTTCTCGATTAAATTTCGATTAAGACGAGACCAATTTTATTTTATGTCAACTTTAACTACTTGTCAATATTATTCCTATTCATATTGTCCATATCATATCCATGTTCATATTTATTTATCTAACCACTTTCATTTGTACATAATTTAATAAAAAAACACTAAAAATATCGAAACCCTAAAACAATAATTTAACGGACTGTTGGTTACTATACTTCGCTTGGAGATTTGGTTCAAGGCTTAGCTTAGGACACTTCGCACACACACGGCTTTCTCTTGGGCTACCTTACAATGAGACCCTTTATTTCATGTCATCCCTTGTAATTTACATGTACCTCGCTCCCCATTCCGATGTACGCATTTAGTTTCTTTTGATTGTGGTTTGTTTACTAGGAGCACCCCTAGGGACTAGCATAGACAACCCATTTTCAAACTAATTCTCGATTCGTCGTCGAGCCATTTTCAAACAAACCCATTTTCAACCAAACCCTCGACTCGTCGTCGATCCATTTTCAAACACACCTCTTTTCAACCAAACTCTCGATTCGTCGTCGAGCCCATTTTCAAATCAACCTCTAACCAAATCCATTTTTCAAATCAAACTCTTTTCATACAATAAACCCTTGATCCAACGTCAAGCGAATTTTCATAATCCAACTTCAAAAACAACTAACAACTATCGCAACTCTTTTAAGGTGAAAAATGGGGGTTCAAGTCTTTGATCTCCCTTCGATTGTTTGGGTGCGAGTTCTCTTACTCGTGTGTGAGCAATTGACGCCTCTTCTTTTAAATCAAATCCTTTTCAAAATAACCAAGCGCATACAATAAACCCTTGATCCCACGTCAAGCGGATTTTCATAATCAAACCTCAAAATGACTAACAACTATCGAAACTCTTTCAAGGTGAAAAATGGGGGTTCAAGTCTTTGATCTTCCTTCAATTGTTTGGGTGCGAGTTTTCTTACTCGTGTGTGAGCAATTGACGCCTCTAAAACATATCCAACTCGACAACCATCCGTCCAACATTCCAAAACGCTTTTCAAACCATCAAACCTTTTCAAACTCAACCACCTTAGATGAAAAAGAGAGAGAGCCAAATCTTTGACTCGCTCTCCCGATTACTTGGGCCCGAGGAATCTTTCTTAAGTTCAAGTAATCGTCATCTAAACCAACCCAACTCTCCCTTGTTTCGTGGGCGTACCACGAACTACGACTGCTCTGATTCTTTACTCTCGTCCGAGTAAAGATACGTAGGCACAAGATTGCGATGATCTTGGCGAGCACACTACCATCTTTTTCTGTCAAACCCCGTAGTCGAACTACGATTACTCTGATTCCTCATTCTCGTCCGAATGAGCATACGTAGGCCCGAGGTCGCGATGATCTTGCCGAGCACCCTATCCTTAAACCACCCCTTTCCCCTTAGTATCTTTTCCTTTTATCTTACCGTTTCGCATTCATTTTAGAGAAGAAAATAGACAAACTTAGCTAACGAGTATCGTGATTCGAATCAAGAGGTTCCCGTTGAGTACAACGGACGTGAGGGGGTGCGCGTACCTTCCCCTCACGTAACCGACTCCCGAACCCAGAATGTGGTTGCGACGACCATGTCCTTACCCTCTCCTTAAAGGTTTTCTCGATATTTTCCTTTCCCTCTTTTGGGATAAATAAAGTTCGGTGGCGACTCTGTCGAACCGTTTTCCGCGCCTTTCGCGCGAGGGTCGTATTTTCGATGAATTTTCGAGGTGCGACACCTATCACCTTTCATTCATAGTGAGGCACAAAATTCCTTAGGTTACCAACGACAAAGGATTAGGATTACACAATATGTTATGCTTTTATTTGTATTTTGGGAATCTTTTGTATTGTTTTCCATACTTCAAGAATAATATTTGTAATATTTTGGGCTATTTTTTAATTAATGCATTACCTTGTTCTATGATGTTTGTGTTTATTAATGTTTAAATCAAATTATGGCACTGTTAGTCGAATTAAAATGACTTTGGATTAAAAAAATATAAACTTAGGACAATGTTTTTATCCAAGATGCATGCATGTAAGTTTTTGAAGATGCATCTCCGAATTCACCCCATAAATATTCGCAGATGCATCTCCAAACCAATATTTGGCAAAAAATGAGGTAGGTACTTGATTTACGAAGGATGAGGTGATTTTAAGTTCGTTTGGATATGCATCTCCGAAAACACCTGAGGAAAATTTTGGATTTTCAGAGGCGTGAGCCACACCCTAAAGGTGGGAAATTGCTTATTTTTTATTATCTTGCGCCTATTTAGAGCCATCCAAAAATTGTTGGGAATTTGTTAATGCACCATATATATTACTAGGGCACCACATGAAAATACAAAAATGCCCCCATATTCCGAAGACGCGTCTCCGGATGCACCCTGAGTCAATAGAATTTTTGGGTTAAATACACAACCCCCCTGCAATGTTAGCCAGTTCTCACTTTAGCCCCTGTAAAAAAAAAATTTAAACACCCCCTCATTTTATTTAGATTCCCTCAGAAAACCCCCCAGAGGCCAAGTGGCATTGAAGATTCCGTTTTGACCATCAAAATTTGTCCATGTTGGCATTTTGGATTATTTTTCTTTGCTGACTGGATGTATAATTTTGAAACACCCCCTTGTAATAGTTAGGGTTCATGAGACGAAGAACACTAAGAGGATTCATCTGCGAAGGCAATTCTACTGCGACGGGGATTCATATGCGAAGAACACGAAGACAAAGACGTAGACGGTTGTCCACGAATACATTTCCATAATCGAAGTTCGTAATGAGTCAGGTATGTTTATTTGTAAACTTCTTCACGGTTAAATGTTAGGATTAGGGTTTTTTTGTATCTGAATGTTAATTGTGAAATCTGGATGAAATTTTTAGGGTTTTTGATAAGTGGTAATGAATATTTCACAGGAATTCAAACCTTTTGATGGTACCTTTCACCATGGGGGTGAATTTATTAGGGTTAATCCGGATGAAATTATTTACAGAGGGGGGGTTGATTCGACTGTAACTGGGTTACATGTTACGAACTGGACAATGGATAGTATTGTCAAGCTATTGAGTAGGTGGGGGTATAAGGAAGGTTCATTTAGGTTATGGACAAAAGTCTTAGACATTCAAGAGGGGTTTATTTTAATTAAAAGAGATGATGATGCATACGACTTTGCTACATACTTCCGTGCAATGGAAGTTAATGTTGATATATTTGTGGAACATTCTCTGGAAATAATGGATTCTGAGGACAGAGAACCTAGGTGTGTTAATGAGAATAAGGAATCAGATGGGTTAGAAGATAAGGATGTTGAAAGGTTAGATGATAGTGAAGATAAGAGAGTTACTGCTCTAGTTGATGGCTTTGAAGGAATTGATGTAACATTGCCCATCAATGTAGATACAAGCAATCTTGATACAAGTATGAGTGGGCTTAATGTTAGGCCCAATAAGAAAATGGACCAAGATGATTACTATAGTGATGAATTGAATAGTTCTGACCCAGATGATTCATGTGATGATGAAAGGCCCAAGTATGAAAGATTTAGGAAATAGCACCTCAATAAGGACTATAAGTTCAAGTGGGGTATGGAATTTAATTCACTTGCTGACTTTAGGGATGCTATTCGTGAGTGGTCAGTACTCAATGGAAGGGAAATATCTTTTGTGAAAAATGAGAGCTATAGGGTAAGGGTTGAGTGTAAGGCTAAATGTGGGTTTTTAGTCTTATGCTCTAAGGTGGGCCACAAACACACATTTGCTATGAAAACACTCAAAGACATCCACACATGTGCTAGGGTTTTGAACAACAAATCTGCAACATCAAAGTGGGTGGCTAAGCATATGGTAAAGAGGATGCAAACATGTGACACAGTTAGGATAAGAGATATCATGCAAGATATAAGGCAAAGCTTTTATGTGGGTATTAGTGTTGCAAGAGCATGGAGGGCTAAGTTGATTGCAAAGAGGATAATAGAAGGTGATGCTGATAATAAGTATGGATATATTTGGAGGTATGCAGCTGAGTTAAGAAGGGTAAATCCAAGCAACACAGTCAAGATTAATGTTGAAAGACCTAATCCATCCATACAACCAAGGTTTGGATCATTCTATTTTTGTTTTGATGGTTGTAAGAAATGCTTTATAAATGGATGCATACCCTTTGTGGGGATTGATGGATGTCACTTGAAGACCAAATATGGTGGCCAATTACTAATTGATGTGGGTAGGGATGCTAATGATCAATACTTCCCTTTGGTATTTGGTGTGGTTAAAAATGAGACAAAAGAGAGTTGGAGATGGTTCTTTCAACTATTGATTGAGGATATTGGCCAGGATAGAAGATATGTATTTATATCTGATCAACAAAAGGTACTTGTGGCTGTATTTAATTCCTTGTACTTATGTATTTAACTTTGTTTCTGTAATTAATGTGTCAACAATTGGTGTTATGTTTTAGGGACTTGTGGCTGTATTTGAGGAAATGCACAAGTTGATACTGCACAAGCTGATAATGCAAGAATTGCTACTGATATGAGTCAAACTGCTGCCCCAACTGCTGTTGTTTCTGATGCTGCCCCAACTGTTGCAGTTTCTATGAATCAGAACCAACCACCAACTATTATGAGTCAAACTGGATCTTGTGTTGTTGATTCAATTAAAAAGAAGAAAGGAAAGACACCAGTCATTACTAGGAGAAGGCAAAGTGAAAGGATCAAACTGTCTTGGTTCAAAAAACCAATTGTAGGAGAAGGATCTAGTGAACAACCAATCACACTACCAGACAAAGAGGCCAAATCAAGTTCAAAAGACTCTTACCTTGGATTGCAAACTAGGTCTATGAAGACATGGAAGTCCAAGAAAAAGAGAGACTGAATGTTATGTCTTGTATTCCCAATTTTAATTTTGTGTCATTTTGTTGCTATACCAATGAAGTACTAAGTAGTATGTGTCATTTTGTACAATGTATCAATGATGTACCAGACATATGCACCAAGTGTGCTTTCTTTATGTATCAAACAACTTACATTTGAAGAATTTCCAACTGTGCACCAAGAATTCCAAAATTTAATGTAACTGTTTTGTGTAACATTTGAAGTATCGGTGACTGAATATTTATGTAACAGACAACTTACATTGATAACAAACAATTCAACTTACATCAAACTTTAACACTGATACATAACAAATGCTTTCATTGATAAGAATAATTCAACTTACATTGATACATAACAAATGCTTTCATTGATAACAACAATTCAACTTACATCAAACTTTAACATTAAATCCCAAACAACCTAAACAACTAATTCTAAACAACTTAAACAACTAATTCCAACCAACCTAAACAACTAATTCCAAACAGAGTTTATTACATCAACTTAAACACTACTGCAAACATTAACCATGACAGACCAAGTACAATCGACATCCATAAAATTTTTCCTCTTTTCCATTCGAATATTTCTTTTCAATTTTTCTGTCTTGATAATGCTTCCTTCTGCACCATACTTCTTCAAAACTCTGCCTTCAATTTCCCGAGCAATCTCCTTTGCAAATTCTCTCAAATAACCCTTTGTGACTTCACAATCACAACATCTTGATTGATTCATATCGTTCGATTCAAGCTCATTAACAAAATCGTCTCACACAAACAAACCGCAACCATTATGCAAATTAAATCAAATCAATGATTAACACATAGTCAGGAATTAACAAATTGAATTAACATATGGATTTAACAAGATGAAACTAAACTCACCAAAGAATTTCGACATTTCCAGAATTTTCTACTTGGATTTTCAATGGTGTTTGATACAAACATCTTCATCATATCGTTGCAACCACAACTTGGCAAACCCTTTCCAAAATTACCGCCAAACGATGACTTGCTACCACCCATGTACAAGATGATGGCGGACGAAGAAGAGAGAAATGAGTGAGAGAAACCCTAACAATTGCAAGGGGGTATTTGTAACACATAATTTACACAGTCACTGGCCCACGTGGAAAAAATTCAAATTTTCAGTGAATCTTCAATGCCACTTGGCCTCTAGGGGGTTTCTGAGGGAATCTAACTAAGATGGGGGGTTTTTTAAAAAAAAAACTTTACCAGGGGCTAAAATGAGAACTCGTTAACATTGCAGGGGGGTTGTGTATTTAACCCGAAATTTGACTTAATGTGAAAAATAATGCATTAATAGTTAAACGTAATGATCAATGCATTATTTTTTGGGGTTTGGTGGTCTGCATTAGCGCCATTGACGAATATGAAAGTCGCAGGAAATTTATGCATCTCCGTAATTTTTTAGCGTCTGGATTCCCAAGAACCGAAGATGCATTTTCGTAACTTATCTGTCTGTTTTTTCTTCTTTTCTTGCTTGTAGGATTGCTTGTAGTAATTGTGTGACACTATTTTGAATTACTTACGAGTATTACGGCTGATAGAGACGACAAACTAAAGCATAGGAGGATTGCATAACATTTATCTTTCCGGGGGGAAAAAAGTCAGGTTTCAAAGACTCATGTTCCCTCAAGCACGGTTCATGCAGATGCATCGAGTTCTAGGGATCATATATCTCCACCTTTTTCCCGTATGAGACGAGTGTCACCTAATGATGCATCACTGCCTCCATCTTCCCGTAGCCGACAAGTTTCACCTATTCAGGTGCTAGAGGTACCCGAGTCACCGGAGGTACCTGAGGCACCAGTGCCACCCCAGGCACCAGAGGGACCATAGGCTGATTAGCCAGTGTCACCTCAGGATGACGAGGCTGATGATTTAGTGTCACCTCAGGTATTTGGAGGAGGCTCGTTAGAGTTATCACTCTTATCTCTTTATCCGGACCATGCTGCCAAACATATCCGGGATAAAGAGGTAAAATTAGTTGAATTCATTCTTTTTAAATTACGTTTATTATTATATTACAGGTTTCTGACAATGGTTTACTTTTCTGCACGATCATGATCCGTTGAAATTCATTAACCATGGGCAGAAGATTACTAGCTTGCATCAACCTAATGACAAGTGGTTACAGGCTGCTTTTCCCCTATCTGGGATGAAAGACTTATGCAATACCAGTTATGTTACGGTGAACCACGGGATGCTTAATTCATTTTTAGAGAGATGACATATTGTGACCTCATCATTTCATCTACCACTCGGTGAGATGTCTATCAAACTCAACGATGTATCGTGTCTACTGCATCTTCTGATTATGGGGAAAATTTTAGATCATGGGAGGATTACCAAAGATGAGGCACTTGAGTTGATGGTAGACTATCTGAGAGTTGACCCAGAGGCATCTTTAAGGGAGTTGGAAAAAAACAGAGGGCTCATTCTAGGTTTAAATTCTTAAAAAGGGTATATACAGATGAGCTCCTTATAACAGAGCAGGCTAGAGGTGATGACGAGCAGGTGGGGCTGCATAGAGTGTATGTTATGAGAGCACAACTGTTATATTTGGTTGGCACTACCATTTTTGTGGACAATAGTGCCACTTATGTGGATGTCGTCTACCTACGATACTTTGAAGAATTTGAGCAGATCCAAGAGTACATTTGGGGGGCCGTTTGTTTGGTCTTTCTGTACTCTAAGTTATCTAAGGGCTATAGGTGAAAGATGAAGTATGTGACAGACATGATCACACTTTTGGTGGTAATATTTATTGGTCTTTTAGTGTTTGTGTATCATTTTCATTACATTTTTGCAATTCCTTTACTGATGATTCGTGTGTTCCAACATTTTTCAGGCTTGGATCCTCTAACACTTTCCACACATCTCCAGCTGGCCGTGTGTACCGACCTATAATAAGATATGTTGCGTGTTTCCGCATTTGTCCCGCTTAGTGGAAACCATACGATAGAGCCATTTCGAGTGTATCTTGATCGTTTGGTAGTAGAGGATATGCATTTTAACAACTACGTCGATCACCGTGAGGTGCAACCATTTGGCAATATAGTGTTATACTCATGATGGTTGGCTTGCGGTTCACGTCTGACATTTGCTCATCTGTCTGAGCGCGTCATGCGGTAGTTCGATTACACCTAAATTATTCCCAGACACGTCGTTGTCTCTGCTCCTTGTGCTGTGACACGTAGAGATATGTATGTCATGTTTGATGCATCTTCGGAATCTGAGAAACATTTTAGGTTTAAAATTAGAAAATCTCAAAATAGTATATAATTGTAAAAATAGATTTAAAAAAATATAAATATATAAAATTTGGCGGGGAAAGGGAATTGAGAGAGCTTTGAGTTTGAGTGGCTCTTTTTCTTGTTTCCAGAAACTCATTGATTTATAGAGCTGAAAACAAAAATCAAAAGTTATTTTGAGCTTGACAACAACGCTACCGCTAGTAGTTACTCTACACTTTCATTGTCGACAAGAACCGCCCAAATCAACTCTTCTTCTTCATATGCCCATTTTGTCAAAACCCTTCTTTTTGCAGTTCAATCGTCATCTCATTATCGTCATCAAATAATTGCCACCAGGTTTGTACTTTTCATTTATTTTAGAGTGAATTAGAATGCCGGTGGCTTGGTATTGCTTTGTGATCAGTATTGAAATAATTGCCACCATATCACCTTCAAGTTACTTATTTGTATTGAAAGCTTAGGCTATGTTTTAACTGATTTGGTTAATCTTCAAGTTACTACCATATCTCACGTCTATATGTTGTTTTCAGCTTATTTTATCCATACATGAAGTTATTTGGTCAAGATTGAGCTTATGACTGTGGAGTTTTATATTGTATTTATATTTTTGAGAAGAATCACCTCTTTGAATATATATGACTTTAGTACTTTGAGATTAGTGATATCATATCATGCTCAAAGCAGTGGTTATTAGAAACCTAATTTAGTGAAGGTATGCTTAAGGTTGTATGATTTGAGAAAAGGCTTACGACTATTTGCCAACTCCCAATACCAAATTGAAATTGAAATGAATTGAATTGAATGGCAAAAGGACGCACACACCTTTTCTTCTCTTCTAACAATTTGCCAACTCCCAATACCAAATGCGATTGCTCCAGGTAGATACAGCCACCACTTTGAAGCTTTTCCTTTCATAAACCCAAAAAATTAAAAATTAATTACTTAAAAATTGGACTTTTAGGTAGAGGGAACAACATTGAATGACTGCAGGAAATTATACTAGGCTAATTTCGACACATCTTTATTTCTGTCAAACTACTTCGACATAAGAAATTATATTCTCAAACATTTAGAACAACTATTTTTTATAGACAAATAATATAGAATTGTAAACGTAGGTTTAAGAAAATATAATATATAGAATTTGGCGGGTTAATGGAATTGAGAGAATTTTGAGTCTTAGTGGTTCTTTTTTTTTTTCAGAAATTCATTGATTGATAGAGCTGAAAACAAAAATCAAAAGTTTTTTTAAGCTTAACAACAACACTACACTTTCTTTGTCGACAAGAACCACCCAAATCAACTCTTGTTCTTCTTATTGTTTCTCAAATACCCATTTTGTCAAACCCTTACCAGTTCAACCGCCATCTCATGTTGTTGATCAAATAATTCCCACCAGGTTTGTGCTTTTCATTTTATTTTTCCGTTTCTTTTTAAAGAGAAAATTAGATAGGTGGTTGTTTGTCATAGCTTTGTGATCAGTACTACTATCATACCTCATGTCTATATGTTGTTTTCAGCTTATTTTGACATGCTCTCCATCATGGTTTAGCAAATTAACTTATAGTTTATACGAAAACAGTTTAAATTTAATTTATCTTTTGTTATAGAGAATAGCTTATAGCATACTCGTTTTTATGAGAAGCCCTTAATTAAGTTGTTTGTCCATACATGGACTTATTTGGTCAAGATTGAGCTTATGACTGTGGAGTTTTATATTGTATTTATATTTTTGAGAAGAATCACCTCTTTGAATATATATGACTTTAGTACTTTGAGATTAGTGATATCATATCATGCTCAAAGCAGAGGTTATTAGAGTCCTAATTTAGAGAAGGTATGCTTAAGGTTGTATGATTTGAGAAAAGGCTTACGACTATACAAATAAGACTCTCGACTCAGGAAATTGTTTTCTTTCTGTCTTTATTATGTTCTTTTAACAGTTTTCCTTCATTTATCTTATCCATGACATTTCAGAATGGGAGTATATTTCACATATGTCAATATTGGGCATTTTATGAAATTTGGTTTGCAACATATAATCATGCAAACATACAAAAATCATAACGTTGTGCTGAATTTAGTAAATATTTTTCTTTATTAATCTATTGCTTGTTAATATAAGGAATGAAGGATTGATGACTTTGTTCTTGTAAAGACAAGATGGACATGGCATTTTTATATGAAATTGTAATCTGCAAGCTTAGTTCGAGACAAAAACAAAGCTTTAATTTCGAAACATCCAATTTGCTAGGAGTATATCTAGATTAAAAGAATTAATGGTATATTCCTGATAATCCTAATGTCCATTACTTTCTTGTTTAAATGATGAAGGAATGCTAAGTACGAGGAACCATTAGAGAAATTTGAGTCAGTTTTGGGAACAAAACCAGAGCCTGATGAAGCAGTAGTGGCAAGTTATAATGTTGCTTGTTGTGTGTATATATATATATATATATATGTTGTTCACTTTAATAATTGTATGTGCTGCATTCCACTATTCTGTCACTGGTTTTGGATCATGCTCTCCATGATATCTTATAAAATACTTTATTAATAATGGTGATTTACAAATTTATTAAGACTGGTTTCGCAGAGCAATGGACACCTCCTACTCCTGAAAGTGGAGGGAACATAGGATTGTTTTATTTAAGCTTACAAGACTGTTTTGAATAGTTTATGAAACAACATATCATATGTCTATAATTTGTTTTCTGCTTATTTTGACATGCTCTCTGTCCCAGAACTTGAAGAAGCTGCATTTCACTACTTCTTCATTAGTTTTGTATCATTTTGCCCAGTGTATTTAGCATGCTTATAACTTTCTGAATAGATTTAATCCTTATCCTTCTATGTATGTTGTAAGTAATCCAATAACCCCTCTTAATATATATGTATTATAACATCGGCCACAACATGTTTGAGTGTTATAAATTAGAGAAAGCATGTTCCAAACACCATTTTGGATCCATTTAAGTCCCACATTGGCTAGAATATCACACAACCAAGTGTTAATAAATGTTTTACATGCTAGTTAGTTCGCCGACCTGAGTAGCGACAGCTTGTGACCCATGTGGGGGCATCAAGGTGATGGAACATGGCTAAGGTTTAACAGGTTGGTCTGACAGCATGCACCATGCTGGCCTGCTCGCTTGCGAGTTGACCAATGGGACTTGTGTGAAGACACAGGTCTAATGGTCCTTAGACAGGAGGGTACAGCGTGAGGCTGGTTTCACAGAGCAGCGAACACTTTCTACTCCTGACAGTGGAGGGATCACGGGCCGCTGCACCTCCGGAGCCCACAACACCTGGTGAGCCTAGCCCCTTGAACCATCTCTTTTTGGTGGTCAGGTTCATATTAGATGAGGTCCCACAGTGCTTGATTTTTTATTTCACCATGACATTTATTTATCTTGGGCCTATTTGGATCCATCCAAATAGGAACACATGATTAATGAAATGAATATTTTTTGGATTCAATTGAATTTTTCATGTCTATCCTTAGGACTGCTTAAAAAATTATGAATACTTTTTAGCTTAAATTTCCATGATTTACAAACAACATGATCCATACCCCTCTTGTATCCTTTTTCATATAACCCTTAATTTCACTTAGTTTCATGTGCGTCATTCCTTTCAAGTTTGGCATTGTCCTTCAAGAAAGAGAAGCAAACAATATTAAACCTCTATTAAAATTCAGACTGGTATTTCCATATGCTTAACAAATGGTCCTAAATTTGCACTGAAACAGAACTTGATTATCGCATCTAATGGAATTCTACATATTTATAAAAAATGGAGAGAGTCCAACTCATTCAAAAGAGATTCAAACATTGAAACAAAGAAAAGAGATTCTATTACCAAGATGTACAACTTCACAAACATTGACCTCCACACCCCCTTTATCAATGTATCTATTAAGACATTGTACGCCATTGCCTCCCTCACTAGAAGAGCTGTAGATATCCAAAAAAGGATTAACCATACCATGCTTTTTCTCTATTGTCTTCGTTTGTTTGTAAAGAAATGACGTGGTTCACATGCTACTTGGTTGTGAATCACTATTGACTTTCTCCTTGGACCCGCTTGTAGATTTTTAACAGGATTATTATTTACTGCATTTTTTATTGGCTTAGATTGGGGGAATTTCTCTACCTTAAAAATGTGGGTTGGCATGGATACTAATATAATCTATTTCTAATCATTTTGTGCCTGATAGTATTAAAAGTATAACAACAATTTATTCTGCATAAATATTTTTTTTCAACTAGGTTTGGTGGGGTGTGCCAGGCTATTGCAATAGTGCAACGCAAAAGCGACACTTGGGAGACCCAATAGCAAGCTATTGTAGTGGACTCTCCCCCTCAAAAAATAAATTTAATATCGTGTGAACCATTGGCCCACATATCAGATATTAAACTGATAAGAACAGATACTACACTTGATCTTAGCCAAAAGGCCGAGAAAGGTATGAGTCAAACGATATGCTTGAAGTGTATTTTATTACTGACATCTGTTATGTTTGTTCCTTCACTAACCGAGGTGGGACGCTTATGCATCATCTTCAGCTTTGGATTACATATTTCCCTTTTCTTCATAACAAATCACAATATTGTCCAAGATCTCTCCATTGATTCTAAGTATTTTATTTAATTCTCGCTGTGTCTAGTTCTATGGGGTAAACAATTAAAAGGTGAGTGAAACCTCCTTAATGCAAAGGACATGTCTTCAATTGAAACTTTGAAACATCTTTAATAGATACGAACGAGTATATGTAGAGTTCTTGGAAAAATTACTCACTGCAACCACAACCAATTTTATCCAGATATAATAGTTCTATGATGATTTTTCTTTTCTATTTATAACACAAATTTTCATTGTACTATATCTATCTTCATTATTGACAACATAACAGGTACTGCATATATTGATTGCAAAACAATATTTACCTAATTCCTTATTTTTGCTTCACATTAATTTCACATAGTTATTAAAAATTTCTTCAAATATCTTACCTCCTCTCTCATCCTGAAACATATTATTTTGATAAATTGCTTTTCTGTTGTCCTCTTAATCTGTTTTGCACATTTTGGCATTTAATTCAATGAAGTGTGTAAATAAAACATCCACGGTCATAGAATGACATGATTTGGCTATTTATTTGCTATGAAAGCCATAACACTTTCAGCCTCTGCTTATGGATCTTAAGACAGTAGAGGGAAATACTTCATCTTAAGAAAGCATGTTTGTTTGTAGATTGATTGGATCTAATTGCTCCTAAATTCGTTGAGGGTGGACCCTCTCCTATTGCAAAGCCATAAAGAACAGACTGAAAGGATTTCCTAGGTAGGTATAAATTGTGGATGTCGTCTCTGCTGTGATTTTGCAGTGACCCTTAATATTATAGTAAAATACAAGCAAATACATACAGGTTATACAACAGTAGCCGTAGTTTATATATTACTTCTATAGTTTATATATTACAACTGCAATTGCAGATTTCTGACAATTTAATACTATGGTTATCGCTACTAGACTGTGTAATAATGTTCCATGTATTGTACCAACTAATTGCAGGTCTTTTATGAGTAGAATATGCCAAGATGCCTTCTCTGGCAACATTCTTGCTAGTAACAAATATTAACTATCATATTCACTATCTTTTTGAAAACATTCTTGTTTATAGAATAAGGATCAGAAGGGGAAAAACCATAAAGATAGTATAAGAATAAGCTTATTAGAAATGCAAACTACAAATTTCTTTCCAAAAGATGATCATATAATTCTATGTAGTTACTAAATCAAAATATCATATTAAAATACTTCTTAAACCATATAAAGAAATCAAGAATGAAACACTTCCCAAAGCTTTGATGTTAGAATAGGAGGGGGCCGCGCGAACGCAGGCCCCCACTGCAACAAATTATGATGTAGGTTCCACCACTTGGGTAGACCTTAGGATAGCACCCCTCCTAAGTGCAATGGAGGTCACTCTCCTAGGCCATGGTCCTTCATGATCAACCATTGACCCCATCCAGGTAAGTGAGTTGAAATGACGGTATTCAAGTTCTTCTATAATCTTGCTTATCTCAATACATTACACCTTCTTTCGATGTGGGGCTCAACTACCGGTAGGCAATGTATTTCCCAACTTGTGTAAGATTGATCGACAAAAGGGTGCATGCTGGTACTGATTGTTGGTGGTGTAACTTGGAGTCGGAGACAGCAGAGCATGTGCTGCTGCAGTGTAATAAGAGCATACACACTGCTGCTAAATAGCAACATTGGAGAGAAAATCTGTCACATTTTAAATGCACTGTCAAAGGAGAAAAGGGGCATCTTTGAATCCAGTATTCCCCTTGGATCACTGATTTCCATTTGATAGCAGTAGTAACCATGAAACAACTGAGGATCATGCATTGCCATACCTTTTATTGCAGGTTCTTTGGCGACGTCCGTCCATATCTTCTGGTCCAAACTTTATCATGCATTGCCATACCTTTTATGGCCTTTTTGTTGCCTCCAATTTACACACATTCAACGTATGGGCTATGTACACATGAATATGATTAGCCGTGCTAAGTGTTGGAGTGTACTGTTACAATCTTTGTGCACCATATAGCATTGTTGTTTTGCTATTTATGATCAGTGATTGTAAAGTCATTTCAACAGAGGACCGTGTCATTTTATGTACTTACCAAGTAAATATACCTTATTTAAAATACTCCAGAGTCCATAGTATCTTTACATTTAATGAGGAATTGAATGATAGATGGATCTAACTATTAAGAGTTGACAATTTTCTAAACTATGTAAGGATCAAAAAATCAAGAAATTCTTCCTCAAAATTTGATATAAGAATAGGAGGCAATGTATTTCCCACCCTCTCTATTGCTGCTTTTCATTTTTTTATCACTTGAAATGAAAGTGACCAACTTCAAGCGTGACAGGTTCGCTTTGGATTTTATTATTGAACTGGATATTTCCTTCCTTATTACTTTTAGATGAATTAAAAACTGGTATTTGCACTTCAAATTTAAGAAAAACATCTGGATGGATTTTAACTACCTTATTGATGTGTTTAATACTGAGATCTTTCACCAGACAGGGAATGACTACTAACTACCCTATTCGACACCACTGCATCATCAGAAAACTATGTCACATTAACTCCAACTTGTGCTGAAGTTGGTTTTTAGTTGCATAACATGCAGTCAGATGGTGCACAAGATCTCACGAAAGCAACTACAGTAACAAATTAGTTAATAAATTCATCAAAGGAAGTGAGTAATTTAAGGTGTGGTCTTAGTACATGAAATGCAGAAAGAAGGATTCAGCTTTGCTTTCTACTTTTAAGTAATTAGCTTGTATAACATTCTAAGTAGTGTTATAACATTCTCTCTCCTTTACGTCTCTATCGGGAAATGGTTCATTCATGTACTTGGAGAATCTGTGATTTTAAAATATTTAATAAGAAATAACCCCTTTGACTGTGCACAAGATAGCATACAGTTTAACCAACTACGGAATTGGTTTAGCAGTATGATTGTGTTACGATTATTGGATGTGTCACATTCATTTTTGTAAGTGTTTCATTTTTTACCAAATGATAATTCATGAATAGACTTAACATGCATTCTACAGGAATAAACTTAACATGCAACGATAAGATTAAATTTGAACTAAGATTGGTGGGGTGTGCCAGGCTATTGCAATAGTGCAACACAAAAGCGACACTTGAGAGACCCAATAGCAAGTTATTGAAGTGGACTCTCCCCCTTAAGAAATAAATTTAATATCGTGTGAACCATTGGCCCACATATCAGATATTAAACTGATAAGAACAGATACTACACTTGATCTTAGCCAAAAGGCCGAGAAAGGTATGAATTGAAATGCATGCTTGTTGTGTCTTTTATATCTGACATCTGCTATGCTTCTTTTCTGACTACACAGTGTGGGACTTTATGCAATAATTTGGAGTTTACTAGTGTTCGTCTTAGCTCAACACTTCTGTAACTTGCTCTTATGTAACATGAATTAAACCAAGAGGGAGATTGTCTGGTTCACATACATTTTCTGCTCAAAGTGATTTTGTTCATACAAAGAAGTGGTCTCATTTTCTGCAACAACAAAATTAAATAAGTAACAACTCTTGTCGTCTCTTTTTGGTTTAAAACTCAGCCAAATTTTGTAATCTAATAATTTTGAAATATAACATTTGATAGAACAAGACTGAATATAAAGCAGAAAAGCCTCAGTAAAAGTTGAACTCTTTCCCTTTAAATAAACTCATCTGTAGTTTATGAAATACTTACCTAATTAAGTTCAATTTAAGAAAAACCAAATCATTAACATTAGGATTCTCTTGATGTTGATTACCATTACTACGAATGTGCATTTTACTGAAATTTTTCCACAGATCAACAATCCTCTTAGTGTTGTTTTTGGATAATCATGATCTCTCTCTGTGTTTTTTTATACCTCCACCACCATTTTATGAGTTGTCACTAGGACAACTGTAGCTACAAAAGCTAAGTTTATCGGTTCAGAACCATAACAATTGTCAAACACACAGAGGAAAGTTTACATATTTATGAATTATGACAATGATTTTATCCAATGTAATATATTTAATCCCTTTATATATGTCTTATAACATCAACTGTAACATATTTGGATAACAGTGTTATAACATATCAAAAGTAATTGGGGAGTGCTGAGTACAAAGTAAGCCATTTAAGAAATCATGTTCCAACTTAACACTACACCATTTTTGAACCATTAAGTCCAACATTAGCTAGAATGTAACACAAGCAAATATTTATAAATGTCTGACATTCTAGTTAGTCTGCCGAGTTGAGTACGACCCATGTAGGCATTAAAGTGATGGAAGTTGACTAAGGCTTAACAGGTTGGACCGGTGGCTGCACAATGTTGGCCTTTCCGTTTGAAGTTGAGAGTTGCACCATGAGATTTGTGTGAATGCATAAGTCTTGTAGGTCTTACACCGGAGGATACAGCTTGAGGCTCATTCCGCAGAACAGCAAACACTTCATACTCCTGACAGTGGAGGAGGGATCACAGGCCGCTGCACTTCTGGCTGACTAGCCTTGAACCATCAATTTTTTGTTTCTCGTATTTTGGAGGTATCATAACAGATTGGACTGACAACTGCACCATGCTGGCCAAGTTGAGAGTTGAAGTATGCGACTTGTGCGAAGGCGTGAGTTTTGTGGATCTTAGACTGGAGGGTACAGTGCGAGGCTGGTGATGCTAGCCTCCTCTTGAACCAACGCTTTTTGGTTCTCATATTTTGGGGTGCCATGAAACTATCTCCGGATGGATACTGAAATTATTTATAAACTTTCTAGTCAATCTGTTATTCTTTTCCACAAAGAATTCTGTCATTCTATGTATCTACCTAATCAACATATTAGTAATGCAATATATTGCCTGCAACATCAACGTTACACCCAAGCACTTATACTAGAAACCTTTTAATGAAGTTGTTTATTTGAACAAAGTATTATTTGGTCAATGTTGAGCTTATGATTATGGATATTGATATTGCATTAAAATTTTGGTGATGAATCACTGCATTGAACATGTATGACTTTTGTACTTTGAGACCAGTGATATCATTTCATGCTCAAAACAGATAATTGGAGGCATCTATGGTTGTAGAATTTGATGTTACATAAAAAATATGAAATAACATTCAAACCTTACAGTTTAATACTTCATAAATAAAGCTTCTTTTCAGTACATTATGATGTGTAATGGAAAGGATGAAGTTTGATTGGAAGTCCTTCTTCAGGTTCTAGCATAGGATCATACTTGAAATTCTCATCAGGATTAACTAAATCGCACTTGAATCGTTTCACAATATTATGCATAAACACAAGTATCTCTAACCGAGCAAATTCTTGTCCCAAACACATTCTAGGTCCTCCTCCAAATGGAACATATGAATAAGGTATTGGATCCATGTGTGTTGTATGAGTGTTCCAATGCAACTGTCAAAAACACCACACACACATGCTTTATCATAAATGCACTTGCTTTCTACAAAGTACATACATCGAACACAACACCAACACTGACACCAATAATAATTTGAAAAAATAAATAAATTGAATGTAATCATAAGTGTCGGTGTCGTGTCGGTGTCCGACACTAACACTAACACATACACCATTTTCCAGAAGTGTCGGTGCTACACAACGTCTTATTAGAATCTTAATAATGATGCTTGAATAACATACCTTCCAATCCATAGGGATGTTATAATCAGCATAGGTCAAATCCTTCGTAGCATTTCTGTAAGCACCGCCGACGGACGGTGACAGCCTCAAAACTTCAGATGCAACATTCCAAGAGTGTTTCATTTTCTGAACATCCTCCCATTGCAATAACTCCCCTTCCTCTTTCCCATGGCTGATTTCAAGTTGTTCTGTAATTAAAAAACAAAACCATTTCAACATTCATCCTAATCAAATTTTCTTAAAATTTTCATTATCCTAATCAAACCAGTGAAGCAGGCTTAAAAGTCGGAACATTATGAAATGAGTGTTCAAATATTTCATTGATAACCTTTCAACACTTGTTCGTAAACTTCAGGCAAATTTCCAAGATACTTCATGATCAATGATATTACTGATCTAGAAGTGTCATGGCCGGCGAAAAGAAGCAGTAACATGTTATCAAGAATCTCCACTTCACTCATAAACCTTCCACTTGTGTCAGATGTAACAAGTAAATGTGATAAAAGGTCCTGTGTAGGTGATGCTTTCTTTTCTTCCAAATCCACTCTCCTTTTCTTCATAATCAATTTAATTTCTTTCTTTATTATATCTGCAGCTTTCATTGCCGTATGAAACCTTGTTCCAGGAAAATTGATGGAGAAGCTAATGACCCCTTTGAGAAAATCTTCAAAATATGATGAAAGGTATGATATTTGAATAGGATCTTCCATGCTTAAGAATAAGCAACAGGCCAATTCAAATGTGTATAGCTGTATTATTGGATAGACAACAACCTGCTCCTTCCCTTCAAAGAGTGAAAACCAACAAGTATTCAACTTTTGATCACTAAAAAATTATTTAAAAAGTAAATAATTGCAACAAAAAAAAAACGGAACCAACCGTAGTTCAACCAGACTAAAGTATAATCAGAATAAAATCAACAGATGAACTATCTAGTTTGTAATTTAACCAATTAAACAGACCAATTCGGTATTTATTTTTGACATGGTGTTCTTCGATATAGTACTCGAGACTGGCACGGTTGAAAGAAAAGGTGTTATCAGTTGAAAGAGTTGGGTCGAAATTTTCGCCCAAAGGAGAAAGGCCCATAATGGCTGCCACATCGAAAAGAGTGGGCATCACTATGCCACAAGAGAGTTGGAAGGTGTTAGTCGAACCTTCCCAAAAGTAAATCGAAGCAAAAAGCATGCAGGGATTGACTCTGTGGGCTTGTATTAATATTTGAATGGCGACGAAGATGCCAGCTGATTGTCATTGCTCTTGACGTTTGTTTTGGACCCTGTCGAGCCAAGCCAAATAGTTATTGTTGCCAGGAGTAGGCATCGAATGGAAAACTCTAGCATTTGGATCCATGAACTTCAAGTCGATGGAACCGTTCTTCTCAAAGGCAGTTGGAATGGCAGAGGTAAAACAAGGAAAATATTCTTGCACTTTTTTTAGGTGTGTTTTTGCATCCGGATATGGTCAATGGAAGGCCAAAAGTTTGTCAGCCACCACGAAAGGGATCAACATATGTTACTGCCAGTTCTCCACCGTGGACTTATTAGTTGACGGTGGTTGAGGGATAGTTTGTAAACCCTCTTCTTCAGTAAGGATAAAGGCTAGAGGGTTGTTACTGGTAGTGTGAGTGACAGAAGCCATATCAATGTGAAGAAGTAAGGGAAAAAGCAAAGAAAATGGTGAGGTTTTGAAGTTGCAGAAAAATGAGAGAAAAAGAAATGGTAAATCTCTGAAGTTGTAGAAAAAACAAGAGCGAAGAAAAAGAAAAGAGATGAAAGTGGTGGAAGACATATTTATAGGCACTAAAAGATCCAATAGTCATGTTGGCCAAGTGGCAGTCGACGGCGGCCTTGTGACTGTTCTGTTCCACTGTAGTGAGATAGTTAGCGGGAGTAGCTAAAAACCAACGACCTAGGGAATAGCCAAAATCATGAAAAATAATGGAGTGACCCTTGGAAATTGTGGCGCATAAAGTTGTCATCATTACGCGTGATGACAGCAAATAAGACATAAAGTCGAAATTTAGCAAAAGTAAAATGCTAGTTCTCAGTCGAAGAGAATCTCAGTAGAAACATGCCTTTTAGGGGGCAATTTGTTAGCTGGCAAATTTTGACTAAGAAAGGAGAAACAAGTCAAAGAAAACCTCAACATCACAAACAAAGGAGTTAAAGCAAGTTCGATGGAAGGTCCTGCAGACCAAGGTCGAAGAAGGTTCGACGGATCACCTGCCAAAAAGAAGTCGTTGCAAGCTCAACAGATGACCATTCTAAGTAATGTCGAAGGCAAGCAAAATGAACAAGTTTGTAACTGACGAGAACGTGGGAGAGTTACATAAGAAGTGGGCATGTATGGGTGGACGCGTGGCAGGTCGTGGATGGTCGACAACAAAGTAACCATTATTTTTTAGGCCTATTTAAGTAGAATTCAAGTTCAGTTTTAAAGGTTGCATTTTGTAACATTGAAAGGAATACACTCAAAGTATTAGCTTCTAAGAGAAATGAGTCATTTCTACACAAATGTATGCATGCGTCCAATTTACAATTTAAGCAATTTATTTCATAAGTCTTTGTTTTAGTTCATTTCCCCTTGCAATTTTTTGTCTTATTGTCTCGTTGGTTTATCTCAGTTGTACGAACGCGGTTTTATTGCCATCTCATGTATTTGGAGGAGGCCCGTCAGTGTTGTCACTACTGCCTCTTTACTCGGACCATACTGCCAGACATATCTGAGACAAATAGGTAAAATTAGTTGTATTCCTGCTTTTTAAATTACGTTTATTATTATATTACAAGTTTTTGACAATGGTTTACTTTTCTGCACGACCGTGATCCGCTGAAATTCATTAACCATGGGCAGAAGATTACTAGCTTGCATCAACCTAATGATAAATGGTTTCAGGCTGCTTTGCCCCTATCTAGGATGAAGGACTTATGCAAGACCAATTATGTTATGGTAAACCACGAGATGCTTAATGCATTCGTAAAGAGATGATAAACTATGACCTCGTCATTTTATATACCACTTGGTGAGATGTTTATCACACTCTACAATGTGCCGTGTCTGCTGCATCTTCTGATTAGGGGAAACTTCTAGATCTGGGAGGATTATCAACGATTAGACACTTGAGTTGATGGTAGACTATCTGGAGTTGACCCATAGGTTTCCTTAAGGGAGTTGGAAAAAACCAGAGGGGCTCATGCTATGTTTGAATTCTTAAAAAGGGTATATACAAATGAGCTCCTTAGAGTAGAGCAAGCTAGAGGTGATGACGAGCAGGTGGGGCTGCATAAAGTGTACGTTATGAGAGCATACTTGTTATATTTGGTTGGCACCACCATTTTTGTGGACAAGAGTGTCATTTATAAGGATGTCGTCTACCTACGATACTTCGAGGACTTTGAGCAAGTCCATGAGTACATTTGGGGGGCCACTTGTTTTGTCTACATATACTCTAAGTTATCTAAGAGCTATAGGTGAAAGACGAAGCATGTGACAGACATGATCGCACTTTTGATGGTAATATTTATTGGTATTTTAGTGTTTGCGTATCATTTTCATTTAATTTTTGCAACGCCCTTGCTGATGATTCACGTGTTCCAACACTTTTTAGGCTTGGATCCTCTGGCACTTCCCACTCATCTCATGTTGGTCGTGTGTCCGACCTATATTGAGGAAATAATGCGTGTTTCTGTATTTTCCTCGCTCAGTGGAAACTAGACGACAGAGCCATTTCGAGTGTATCTTGACCGCTTGGTAGCAGAGGATATGCATTTTAACAACTATGTCGATCACCGTGAGACGCAACCATTTGACGACATAATGTTATAGTCGTGATGGCTGGCTTACGATTCATGTCTGACATTTTCTCATCTGCCTGAGCGCGTCATGCGGTAGTTCGACTTTACCCAAGAATATTCTCAGACACCCTGTTGTCTCTGCTTCTCATGCTATGACACATAGAGATATGTATGCCATGTTTGATGATTATCTTAGTCATCTGGTACCAGAGGAGGCACGGAGTACCATAGTTGAAAGCGAATGGAGATTGGGTGGTTCTTCAGGGTATCACATCCATATATGATGCAGACTACTCCAGGAGATCCACCGATACCAGCTCATCAGGAGATACTGTAAGAGGAGCAGGCTAAGTTAGATCATTCTCATTATGTGTTGCCTAGATGTCGTCGTATTGTGGACACTGCGCAGTCAGACATTGATAAAGGTATCTTTGCTGATGGTTCTGAGGTGAGGGAGGTCCTAGATGCCATTATAACTGAGGCATGAGAGACACTGATGTACCAGAGACAACGTCAGAGGACGGGGGGCAGAGGAGTCCGATGTGCTCTAGTCCGACATACACAATAGTTTATAGTATTTATATTCGGTTGTTTTTTATTTTTACATATTTCATTTTTATTTTGTATGCCATGATGACTTATTTTGACTTCAAATTTATGTATGTCAATTTTTGCATATCGGTTGTATGGTTTAATGCACATCACATAAAAAGGGCCTTAACATTTATAAATCAACATTTTCATCTGAGTAACCATAAAACTAACTTAACTTGCACTATTTTGATTGGTTACGAAGATGCATATCCGTAAACCCTAAACGGAGATGCATCTCCCGATCAATAAATGTTTAAAATGAGCCTTTCAGAGATGGATATATGGGTGTTTTGAAATATTCTGGAGATGCATCTTCGGATCAATTGTAACGTTTTGACTTAAGACATGATGCGTTCAGAGACGCATCTTCGGAATCTGAGAGGCATTTTAGGTTTAAAATTAGAAAATCTCAAAATAGTATATAATTGTAAAAATAGATTTAAAAAATATAAATATATAAAATTTGGCGGGGAAAGGGAATTGAGAGAGCTTTGAGTTTGAGTGGCTCTTTTTCTTGTTTCCAGAAATTCATTGATTGATAGAGCTGAAAACAAAAACCAAAAGTTATTTTGATCTTAACAACAACACTACCGCTATTAGTTACTCTACACTTTCATTGTCGACAAGAACCGCCCAAATCAACTCTTCTTCTTCATATACCCATTTTGTCAAAACTCTTCTTTTTGCAGTTCAACCGTAATCTCATTATCGTCATCAAATAATTGCCACCAGTTTTGTGCTTTTCATTTTTCCGATAGTGAATTAGAATGTTGTTGTGCGACGGTTCTGTGTGTATATTGACCAGACTCAACATGATAACATTGATTGGACACCATACACCACTCACAGAGACACTGTGAACTTCGACCATATTTCATTTTACTCTAGATGACTGGCATGTGGGGGCAAATTTGGTGTGCATGCATCTGCCAGAGCGATGAATGCGTTAGTTAGGAAATGTGCGGATCATTCTGAGACCCCCCTTCGTGTCTGCTCCTGACAGCATCGTCCACAGACATCTTGATGACATACTGGCGGATTACGAGAGTTATCTAGTACTAGAGGAATATCAAAGTATGGCAGCCATAAGTCAGCGATCTTATGTGGACGATTACATGACTTGGTTCTATACTGTGTCATACCCTGTCATGACACCGGACGCTCCAAGACATCCACCTAGGTGTGCTCACGAGGAGATCCTGGAGAATGAGCAGGCCAGGGATAACCATGTCATTAATGCGTTGTCGATCTGTCAAAATATTATGCGGATTACATATGAGGGCATAAAGTCTATGTTGTTTGAGAGAGGTGGTGATGATGTGGTTGCCCTAGTGTCATACCCCAAATTTGTCCTACCTGTATAATTACCTTCAGCTGTATATCCATTCACTAACCATTATTCAGAAAAAATCCAAAAAAATATGTTGTCTTCAACTTCATTTCTCTTTTATTGTTTATCCATTTTTTTATCCATAATCCATTTAGAACCAATTTTATCCTTTATTCATTATCCAATTCATATCCATCTTAACTATTCACAAAAATCCATTCAAAACCCATATTCTCCATCCCCATTTCTATTCATCATATTTCTATTCACAAAATCCATTTTTTATAAAAATCCACTTCCTTCTAACCATTTTAACCCATTTTTTCTTATATATCCATTATCCACTTTCTATATCTATTTTCAATTTATGACAAAAAGAAAACAACCATTTTTAATCCCATTCATTTATTTATTTCAATTAGCAAATAAAACAACAACCTCTAAATAAATTCAAAGCCCATTCTTCTGAAGGCCCATTTCAATTTCTTTACATTATTACGACAAAAAAAAGGGGTCTGTGCAAAAGACTCTCGTCCAAACAACAACCTCTGCTACACTTGCACCAATTCATCCCAACAATTCCATAACACACAAAACCTGTACACAACACTCCAGCCCCAAACCGTCCACTGTTATCAACAGAACAACAACACAATGACAAACCTGTAGCTTTGAAAATGACGTGTCAAGCAGAAAAAAAAAATCTTGAAAACTTAGCAAACAAGGCTTGAATCTGTTTAAAAGAAGAAGAGGGAGAACGATTTCAAGGACACACATAGAGAAAACTCAACCTTCAAAACTAAAAAACAATCGCAACCCCTCACAACCATCATCCCCACATCAACCGAAACCCAAAACAGAAAGAGGAGAGTGAAAAAAAGCCAATAAACCTCTGTCTATTTTCCTGCCCATCTTCATTTTCAATACAAACCTGCGTACGAAAACTATTTCCTTTTCTTCAACCTAACAACCTTCTTCAAGTCGCTCAACACCCAAAAAATCGCAAAATCTTGCATTAAACCCCATAAACATTTCTTCATTCTCCTTCCATTTTCAGAAAACCAGAGAAACAGAAAAGAATGAGATGAATCGAGACCCAAAAGCGTAAGCTGATACGAACCTGAAACCGAAAACGAAAGAGAAAAGTAAAACCCAGAACCGATCGAGAGAGTGAGATTCGAAACCAACCATAGATGGAGATGAGAAGCTTAAAAGCATGGACAAACCTGAGTGTCGTTGGAGCTGAATCTCGCAAGGTTGAAAATGTTTTGAAGGAGAGAGCGGGAGACGAAGATATTCTGGGGAAGGTTAATCGTCCGTTTTGTTTTTTTATTTTCTCTATTCCTTTTTACCGTTTGAACTTTCCTTTAGTTTTTTTTATAATAAAACCTAATTCTAAACTACTGCATAATGTTGCTGTCATTTGCCATTAATTGTTTCCAAATGGGTTGAGGAATAAATCCGTTCTTTTCAAGGCTGATGTGATTTATTATTATTATTATTTTTTTTCGGTTTTGTTTTAAATAAAGAGAAAATAAAGGTTGAACTCAATGTGTTGTTTCAATTTGTTTGAAAATAGTAAACCAGGTCGTCGTGTCATTTTGAGAAACCGTGAAGGTTTATCACTTTTTTTATATATATATCCCAATGTCATTTTGGCTGATGATACAAACCCTGGTTTCTTTCCGTGTCAGCCCACATGTTAGCTTCACGTCTGCGTTTGTTTTTGGAGGGTGATGGGTCTCAAGCCCAAATGATCCCATCTTATTTCTTTATGTACCTTTCAGTCTCAAGCGCACCCCCACCCTTACTTTTCATGTTCTTTTATATTTTATTTTAACAATCCTATTTATAATTTTTTGTTAATTGTCTTTACTAGTTGTTTCTTTGATAAATATTATTTTGTTTCTCGATTTTCATCTTCGATTCTCTTCTTTATTTCAACTTTTTGGGCCAATGATCTAGTAACATTCGTGATTTAATTGGTTTGTTCAAACCAATGGAATTTTGATATGTATGGGGCCTACCTATTTATTTATTTTTATTTCAATTTATTCACTATTTTTACATTTATTTTGGGTCAATGAAAACCAAACATCGACGATTTGTCGATTTCTCGACTTAATCTCGATAAAGGTGAGACCTTTATTATTTTTCATGTCATTTTTAATTTTATGTTATTTCTATCATTTTTGTTTCATTTACATTTATTTTGGGGTCAATGAAAACCAAATATCGATCGATTTATCGATTTCTCGATTAAATCTCGATAAATGTGAGACCTTTATTATTTTTCTTATCATTTTCGATTTTATTTCAACTTATTTTGTCATTATTTTTATTTTTATACTTTTTTGGGTCAATGAAAACCAAAATATTAAGATTTTTTTATTTTTCGAATTTAAATCTTGATAAAGGTGAGACCTTTATTCTTTTTCTAGTCATTTTTCGATTTTATTTTATTTCTAGTATTATTCAATATTTTTATCTATTGTTGGGTCAATGAAAACCAAAATATTAAGATTTATCGATTTTCGATTTAAAATCTTGATAAAGGTGAGACCTTTATTATTTTTCTTATCATTTTCGATTTTATTATTTCATTTTTATTCACTTTTGGTAAATGAAAGTCAAAATCGTTGATTATCGATTTCTCGATTAAATTTCGATTAAGACGAGACCAATTTTATTTTATGTCAACTTTAACTACTTGTCAATATTATTCCTATTCATATTGCCCATATCATATCCATATTCATATTTATTTATCTAACCACTTTCATTTGTACATACTTTAATAAAAAAACACTAAAAATATCGAAACCCTAAAACAATAATTTAACGGACTGTTGGTTACTATACTTCGCTTGGAGATTTGGTTCAAGGCTTAGCTTAGGACGCTTCGCACACACACGACTTTCTCTTGGGCTACCTTACAATGA
Source organism: Lathyrus tuberosus (assembly GCA_022829125.1). NCBI lineage: Eukaryota > Viridiplantae > Streptophyta > Magnoliopsida > Fabales > Fabaceae > Lathyrus > Lathyrus tuberosus. The sequence goes on from JALAZF010000126.1 coordinate 5,714,310, forward strand.
GACCCTTTATTTCATGTCATCCCTTGTAATTTACATGTACCCCGCTCCCCATTCCGATGTACGCATTTAGTTTCTTTTGATTGTGGTTTGTTTACTAGGAGCACCCCTAGGGACTAGCATAGACAACCCATTTTCAAACTAATTCTCGATTCGTCGTCGAGCCATTTTCAAACAAACCCATTTTCAACCAAACCCTCGACTCGTCGTCGAGCCATTTTTAAACACACCTCTTTTCAACCAAACTCTCGACTCGTCGTCGAGCCCATTTTCAAATCAACCTCTAACCAAATCCATTTTTCAAATCAAACTCTTTTCATACAATAAACCCTTGATCCAACGTCAAGCGAATTTTCATAATCAAACTTCAAAAACAACTAACAACTATCGCAACTCTTTTAAGGTGAAAAATGGGGGTTCAAGTCTTTGATCTCCCTTCGATTGTTTGGGTGTGAGTTCTCTTACTCGTGTGTGAGCAATTGACACCTCTTCTTTTAAATCAAATCCTTTTCAAAATAACCAAGCGCATACAATAAACCCTTGATCCCACGTCAAGCGGATTTTCATAATCAAACCTCAAAACGACTAACAACTATCGAAACTCTTTCAAGGTGAAAAATGGGGATTAAAGTCTTTGATCTTCCTTCGATTGTTTGGGTGCGAGTTTTCTTACTCGTGTGTGAGCAATTGACGCCTCTAAAACACATCCAACTCGACAACCATCCGTCCAACATTCCAAAACGCTTTTCAAACCATTAAACCTTTTCAAACTCAACCACCTTAGATGAAAAAGAGAGAGAGCCAAATCTTTGACTCACTCTCCCGATTACTTGGGCCCGAGGAGTCTTTCTTAAGTTCAAGTAATCGTCATCTAAACCAACCTAACTCTCCCTTGTTTCGTGGGCGTACCACGAACTACGACTGCTCTGATTCTTTACTCTCGTCCGAGTAAAGATACGTAGGCACAAGATTGCGATGATCTTGGCGAGCACACTACCATCTTTTTCCGTCAAACCCCGTAGTCGAACTACGATTGCTCTGATTCCTCATTCTCGTCCGAATGAGCATACGTAGGCCCAAGGTTGCGATGATCTTGCCGAGCACCCTATCCTTAAACCACCCCTTTCCCCTTAGTATCTTTTCCTTTTATCTTACCGTTTCGCATTCATTTTAGAGAAGAAAATAGACAAACTTAGCTAACGAGTATCGCTATTCGAATCAAGAGGTTCCCGTTGAGTACAACGGACGTGAGGGGGTGCGCGTACCTTCCCCTCACGTAACCGACTCCCGAACCCAGAATGTGGTTGCGACGACCATGTTCTTACCCTCTCCTTAAAGGTTTTCTCGATATTTTCCTTTCCCTCTTTTGGGATAAATAAAGTTCGGTGGCAACTCTGTCGAACCTTTTTCCGCGCCTTTCGCGCGAGGGTCGTATTTTCGATGAATTTTCGAGGTACGATAGATGGCGACTCTGCTTGGGATATTTGCTCCATGCAAGAGAGAGTCGAGCCTATCTTGATTCGAATCGCTAGCTCTTTAGCTTTGTTTATTTTCTTCTCGTTTATTTGTTTTCTTATTCACTTGTGTTACCTTTTGTAACATTGTTGGGTTGTTCTGATATTGGGAACTCTGTGAGATAGCTCTACACCCGAGTCTGAGTATAACCCTAGGATTAGGATGGTGGTTGTGTAGTGTAGGCTTGCGTGGTCTCTTCCGCATGAGTTGAAGCGAAAACCACCGCTTGGAGTAGATTCCCTTGGAGATATTATTGTTGTGGTGAATCTTTGCCATGGTGGTAATACTTTCGAGGTGGATCGTTGATCCCAAGGACCATTAACCCAATTTATCCATGGTGGTTGGTAGTGTTAATTCTATGTGAGTTAATACGAACGCCCCAATAAGATGAGATCCCTCGAACGTATTACTTCCTGACAGTAATATTTTCGACCTCGATCTAGGATTCTGAGAACCTTTTTTTAGAACCCGTGTGTCGATGGTTGTGTAGTGGGCGCCTCCGAGGAATCTTTCTCGTGGGGAAGAAACGAAGACCTCACCTAGACGAGATTATTTCGAGAATATTATAGTCGAACAAATCTTTGTCTTGGTTATAATGTTTTCGAAATATATCCATAACTCTAGGCACCTACCCGTTTTAGAAACCTACCTGTGGGTTCTCTTGATCCTAGATGTGGTTCTCGACCCGTCATCTCCGACCAACCGCAGAAACTGTTTGAAGCTGTTTGATCCTGCGATCCTGGATCTTGCATCTTGCATTGCATCTCATGTCATTGCATTGCATCTGTTATGCATCTTGCATTGCATTTTCAACCTCAGAATCTCACTTCAACTCCCTTTCTTCTCCAGTAAATCAAGCTGATTCCTCGACACCGGTACGCTGCTCGAGCCAAAAGTAGACAGATGATTAATCATATCCAACAAAACCATGCTGCCACATGTACAGGCTGGACCATCAGTCATTGAAGGGGTTGCCAAAGACAAGCAGAACAGTCTCCAACTCTGAATAAGCCAGTTCAAGCATCAATCAAGTCAAGACAGGAAGATCAGTTCCTCGAAGAAGGCAGTCATCATGCCATCCCATCATTTTTTCATCCTTGTATTTTTGCTTTGTTTGTTCAAGTACTGTTTGCTTCAAACATTGTCATTTGTATTTAGTTTTCTTAATGTAGTGATTATGCATGTTTTGAATCAGTTATGTCGTATTCACTCATTTTTTTCATTTACTGCAAAACACCGACACATTTATCCACTTCACTCTCTATATCAAACTGTTATTAGCAATGATTGGAGGGAAGATGATGAAAACGAAATACCCATAATTGCAAAACGTATGCTTTCGGATAGAATCCCGCCATGATGTACAGGCATTGTTTCAATCCACAAACACCGGAGAGACAAGGAGTTAATCCCTAGTAAACCACTTCGAGCCTAGAAGTAGTAGTTTCCTTCGGACATTCAAACCCTCACACTCAACCTGGGGCAGGGTAGTGTTCAGTTAATCCTAATTACGCACTCGAATCACAAAGCAAAATTCCACAAGACATGACGGTTATCCTTCAAAAAAACCCATGACTTGGCAGTCACCATCCTCCAACAAAATAAAAAAAAATACAAAAAATCAAAGGCCTGCTAAGTCAAGCACCTCAAAAGAGACTTAGGCAAAAATCAAGACAACCCTGATGGACTCGAAAAGTAAAATCCGCCCATGCAAAAGTTAGGGATCAAAAAACATAAGAGGCCTTCAAATCCTCAACAAAAACAAAATAAGATCCAGTGACCACCATAATCAAAACCAAAGGGTCATTAATATCCATCAAAAACAAAATAAAGGTGACTGTCATACCTTAAACCGTCAACCCTTTTGGAAGACAAACATGTGCAGAATTAACTGAACGTAGGACTGGAGTTCATCACGAAGAAGGGGTGGGTACAAATCATACTTTGAGCCTTATATCCTTTGTTTCATAACCGCGAACCAGACCACATTACAACCCTCGAAAGACCTAATTGAGGCGAGGTTTATTCTGAAAGCATACTATCGCAAGGTTGCGTAAACTGACTCCCCATATTTGCTAATCTTCAGCATTGGTGTCATTCTCCTTGCTATACCTTTCACACCATCAAAATCAGTACACGTTTGGGCTAACGGTCCATTCGTCTCACTTTCACGACACTCCAATAAACAACTCTTTTTCAAAACTTGTATGAGCATTGCATTAAGATTACCATTTGTAAATGAGCAATTTTAACTGCAAATCAGTGCTAGACATCAAAGCAATTCCAACAAAGGGGCAATCAAAGAGGAACTTGAACTTTCAGTGGTGCCGACTCGAAGCAAGACTCCCTCAAACCCTCAATCTGGGGCAAATCCTTCAACAGCTCAATCAGGGGCAAGTCATATCAAATCTCAACATCCAAAGATCAAGTTACTTCAGAACTGATTAATCAGGGTCAGACCATTACCATGTTCAGACTGCGACAAGACTCATTGCAGCAAGCAATCCTGATCATCAAGCACAAAGTCGTGGTCTTCTCAGAAACGACTTATCATCAAGCAATCAAACTCAAGGCCTCGAGAGCATCTTCGCCTGCTTCAATCATGGAGTCTTCAACAAACCGAGTGTCGAGGAAATCAAATCCCTCCCACCGCCCAAAAGTCCAATCCGCATTGGCAACTACCCAAAAGTCCACCACGCTGGCACCTCCAAACTTATCTAATCACCCGTCTGCAATCATATGCATCATACGCATCATATGCATCGCATTCAAAATCATTTGCATCATGTGCAACCCAAAAAACCCAATCATACTCCCCCAGCACTTGCATCTCCGCGCGTCAGCATTTGTATTGCACATCATTACAAAATTAAGCATTCACATGTGCATGTCAAGATCCAGGATCAATCTCAAGATTGCAAGAAGATCTTCAGCCCAGCCAGGGGCATCTTCTTCAAGTTCATGGATGTTCCTCATGAAAGTCTTCAACCTTCTGTTGATGAAGCTGTGATTTCCAAGCAAGTCAGTGTGCATTCCTTATTGGGTTGTGTTCCTCAACTTTTTGTTGCTGAGGTCGTCATCCTTATCCCAACCAATAAACCTTCCTCCGAGTCAGTGGGCGTTCCTCATTGAATCTTTTCTCCAAGTCGAACTACGACTGCCCTGATTCTTTATTCTCGTCCGAGTAAAGATACGTAGGCACAAGATTGCGTAGATCTTGACGAGTTACCTTCTCCATTTTTCACTGTTTCCCGTTCCTTTTCGTGGACTCTCCTCATTGATTCTTTGCTTCAACCTTTTGTTGATGTCTCCAAATAAATCTCATCATATCCCCAGCAAACTTGACCTTTTGTCAATTGCCTTACTATCATCCTTTTGGTGATAGGCAAACCCAATCAACTTAATTTAACCTTCATCCTTTTGATGTTGGTCCTCATAAATAAGAAGTTCCTATCATCCTTTTGGTGGTAGTAGCTTGTTTTGATGCGTCATCCTTTTGGTGTCGCCGATCCATAAACCTTTGGTCTGTGTATTATCCTTTTGGTGAGTGACAGCCTTTGTGTGTGTGCCCTATTATCCTTTTGGTAATAGTAGGTTGTGTGTGTGTGTGTGCGCCCTATTATCCTTTTGGTAATAGCAGGTTGTGTGTGTGCCCTATTATCCTTTTGGTAATAGTAGGTTGTGTTGTGTGCCATACTATCTTTTTGGTAGTAACAGGCTGTGTGTGTGCCCTATTATCCTTTTGGTAATAGCAGGATGTGTTGTGTGCCATACTATCCTTTTGGTAGTAGCAGGCTGTGTGTGTGCCCTATTATCCTTTTGGTAGTAGCAGGATGTGTTGTGTGCCCTATTATCCTTTTGGTAATAGCAGGCTGTGTTGTATGTCATACTATCCTTTTGGTAGTAGCAGGCTGTGTGTGTGCCATACTATCCTTTTGGAAGTAGCAGGTTGTGTTGTGTGCCCTATTATCCTTTTGGTAATAGTAGGCTTTGACCTCATTTTCATCCTTTTGGTGGAAGGGTCTGTGTGTGTGTGCCCTATTATCTCGTCGGTAATAGCAGGCGTTGACCTTATTTCCATCCTTTTGGTGGAAGGGTCTGTGTGTGTGCCCTATTATCTTGTTTGTAATAGCAGGCTTTGACCTTATTTTTCATCCTTTTGGTAGAAGGGTCTGTGTGTGTGTGTGTGCCCTATTATCTCATTGGTAATAGCAGGCGTTGACATCATTTCCATCCTTTTGGTGGAAGGGCCTGTGTGTGTGTGTGTGCCCTATTATCCTATTGGTAATAGCAGGCTGTGACCTCATTTTCATCCTTTTGGTGGAAGGGTCTTTGTGTGTGCGTGTTCACTATCATCCTTTTGGTGATAGGTCTGTCATCCTTTTGGTGTCACTTGTATTTCAACTTCCCAATCCCTTTTCTTTCTTTCAGACAAATTTGTGGTCTTCTTTATATCTAATTGTCTTATACCTCGAAAGACCGAAAGCCGTAGCAGTTTATCTAACTCAGTTTAAGCCAATTAGATAGGGGCATCTGTCATACCCCAAATTTGTCCTACATGTATAATTACCTTCAGCTGTATATCCATTCACTAACCATTATTCAGAAAAAATCCAAAAAAATATGTTGTCTTCAACTTCATTTATCTTTTATTGTTTATCCATTTTTTTATCCATAATCCATTTAGAACCAATTTTATCCTTTATTCATTATCCAATTCATATCCATCTTAACTATTCACAAAAATCCATTCAAAACCCATATTCTCCATCCCCATTTCTATTCATCATATTTCTATTCACAAAATCCATTTTTTATAAAAATCCACTTCCTTCTAACCATTTTAACCCATTTTTTCTTATATATCCATTATCCACTTTCTATATCAATTTTCAATTTATGACAAAAAGAAAACAACCATTTTTAATCCCATTCATTTATTTATTTCAATTAGCAAATAAAACAACAACCTCTAAATAAATTCAAAGCCCATTCTTCTGAAGGCCCATTTCAATTTCTTTACATTATTACGACAAAAAAAAGGGTTTGTGCAAAAGACTCTCGTCCAAACAACAACCTCTGCTACACTTGCACCAATTCGTCCCAACAATTCCATAACACACAAAACATGTACACAACACTCCAGCCCCAAACCGTCCACTGTTATCAACAGAACAACAACACAATGACAAACCTGTAGCTTTGAAAATGACGTGTCAAGCAGAAAAAAGAAAATTTTGAAAACTTAGCAAACAAGGCTTGAATCTGTTTAAAAGAAGAAGAGGGAGAACGATTTCAAGGACACACATAGAGAAAACTCAACCTTCAAAACTAAAAAACAATCGCAACCCCTCACAACCATCATCCCCACATCAACCGAAACCCAGAACAGAAAGAGGAGAGTGAAAAAAAGCCAATAAACCTCTATCTATTTTCCTGCCCATCTTCATTTTCAATACAAACCTGCGTACGAAAACTATTTCCTTTTCTTCAACCTAACAACCTTCTTTAAGTCGCTCAACACCCAAAAAACCGCAAAATCTTGCATTAAACCCCATAAACATTTCTTCATTCACCTTCCATTTTCAGAAAACCAGAGAAACAGAAAAGAATGAGATGAATCGAGACCCAAAAGCGTAAGCTGATACGAACCTGAAATCGAAAACGAAAGAGAAAAGCAAAACCCAGAACCGGTCGAGAGAGTGAGATTCGAAACCAACCATAGATGGAGATGAGAAGCTTAAAAGCATGGACAAACCTGAGTGTCGTTGGAGTTGAATCTCGCAAGGTTGAATTTTTTTTGAAGGAGAGAGCGAGAGACAAAGATATTATGGGGAAGGTTGATCGTCCGTTTTGTTTTTTTATTTTCTCTATTCCTTTTTGCCGTTTGAACTTTCCTTTAGTTTTTTTAAAATAAAACCTAATTCTAAACTACTGCATAATGTTGTTGTCACTTGCCATTAATTGTTTCCAAATGGGTTGAGGAATAAATTCGTTGTTTTCAAGGCTGATGTGATTTATTATTATTTTTTTTTTCGGTTTTGTTTTAAATAAAGAGAAAATAAAGGTTGAACTCAATGTTTTGTTTCAATTTGTTTGAAAATAGTAAACCAGGTCGTCGTGTCATTTTGAGAAACCGTGAAGGTTTTTCACTTTTTTTTATATATATATCCCAATGTCATTTTGGCTGATGATACAAACCCTTGTTTCTTTCTGTGTCAGCCCACATGTTAGCTTCACGTCTGCGTTTGTTTTTGGAGGGTGATGGGTCTCAAGCCCAAATGATCCCATCTTATTTCTTTATGTACCTTTCAGTCTCAAGCGCACCCCCACCCTTACTTTTCATGTTCTTTTATATTTTATTTTAACAATCCTATTTATAATTTTTTGTTAATTGTCTTTACTAGTTGTTTCTTTGATAAATATTATTTTGTTTCTCGATTTTCATCTTCGATTCTCTTCTTTATTTCAACTTTTTGGGCCAATGATCTAGTAAAATTCATGATTTAATTGGTTTGTTCAAACCAATGGAATTTTGATATGTATGAGGCCTACCTATTTATTTATTTTTATTTCAATTTATTCACGATTTTTACATTTATTTTGGGTCAATGAAAACCAAACATCGACGATTTGTCGATTTCTCGACTTAATCTCGATAAAGGTGAGACCTTTATTATTTTTCATGTCATTTTTAATTTTATGTTATTTCTATCATTTTTGTTTCATTTACATTTATTTTGGGGTCAATGAAAACCAAATATCGATCGATTTATCGATTTCTCGATTAAATCTCGATAAATGTGAGACCTTTATTATTTTTCTTATCATTTTCGATTTTATTTCAACTTATTTTGTCATTATTTTTATTTTTATCCTTTTTTGGGTCAATGAAAACCAAAATATTAAGATTTTTCGATTTTTCGATTTTAAATCTTGATAAAGGTGAGACCTTTATTCTTTTTCTAGTCATTTTTCGATTTTATTTTATTTCTAGTATTATTCAATATTTTTATCTATTGTTGGGTCAATGAAAACCAAAATATTAAGATTTATCGATTTTCGATTTTAAATCTTGATAAAGGTGAAACCTTTATTATTTTTCTTATCATTTTCGATTTTATTATTTCATATTTATTCACTTTTGGTCAATGAAAGTCAAAATCGTTGATTATCGATTTCTCGATTAAATTTCGATTAAGACGAGACCAATTTTATTTTATGTCAACTTTAACTACTTGTCAATATTATTCCTATTCATATTGTCCATATCATATCCATGTTCATATTTATTTATCTAACCACTTTCATTTGTACATACTTTAATAAAAAAACACTAAAAATATCGAAACCCTAAAACAATAATTTAACGGACTGTTGGTTACTATACTTCGCTTGGAGATTTGGTTCAAGGCTTAGCTTAGGACACTTCGCACACACACGGCTTTCTCTTGGGCTACCTTACAATGAGACCCTTTATTTCATGTCATCCCTTGTAATTTACATGTACCCCGCTCCCCATTCCGATGTACGCATTTAGTTTCTTTTGATTGTGGTTTGTTTACTAGGAGCACCCCTAGGGACTAGCATAGACAACCCATTTTCAAACTAATTCTCGATTCGTCGTCGAGCCATTTTCAAACAAACCCATTTTCAACCAAACCCTCGACTCGTCGTCGAGCCATTTTCAAACACACCTCTTTTCAACCAAACTCTCGATTCGTCGTCGAGCCCATTTTCAAATCAACCTCTAACCAAATCCATTTTTCAAATCAAACTCTTTTCATACAATAAACCCTTGATCCAACGTCAAGCAAATTTTCATAATCCAACTTCAAAAACAACTAACAACTATCGCAACTCTTTTAAGGTGAAAAATGGGGGTTCAAGTCTTTGATCTCCCTTCGATTGTTTGGGTGCGAGTTCTCTTACTCGTGTGTGAGCAATTGACGCCTCTTCTTTTAAATCAAATCCTTTTCAAAATAACCAAGCGCATACAATAAACCCTTGATCCTACGTCAAGCGGATTTTCATAATCAAACCTCAAAACGACTAACAACTATCGAAACTCTTTCAAGGTGAAAAATGGGGGTTCAAGTCTTTGATCTTTCTTCGATTGTTTGGGTGCGAGTTTTCTTACTCGTGTGTGAGCAATTGACGCCTCTAAAACACATCCAACTCGACAACCATCCGTCCAACATTCCAAAACGCTTTTCAAACTCAACCACCTTAGATGAAAAAGAGAGAGAGCCAAATCTTTGACTCACTCTCCCGATTACTTGGGCCCGAGGAATCTTTCTTAAGTTCAAGTAATCGTCATCTAAACTAACCCAACTCTCCCTTGTTTCATGGGCGTACCACGAACTACGACTGCTCTGATTCTTTACTCTCGTCCGAGTAAAGATACGTAGGCACAAGATTGCGATGATCTTGGCGAGCACACTACCATCTTTTTCCGTCAAACCCCGTAGTCAAACTACGATTGCTCTGATTCCTCATTCTCGTCCGAATGAGCATACGTAGGCCCGAGGTCGCGATGATCTTGCCGAGCACCCTATCCTTAAACCACCCCTTTCCCCTTAGTATCTTTTCCTTTTATCTTACCGTTTCGCACTCATTTTAGAGAAGAAAATAGACAAACTTAGCTAACGAGTATCGTGATTCGAATCAAGAGGTTCCCGTTGAGTACAACGGACGTGAGGGGGTGCGCGTACCTTCCCCTCACGTAACCGACTCCCGAACCCAGAATGTGGTTGCGACGACCATGTTCTTACCCTCTCCTTAAAGGTTTTCTCGATATTTTCCTTTCCCTCTTTTGGGATAAATAAAGTTCGGTGGCGACTCTGTCGAACCGTTTTCCGCGCCTTTCGCGCGAGGGTCGTATTTTCGATGAATTTTCGAGGTGCGACACCTAGCACCTTTCATTCATAGTGAGGCACAAAATTCCTTAGGTTACCAACGACAAAGGAGGATACTGGTGGTTAGGATTGGGATTACACAATATGTTATGCTTTTATTTGTATTTTGGGAATCTTTTGTATTGTTTTCCATACTTCAAGAATAATATTTGTAATATTTTGGGCTATTTTTTAATTAATGCATTACCTTGTTCTATGATGTTCGTGTTTATTAATGTTTAAATCAAATTATGGCACTGTTAGTCGAATTAAAATGACTTTGGATTAAAAAAATATAAACTTAGGACAATGTTTTTATCCAAGATGCATGCATGTAAGTTTTTGAAGATGCATCTCCGAATTCGCCCCATAAATATTCGCAGATGTATCTCCAAACCAATATTTGGCAAAAAATGAGGTAGGTACTTTATTTACGAAGGATGAGGTGATTTTAAGTTCGTTTGGATATGCATCTCCGAAAACACCTGAGGAAAATTGCTTATTTTTTATTATCTTGCGCCTATTTAGAGCCATCCAAAAATTGTTGGGAATTTGTTAATGCACCATATATATTACTAGGGCACCACATGAAAATACAAAAATGCCCCCATATTCCGAAGACGCGTCTCCGGATGCACCCTGAGTCAATAGAATTTTTGGGTTAAATACACAACCCCCCTGCAATGTTAGCCAGTTCTCACTTTAGCCCCTGTAAAAAAAAAATTTAAACACCCCCTCATTTTATTTAGATTCCCTCAGAAAACCCCCCAGAGGCCAAGTGGCATTGAAGGTTCCGTTTTGACCATCAAAATTTGTCCATGTTGGCATTTTGGATTATTTTTCTTTGCTGACTGGGTGTATAATTTTGAAACACCCCCTTGTAATAGTTAGGGTTCATGAGACGAAGAACACTAAGAGGATTCATCTGCGAAGGCAATTCTACTGCGACGGGGATTCATCTGCGAAGAACACGAAGACAAAGACGTAGACGGTTGTCCACGAATACATTTCCATAATCGAAGGTCGTAATGAGTCAGGTATGTTTATTTGTAAACTTCTTCACGGTTAAATGTTAGGATTAGGGTTTTTTTGTATCTGAATGTTAATTGTGAAATCTGGATGAAATTTTTAGGGTTTTTGATAAGTGGTAATGAATATTTCACAGGAATTCAAACCTTTTGATGGTACCTTTCACCATGGGGGTGAATTTATTAGGGTTAATCCGGATGAAATTATTTACAGAGGGGGGGTTGATTCGACTGTAACTGGGTTACATGTTACGAACTGGACAATGGATAGTATTGTCAAGCTGTTGACTAGGTGGGGGTATAAGGAAGGTTCATTTAGGTTATGGACAAAAGTCTTAGACATTCAAGAGGGATTTATTTTAATTAAAAGAGATGATGATGCATACGACTTTGCTACATACTTCAGTGCAATGGAAGTTAATGTTGATATATTTGTGGAACATTCTCTGGAAATAATGGATTCTGAGGACAGAGAACCTAGGTGTGTTAATGAGAATAAGGAATCAGATGGGTTAGAAGATAAGGATGTTGAAAGGTTAGATGATAGTGAAGATGAGAGAGTTACTGCTCTAGTTGATGGCTTTGAAGGAATTGATGTAACATTGCCCATCAATGTAGATACAAGCAATCTTGATACAAGTATGAGTGGGCTTAATGTTAGGCCCAATAAGAAAATGGACCAAGATGATTACTATAGTGATGAATTGAATAGTTCTGACCCAGATGATTCATGTGATGATGAAAGGCCCAAGTATGAAAGATTTAGGAAAGAGCACCTCAATAAGGACTATAAGTTTAAGTGGGGTATGGAATTTAATTCACTTGCTGACTTTAGGGATGCTATTCGTGAGTGGTCAGTACTCAATGGAAGGGAAATATCTTTTGTGAAAAATGAGAGCTATAGGGTAAGGGTTGAGTGTAAGGCTAAGTGTGGGTTTTTAGTCTTATGCTCTAAGGTGGGCCACAAACACACATTTGCTATGAAAACACTCAAAGACACCCACACATGTGCTAGGGTTTTGAACAACAAATCTGCAACATCAAAGTGGGTGGCTAAGCATATGGTAAAGAGGATGCAAACATGTGACACAGTTAGGATAAGAGATATCATGCAAGATATAAGGCAAAGCTTTTATGTGGGTATTAGTGTTGCAAGAGCATGGAGGGCTAAGTTGATTGCAAAGAGGATAATAGAAGGTGATGCTGATAATAAGTATGGATCTATTTGGAGGTATGCAGCTGAGTTAAGAAGGGTAAATCCAAGCAACACAGTCAAGATTAATGTTGAAAGACATAATCCATCCATACAACCAAGGTTTGGATCATTCTATTTTTGTTTTGATGGTTGTAAGAAATGCTTTATAAATGGATGCATACCCTTTGTGGGGGTTGATGGATGTCACTTGAGGACCAAATATGGTGGCCAATTACTAATTGATGTGGGTAGGGATGCTAATGATCAATACTTCCCTTTGGTATTTGGTGTGGTTGAAAATGAGACAAAAGAGAGTTGGAGATGGTTATTTCAACTATTGATTGAGGATATTGGCCAAGATAGAAGATATGTATTTATATCTGATCAACAAAAGGTACTTGTGGCTGTATTTAATTCCTTGTACTTATGTATTTAACTTTGTTTCTGTAATTAAAGTGTCAACAATTGGTGTTATGTTTTAGGGACTTGTGGCTGTATTTGAGAAAATGCACAAGTTGATACTGCATAAGCTGATAATGCAAGAATTGCTACTGATATGAGTCAAACTGCTGCCCCAACTGCTGTTGTTTCTGATGTTGCCCCAACTGTTGCAGTTTCTATGAATCAGAACCAACCACCAACTATTATGAGTCAAACTGGATCTTGTGTTGTTGATTCAATTAAAAAGAAGAAAGGAAAGACACCAGTCATTACTAGGAGAAGGCAAAGTGAAAGGATCAAACTGTCTTGGTTCAAAAAACCAATTGTAGGAGAAGGATCTAGTGAACAACCAATCACACTACCAGACAAAGAGGCCAAATCAAGTTCAAAAGACTCTTACCTTGGATTGCAAACTAGGTCTATGAAGACATGGAAGTCCAAGAAAAAGAGAGACTGAATGTTATGTCTTGTATTCCCAATTTTAATTTTGTGTCATTTTGTTGCTATACCAATGAAGTACTAAGTAGTATGTGTCATTTTGTACAATGTATCAATGATGTACCAGACATATGCACCAAGTGTGCTTTCTTTATGTATCAAACAACTTACATTTGAAGAATTTCCAACTGTGCACCAAGAATTCCAAAATTTAATGTAACTGTTTTGTGTAACATTTGAAGTATCAGTGACTGAATATTTATGTAACAGACAACTTACATTGATAACAAACAATTCAACTTACATCAAACTTTAACATTGATACATAACAAATGCTTTCATTGATAAGAACAATTCAACTTACATTGATACATAACAAATGCTTTCATTGATAACAACAATTCAACTTACATCAAACTTTAACATTAAATCCCAAACAACCTAAACAACTAATTCCAAACAACTTAAACAACTAATTCCAACCAACTTAAACAACTAATTCCAAACAGAGTTTATTACATCAACTTAAACACTACTGCAAACATTAACCATGACAGACCAAGTACAATCGACATCCATAAAATTTTTCCTCTTTTCCATTCGAATATTTCTTTTCAATTTTTCTGTCTTGATAATGCTTCCTTCTGCACCATACTTCTTCAAAACTCTGCCTTCAATTTCCCGAGCAATCTCCTTTGCAAATTCTCTCAAATAACCCTTTGTGACTTCACAATCACAACATCTTGATTGATTCATATCGTTCGATTCAAGCTCATTAACAAAATCGTCCCACACAAACAAACCGCAACCATTATGCAAATTAAATCAAATCAATGATTAACACATAGTCAGGAATTAACAAATTGAATTAACATATGGATTTAACAAGATGAAACTAAACTCACCAAAGAATTTCGACATTTTCAGAATTTTCTACTTGGATTTTCAATGGTGTTTGATACAAACATCTTCATCATATCGTTGCAACCACAACTTGGCAAACCCTTTCCAAAATTACCCCCAGACGATGACCTGCTACCACCCATGTACAAGATGATGGCGGACGAAGAAGAGAGAAATGGGTGAGAAAAACCCTAACAATTGCAAGGGGGTATTTGTAACACATAATTTACACAGTCACTGGCCCACGTGGAAAAAATTCATATTTTCAGTGAATCTTCAATGCCACTTGGCCTCTAGGGGGTTTCTGAGGGAATCTAACTAAGATGGGGGTTTTTAAAAAAAAAAAACTTTACCAGGGGCTAAAATGAGAACTCGTTAACATTGCAGGGGGGTTGTGTATTTAACCCGAAATTTGACTTAATGTGAAAAATAATGCATTAATAGTTAAACGTAATAATCAATGCATTATTTTTTGGGGTTTGGTGGTCTGCATTAGCGCCATTGACGAATATGAAAGTCGCAGGAAATTTATGCATCTCCGTAATTTTTTAGCGTTTGGATTCCCAAGAACCGAAGATGCATTTTTGTAACTTATCTGTCTGTTTTTTCTTCTTTTCTTGCTTATAGGATTGCTTGTAGTAATTGTGTGACACTATTTTGAATTACTTACGAGTATTACGGCTGATAGAGACGACAAACTAAAGCATGGGAGGATTGCATAACATTTATCTTTCCGGGGGGAAAAAAGTCAGGTTTCAAAGACTCATGTTCCCTCAAGCACGGTTCATGCAGATGCATCGAGTTCTAGGGATCATATATCTCCACCTTTTTCCCGTATGAGACGAGTGTCACCTAATGATGCATCACTGCCTCCATCTTCCGGTAGCCGACAAGTTTCACCTATTCAGGTGCTAGAGGTACCCGAGTCACCGGAGGTACCTGAGGCACCAGTGCCACCCCAGGCACCAGAGGGACCATAGGCTGATTAGCCAGTGTCACCTCAGGATGACGAGGCTGATGATTTAGTGTCACCTCAGGTATTTGGAGGATGCTCGTTAGAGTTATCACTGTTATCTCTTTATCCGGACCATGCTGCCAAACATATCCGGGATAAAGAGGTAAAATTAGTTGAATTCATTCTTTTTAAATTACGTTTATTATTATATTACAGGTTTCTGACAATGGTTTACTTTTCTGCACGATCATGATCCGTTGAAATTCATTAACCATGGGCGGAAGATTACTAGCTTGCATCAACCTAATGACAAGTGGTTCCAGGCTGCTTTTCCCCTATCTGGGATGAAAGACTTATGCAAGACCAGTTATGTTACGGTGAACCACGGGATGCTTAATTCATTTTTAGAGAGATGACATATTGTGACCTCATCATTTCATATACCACTCGGTGAGATGTCTATCAAACTCAACGATGTATCGTGTCTACTGCATCTTCTGATTATGGGGAAAATTTTAGATCATGGGAGGATTACCAAAGATGAGGCACTTGAGTTGATGGTAGACTATCTGAGAGTTGACCCAGAGGCAGCTTTAAGGGAGTTAGAAAAAAACAGAGGGCTCATTCTAGGTTTGAATTCTTAAAAAGGGTATATACATATGAGCTCCTTATAACAGAGCAGGCTAGAGGTGATGACGAGCAGGTGGGGCTGCATAGAGTGTATGTTATGAGAGCACAACTGTTATATTTGGTTGGCACTACCATTTTTGTGGACAAGAGTGCCACTTATGTGGATGTCGTCTACCTACGATACTTTGAAGAATTTGAGCAGATCCAAGAGTACATTTGGGGGGCCGTTTGTTTGGTCTTTCTGTACTCTAAGTTATGTAAGGGCTATAGGTGAAAGATGAAGTATGTGACAGACATGATCACACTTTTGGTGGTAATATTTATTGGTCTTTTAGTGTTTGTGTATCATTTTCATTACATTTTTGCAATGCCTTTACTGATGATTCGTGTGTTCCAACATTTTTCAGGCTTGGATCCTCTAACACTTTCCACACATCTCCAGCTGGTCGTGTGTACCGACCTATAATAAGATATGTTGCGTGTTTCCGCATTTGTCCCGCTTAGTGGAAACCATACGATAGAGCCATTTCGAGTGTATCTTGATCGTTTGGTAGCAGAGGATATGCATTTTAACAACTACGTCGATCACCGTGAGGTGCAACCATTTGGCGATATAGTGTTATACTCATGATGGTTGGCTTACGGTTCACGTCTGACATTTGCTCACCTAACGTTTCCGGATGTGCACATCCGGAAATACCTAACGTTTAAAATTCTGAGTCCTTCCGGATGTGCACATCCGGAGGACTATTTTTTTTTCCTTTTTTAATTTTGCTTGTTTGTTTGTTTTTGTTTAATTATTTTTAAACAAAATTTAATTTATTTATTATGCTTTGCAGATTAGATGGCTGGCAGAGACGATCGTACCATACATGGACGGACAGCTCAACACGCATCTGTCCGACGTGAGCGGATGCAGTCTACAGCCGAGGCTTCCGACGCAGAGGGAGTTGGGGTAGCCCTACAGCTGAGGGACATCCTACACCACATCCTACACCACAGCCATCCACATCTCGGAGGCGTCGGGATTCTACTGCTAGTTCATCAGGGTCTCAGCCCGCACGCAGGCGTCGTCGGGAGACTACAGCTCCATCAGCTGCTCCTCCTCGTTCCCCTGTTGCTGTTCCTGTTCCAGAGGGTGATCACCCAACACATGAGGGTGTTGACGATGATGACGATTTCGATGAGCTGGGCGGTTACCCCGGGGGACCGTCTAATATGTCCCTACTCGCGGGGTACTCTGAGCATACTGCCAGATTTGTCTGGCTAGGACAGGTAACCTTTCTTGGTTTATTTATAGAATTGTATTCGTTGAAAATATGTTCATTTGTAACATTGTTTTATTTGGAAATTTTCAGGATAAGGATTCACAGAAGTTCTATAACCATGGGGGCAAGGTTATGGACACGATTGAGATGCTGCCTACAGCTGAGTGGTTCATGTCTGCACTTGCGGAGTCTGGTCTTGGAGGCCTGTCTAGGATTGGGTATTCTCAGATCCAGTATGGTATCCTGATGGCATTTGTTGAGAGATGGCACCCTGAGACATCCTCATTCCATCTACCGTACGACGAGATCACGATCACGCTAGACGACATCTCGTGCCTCTTACATCTACCGATCACGGGTACCCTTCTGAGTCACGGTAGCAAAACTGATTTATTTAACCCATAGTTTATACTAGATGCACATGTCATGATGACATTGCCAAAATAAATTTATTTATTTAGAAGTCATGTTCTTGTTAAACATAATTAGTTGAATTATTGCATTACTTATATTGGTTTGTTATTAGGAAATTTCTTTTCCCACCTCTATACTTGCTCGTAAATTCTTTGTAAAAACTAAAAAAATGTTTTTAGAGTGTGAAAATGTATCTCTGAACGTATCTATTTCTTACAAAATTGAACGCAAAAGAATGAGTCACCCCTATTATACTTAATTTTAGTTCGGAATTGTATCTCCGAACATGTATATGATATATTTTGTAGATGCATATTCGAAAATGATATTGATACTTCAAAACAGAAACAAAGACAATATGAGTAAGATCTAGAAATCCTGGGTCCTTTTAAGTTATTTGCTAAGGTACCCAATTGTAATTAATTATGTATAAACTTTAGATACTCAAAAAATAATACTCATCTTCATATCTAAATTTCTCAAATTATTATGCATAAAAATATTTGATGCAAAAATGAGATATGTGACTTATTTTTTTGGCAAGAATATACCCTGTGTCCTTTAAGTTATTTTATTATAACAAGACAGTCTTTTATGTTTTTTTCGCTACAAGTTGGTCTTTTATGTTAACTAACGTGTTCACCGTTAACCTTTTTCACAAACTCTGTTTCAAAATCGCTAATGTAGCAGTAACGACACTGATGTGTCATTTAACAATGCTGAATAGACATTTGTCTTATTCTAAAATACTTAATACTATATAATTTCAAAATTAAATTACACAACCCGCTCTCTCTCTCTCTCTAAAAAACAATGATCCTCTATTGCTGCCATGGCTTAATGACCTAAAAAAAATTGTTTTTTTTCTTGTAATCATTCTGTTTTTCATCAACATAAGATCTGTACCAAGAATCATTATCGAAACCTTGAGCACCAGTTTGATTCATGTGACAGTGATGATACTTACATGATTGTTTCTTTTCTTTCTTGTCAAGAAACAATGGGCATGATTCTTACTGAGTTACTTTGTTCTTTCTCATTATTCATTCCAAACAAACCCTTCAACCATCTAGCTTTTTTCATAATAATACTTTTTGGTGTTACAAATTCACAATCTAGAAGTTAGAAACAAGTTCAAAATTAAGCTCTGAATGTAAAAAAAAAAAAGTGTGAATTTTTCTCAGAATAGAGAATCATAAACAAGTGTAATAACCTATTGAATACATATGGTGCCTATATATATATAATTGATGAACATATGAGACAAAAGTTACAAATCAAAACAAAAGTAATTATAGAAACACCACAAACTACAATAATAATAACAATTACCCTAAAAAACACAATCAATTCATAGATATTTGAAGTGCAGCAGGTATTTAGTCAATATTAGAGATTTGAAGCCTACATATTCATATAAATACTTTAATAATGCTCATTCATGCAATTGTTTACATTGATCATTTTATTGTTACTATTTTTAATATGTCTCTTGAAAACATATATAGATAAAATCTGTAGATCATTTTACTTTTACTATTCTTAATATGTCTCTTGAAAACATATGTAGATCAAATCTGTTGATCATTTTACTTTTACTATTCTTAATATGTCTCTTGAAATCCACATACAATCTTTTTATTGTTTTTTTCTTCCTAAAAATTATATTGGTTCTGTGTACATATAATTATGAAATTTTGGACTTAACAGCCTCGCTTTGATTTTTCTTTTGTCAACAGTGTTCTGAAAACAGAGAGTTGCAAGAGAAGTTGAAACAAATTGAGCAACAACTAGCAGCAAGTTCCAGTGGTTCAACATTATCTTCTAAACAATATGCATCTGGAGAACATACTAATGAGTTAAAAAGAAGATACAATCCCAGGCAACAAATATATTGTAGGAATGTACATGGGTGGGGTGGGAATCAGACCAAACAATATAATAAAATGAGTGTGTGTGTGTGTGTGAGAGAGAGAGAGAGAGAGAGAGAGAGAGTTGTGTAATCTAATTTTGAAATTATACGGTATTAAGTATTCTAGAATAAGACAAATGCCTATTCAGCACAGTTAAATGACACATCAGCGTCGTTACTGCCACATAAGTGTTTTTGGAACTGAGTTTATGAAAAAGGTCAACGGTGAACACGTTAGCTAACATAAAGGACCAACTTGTAGCGAAAAAAAAAAACATAAAGGACAGCCTTGTTATAATAAAATAACTTAAAAGACTCAGGTCATATTTTTGCCTCTTTTTTATTTATTTTGGTTTTAATGAAAATGTTATTGATTTTAAAGAGTTGAAAATAAAATATGATAATTAAAATAAAAGAGAAAAATAAAGTGAAATTAAAATATGAAGCAATTATCTTTAAACTAATTCAAAAAATACAAAAATGACTAATAACCAGATGGAATGGAAATGTCCTGACAAAATTAGGGTACGATAAATGGACTAAAATATTTATGTGGGTCTAACAGAAAGCCCATAAAATATGGAATGGATGTTATAACAAACTAGAGATAAACTAATAAGAACAAGGGGATTTCTTTTCCCACCCTTAGAGTGTGACTCACACCACTGAAAAACCCAAAGTTACCCTCAGGTGCGTCCAAAAATGCATCTCTGGGCACACCTTAAATGACTACATCCTTCGTAAATCAAACAACCATCCCAATTATTTGATAGACTACAACCTGCTCATTCCCTTCAAAAAGTGAAAACCAACAAGTATTCAACTTTTGATCACTAAAAATGATTTAAAAAATAAATAATTGCAACAAAAAAAGAGAAGAAGAACCGGAACCAACTACAGTTCAATTAGACTAAAGTATAATTAGAATCAAATCAACTGATGAATTAGCTAGTTTTAAATTAAACCGATTGTCATACCCTAAATTTGTCCTACCCTTTTCAATTTTTTCTCTGAAGGATCATCTGGCCTTTGCCCATGATCTTCTAGAAATTAGGTCATAAAGTTGTGTCTATGCTCATTGTGACTAACAAGCTTTTGTACGTGCATTGAATTCAAATTCAAGATAAAAATGGAGGATGGTTCTCATTCTCATGGTCAAATAGTCAAAACATGATCAAATGGTTTCTTATTGATTTTAAATTGTCCTTGAATTTCTAATTGGTTTTGGGTCACATTTTTAGGACATTTTCAAAGCTTTTTGATAGGTTTTTTTTACCAAAGCTCAAGCTTTATTTCAAGAGAGTTCTTTGGCTTTGGTTTCTTATTGTTCAAGGTATTTTTTAAGTTGTTCTTGAGGGCCATGGTTCATTGATCGCAAACTTGATTTCAAAATGAGTTGTTGGGCTTTGATCCACTATTGTTTTAAATTGATTTGGACCATGTTTCAATCATTGTCTAGTTGGTCTCAAGATGGTTTTTGAGATTTTTTTTTATCATTTCTCAAAATGTTGTTTTAAATTAATTTTGGGCAAGATGATCTTGGGCCACATTCCAAGTTGTGTCAAGCGTAATCTCAAGAGGTACATTGGCGCCATGGGTCCAAAGTTCGAATTGTGGTAATTCTTTGTGATAAGAGGTCCTCTATTACATGATTTTGTTGAGCTAAATTGGTGTTGAGACACGTGCAAAAGTTGTTCACCATTAAAGCATTACAAAGAACATGTTACAAGCGACACACACAAGTTACCATAAAAGAATTCATATTATTGCAAATCCTAAAGCACAAAGTTGCAACAATGAGGGGCTATACTTGATACACAAGAAATTGGATCATAATTGCCAAGCATTGCCTAGTACAAAGAGTATCACATGAGATACATTGCCTAAAACTATGAAGATGATCAAAATGCTAAGCCTAAAAGTACACTTCCTAAAGCTTAAGAAAGCTCTAAAACTAAATCTAAAGAGGTAAAGTTGCAGCAACTTCTGCTCCAAGCAGTGATATTTCTCAAGTCTTTACTAGGAGCAGTCATCCACAATTCCCCAAGTAACCAGGCCTACTACCAATGATCTCCAAGTTTCCTCATCATCGTCATGAGCACATGAAAAAGAAAAAAAGAAATGGTTAAAGGACTGATTAATTGGAAAAATAGCAAGTGTACTATTTTAACGATGTAGTAATAAGTGAGGTTATCTCCAGAATCGATCTCTCGAGGACTGCGTATAATTTGTAAGTGCAGATGTTATTTCAATTAGACAAAAGTTCCTTTTGGGGGTTTTGATTTTCAAACTAATTCTAACGACAGAAAGAAATAAGCAGAATAATAAAATGACTTTAACAATTATGAGAAGTTATGCTAGGAAAGGTGTATGAATTGCTCAACAAGAACCCTAAATTATCCTCAAAGATATATTCCTCCAAACCTTAATTTTACTGACCCTCAAATATTTTTCTTAAATTCCTTAACCGAAAAACCTTTGATATTCCCCCTGACCCTAATTCCTTAGCAGTCAAGAGAAAACATCAAGCAATAGTTCTGACAAGGTCTTTTAGTCACTACGGGGTATCCCAATTCATAGGCAATATCTACCGTAATGTATTATGCAAAAACAATAGATTGGTTTTTCAGGCCAAATCTCTAACCGTAAATCGTTCCCAATTTGTATGATTGAAAAAAGTATTAATTTATTTGCATAACAAAAGATTAAGGTAAGAAAGCATAAACTCATCAAATAATTCAAAACAGTTCCTTACATCACAATTCAGGGACACCCCCTAGCATTGGGGGGTTTAGCTACTCATAATATTCAAAGAAAACAAAATACAAAATAAATACATTACAAGAATTGGTGATAAAAGTTGATCTTCAATTTCTTCCGATCATGAAAATCTCCTATTTTCCCAATTCTCCAGAGCTCTATCCTTTCTTCTGTAATTCTTTCGTACGATCAAAAGTGTTTTTTTCTTCTTTTCTTTCAGCCTAAAAAGTATCAGATCACATAACAACATGCGACATTCCCAAAATACCCTCAGAGGACACTAAAATGGAATAAATACAAAAATCACAAAATTCCCCTCCAGTGGCCCTGACACGGGCCGTGTCCCATGACACGGGCAGCCGTGTCCCATGACACGGGCAGCCGTGTCAGGCTGCTGACTCTTCATGCGCCAAGGCAGCTTCTCAGGGGTCCTGACACGGGCCGTGTCCTGTGACACGGGCAGCCGTGTCAGGCTTCTGGTTGATCTTTTCCTTCCACATTTTTATGCTCAAACTTTTTCCACTTCCAGGCCTACTGACACGGGCCGTGTCAGGCGACACAGGCACCCGTGTCAGCCCACTGTCTTGAATCAAATTTCATTCCGCATTTTGCAATTTTTCTCGATTTTTCGCTCCAATTCTTCCTGACTGGTTATGTAAACCTGAAAACACTAAAGGACACAACCAAGGCATAAAATGTGGTAAAAGAGATGTAAAACAAATAAACAATAACAAAAGATAAACTAAAACCAATAGTAAAATAACATATGGAAACCACCGATCAAACTCCCCCAAACTTAAACCGTTGCTTGACCTCAAGCAACAAGCTTGCATAAAAATTTCAGATCAAACGGTACAAATCCAATGGAAGACCTGTGAAGGTAAGGTGTGTCGATACTCATACGTGAGCCTTTGTTCCGATCGGTTAAAACTAGTTCTCTTGGTAATCGTCCAATAACGAAGGTATTCCACAAACACAAACTGCGATAAAACCACTGACCTACATCCCCCTTTTCGGTTACCTCTCCAACTATGCTTTGGGCTTAAGTCTTTTCTTCGATTCTCTACCCCTTTCATTCGGATAATCAGATTAAGGCATTTTTTTTTCGTTTTCCCTCACATGTACAAAATCGATCAAAAGTTTTTCTAGGCACCATTATCTCTTTTTCTCGCTCATAGGCATTTATTAATCCTCTTTGGGACGACAATTGAGACTCAACCTCCGTTAGGCTAAGTAACCGGGGTAAGGGTTACCCAACTTAGAAGGACAAGTTATCTTTATCGCCATTATTCATTTTTTTTCAGTGCCTTAGGTCATTCTCTCAATCAACCCTGTACATGCAATTATTTTTAGTCATGCCGGATTATCACAATGAACTAATCGGGGAATACTTCTCAAATCCAAGTACTATGGCACAAATCTACACGTTGGACTCATTTCCTTACTCCAAGGAATCTAGGGTGTTCGAGTCATTCCTAAGTTTTCAAACTTTCCCAATGTCCCTAATTCTAACTCCTCTTCCCTCAAACTCTATATACTTTCTTGACCACTTCAAAATCACAGTATTCACAAGAAAAATTTTAACGGTTCAAATTCGGGGAGAATTCAGAATGGTTTTCACACACAAAACAGACATGACCCGTACAAAAAGGAAAAACTAAAAGCAGTAAATCCTCCCCCAAACTTGAACTACACATTGGCCCCAATGTGTTAGAACAAGAGCGAGAGATGTCACTCACAGAGATCCTTCTCAGGATGCTGGCAGTAATGCAACAGCACTGCTACATCATCGTTTGCACACGTAGAATCCAGATTATTTCCTGCAACCAAAACAAAACAAACAGCAAAAAGAAAGAAATTAATCAGACAAGTGTGGGTTGCCTCTCACGTAGCGCTTTGTTTAACGTCGCATGGCTCGACGGACCACTCCCCATAGTTATGGGGGATACTTCAGCTTCCCCATCTTGTTGCGTGACCTTTCCGCTACCAAGAACTGACCTGATGTAGAGATATGAGCTACTTGTTGCCTCAAGTCAACACCCACTTCCATATCCTTCCTTCGATGTTTCTTTTTCTTTCTTTTCTTGATTTCATGGGTGGACCTTGGCATATTGTTGCCCCGTGCAATAGATGACCGAGACTCTGCATTCTTGGAGATTATGCCCGAGACTTTTTCAGGAGGTGATCTTGCACTTCTGCTTTTTTCCACCATTCCGATCATTCCAATTGAAGCTTGCTTACCCTTACCTTCATTTCGCTTCTTGATATCCAACACATTCAAAGTGATTTCCTCATCAAAAGATTTAAAAGTCACCGTGCCTTTGTCAATATCGAGATTGCACCGACTAGTGAGTAGGAAAGGTCCACCGAGGATGACAGGGGTGTCTTCATCTTCTGGAATATCCATGATCTCAAAGTCAACTGGAAAAACTAATTCACCGATCGTCACTAACACATCCTCAGCTACCCCATAAGATTTCTCAGTTGTGTGGTTTGCAAATTTTAAATTTGTTCCCGTATCGCTCACCCTTCCAATTCCCAACTTTTTATAAATGGACAATGGCATGAGACTAACACTAGCACCTGATTCAATCAGAACTTTTTTGAAATTTCTGTCTTTTATAGTGCACGGTATTGCCACAGATCCCGGATCCTTCTGCTTGGTAGGGATTCTTCTATTTTGGAGTACTTCACTACACTTCTCATTTACATTTTTCAGCTCTTCCTCCACAGGTTTCTTCTTAGTGATCATCTCTTTCATGAATTTCTAATACACCGGAATTTGCTCTAGTGCCTCAAAGAATGGCATATGAACCTCCAACTTTTTGAACAATGCGATAAATTTCTCAAAGTCATTCTCTTGTGTCTCATTCTTTGTCGCTCTTGAGGGGTACGGTAACTTGATCTTAGATTTGACCGCTTCTTTTCTTTTCTCTCTGTAATTCTCACTTGACTCACCACTTCCAGCCATGATGGCATTCACATTCTGGTTATCTCTGGGATTTGTCACTGTTGCACTCGGTAAGGCACCTGGTGTTTGGGAATGTGCTAGTTGTTGAGCTATCTGGCTCATCTGAACTTCAAGATTTTTTATGGAGGCTGTGGTATTCCTATAGCTATTATGGGTCTCTTCCTGAAATTGCAGGTTATGAGCTGCCATCTTCTCAATGGCAATCTCCCATTGTGCTTTTTGGGGAGCTTGCTGCTGCTGTGGATATTGTTGCTGATTCTAATCTTTCCAGGAGAAGTTAGGATGATTCTTCCACCCTGGATTATAAGTTTGAGCGTAGGGATTATTCTGCTTTAAGAATTTTATCTCTTCAATTTGTTGCGGAGTTGCAACACAATGTGCAGTAGAATAAGGTCCACTACAAATCTCACACTTTACCGCTTGAACCGGTTGAACCTGTGCTACGGTTTGTGTTTCAAGACTCATTTTCTTTAACCTTCTCTCAACCTCGACCGCAATTTGATCCTCCATTTTTACAACCTGTTCTGTTAGCTTTAAATAAATTATCTTCTCAGGTTGACTAACACTGCGATCATACAACTCAAGGTGCTCATTTACTGTTATCGCTTCAATTATCTTTTTAATGCCAGTGGCTGTTGAAAGGTTTGTAGAGCCTCTGGCAGCTGTATCAATAAGTTGCTTTGTCTTCATCTTTAACCCATTCACAAAATTCTGCATTTGTTCGGTTGCATCCATATTATGAGTGGGACATGCAACCAAACACCTCTTAAATCTCTTGTAAGCATCTCCAAGTGATTCTCCTTCTTTCTGCTTGAAATTAACAATGTCATATCTTTTCCGAATGTATACAGATACAGGAAAATACTCGTTCAGAAATGTAGTCTCCATCTCTTGCCAAGTAGTAATACTCCCAGCGGGTAGTGAATAAAACCACTCTTCGGCGTCCTCGGATAAAGTAAACGGGAACATCACCAACTTCTTTGCCTCTTCAGAGTGTCCCTCAATTTTCAAGGACGTGCTCATGGTAAGGAACCTTTGCAAGTGCTTGTTGGCATCTTCATTGATTCTTCCTGAAAACGGCCTACTCTGAAGCTGTCGGATGGTAGATGGGTGCAGCTGGAACTGTGCAACAGTAACTGGTTGATTAACGATTGTCAACCGTACTGCTGGAACGTTTGCTCGGCCATAATCACCGAGAAGTCTTTTGGCAGGTGGATCTGCTGCCATGATACTAGTTTCCGACTCGGAGTCTGTACCGGAATCTGTGTGCTGAGAGCGGCCTGAAACTGACTCTTCTTTCTCGAGCTCAGGGATAATTGGTTCTGAACTCGATGCTGCTAGCCTTTCTAGCTTAGCTTGCCGACGTCTAGCGTGCAATGATCTTTCGGGTTCTGCGTCAAGAGAAAATTCTGCTGAGGGATTGCCTCGCATATACAGGTTAGACAGATAATAGTAATAATAAAAATAACAGAAAAATAAAATTAAAAATTTTAGTCACAGAGTGACAAAATTCCAATTGAACTAACAAACACTTAAAATTTGGCAGTCCCCGGCAACGGCGCCAAAAACTTAATCGGAAAAATAGCAAGTGTACTATTTTAACGATGTAGTAATAAGTGGGGTTATCCCCAGAATCGATCTCTCGAGGACTGCGTATAATTTGTAAGTGTAGATGTTATTTCAATTAGACAAAAGTTCCTTTTGGGGGTTTTAATTTTCAAACTAATTCTAACTACAGAAAGAAATAAGTAGAATAATAAAACGACTTTAACAATTATGAGAAGTTATGCTAGGAAAGGTGTATGAATTGCTCAGCAAGAACCCTAAATTATCCTCAAAGATATATTCCTCCAAAACTTAATTTTACTGACCCTCAAATATTTTTCTTAAATTCCTTAACCGAAAAACCATTGATATTCCCCCCTGACCCTAATTCCTTAGCAGTCAAGAGAAAACACCAAGCAATAGTTCTGACAAAGTCTTTTAGTCACTACGGGGTATCCCCATTCCTAGGCAATATCTACCGTAATGTATTATGCAAAAACAATAGATTGGTTTTTCAGGCCAAATCCCTAACCGTAAATCGTTCCCAATTTGTACAATCGAAAAAAGTATTAATTTATTTGCATAACAAAAGATTAAGGTAAGAAAGCATAAACTCATCAAATAATTCAAAACGATTCCTTACATCACAATTCAGGGACACCCCCTAGCATTGGGGGGTTTAGCTACTCATAATATTCAAAGAAAACAAAATACAAAATAAAGACATTACAAGAATTGGTGATAAAAGTTGATATTCAATTTCTTCCGATCATGAAAATCTCCTATTTTCCCAATTCTCCAGAGCTCTATCCTTTCTTCTGTAATTCTTTCGTACGATCAAAAGTGTTTTTTTTCTCCTTTTCTTTCAGCCTAAAAAGTATCAGATCACATAACAACATGCGACATTCCCAAAATACCCTCAGAGGACACTAAAATGGAATAAATACAAAAATCACAAAATTCCCCTCCAGTGGCCCTGACACGGGCCGTGTCCCATGACACGGGCAGCCGTGTCAGGCTACTGACTCTTCATGCGCCAAGGCAGCTTCTCAGGGGCCCTGACACGGGCGTGTCTTGTGACTCGGGCATCCGTGTCAGGCTTCTGGTTGATCTTTTCCTTCCACATTTTTGTGCTCTAACTTTTTCCACTTCCAGGCCTGCTGACACGGGCCGTGTCAGGCGACACGGGCACCCGTGTCAGCCCACTGTCTTGAATCAAATTTCATTCCGCATTTTCCAATTTTT
This sequence comes from Lathyrus tuberosus, assembly GCA_022829125.1. NCBI lineage: Eukaryota > Viridiplantae > Streptophyta > Magnoliopsida > Fabales > Fabaceae > Lathyrus > Lathyrus tuberosus. The sequence goes on from JALAZF010000126.1 coordinate 5,742,424, forward strand.
CTCGATTTTCCGCTCCGATTCTTCCTGACTCCTTATGTCAACTTGAAAACACTAAAGGACACAACCAAGGCATAAAATGTGGTAAAAGAGATGTAAAACAAATAAACAATAACAAAAGATAAACTAAAACCAATAGTAAAATAACGTATGGAAACCACCGATCACTGATGCAGACAGAAATTTGGACAAAAGGGATTCAATGAGACACGGTTTACCTTCTTCGGCTGAGCCCTATCGACGTCAGCAATTTGGATTGTCTCGACGGGAGCATCTTTTTATGGCTTTGCAGCTGGGAGTTGGCCTTCTAAGGCGGCAAAGGAGTTAAGTAAATTTTGGAGAAAACTGGAGCTGGTGAAGTATTGGCGCTGGTATTCAGACCACCATGTGTCAAACTCCTTGGTGGTGAAGAAAGAATGGTGAAACTTAATCGCACAGAGTTCAAGGTGATGAGTCGTCTTGTGGAATTTGAGGCAAGCTGTATGGTCGTCGGCGTTCGGTTGTCGACCATCCCACACGATGTCAGTCAAATAGGAAACTAAATACTTAGGCAGCATTTGGCTCAAGCTAAATTGACGAGCCACCATATTGGGTTGGTAGTTCCTGAACCCGTACCCTTCGACCCAACCTCAATTCTGAAAGATAGCATTGCGGGAGTCAGAAATTCCCTCCACACAACATTCGACTATGCCGCAGACTTTGGGGAAACACCAGGAAAAAATCCCTAAACCAAGTCGGACCAAAGCATCGATCCACAAAGGGAGCCATGGCTGAAACGAAAGTAGTGGTTTCGACAAATAGATTAATGTACTTCATAAAAATGAACTTATTAGGGATTTCTTGATGAGTAGTTAAGGCAAGCCTCATGCCTTTAATAGTTAGGTCCTGCGTCAAATACATAATGCGCTCCATCACAAGAGCACCTAGTCGATGTTCAAAAGTGGCATAAAGCCAATGCTGCAGCAGCCATATGGGGCCCAACAGGTTCAACGCCTTAGGGGTGGCGTGAAGAAGCTTTAGCTTCAGAGAAGCAATACCCAAGGAATGGTAAAGTGATGCCAGCATAAGTTTCCCTAAGGAAACCTGTCGACCTTCGTGTATCTGAATCGCCAAACTGATATAACTCTTAGCTATTTGCAAAGAGCCAAGACATAACACGTAGTAGGAGAGCCAAAAGGTTAAGAAGGCAATGTGTTCCTTGTCGGAAACTTCCTCCGAGTCCTTGACATGGTGTTCTTCGATATAGTACTTGAGACTGGCACGATTGAAAGAAAAGGTGTTATCAGTTGAAAGAGTTGGGTCGAAATTTTTGCCCAAAGGAGAAAGGCCCATAATAGCTGCCACTTCGAAAAGAGTGGGCATCACCATGCCACAAGAGAGTTGGAAGGTGTTAGTCGAACCTTCCCAAAAGTAAATCGAAGCAAAGAGCATGCAGGGATTGACTCTGTGGGCTTGTATTAATATTTGAATGGCGACGAAGATGCCAGCTGATCATCATTGCTCTTGACATTTGTTTTGGACCCTGTCGAGCAAAGCCAAATAGTTTTTGTTGCCAGGAGTAGGTATCGAATGGAAAACTCTAGCATTTGGATCCATGAACTTCAAGTCGATGGAACCGTTCTTCTCAAAGGCATTTGGAATGGCGGAGGTAAAACAAGGAAAATATTCTTGCACTTTCTTGAGATGTGTTTTTGCATCTGGATATGGTCAATGGAAGGCCAAAAGTTTGTCAGCCACCACGAAAGGGATCAACATATGTTACTGCCAGTTCTCCACCGTGGACTTATTAGTTGACGGTGGTTGAGGGATAGTTTGTAAACCCTCTTCTTCAGTAAGGATAAAGGCTAGAGGGTTGTTACTGGTAGTGTGAGTGACAGAAGCCGTATCAATGTGAAGAAGTAAGGGAAATATCAAAGAAAATGGTGAGGTTATGAAGTTGCAGAAAAATGAGAGAAAAAGAAATGGTAAATCTCTGAAGTTGTAGAAAAAACAAGAGCGAAGAAAAAGAAAAGAGATGAAAGTGGTGGAAGACGTATTTATAGGCACTAAAATATCCAATAGTCATGTTGTCCAAGTGGCAGTTGACGGCGGCCTTGTGACTGTTATGTTCCACTGTAGTGAGATAGCTAGCGGGAGTAGCTAAAAACCAACGACCTAGGGAATAGCCAAATTCGTGAAAAATAATGGAGTGACCATTGGAAATTGTGGCGCAAAAAGTTGTCATCATTACGCGTGATGTCAGCAAATAAGACATAAAGTCGAAATTTAGCAAAAGTAAAATGCCAGTTCTCAGTCGAAGAGAATCTCAGTAGAAATTAGCCTTTTAGGGGGCAATTTGTTAGCTGGCAAATTTTGACTAAGAAGGAAGAAACAAGTCAAAGAAAAGCTCAACATCACAAACAAAGGAGTTAAAGCAAGTTCGATGGAAGGTCCTGCAGACCAAGGTCGAAGAAGGTTCGACGGATCACCTGCCTAAAAGAAGTCGTTGCAAGCTCAACAGATGACCATTCTAAGTAATGTCGAAGGCAAGCAAAATGAACAAGTTTGTAACTGACGAGAACGTGGGGGAGTTACATAAGAAGTGGGCATGTATGGGTGGACGCGTGGCAGGTCATGGATGGTCGACAACAAAGTAACCATTATTTTTTAGGCCTATTTAAGTAGAATTCAAGTTCAGTTTTAAAGGTTGCATTTTGTAACATTGAAAGGAATACACTCAAAGTATTATCTTCTAAGAGAAATGAGTCATTTCTACACAAATGTATGCATGCGTCCAATTTACAATTTAAGCAATTTATTTCATAAGTCTTTGTTTTAGTTCATTTCCCCTTGCAATTTTTGTCTTATTGTCTCGTTGGTTTATCTCAGTTGTACGAACGCGGTTTTATTACCATCTCATGTATTTGGAAGAGGCCCGTTAGTGTTGTCACTACTGCCTCTTTACCCGGACCATACTGCCAGACATATCTGAGACAAATAGGTAAAATTAGTTATATTCCTTCTTTTTAAATTACGTTTATTATTATATTACAAGTTTTTGACAATGGTTTAATTTTCTGCATGACTGTGATCCGCTGAAATTCATTAACCATGGGCAGAAGATTACTAGCTTGCATCAGCATAATGACAAATGGTTTCAGGCTGCTTTGCCCCTATCTAGGATGAAGGACTTACGCAAGACCAATTATGTTATGGTAAACCACGAGATGCTTAATGCATTCGTAAAGAGATGATAAACTATGACCTCGTCATTTTATATACCACTTGGTGAGATGTTTATCACACTCTACAATGTGTCGTGTCTGCTGCATCTTCTGATTAGGGAGAAAATTCTAGATCATGGGAGGATTATCAACGATTAGGCACTTGAGTTGATGGTAGACTATCTGGAGTTGACCCATAGGTTTCCTTAAGGGAGTTGGAAAAAACTAGAGGGGCTCATGCTATGTTTAAATTCTTAAAAAGGGTATATACAAATGATCTCCTTATAGTAGAGCAAGCTAGAGGTAATGACGAGCAGGTGGGGCTGCATAAAGTGTATATTATGAGAGCATACTTGTTATATTTGGTTGACACTACCATTTTTGTGGACAAGAGTGCCATTTATAAGGATGTCGTCTACCTACAATACTTCGAGGACTTTGAGCAGGTCCATGAGTATATTTGGGGGGCCACTTGTTTTGTCTACATATACTCGAAGTTATCTAAGAGCTATAGGTGAAAGACGAAGCATGTGACAGACATGATCGCACTTTTGATGGTAATATTTATTGGTATTTTAATGTTTGCGTATCATTTTCATTAAATTTTTGCAACGCCCTTGCTGATGATTCACATGTTCTAATACTTTTTAGGCTTGGATCCTCTGGCACTTCCCACTCATCTCATGTTGGTCGTGTGTCCGACCTACATTGAGGAAATAATGCGTGTTTCCGCATTTTCCTCGCTCAGTAGAAACTAGACGACAAAGCCATTTAGAGTGTATCTTGACCGCTTGGTAGCAGAGGATATGCATTTTAACAACTATGTCAATCATCGTGAGACGCAACCATTTGACGACATAATGTTATAGTCGTGATGGTTAGCTTACGATTCACGTCTGACATTTTCTCATCTGCCTGAGCGCGTCATGCGGTAGTTCGACTACACCAAGAATATTCTCAGACACCCTGTTGTCTCTGCTTCTCATGCTATGACACATAGAGATATGTATGCCATGTTTGATGATTATCTTAGTCATCTGGTACCAGAGGAGGCACGAAGTACCATAGTTGAAAGCGAATGGAGATTGGGTGGTTCTTCAGGGTATCACATCCATATATGATACAGACTGCTCCAGGAGATCCACCGAGACCAGCTCATCAGGAGATACTGTAGGAGGAGCAGGCTAAGTTAGATCATTCTCATTATGTGTTGCCTAGATGTCGTCGTATTGTGGACATTGCGCAGGCAGACATTGATAGAGGTATCTTTGCTGATGGTTCTGAGGTGAGGGAGGTCCTAGATGCCATTATAACTGAGGCATGAGAGACACTGATGTACCAGAGACAACGTCAGAGGACGGGGGGCAGAGGAGTCCGATGAGCTCTAGTCCAGCATACGCAACAGTTTATAGTATTTATATTCGGTTGTTTTTTATTTTCATATATTTCATTTTTATTTTGTATGCCATGATGACTTATTTTGTCTTCGAATTTATGTATGTCAATTTTTGCATATCGGTTGTATGGTTTAATGCACATCTTATAAATCAGCATTTTCATCTGAGTAACCATAAAACTAACTTAACTTGCACTATTTTGATTGGTTACGAAGATGCATCTCCGTAAACCCTAAACGGAGATGCATCTCCCGATCAATAAATGTTTAAAATGAGCCTTTCAAAGATGGATATATGAGTGTTTTGAAATATTCTGGAGATGCATCTTCGGATCAATTGTAACGTTTTGACTTAAGACATGATGCGTTCAAAGATGCATCTTCGGAATCTGAGAGGCATTTTAGGTTTAAAATAAGAAAATCTCAAAATAGTATATAATTGTAAAAATAGATTTAAAAAAATATAAATATATAAAATTTGGCGGGGAAAGGGAATTGAGAGAGCTTTGAGTTTGAGTGGCTTTTTTTCTTGTTTCCAGAAATTCATTGATTGATAGAGCTGAAAACAAAAACCAAAAGTTATTTTGATCTTAACAACAACGCTACCGCTATTAGTTACTATACACTTTCATTATCGACAAGAACCGCCCAAATCAACTCTTCTTCTTCATATACCCATTTTGTCAAAACTCTTCTTTTTGCAGTTCAACCGTCATCTCATTATCGTCATCAAATAATTGCCACCAGTTTTGTGCTTTTCATTTTTTCGACAGTGAATTAGAATGTTGTTGTGCGACCGTTCTGTGTGTATATTGACCAGACTCAACATGATAACATCGATTGGACACCATACACCACTCACAGGGACACTGTGAACTTCGACCATATTTCATTTTACTCTAGATGGCTGGCATGTGGGGGAAAATTTGGTGTGCATGCATCTGCCAGAGCGATGAATGCGTTAGTTAGGAAATGTGCGGATCATTCTGAGACCCCCCCTTCGTGTCTGCTCCTGACAGCATCGTCCACAGACATCTTGATGACATACTGGCGGATTACGAGAGTCATCTAGTACTAGAGGAATATCAAAGTATGGCAGCCATAAGTCAGCGATCTTATGTGGACGATTACATGACTTGGTTCTATACTGTGTCATACCCTGTCATGACACCGGACGCTCCAAGACATCCACCTAGGTGTGCTCACGAGGAGATCCTGGAGAATGAGCAGGCCAGGGATAACTATGTCATTGATGCGTTGTCGATATGTCAAAATATTATGCGGATTACATATGAGGGCATAAAGTCTATGTTGTTTGAGAGAGGTGGTGATGATGTGGTTGCCCTAGCACCTTTCATTCATAGTGAGGCACAAAATTCCTTAGGTTACCAGCGGCAAAGGAGGATACAGGTGGTTAGGATTGGGATTACACAATATGTTATGCTTTTATTTGTATTTTGGGAATCTTTTGTATTGTTTTCCATACTTTAAGAATAATATTTGTAATATTTTGGGCTGTTTTATAATTAATGCATTACCTTGTTCTATGATGTTCGTGTTTATTAATGTTTAAATCAAATTATGGCACTGTTAGTCGAATTAAAATAACTTTGGATTAAAAAAAATATAAACTTAGGACAATGTTTTTATCCAAGATGCATGCATGTAAGTTTTTGAAGATGCATCTCCGAATTCACCCCATAAATATTCGCAGATGCATCTCCAAACCAATTTTTGGCAAAAATACTTGATTTACGAAGGATGGGGTGATTTTAAGTGCGTTTGGATATGCATCTCCGAAAACACCTGAGGGAAATTTTGGATTTTCAGAGGTGTGAGCCACACCCTAAGGGTGGGAAATTGCTTATTTTTTATTATCTTGCGCCTATTTAGAGCCATCCAAAAAATGTCGAGAATTTGTTAATGCACCATATATATTACTAGGGCACCACATGAAAATACAAAAATGCCCCCATTTCCGGAGACGCGTCTCCGGATGCACCCTGAGTCAATAGAATTTTTGGGTTAAATACACAACCCCCCCTGCAATGTTAGCGAGTTCTCACTTTAGCCCCTGTAAAAAAAAATTTAAACACCCCCTCCTTTTATTTAGATTCCCTCAGAAAACCCCCCAGAGGCCAAGTGGCATTGAAGATTCCGTTTTGACCATCAAAATTTGTCCATGTTGGCATTTTGGATTATTTTTCTTTGCTGACTGGGTGTATAATTTTGAAACACCTCCTTGTAATAGTTAGGGTTCATGAGACGAAGAACACCAAGAGGATTCATCTGCGAAGGCAATTCTACTGCGACGGGGATTTATCTGCGATGAACACGAAGACGAAGACGAAGACGGTTGTCCACGAATACATTTCCATAATCGAAGGTCGTAATGAGTTAGGTATGTTTATTTGTAAACTTCTTCACGGTTAAATGTTAGGATTAGGGTTTTTTTGTATCTGAATGTTAATTGTGAAATCTGGATGGAATTTTTAGGGTTTTTGATAAGTGGTAATGAATATTTCACAGGAATTCAAACCTTTTGATGTTACTTTTCACCATGGGGGTGAATTTATTAGGGTTAATCCGGATGAAATTATTTACAGAGGGGGGGTTGATTCGACTGTAACTGGGTTACATGTTGCGAACTGGACAATGGATAGTATTGTCAAGTTGTTGAGTAGGTGAGGGTATAAGGAAGGTTCATTTAGGTTATGGACAAAAGTCTTAGACATTCAAGAAGGATTTATTTTAATTAAAATAGATGATGATGCATACGACTTTGCTACATTCTTCAGTGCAGTGGAAGTTAATGGTGATATATTTGTGGAACATTCTCTGGAAATAATGGATTTTGAGGATAGAGAACCTAGGTTTGTTAATGAGTATAAGGAATCAGATGGGTTAGAAGATGAGGATGTTGAAAGGTTAGAAGTTAATGAAGATGAGAGAGCTACCGTTCTAGTTGATGGCTTTGAAGGAATTGATGTAACATTGCCCATCAATGTAGATACAAGCAATCTTGATACAAGTATGAGTGGGCTTAATGTTAGGCCCAATAAGAAAATGGACCAAGATGATTACTATAGTGATGAATTGAATAGTTCTAACCCAGATGATTCATGTGATGATGAAAGGCCCAAGTAAGAAAGATTTAGGAAATAGCACCTCAACAAGGACTATAAGTTCAAGTGGGGTATGGAATTTAATTCACTTGCCGACTGTAGGGATGCTATTCGTGAGTGGTCAGTACTCAATGGAAAGGAAATATCTTTTGTGAGAAATGAGAGCTATAGGGTAAGGGTTGAGTGTAAGGCTAAATGTGGGTTTTTAGTCTTATGCTCTAAGGTGGGCCACAATCGCACTTTTGCTATAAAAACACTCAAAGACACCCACGCATGTGCTAGGGTTTTGAACAACAAATCCGCAACATCAAAGTGGGTGGCTAAGCATGTGGTAAAAAGGATGCAAACACGTGACACAGTTAGGATAAGAGATATCATGCAAGATATAAGGCAAAGCTTTTATGTGGGTATTAGTGTTGCAAGAGCATGGAGGGCTAAGTTGATTGCAAAGAGGATAATAGAAGGTGATGCTGATAATCAGTATGGATCTATTTGGAGGTATGCAGCTGAGTTAGGAAGGGTAAATCCAAGCAACACAGTCAAGATTAATGTTGAAAGACCTAATCCATCCATACAACCAAGGTTTGGATCATTCTATTTTTGTTTTGATGGTTGTAAGAAAGGCTTTATAAATGGATGCAGACCCTTTGTGGGGGTTGATGGATGTCACTTGAAGACCAAATATGGTGGCCAATTACTAATTGTTGTGGGTAGGGATGCTAATGATCAATACTTCCCTTTGGCATTTGGTGTGGTTAAAAATGAGACAAAGGAGAGTTGGAGATGGTTCCTTCAACTATTGATTGAGGATATTGGCCAGGATAGAAGATATGTATTTATATATGATCAATAAAAGGTACTTGTGGTTGTATTTAATTCCTTGTACTTATGTATTTAACTTTGTTTCTGTAATTAATGTGTCAACAATTGGTGTTATGTTTCAGGGACTTGTGGCTGTATTTGAGGAAATGCACAAGGTGATACTGCACAAGTTGATAATGCAAGAATTGCTACTGATATGAGTCCAACTGCTGCCCCAACTGCTGCTGTTTCTGATGTTGCCCCAACTGCTGCAGTTTCTATGAATCAGAACCAACCACAAACTGTTATAAGTCAAACTGGATCTTGTGTTGTTGATTCAATTAAAAAGAAGAAAGGAAAGACACCAGTCATTACCAGGAGAAGGCAAAGTGAAAGGATCAAACTGTCTTGGTTCAAAAAACCAATTGTAGGAGAAGGATCTAGTGAATAACCAATCACACTACCAGGCAAAGAGGCCAAATCAAGTTCAAAAGACTCTTACCTTAGATTGCAAACTAGGTCTATGAAGACATAGAAGTCCAAGAAAAAGAGAGACTGAATGTTGTGTCTTGTATTCCCAATTTTAATTTTGTATCATTTTGTTGCTATGCCAATGAAGTACTAAGTAGTATGTGTCATTTTGTACTATGTGTCATTTTGTACAATGTATCAATGATGTACCAGACATATGCACCAAGTGTGCTTTCTTTATGTATCAAACAACTTATATTTGAAGAATTTCCAACTGTGCACCAAGAATTCCAGAATTTAATGTAACTGTTTTGTGTAACATTTGAAGTATCGGTGACTGAATATTTATGTAACAGACAACTTACATTGATAACAAACAATTCAACTTACATCAAACGTTAACATTGATACATAACAAATGCTTTCATTGATAAGAACAATTCAACTTACATTGATACATAACAAATGCTTTCATTGATAACAACAATTCAACTTACATCAAACTTTAACATTAAATCCCAAACAACCTAAACAACTAATTCCAAACAACTTAAACAACTAATTCCAACCAACCTAAACAACTGATTCCAAACAGAGTTTATTACATCAACTTAAACACTACTGCAAACATTAACCATGACAGACCAAGTACAATCGACTTCCATAAATTTTTCCTCTTTTCCATTCGAATATTTCTTTTCAATTTTTCTGTCTTGATAATGCTTCCTTCTGCACCATACTTCTTCAAAACTCTGCCTTCAATTTCCTGAGCAATCTCCTTTGCAAATTCTCTCAAATAACCCTTTGTGACTTCACAATCACAACATCTTGATTGATTCATGTCGTTCCACACAAACAAACTGCAACCATTCTGCAAATTAAATCAAATCAATGATTAACACATAGTCAAGAATTAACAAATCGAATTAACATATGGATTTAACAAGATGAAACTAAACTCACCAAAGAATTTCGACATTTCCAGAATTTTCTACTTGGATTTTCAACGGTGTTTGATACAAACATCTTCATCGTATCGTTGCAACCACATCTTGGCAAACCTTTTCCAAAATTACCCCCAGACGATTACCTGCTACCACCCATGTACAAGATGATGGCAGACGAAGAAGAGAGAAATGGGGGAGAGAAACCCTAACAATTGCAAGGGGGTATTTGTAAACACATAATTTACACAGTCACTGGCCCACGTGGAAAAAATTCAAATTTTCAGTGAATCTTCAATGCCACTTGACCTCTAGGGGGTTTTCTGAGGGAATCTAACTAAGATGAGGGGTTTTTTAAAAAAAAACTTTACTAGGGGCTAAAATGAGAACTCGCTAACATTGCAGAGGGGTTGTGTATTTAACCCGAATTTTGACTTAATGTGAAAAATAATGCATTAATAGTTAAACGTAATTATCAATGCATTATTTTTTGGGGTTTGGTGACCTGCATTAACACCATTGACGAATATGAAAGTTACAGGAAATTTATGCATCTCCGTAATTTTTTAGCGTTTGGATTCCCAAGAACCGAAGATGCATTTTCGTAACTTATCTGTCTGTTTTTTCTTCTTTTTTTACTTGTAGGATTGCTTGTAGTAATTGTGTGACACTATTTTGAATTACTTACGAGTATTACGGCTGATAGAGACGACAAACTAAGGCATGGGAGAATTGCATAACATTCATCTTTTCGGGGGGAAAAAGTCAGGTTTCAAAGACTCATGTTCCCTCAAGCACGGTTCATGCAGATGCATCGAGTTCTAGGGTCATATATCTCCACATTCTTCCCGTATGAGACGAGTGCCACCTAATGGTGCATCACTGCCTCCATCTTCCCATAGCCGACAAGTTTCACCTATTCAGGTGCCAGAGGTACCCGAGTCACCGGAGGTACCTGAGGCACCAGTGCCACCCCAGGCACCAGAGGGACCATAGGCTGATTAACGAGTGTCACCTCAGGATGATGAGGCTGATGATTTAGTGTCACCTCAGGTATTTGGAGGAGGCTCGTTAGAGTTATCACTGTTGTCTCTTTACCCGGACCTTGCTGCCAAACATATCCGGGATAAAGAGGTAAAATTAGTTGAATTCATTCTTTTTAAATTACGTTTATTATTATATTACAAGTTTCTGACAATGGTTTACTTTTCTGCACAATCGTGATCCGTTGAAATTCATTAACCATGGGCGGAAGATTACTAGCTTGCATCAACCTAATGACAAGTGGTTTCAGGCTGCTTTGCCCCTATCTGGGATGAAAGACTTATGCAAGACCAATTATGTTACGGTGAACCACGGGATGCTTAATTCATTTTTAGAGAGATGACATATTATGACCTCATCATTTCATATACCACTTGGTGAGATGTCTATCAAACTCGACGATGTGTCGTGTCTATTGCATCTTCTGATTATGGAGAAAATTTTAGATCATGGGAGGATTACCAAAGATGAGGCACTTGAGTTGATGGTAGACTAGCTGAGAGTTGACCCAGAGGCTGCTTTAAGGGAGTTGGAAAAAACCAGAGGGGCTCATGCTAGGTTTGAATTCTTAAAAAGGGTATATACAGATGAGCTCCTTATAACAGAGCAGGCTAGAGGTGATGACGAGCAGGTGGGGCAGCATAGAGTGTATGTTATGAGAGCACAGCTGTTATATTTGGTTGGCGCTACCATTTTTGTGGACAAGAGTGCCACTTATGTGGATGTCGTCTACCTACGATACTTCGAAGAATTTGGGCAGATCCAAGAGTACATTTGGGGGGCCGTTTGTTTGGTCTTCCTGTACTCTAAGTTATCTAAAGGCTATAGGTGAAATATGAAGTATGTGACAGACATGATCACACTTTTGGTGGTAATATTTATTGGTCTTTTAGTGTTTGTGTATCATTTTCATTACATTTTTGCAATGCCTTTACTGATGATTCGTGTGTTCCAACATTTTTCAGGCTTGGATCCTCTAACACTTTCCACACATCACCAGCTGGTCGTGTGTACCGACCTATAATAAGATATGTTGCGTGTTTCCGCATTTGTCCCGCTTAGTGGAAACCATACGATAGAGCCATTTCGAGTGTATCTTGATCGTTTGGTAGTAGAGGATATGCATTTTAACAACTACGTCGATCACCGTGAGGTGCAACCATTTGGCGATATAGTGTTATACTCATGATGGTTGGCTTGCGGTTCACGTCTGACATTTGCTCATCTGCCTGAGCGCGTCATGCGGTAGTTCAACTACACCTAAATTATTCCCAGACACGTCGTTGTCTCTGCTCCTAGTGCTGTGACACGTAGAGATATGTATGTCATGTTTGATGCATCTTCGGAATCTGAGAAACATTTTAGGTTTAAAATTAGAAAATCTCAAAATAGTATATAATTGTAAAAATAGATTTAAAAAAATATAAATATATAAAATTTGGCGGGAAAGGGAATTGAGAGAGCTTTGAGTTTGAGTGGCTCTTTTTCTTGTTTCCAGAAACTCATTGATTTATAGAGCTGAAAACAAAAATCAAAAGTTATTTTGAGCTTGACAACAACGCTACCGCTAGTAGTTACTCTACACTTTCATTGTCGACAAGAACCGCCCAAATCAACTCTTCTTCTTCATATGCCCATTTTGTCAAAACCCTTCTTTTTGCAGTTCAATCGTCATCTCATTATCGTCATCAAATAATTGCCACCAGGTTTGTACTTTTCATTTATTTTAGAGTGAATTAGAATGCCGGTGGCTTGGTATTGCTTTGTGATCAGTATTGAAATAATTGCCACCATATCACCTTCAAGTTACTTATTTGTATTGAAAGCTTAGGCTATGTTTTAACTGATTTGGTTAATCTTCAAGTTACTACCATATCTCACGTCTATATGTTGTTTTCAGCTTATTTTATCCATACATGAAGTTATTTGGTCAAGATTGAGCTTATGACTGTGGAGTTTTATATTGTATTTATATTTTTGAGAAGAATCACCTCTTTGAATATATATGACTTTAGTACTTTGAGATTAGTGATATCATATCATGCTCAAAGCAGTGGTTATTAGAAACCTAATTTAGTGAAGGTATGCTTAAGGTTGTATGATTTGAGAAAAGGCTTACGACTATTTGCCAACTCCCAATACCAAATTGAAATTGAAATGAATTGAATTGAATGGCAAAAGGACGCACACACCTTTTCTTCTCTTCTAACAATTTGCCAACTCCCAATACCAAATGCGATTGCTCCAGGTAGATACAGCCACCACTTTGAAGCTTTTCCTTTCATAAACCCAAAAAATTAAAAATTAATTACTTAAAAATTGGACTTTTAGGTAGAGGGAACAACATTGAATGACTGCAGGAAATTATACTAGGCTAATTTCGACACATCTTTATTTCTGTCAAACTACTTCGACATAAGAAATTATATTCTCAAACATTTAGAACAACTATTTTTTATAGACAAATAATATAGAATTGTAAACGTAGGTTTAAGAAAATATAATATATAGAATTTGGCGGGTTAATGGAATTGAGAGAATTTTGAGTCTTAGTGGTTCTTTTTTTTTTTCAGAAATTCATTGATTGATAGAGCTGAAAACAAAAATCAAAAGTTTTTTTAAGCTTAACAACAACACTACACTTTCTTTGTCGACAAGAACCACCCAAATCAACTCTTGTTCTTCTTATTGTTTCTCAAATACCCATTTTGTCAAACCCTTACCAGTTCAACCGCCATCTCATGTTGTTGATCAAATAATTCCCACCAGGTTTGTGCTTTTCATTTTATTTTTCCGTTTCTTTTTAAAGAGAAAATTAGATAGGTGGTTGTTTGTCATAGCTTTGTGATCAGTACTACTATCATACCTCATGTCTATATGTTGTTTTCAGCTTATTTTGACATGCTCTCCATCATGGTTTAGCAAATTAACTTATAGTTTATACGAAAACAGTTTAAATTTAATTTATCTTTTGTTATAGAGAATAGCTTATAGCATACTCGTTTTTATGAGAAGCCCTTAATTAAGTTGTTTGTCCATACATGGACTTATTTGGTCAAGATTGAGCTTATGACTGTGGAGTTTTATATTGTATTTATATTTTTGAGAAGAATCACCTCTTTGAATATATATGACTTTAGTACTTTGAGATTAGTGATATCATATCATGCTCAAAGCAGAGGTTATTAGAGTCCTAATTTAGAGAAGGTATGCTTAAGGTTGTATGATTTGAGAAAAGGCTTACGACTATACAAATAAGACTCTCGACTCAGGAAATTGTTTTCTTTCTGTCTTTATTATGTTCTTTTAACAGTTTTCCTTCATTTATCTTATCCATGACATTTCAGAATGGGAGTATATTTCACATATGTCAATATTGGGCATTTTATGAAATTTGGTTTGCAACATATAATCATGCAAACATACAAAAATCATAACGTTGTGCTGAATTTAGTAAATATTTTTCTTTATTAATCTATTGCTTGTTAATATAAGGAATGAAGGATTGATGACTTTGTTCTTGTAAAGACAAGATGGACATGGCATTTTTATATGAAATTGTAATCTGCAAGCTTAGTTCGAGACAAAAACAAAGCTTTAATTTCGAAACATCCAATTTGCTAGGAGTATATCTAGATTAAAAGAATTAATGGTATATTCCTGATAATCCTAATGTCCATTACTTTCTTGTTTAAATGATGAAGGAATGCTAAGTACGAGGAACCATTAGAGAAATTTGAGTCAGTTTTGGGAACAAAACCAGAGCCTGATGAAGCAGTAGTGGCAAGTTATAATGTTGCTTGTTGTGTGTATATATATATATATATATATGTTGTTCACTTTAATAATTGTATGTGCTGCATTCCACTATTCTGTCACTGGTTTTGGATCATGCTCTCCATGATATCTTATAAAATACTTTATTAATAATGGTGATTTACAAATTTATTAAGACTGGTTTCGCAGAGCAATGGACACCTCCTACTCCTGAAAGTGGAGGGAACATAGGATTGTTTTATTTAAGCTTACAAGACTGTTTTGAATAGTTTATGAAACAACATATCATATGTCTATAATTTGTTTTCTGCTTATTTTGACATGCTCTCTGTCCCAGAACTTGAAGAAGCTGCATTTCACTACTTCTTCATTAGTTTTGTATCATTTTGCCCAGTGTATTTAGCATGCTTATAACTTTCTGAATAGATTTAATCCTTATCCTTCTATGTATGTTGTAAGTAATCCAATAACCCCTCTTAATATATATGTATTATAACATCGGCCACAACATGTTTGAGTGTTATAAATTAGAGAAAGCATGTTCCAAACACCATTTTGGATCCATTTAAGTCCCACATTGGCTAGAATATCACACAACCAAGTGTTAATAAATGTTTTACATGCTAGTTAGTTCGCCGACCTGAGTAGCGACAGCTTGTGACCCATGTGGGGGCATCAAGGTGATGGAACATGGCTAAGGTTTAACAGGTTGGTCTGACAGCATGCACCATGCTGGCCTGCTCGCTTGCGAGTTGACCAATGGGACTTGTGTGAAGACACAGGTCTAATGGTCCTTAGACAGGAGGGTACAGCGTGAGGCTGGTTTCACAGAGCAGCGAACACTTTCTACTCCTGACAGTGGAGGGATCACGGGCCGCTGCACCTCCGGAGCCCACAACACCTGGTGAGCCTAGCCCCTTGAACCATCTCTTTTTGGTGGTCAGGTTCATATTAGATGAGGTCCCACAGTGCTTGATTTTTTATTTCACCATGACATTTATTTATCTTGGGCCTATTTGGATCCATCCAAATAGGAACACATGATTAATGAAATGAATATTTTTTGGATTCAATTGAATTTTTCATGTCTATCCTTAGGACTGCTTAAAAAATTATGAATACTTTTTAGCTTAAATTTCCATGATTTACAAACAACATGATCCATACCCCTCTTGTATCCTTTTTCATATAACCCTTAATTTCACTTAGTTTCATGTGCGTCATTCCTTTCAAGTTTGGCATTGTCCTTCAAGAAAGAGAAGCAAACAATATTAAACCTCTATTAAAATTCAGACTGGTATTTCCATATGCTTAACAAATGGTCCTAAATTTGCACTGAAACAGAACTTGATTATCGCATCTAATGGAATTCTACATATTTATAAAAAATGGAGAGAGTCCAACTCATTCAAAAGAGATTCAAACATTGAAACAAAGAAAAGAGATTCTATTACCAAGATGTACAACTTCACAAACATTGACCTCCACACCCCCTTTATCAATGTATCTATTAAGACATTGTACGCCATTGCCTCCCTCACTAGAAGAGCTGTAGATATCCAAAAAAGGATTAACCATACCATGCTTTTTCTCTATTGTCTTCGTTTGTTTGTAAAGAAATGACGTGGTTCACATGCTACTTGGTTGTGAATCACTATTGACTTTCTCCTTGGACCCGCTTGTAGATTTTTAACAGGATTATTATTTACTGCATTTTTTATTGGCTTAGATTGGGGGAATTTCTCTACCTTAAAAATGTGGGTTGGCATGGATACTAATATAATCTATTTCTAATCATTTTGTGCCTGATAGTATTAAAAGTATAACAACAATTTATTCTGCATAAATATTTTTTTTCAACTAGGTTTGGTGGGGTGTGCCAGGCTATTGCAATAGTGCAACGCAAAAGCGACACTTGGGAGACCCAATAGCAAGCTATTGTAGTGGACTCTCCCCCTCAAAAAATAAATTTAATATCGTGTGAACCATTGGCCCACATATCAGATATTAAACTGATAAGAACAGATACTACACTTGATCTTAGCCAAAAGGCCGAGAAAGGTATGAGTCAAACGATATGCTTGAAGTGTATTTTATTACTGACATCTGTTATGTTTGTTCCTTCACTAACCGAGGTGGGACGCTTATGCATCATCTTCAGCTTTGGATTACATATTTCCCTTTTCTTCATAACAAATCACAATATTGTCCAAGATCTCTCCATTGATTCTAAGTATTTTATTTAATTCTCGCTGTGTCTAGTTCTATGGGGTAAACAATTAAAAGGTGAGTGAAACCTCCTTAATGCAAAGGACATGTCTTCAGTTGAAACTTTGAAACATCTTTAATAGATACGAACGAGTATATGTAGAGTTCTTGGAAAAATTACTCACTGCAACCACAACCAATTTTATCCAGATATAATAGTTCTATGATGATTTTTCTTTTCTATTTATAACACAAATTTTCATTGTACTATATCTATCTTCATTATTGACAACATAACAGGTACTGCATATATTGATTGCAAAACAATATTTACCTAATTCCTTATTTTTGCTTCACATTAATTTCACATAGTTATTAAAAATTTCTTCAAATATCTTACCTCCTCTCTCATCCTGAAACATATTATTTTGATAAATTGCTTTTCTGTTGTCCTCTTAATCTGTTTTGCACATTTTGGCATTTAATTCAATGAAGTGTGTAAATAAAACATCCACGGTCATAGAATGACATGATTTGGCTATTTATTTGCTATGAAAGCCATAACACTTTCAGCCTCTGCTTATGGATCTTAAGACAGTAGAGGGAAATACTTCATCTTAAGAAAGCATGTTTGTTTGTAGATTGATTGGATCTAATTGCTCCTAAATTCGTTGAGGGTGGACCCTCTCCTATTGCAAAGCCATAAAGAACAGACTGAAAGGATTTCCTAGGTAGGTATGAATTGTGGATGTCGTCTCTGCTGTGATTTTGCAGTGACCCTTAATATTATAGTAAAATACAAGCAAATACATACAGGTTATACAACAGTAGCCGTAGTTTATATATTACTTCTATAGTTTATATATTACAACTGCAATTGCAGATTTCTGACAATTTAATACTATGGTTATCGCTACTAGACTGTGTAATAATGTTCCATGTATTGTACCAACTAATTGCAGGTCTTTTATGAGTAGAATATGCCAAGATGCCTTCTCTGGCAACATTCTTGCTAGTAACAAATATTAACTATCATATTCACTATCTTTTTGAAAACATTCTTGTTTATAGAATAAGGATCAGAAGGGGAAAAACCATAAAGATAGTATAAGAATAAGCTTATTAGAAATGCAAACTACAAATTTCTTTCCAAAAGATGATCATATAATTCTATGTAGTTACTAAATCAAAATATCATATTAAAATACTTCTTAAACCATATAAAGAAATCAAGAATGAAACACTTCCCAAAGCTTTGATGTTAGAATAGGAGGGGGCCGCGCGAACGCAGGCCCCCACTGCAACAAATTATGATGTAGGTTCCACCACTTGGGTAGACCTTAGGATAGCACCCCTCCTAAGTGCAATGGAGGTCACTCTCCTAGGCCATGGTCCTTCATGATCAACCATTGACCCCATCCAGGTAAGTGAGTTGAAATGACGGTATTCAAGTTCTTCTATAATCTTGCTTATCTCAATACATTACACCTTCTTTCGATGTGGGGCTCAACTACCGGTAGGCAATGTATTTCCCAACTTGTGTAAGATTGATCGACAAAAGGGTGCATGCTGGTACTGATTGTTGGTGGTGTAACTTGGAGTCGGAGACAGCAGAGCATGTGCTGCTGCAGTGTAATAAGAGCATACACACTGCTGCTAAATAGCAACATTGGAGAGAAAATCTGTCACATTTTAAATGCACTGTCAAAGGAGAAAAGGGGCATCTTTGAATCCAGTATTCCCCTTGGATCACTGATTTCCATTTGATAGCAGTAGTAACCATGAAACAACTGAGGATCATGCATTGCCATACCTTTTATTGCAGGTTCTTTGGCGACGTCCGTCCATATCTTCTGGTCCAAACTTTATCATGCATTGCCATACCTTTTATGGCCTTTTTGTTGCCTCCAATTTACACACATTCAACGTATGGGCTATGTACACATGAATATGATTAGCCGTGCTAAGTGTTGGAGTGTACTGTTACAATCTTTGTGCACCATATAGCATTGTTGTTTTGCTATTTATGATCAGTGATTGTAAAGTCATTTCAACAGAGGACCGTGTCATTTTATGTACTTACCAAGTAAATATACCTTATTTAAAATACTCCAGAGTCCATAGTATCTTTACATTTAATGAGGAATTGAATGATAGATGGATCTAACTATTAAGAGTTGACAATTTTCTAAACTATGTAAGGATCAAAAAATCAAGAAATTCTTCCTCAAAATTTGATATAAGAATAGGAGGCAATGTATTTCCCACCCTCTCTATTGCTGCTTTTCATTTTTTTATCACTTGAAATGAAAGTGACCAACTTCAAGCGTGACAGGTTCGCTTTGGATTTTATTATTGAACTGGATATTTCCTTCCTTATTACTTTTAGATGAATTAAAAACTGGTATTTGCACTTCAAATTTAAGAAAAACATCTGGATGGATTTTAACTACCTTATTGATGTGTTTAATACTGAGATCTTTCACCAGACAGGGAATGACTACTAACTACCCTATTCGACACCACTGCATCATCAGAAAACTATGTCACATTAACTCCAACTTGTGCTGAAGTTGGTTTTTAGTTGCATAACATGCAGTCAGATGGTGCACAAGATCTCACGAAAGCAACTACAGTAACAAATTAGTTAATAAATTCATCAAAGGAAGTGAGTAATTTAAGGTGTGGTCTTAGTACATGAAATGCAGAAAGTACGATTCAGCTTTGCTTTCTACTTTTAAGTAATTAGCTTGTATAACATTCTAAGTAGTGTTATAACATTCTCTCTCCTTTACGTCTCTATCGGGAAATGGTTCATTCATGTACTTGGAGAATCTGTGATTTTAAAATATTTAATAAGAAATAACCCCTTTGACTGTGCACAAGATAGCATACAGTTTAACCAACTACGGAATTGGTTTAGCAGTATGATTGTGTTACGATTATTGGATGTGTCACATTCATTTTTGTAAGTGTTTCATTTTTTACCAAATGATAATTCATGAATAGACTTAACATGCATTCTACAGGAATAAACTTAACATGCAACGATAAGATTAAATTTGAACTAAGATTGGTGGGGTGTGCCAGGCTATTGCAATAGTGCAACACAAAAGCGACACTTGAGAGACCCAATAGCAAGCTATTGAAGTGGACTCTCCCCCTCAAAAAATAAATTTAATATCGTGTGGACCATTGGCCCACATATCAGATATTAAACTGATAAGAACAGATACTACACTTGATCTTAGCCAAAAGGCCGAGAAAGGTATGAATTGAAATGCATGCTTGTTGTGTCTTTTATATCTGACATCTGCTATGCTTCTTTTCTGACTACACAGTGTGGGACTTTATGCAATAATTTGGAGTTTACTAGTGTTCGTCTTAGCTCAACACTTCTGTAACTTGCTCTTATGTAACATGAATTAAACCAAGAGGGAGATTGTCTGGTTCACATACATTTTCTGCTCAAAGTGATTTTGTTCATACAAAGAAGTGGTCTCATTTTCTGCAACAACAAAATTAAATAAGTAACAACTCTTGTCGTCTCTTTTTGGTTTAAAACTCAGCCAAATTTTGTAATCTAATAATTTTGAAATATAACATTTGATAGAACAAGACTGAATATAAAGCAGAAAAGCCTCAGTAAAAGTTGAACTCTTTCCCTTTAAATAAACTCATCTGTAGTTTATGAAATACTTACCTAATTAAGTTCAATTTAAGAAAAACCAAATCATTAACATTAGGATTCTCTTGATGTTGATTACCATTACTACGAATGTGCATTTTACTGAAATTTTTCCACAGATCAACAATCCTCTTAGTGTTGTTTTTGGATAATCATGATCTCTCTCTGTGTTTTTTTATACCTCCACCACCATTTTATGAGAGTTGTCACTAGGACAACTGTAGCTACAAAAGCTAAGTTTATCGGTTCAGAACCATAACAATTGTCAAACACACAGAGGAAAGTTTACATATTTATGAATTATGACAATGATTTTATCCAATGTAATATATTTAATCCCTTTATATATGTCTTATAACATCAACTGTAACATATTTGGATAACAGTGTTATAACATATCAAAAGTAATTGGGGAGTGCTGAGTACAAAGTAAGCCATTTAAGAAATCATGTTCCAACTTAACACTACACCATTTTTGAACCATTAAGTCCAACATTAGCTAGAATGTAACACAAGCAAATATTTATAAATGTCTGACATTCTAGTTAGTCTGCCGAGTTGAGTACGACCCATGTAGGCATTAAAGTGATGGAAGTTGACTAAGGCTTAACAGGTTGGACCGGTGGCTGCACAATGTTGGCCTTTCCGTTTGAAGTTGAGAGTTGCACCATGAGATTTGTGTGAATGCATAAGTCTTGTAGGTCTTACACCGGAGGATACAGCTTGAGGCTCATTCCGCAGAACAGCAAACACTTCATACTCCTGACAGTGGAGGAGGGATCACAGGCCGCTGCACTTCTGGCTGACTAGCCTTGAACCATCAATTTTTTGTTTCTCGTATTTTGGAGGTATCATAACAGATTGGACTGACAACTGCACCATGCTGGCCAAGTTGAGAGTTGAAGTATGCGACTTGTGCGAAGGCGTGAGTTTTGTGGATCTTAGACTGGAGGGTACAGTGCGAGGCTGGTGATGCTAGCCTCCTCTTGAACCAACGCTTTTTGGTTCTCATATTTTGGGGTGCCATGAAACTATCTCCGGATGGATACTGAAATTATTTATAAACTTTCTAGTCAATCTGTTATTCTTTTCCACAAAGAATTCTGTCATTCTATGTATCTACCTAATCAACATATTAGTAATGCAATATATTGCCTGCAACATCAACGTTACACCCAAGCACTTATACTAGAAACCTTTTAATGAAGTTGTTTATTTGAACAAAGTATTATTTGGTCAATGTTGAGCTTATGATTATGGATATTGATATTGCATTAAAATTTTGGTGATGAATCACTGCATTGAACATGTATGACTTTTGTACTTTGAGACCAGTGATATCATTTCATGCTCAAAACAGATAATTGGAGGCATCTATGGTTGTAGAATTTGATGTTACATAAAAAATATGAAATAACATTCAAACCTTACAGTTTAATACTTCATAAATAAAGCTTCTTTTCAGTACATTATGATGTGTAATGGAAAGGATGAAGTTTGATTGGAAGTCCTTCTTCAGGTTCTAGCATAGGATCATACTTGAAATTCTCATCAGGATTAACTAAATCGCACTTGAATCGTTTCACAATATTATGCATAAACACAAGTATCTCTAACCGAGCAAATTCTTGTCCCAAACACATTCTAGGTCCTCCTCCAAATGGAACATATGAATAAGGTATTGGATCCATGTGTGTTGTATGAGTGTTCCAATGCAACTGTCAAAAACACCACACACACATGCTTTATCATAAATGCACTTGCTTTCTACAAAGTACATACATCGAACACAACACCAACACTGACACCAATAATAATTTGAAAAAATAAATAAATTGAATGTAATCATAAGTGTCGGTGTCGTGTCGGTGTCCGACACTAACACTAACACATACACCATTTTCCAGAAGTGTCGGTGCTACACAACGTCTTATTAGAATCTTAATAATGATGCTTGAATAACATACCTTCCAATCCATAGGGATGTTATAATCAGCATAGGTCAAATCCTTCGTAGCATTTCTGTAAGCACCGCCGACGGACGGTGACAGCCTCAAAACTTCAGATGCAACATTCCAAGAGTGTTTCATTTTCTGAACATCCTCCCATTGCAATAACTCCCCTTCCTCTTTCCCATGGCTGATTTCAAGTTGTTCTGTAATTAAAAAACAAAACCATTTCAACATTCATCCTAATCAAATTTTCTTAAAATTTTCATTATCCTAATCAAACCAGTGAAGCAGGCTTAAAAGTCGGAACATTATGAAATGAGTGTTCAAATATTTCATTGATAACCTTTCAACACTTGTTCGTAAACTTCAGGCAAATTTCCAAGATACTTCATGATCAATGATATTACTGATCTAGAAGTGTCATGGCCGGCGAAAAGAAGCAGTAACATGTTATCAAGAATCTCCACTTCACTCATAAACCTTCCACTTGTGTCAGATGTAACAAGTAAATGTGATAAAAGGTCCTGTGTAGGTGATGCTTTCTTTTCTTCCAAATCCACTCTCCTTTTCTTCATAATCAATTTAATTTCTTTCTTTATTATATCTGCAGCTTTCATTGCCGTATGAAACCTTGTTCCAGGAAAATTGATGGAGAAGCTAATGACCCCTTTGAGAAAATCTTCAAAATATGATGAAAGGTATGATATTTGAATAGGATCTTCCATGCTTAAGAATAAGCAACAGGCCAATTCAAATGTGTATAGCTGTATTATTGGATAGACAACAACCTGCTCCTTCCCTTCAAAGAGTGAAAACCAACAAGTATTCAACTTTTGATCACTAAAAAATTATTTAAAAAGTAAATAATTGCAACAAAAAAAAAACGGAACCAACCGTAGTTCAACCAGACTAAAGTATAATCAGAATAAAATCAACAGATGAACTATCTAGTTTGTAATTTAACCAATTAAACAGACCAATTCGGTATTTATTTTTGACATGGTGTTCTTCGATATAGTACTCGAGACTGGCACGGTTGAAAGAAAAGGTGTTATCAGTTGAAAGAGTTGGGTCGAAATTTTCGCCCAAAGGAGAAAGGCCCATAATGGCTGCCACATCGAAAAGAGTGGGCATCACCATGCCACAAGAGAGTTGGAAGGTGTTAGTCGAACCTTCCCAAAAGTAAATCGAAGCAAAAAGCATGCAGGGATTGACTCTGTGGGCTTGTATTAATATTTGAATGGCGACGAAGATGCCAGCTGATTGTCATTGCTCTTGACGTTTGTTTTGGACCCTGTCGAGCCAAGCCAAATAGTTATTGTTGCCAGGAGTAGGCATCGAATGGAAAACTCTAGCATTTGGATCCATGAACTTCAAGTCGATGGAACCGTTCTTCTCAAAGGCAGTTGGAATGGCAGAGGTAAAACAAGGAAAATATTCTTGCACTTTTTTTAGGTGTGTTTTTGCATCCGGATATGGTCAATGGAAGGCCAAAAGTTTGTCAGCCACCACGAAAGGGATCAACATATGTTACTGCCAGTTCTCCACCGTGGACTTATTAGTTGACGGTGGTTGAGGGATAGTTTGTAAACCCTCTTCTTCAGTAAGGATAAAGGCTAGAGGGTTGTTACTGGTAGTGTGAGTGACAGAAGCCATATCAATGTGAAGAAGTAAGGGAAAAAGCAAAGAAAATGGTGAGGTTTTGAAGTTGCAGAAAAATGAGAGAAAAAGAAATGGTAAATCTCTGAAGTTGTAGAAAAAACAAGAGCGAAGAAAAAGAAAAGAGATGAAAGTGGTGGAAGACATATTTATAGGCACTAAAAGATCCAATAGTCATGTTGACCAAGTGGCAGTCGACGGCGGCCTTGTGACTGTTCTGTTCCACTGTAGTGAGATAGTTAGCGGGAGTAGCTAAAAACCAACGACCTAGGGAATAGCCAAAATCATGAAAAATAATGGAGTGACCCTTGGAAATTGTGGCGCATAAAGTTGTCATCATTACGCGTGATGACAGCAAATAAGACATAAAGTCGAAATTTAGCAAAAGTAAAATGCTAGTTCTCAGTCGAAGAGAATCTCAGTAGAAACATGCCTTTTAGGGGGCAATTTGTTAGCTGGCAAATTTTGACTAAGAAAGGAGAAACAAGTCAAAGAAAACCTCAACATCACAAACAAAGGAGTTAAAGCAAGTTCGATGGAAGGTCCTGCAGACCAAGGTCGAAGAAGGTTCGACGGATCACCTGCCAAAAAGAAGTCGTTGCAAGCTCAACAGATGACCATTCTAAGTAATGTCGAAGGCAAGCAAAATGAACAAGTTTGTAACTGACGAGAACGTGGGAGAGTTACATAAGAAGTGGGCATGTATGGGTGGACGCGTGGCAGGTCGTGGATGGTCGACAACAAAGTAACCATTATTTTTTAGGCCTATTTAAGTAGAATTCAAGTTCAGTTTTAAAGGTTGCATTTTGTAACATTGAAAGGAATACACTCAAAGTATTAGCTTCTAAGAGAAATGAGTCATTTCTACACAAATGTATGCATGCGTCCAATTTACAATTTAAGCAATTTATTTCATAAGTCTTTGTTTTAGTTCATTTCCCCTTGCAATTTTTTGTCTTATTGTCTCGTTGGTTTATCTCAGTTGTACGAACGCGGTTTTATTGCCATCTCATGTATTTGGAGGAGGCCCATCAGTGTTGTCACTACTGCCTCTTTACTCGGACCATACTGCCAGACATATCTGAGACAAATAGGTAAAATTAGTTGTATTCCTGCTTTTTAAATTACGTTTATTATTATATTACAAGTTTTTGACAATGGTTTACTTTTCTGCACGACCGTGATCCGCTGAAATTCATTAACCATGGGCAGAAGATTACTAGCTTGCATCAACCTAATGATAAATGGTTTCAGGCTGCTTTGCCCCTATCTAGGATGAAGGACTTATGCAAGACCAATTATGTTATGGTAAACCACGAGATGCTTAATGCATTCGTAAAGAGATGATAAACTATGACCTCGTCATTTTATATACCACTTGGTGAGATGTTTATCACACTCTACAATGTGCCGTGTCTGCTGCATCTTCTGATTAGGGGAAACTTCTAGATCTGGGAGGATTATCAACGATTAGACACTTGAGTTGATGGTAGACTATCTGGAGTTGACCCATAGGTTTCCTTAAGGGAGTTGGAAAAAACCAGAGGGGCTCATGCTATGTTTGAATTCTTAAAAAGGGTATATACAAATGAGCTCCTTAGAGTAGAGCAAGCTAGAGGTGATGACGAGCAGGTGGGGCTGCATAAAGTGTACGTTATGAGAGCATACTTGTTATATTTGGTTGGCACCACCATTTTTGTGGACAAGAGTGTCATTTATAAGGATGTCGTCTACCTACGATACTTCGAGGACTTTGAGCAAGTCCATGAGTACATTTGGGGGGCCACTTGTTTTGTCTACATATACTCTAAGTTATCTAAGAGCTATAGGTGAAAGACGAAGCATGTGACAGACATGATCGCACTTTTGATGGTAATATTTATTGGTATTTTAGTGTTTGCGTATCATTTTCATTTAATTTTTGCAACGCCCTTGCTGATGATTCACGTGTTCCAACACTTTTTAGGCTTGGATCCTCTGGCACTTCCCACTCATCTCATGTTGGTCGTGTGTCCGACCTATATTGAGGAAATAATGCGTGTTTCTGTATTTTCCTCGCTCAGTGGAAACTAGACGACAGAGCCATTTCGAGTGTATCTTGACCGCTTGGTAGCAGAGGATATGCATTTTAACAACTATGTCGATCACCGTGAGACGCAACCATTTGACGACATAATGTTATAGTCGTGATGGCTGGCTTACGATTCATGTCTGACATTTTCTCATCTGCCTGAGCGCGTCATGCGGTAGTTCGACTTTACCCAAGAATATTCTCAGACACCCTGTTGTCTCTACTTCTCATGCTATGACACATAGAGATATGTATGCCATGTTTGATGATTATCTTAGTCATCTGGTACCAGAGGAGGCACGGAGTACCATAGTTGAAAGCGAATGGAGATTGGGTGGTTCTTCAGGGTATCACATCCATATATGATGCAGACTACTCCAGGAGATCCACCGATACCAGCTCATCAGGAGATACTGTAAGAGGAGCAGGCTAAGTTAGATCATTCTCATTATGTGTTGCCTAGATGTCGTCGTATTGTGGACATTGCGCAGTCAGACATTGATAAAGGTATCTTTGCTGATGGTTCTGAGGTGAGGGAGGTCCTAGATGCCATTATAACTGAGGCATGAGAGACACTGATGTACCAGAGACAACGTCAGAGGACGGGGGGCAGAGGAGTCCGATGTGCTCTAGTCCGACATACACAATAGTTTATAGTATTTATATTCGGTTGTTTTTTATTTTTACATATTTCATTTTTATTTTGTATGCCATGATGACTTATTTTGACTTCAAATTTATGTATGTCAATTTTTGCATATCGGTTGTATGGTTTAATGCACATCACATAAAAAGGGCCTTAACATTTATAAATCAACATTTTCATCTGAGTAACCATAAAACTAACTTAACTTGCACTATTTTGATTGGTTACGAAGATGCATATCCCTAAACCCTAAACGGAGATGCATCTCCCGATCAATAAATGTTTAAAATGAGCCTTTCAGAGATGGATATATGGGTGTTTTGAAATATTCTGGAGATGCATCTTCGGATCAATTGTAACGTTTTGACTTAAGACATGATGCGTTCAGAGACGCATCTTCGGAATCTGAGAGGCATTTTAGGTTTAAAATTAGAAAATCTCAAAATAGTATATAATTGTAAAAATAGATTTAAAAAATATAAATATATAAAATTTGGCGGGGAAAGGGAATTGAGAGAGCTTTGAGTTTGAGTGGCTCTTTTTCTTGTTTCCAGAAATTCATTGATTGATAGAGCTGAAAACAAAAACCAAAAGTTATTTTGATCTTAACAACAACACTACCGCTATTAGTTACTCTACACTTTCATTGTCGACAAGAACCGCCCAAATCAACTCTTCTTCTTCATATACCCATTTTGTCAAAACTCTTCTTTTTGCAGTTCAACCGTAATCTCATTATCGTCATCAAATAATTGCCACCAGTTTTGTGCTTTTCATTTTTCCGATAGTGAATTAGAATGTTGTTGTGCGACGGTTCTGTGTGTATATTGACCAGACTCAACATGATAACATTGATTGGACACCATACACCACTCACAGAGACACTGTGAACTTCGACCATATTTCATTTTACTCTAGATGACTGGCATGTGGGGGCAAATTTGGTGTGCATGCATCTGCCAGAGCGATGAATGCGTTAGTTAGGAAATGTGCGGATCATTCTGAGACCCCCCTTCGTGTCTGCTCCTGACAGCATCGTCCACAGACATCTTGATGACATACTGGCGGATTACGAGAGTTATCTAGTACTAGAGGAATATCAAAGTATGGCAGCCATAAGTCAGCGATCTTATGTGGACGATTACATGACTTGGTTCTATACTGTGTCATACCCTGTCATGACACCGGACGCTCCAAGACATCCACCTAGGTGTGCTCACGAGGAGATCCTGGAGAATGAGCAGGCCAGGGATAACCATGTCATTAATGCGTTGTCGATCTGTCAAAATATTATGCGGATTACATATGAGGGCATAAAGTCTATGTTGTTTGAGAGAGGTGGTGATGATGTGGTTGCCCTAGTGTCATACCCCAAATTTGTCCTACCTGTATAATTACCTTCAGCTGTATATCCATTCACTAACCATTATTCAGAAAAAATCCAAAAAAATATGTTGTCTTCAACTTCATTTCTCTTTTATTGTTTATCCATTTTTTTATCCATAATCCATTTAGAACCAATTTTATCCTTTATTCATTATCCAATTCATATCCATCTTAACTATTCACAAAAATCCATTCAAAACCCATATTCTCCATCCCCATTTCTATTCATCATATTTCTATTCACAAAATCCATTTTTTATAAAAATCCACTTCCTTCTAACCATTTTAACCCATTTTTTCTTATATATCCATTATCCACTTTCTATATCTATTTTCAATTTATGACAAAAAGAAAACAACCATTTTTAATCCCATTCATTTATTTATTTCAATTAGCAAATAAAACAACAACCTCTAAATAAATTCAAAGCCCATTCTTCTGAAGGCCCATTTCAATTTCTTTACATTATTACGACAAAAAAAAGGGGTCTGTGCAAAAGACTCTCGTCCAAACAACAACCTCTGCTACACTTGCACCAATTCATCCCAACAATTCCATAACACACAAAACCTGTACACAACACTCCAGCCCCAAACCGTCCACTGTTATCAACAGAACAACAACACAATGACAAACCTGTAGCTTTGAAAATGACGTGTCAAGCAGAAAAAAAAAATCTTGAAAACTTAGCAAACAAGGCTTGAATCTGTTTAAAAGAAGAAGAGGGAGAACGATTTCAAGGACACACATAGAGAAAACTCAACCTTCAAAACTAAAAAACAATCGCAACCCCTCACAACCATCATCCCCACATCAACCGAAACCCAAAACAGAAAGAGGAGAGTGAAAAAAAGCCAATAAACCTCTGTCTATTTTCCTGCCCATCTTCATTTTCAATACAAACCTGCGTACGAAAACTATTTCCTTTTCTTCAACCTAACAACCTTCTTCAAGTCGCTCAACACCCAAAAAATCGCAAAATCTTGCATTAAACCCCATAAACATTTCTTCATTCTCCTTCCATTTTCAGAAAACCAGAGAAACAGAAAAGAATGAGATGAATCGAGACCCAAAAGCGTAAGCTGATACGAACCTGAAACCGAAAACGAAAGAGAAAAGTAAAACCCAGAACCGATCGAGAGAGTGAGATTCGAAACCAACCATAGATGGAGATGAGAAGCTTAAAAGCATGGACAAACCTGAGTGTCGTTGGAGCTGAATCTCGCAAGGTTGAAAATGTTTTGAAGGAGAGAGCGGGAGACGAAGATATTCTGGGGAAGGTTGATCGTCCGTTTTGTTTTTTTATTTTCTCTATTCCTTTTTACCGTTTGAACTTTCCTTTAGTTTTTTTTATAATAAAACCTAATTCTAAACTACTGCATAATGTTGCTGTCATTTGCCATTAATTGTTTCCAAATGGGTTGAGGAATAAATCCGTTCTTTTCAAGGCTGATGTGATTTATTATTATTATTATTTTTTTTCGGTTTTGTTTTAAATAAAGAGAAAATAAAGGTTGAACTCAATGTGTTGTTTCAATTTGTTTGAAAATAGTAAACCAGGTCGTCGTGTCATTTTGAGAAACCGTGAAGGTTTATCACTTTTTTTATATATATATCCCAATGTCATTTTGGCTGATGATACAAACCCTGGTTTCTTTCCGTGTCAGCCCACATGTTAGCTTCACGTCTGCGTTTGTTTTTGGAGGGTGATGGGTCTCAAGCCCAAATGATCCCATCTTATTTCTTTATGTACCTTTCAGTCTCAAGCGCACCCCCACCCTTACTTTTCATGTTCTTTTATATTTTATTTTAACAATCCTATTTATAATTTTTTGTTAATTGTCTTTACTAGTTGTTTCTTTGATAAATATTATTTTGTTTCTCGATTTTCATCTTCGATTCTCTTCTTTATTTCAACTTTTTGGGCCAATGATCTAGTAACATTCGTGATTTAATTGGTTTGTTCAAACCAATGGAATTTTGATATGTATGGGGCCTACCTATTTATTTATTTTTATTTCAATTTATTCACTATTTTTACATTTATTTTGGGTCAATGAAAACCAAACATCGACGATTTGTCGATTTCTCGACTTAATCTCGATAAAGGTGAGACCTTTATTATTTTTCATGTCATTTTTAATTTTATGTTATTTCTATCATTTTTGTTTCATTTACATTTATTTTGGGGTCAATGAAAACCAAATATCGATCGATTTATCGATTTCTCGATTAAATCTCGATAAATGTGAGACCTTTATTATTTTTCTTATCATTTTCGATTTTATTTCAACTTATTTTGTCATTATTTTTATTTTTATACTTTTTTGGGTCAATGAAAACCAAAATATTAAGATTTTTTTATTTTTCGATTTTAAATCTTGATAAAGGTGAGACCTTTATTCTTTTTCTAGTCATTTTTCGATTTTATTTTATTTCTAGTATTATTCAATATTTTTATCTATTGTTGGGTCAATGAAAACCAAAATATTAAGATTTATCGATTTTCGATTTAAAATCTTGATAAAGGTGAGACCTTTATTATTTTTCTTATCATTTTCGATTTTATTATTTCATTTTTATTCACTTTTGGTAAATGAAAGTCAAAATCGTTGATTATCGATTTCTCGATTAAATTTCGATTAAGACGAGACCAATTTTATTTTATGTCAACTTTAACTACTTGTCAATATTATTCCTATTCATATTGCCCATATCATATCCATATTCATATTTATTTATCTAACCACTTTCATTTGTACATACTTTAATAAAAAAACACTAAAAATATCGAAACCCTAAAACAATAATTTAACGGACTGTTGGTTACTATACTTCGCTTGGAGATTTGGTTCAAGGCTTAGCTTAGGACGCTTCGCACACACACGACTTTCTCTTGGGCTACCTTACAATGAGACCCTTTATTTCATGTCATCCCTTGTAATTTACATGTACCCCGCTCCCCATTTCGATGTACGCATTTAGTTTCTTTTGATTGTGGTTTGTTTACTAGGAGCACCCCTAGGGACTAGCATAGACAACCCATTTTCAAAATAATTCTCGATTCGTCGTCGAGCCATTTTCAAACAAACCCATTTTCAACCAAACCCTCGACTCGTCGTCGAGCCATTTTTAAACACACCTCTTTTCAACCAAACTCTCGACTCGTCGTCGAGCCCATTTTCAAATCAACCTCTAACCAAATCCATTTTTCAAATCAAACTCTTTTCATACAATAAACCCTTGATCCAACGTCAAGCGAATTTTCATAATCAAACTTCAAAAACAACTAACAACTATCGCAACTCTTTTAAGGTGAAAAATGGGGGTTCAAGTCTTTGATCTCCCTTCGATTGTTTGGGTGTGAGTTCTCTTACTCGTGTGTGAGCAATTGACGCCTCTTCTTTTAAATCAAATCCTTTTCAAAATAACCAAGCGCATACAATAAACCCTTGATCCCACGTCAAGCGGATTTTCATAATCAAACCTCAAAACGACTAACAACTATCGAAACTCTTTCAAGGTGAAAAATGGGGATTCAAGTCTTTGATCTTCCTTCGATTGTTTGGGTGCGAGTTTTCTTACTCGTGTGTGAGCAATTGACGCCTCTAAAACACATCCAACTCGACAACCATCCGTCCAACATTCCAAAACGCTTTTCAAACCATCAAACCTTTTCAAACTCAACCACCTTAGATGAAAAAGAGAGAGAGCCAAATCTTTGACTCACTCTCCCGATTACTTGGGCCCGAGGAGTCTTTCTTAAGTTCAAGTAATCGTCATCTAAACCAACCTAACTCTCCCTTGTTTCGTGGGCGTACCACGAACTACGACTGCTCTGATTCTTTACTCTCGTCCGAGTAAAGATACGTAGGCACAAGATTGCGATGATCTTGGCGAGCACACTACCATCTTTTTCCGTCAAACCCCGTAGTCGAACTACGATTGCTCTGATTCCTCATTCTCGTCCGAATGAGCATACGTAGGCCCAAGGTTGCGATGATCTTGCTGAGCACCCTATCCTTAAACCACCCCTTTCCCCTTAGTATCTTTTCCTTTTATCTTACCGTTTCGCATTCATTTTAGAGAAGAAAATAGACAAACTTAGCTAACGAGTATCGCGATTCGAATCAAGAGGTTCTCGTTGAGTACAACGGACGTGAGGGGGTGCGCGTACCTTCCCCTCACGTAACCGACTCCCGAACCCAGAATGTGGTTGCGACGACCATGTTCTTACCCTCTCCTTAAAGGTTTTCTCGATATTTTCCTTTCCCTCTTTTGGGATAAATAAAGTTCGGTGGCAACTCTGTCGAACCTTTTTCCGCGCCTTTCGCGCGAGGGTCGTATTTTCGATGAATTTTCGAGGTGCGATAGATGGCGACTCTGCTTGGGATATTTGCTCCATGCAAGAGAGAGTCGAGCCTATCTTGATTCGAATCGCTAGCTCTTTAGCTTTGTTTATTTTCTTCTCGTTTATTCGTTTTCTTATTCACTTGTGTTACCTTTTGTAACATTGTTGGGTTGTTCTGATATTGGGAACTCTGTGAGATAGCTCTACACCCGAGTCTGAGTATAACCCTAGGATTAGGATGGTGGTTGTGTAGTGTAGGCTTGCGTGGTCTCTTCCGCATGAGTTGAAGTGAAAACCACCGCTTGGAGTAGATTCCCTTGGAGATATTATTGTTGTGGTGAATCTTTGCCATGGTGGTAATACTTTCGAGGTGGATCGTTGATCCCAAGGACCATTAACCCAATTTATCCATGGTGGTTGGTAGTGTTAATTCTATGTGAGTTAATACGAACGCCCCAATAAGATGAGATCCCTCGAACGTATTACTTCCTGACAGTAATATTTTCGACCTCGATCTAGGATTCTGAGAACCTTTTTTTAGAACCCGTGTGTCGATGGTTGTGTAGTGGGCGCCTCCGAGGAATCTTTCTCGTGGGGAAGAAACGAAGACCTCACCTAGACGAGATTATTTCGAGAATATTATAGTTGAACAAATCTTTGTCTTGGTTATAATGTTTTCGAAATATATCCATAACTCTAGGCACCTACCCGTTTTAGAAACCTACCTGTGGGTTCTCTTGATCCTAGATGTGGTTCTCGACCCGTCATCTCCGACCAACCGCAGAAACTGTTTGAAGCTGTTTGATCCTGCGATCCTGGATCTTGCATCTTGCATTGCATCTCATGTCATTGCATTGCATCTGTTATGCATCTTGCATTGCATTTTCAACCTCAGAATCTCACTTCAACTCCCTTTCTTCTCCAGTAAATCAAGCTGATTCCTCGACACCGGTACGCTGCTCGAGCCAAAAGTAGACAAATGATTAATCATATCCAACAAAACCATGCTGCCACATGTACAGGCTGGACCATCAGTCATTGAAGGGGTTGCCAAAGACAAGCAGAACAGTCTCCAACTCTGAATAAGCCAGTTCAAGCATCAATCAAGTCAAGACAGGAAGATCAGTTCCTCGAAGAAGGCAGTCATCATGCCATCCCATCATTTTTTCATCCTTGTATTTTTGCTTTGTTTGTTCAAGTACTGTTTGCTTCAAACATTGTCATTTGTATTTAGTTTTCTTAATGTAGTGATTATGCATGTTTTGAATCAGTTATGTCGTATTCACTCATTTTTTTCATTTACTGCAAAACACCGACACATTTATCCACTTCACTCTCTATATCAAACTGTTATTAGCAATGATTGGAGGGAAGATGATGAAAACGAAATACCCATAATTGCAAAACGTATGCTTTCGGATAGAATCCCGCCATGATGTACAGGCATTGTTTCAATCCACAAACACCGGAGAGACAAGGAGTTAATCCCTAGTAAACCACTTCGAGCCTAGAAGTAGTAGTTTCCTTCGGACATTCAAACCCTCACACTCAACCTGGGGCAGGGTAGTGTTCAGTTAATCCTAATTACGCACTCGAATCACAAAGCAAAATTCCACAAGACATGACGGTTATCCTTCAAAAAAACCCATGACTTGGCAGTCACCATCCTCCAACAAAATAAAAAAAAATACAAAAAATCAAAGGCCTGCTAAGTCAAGCACCTCAAAAGAGACTTAGGCAAAAATCAAGACAACCCTGATGGACTCGAAAAGTAAAATCCGCCCATGCAAAAGTTAGGGATCAAAAAACATAAGAGGCCTTCAAATCCTCAACAAAAACAAAATAAGATCCAGTGACCACCATAATCAAAACCAAAGGGTCATTAATATCCATCAAAAACAAAATAAAGGTGACTGTCATACCTTAAACCGTCAACCCTTTTGGAAGACAAACATGTGCAGAATTAACTGAACGTAGGACTGGAGTTCATCACGAAGAAGGGGTGGGTACAAATCATACTTTGAGCCTTATATCCTTTGTTTCATAACCGCGAACCAGACCACGTTACAACCCTCGAAAGACCTAATTGAGGCGAGGTTTATTCTGAAAGCATACTATCGCAAGGTTGCGTAAACTGACTCCCCATATTTGCTAATCTTCAGCATTGGTGTCATTCTCCTTGCTATACCTTTCACACCATCAAAATCAGTACACGTTTGGGCTAACGGTCCATTCGTCTCACTTTCACGACACTCCAATAAACAACTCTTTTTCAAAACTTGTATGAGCATTGCATTAAGATTACCATTTGTAAATGAGCAATTTTAACTGCAAATCAGTGCTAGACATCAAAGCAATTCCAACAAAGGGGCAATCAAAGAGGAACTTGAACTTTCAGTGGTGCCGACTCGAAGCAAGACTCCCTCAAACCCTCAATCTGGGGCAAATCCTTCAACAGCTCAATCAGGGGCAAGTCATATCAAATCTCAACATCCAAAGATCAAGTTACTTCAGAACTGATTAATCAGGGTCAGACCATTACCATGTTCAGACTGCGACAAGACTCATTGCAGCAAGCAATCCTGATCATCAAGCACAAAGTCGTGGTCTTCTCAGAAACGACTTATCATCAAGCAATCAAACTCAAGGCCTCGAGAGCATCTTCGCCTGCTTCAATCATGGAGTCTTCAACAAACCGAGTGTCGAGGAAATCAAATCCCTCCCACCGCCCAAAAGTCCAATCCGCATTGGCAACTACCCAAAAGTCCACCACGCTGGCACCTCCAAACTTATCTAATCACCCGTCTGCAATCATATGCATCATACGCATCATATGCATCGCATTCAAAATCATTTGCATCATGTGCAACCCAAAAAACCCAATCATACTCCCCCAGCACTTGCATCTCCGCGCGTCAGCATTTGTATTGCACATCATTACAAAATTAAGCATTCACATGTGCATGTCAAGATCCAGGATCAATCTCAAGATTGCAAGAAGATCTTCAGCCCAGCCAGGGGCATCTTCTTCAAGTTCATGGATGTTCCTCATGAAAGTCTTCAACCTTCTGTTGATGAAGCTGTGATTTCCAAGCAAGTCAGTGTGCATTCCTTATTGGGTTGTGTTCCTCAACTTTTTGTTGCTGAGGTCGTCATCCTTATCCCAACCAATAAACCTTCCTCCGAGTCAGTGGGCGTTCCTCATTGAATCTTTTCTCCAAGTCGAACTACGACTGCCCTGATTCTTTATTCTCGTCCGAGTAAAGATACGTAGGCACAAGATTGCGTAGATCTTGACGAGTTACCTTCTCCATTTTTCACTGTTTCCCGTTCCTTTTCGTGGACTCTCCTCATTGATTCTTTGCTTCAACCTTTTGTTGATGTCTCCAAATAAATCTCATCATATCCCCAGCAAACTTGACCTTTTGTCAATTGCCTTACTATCATCCTTTTGGTGATAGGCAAACCCAATCAACTTAATTTAACCTTCATCCTTTTGATGTTGGTCCTCATAAATAAGAAGTTCCTATCATCCTTTTGGTGGTAGTAGCTTGTTTTGATGCGTCATCCTTTTGGTGTCGCCGATCCATAAACCTTTGGTCTGTGTATTATCCTTTTGGTGAGTGACAGCCTTTGTGTGTGTGCCCTATTATCCTTTTGGTAATAGTAGGTTGTGTGTGTGTGTGTGCGCCCTATTATCCTTTTGGTAATAGCAGGTTGTGTGTGTGCCCTATTATCCTTTTGGTAATAGTAGGTTGTGTTGTGTGCCATACTATCTTTTTGGTAGTAGCAGGCTGTGTGTGTGCCCTATTATCCTTTTGGTAATAGCAGGATGTGTTGTGTGCCATACTATCCTTTTGGTAGTAGCAGGCTGTGTGTGTGCCCTATTATCCTTTTGGTAGTAGCAGGATGTGTTGTGTGCCCTATTATCCTTTTGGTAATAGCAGGCTGTGTTGTATGCCATATTATCCTTTTGGTAGTAGCAGGCTGTGTGTGTGCCATACTATCCTTTTGGAAGTAGCAGGTTGTGTTGTGTGCCCTATTATCCCTTTGGTAATAGTAGGCTTTGACCTCATTTTCATCCTTTTGGTGGAAGGGTCTGTGTGTGTGTGCCCTATTATCTCGTCGGTAATAGCAGGCGTTGACCTTATTTCCATCCTTTTGGTGGAAGGGTCTGTGTGTGTGCCCTATTATCTTGTTTGTAATAGCAGGCTTTGACCTTATTTTTCATCCTTTTGGTAGAAGGGTCTGTGTGTGTGTGTGTGTGCCCTATTATCTCATTGGTAATAGCAGGCGTTGACATCATTTCCATCCTTTTGGTGGAAGGGCCTGTGTGTGTGTGTGCCCTATTATCCTATTGGTAATAGCAGGCTGTGACCTCATTTTCATCCTTTTGGTGGAAGGGTCTTTGTGTGTGCGTGTTCACTATCATCCTTTTGGTGATAGGTCTGTCATCCTTTTGGTGTCAGATTTCTTGTATTTCAACTTCCCAATCCCTTTTCTTTCTTTCAGACAAATTTGTGGTCTTCTTTATATCTAATTGTCTTATACCTCGAAAGACCAAAAGCCGTAGCATTTTATCTAACTCAGTTTAAGCCAATTAGATAGGGGCATCTGTCATACCCCAAATTTGTCCTACATGTATAATTACCTTCAGCTGTATATCCATTCACTAACCATTATTCAGAAAAAATCCAAAAAAATATGTTGTCTTCAACTTCATTTATCTTTTATTGTTTATCCATTTTTTTATCCATAATCCATTTAGAACCAATTTTATCCTTTATTCATTATCCAATTCATATCCATCTTAACTATTCACAAAAATCCATTCAAAACCCATATTCTCCATCCCCATTTCTATTCATCATATTTCTATTCACAAAATCCAATTTTTTTTAAAAATCCACTTCCTTCTAACCATTTTAACCCATTTTTTCTTATATATCCATTATCCACTTTCTATATCAATTTTCAATTTATGACAAAAAGAAAACAACCATTTTTAATCCCATTCATTTATTTATTTCAATTAGCAAATAAAACAACAACCTCTAAATAAATTCAAAGCCCATTCTTCTGAAGGCCCATTTCAATTTCTTTACATTATTACGACAAAAAAAAGGGTCTGTGCAAAAGACTCTCGTCCAAACAACAACCTCTGCTACACTTGCACCAATTCGTCCCAACAATTCCATAACACACAAAACATGTACACAACACTCCAGCCCCAAACCGTCCACTGTTATCAACAGAACAACAACACAATGACAAACCTGTAGCTTTGAAAATGACGTGTCAAGCAGAAAAAAGAAAATTTTGAAAACTTAGCAAACAAGGCTTGAATCTGTTTAAAAGAAGAAGAGGGAGAACGATTTCAAGGACACACATAGAGAAAACTCAACCTTCAAAACTAAAAAACAATCGCAACCCCTCACAACCATCATCCCCACATCAACCGAAACCCAGAACAGAAAGAGGAGAGTGAAAAAAAGCCAATAAACCTCTATCTATTTTCCTGCCCATCTTCATTTTCAATACAAACCTGCGTACGAAAACTATTTCCTTTTCTTCAACCTAACAACCTTCTTTAAGTCGCTCAACACCCAAAAAACCGCAAAATCTTGCATTAAACCCCATAAACATTTCTTCATTCACCTTCCATTTTCAGAAAACCAGAGAAACAGAAAAGAATGAGATGAATCGAGACCCAAAAGCGTAAGCTGATACGAACCTGAAATCGAAAACGAAAGAGAAAAGCAAAACCCAGAACCGGTCGAGAGAGTGAGATTCGAAACCAACCATAGATGGA
Organism: Lathyrus tuberosus; assembly: GCA_022829125.1. Classification (NCBI taxonomy): domain Eukaryota; kingdom Viridiplantae; phylum Streptophyta; class Magnoliopsida; order Fabales; family Fabaceae; genus Lathyrus; species Lathyrus tuberosus. The sequence goes on from JALAZF010000126.1 coordinate 5,780,956, forward strand.
GATGAGAAGCTTAAAAGCATGGACAAACCTGAGTGTCGTTGGAGTTGAATCTCGCAAGGTTGAATTTTTTTTGAAGGAGAGAGCGAGAGACAAAGATATTATGGGGAAGGTTGATCGTCCGTTTTGTTTTTTTATTTTCTCTATTCCTTTTTACCGTTTGAACTTTCCTTTAGTTTTTTTAAAATAAAACCTAATTCTAAACTACTGCATAATGTTGTTGTCACTTGCCATTAATTGTTTCCAAATGGGTTGAGGAATAAATTCGTTGTTTTCAAGGCTGATGTGATTTATTATTATTTTTTTTTTCGGTTTTGTTTTAAATAAAGAGAAAATAAAGGTTGAACTCAATGTTTTGTTTCAATTTGTTTGAAAATAGTAAACCAGGTCGTCGTGTCATTTTGAGAAACCGTGAAGGTTTATCACTTTTTTTTATATATATATCCCAATGTCATTTTGGCTGATGATACAAACCCTTGTTTCTTTCTGTGTCAGCCCACATGTTAGCTTCACGTCTGCGTTTGTTTTTGGAGGGTGATGGGTCTCAAGCCCAAATGATCCCATCTTATTTCTTTATGTACCTTTCAGTCTCAAGCGCACCCCCACCCTTACTTTTCATGTTCTTTTATATTTTATTTTAACAATCCTATTTATAATTTTTTGTTAATTGTCTTTACTAGTTGTTTCTTTGATAAATATTATTTTGTTTCTCGATTTTCATCTTCGATTCTCTTCTTTATTTCAACTTTTTGGGCCAATGATCTAGTAAAATTCATGATTTAATTGGTTTGTTCAAACCAATGGAATTTTGATATGTATGAGGCCTACCTATTTATTTATTTTTATTTCAATTTATTCACGATTTTTACATTTATTTTGGGTCAATGAAAACCAAACATCGACGATTTGTCGATTTCTCGACTTAATCTCGATAAAGGTGAGACCTTTATTATTTTTCATGTCATTTTTAATTTTATGTTATTTCTATCATTTTTGTTTCATTTACATTTATTTTGGGGTCAATGAAAACCAAATATCGATCGATTTATCGATTTCTCGATTAAATCTCGATAAATGTGAGACCTTTATTATTTTTCTTATCATTTTCGATTTTATTTCAACTTATTTTGTCATTATTTTTATTTTTATCCTTTTTTGGGTCAATGAAAACCAAAATATTAAGATTTTTCGATTTTTCGATTTTAAATCTTGATAAAGGTGAGACCTTTATTCTTTTTCTAGTCATTTTTCGATTTTATTTTATTTCTAGTATTATTCAATATTTTTATCTATTGTTGGGTCAATGAAAACCAAAATATTAAGATTTATCGATTTTCGATTTTAAATCTTGATAAAGGTGAAACCTTTATTATTTTTCTTATCATTTTCGATTTTATTATTTCATATTTATTCACTTTTGGTCAATGAAAGTCAAAATCGTTGATTATCGATTTCTCGATTAAATTTCGATTAAGACGAGACCAATTTTATTTTATGTCAACTTTAACTACTTGTCAATATTATTCCTATTCATATTGTCCATATCATATCCATGTTCATATTTATTTATCTAACCACTTTCATTTGTACATACTTTAATAAAAAAACACTAAAAATATCGAAACCCTAAAACAATAATTTAACGGACTGTTGGTTACTATACTTCGCTTGGAGATTTGGTTCAAGGCTTAGCTTAGGACACTTCGCACACACACGGCTTTCTCTTGGGCTACCTTACAATGAGACCCTTTATTTCATGTCATCCCTTGTAATTTACATGTACCCCGCTCCCCATTCCGATGTACGCATTTAGTTTCTTTTGATTGTGGTTTGTTTACTAGGAGCACCCCTAGGGACTAGCATAGACAACCCATTTTCAAACTAATTCTCGATTCGTCGTCGAGCCATTTTCAAACAAACCCATTTTCAACCAAACCCTCGACTCGTCGTCGAGCCATTTTCAAACACACCTCTTTTCAACCAAACTCTCGATTCGTCGTCGAGCCCATTTTCAAATCAACCTCTAACCAAATCCATTTTTCAAATCAAACTCTTTTCATACAATAAACCCTTGATCCAACGTCAAGCAAATTTTCATAATCCAACTTCAAAAACAACTAACAACTATCGCAACTCTTTTAAGGTGAAAAATGGGGGTTCAAGTCTTTGATCTCCCTTCGATTGTTTGGGTGCGAGTTCTCTTACTCGTGTGTGAGCAATTGACGCCTCTTCTTTTAAATCAAATCCTTTTCAAAATAACCAAGCGCATACAATAAACCCTTGATCCTACGTCAAGCGGATTTTCATAATCAAACCTCAAAACGACTAACAACTATTGAAACTCTTTCAAGGTGAAAAATGGGGGTTCAAGTCTTTGATCTTTCTTCGATTGTTTGGGTGCGAGTTTTCTTACTCGTGTGTGAGCAATTGACGCCTCTAAAACACATCCAACTCGACAACCATCCGTCCAACATTCCAAAACGCTTTTCAAACTCAACCACCTTAGATGAAAAAGAGAGAGAGCCAAATCTTTGACTCACTCTCCCGATTACTTGGGCCCGATGAATCTTTCTTAAGTTCAAGTAATCGTCATCTAAACTAACCCAACTCTCCCTTGTTTCATGGGCGTACCACGAACTACGACTGCTCTGATTCTTTACTCTCGTCCGAGTAAAGATACGTAGGCACAAGATTGCGATGATCTTGGCGAGCACACTACCATCTTTTTCCGTCAAACCCCGTAGTCAAACTACGATTGCTCTGATTCCTCATTCTCGTCCGAATGAGCATACGTAGGCCCGAGGTCGCGATGATCTTGCCGAGCACCCTATCCTTAAACCACCCCTTTCCCCTTAGTATCTTTTCCTTTTATCTTACCGTTTCGCACTCATTTTAGAGAAGAAAATAGACAAACTTAGCTAACGAGTATCGTGATTCGAATCAAGAGGTTCCCGTTGAGTACAACGGACGTGAGGGGGTGCGCGTACCTTCCCCTCACGTAACCGACTCCCGAACCCAGAATGTGGTTGCGACGACCATGTTCTTACCCTCTCCTTAAAGGTTTTCTCGATATTTTCCTTTCCCTCTTTTGGGATAAATAAAGTTCGGTGGCGACTCTGTCGAACCGTTTTCCGCGCCTTTCGCGCGAGGGTCGTATTTTCGATGAATTTTCGAGGTGCGACACCTAGCACCTTTCATTCATAGTGAGGCACAAAATTCCTTAGGTTACCAACGACAAAGGAGGATACAGGTGGTTAGGATTGGGATTACACAATATGTTATGCTTTTATTTGTATTTTGGGAATCTTTTGTATTGTTTTCCATACTTCAAGAATAATATTTGTAATATTTTGGGCTATTTTTTAATTAATGCATTACCTTGTTCTATGATGTTCGTGTTTATTAATGTTTAAATCAAATTATGGCACTGTTAGTCGAATTAAAATGACTTTGGATTAAAAAAATATAAACTTAGGACAATGTTTTTATCCAAGATGCATGCATGTAAGTTTTTGAAGATGCATCTCCGAATTCGCCCCATAAATATTCGCAGATGTATCTCGAAACCAATATTTGGCAAAAAATGAGGTAGGTACTTGATTTACGAAGGATGAGGTGATTTTAAGTTCGTTTGGATATGCATCTCCGAAAACACCTGAGGAAAATTGCTTATTTTTTATTATCTTGCGCCTATTTAGAGCCATCCAAAAATTGTTGGGAATTTGATAATGCACCATATATATTACTAGGGCACCACATGAAAATACAAAAATGCCCCCATATTCCGAAGACGCGTCTCCGGATGCACCCTGAGTCAATAGAATTTTTGGGTTAAATACACAACCCCCCTGCAATGTTAGCCAGTTCTCACTTTAGCCCCTGTAAAAAAAAAATTTAAACACCCCCTCATTTTATTTAGATTCCCTCAGAAAACCCCCCAGAGGCCAAGTGGCATTGAAGGTTCCGTTTTGACCATCAAAATTTGTCCATGTTGGCATTTTGGATTATTTTTCTTTGCTGACTGGGTGTATAATTTTGAAACACCCCCTTGTAATAGTTAGGGTTCATGAGACGAAGAACACTAAGAGGATTCATCTGCGAAGGCAATTCTACTGCGACGGGGATTCATCTGCGAAGAACACGAAGACAAAGACGTAGACGGTTGTCCACGAATACATTTCCATAATCGAAGGTCGTAATGAGTCAGGTATGTTTATTTGTAAACTTCTTCACGGTTAAATGTTAGGATTAGGGTTTTTTTGTATCTGAATGTTAATTGTGAAATCTGGATGAAATTTTTAGGGTTTTTGATAAGTGGTAATGAATATTTCACAGGAATTCAAACCTTTTGATGGTACCTTTCACCATGGGGGTGAATTTATTAGGGTTAATCCGGATGAAATTATTTACAGAGGGGGGGTTGATTCGACTGTAACTGGGTTACATGTTACGAACTGGACAATGGATAGTATTGTCAAGCTGTTGACTAGGTGGGGGTATAAGGAAGGTTCATTTAGGTTATGGACAAAAGTCTTAGACATTCAAGAGGGATTTATTTTAATTAAAAGAGATGATGATGCATACGACTTTGCTACATACTTCAGTGCAATGGAAGTTAATGTTGATATATTTGTGGAACATTCTCTGGAAATAATGGATTCTGAGGACAGAGAACCTAGGTGTGTTAATGAGAATAAGGAATCAGATGGGTTAGAAGATAAGGATGTTGAAAGGTTAGATGATAGTGAAGATGAGAGAGTTACTGCTCTAGTTGATGGCTTTGAAGGAATTGATGTAACATTGCCCATCAATGTAGATACAAGCAATCTTGATACAAGTATGAGTGGGCTTAATGTTAGGCCCAATAAGAAAATGGACCAAGATGATTACTATAGTGATGAATTGAATAGTTCTGACCCAGATGATTCATGTGATGATGAAAGGCCCAAGTATGAAAGATTTAGGAAAGAGCACCTCAATAAGGACTATAAGTTTAAGTGGGGTATGGAATTTAATTCACTTGCTGACTTTAGGGATGTTATTCGTGAGTGGTCAGTACTCAATGGAAGGGAAATATCTTTTGTGAAAAATGAGAGCTATAGGGTAAGGGTTGAGTGTAAGGCTAAGTGTGGGTTTTTAGTCTTATGCTCTAAGGTGGGCCACAAACACACATTTGCTATGAAAACACTCAAAGAAACCCACACATGTGCTAGGGTTTTGAACAACAAATCTGCAACATCAAAGTGGGTGGCTAAGCATATGGTAAAGAGGATGCAAACATGTGACACAGTTAGGATAAGAGATATCATGCAAGATATAAGGCAAAGCTTTTATGTGGGTATTAGTGTTGCAAGAGCATGGAGGGCTAAGTTGATTGCAAAGAGGATAATAGAAGGTGATGCTGATAATAAGTATGGATCTATTTGGAGGTATGCAGCTGAGTTAAGAAGGGTAAATCCAAGCAACACAGTCAAGATTAATGTTGAAAGACATAATCCATCCATACAACCAAGGTTTGGATCATTCTATTTTTGTTTTGATGGTTGTAAGAAATGCTTTATAAATGGATGCATACCCTTTGTGGGGGTTGATGGATGTCACTTGAAGACCAAATATGGTGGCCAATTACTAATTGATGTGGGTAGGGATGCTAATGATCAATACTTCCCTTTGGTATTTGGTGTGGTTGAAAATGAGACAAAAGAGAGTTGGAGATGGTTATTTCAACTATTGATTGAGGATATTGGCCAAGATAGAAGATATGTATTTATATCTGATCAACAAAAGGTACTTGTGGCTGTATTTAATTCCTTGTACTTATGTATTTAACTTTGTTTCTGTAATTAATGTGTCAATAAATGGTGTTATGTTTTAGGGACTTGTGGCTGTATTTGAGAAAATGCACAAGTTGATACTGCATAAGCTGATAATGCAAGAATTGCTACTGATATGAGTCAAACTGCTGCCCCAACTGCTGTTGTTTCTGATGTTGCCCCAACTGTTGCAGTTTCTATGAATCAGAACCAACCACCAACTATTATGAGTCAAACTGGATCTTGTGTTGTTGATTCAATTAAAAAGAAGAAAGGAAAGACACCAGTCATTACTAGGAGAAGGCAAAGTGAAAGGATCAAACTGTCTTGGTTCAAAAAACCAATTGTAGGAGAAGGATCTAGTGAACAACCAATCACACTACCAGACAAAGAGGCCAAATCAAGTTCAAAAGACTCTTACCTTGGATTGCAAACTAGGTCTATGAAGACATGGAAGTCCAAGAAAAAGAGAGACTGAATGTTATGTCTTGTATTCCCAATTTTAATTTTGTGTCATTTTGTTGCTATACCAATGAAGTACTAAGTAGTATGTGTCATTTTGTACAATGTATCAATGATGTACCAGACATATGCACCAAGTGTGCTTTCTTTATGTATCAAACAACTTACATTTGAAGAATTTCCAACTGTGCACCAAGAATTCCAAAATTTAATGTAACTGTTTTGTGTAACATTTGAAGTATCAGTGACTGAATATTTATGTAACAGACAACTTACATTGATAACAAACAATTCAACTTACATCAAACTTTAACATTGATACATAACAAATGCTTTCATTGATAAGAACAATTCAACTTACATTGATACATAACAAATGCTTTCATTGATAACAACAATTCAACTTACATCAAACTTTAACATTAAATCCCAAACAACCTAAACAACTAATTCCAAACAACTTAAACAACTAATTCCAACCAACTTAAACAACTAATTCCAAACAGAGTTTATTACATCAACTTAAACACTACTGCAAACATTAACCATGACAGACCAAGTACAATCGACATCCATAAAATTTTTCCTCTTTTCCATTCGAATATTTCTTTTCAATTTTTCTGTCTTGATAATGCTTCCTTCTGCACCATACTACTTCAAAACTCTGCCTTCAATTTCCCGAGCAATCTCCTTTGCAAATTCTCTCAAATAACCCTTTGTGACTTCACAATCACAACATCTTGATTGATTCATATCGTTCGATTCAAGCTCATTAACAAAATCGTCCCACACAAACAAACCGCAACCATTATGCAAATTAAATCAAATCAATGATTAACACATAGTCAGGAATTAACAAATTGAATTAACATATGGATTTAACAAGATGAAACTAAACTCACCAAAGAATTTCGACATTTCCAGAATTTTCTACTTGGATTTTCAATGGTGTTTGATACAAACATCTTCATCATATCGTTGCAACCACAACTTGGCAAACCCTTTCCAAAATTACCCCCAGACGATGACCTGCTACCACCCATGTACAAGATGATGGCGGACGAAGAAGAGAGAAATGGGTGAGAGAAACCCTAACAATTGCAAGGGGGTATTTGTAACACATAATTTACACAGTCACTGGCCCACGTGGAAAAAATTCAAATTTTCAGTGAATCTTCAATGCCACTTGGCCTCTAGGGGGTTTCTGAGGGAATCTAACTAAGATGGGGGTTTTTAAAAAAAAAAAACTTTACCAGGGGCTAAAATGAGAACTCGTTAACATTGCAAGGGGGTTGTGTATTTAACCCGAAATTTGACTTAATGTGAAAAATAATGCATTAATAGTTAAACGTAATGATCAATGCATTATTTTTTGGGGTTTGGTGGTCTGCATTAGCGCCATTGACGAATATGAAAGTCGCAGGAAATTTATGCATCTCCGTAATTTTTTAGCGTTTGGATTCCCAAGAACCGAAGATGCATTTTTGTAACTTATCTGTCTGTTTTTTCTTCTTTTCTTGCTTGTAGGATTGCTTGTAGTAATTGTGTGACACTATTTTGAATTACTTACGAGTATTACGGCTGATAGAGACGACAAACTAAAGCATGGGAGGATTGCATAACATTTATCTTTCCGGGGGGAAAAAAGTCAGGTTTCAAAGACTCATGTTCCCTCAAGCACGGTTCATGCAGATGCATCGAGTTCTAGGGATCATATATCTCCACCTTTTTCCCGTATGAGACGAGTGTCACCTAATGATGCATCACTGCCTCCATCTTCCCGTAGCCGACAAGTTTCACCTATTCAGGTGCTAGAGGTACCCGAGTCACCGGAGGTACCTGAGGCACCAGTGCCACCCCAGGCACCAGAGGGACCATAGGCTGATTAGCCAGTGTCACCTCAGGATGACGAGGCTGATGATTTAGTGTCACCTCAGGTATTTGGAGGATGCTCGTTAGAGTTATCACTGTTATCTCTTTATCCGGACCATGCTGCCAAACATATCCGGGATAAAGAGGTAAAATTAGTTGAATTCATTCTTTTTAAATTACGTTTATTATTATATTACAGGTTTCTGACAATGGTTTACTTTTCTGCACGATCATGATCCGTTGAAATTCATTAACCATGGGCGGAAGATTACTAGCTTGCATCAACCTAATGACAAGTGGTTCCAGGCTGCTTTTCCCCTATCTGGGATGAAAGACTTATGCAAGACCAGTTATGTTACGGTGAACCACGGGATGCTTAATTCATTTTTAGAGAGATGACATATTGTGACCTCATCATTTCATATACCACTCGGTGAGATGTCTATCAAACTCAACGATGTATCGTGTCTACTGCATCTTCTGATTATGGGGAAAATTTTAGATCATGGGAGGATTACCAAAGATGAGGCACTTGAGTTGATGGTAGACTATCTGAGAGTTGACCCAGAGGCAGCTTTAAGGGAGTTAGAAAAAAACAGAGGGCTCATTCTAGGTTTGAATTCTTAAAAAGGGTATATACATATGAGCTCCTTATAACAGAGCAGGCTAGAGGTGATGACGAGCAGGTGGGGCTGCATAGAGTGTATGTTATGAGAGCACAACTGTTATATTTGGTTGGCACTACCATTTTTGTGGACAAGAGTGCCACTTATGTGGATGTCGTCTACCTACGATACTTTGAAGAATTTGAGCAGATCCAAGAGTACATTTGGGGGGCCGTTTGTTTGGTCTTTCTGTACTCTAAGTTATCTAAGGGCTATAGGTGAAAGATGAAGTATGTGACAGACATGATCACACTTTTGGTGGTAATATTTATTGGTCTTTTAGTGTTTGTGTATCATTTTCATTACATTTTTGCAATGCCTTTACTGATGATTCGTGTGTTCCAACATTTTTCAGGCTTGGATCCTCTAACACTTTCCACACATCTCCAGCTGGTCGTGTGTACCGACCTATAATAAGATATGTTGCGTGTTTCCGCATTTGTCCCGCTTAGTGGAAACCATACGATAGAGCCATTTCGAGTGTATCTTGATCGTTTGGTAGCAGAGGATATGCATTTTAACAACTACGTCGATCACCGTGAGGTGCAACCATTTGGCGATATAGTGTTATACTCATGATGGTTGGCTTGCGGTTCACGTCTGACATTTGCTCACCTAACGTTTCCGGATGTGCACATCCGGAAATACCTAACGTTTAAAATTCTGAGTCCTTCCGGATGTGCACATCCGGAGGACTATTTTTTTTTCCTTTTTTAATTTTGCTTATTTGTTTGTTTTTGTTTAATTATTTTTAAACAAAATTTAATTTATTTATTATGCTTTGCAGATTAGATGGCTGGCAGAGACGATCGTACCATACATGGACGGACAGCTCAACACGCATCTGTCCGACGTGAGCGGATGCAGTCTACAGCCGAGGCTTCCGACGCAGAGGGAGTTGGGGTAGCCCTACAGCTGAGGGACATCCTACACCACATCCTACACCACAACCATCCACATCTCGGAGGCGTCGGGATTCTACTGCTAGTTCATCAGGGTCTCAGCCCGCACGCAGGCGTCGTCGGGAGACTACAGCTCCATCAGCTGCTCCTCCTCGTTCCCCTGTTGCTGTTCCTGTTCCAGAGGGTGATCACCCAACACATGAGGGTGTTGACGATGATGACGATTTCGATGAGCTGGGCGGTTACCCCGGGGGACCGTCTAATATGTCCCTACTCGCGGGGTACTCTGAGCATACTGCCAGATTTGTCTGGCTAGGACAGGTAACCTTTCTTGGTTTATTTATAGAATTGTATTCGTTGAAAATATGTTCATTTGTAACATTGTTTTATTTGGAAATTTTCAGGATAAGGATTCACAGAAGTTCTATAACCATGGGGGCAAGGTTATGGACACGATTGAGATGCTGCCTACAGCTGAGTGGTTCATGTCTGCACTTGCGGAGTCTGGTCTTGGAGGCCTGTCTAGGATTGGGTATTCTCAGATCCAGTATGGTATCCTGATGGCATTTGTTGAGAGATGGCACCCTGAGACATCCTCATTCCATCTACCGTACGACGAGATCACGATCACGCTAGACGACATCTCGTGCCTCTTACATCTACCGATCACGGGTACCCTTCTGAGTCACGGTAGCAAAACTGATTTATTTAACCCATAGTTTATACTAGATGCACATGTCATGATGACATTGCCAAAATAAATTTATTTATTTAGAAGTCATGTTCTTGTTAAACATAATTAGTTGAATTATTGCATTACTTATATTGGTTTGTTATTAGGAAATTTCTTTTCCCACCTCTATACTTGCTCGTAAATTCTTTGTAAAAACTAAAAAAATGTTTTTAGAGTGTGAAAATGTATCTCTGAACGTATCTATTTCTTACAAAATTGAACGCAAAAGAATGAGTCACCCCTATTATACTTAATTTTAGTTCGGAATTGTATCTCCGAACATGTATATGATATATTTTGTAGATGCATATTCGAAAATGATATTGATACTTCAAAACAGAAACAAAGACAATATGAGTAAGATCTAGAAATCCTGGGTCCTTTTAAGTTATTTGCTAAGGTACCCAATTGTAATTAATTATGTATAAACTTTAGATACTCAAAAAATAATACTCATCTTCATATCTAAATTTCTCAAATTATTATGCATAAAAATATTTGATGCAAAAATGAGATATGTGACTTATTTTTTTGGCAAGAATATACCCTGTGTCCTTTAAGTTATTTTATTATAACAAGACAGTCTTTTATGTTTTTTTCGCTACAAGTTGGTCTTTTATGTTAACTAACGTGTTCACCGTTAACCTTTTTCACAAACTCTGTTTCAAAATCGCTAATGTAGCAGTAACGACACTGATGTGTCATTTAACAATGCTGAATAGACATTTGTCTTATTCTAAAATACTTAATACTATATAATTTCAAAATTAAATTACACAACCCGCTCTCTCTCTCTCTCTAAAAAACAATGATCCTCTATTGCTGCCATGGCTTAATGACCTAAAAAAAATTGTTTTTTTTCTTGTAATCATTCTGTTTTTCATCAACATAAGATCTGTACCAAGAATCATTATCGAAACCTTGAGCACCAGTTTGATTCATGTGACAGTGATGATACTTACATGATTGTTTCTTTTCTTTCTTGTCAAGAAACAATGGGCATGATTCTTACTGAGTTACTTTGTTCTTTCTCATTATTCATTCCAAACAAACCCTTCAACCATCTAGCTTTTTTCATAATAATACTTTTTGGTGTTACAAATTCACAATCTAGAAGTTAGAAACAAGTTCAAAATTAAGCTCTGAATGTAAAAAAAAAAAAGTGTGAATTTTTCTCAGAATAGAGAATCATAAACAAGTGTAATAACCTATTGAATACATATGGTGCCTATATATATATAATTGATGAACATATGAGACAAAAGTTACAAATCAAAACAAAAGTAATAATAGAAACACCACAAACTACAATAATAATAACAATTACCCTAAAAAAACACAATCAATTCATAGATATTTGAAGTGCAGCAGGTATTTAGTCAATATTAGAGATTTGAAGCCTACATATTCATATAAATACTTTAATAATGCTCATTCATGCAATTGTTTACATTGATCATTTTATTGTTACTATTTTTAATATGTCTCTTGAAAACATATATAGATAAAATCTGTAGATCATTTTACTTTTACTATTCTTAATATGTCTCTTGAAAACATATGTAGATCAAATCTGTTGATCATTTTACTTTTACTATTCTTAATATGTCTCTTGAAATCCACATACAATCTTTTTATTGTTTTTTTCTTCCTAAAAATTATATTGGTTCTGTGTACATATAATTATGAAATTTTGGACTTAACAGCCTCGCTTTGATTTTTCTTTTGTCAACAGTGTTCTGAAAACAGAGAGTTGCAAGAGAAGTTGAAACAAATTGAGCAACAACTAGCAGCAAGTTCCAGTGGTTCAACATTATCTTCTAAACAATATGCATCTGGAGAACATACTAATGAGTTAAAAAGAAGATACAATCCCAGGCAACAAATATATTGTAGGAATGTACATGGGTGGGGTGGGAATCAGACCAAACAATATAATAAAATGAGTGTGTGTGTGTGTGAGAGAGAGAGAGAGAGAGAGAGAGAGTTGTGTAATCTAATTTTGAAATTATACGGTATTAAGTATTCTAGAATAAGACAAATGCCTATTCAGCACAGTTAAATGACACATCAGCGTCGTTACTGCCACATAAGTGTTTTTGGAACTGAGTTTATGAAAAAGGTCAACGGTGAACACGTTAGCTAACATAAAGGACCAACTTGTAGCGAAAAAAAAAAACATAAAGGACAGCCTTGTTATAATAAAATAACTTAAAAGACTCAGGTCATATTTTTGCCTCTTTTTTATTTATTTTGGTTTTAATGAAAATGTTATTGATTTTAAAGAGTTGAAAATAAAATATGATAATTAAAATAAAAGAGAAAAATAAAGTGAAATTAAAATATGAAGCAATTATCTTTAAACTAATTCAAAAAATACAAAAATGACTAATAACCAGATGGAATGGAAATGTCCTGACAAAATTAGGGTACGATAAATGGACTAAAATATTTATGTGGGTCTAACAGAAAGCCCATAAAATATGGAATGGATGTTATAACAAACTAGAGATAAACTAATAAGAACAAGGGGATTTCTTTTCCCACCCTTAGAGTGTGACTCACACCACTGAAAAACCCAAAGTTACCCTCAGGTGCGTCCAAAAATGCATCTCTGGGCACACCTTAAATGACTACATCCTTCGTAAATCAAACAACCATCCCAATTATTTGATAGACTACAACCTGCTCATTCCCTTCAAAAAGTGAAAACCAACAAGTATTCAACTTTTGATCACTAAAAATGATTTAAAAAATAAATAATTGCAACAAAAAAAGAGAAGAAGAACCGGAACCAACTACAGTTCAATTAGACTAAAGTATAATTAGAATCAAATCAACTGATGAATTAGCTAGTTTTAAATTAAACCGATTGTCATACCCTAAATTTGTCCTACCCTTTTCAATTTTTTCTCTGAAGGATCATCTGGCCTTTGGCCATGATCTTCTAGAAATTAGGTCATAAAGTTGTGTCTATGCTCATTGTGACTAACAAGCTTTTGTACGTGCATTGAATTCAAATTCAAGATAAAAATGGAGGATGGTTCTCATTCTCATGGTCAAATAGTCAAAACATGATCAAATGGTGTCTTATTGATTTTAAATTGTCCTTGAATTTCTAATTGGTTTTGGGTCACATTTTTAGGACATTTTCAAAGCTTTTTGATAGGTTTTTTTACCAAAGCTCAAGCTTTATTTCAAGAGAGTTCTTTGGCTTTGGTTTCTTATTGTTCAAGGTATTTTTTAAGTTGTTCTTGAGGGCCATGGTTCATTGATCGCAAACTTGATTTCAAAATGAGTTGTTGGGCTTTGATCCACTATTGTTTTAAATTGATTTGGACCATGTTTCAATCATTGTCTAGTTGGTCTCAAGATGGTTTTTGAGATTTTTTTTTATCATTTCTCAAAATGTTGTTTTAAATTAATTTGGGGCAAGATGATCTTGGGCCACATTCCAAGTTGTGTCAAGCGTAATCTCAAGAGGTACATTGGCGCCATGGGTCCAAAGTTCGAATTGTGGTAATTCTTTGTGATAAGAGGTCCTCTATTACATGATTTTGTTGAGCTAAATTGGTGTTGAGACACGTGCAAAAGTTGTTCACCATTAAAGCATTACAAAGAACATGTTACAAGCGACACACACAAGTTACCATAAAAGAATTCATATTATTGCAAATCCTAAAGCACAAAGTTGCAACAATGAGGGGCTATACTTGATACACAAGAAATTGGATCATAATTGCCAAGCATTGCCTAGTACAAAGAGTATCACATGAGATACATTGCCTAAAACTATGAAGATGATCAAAATGCTAAGCCTAAAAGTACACTTCCTAAAGCTTAAGAAAGCTCTAAAACTAAATCTAAAGAGGTAAAGTTGCAGCAACTTCTGCTCCAAGCAGTGATATTTCTCAAGTCTTTACTAGGAGCAGTCATCCACAATTCCCCAAGTAACCAGGCCTACTACCAATGATCTCCAAGTTTCCTCATCATCGTCATGAGCACATGAAAAAGAAAAAAAGAAATGGTTAAAGGACTGATTAATTGGAAAAATAGCAAGTGTACTATTTTAACGATGTAGTAATAAGTGAGGTTATCTCCAGAATCGATCTCTCGAGGACTGCGTATAATTTGTAAGTGCAGATGTTATTTCAATTAGACAAAAGTTCCTTTTGGGGGTTTTGATTTTCAAACTAATTCTAACGACAGAAAGAAATAAGCAGAATAATAAAATGACTTTAACAATTATGAGAAGTTATGCTAGGAAAGGTGTATGAATTGCTCAACAAGAACCCTAAATTATCCTCAAAGATATATTCCTCCAAACCTTAATTTTACTGACCCTCAAATATTTTTCTTAAATTCCTTAACCGAAAAACCTTTGATATTCCCCCTGACCCTAATTCCTTAGCAGTCAAGAGAAAACATCAAGCAATAGTTCTGACAAGGTCTTTTAGTCACTACGGGGTATCCCAATTCATAGGCAATATCTATCGTAATGTATTATGCAAAAACAATAGATTGGTTTTTCAGGCCAAATCTCTAACCGTAAATCGTTCCCAATTTGTATGATTGAAAAAAGTATTAATTTATTTGCATAACAAAAGATTAAGGTAAGAAAGCATAAACTCATCAAATAATTCAAAACAGTTCCTTACATCACAATTCAGGGACACCCCCTAGCATTGGGGGGTTTAGCTACTCATAATATTCAAAGAAAACAAAATACAAAATAAAGACATTACAAGAATTGGTGATAAAAGTTGATCTTCAATTTCTTCCGATCATGAAAATCTCCTATTTTCCCAATTCTCCAAAGCTCTATCCTTTCTTCTGTAATTCTTTCGTACGATCAAAAGTGTTTTTTTCTTCTTTTCTTTCAGCCTAAAAAGTATCAGATCACATAACAACATGCGACATTCCCAAAATACCCTCAGAGGACACTAAAATGGAATAAATACAAAAATCACAAAATTCCCCTCCAGTGGCCCTGACACGGGCCGTGTCCCATGACACGGGCAGCCGTGTCAGGCTGCTGACTCTTCATGCGCCAAGGCAGCTTCTCAGGGGTCCTGACACGGGCCGTGTCCTGTGACACGGGCAGCCGTGTCAGGCTTCTGGTTGATCTTTTCCTTCCACATTTTTGTGCTCAAACTTTTTCCACTTCCAGGCCTACTGACACGGGCCGTGTCAGGCGACACAGGCACCCGTGTCAGCCCACTGTCTTGAATCAAATTTCATTCCGCATTTTGCAATTTTTCTCGATTTTTTGCTCCAATTCTTCCTGACTGGTTATGTAAACCTGAAAACACTAAAGGACACAACCAAGGCATAAAATGTGGTAAAAGAGATGTAAAACAAATAAATAATAACAAAAGATAAACTAAAACCAATAGTAAAATAACATATGGAAACCACCGATCAAACTCCCCCAAACTTAAACCGTTGCTTGACCTCAAGCAACAAGCTTGCATAAAAATTTCAGATCAAACGGTACAAATCCAATGGAAGACCTGTGAAGGTAAGGTGTGTCGATACTCATACGTGAGCCTTTGTTCCGATCGGTTAAAACTAGTTCTCTTGGTAATCGTCCAATAACGAAGGTATTCCACAAACACAAACTGCGATAAAACCACTGACCTACATCCCCCTTTTCGGTTACCTCTCCAACTATGCTTTGGGCTTAAGTCTTTTCTTCGATTCTCTACCCCTTTCATTCGGATAATCAGATTAAGGCATTTTTTTTTTCGTTTTCCCTCACATGTACAAAATCGATCAAAAGTTTTTCTAGGCACCATTATCTCTTTTTCTCGCTCATAGGCATTTATTAATCCTCTTTGGGATGACAATTGAGACTCAACCTCCGTTAGGCTAAGTAACCGGGGTAAGGGTTACCCAACTTAGAAGGACAAGTTATCTTTATCACCATTATTCATTTTTTTTCAGTGCCTTAGGTCATTCTCTCAATCAACCCTGTACATGCAATTATTTTTAGTCATGCCGGATTATCACAATGAACTAATCGGGGAATACTTCTCAAATCCAAGTACTATGGCACAAATCTACACGTTGGACTCATTTCCTTACTCCAAGGAATCTAGGGTGTTCGAGTCATTCCTAAGTTTTCAAACTTTCCCAATGTCCCTAATTCTAACTCCTCTTCCCTCAAACTCTATATACTTTCTTGACCACTTCAAAATCACAGTATTCACAAGAAAAATTTTAACGGTTCAAATTCGGGGAGAATTCAGAATGGTTTTCACACACAAAACAGACATGACCCGTACAAAAAGGAAAAACTAAAAGCAGTAAATCCTCCCCCAAACTTGAACTACACATTGGCCCCAATGTGTTAGAACAAGAGCGAGAGATGTCACTCACAGAGATCCTTCTCAGGATGCTGGCAGTAATGCAACAGCACTGCTACATCATCGTTTGCACACGTAGAATCCAGATTATTTCCTGCAACCAAAACAAAACAAACAGCAAAAAGAAAGAAATTAATCAGACAAGTGTGGGTTGCCTCTCACGTAGTGCTTTGTTTAACGTCGCATGGCTCGACGGACCACTCCCCATAGTTATGGGGGATACTTCAGCTTCCCCATCTTGTTGCGTGACCTTTCCGCTACCAAGAACTGACCTGATGTAGAGATATGAGCTACTTGTTGCCTCAAGTCAACACCCACTTCCATATCCTTCCTTCGATGTTTCTTTTTCTTTCTTTTCTTGATTTCATGGGTGGACCTTGGCATATTGTTGCCCCGTGCAATAGATGACCGAGACTCTGCATTCTTGGAGATTATGCCCGAGACTTTTTCAGGAGGTGATCTTGCACTTCTGCTTTTTTCCACCATTCCGGTCATTCCAATTGAAGCTTGCTTACCCTTACCTTCATTTCGCTTCTTGATATCCAACACATTCAAAGTGATTTCCTCATCAAAAGATTTAAAAGTCACCGTGCCTTTGTCAATATCGAGATTGCACCGACTAGTGAGTAGGAAAGGTCCACCGAGGATGACAGGGGTGTCTTCATCTTCTGGAATATCCATGATCTCAAAGTCAACTGGAAAAACTAATTCACCGATCGTCACTAACACATCCTCAGCTACCCCATAAGATTTCTCAGTTGTGTGGTTTGCAAATTTTAAATTTGTTCCCGTATCGCTCACCCTTCCAATTCCCAACTTTTTATAAATGGACAATGGCATGAGACTAACACTAGCACCTGATTCAATCAGAACTTTTTTGAAATTTCTGTCTTTTATAGTGCACGGTATTGCCACAGATCCCGGATCCTTCTGCTTGGTAGGGATTCTTCTATTTTGGAGTACTTCACTACACTTCTCATTTACATTTTTCAGCTCTTCCTCCACAGGTTTCTTCTTAGTGATCATCTCTTTCATGAATTTCTAATACACCGGAATTTGCTCTAGTGCCTCAAAGAATGGCATATGAACCTCCAACTTTTTGAACAATGCGATAAATTTCTCAAAGTCATTCTCTTGTGTCTCATTCTTTGTCGCTCTTGAGGGGTACGGTAACTTGATCTTAGATTTGACCGCTTCTTTTCTTTTCTCTCTGTAATTCTCACTTGACTCACCACTTCCAGCCATGATGGCATTCACATTCTGGTTATCTCTGGGATTTGTCACTGTTGCACTCGGTAAGGCACCTGGTGTTTGGGAATGTGCTAGTTGTTGAGCTATCTGGCTCATCTGAACTTCAAGATTTTTTATGGAGGCTGTGGTATTCCTATAGCTATTATGGGTCTCTTCCTGAAATTGCAGGTTATGAGCTGTCATCTTCTCAATGGCAATCTCCCATTGTGCTTTTTGGGGAGCTTGCTGTTGCTGTGGATATTGTTGCTGATTCTAATCTTTCCAGGAGAAGTTAGGATGATTCTTCCACCCTGGATTATAAGTTTGAGCGTAGGGATTATTCTGCTTTAAGAATTTTATCTCTTCAATTTGTTGCGGAGTTGCAACACAATGTGCAGTAGAATAAGGTCCACTACAAATCTCACACTTTACCGCTTGAACCGGTTGAACCTGTGCTACGGTTTGTGTTTCAAGACTCATTTTCTTTAACCTTCTCTCAACCTCGACCGCAATTTGATCCTCCATTTTTACAACCTGTTCTGTTAGCTTTAAATAAATTATCTTCTCAGGTTGACTAACACTGCGATCATACAACTCAAGGTGCTCATTTGCTGTTATCGCTTCAATTATCTTTTTAATGCCAGTGGCTGTTGAAAGGTTTGTAGAGCCTCTGGCAGCTGTATCAATAAGTTGCTTTGTCTTCATCTTTAACCCATTCACAAAATTCTGCATTTGTTCGGTTGCATCCATATTATGAGTGGGACATGCAACCAAACACCTCTTAAATCTCTTGTAAGCATCTCCAAGTGATTCTCCTTCTTTCTGCTTGAAATTAACAATGTCATATCTTTTCCGAATGTATACAGATACAGGAAAATACTCGTTCAGAAATGTAGTCTCCATCTCTTGCCAAGTAGTAATACTCCCAGCGGGTAGTGAATAAAACCACTCTTCGGCGTCCTCGGATAAAGTAAACGGGAACATCACCAACTTCTTTGCCTCTTCAGAGTGTCCCTCAATTTTCAAGGACGTGCTCATGGTAAGGAACCTTTGCAAGTGCTTGTTGGCATCTTCATTGATTCTTCCTGAAAACGGCCTACTCTGAAGCTGTCGGATGGTAGATGGGTGCAGCTGGAACTGTGCAACAGTAACTGGTTGATTAACGATTGTCAACCGTACTGCTGGAACGTTTGCTCGGCCATAATCATCGAGAAGTCTTTTGGCAGGTGGATCTGCTGCCATGATACTAGTTTCCGACTCGGAGTCTGTATCGGAATCTGTGTGCTGAGAGCGGCCTGAAACTGACTCTTCTTTCTCGAGCTCAGGGATAATTGGTTCTGAACTCGATGCTGCTAGCCTTTCTAGCTTAGCTTGCCGACGTCTAGCGTGCAATGATCTTTCGGGTTCTGCGTCAAGAGAAAATTCTGCTGAGGGATTGCCTCGCATATACAGGTTAGACAGATAATAGTAATAATAAAAATAACAGAAAAATAAAATTAAAAATTTTAGTCACAGAGTGACAAAATTCCAATTGAACTAACAAACACTTAAAATTTGGCAGTCCCCGGCAACGGCGCCAAAAACTTAATCGGAAAAATAGCAAGTGTACTATTTTAACGATGTAGTAATAAGTGGGGTTATCCCCAGAATCGATCTCTCGAGGACTGCGTATAATTTGTAAGTGTAGATGTTATTTCAATTAGACAAAAGTTCCTTTTGGGGGTTTTAATTTTCAAACTAATTCTAACTACAGAAAGAAATAAGTAGAATAATAAAATGACTTTAACAATTATGAGAAGTTATGCTAGGAAAGGTGTATGAATTGCTCAGCAAGAACCCTAAATTATCCTCAAAGATATATTCCTCCAAAACTTAATTTTACTGACCCTCAAATATTTTTCTTAAATTCCTTAACCGAAAAACCATTGATATTCCCCCCTGACCCTAATTCCTTAGCAGTCAAGAGAAAACATCAAGCAATAGTTCTGACAAAGTCTTTTAGTCACTACGGGGTATCCCCATTCCTAGGCAATATCTACCGTAATGTATTATGCAAAAACAATAGATTGGTTTTTCAGGCCAAATCCCTAACCGTAAATCGTTCCCAATTTGTACAATCGAAAAAAGTATTAATTTATTTGCATAACAAAAGATTAAGGTAAGAAAGCATAAACTCATCAAATAATTCAAAACGATTCCTTACATCACAATTCAGGGACACCCCCTAGCATTGGGGGGTTTAGCTACTCATAATATTCAAAGAAAACAAAATACAAAATAAAGACATTACAAGAATTGGTGATAAAAGTTGATATTCAATTTCTTCCGATCATGAAAATCTCCTATTTTCCCAATTCTCCAGAGCTCTATCCTTTCTTCTGTAATTCTTTCGTACGATCAAAAGTGTTTTTTTTCTTCTTTTCTTTCAGCCTAAAAAGTATCAGATCACATAACAACATGCGACATTCCCAAAATACCCTCAGAGGACACTAAAATGGAATAAATACAAAAATCACAAAATTCCCCTCCAGTGGCCCTGACACGGGCCGTGTCCCATGACACGGGCAGCCGTGTCAGGCTACTGACTCTTCATGCGCCAAGGCAGCTTCTCAGGGGCCCTGACACGGGCGTGTCTTGTGACACGGGCAGCCGTATCAGGCTTCTGGTTGATCTTTTCCTTCCACATTTTTGTGCTCTAACTTTTTCCACTTCCAGGCCTGCTGACACGGGCCGTGTCAGGCGACACGGGCACCCGTGTCAGCCCACTGTCTTGAATCAAATTTCATTCCGCATTTTCCAATTTTTCTCGATTTTCCGCTCCGATTCTTCCTGACTCCTTATGTCAACTTGAAAACACTAAAGGACACAACCAAGGCATAAAATGTGGTAAAAGAGATGTAAAACAAATAAACAATAACAAAAGATAAACTAAAACCAATAGTAAAATAACGTATGGAAACCACCGATCACTGATGCAGACAGAAATTTGGACAAAAGGGATTCAATGAGACACGGTTTACCTTCTTCGGCTGAGCCCTATCGACGTCAGCAATTTGGATTGTCTCGACGGGAGCATCTTTTTATGGCTTTGCAGCTGGGAGTTGGCCTTCTAAGGCGGCAAAGGAGTTAAGTAAATTTTGGAGAAAACTGGAGCTGGTGAAGTATTGGCGCTGGTATTCAGACCACCATGTGTCAAACTCCTTGGTGGTGAAGAAAGAATGGTGAAACTTAATCGCACGGAGTTCAAGGTGATGAGTCGTCTTGTGGAATTTGAGGCAAGCTGTATGGTCGTCGGCGTTCGGTTGTCGACCATCCCACACGATGTCAGTTAAATAGGAAACTAAATACTTAGGCAGCATTTGGCTCAAGCTAAATTGACGAGCCACCATATTGGGTTGGTAGTTCCTGAACCCGTACCCTTCGACCCAACCTCAATTCTGAAAGATAGCATTGCGGGAGTCAGAAATTCCCTCCACACAACATTCGACTATGCCGCAGACTTTGGGGAAACACCAGGAAAAAATCCCTAAACCAAGTCGGACCAAAGCATCGATCCACAAAGGGAGCCATGGCTGAAACGAAAGTAGTGGTTTCGACAAATAGATTAATGTACTTCATAAAAATGAACTTATTAGGGATTTCTTGATGAGTAGTTAAGGCAAGCCTCATGCCTTTAATAGTTAGGTCCTGCGTCAAATACATAATGCGCTCCATCACAAGAGCACCTAGTCGATGTTCAAAAGTGGCATAAAGCCAATGCTGCAGCAGCCATATGGGGCCCAACAGGTTCAACGCCTTAGGGGTGGCGTGAAGAAGCTTTAGCTTCAGAGAAGCAATACCCAAGGAATGGTAAAGTGATGCCAGCATAAGTTTCCCTAAGGAAACCTGTCGACCTTCGTGTATCTGAATCGCCAAACTGATATAACTCTTAGCTATTTGCAAAGAGCCTAGACATAACACGTAGTAGGAGAGCCAAAAGGTTAAGAAGGCAATGTGTTCCTTGTCGGAAACTTCCTCCGAGTCCTTGACATGGTGTTCTTCGATATAGTACTTGAGACTGGCACGATTGAAAGAAAAGGTGTTATCAGTTGAAAGAGTTGGGTCGAAATTTTCGCCCAAAGGAGAAAGGCCCATAATAGCTGCCACATCGAAAAGAGTGGGCATCACCATGCCACAAGAGAGTTGGAAGGTGTTAGTCGAACCTTCCCAAAAGTAAATCGAAGCAAAGAGCATGCAGGGATTGACTCTGTGGGCTTGTATTAATATTTGAATGGCGACGAAGATGCCAGCTGATCATCATTGCTCTTGACATTTGTTTTGGACCCTGTCGAGCAAAGCCAAATAGTTTTTGTTGCCAGGAGTAGGCATCGAATGGAAAACTCTAGCATTTGGATCCATGAACTTCAAGTCGATGGAACCGTTCTTCTCAAAGGCATTTGGAATGGCGGAGGTAAAACAAGGAAAATATTCTTGCACTTTCTTGAGATGTGTTTTTGCATCTGGATATGGTCAATGGAAGGCCAAAAGTTTGTCAGCCACCACGAAAGGGATCAACATATGTTACTGCCAGTTCTCCACCGTGGACTTATTAGTTGACGGTGGTTGAGGGATAGTTTGTAAACCCTCTTCTTCAGTAAGGATAAAGGCTAGAGGATTGTTACTGGTAGTGTGAGTGACAGAAGCCATATCAATGTGAAGAAGTAAGGGAAATATCAAAGAAAATGGTGAGGTTATGAAGTTGCAGAAAAATGAGAGAAAAAGAAATGGTAAATCTCTGAAGTTGTAGAAAAAACAAGAGCGAAGAAAAAGAAAAGAGATGAAAGTGGTGGAAGACGTATTTATAGGCACTAAAATATCCAATAGTCATGTTGTCCAAGTGGCAGTTGACGGCGGCCTTGTGATTGTTATGTTCCACTGTAGTGAGATAGCTAGCGGGAGTAGCTAAAAACCAACGACCTAGGGAATAGCCAAAATCGTGAAAAATAATGGAGTGACCATTGGAAATTGTGGCGCAAAAAGTTGTCATCATTACGCGTGATGTCAGCAAATAAGACATAAAGTCGAAATTTAGCAAAAGTAAAATGCCAGTTCTCAGTCGAAGAGAATCTCAGTAGAAATTAGCCTTTTAGGGGGCAATTTGTTAGCTGGCAAATTTTGACTAAGAAAGGAGAAACAAGTCAAAGAAAAGCTCAACATCACAAACAAAGGAGTTAAAGCAAGTTCGATGGAAGGTCCTGCAGACCAAGGTCGAAGAAGGTTCGACGGATCACCTGCCTAAAAGAAGTCGTTGCAAGCTCAACAGATGACCATTCTAAGTAATGTCGAAGGCAAGCAAAATGAACAAGTTTGTAACTGACGAGAACGTGGGGGAGTTACATAAGAAGTGGGCATGTATGGGTGGACGCGTGGCAGGTCGTGGATGGTCGACAACAAAGTAACCATTATTTTTTAGGCCTATTTAAGTAGAATTCAAGTTCAGTTTTAAAGGTTGCATTTTGTAACATTGAAAGGAATACACTCAAAGTATTAGCTTCTAAGAGAAATGAGTCATTTCTACACAAATGTATGCATGCGTCCAATTTACAATTTAAGCAATTTATTTCATAAGTCTTTGTTTTAGTTCATTTCCCCTTGCAATTTTTGTCTTATTGTCTCGTTGGTTTATCTCAGTTGTACGAACGCGGTTTTATTACCATCTCATGTATTTGGAAGAGGCCCGTTAGTGTTGTCACTACTGCCTCTTTACCCGGACCATACTGCCAGACATATCTGAGACAAATAGGTAAAATTAGTTATATTCCTTCTTTTTAAATTACGTTTATTATTATATTACAAGTTTTTGACAATGGTTTAATTTTCTGCATGACTGTGATCCGCTGAAATTCATTAACCATGGGCAGAAGATTACTAGCTTGCATCAGCCTAATGACAAATGGTTTCAGGCTGCTTTGCCCCTATCTAGGATGAAGGACTTACGCAAGACCAATTATGTTATGGTAAACCACAAGATGCTTAATGCATTCGTAAAGAGATGATAAACTATGACCTCGTCATTTTATATACCACTTGGTGAGATGTTTATCACACTCTACAATGTGTCGTGTCTGCTGCATCTTCTGATTAGGGGGAAAATTCTAGATCATGGGAGGATTATCAACGATTAGGCACTTGAGTTGATGGTAGACTATCTGGAGTTGACCCATAGGTTTCCTTAAGGGAGTTGGAAAAAACTAGAGGGGCTCATGCTATGTTTAAATTCTTAAAAAGGGTATATACAAATGATCTCCTTATAGTAGAGCAAGCTAGAGGTGATGACGAGCAGGTGGGGCTGCATAAAGTGTATATTATGAGAGCATACTTGTTATATTTGGTTGACACTACCATTTTTGTGGACAAGAGTGCCATTTATAAGGATGTCGTCTACCTACAATACTTCGAGGACTTTGAGCAGGTCCATGAGTATATTTGGGGGGCCACTTGTTTTGTCTACATATACTCTAAGTTATCTAAGAGCTATAGGTGAAAGACGAAGCATGTGACAGACATGATCGCACTTTTGATGGTAATATTTATTGGTATTTTAATGTTTGCGTATCATTTTCATTAAATTTTTGCAACGCCCTTGCTGATGATTCACATGTTCCAATACTTTTTAGGCTTGGATCCTCTGGCACTTCCCACTCATCTCATGTTGGTCGTGTGTCCGACCTACATTGAGGAAATAATGCGTGTTTCCGCATTTTCCTCGCTCAGTAGAAACTAGACGACAAAGCCATTTAGAGTGTATCTTGACCGCTTGGTAGCAGAGGATATGCATTTTAACAACTATGTCGATCATCGTGAGACGCAACCATTTGACGACATAATGTTATAGTCGTGATGGTTAGCTTACGATTCACGTCTGACATTTTCTCATCTGCCTGAGCGCGTCATGCGGTAGTTCGACTACACCAAGAATATTCTCAGACACCCTGTTGTCTCTGCTTCTCATGCTATGACACATAGAGATATGTATGCCATGTTTGATGATTATCTTAGTCATCTGGTACCAGAGGAGGCACGAAGTACCATAGTTGAAAGCGAATGGAGATTGGGTGGTTCTTCAGGGTATCACATCCATATATGATACAGACTGCTCCAGGAGATCCACCGAGACCAGCTCATCAGGAGATACTGTAGGAGGAGCAGGCTAAGTTAGATCATTCTCATTATGTGTTGCCTAGATGTCGTCGTATTGTGGACATTGCGCAGGCAGACATTGATAGAGGTATCTTTGCTGATGGTTCTGAGGTGAGGGAGGTCCTAGATGCCATTATAACTGAGGCATGAGAGACACTGATGTACCAGAGACAACGTCAGAGGACGGGGGGCAGAGGAGTCCGATGAGCTCTAGTCCAGCATACGCAACAGTTTATAGTATTTATATTCGGTTGTTTTTTATTTTCACATATTTCATTTTTATTTTGTATGCCATGATGACTTATTTTGTCTTCGAATTTATGTATGTCAATTTTTGCATATCGGTTGTATGGTTTAATGCACATCTTATAAATCAGCATTTTCATCTGAGTAACCATAAAACTAACTTAACTTGCACTATTTTGATTGGTTACGAAGATGCATCTCCGTAAACCCTAAACGGAGATGCATCTCCCGATCAATAAATGTTTAAAATGAGCCTTTCAAAGATGGATATATGAGTGTTTTGAAATATTCTGGAGATGCATCTTCGGATCAATTGTAACGTTTTGACTTAAGACATGATGCGTTCAAAGATGCATCTTCGGAATCTGAGAGGCATTTTAGGTTTAAAATAAGAAAATCTCAAAATAGTATATAATTGTAAAAATAGATTTAAAAAAATATAAATATATAAAATTTGGCGGGGAAAGGGAATTGAGAGAGCTTTGAGTTTGAGTGGCTTTTTTTCTTGTTTCCAGAAATTCATTGATTGATAGAGCTGAAAACAAAAACCAAAAGTTATTTTGATCTTAACAACAACGCTACCGCTATTAGTTACTATACACTTTCATTATCGACAAGAACCGCCCAAATCAACTCTTCTTCTTCATATACCCATTTTGTCAAAACTCTTCTTTTTGCAGTTCAACCGTCATCTCATTATCGTCATCAAATAATTGCCACCAGTTTTGTGCTTTTCATTTTTTCGACAGTGAATTAGAATGTTGTTGTGCGACCTTTCTGTGTGTATATTGACCAGACTCAACATGATAACATCGATTGGACACCATACACCACTCACAGGGACACTGTGAACTTCGACCATATTTCATTTTACTCTAGATGGCTGGCATGTGGGGGGAAATTTGGTGTGCATG
The DNA here is from genome assembly GCA_022829125.1 of Lathyrus tuberosus. Classification (NCBI taxonomy): domain Eukaryota; kingdom Viridiplantae; phylum Streptophyta; class Magnoliopsida; order Fabales; family Fabaceae; genus Lathyrus; species Lathyrus tuberosus. The sequence goes on from JALAZF010000126.1 coordinate 5,807,337, forward strand.
CATCTGCCAGAGCGATGAATGCGTTAGTTAGGAAATGTGCGGATCATTCTGAGACCCCCCCTTCGTGTCTGCTCCTGACAGCATCGTCCACAGACATCTTGATGACATACTGGCGGATTACGAGAGTCATCTAGTACTAGAGGAATATCAAAGTATGGCAGCCATAAGTCAGCGATCTTATGTGGACGATTACATGACTTGGTTCTATACTGTGTCATACCCTGTCATGACACCGGACGCTCCAAGACATCCACCTAGGTGTGCTCACGAGGAGATCCTGGAGAATGAGCAGGCCAGGGATAACTATGTCATTGATGCGTTGTCGATATGTCAAAATATTATGCGGATTACATATGAGGGCATAAAGTCTATGTTGTTTGAGAGAGGTGGTGATGATGTGGTTGCCCTAGCACCTTTCATTCATAGTGAGGCACAAAATTCCTTAGGTTACCAGCGGCAAAGGAGGATACAGGTGGTTAGGATTGGGATTACACAATATGTTATGCTTTTATTTGTATTTTGGGAATCTTTTGTATTGTTTTCCATACTTTAAGAATAATATTTGTAATATTTTGGGCTGTTTTATAATTAATGCATTACCTTGTTCTATGATGTTCGTGTTTATTAATGTTTAAATCAAATTATGGCACTGTTAGTCGAATTAAAATAACTTTGGATTAAAAAAAATATAAACTTAGGACAATGTTTTTATCCAAGATGCATGCATGTAAGTTTTTGAAGATGCATCTCCGAATTCACCCCATAAATATTCGCAGATGCATCTCCAAACCAATTTTTGGCAAAAATACTTGATTTACGAAGGATGGGGTGATTTTAAGTGCGTTTGGATATGCATCTCCGAAAACACCTGAGGGAAATTTTGGATTTTCAGAGGTGTGAGCCACACCCTAAGGGTGGGAAATTGCTTATTTTTTATTATCTTGCGCCTATTTAGAGCCATCCAAAAAATGTCGAGAATTTGTTAATGCACCATATATATTACTAGGGCACCACATGAAAATACAAAAATGCCCCCATTTCCGGAGACGCGTCTCCGGATGCACCCTGAGTCAATAGAATTTTTGGGTTAAATACACAACCCCCCCTGCAATGTTAGCGAGTTCTCACTTTAGCCCCTGTAAAAAAAAATTTAAACACCCCCTCCTTTTATTTAGATTCCCTCAGAAAACCCCCCAGAGGCCAAGTGGCATTGAAGATTCCGTTTTGACCATCAAAATTTATCCATGTTGGCATTTTGGATTATTTTTCTTTGCTGACTGGGTGTATAATTTTGAAACACCTCCTTGTAATAGTTAGGGTTCATGAGACGAAGAACACCAAGAGGATTCATCTGCGAAGGCAATTCTACTGCGACGGGGATTTATCTGCGATGAACACGAAGACGAAGACGAAGACGGTTGTCCACGAATACATTTCCATAATCGAAGGTCGTAATGAGTTAGGTATGTTTATTTGTAAACTTCTTCACGGTTAAATGTTAGGATTAGGGTTTTTTTGTATCTGAATGTTAATTGTGAAATCTGGATGGAATTTTTAGGGTTTTTGATAAGTGGTAATGAATATTTCACAGGAATTCAAACCTTTTGATGTTACTTTTCACCATGGGGGTGAATTTATTAGGGTTAATCCGGATGAAATTATTTACAGAGGGGGGGTTGATTCGACTGTAACTGGGTTACATGTTGCGAACTGGACAATGGATAGTATTGTCAAGCTGTTGAGTAGGTGAGGGTATAAGGAAGGTTCATTTAGGTTATGGACAAAAGTCTTAGACATTCAAGAAGGATTTATTTTAATTAAAATAGATGATGATGCATACGACTTTGCTACATTCTTCAGTGCAGTGGAAGTTAATGGTGATATATTTGTGGAACATTCTCTGGAAATAATGGATTTTGAGGATAGAGAACCTAGGTTTGTTAATGAGTATAAGGAATCAGATGGGTTAGAAGATGAGGATGTTGAAAGGTTAGAAGATAATGAAGATGAGAGAGCTACCGTTCTAGTTGATGGCTTTGAAGGAATTGATGTAACATTGCCCATCAATGTAGATACAAGCAATCTTGATACAAGTATGAGTGGGCTTAATGTTAGGCCCAATAAGAAAATGGACCAAGATGATTACTATAGTGATGAATTGAATAGTTCTAACCCAGATGATTCATGTGATGATGAAAGGCCCAAGTAAGAAAGATTTAGGAAATAGCACCTCAACAAGGACTATAAGTTCAAGTGGGGTATGGAATTTAATTCACTTGCCGACTGTAGGGATGCTATTCGTGAGTGGTCAGTACTCAATGGAAAGGAAATATCTTTTGTGAGAAATGAGAGCTATAGGGTAAGGGTTGAGTGTAAGGCTAAATGTGGGTTTTTAGTCTTATGCTCTAAGGTGGGCCACAATCGCACTTTTGCTATAAAAACACTCAAAGACACCCACACATGTGCTAGGGTTTTGAACAACAAATCCGCAACATCAAAGTGGGTGGCTAAGCATGTGGTAAAAAGGATGCAAACACGTGACACAGTTAGGATAAGAGATATCATGCAAGATATAAGGCAAAGCTTTTATGTGGGTATTAGTGTTGCAAGAGCATGGAGGGCTAAGTTGATTGCAAAGAGGATAATAGAAGGTGATGCTGATAATCAGTATGGATCTATTTGGAGGTATGCAGCTGAGTTAGGAAGGGTAAATCCAAGCAACACAGTCAAGATTAATGTTGAAAGACCTAATCCATCCATACAACCAAGGTTTGGATCATTCTATTTTTGTTTTGATGGTTGTAAGAAAGGCTTTATAAATGGATGCAGACCCTTTGTGGGGGTTGATGGATGTCACTTGAAGACCAAATATGGTGGCCAATTACTAATTGTTGTGGGTAGGGATGCTAATGATCAATACTTCCCTTTGGCATTTGGTGTGGTTAAAAATGAGACAAAGGAGAGTTGGAGATGGTTCCTTCAACTATTGATTGAGGATATTGGCCAGGATAGAAGATATGTATTTATATATGATCAATAAAAGGTACTTGTGGCTGTATTTAATTCCTTGTACTTATGTATTTAACTTTGTTTCTGTAATTAATGTGTCAACAATTGGTGTTATGTTTCAGGGACTTGTGGCTGTATTTGAGGAAATGCACAAGGTGATACTGCACAAGTTGATAATGCAAGAATTGCTACTGATATGAGTCCAACTGCTGCCCCAACTGCTGTTGTTTCTGATGTTGCCCCAACTGCTGCAGTTTCTATGAATCAGAACCAACCACCAACTGTTATAAGTCAAACTGGATCTTGTGTTGTTGATTCAATTAAAAAGAAGAAAGGAAAGACACCAGTCATTACCAGGAGAAGGCAAAGTGAAAGGATCAAACTGTCTTGGTTCAAAAAACCAATTGTAGGAGAAGGATCTAGTGAATAACCAATCACACTACCAGGCAAAGAGGCCAAATCAAGTTCAAAAGACTCTTACCTTAGATTGCAAACTAGGTCTATGAAGACATAGAAGTCCAAGAAAAAGAGAGACTGAATGTTGTGTCTTGTATTCCCAATTTTAATTTTGTATCATTTTGTTGCTATGCCAATGAAGTACTAAGTAGTATGTGTCATTTTGTACTATGTGTCATTTTGTACAATGTATCAATGATGTACCAGACATATGCACCAAGTGTGCTTTCTTTATGTATCAAACAACTTATATTTGAAGAATTTCCAACTGTGCACCAAGAATTCCAGAATTTAATGTAACTGTTTTGTGTAACATTTGAAGTATCGGTGACTGAATATTTATGTAACAGACAACTTACATTGATAACAAACAATTCAACTTACATCAAACGTTAACATTGATACATAACAAATGCTTTCATTGATAAGAACAATTCAACTTACATTGATACATAACAAATGCTTTCATTGATAACAACAATTCAACTTACATCAAACTTTAACATTAAATCCCAAACAACCTAAACAACTAATTCCAAACAACTTAAACAACTAATTCCAACCAACCTAAACAACTGATTCCAAACAGAGTTTATTACATCAACTTAAACACTACTGCAAACATTAACCATGACAGACCAAGTACAATCGACTTCCATAAATTTTTCCTCTTTTCCATTCGAATATTTCTTTTCAATTTTTCTGTCTTGATAATGCTTCCTTCTGCACCATACTTCTTCAAAACTCTGCCCTCAATTTCCTGAGCAATCTCCTTTGCAAATTCTCTCAAATAACCCTTTGTGACTTCACAATCACAACATCTTGATTGATTCATGTCGTTCCACACAAACAAACTGCAACCATTATGCAAATTATATCAAATCAATGATTAACACATAGTCAGGAATTAACAAATCGAATTAACATATGGATTTAACAAGATGAAACTAAACTCACCAAAGAATTTCGACATTTCCAGAATTTTCTACTTGGATTTTCAACGGTGTTTGATACAAACATCTTCATCGTATCGTTGCAACCACATCTTGGCAAACCTTTTCCAAAATTACCCCCAGACGATTACCTGCTACCACCCATGTACAAGATGATGGCGGACGAAGAAGAGAGAAATGGGGGAGAGAAACCCTAACAATTGCAAGGGGGTATTTGTGAACACATAATTTACACAGTCACTGGCCCACGTGGAAAAAATTCAAATTTTCAGTGAATCTTCAATGCCACTTGACCTCTAGGGGGTTTTCTGAGGGAATCTAACTAAGATGAGGGGTTTTTTAAAAAAAAACTTTACTAGGGGCTAAAATGAGAACTCGCTAACATTGCAGAGGGGTTGTGTATTTAACCCGAATTTTGACTTAATGTGAAAAATAATGCATTAATAGTTAAACGTAATTATCAATGCATTATTTTTTGGGGTTTGGTGACCTGCATTAACACCATTGACGAATATGAAAGTTACAGGAAATTTATGCATCTCCGTAATTTTTTAGCGTTTGGATTCCCAAGAACCGAAGATGCATTTTCGTAACTTATCTGTCTGTTTTTTCTTCTTTTTTTACTTGTAGGATTGCTTGTAGTAATTGTGTGACACTATTTTGAATTACTTACGAGTATTACGGCTGATAGAGACGACAAACTAAGGCATGGGAGAATTGCATAACATTCATCTTTTCGGGGGGAAAAAGTCAGGTTTCAAAGACTCATGTTCCCTCAAGCACGGTTCATGCAGATGCATCGAGTTCTAGGGTCATATATCTCCACATTCTTCCCGTATGAGACGAGTGTCACCTAATGGTGCATCACTGCCTCCATCTTCCCATAGCCGACAAGTTTCACCTATTCAGGTGCCAGAGGTACCCGAGTCACCGGAGGTACCTGAGGCACCAGTGCCACCCCAGGCACCAGAGGGACCATAGGCTGATTAACGAGTGTCACCTCAGGATGATGAGGCTGATGATTTAGTGTCACCTCAGGTATTTGGAGGAGGCTCGTTAGAGTTATCACTGTTGTCTCTTTACCCGGACCTTGCTGCCAAACATATCCGGGATAAAGAGGTAAAATTAGTTGAATTCATTCTTTTTAAATTACGTTTATTATTATATTACAAGTTTCTGACAATGGTTTACTTTTCTGCACAATCGTGATCCGTTGAAATTCATTAACCATGGGCGGAAGATTACTAGCGTGCATCAACCTAATGACAAGTGGTTTCAGGCTGCTTTGCCCCTATCTGGGATGAAAGACTTATGCAAGACCAATTATGTTACGGTGAACCACGGGATGCTTAATTCATTTTTAGAGAGATGACATATTATGACCTCATCATTTCATATACCACTTGGTGAGATGTCTATCAAACTCGACGATGTGTCGTGTCTATTGCATCTTCTGATTATGGAGAAAATTTTAGATCATGGGAGGATTACCAAAGATGAGGCACTTGAGTTGATGGTAGACTAGCTGAGAGTTGACCCAGAGGCTGCTTTAAGGGAGTTGGAAAAAACCAGAGGGGCTCATGCTAGGTTTGAATTCTTAAAAAGGGTATATACAGATGAGCTCCTTATAACAGAGCAGGCTAGAGGTGATGACGAGCAGGTGGGGCAGCATAGAGTGTATGTTATGAGAGCACAGCTGTTATATTTGGTTGGCGCTACCATTTTTGTGGACAAGAGTGCCACTTATGTGGATGTCGTCTACCTACGATACTTCGAAGAATTTGGGCAGATCCAAGAGTACATTTGGGGGGCCGTTTGTTTGGTCTTCCTGTACTCTAAGTTATCTAAAGGCTATAGGTGAAATATGAAGTATGTGACAGACATGATCACACTTTTGGTGGTAATATTTATTGGTCTTTTAGTGTTTGTGTATCATTTTCATTACATTTTTGCAATGCCTTTACTGATGATTCGTGTGTTCCAACATTTTTCAGGCTTGGATCCTCTAACACTTTCCACACATCTCCAGCTGGTCGTGTGTACCGACCTATAATAAGATATGTTGCGTGTTTCCGCATTTGTCCCGCTTAGTGGAAACCATACGATAGAGCCATTTCGAGTGTATCTTGATCGTTTGGTAGTAGAGGATATGCATTTTAACAACTACGTCGATCACCGTGAGGTGCAACCATTTGGCGATATAGTGTTATACTCATGATGGTTGGCTTGCGGTTCACGTCTGACATTTACTCATTTGCCTGAGCGCGTCATGCGGTAGTTCAACTACACCTAAATTATTCCCAGACACGTCGTTGTCTCTGCTCCTTGTGCTGTGACACGTAGAGATATGTATGTCATGTTTGATGCATCTTCGGAATCTGAGAAACATTTTAGGTTTAAAATTAGAAAATCTCAAAATATTATATAATTGTAAAAATAGATTTAAAAAAATATAAATATATAAAATTTGGCGGGGAAAGGGAATTGAGAGAGCTTTGAGTTTGAGTGGCTCTTTTTCTTGTTTCCAGAAACTCATTGATTTATAGAGCTGAAAACAAAAATCAAAAGTTATTTTGAGCTTGACAACAACGCTACCGCTAGTAGTTACTCTACACTTTCATTGTCGACAAGAACCGCCCAAATCAACTCTTCTTCTTCATATGCCCATTTTGTCAAAACCCTTCTTTTTGCAGTTCAATCGTCATCTCATTATCGTCATCAAATAATTGCCACCAGGTTTGTACTTTTCATTTATTTTAGAGTGAATTAGAATGCCGGTGGCTTGGTATTGCTTTGTGATCAGTATTGAAATAATTGCCACCATATCACCTTCAAGTTACTTATTTGTATTGAAAGCTTAGGCTATGTTTTAACTGATTTGGTTAATCTTCAAGTTACTACCATATCTCACGTCTATATGTTGTTTTCAGCTTATTTTATCCATACATGAAGTTATTTGGTCAAGATTGAGCTTATGACTGTGGAGTTTTATATTGTATTTATATTTTTGAGAAGAATCACCTCTTTGAATATATATGACTTTAGTACTTTGAGATTAGTGATATCATATCATGCTCAAAGCAGAGGTTATTAGAGTCCTAATTTAGTGAAGGCATGCTTAAGGTTGTATGATTTGAGAAAAGGATTGCGACTATACAAGTAAGACTCCCGACTGAGGAAATCGTTTTCTTTCTGTCTTTATTACGTTCTTTTAACAGTTTTCCCTCATTTATCTTATCCATGACATTTCAGAATGGAAATATATTGTTCAATCTGCTATATAGAGATTAAGTGCAATTTCTTGTCTAGAACTGTTATTTCACATATGTCATTATTGGGCATTTTATGAAATTTGGTTTGCAACATATAATCATGCAAACATACAAAAATCATAACGTTGTGCTGAATTTAGTAAATATTTTCCTTTATTACTCAATTGCTTATTAAAATAAGGAATCAAGGATTGCCGGCTTTGTTCTTGTAACTACATGATAGACATTATATTAAATTGTAATCTGCAACGCCTAGTTTGAGGCAGAAAAAAGCTTTAATTTTGAAGCATCCAATTTGCTAGGAGTATATCTAAATTAAAATTAATGGTATCTTCTTGATAATCCTAATGTCCATTACTTTCTTGTTTAAATGCTGAAGGAATGCTAAGTACGAGGAACCATTAGAGAAATTTGAGTCACTTTTGGGAACAAAACCAGAGCCCGATGAAGCAGCAGTGGCAAGTTATAATGGTATGTGCAGCATTCCACCATTCTGTCATTGGTTTTGGATCATGCTCTCCATGATATCTTATAAAATACTTTATTAATAATGGTGATTTACAAATTTATTAAGACTGGTTTCGCAGAGCAATGGACACCTCCTACTCCTGACAGTGGAGGGAACATAGGATTGTTTTATTTAAGCTTACAAGACTGTTTTGAATAGTTTATGAAACAAAATATCATATGTCTATAATTTGTTTTCTGCTTATTTTGACATGCTCTCTGTCCCAGAACTTGAAGAAGCTGCATTTCACTACTTCATTTGTTTTGTATCATTTTGCCGAGTGTATTTAGCATGCTTATAACTTTCTGAATAGATTTAATCCTTTTATATATATTGTAAGTAATCCTGTCCAATAACCCCTCTATAATATATATGTATTATAACACCAGCCATAACATTTTTGAGTGTTATAAATTAGAGAAAGCATGTTCCAAACACCATTTTGGATCCATTTGAGTCCCACATTGGCTAGAATATCACACAACCAAGTGTTTATGAATGTCTTACATGCTAGCTAGTTTGCCGAGCTGAGTAGCGCCAGCTTGTGACCCATGTGGGGGCATTAAGGTGATGGAACATGGCTAAGGCTTGACAGGTTGGTCTGACAGTTGCACCATGCTGGCCTGCCCGCTCCAAGTTGCGAGTTGACCCATGGGACTTGTGTGAAGACACGGGTCTTATGGGTCTTAGACAGGAGGGTATAGCGTGAGGCTGGTTTCACAGAGCAGCGAACACTTCCTACTCCTGACAGTGGAGGGATCACGGGCCGCTGCACCTCCAGCCAACAACACCTGGTGAGCCTCTAGCCCCTTGAACCATCTCTTTTGGTGGTCAGGTTCATATTAGGTCAGGTTCATGCTGGCCTGCCCGCTCCAAGTTGCGAGTTGACCCATGGGACTTGTGTGAAGACACGGGTCTTATGGGTCTTAGACAGGAGGGTATAGCGTGAGGCTGGTTTCACAGAGCAGCGAACACTTCCTACTCCTGACAGTGGAGGGATCACGGGCCGCTGCACCTCCAGCCCACAACACCTGGTGAGCCGCGAACACTTCCTACTCCTGACAGTGGAGGGATCACGGGCCGCTGCACCTCCAGCCCACAACACCTGGTGAGCCTCTAGCCCCTTGAACCATCTCTTTTGGTGGTCAGGTTCATATTAGGTGAGGTCCCCTGCCACCTTGATTTTTTATTTCACCTTGACATTTATTCTTGGGCCTATTTGGATCCATCCAAAGAGGAACACATTATTAATGAAATGAATATTTTTTGGATTCAATTGAGTTTTTCATGTCTATCCTTAGGACTGCTTAAAAAATTATGAATACTATTTAGCTTAAATTTCCATGATTTACAGACACCATGATCCATACCCCCCTTGTATCCTTTCTCATATAACCCTTAATTTCACTTACAGTTTCATGTGCATCATTCTTTTCAAGTTTGGCATTGTCCTTCAAGAAAGAAAAGCAAACAATATTAAACCTCTACTATAATTCAGACTGGTATTTCCATATGCTTAACAAATGGTCCTAAATTTGCACTGAAACAGAACTTGATTATCGTATCTAATGGAATTCTACATATTTATAAAAAATGGAGAGAGCCCAACTCATTCAAAAGAGATTCAAACATTGAAACAAAGAAAAGAGATTCTATTACCAAGATGTACAACTTCACAAACTTCACAAACATTGACCTCCACACCCCTTTTATCAACGTATCTATTAAGACATTGTACGCCATTGCCTCCCTCACTAGAAGCTGTAGATATCCAAAAAAGGATTAACCATACCATGCTGGTATGCTTTTTCTCAATTATCTTCGTTTGTTTGTAAAGAAATGACGTGGTTCACATGCTACTTGGTTGTGAATCACTATTGCCTCCAATTTTGCTATTCTCATTGACTTTCTCCTTGGACCCGCTTGTAGATTTTTAACAGGATTATTATTTACTGCATTTTTTATTGGCTTAGATTGGAGGAATTTCTCTACCTTAAAAATGTGGGTTGACTTGGATACAAATATAATCTACTTCTAATCATTTTGTGCCTGATTGTATTATAAGTATAACAATAGTGTATTCTGCATAAATATTTTTTTTCAACTAGGTTTGGTGGGGTGTGCCAGGCTATTGCAATAGTGCAACGCAAAAGCGACACTTGAGAGACCCAATAGCAAGCTATTGAAGTGGACTCTCCCCCTCAAAAAATAAATTTAATATCGTGTGGACCATTGGCCCACATATCAGATATTAAACTGATAAGAACAGATACTACACTTGATCTTAGCCAAAAGGCCGAGAAAGGTATGAGTTCAAATACATGCTAGCTGTGCATTTTATATCTGACATCTGTTATGTTTCTTCCTTCACTAACCGAGGTGGGACTCTTATGCAGAAGCTTCTATATGAAACATGTAAACTGTTTTGATAAGGTATCAAAGTGATGCAATTTATCTTGAAACCACCACTTCTTGAACTCGTGGAATCAGATTCCTCTTCTGCCTCTTTCCCTTGGCAAATTAGAAGCTGTTCGATCATAAATAAATTAAAAATAACAATTTCAACATTTATCCTAATCAAGTGTTTGACAACAATTTAAGAAAATGGCAACTTGGTATAGCTTTGTGATCAGAGTACTAACATATCTTGTTCAAGGTAAATACATCTTTTAAATATGATTTTAGTACTTCAAAATAACTTATGCATATGATAGCAATGGTAAACTAAATGAGGTGCCATATTGTATATATGAAGTTTAGAAAAATAACTTATTCTTGGTGCTGAACTTACTGGAGAAATACTTGTTCAGAAGATACTTTCTGGTAACACTCTGAATGATATTGACAAAAAGGGAAGTGTTGATATAGGTGTTCCTGATACATTTTTTCCGCTTAGAAAAGGAGGGAATGACACTCTTTTTCGAGATGCGCGTGTGCCAGGCGATATGCTACCGGATTATTGAACTTAAAGGTGGAAAAATGTTTCAGCCAAGTAAATGTTGGGAGGATATTTGTTACGCAATTTTGGAAGATTACCATATGCTATGTATTATTGGATGGTCTACTTTTCATCCTGCGAAGCTTGTTCGTGAGCCAACAAAACCATTGCCTTCTGGTGGAGAGCTTTCACTTGGAGAGTTGTTGAAGTACAAGTCACAAAAAGGTTAAGAGTTGTTATGATGATTTGAGATGATAGAACTTCACATGACAAGTTTCTTTTGAAAACAATAATTTTTATTTTCCTTAAATTTGAAGTTTAGTTTACAATCTGCTTCCTGATTTATTAATGTGGACATAGTTGAATATTACAATTGTGTTCATGTATTAATGTACATAGCAATGATTGATTTTTTTGATTGCATTTTAAACATTCAACCGTTCATTGTGTATTATCTCAGCATTATGCAAGCAATAAACTCAGTATTTTCATGTAACTGGTAAAGTTAGTTATTTTTGTTTATAATCAAGATCAGAAGTAGTACATTTTTCTTTTTCCTTTTCAGTTGGTATAGTACCAATTCAGTTGATCTTTTGGTTGTGGGAACCCTCTTTACGTATCACCAGAAATGTGTGCTTTTTGATACTCAAGGTCTGGATCTCTGTGATGGCAGATATGATACACCTGAGCGTAGGATTTTTCATGATCTTGATACCATCTTTCATAATGATTTTCATAATCCTACATTTCAAGTAAGTTCTTACACAACACTGAAGATTATGTCCTCTTCACAACATTGTCATAGCTTATATGCTTACACATACTTTATTGTCCATTATTTTCGGTTGTTCAACTCCTTTTTCTTTGATCTGATTTGTGAAATTATTCTGACGAGGTTAATTTATTTGTTGTTACAATCAAAAGGCTCAATCTTTGGTATTAGAATAGAAAGGGACCGCACGAAAAACAGGCCCCAACGCAACAAATTATGATGTAGGTTCTACCACTTGGGTAGACCTTATGATATCACCCAATACCCTCCTTCCAAAATTGTTTACCAATTAATGCAAGGTTGATAGACAAAAGGCTGCAGGCTGGGATTGATTCTTGATGGTGTAAAGTGGAGTCCGAGACAGCAGAGCACGTGCTGCTGCTTTGCAATAAGAGCATTCAGACTTGGCAAAATCTGGACGTGAGCATGCACTGCTGCTAAATAAAAACATTTGGAGATGTGATACATCGGGAGGAGTTGTTTACAAGTGGAGTGGGGACTTCACGACAAACAGACATGAAGGATGGGCCAAGACAGCAGGGGCAACATAAAATGGCAGTGTCCTCCTCAAAGTTATATCAAGTGCAAAGTTGATGTCTAGTTCTTAGAGTACCACACCAGTGTTCACCAGTTATGACAGTTGATATCGGAGAAGCATTAGGAATGTTAGCGAGAGCTGGCCTTTAAGCAAGTTGTTTTGTACCTGGATTCTAAAAGGGATGGCTCAGATATCAAATTAAAAAAGAGCACAAAACAATGATGATTATCTTTAGACAAACTAACTTCAACACATAACAAAGTATAAAATATAAAATGAAGTTTTGTTATAATTTGAACTAGGTTTGGTGGGGTGTGCCAGGCTATTGCAATAGTGCAACGCAAAAGCGACACTTGAGAGACCCAATAGCAAGCTATTGAAGTGGACTCTCCCCCTCAAGAAATTAATTTAATATCGTGTGGACCATTGGCCCACATATCAGATATTAAACTGATAAGAACAGATACTACACTTGATCTTAGCCAAAAGGCCGAGAAAGGTATGAATTGTAATGCATGCTTGTTGTGTCTTTTATATCTGACATCTGCTATGCTTCTTTTCTGACTACACAATGTGGGACTTTATGCAATAATTTGGAGTCTACTAGTGTTCGTCTTAGCTCAACACTTCTGTAACTTGCTCTTATGTAACATGAATCAAACCAAGAGGGAGATTGTCTGGTTCACATACATTTTCTGCTTAAAGTGATTTTGTTCATACAAAGAAGTGGTGTAACAACTCTTGTCCTCTCTTCTTGGTTTAAAACTCAGCCAAATTTTGTAATCTAATAATTTTGAAATATAACATTTGTTAGAACAAGACTGAATATAAAGCAGAAAAGCCTCAGTAAAAGTTGAACTCTTTCCCTTTAAATAAATTCATCAGTGGTTTATGAAATACTTACCTAATTAAGTTCAATTTAACAAAAACCAAGTCATTAACATTAGGATTCTCTTGATGTTGATTACCATTACTACGATTGTGCATTTTACTGAAATTTCCACATAGATCAACAATCCTCTTGTGGGTCTTAGACGGGAAGATACATCTTGAGGCTCGTTTCACAGAGCAGCAAACACTTCCTACTCCTGACAGCGGAGGGATCACACGGCACTGCACTTCTGGCTGACTAGCCTTGAACCATCAATTATTTGTTTCTCGTATTTTGGGGTATCATAACAGATTGGACTGACAGCTGCACCATGCTGGCCAAGTTGAGAGTTGAACTATGCATCTATGCGACTTGTGCGAAGGCATGAGTTTTGTGGATCTTAGACTGGAGGGTACAGTGCGAGGCTGGTGATGCTAGCCTCCTCTTGAACCAACGCTTTTTGGTTCTCATATTTTGGGGTGCCCTGAAACTATCTCCAGATGGATACTGAAATTATTTATAAACTTTCTAGTCAATCTGTTATTCTTTTCCACGGAATTCTGTCATTCTATGTATCTACCTAATCAACATATTAATAATGCAATATCTTAAAACAAATTCAATTCTACAAGCTACAATATCATCTATATAATAAATAACTTGCTTAAAGCTGTTCTGTTGTTAACAGTGGATAAGAACTAATTCTGAGTTTATGCTTAATATTTTTTGCTGCCAGGCTAATGCAATACTACCCAATAGCAAGCTATTAAAGTGGACTCTCCCTCTTAAGAAATAGATTTAATATCGTGTGGACCAATGGTCCACACATCAGATGTTAGCCAAAAGGCCGAGAAAGGTATGAATTGAATATCTGACATCTTTTCATTTCTGCTTCTTTGCTATCTTGGAGATGTAGGACTTTAATACAATAATTTGGAGTGACTCTCACTTTCTACATATTGCCTGCAACATCAAAATTACACCCAAGCACTTATATTATGAACCTTTTAATTAAGTTGTTCATTTAAACGAAGTATTATTTGGTCAATGTTGAGCTTATGATTATGGATATTGATATTGCATTAAAATTTTTGTGATGAATAACTGTATTAAATATGTATGACTTTTGTACTTTGAGACCAATGATATCATTTCATGCTCAAAACTGGTAATTGGAGGCATCTATGGTTGTAGAATTTGATGATACATAAAAAATATGAAATGACATTCAAACCTTGCAGTTTAATACTATAAGACGAAAACTTCATAAATAAAGCTTCTTATCAATACATTATGATGTGTAATGGAAAGGATGAAGTTTAATTGGAAGTCCTTCTTCAGGTTCTAGCATAGGATCATACTTGAAATTCTCATCAGGATTAACTAAATTCCACTTGAATCGTTTCACAATATTATGCATAAACACAAGTATCTCTAACCGAGCAAACTCTTGTCCCAAACACATTCTAGGTCCTCCTCCAAATGGAACATATGAATAAGGTATCGGTCCTTCTCCTTCAAATCTTGATGCATCAAATTTTTCAGGATTTGTAAACAGTGTTGGATCTATGTGTGTTGTATGAGTGTTCCAATGCAACTGTCAAAAACACCACACACACATGCTTTATCATAAATGCACTTGTTTTCTATAAAGAACAGACATCGAACACAACACCAACACTGACACATTGACGTCAGTAATAATTTGAAAAAATAAATAAATTTAATGTAATCACAAGTGTCGGTGTCGTGTTGGTGTTCGACACTGACACTAACACAGACACATTTTTTCAGAAGTGTCGGTGTTACACATTTTTTTTCAGAAGTGTCGGTGTTACACAACTTGTTTTATTAGAATCTTAATAATGATGCATGAATAACATACCTTCCAATCAATAGGGATGTTATAATCAGCATAGGTCAAATCCTTCGTAGCATTTCTGTAAGCACCACCGACAGGTGGTGACAGTCTCAAAACTTCAGATGCAACATTCCAAGAGTGTTTCATTTTCTGAACATCCTCCCATTGCAATAACTCCCCTTCCTCTTTCCCTTGGCTGATTTCAAGTTGTTCTGTCATTGAAAAACAAAACCATTTCAATATTCATTCTAATCAAATTTTCTTAAAACTTTTATTATCCTAATCAAACCAAGTTCCCTTGTGTTCCGACATCAAGTCTGATGCATTGCACAAAAAGACTAGTGTAGCAAACTTAAAAGTCGGAACATCATGAAATGAGTGCTCGAATATTTCATTGATAACCTTTCAACACTTGTTCGTAAACTTCAGGCAAATTCCCAAGATACTTCATGATCAATGATATTACTGATCTAGAAGTGTCATGGCCGGCGAAAAGAAGCAGTAACATGTTATCAAGAATCTCCGCTTCACTCATAAAGCTTCCACTTGTGTCAGATGTAACAAGTAAATGTGATAAAAGGTCTTGTGTAGGTGAAGCTTTCTTTTCTTCCAAATCCACTTTCCTTTTCTTCATAATCAATTTAATTTCTTTCTTTATTACATCTGCAGCTTTCATTGCCGTATGAAACCTTGTTCCAGGAAAACTGATGGAGAAGCTAATGACCCCTTTGAGAAATTCTTCAAAATATGATGAAAGGTTTGATATTTGAATAGGATCTTCCATGCTTAAGAATAAGCAACAGGCCAATTCATATGTGTATAGTTGTATTATTGGATAGACAAAAACCCGCTCCTTCCCTTCAAAAAGTGAAAACCAACAAGTATTCAACTTTTGATCACTAAAAAAATGATTTAAAAAGTAAATAATCACAACTCAACCGGACTAAAGTATAATCAGAATCAAATCAACAGATAAACTAGCTAGTTTCTAATTTAACCGATTAAACCGACCAATTCGATATTTTTTTTGTTTATTGACTAATTCATAGGGATTAATCTCATAGTTCATTAGCGGGTCTAATTTAAAGATAGCAAAATTTTGTATAAGCTGATTCAAAACAAAGATTGTTAGCATCTAGCAGGATTAGAACCTAAGAACCTTAAGAAAAACACACTCTCAGGAAGGAACATCTTACCCTATATTGGTGACAAAATTTCTTACCTTTCCAATGTGTGTTGATATGATGTTGAGCAATCCTATCCATTTTTGGCAGGTAATTTCTGAGAGTTTCTGGATTAAGAAAACTCATAAGCAACCTTCTAGTTATCTTTGCTTCATCACCAACTTTATTAACAAGAGAAAACCTTAACAGCTTCTTAACTGAACTAGGCCACCACACTTGAACATTCTTGTTTTCATTGCTAAACAAGAATTTGTTCCCAGCTGTTCCACAAAACACAGCAACATTCTCTCCAAACATTGATGTCTTGAAAACCCTTGAGTCATATTTCTTCATTCTCTCTTGTATGAACCTTTTTTGTTTCCCCTCAAGATTAGCTTTGAAAAACTCTAAGGTTTCTCCAATAATAGGTAATCCTAAGGTTCCTTTAGGAAGATTCAGCTTTCTGAGTTTGATAACTCTTGTGATGAAATGCAAAAGGAGGACAAAAAGTGTCAAAACTGTTGGTAAAACTATGAGCTTAATCATCTCCATGATAAGATATGATGAATGATAGACAACTAGAGATTGGTTTTTGAAGGTTAAAGTCTCAACTACAACCATATATTCAAACTACATACTCATTATGTATCTAATCTTTGATGTTGTCACTATCAAAGACAAATTTGATAATAGTGAGATAGGAAAGGAATAAAACACAATGTTTAGATCATAGATAATATTTGTACACTTAAAGTTTTAACATTTGTGACACCTAGTTCAAAATAGTGGTTGATGTTTTATTGAGTTTGCTAAGTGGTATTAATCATGATTGTGTGCATTGACATTGTTAACCAAATAGTCTTTTAATCAAGCTAAATGAATGATTTAATATTGGTTAATTGCATTTGAAATTGTGATTAACAAGATACTAAATTTTGATGTATCAATTAATAGAATTTTCAATATGCTAATAACTACTTAAACGTTATTAAGGAGTGTTGAATTTTGAGGTCTAGCAATATGATTTCTCGGTATATGTTTCTTCTTTTTTTTTTTTTTTTATGGAAACAAATATTTCATAAAAGAGGGGAAGAAGTCGACATCGAATCCGAAACGGCCTGAATGGGACAAAATGAATATTTTTCAATAGTGAAGCTTAAAGTGAAATAACATCAAACAAGGTGTATACTTGGATATAAATGAACCGACATATGGTGATAGAACATTAAAATGCTACTAGTTTATGGAGTGCACATGCCATGACAAAGACACATACCATAATTAAAAATTAAAAAAAAAATCTTAATGCACCTTATAATTTATGTAATGAGACAAAAGAATAATTGCCTTCTAGAAACAAGTGAGTCAGCACAACAGATATGGGTCCCACAGCACATGGAGAAAAAATGTGAGGCCTCCCCTAGTGGTGAGGCACAACCACGCAGAGGAGGGAGAGCAAGGAAGGCGCACAGCATGTGGAAGGAGTTTGTTAAACCTTAATGCCAGCTATTTAAATAGTGTACTAGGGAATATTTAGGGATTATGTGATTTGTAGGATGAATTATTCTTCTCCCTCTATTCTCTTTTCACATCTGTACCTTTCTGCAACTTTTTGCTGAAATTGATAACAATATCCTTCCTTATTTCTATTGTGGCTGCATTTACAAACCCTATCATTTCCATATATATTGCATACTGTTTCATTGGTGCTTTCACCAGCCATGGCCACCCCACAACACAAAGAAATACAAGAAGATATCAAGCGCAACACAGAAGAAATGAAGCTATTTCAGACAGAAATACTCGAACGTATGGAGCGACTTGAAGTTGGGAACGCATCAAAGTTCGACGACATTCACACAGCGCTTGACATCCTTATCCAGCAAACACCGTCGAAAAATCGCCATGGTTCAGAACCCAACAACAGACCTCCGTTTCAGGTGAGAAATATCAAACTTGAATTTCCTCGTTTCGACGGCACGAATGTGCATGAATGAATTTTTCGTGCTGAGCAGTTTTTTGGGTATTATGATACACCGGATCCTGATAGATTAACTATTTCCTCTGTATATCTTGATAAAGATGTAGTGCCTTGGTTCCAAATGGTACAACGTTCTAATCCGTTTCATTCTTGGCTGGAATTTACTCGTGCTTTAGAATTAGATTTTGGACCATCCTTATATGAATGCCCTCGTGCTACGTTGTTTAAATTGAATCAAACAGGAACGGTTTCTGAGTATTATCTTCAGTTCACAGCTTTAGCTAACCGAGTTTATGGGTTAAGCAATGATGCTTTAATCGATTGCTTCATTAGTGGACTCAATACTGAGATTCGTCGAGACGTGTTAATCCATACACCCACCTCCATTGTCAAAGCTGTTTCATTAGCCAAAGTCTATGAAGAAAAATACACCCAATCAACCAAACCACAAAAAAGCGACCCAAACACTTACTACAAACCACCCCTCAATTCAGCCAAACCAGAAAACAACCAAAAAAATACTACTCCCATCCTTAACACCCCCCCCACGAGACCTATGAGCCAATTCCAAAAGAACCCCAATATCAAACGCATCTCACCTGCTGAAATGCAACTGCGAAGAGACAAGGGCTTATGCTATTGGTGTGATGACAAGTTCTCCTTCACTCATAAATGTCCCAATAGACAACTGATGCTGCTCCATTATGATGATTCGGATGAACCAGTCGATGTAGTGGCAGAAACACCAACTGATGAAATCACAGATACTCCTCACCAGCAACAACCTCAACATCACTTATCCTTCAATGCTATGAGAGGCGATTCTAATCTGGGCGTACTTAGATTTTCTGGTCTAATTGGAAATATCAAGGTACAAGTGCTAATTGATGGAGGCAATTCAGATAACTTCTTGCAACCTCGCATAGCCAAATTTCTGAAAATACCTATTGAACCAGGGCCAACTTTCAGAGTGCTGGTGGGAAATGGTGATTTGATGACTGCTGAAGGGGTCATTCAAGAGTTACCATTAAATATACAAGGCAATGAGTTGAAAGTCCCTGTGTTTTTACTACCAGTAGCTGGAGCAGATGTGATATTGGGAGCAGCTTGGTTAGCTACATTAGGACCCCATGTAGCTGATTATGCTTCACTTACATTGAAATTTTTTTCAATAGTAAGTTTGTGACACTTGAAGGGGAAAGAGCTCCCACACCAGCAATAACACAATTACACCATTTTAGGAGATTCCACAACACAGATGCTATAGCTGAATACTTTACCATCCAATGGCAAGAAAATTATACTGCTGAAGATGTTTTGAAAGAGTTGCCTAACAACATTGATCCTGAGATGGCAATATTACTGCACAACTATAAATGTTTGTTTCAACAGCCAACTACATTGCCACCCAACAGAGCTCATAATCACCATATTCCATTAATAGAGGGCTCTAACCCTGTGAAGGTTAAGCCATACAGGTATCCACACAGCCAGAAGGCTCAAATTGAGCATATGGTTCAGGAAATGTTACAACAGGGGATTATACAGCCAAGCACAAGTCCTTTTTCTTCACCAATCATATTGGTGAAAAAGAAAGATGGCACATGGAGGTTCTGTACCGATTATAGGGCTCTAAATGCTATAACTGTCAAGGATTCATTCCCAATTCCTACAGTTGATGAGCTATTAGATGAGCTCTTTGGAGCTGAATACTTCTCAAAGTTAGACCTCCGATCTGGTTATCATCAAATACTGCTACAACCAGAAGATAGATACAAGACTGCATTCAGAACACACCAAGGTCATTATGAATGGCTGGTCATGCCATTTGGTCTAACAAATGCGCCAGCCACATTCCAGAGTCTCATGAATCACATTTTTCAGCATGCTTTGAGAAAGTACGTATTAGTCTTCTTTGATGACATACTAATCTACAGTCCTACATGGCAGGAGCATTTGAAACATTTAGATGAGGTATTAAGTATACTGCAAGCTAATACAATGTTCATTAAATTGTCTAAGTGTTCTTTTGGGGTCTCTGAGATTGATTACCTTGGACATATAGTAACAGGACAAGGTGTTTCTATGGACAAGGACAAAATACAAGTTGTTCAAGAGTGGCCTTTCCCTAAGAATGTTAAGCAATTGCGAGGGTTCTTGGGCCTCACAGGGTATTATAGAAGATTTATAAAATCTTATGCTAAGTTGGCTGCTCCATTGACTGATTTACTCAAAAAAGAGAGCTATGTGTGGAATGAACAAGCTGAGATAGCTTTTAATCAATTGAAGAAGGTCATGATCTCTGCTCCTGTATTGGCCTTACCCAATTTTAAAAAACCATTTATACTGGAAACAGATGCGTCTGGGGTAGGGGTGGGTGCAGTGTTGCATCAAGAGGGTCACCCTATAGCCTATTTTTCAAAGAAGCTAGTCCCTAGAAATCAAAAGAAATCAGCTTATTTTAGAGAGATGTTAGCTATTTCTGAAGCAATAGCAAAGTTCAGACACTATTTGCTGGGACATAGATTCATCATTCGCACGGATCAAAAGAGCTTGAGGAGTTTAATGGATCAATCCTTGCAGACACCAGAGCAACAACAATGGTTACATAAATTCTTGGGCTATGACTTCACCATCGAGTACAAACCAGGCAAAGAGAACATGGCAGCAGATGCTTTGTCTAGATTGATGACACTATCTTGGTTTGAACTACAGTGCAAATTTATGCAATCCATTAGAGAGGAGTTGCAAGCAGATAGTCAATGGAAAGAAGTCATTGATAAATGCATACAGCAGGGCAATACATATTTGCATTACACATTCAAAGAGGGATTACTCTATTGGAAAAAGAGAATTGTCATTCCCCAACATAAAGATTTGGTGCAGCAAGTCTTACAAGAATTTCATTCATCTCCAATAGGGGGCCATGCCGGAATTACGAGATCTATGGCCAGAATCAAGGCTCAGTTTGATTGGCCTGACATGAAGAAGGATGTATCTCAATATGTTCAGAATTGCAGTGTCTGTCAACAAGCTAAGTCATTTAATACCTTGCCTGCTGGATTGCTACAGCCATTGCCGATACCATCACAGGTATGGGAGGATGTAGCTATGGATTTTATTACTGGCCTACCAATGTCATTCGGTTTTACTACTATCCTGGTAGTAGTGGATAGACTGACAAAGTATGCTCACTTTTTACCAATGAAAAGTGATTACTCTAGCAAATCAGTTGCTGAAATCTTCATGCAGAATGTGGTGAAATTACATGGGATGCCTAAATCGATAGTTTCAGATAGAGATAAGGTGTTCACAAGCTCTTTTTGGCAACACTTATTCAAGCTACAGGGTACAACATTAGCAATGTCTTCTGCGTACCATCCTCAATCTGATGGTCAGTCTGAAGTCCTTAACAAGGGATTAGAACTGTTTCTTAGGTGTTTCACCTTTCACAATCCTAAGTCCTGGTTTAAGGCTTTATCTTGGGCAGAATTTTGGTACAACACAGCTTTACAAACTAGCATTGGAATGACGCCATTTAAAGCTTTGTATGGGAGAGATCCACCAACTCTGACAAGATATGAACCCCATGCTAATGATCCTCCAACACTGCAGGAGGAATTGGTAGAGAGAGATAGATTGATGCAGCAGTTGAAAACTCACTTGGAGAGGGCTCAGCAATATATGAAGAAACAGGCTGACAAGCATAGAAGAGATCTGACATTACAAGTTGGTGAGTTGGTCTTAGTGAAACTTCAACCATATAGACAACAGTCGGTTGCTCTGCGCAAGAATCAAAAATTGGGAATGAATTATTTTGGCCCGTTTGAGATCATAGCAAGAGTAGGAGAAGTTGCCTATAAGCTCAAGCTACCGGAGCATGCCAAAATTCATCCGGTTTTCCACATATCTCAGCTTAAGCCTTTCAAAGGTGTACCTCAGAATCAGTACATGCCATTACCTCTCACTATGTCTGAGACTGGACCAATCATACAGCCAAGCGAAGTTTTACAAGCTCGAACCATAATCAAAGCCAATCAGAAAGTTCATCAGGTTCTTGTCCAATGGGATCAACACACTACATCTGAAGCAACGTGGGAGGATATTGATGACTTGAAAAAGAAGTTTCCTTCCTACAACCTTGAGGACAAGGTTGTGTTTAATGGGGATGGTATTGTAATGAGACAAAAGAATAATTGCCTTCTAGAAACAAGTGAGTCAGCACAACAGATATGGGTCCCACAGCACATGGAGAAAAAATGTGAGGCCTCCACTAGTGGTGAGGCACAACCACGCAGAGGAGGGAGAGCAAGGAAGGCGCACAGCATGTGGAAGGAGTTTGTTAAACCTTAATGCCAACTATTTAAATAGTGTACTAGGGAATATTTAGGGATTATGTGATTTGTAGGATGAATTATTCTTCTCCCTCTATTCTCTTTTCACATCTGTACCTTTCTGCAACTTTTTGCTGAAATTGATAACAATATCCTTCCTTATTTCTATTGTGGCTGCATTTACAAACCCTATCATTTCCATATATATTGCATACTGTTTCAATTTATTAGGATACTTGACAATAATATCCTTAGATTTCGGAGATACATCTTCACATGTACATCAAGCACATACAACCAAAGCTGATTTTGAATCATGCCTTAGGACTGTGTTTTATTTACATCCAGAGATGCATCTCCGTAGCCAGTCCGTAGATGCATTTCTGTAGCGTACTGAAACAGAAACAGAAAAGTAGAAAATCAGAAAGTTGTATGTTGAGAAAATAAAATTACCATTGCTAACATAAAATCAACATTATATATGTGATGTTAACATAAAATCAAACATTACATTTCAATATTCAGGTGAGCGTCTGAACATATTCATAATTGAAATTCTGGTATAGCAGATCACTAAGATGTCAAACAGGATGTAGAGACACTTGATATCTGCTTCACACACAAGGATAATAAGGAGCAGAATGCAGAAAATAAAGTAACACACAAGAATTGTTAACCCAGTTCGGTGAACAACAACACCTATGTCTGGGGGCTACCAAGCCAGGATCGAAATCCACTAGATAGTATTAGTTATAAGCTAAACTCCTTCGTTTACAACTTGTCACCTAATCACTACCCGTGTTATATTTCTACCTAAGACACTCCTAAGTATGAAACTCTTCTAAATTCCCTTTCAATCACAACAGTGACTAAACAAACTCAATAAAACAGTTCAACTCAAGTATTCACACAATACAAGAGAGGCTCACAAAAGTACAAACCTTAGTACTCACTAACAGCCGTGTCTCTTCACTGCCTTATTCTAGGTTAAATCCATCCTATTTATAACCATGAACAAGAATGGATTTGGGCTTCAGAATCGCAGTAATTCAGCTCCACAGAATCTGCAAAATATTCTCCTCAAGAATAGTTTCTTCAATCCTAAGTTTCCTAAAGTATTTCCACACTTAGAAATAACATTTTCAAGGTGAAGTTTATTCGTGAGAAAATGAAGGCTTCTCAGAGTAGACAAAAGAGTTATCATGATCGGAGACGAAAAGATCTTGAGTTTCAAGAGGGCGATCATGTATTTTTGAGAGTTACACCGGTAAAGGGTGTTGGTCGTGTATTGAAATCGAAGAAACTTACTTCTCGGTTTATTGGTCCTTACCAGATATCCGCGAGAGTGGGTGCTGTGGCTTATAGGGTGGCGTTGCCGCCGAATCTGTCGAATTTGCACGATGTGTTCCATGTTTCACAGCTTCGGAAATATATTCCGGATCCGTCACATGTGATTCCGATGGATAAGGTTGAGGTAAGGGAGAACCTTACGGCTGAGGCGTTACCAGTTAAGGTTTTGGATCGCGAGGTGAAGAGGTTAAGGGGCAAGGATATTGCACTTGTGAAAGTGGCGTGGGGAGGCGCTGCTGAGGGCAATTTGACTTGGGAGTTGGAGAGTTGGATGCGGGAGTCGTATCCAGAGTTGTTCGTCTCAGGTATATTTTCGAGGACGAAAATTTCTAAGTGGGGGAGTGTTGTAACGCCCCAGTCAGTTTTGTCAGTTTTTATTTAATCGAGTCGTTTGATTATTTTATTATTATTTTATTTTATTTTCCGACTTTTATGTGAAAATATGTTATTTTTCATCGTGATTATATTTTGTCGCGTTTTGGGAACATTTGCGAGATATTTGAGTGTAGGGGTATTTTGGGCATTTTGATTTATTTTGGTTGAGTTAGAATATAAATAGAAAGAAAGAGAGAGAAAAATAGTAAGAAGAAAAGAAAAGAGGAGAAAAGGAAGAGAAGAGGAAAAAGGAGAAAAAAGAGAGAAATCTTGGAAATCGATCAACCGACTTTCTAAAACACGATTTTATCGGGTAAGGGTGCGAAACTCGATTATCTTATCATTGTGTATGATTATGTATGTGTGTTTGCATGTTGTATTGCCTTTTTCCATAGTTTTCGGTTATAGGTCGAAAACGCGTAAACAAGTAGAAATCGATGTTTTCACGGACGAAAATCGATATAAATTGTTTTGTATGATCTCACTATGTTTAGGAACCATTGCTAATAATTGTTTTGCTGTTGGAAATGGTTTGGTGGGGAAAATGGGGTTTTTGGGGTTATGGAACAGTGTCACGCGTAGCAGAATTTTCTGCATCTGGTGTAAAGCGCCGGGCGGTTTTCTCCTTTCGCCGGGTGATTCGTGATTCCGCCGGGCGGTTTTGGAGAGGCGCAGAGGTTACAAGTTCCTGACTCTATTGAGTCATTTTGGTAGAAATGCTGAAGCCTCTGATTCGCCGGGCGAAGTAGCGGCGAAGGGTGTTTCGCCGGGCGGTTTAATTGTTTCGCCGGGCGGTTCTTAGGATTTTTCACACTTTTATTTTCTTTTTAATTCCATAATTTTTGATCTGGTTATCCGTTTTGAACGTTCTTTATATCGTTGGAAAGCTTATGAAATGTTCTTGCTTATGATGATGGTTTTGAGATTGTTGGCCGATTAAATTAGGTCGGGAATTAGAAAATATGTTGTTTTGTCGACTTTTGTCGTTTCAATTGTGTGAACTTGATGTGTATATGCAATATGCTGTTGGGGTGGATATTGTATGACCTGTGTACTGTTGTGTGATGAAATTGCATGAAATACATATTGCGATGATGATTGGTGGCCTTAGGACAAGAAAGTGCAATGTGTGGTAATTGATAATTATATGCAGGATTATGAATGTGTATCTGTGTGCATTTGGAATGTCATGAGTCCTTGTATGTCAAGCATCATGATATGCATTGTTGTGACGTCCTGAGTGACGGTTTGATTCCAGAGGGAATATGCTATAACATCGTGAGCCTTAAAAATAAGAGGTATGAATAGCCTTAAAAATAAGAGGACCGAAAGTGATGGTTATAGACGATCGTGTGCCCATGTGGGGTGTGAGCGATCGGGTCATATGCCCGTGGGGGTGTGAGAGATCCATAAACGCCGTGTGCCCGTGTGGGGTGTGAGCGACAGGGGACATCGTATGCCCGACGGGGAGTTACAGTGATGTAACGAGCGATGATTCCAGCAGAGTTCCTGAGTGAACTAGTGATGAGAAATATTGGAAGTCGGTACCGCATGTGCATATGCATAGAGTCGTGGTGTTGGTCTCTTGCATTTGCATAAATCATTAATGTCTGTAGATGTGTGGAATTGTGGATGAAATCGATAAATTGATATATGGGTATGTGTTGGTGATGGAATTATGAATTATACCTTGTGTTGTATTGTGTTGGGATTAGGGCGTGAGTTGTGGTGAGAACCGTATATATGTGTATTTTGTGTTATATATAATTGTATGCAATGATATTATGATTGTTTTTCTCACCCTTCTGCTGTTTTATAATGCTCTACGAGGCATTGCAGATTAGAGTTGCTGGAGGTCTTTTTGTGAAGCTTAGGACTTCATTCTTTTGTCGGTCGGCTCTGATATGTGACACCGGGTAGTTAGGGAGGCCGTTTGTGATTATTGTGTATTATGTATATATATCTTTTGGCTTGTGCATGTATAACTTGATGTATGACAAACTTTCCATGTGATATATATATATATATATATATATATATATATATATATATATATATATATATATATATATATATATATATATATATATATATATATATATATATATATATATATGAGATTCAGTATAGATTTTCCGCTTTATTCTGTATCTGAAATGTGGGTGTAAGGAACTGAGTTCCTCTGTTGATTGCTACCCCACTGTTGCATATCTTTATGGGCAGGTTTATTGTGTTTTGTTTCAAATTGGTGTGACCCCTCGGTCTATGCTGTGAATTTCTAAATATACTCTGATGAAATTTTGAATTTTCTTTTACTGCTTTATTTATTTGGGGGTATAGATTGGGGGTGTTACAGTATGTGCCGGCACATCCATCGTTCAGGTCGGCACTTGCTGTTAAGTTGGTCAATTCTGTCAATTTTTTTTACTCTGAATTACCTCTTTGCCACCAATCTTTCAAAACTATAAATACATCATTCATGCTTCATTTCAAACTGGTGATACCATAAAATTAGCTTGCATCTGCTCATCATCTTCAACCTCCGTCCTATGTTTACACACTGACAAATCACACATAATAATCTTTTGTTGGGGTGTCAGCTAGGCGAAGGCCTGATAACGTCCGATTAGGTTCTTCTGTAGCCGAGAATATCAGGTTGAGATTTGTAGGGATCTTCATCCAGGAAAACCGCGGGTTTGTCCTCCAAGATCGAGTGAAGATTTGGGGGTTTTCGTGCAAGACGGTTAAGAGATGATTGTGTCATTATGAAAGCCTTTGGAGATAAAGTACGCAAAGGACCCTTTGGAGATAAAGAACGCAAAAGAAGTAACGGAGAATGGCGAATCGAATTGAAGTCTTGTGGAACAATCAGTGCAATTGATCGTGTGCGAAAGCTTTCGAGATAAAGAACACAAAGGAGTAGCAATATCGACAAGTCAATTGGCATCCATTGTTGTCTTGGTCTTGCTCAAGATCAAAAGAAGAAAAGAGGTTTAATCAACATCAGAACCAGTGTGTTTGTATGATTGCTCTAAACACTTTCTTGTATATCGACTTTTTTGCATAGTAAGAAAGTATCCTAATTCCACATTGGAAATTAGGTGCAGAAGTACCCACACGCGAGGACGAAAGTGGGGAACTGCATGAACAAATCCTCGTGTCGATCTCTCTATTTTCTCTTTACTCGTTTTATTTTTCATTATGTAATTTGTCGAATAACATTGATTAATCGATCGGCTCGTAAGAATTTTCCTGTGATCTTTTTGTTTTAAACTTGATTGTTGATTAGCTTATAATCATTTTTTATTATAAGTGGTTTTCATATCAACAACAACACAAAGGAAATTCTGAAAATTCGTTCGCACACCAAGTGTTCGATAAATTGCATAGTTCAATATTTTTACTTATTATCATTGGAAATAACATTACTAAGTTCATTTGTAATACCCCGTAAAATTCTGAGCGTTTCGGATAATATTATTTTGGTAAACTGAGTTCCGGGGTACTCTGAGCAATTATTGGATAAAGTAATTAGAGTAAACCGACGAACTCGGAATTTGATTAAATTAATATTATTTAACTTTGATTTTTATTAATTGGTGAATTTGAGGTAATTTGGATAATTAGTAGTATTACCAATTAATATTTCCTTGTATATTTTCTTTTCTTTTCCTTATTTGGCAAGGAAGATAGAAACTTGAAAAAGAAAAGAAAAGGAAGGAAAAGGAAGAGAAAAGAAGAGAAATTCTCTCAAGAGCTCTAGGTCATTAATCATCAACCAATCTTCATCTTTTCATCTCAGCTTCAACCTCCTCATCTTGTAATCCAGGTGGGTTCTAGTTAGACTCTTTAGATTAAGGTTTTATTGAGTTTTAGAGTTAGTTGATATTGTTAGAAAATGTGGAATTTTACAATAGAATCATAATCTAACTGCTAAAATTCGATCATTGATTATATGTTATACTGGTTGTTATGATTATAGCATGTTTTGTGTATTTTGATTGGGGAAAAATGGGATTTTGGGGTTGAATTGGATCAACCCGTAGCAGAGCTTGTCTGCAGAAAAATTTCCGGGTTTCACCTGTTCGTACGCGTATCATACAGGGCTATACGCATATTGAGTTGGGCAATACGCGTATGGGAGTGAAGGATTTTGGGTGTTAGCGTAAGGAGGAGGCAATACGCGTATGGTTTGGGCAATACGCGTATTGGAGGAAAAAATCGAATTTTTAAGGGGAAACAACCTCTGCCCATACGCGTATCACTTTGGGCAATACGCGTATGGCTGGGCGAGCCAGCTGGGCAGTACGCGTATGGCACAAGGCAATACGCTTACTGCCAGGAAAATTGTAAAATTGTGTTTTCTCGCGATACTATTTCTCGTTATGTCCATAACTTTTGACTCGGGTATCCGTTTTTAATATTCTTGATATCATTGGAAAGCCAACAGAATGTACTTTCTTATGGAAATGGTTTTAAGGTTGTTGGCCGATTTAATTATGTCGGGATTTTTGGAATAGTGTGGTTTTGTCGATTTTTATCGTTTAATGGTGTGTAATTGTTGTTGAAAATGTATGTATGTTAAAATATGGAATAGGTAGAGTGAGGAGCATTACCATAAGAAATGTCAGGAAAATATAGAATGAATAGACACTAGTATGGAGCATGCGTGTTAACCGTTTGGTTGTGATAAGGCATAATGGCCTTGTGATTGTCGAATACAATCACGTTTGTGTGTGATCACGTAATCGTAACCGGTTATTTTGCGAGTGCGTTTCATGGGTCTCGAGCTCCTCTGAAACATGTGCACAACTACTTGGCAGGTTTGATTCCCGCGTGCAGTACGAATGGTGCTCTGAGAGCGTATGCTTGTGACGGTTAATGGCCCGTGTGAAGTGACGGTTCATAACGGTTAATGGCCCGTAGAACCCGAATCCATTCGTATGTCAAGTAGGTTACCAGGATCCATGACTCGGGTCAACTTCTAGACGTAGAAGCGGACGGGAATAGGGGATGCCTTGGTGTGGTTACCGATTAGTGATATTGTGAGTTGATGAACTCAGGGCATGTTTCTATATAGTATGTGTACTCGAAGTCACTTCCCTTTCCTTTTGACTTGAGTTAGGTCTATTAGAACCTTGTAGAGCCGAGAGGACTTTAAGATAGGGAATTCACTGAGATTTGATGTATGTCACCCCACTGTTGTTGTTTACATCACAGGTACTGCAGGTTCCGCGAAGGGTAAGGATAAGGCCGTGTGATTATCCTTACTTATCTGATGTCTTTGCTTCCGTTGTAGAGTTTTTGAGATCATTAGTGATCTAGTTCTTAGTATTTTGTCTTTGGAACATCTTGTAGATATACTATGCCGTAGTTTTTTGTATTAGGCTTTTTGGGCATGTATATGTATAATGTGTTCACTAGGAACTTATTGTGTATTTCAGTACCAAACGTATTATTCATGTATAATATATGATTTGATGCATGTATATATATGTGGGCTTTACAGTTGGTATCAGAGCAGGTCGTATCCTCGACCTAGCCATGAAATAGAATACGTTTTCTTTCCGTTTCATATGCGGCGTGTCGCCATGGGTCTTGTCTGTTATATTTATGGTATTGAGTCTGATCAACTTAATCCTATCTGTATGAAATTCAGGAACATGGCTGACAGGCGCAGAAACAACCGTGGTAGACCGAGGACCACTCCAACAGGGACTAATCTGCCGGGTGACGAGGGAAATGCTCCTTTATACCAGTTTATGCAATAGATGCAGCAGTAGCAGAATCAGTTTGTGCAACAAATGGTACAGCAGATGACTGGTGGAGTGCATCCTCCAGTGGTGGTACCCGAGGCTGTAGGGGAACCTTTAGGGATTTCATCCGTATGAATCCTCCAGAATTTCTGGGAGGGTTAGATCCAGTAAAGGCTCATGAATGGATATCAGGTATGGAACGGATTTTCCTAATAGTTCAGTGCAGTGAGGAAAACAAGGTGGTCTTCGCTTCACATTTGCTGAAGGGTCCTGCCATGAGGTGGTGGGAAAGTGCTTCAGCCTTAATGACAATTCAAGAGGTACAAAAGGTATGGGAGCAGTTTAAGATAACTTTTATGGAGAAATATTTTCCAAGTTCCTTGAGGTCTCAGAAGGAATTTGAGTTTCAACAATTGAGGCAAGGTAACTTGACTGTGGCTTCTTATGCTGAGAAATTTGAAACTATGGCCGCTTATTCTAGACAAGCCGTGTATGCTCCTGATGAGAGGTGGAAGATTGATCAGTTTCTGTTTGGTTTAAGGGCTGAAATTTCACATAGTGTATCTCAGAGAGAGTTTACTAGCTATGCTGAATTGTTACGATAGTGTTATGTTGCGGAACATAGTTTGAAAAAGGTACAAATGGAAGGAGATTTGAGCAGGCAACTCAAAGTGACCGTGGAAGATCGAATCAACAGTTTAGGCAAAGGCAACCAACTTTTAAGGGAAAACAGGTTCAGAATTCTAGGACCAGCGCACCTCCGGTGTGTCGTACTTGTGGTCGGAATCATTATGGACGGTGTGGTATCAAAGGTGTGAGGTGTTATCAGTGCCAGAAGGTGGGCCACTTGGCGAGGGATTGTCCTCAGGGTAGGAATCAAGCACAAGGGAAGAATACCGGCCGAGTGTATACCTTGGATGCAAGGAAAGCAAAGGGTGACAATTCCTTGATTGCGGGTACGTGTTTCGTAAATGGACATCCTTGTTTTGTTTTATTTGATTGTGGGGCAACGCATTCTTTTGTGTCCACGCGTTGCGTGAAGCAACTTGGGTTGCAAGCTGTTCCTTTGTTTCCTCCTATGGTGGTTACTACTGCCATGGATGAGATTGTAGAGACACCGTTGATGTGTGAAAATTGTGTATTATCGGTGAATGAAAGAGTTTTCCAGATTGATCTTATTTGTTTGCCACTTAAGAAAGTGGATGTTGTTCTGGGAATGGATTGGCTTTCTGCTAATTCGGTGTTTATTGGGTGTGAGGAAAAACTGATCATTATTCCATCTGCCGAGGCCACTTCGAAGGATGTGTTAACTACTATCTTAGAAGGTACGGTTGGAATGATTAATTTCTTGTTTGAGGAAGAAAAGTATGTTCTTTTGATTCTTACTAAGGAGGAGAGTAGTAACATCCCAGTTTTGAGTATTTCGGTAGTTTGTGACTTTCCTGAAGTTTTCCCCGAGGATATCACTTCTCTTCCTCCGGAGCGAGAAGTGGAATTCTCTATTGACCTGATACCGGGAACGACTCCAATGTCCGTTTCTCCTTATCGGATGGCACCACTTGAATTAAGAGAATTAAAGGATCAATTGGAAGACTTGTTGGCTAAGCATTTTGTTCGACCCAGTGTTTCACCCTGGGGAGCTCCAGTGTTATTGGTAAAGAAGAAGGATGGTGGAATGAGGCTGTGTATTGATTACCGTCAATTGAATAAGGTCACCATCAAGAATAAATACCCATTACCAAGGATAGATGACCTGTTAGATCAATTGAAAGGAGCCTGTGTGTTCTCGAAGATTGATCTATGGTCGGTTATCATCAGATTCATGTGAAGAGTTCTGATGTACCAAAGACTGCATTTAGAACCCGTTATGGTCATTATGAATTTTTGGTAATGCCTTTCGGTGTGACGAATGCTCCGGCAGTTTTCATGGATTATATGAATCGGATATTCCAACCTTACTTGGACCAATTTGTGGTGATTTTCATTGACGACATTCTTATTTATTCTCGTGACCCTCAAGAGCACGGAGAACACCTAAGAATTATTTTATCCATCTTACAAGAGAAGCAACTTTTTGCTAAGTTAAGTAAGTGTGAGTTTTGGATGTCTGAGGTCAATTTTCTTGGTCATGTCATATCCCAGGGAGGTGTAGCAGTCGATCCATCAAAAGTTGAAGCAGTGATTAATTGGGAGAGACCGAAGAATGCTTCTGAAGTTAGAAGTTTCTTGGGATTGGTAGGGTATTACAGAAGGTTTATTAAGGGGTTTTTGCAGTTGGCTTTACCATTGACGAGACTTACTCGGAAGGAGTATTCGTATGAGTGGGATTCGGCTTGTGAAAGAAGTTTTAGGAGTTTGAAGGAGAGATTGACTACCGCTCCTGTTTTGGTTATTCCTGATCCTAGCAAGTCATATGAGGTATATTGTGATGCATCGAAGAAGGGTTTAGGCGGAGTGTTAATGCAGGAGGGACATGTAGTGGCTTATGCTTCACGACAGCTGAAAGTCCATGAAGAAAATTACCCAACGCATGATTTAGAATTGGTGGCAGTTGTTTTTACCTTGAAAGTGTGGCGTCACTATTTGTATGGTGTACGTTTTGAGGTTTAGCGACCACAAGAGCTTAAACTACTTGTTTGATCAGAAGGAATTGAATATGCGTCAGAGGAGATGGATGGAATATTTGAAGGATTATGACTTGGAGTTAAAATACCATCCGGGTAAAGCAAATAAGGTGGCGGATGCATTGAGCAGGAAAGTGTTGCATAGTGCCGAGTTGATGATGTTAGAGTATGCCTTAATGGAAAAGTTTAGAGATCTAAATATTCAATTCAATTGGACTCCTGATTATGTGGTTATGGGAAATTTAAATATCATCTCTACTCTTAGGGAAGAAATCCAACAAAAGCAAGGGTTAGATGGAAAGTTACAAGAATTGTTGACTCAACCGGGTTTTGTGCGAACTACCGACGGAGTCATTTCGTTTAACCAAAGGATTTGTGTTCCGGACAACACGGAGTTAAAACGAAGGATTTTGGAGGAAGCGCATAAGGGTACTTTTACTATACATCCTGGTGCTTCGAAGATGTATCAAGATTTAAAGAGGGACTATTGGTGGTCCGGGATGAAAAGAGATATTGCGGTGTATGTGTCGGAATATGCGGTGTGCCACCAACTGAAGATTGAGCACCAAAGGTCGGGTGGCTTGTTGCAACCTTTAGAAATTCCGATGTGGAAATGGGATAGTATTTCAATGGACTTCGCAGTGGGATTACCCCATGCGCAGGGTGGCTATGATTCAATTTGGGTAATTGTGGACCGGTTAACGAAATCCGCGCATTTCTTAGCTGTGAAGACTACCTACAAGGCGAGTCATCTCGCAAGGTTGTTTATTTCAGAGATAGTAAGATTGCATGGTATTCCTACTAGTATTGTTTCGGATAGAGATCCAAAATTTACTTCCAGATTTTGGAGAGCTTTTCAACAAGCCATGGGAACAAGGTTGTGTTTGAGTACGTCGAATCATCCGCAAACGGACGGTCAGACGGAACAGACAATACAAACCATGGAGGATATGTTAAGAGCTTGTGTGCTTGAAAGTGGGGGAAATTGGAGAGAACTTTTTCCGTTGATCGAATTCTCTTATAATAACTGTTATCATGCAAGCATTGGTATGGCACCTTATGAGGCGTTGTATGGTAGGAAGTGTCGAACGCCATTATGTTGGACGGAGGTTGGCGATGATAGAATTTTGGGACCCGAGATTATTCACGAGACCACGGAAAAGATTAGAATGATTCAGGAAAAGATTAAACAAGCCCAAGACCGTCAGAAAAGCTATGCGGACAACCGTAGGAGACCATTGGAGTTTGATGAGGGTGATCATGTATTTTTGAAGGTTACTCCGAGATTGAGATTGAAAGGACCATTTAAATCTTGGAAATTAAGTCCAAGATACGTGGGACCGTATCAGATTTTGGAAAGAATTGGTGAAGTAGCTTACAGATTAACCTTACCGCCTTCTCTGTCAGAAATGCACGACGTTTTTCATGTGTCTCAACTTCGTAAATTTGTTCCAGATCCTCTTCAGCCAGTTTTACCAGATACAATTGAGATAGAGGCTGATTTAACATTTGAGCCTCAGCTGAGTCGTATCACAGGAAGGGAAATTAAAGTGTTAAGGAATAAAGAAATTCCTCTTGTTAAGGTCCAGTGGGACGAGACGCATCCGGGCGATGCAACTTGGGAATTGGAATCGGAAATGCGGGAGGTCTATCCTCATCTTTTCAGGTAATTGTTTTAAATTCGTGGGCGAATTTCTATTTAAGGGGGGGAGGATGTAATACCCCGTAAAATTCTGAGCGTTTTGGATAATATTATTTTGGTCAACTGGGTTCCGGGGTACTCTGAGCAATTATTGGATAAAGTAATTAGAGTAAACCGACGAACTCGGAATTTGATTAAATTAATATTATTTAACTTGGAGTTTTATTAATTGGTGAATTTGAGGTAATTTGGATAATTAGTAGTATTACCAATTAATATTTCCTTGTATATTTTCTTTTCTTTTCCTTATTTGGCAAGGAAGATAGAAACTTGAAGAAGAAAAGAAAAGGAAGGAAAGGGAAGAGAAAAGAAGAGAAATTCTCTCAAGAGCTCTAGGTCATTAATCATCAACCAATCTTCATCTTTTCATCTCAGCTTCAACCTCCTCATCTTGTAATCCAGGTGGGTTCTAGTTAGACTCTTTAGATTAAGGTTTTATTGAGTTTTAGAGTTAGTTGATATTGTTAGAAAATGTGAAATTTTACAATAGAATCATAATCTAACTGCTGAAATTCGATCATTGATTATATGTTATACTGGTTATTATGATTATAGCATGTTTTGTGTATTTTGATTGGGGAAAAATGGGATTTTGGGGTTGAATTGGATCAAACCGTAGCAGAGCTTGTCTGCAGAAAAATTTCTGGGTTTCACCTGTCCGTACGCGTATCACACAGGGCCATACGCGTATTAAGCTGGGCAATACGCGTATGGGAGTGAAGGATTTTGGGTGTTACGCGTAAGGAGGAGGCAATACGCGTATGGTTTGGGCAATACGCGTATTGGAGGAAAAATGGAATTTTTAAAGGGGAAACAGCCTATGCCCATACGCGTATCACTTTGGGCAATACGCGTATGGCTGGGCGAGCCAGCTGGGCAGTACGCGTACGACACAAGGCAATACGCGTACTGTCAGGAGAATTGTAAAATTGTGTTTTCTCGCGATACTATTTCTCGTTATGTCCGTAACTTTTGACTTGGGTATCCATTTTTAATATTCTTGATATCATTGGAAAGCTAACAGAATGTACTTTCTTATGGAAATGGTTTTAAGGTTGTTGGCCGATTTAATTATGTCGGGATTTTTGGAATAGTGTGGTTTTGTCGATTTTTATCGTTTAATGGTGTGTAATTGTTGTTGAAAATGTATGTATGTTAAAATATGGAATAGGTAGAGTGAGGAGCATTACCATAAGAAATGTCAGGAAAATATAGAATGAATAGACACTAGTATGGAGCATGCGTGTTAACCGTTTGGTTGTGATAAGGCATAATGGCCTTGTGATTGTCGAATACAATCACGTTTGTGTGTGATCACGTAATCGTAACCGGTTATTTTGCGAGTGCGTTTCATGGGTCTCGAGCTCCTCTGAAACATGTGCACAACTACTTGGCAGGTTTGATTCCCGCGTGCAGTACGAATGGCGCTCTGAGAGTGTATGCTTGTGACGGTTAATGGCCCGTGTGAAGTGACGGTTCATAACGGTTAATGGCCCGTAGAACCCGAATCCATTCGTATGTCAAGTAGGTTACCAGGATCCATGACTCGGGTCGACTTCTAGACGTAGAAGCGGACGGGAACAGGGGATGCCTTGGTGTGGTTACCGATTAGTGATATTGTGAGTTGATGAACTCAGGGCATGTTTCCATATAGTGTGTGTACTCGAAGTCACTTCCCTTTCCTTTTGACTTGAGTTAGGTCTATTAGAACCTTGTAGAGCCGAGAGGACTTTAAGATAGGGAACTCACTGAGATTTGATGTATGTCACCCCACTGTTGTTGTTTACATCACAGGTACTGCAGGTTCCACGAAGGGTAAGGATAAGGCCGTGTGATTATCCTTACTTATCTGATGTCTTTGCTTCCGTTGTGGAGTTTTTGAGATCATTAGTGATCTAGTTCTTAGTATTTTGTCTTTGGAACATCTTGTAGATATACTATGCCGTAGTTTTTTGTATTAGGCTTTTTGGGCATGTATATGTATAATGTGTTCACTAGGAACTTATTGTGTATTTCAGTACCAAACATATTATTCATGTATAATATATGATTTGATGCATGTATATATATGTGGGCTTTACAGTTGGTATCAGAGCAGGTCGTATCCTCGACCTAGCCATGAAATAGAATAAGTTTTCTTTCCGTTTCATATGCGGCATGTCGCCTTGGGTCTTGTCTGTTATATTTATGGTATTGAGTCTGATCAACTTAATCCTATCTGTATGAAATTCAGGAACATGGCTGACAGGCGCAGAAACAACCGTGGTAGACCGAGGACCACTCCAACAGGGACTAATCCGCCGGGTGACGAGGGAAATGCTCCTTTATACCAGTTTATGCAACAGATGCGGCAGTAGCAGAATCAGTTTGTGCAACAAATGGTACAGCAGATGGCTGGTGGAGTGCATCTTCCAGTGGTGGTACCCGAGGCTGTAGGGGAACCTTTAGGGATTTCATCCGTATGAATCCTCCAGAATTTCTGGGAGGGTTAGATCCAGTAAAGGCTCATGAATGGATATCAGGTATGGAACGGATTTTCCTAATAGTTCAGTGCAGTGAGCCATGTCGCAAGTTTAACCATTTAAACCCGCTTCAAGAGGATAGGGCCATTTCAGATTACAACATGCGATTTGGAACCATAAAGCTCTCTTTCAAAGTTACCATAAGAATGCAAATCCTCGAATTTATACCACTTGGACTTTAAGCTAAAAGCACACTCCATCTCAGTTATTGAAGGGTGCTAAAATTGAGCAAAGGCCTAGGAGTACACCATATAATCCTCTTATTACAAAGGCCATCTCCCTGCAAGAAAAAGTTTTGGTCCTCACTTGGAGTTGGATAATGCTAAGGGTGTGATTGAGGGATTCTTCCCAAATTATTGAAATTGAAGTTATTTGGTCCAATGGAATTTCTAACGTTGACATTTGAAAGGGGGATGGTGCGTTGCTTCTTATCTTTATTTTGGAAGATTCAATTTTGAAACATGATACCTCACTTTAAGAATTCCATTACATCACCATGAAATATACAATGTTCAAGAGGATTGTGGCCTATTGCAACAAATGCCAAATTCTGAGATAACTACACGTGCCAGTTCAGGATATTACATCACTTGCTATCACAAAGTTTTCATAATTTCAACAAATCAGGTTCCTAAGAGACTAATGGCAAATATGAGTTTAAAAGAAGTTTTGATTCATTCAAAGCACAAGATTTGAGTAGACATTTACCAAACACGGCCAAACTCAAAGCTTCACATACAAGGGTATTACAAAATTCCATAAAGTCATACAAAACTCCAGGCATACGTTACAGAATTGTGGCAGGTAATTAGTATAACCACATTTTTCACAAGGAGGAATCCTGAACATTACATGTAACTCAGAACTTGGAAAATCCTTTAGCTCTGTTGGTTATAGCTTGAAAACAGTAGTAAACACGGACCTATGCAACGAGTTTCCTTCATGCTCAACGATCGCAATATGCAGTGCTGTCGGGTCCGGTTTGCTATAAAGGTTAGTTCCGTCTCGCTTAGTAAAAAGGAGCATTTTCCTGCATAAATTAAGGACAACATTAGTTTCCAAACAAGAATGGGACAAAGTTTCTATGACTATCACGTAACAAATGCATCTTGAGCAGGCATTTCTGAAACGGACAAACAATGCAATATCCGAGCTAATACGAAACATTACAAACATTGTTTTGCTCATACATATATCAAAATAGGAATACCTCGGATTACAAATAGTTTGACGCCCAGGACAGTGAAGTATGATCTATCCCCTGCAGCAGGGTGCATCTTCCGTCATTGGAACTATCCTTTTCTTACAACCATACTGGTTATAGTTCTGGTAAAATCCACATTGTTTAAATGGTAATCTTGGGCAGACAGAGGTTACAGAATCAACACTGAATCATATAAGTAAATCAAATTAAGATATGCTGCTATTACCAGGTGACTTATCCTATGCGGATTTTGTATAACCCCTTTGGGACTCCTTTTGGTTGTTTGGCTGAACCATTAGCAAGCCAACGTCCATGATGGTAACTCCAGGTAGCCAAGGTGTCGAGTAGCACGATCTCCGAAACCGCACTAAAACCTGCCAACTAAATCAATACAGTGAGCCTAATGCCTACATAAGGTCTTGCATATATACAAAGAAGAATGATGGAGCACAATTACCAGCAAGCAAGATAGCTCGTAGTTTGCCAAGAACAATGTGCATGGGATCATCAGGAGCCTGCAAAGTTACCGGCCAAAGGGTTTATGACAGGACCAGCGACAAAGGTGGTATTGTTTGAAGATCACGAAGTTCTTACCAACGGATATGCAACGAGCTGGATCCGAAAGCACTTGTCAGGGCATACAGCAGACGACATGGACTTCCTATTATCACAAC
Source organism: Lathyrus tuberosus (assembly GCA_022829125.1). NCBI lineage: Eukaryota > Viridiplantae > Streptophyta > Magnoliopsida > Fabales > Fabaceae > Lathyrus > Lathyrus tuberosus. The sequence continues at coordinate 5,846,200 of JALAZF010000126.1, forward strand.
AGAGAGAAAGGTCAAGTTCTATCAAATTCGAGGAACATAAAATTGACGCAATGGTGCAAAGTTCTACATCATTTAAGAACTTAGAGTTCAAACTTTGAAGTCCCTTTCATTTGTGCCACTACACAGCCAAAGCCAACAAATACTCAAAATGAACATGTATTATCGCAACCAAATGCTCAAACAGTACAAGCATGCCACAGTCAAGACACCAAACTTTCGCAAGCCCTACTATTCCAAGATGCTGATACAAAATACCACACACCAACTACAAACTAAAGAGCGTTTTAAGTGAAGAGGGCAAATTCTTGAAAATCATTGAACTATGGTAAGAGATAGTGTTGAGAAAGTTTAATACCTGAACGATTCACTCGAGCGGATCCAGTTTCATGAAGCATGAGCTCTTGGACTACATTTTCAACAAAAGTCAGGAAGTTTCTCGCTCCATGATGATTGTTGTTGGGTTGGATAAACATTGAAGAACCGTGAATACACCTGCAAATCAAGTCCAACCGGAATTAGAAACTTCAATACCCTGACCTGTCAATAATCAAAAGCAATCAAGACAAATTCAACTTTCCAAAGCAAACGAGGCATTGTTCAGACAAGGATTGAAGGAGCCTTCCAAAGCCAGACCACATTACTACTTTCCAAACATGTCCAGACATCAATTTTAAAATTTTCCTAAATGGCCTCAGAGAGTTTGAGAATCAGATTTGTTTTCTTCATGTTCAAAAAACGGAATTATGGGCAATATCATAAGAGGTACCGCCAGCAAAATTTCCAAAAAAAAACCTTCCAAATTTGAAAACCGAATCATATCAGGCAATACCATTCCCAAACCTTCCAAACTGAGAAATCATAATCAAATCGTACCAAATCACATCAGCAAACAAATCACACTTTATCACACCTTCATTACAGCATTTAAAGAAAAAACTTCCCAAAGAAGTTCATCATTGGCCATGTCTATAAAAGGGACCAAGATGAAGAGAAAGAAAGGACAATTCATACACAAACACTATTCATATCAGTAAACCAGAAAACTAATTCATCCATAAAGCCTTACGCAGAACAAATCCAAACTCATCAACCTATTCATCACCCAAACATCAGACCTATTCATCAACATACCAAACCTATTCATCAACATACCAAACCAAATTCATCAGACACCAACCAACTTCGCCAGAACGCTCGATCCAAGAAGAAGAAGAGAATACACCGGAGAACCCATAAACACACACACACGGCAGACGCAGATAATACATCGCAACACACACAAACAAAGCACGCAAAGAGGTAAAGTTTAGAGAAGATGCATCCCTGAAGTGGTGACCATTGGAGTCGTTCGCGCGTCAACCCTCCGTCTCTGGCGACTTTTTCCTTTCCTTTTTCGTTAATCATTGTATCTGTAAATCATAAAAAAAAAAGAATATTAATGGAATGGGGCTGGGAATCGTGGGGTGGGGTTTGTGTTTGTTTCGATTTGCTTGATCGGAGAGACGAGAGATCGAGAGATGAGGGGAGAACGACGGCGATTTAGGGTTTGATGAGGTCGTGAAGAAGATGAGAGAATGGGGGAGGACGACGAGAGAGATTGAGCGATTTGTGAAGGGATTCTCCTCTTCTGTTTTCCTTTCGTTTTTTTTTATTTTTACAAATTAACCTTTTTTTAACAATTTAATCTAAGCTTTTCTTTTTAACAATTATAACCTTTTACAAAACCTCTTTTTTTTTTTAACCGGGTATAAAGTCTTTTATAATAAGTTTTTTAGTAATTAGAGTTAAAAAAAATTTTAATAATTAAAATTAACATTTTATGTTAAAAGATAAAAAATGAACCTTTTTTATAATGGTAACTAATTTCTAATTTTTTTATATAATTACAACCAAAATTATTTTAACTAAAAATAGGATCCTTGTAGCTCCTTTTAATAACATTAAGCAGGAAAATTAAAATTTACTTTTAATTTAAATAATAATATAACTCTTTTTAAATAAAACACCTTTTTTAATAAGTAAGAACTTTTATAATAAATTAACAACATGTCAAACTGTTTTTCTTGATAATTTCCATTAGTATCTCCCCCCACGCTTAGTCGTACGCTTGTGTGTGAACTTCGTGTTTTGTTTGCTTGCTTATTTTACTTGATTTATGTTCATGTCTAAACCCTTTCAAAAACATTAAAATTTCTCGATCCAACGTCGAGCCAATTTTCTACCCATATAAGTCGATCGCCTTAGGGCATCACATTCGACCTATTGATCACAAGACACAAGTCTAGCATCACTTTGCTAGCACCCTCGCCTAAATAATATAATTAATCGCAAAAATATCCAAGGGAAAATCCCATGCATGACAACTATGTTGTTGTGCATGGTGCATATCATTTGCATCATAATCGACAAACCTAATATAAGACTATTAGACAACTTAAGATAGATTTCTTAGGTTAATCCCCCCTCAATTTTGATTTAAAAATCAAACTTTAGCCTACCTAATTCTCCACACAAGAGAATTAGATGTTAATCATCTCAAAGAAAGGGACATACAATCCCATACCCCACAAAATACAAACATTTTCAAAAACTGTGGTGGTTTTCTTAAGATGATGACTCATCTTCCTCTCCTAAACCTTTAAAACATTTAGTATCCTTAATAAGGAACTACAAGTGCTCTGATTCCCTCCTGATAGGGTATGTAGGCACAATATGCGATATCTTGTCGAGCACACTTAGGAGTAAAAAAAAATAATAAATCACCTACCCTTAAACCCTTAGCAAAACAAAAAAAACAAAAAACATAAAATAAATCAAGAGGTTCCTGTAGAGTACTACAGATATCTAGGATGCTAACACCTTCCCTAGGTATAACCAACCCCCGAACTTAGAATCTTAGTGCATTTGCATTGCATTGCGGGTATTCGGTTTTTCTCCCTTCCCTTGGATAAAATCAAAGACCGGTGGTGACATTAAAAATGCGATCCTAGTTAACAAATAACTATGGTATCTAATTTTCACCGCGACACCTAAACCTTCTACGCGCTCTCTTTTTCTAACAACTTTAAAAATCCAAATTTTATTTGGTGATTTTGACTTGGGTGTCTATTCACCCCCTTTTAGACAAGTCGGCGTCGTCTAACAGTAAGTGGTTCGACAAATGTTGCATCCACGAAATTGGTGTCGAAGACAGAATTATGGCACATGAGATTGGGCCATGTCAGCAAAAGAGACATGGTCGAATTGGGGAAACAGAACTTGTTAGGTGGTGACAAAGTCGATAAGTTGGAGTTTTATGAACCTTGTGTATTTGGCAAATCCTGTAGGGCGAAGTTTAACAAAGGTAAACAAAGAACACATGGATCCCTTGATTACATCCATGCTAATCTTTGGGGGCCTGCAAGGAATCCTTCACATACAGGTGCAAGGTATTTTCTATCCATAGTTGATGACTATTCCAGAAAATTATGGGTATTCATTCAGAAAACTAAGGATGAAACTTTTGAGAATTTCAAAAGTTAGAAGGTCTGGGATTGCAAGGCATAAGACTGTAGCAGGTACTCCTAAACAAAATGGCTTAACTGAGAGATTCAATCGAACAACCCTTGAAAGGGTTAGATGCATGTTGGTTAGTGTTGATTGAAGAAGGTGTTTTGGGCGGAGGCTGTTTTGACAACAACTTATCTGATAAATAGATGTCCCTCAAGTGCCTTGGGAATGAAGACACCTGAAGAAGTTTGGTCAGGTCAGCCACCAGATCTCGACAAACTTAGAGTATTTGGTTGTTTAGCATATGCTCACATTAGGCAAGACAAGGTCGAACTTAGAGCTCTGAGATGCATGTTCCTTGGATATCCTGAGGGAGTCAAAGATTATAGGTTGTGGTGCCTATAACCAGGTCACAGAAGATGCATCACAAGTCGTGATGTAGTTTTCAATGAAGTCGAGATGGCGTTCAAGAAAACTGGTGATGCTGGTCGAAGTGTAGAAATATCTGAAGAGGAACTGGAACAGGTAGAGATTCATGTTGAGGTAGAACATAGTGATGCTAAAGTGCATAACCCAGATGAAGTCGAAGAAGAACAGCAAGATGCTGAAGAGACTGAGGAAACTGTCGATGACTACCTACTGGTAAGAGATAGGTCAAGAAGAGTCATCAAGTCACCTCAGAGACTTGGTTATGCAGATCTTATAGCTTTTGCCTTAATCTCTGCAAGTGATGTACTTGAGGAAGAACCTAGAGATTACAAGGAAGCTATGAGGAGTCGAAATCAGACTGAATGGCAAAAATCCATGGATGACGAGATGCAATCTCTTCATGATAATAACACTTGGGAGCTGATTGAGAAACCTACAGGAGCAAGTTTAGTCAGTTGTAAGTGGATTTTCAAGGTCAAGTAAGGAATCAAATGAGTGATATCGAAGCACTTTAAGGCAAGGTTGGTTGCTAGGGGGTTCACTCAGAAAAAAGGTGTCGACTTCAATGATGTGTTCTCACCTATTGTAAGGCATAGATCCATTAGAATGTTGTTGGCCGTAGTGGCGAAGTTCGACTTGGAACTTGAGCAAATGGATGTGAAGACAACATTTATGTATGGTGACCTAGACGAAACGATCCTGATGCATCAACTTGAAGGGTATGCAGAAAAGGATAAGGAAGATTATGTGTGCAAGCTGAATAGGTCTTTGTATGGTCTGAAACAATCTCCCCGACAATGGAACAGGAGATTCGACAAGTTCATGACACACATTGGTTTCACTAGGAGCCAGTTCGACCACTTCGTTTACTTCAGATTTCGACTTGGAAACTCACTTGTTATTTTGTTGCGTTATGTGGATGATATCCTCATAGCTAGTAACAATGGCGAGTAATAGAGGTGAAGGCTGAACTCATTAAGGAGTTCGAAATGAAGGATCTAGGAGCTGCCACCAGGATTCTTGGGATTGACATCCGGAGAGATATAAAGCAGTCGAAGTTGTACTTATCTCAAGAAACATACCTACGGAAGCTTCTCGACAAGTTTGGTATGTCGAATTCAAAGCCTGTTGTGACTCCAACAAATCCTTAGTTTAAGCTTAGTACTACTCAAAGTCCGAGTACTAAAGCTGAAAGAATTTATATGAGTAGCATCTCATATGCAAGTGTAGTAGGTTCTTTGATGTATGCTATGGTATGTACGAGGCCAGACATAGCGTATGGTGTGAGCCTTGTAAGCAGGTATACGGTCAATCCTAGAAAGGCGCGCTGGAAAGCTTTGAAGTGGATTCTCAGATACATAAATGGGTCTTTGAAAAGAGTCTTGATTTATGATGGAGCCTGTGGTGATGATAGCAAAGTCGAAATCGAAGGATTTGTCGACTCTGATTATACAGGTTGTATGGATTCCAGAAAGTCTATGTCTGGATATGTGTTCACTATGTTCGACACAACAATCAGTTGGAAAGTAACACTTCAGAAGGTTGTTGTCTTATCAACCACTGAAGCAGAATATATTGCCCTCACTAAAGCTGTTAAAGAAGCATTGTGGCTTGAAGGTTTCGCAAAGGAGCTGAAACTTCAAGGTCGAAGTATCACTGTTAAATGTGATAGTCAAAGTGCAATACACCTGTCGAAGAACTCAACCTATCATGAGCGGACAAAGCAATCGAAGTAAGACTGCACTTCGTCAGAGAGATAATCGAGCGCGGTGAAGTCCAGGTGCTGAAGGTTTCGACTGATGACAATGCTGCTGATATGATCACCAAGACGTTGCCAAGTTGCAAGTTTTTCCATTGTATGCAGTTGATAAAGCTACATGATGAAAGCTAATTTATTCCCTGTTGTTTGTAGAGTTAGATCCAAGGTGGAGATTTGTGAGATTTTGGGTCGGACTCTAACTCTGTTGAGGAATAACTTTCAAGTGTTTCAACAGGAGACAAGCATGAAGTCGAAGTTGGGTCACATGCTGATGTCGAAGGGTTACATACTGTAGTTGAAGCTAGTTCTAGTATGTAATGTCGAAATATATTATTGACTTATTATATCGAATTGGGCCTTGTGTTAAGGATTCAATTATTTAGTTAGCTTGTAATGTAAGTTAGCTAGTTAGTCTATAAATAGGCTAGATCACTCAGGTTGTTGAGTGAGACCAATTGTGATATTCATTTGTAATCATTTGTAAACCCTTATGAGAAAGTGAATAGTAAATAATTTGCCCTAATCCTTCTTCCTTCTTTCTTGTTTCTCTCTTTGTTCTAACCATTTTTCATTGTTCACCCAATACCTCCGTTTTCTCAATCTTTATTTGTTAAAATATATCCTTTGTGACCACAACAATATAATATATATAATTCTTTTAAATCTATCATTAACCACCCTTTATGCTTGTTTCTAGTACACCTTTGTTGCGTATAAAAAAAAACCACGAAATAGTTATGTCTCATTCAAATTGATTATTATGAGTAAAACAAACATAATAATTCTTTAAAAAAAAATATTTTTTAAGAAATTTGTCTAGGCTTCATAAACCATTTGGAGGCCTAGACCATAATCATCAAGAGAAATATATGAATTTAAATAAAAAAAGTAATTTACAATTTTTTTTCACATAAAATTGATCACTATATATTCTTAACTCGTGTGTCATATGATTTATTGTCATACACTTTGTGTCCATTCTTGTATGGAAGGAATATCATATAAATTTGAATAAGAAAGAAGATGAACATAACACAATGATAATTGCATAAATAAATTTAGAGTTAATAGTCATTTTCACCCCTGTCATATAGGCGAGATTCGAAAAATCCCCCTATAAAAAAACTTGCATAAAATACCCTAATATTTCTAAATAATTTCATGGAAGACCTTTAACACGCCACATCACCCAAAATGCTTATGTGTCATTAATTTTTCATATTTTCTTTTAATTTGAATTGTCACATGGGTTAATGATGAAACGGATTGACCAAAATACCCCTACGTGAAAAAACATTAACTTAGTGAAAACTAACACATTTCATCTATCTCATTTCCGACCCTAACAATTAGGGTTCTTTCTTTGAGTTTGAAAAATTGTTCAGAATCTGTCTTCTAGTCTTCGCATCGTTGACTTCTTCGATTGGTTGTAGGAATCACATCAGTAGACACCAAAAAGGTATGATTTTTATTGATTTTGTTGATGAGTTACTGTATTTAGATCTTCATTGTTGTTCATTACTGGGTTCAATGGTATTTGCAGAAATGGGTGTTTTTGGTGTCATTTTCCATCATGGTGGAAACTTTGTGCATCAAGGTCACATCTTTTACCGGGGAGGGAGTGAAACAATCGTCGAAGGTTAAGACTCTGATAAGTGGAGTTTCTTTGAAGCTGTTAGTTTGGTTAGAGAGTGGGGTTATGAAGGTGTCAGGCTATGGAGGAACATTCCACAAGTGGACGAAGGGTTTACTCATGTTGTTGATGATGTTCAAGCTGCAGACATTGCCTCTCACAGCATGTCTTGTAATGTGGACGATCATATTTGGGTAGAACACGGTATTAAAGACATGATGACTAAGGTGTCGAACCCGGATGTTGATGTTCTTAGTGACTGCAGTGAAGAAGATAGTAGTGACGAAGACATAAAATTTGATGACAGTGAAGAAGAGAGAGCACGTGATGACGTAGAGGAACAAAATGATGAAGTGGTACTTGAGGAAGTGGTCATACCAGAAAAGGGAAATAGGGTTCAGGTCAAAGGTAAGTCATTGAGATTCAAGGTTAGGGCATCAAAGGATCCAAAGAAGATGACACCCATTAAGAAGGGTCCAAAGTCAGTGTCATAGTACCTAAACATGTGTTGGGATCTTATTCACAAAGGAATCCAAGTAACTTTAGAAGTAAAGAGGTGGAGTATGATAGTGAGGAATTGGATAGCACTGACCCTGATGAAAGTGACATAGAGGAGAAACATTCCAAGCCAAATTTTGAGAAGTTTAGAGGTGAGCTGCTCAACAAGGACTTTCAATTCAAATTAGGTATGGAATTCAATTCTCTATCTGAATTTAAAGATGCTATTAGGGAGTGGTCAGTGTTAAATGGGAGAGAGATAAATTTTGTTAAGAATGAAAGTTATAGAGTTAGGGTAGAGTGCAAGGGTAAATGTGGGTTTTTAGCTTTGTGTAGTAAAGTGGGGGATAAGCACACTTACCAAATAAAGACTTGGGTGGAGACACACACATGTGCAAGGGTATTAAATAACAAATCTGCCAATTCCAAGTGGGTATCTAAACTTATTGTTGAAAAGAGGAAGTCACAAGGTAAAGTTAAAGTTGCAGAAATAATGTCTGAGCTAAGGCAGAAATATTCAGTTGGCATAACCAAAGGGAAGGCTTGGAGAGCTAGATCTATGGCTGAGGAAATTATTGAAGGAGATGCAAAGGAGAAATTTAACATGCTATGGAGATATGCAGCTAAGTTGAAGAAGCACTGTGCAGGAAATACAATCTAGATTAACACTGAGAGGCCATTACCAACCCTACCACCAAGATTTGGAAGATTTTATTTTTGCCTCGATGGTTGTAAGAGAAGGTTCACTAAGGCATGTAGGCCATTTATTAGAGTGGATAGTTGTCACCTTAAGGCTCAATATGGCGGTCAATTACTAGTTGTTGTGGCAAGGGATCCAAATGATCAATACTACCTTTTGGCTTTTGGTGTTGTAGAAACTGAAACTAAGGATAGCTGGAAATGGTTTATGGAGTTGCTCATGGAAGACATTGGGTGTGAAAGGAAATATGTTTTTATCTCAGATCAACAAAAGGTAACAATTATTTATGTGTCCATATGTCTTTAATTTACAACTGTTTATTAGCTTAGTGTAGATCTGTTTATTAGTGTATTTGAATTGATCTATTTATGGCATGAATTATCCCCTTCTTATTTCAGGGTCTTGTACGTGTATTTGAAGATATGTTTGAACATATTAAACATAGAATATGCCTGAGACATTTATACGCAAATTTCAAGAAGAAATTTGGTGGTGGAGCTGCAATAAGAGATCTATTGATGGGGGCTGCCAAAGCTACATACTAATAAGCATGGGAGAAAAAGATGAATGAGCTCACGCAACTTGACAAGAAAGCATGGGAGTGGTTGATGGGAGTGCCTACCAAGTTATGGTGTAAGCATTCATTTAGTTTCTATTCTAAGTGTGATGTGTTAATGAATAACTTGAGTGAATCCTTTAATAGTACTATCTTAGAAGCTAGGGATAAACATATTCTCACAATGGTAGAATGGATTAGGAATTATTTGATGAATAGGATTGCCAATAACTTAGTGAAGCTTGAAAAATGGACACATAAGGTTATGCCTAATCCTAGGAAAAGACTAGATAAGGAAACTATGATGAGTGGAGAATGGCTACCCACTTGGAGTATGGCTGAGCTATGGCAGGTGCATCATCCATACAATGGGTTGCAATTTGTTGTTGATATTGGAAAAAAAGACGTTCATGTGATTTTTGGGAGCTTGTAGGTATACCATGTAGGCATACTGTGTCTATAATGCATTATCAGAATTTGGACCCTGAGACATTTGTTGACCCTTGTTACATGAGGGATGCTTACAAAACTTGCTACAAAAGCAATGTTAGTCCAATCAATGGTATGGACATGTGGCCTACAATGGATGTTGAGAACATGTTGCCACCTCAATATAAGAAGGGTCCAGGAAGGCCTAAGAAGCTAAGGATTAGAGAGCATGATGAAAATGGGGCAAGGATGAGGAGACTTGGAGTAGCATATAGATGCACAAAGTGTGACAAATTTGGTCATAACTCAAGAAAGTGTCAAAGCAAAGTGCAGGATCCTAATGCATTGAAGAGAAAGGTATAACAACAATGCTTGATAATTCCTTTACATTCTGATGTTATGTTAATGTTCTTACAAATTTGATAATGTTAATGTTCTTACATTCTGATGTTATGTTAATGTTCTTGCAGAGGAAAACACCAAGGACTAAGCCAGCCACACCTGCTCCACCAACTGACCAAGGAACTTGTTGTACCCCAAATTTTGACCATCTATCTTTTCTTTTGTTTCACCTTGTAATATAAAAATAATGATAATAAGTAATTTGCATTTGTATTTTTTCTTTTCAAAAAATGTTTAATACCATTTCTATGCAAAAAAAAAAGAGACAAATAAAAAATATAATATAGGAGTGCAAATTAGAAATTAGATTTTAATTTTACTTTTTTTTAGACGTAATTTCATTTCAAATAAACATAATGGTCCATTTGGTAGAGGAGTAGGCTTGAGGATTGTAAGGGAGAGTGCATGAGTTTGAATCCTACTTCTGCCACTTTTAGTTTTTTTCCTTTATTACTAACCTTTTCTATTTAACTTTTAAATCATGGAAAAATCATAAAAATAGTTTTTTTTATTATTTTAATATTAATTTTCGTATTTTATTTACTATTTATTTTAAAAAATTGATTTTTTCATTAAAATCATGTTTTTATGAAAAAATCTCGAAAAATCATATAAGTTAAAATAAAATCAAATCTTTTTCTATTTTTCATTATTAGGCTATTTCTTTTATTTTGAAATTTTTATTTATCTAAATTCACCAAGCCATGAATCCATCCAGATTCATTGGCTTAGGCTTTAAGCAATAAGAGAAAACCAGGTTAAATCAAATTGATATAAAAATAGATAATCGCATTTAATGTTTTAACCTAATTTTTCCTTATAAATAGAGCCCTTGTCTCTCCTATTTTTTTGGCCCATCCACAATCTACCGATTCACTATCCAAAAGTTGTTGTTCTCCACACTGAAGAACAATAACACAAAAAAACCCTAAAGCCTCCATCAATCAGTTGACCAAGAAAAAATCGAAGGAAACACAAAGAAAAGAAGGGAGGGAAGCAGCTTAAATCGGTCACGACACTCCAGGTTGGTCCTCTAAACTTCCAATTTGTCTGTATATTCGATCTGCATAAATTTCAGTGTTTTTGTGTGATTATGCTCTGTATTATCTGTCTAAGTCATATTATTATTAAAAAAAAACTTTTATATGCAATTGTTTTTTATTCTATGTTAATAGCTACTATTTTAAAAATTATATTAGTCACTTAGTTATTTTCTAATTCATTTTGTTCTTATAGATATTGGTTTTAATATAAACAAAAAGAAAAAAAAAAACAAGATAAAAATATTAATAAAATTAAGTCACGTGAAATCCAAAAAATACCCACCATTAATCTAAGTCTATTATGTTTTCTTGACGTATAGAATAATCACTAACTTAAGTTTATAAAGTATTTTTTTTTTGTCAAAATCACCATTATTTTATTTGAATAAATGTTAGTATTTGTTACTGATGGTTGTTGCGTTTGAAACTGAAAGTTTTTACAAGAGTAATAATAGAAACACAAACCAGTAGGAAAATTGGTACTAATCACACAGAGTCGGAATCAAAAATTAAAATTGAAACAATGGTTGTAAATTGTCAACCATAACAATATAAAATTCAAACTCAGAATCTCGACCATGTCTTTGTAAATCACACAGTAAATCCATACAACATTAAAGCTGAGTTGAAACTCTAAACCAATACCCAGTTCGAAATCAACAGTACAAAGTTGAAATACAAAATTGAATCAAAACTCAAACCAAATCGGAATTGAAACGAAGCGAGGTAAAACCGGGATCGTAACCGCGTGAATCCACCGTGGTTATTCACCACAACCGCGGCTGAAGCCTCTGCCGTGCACCATCCATCTCCGACGAGACCACCAATCGGACCACATCCCTTCGCAATCGCGCCACCTGCCTTGCCGTCGCCGGAAAGTGATTGTCCGTTAGGAAGAGAGGTTGAGAAACTTTGGTGTTTTCTTGTCATAGGAAGATGAAATAAGGAATAGGTATTAGGAAAGAGAGAACCGAGTATCCACATTGCCATTTCTTTTTATTTTTTTATTTTATTTTTTTTCTTAATCAGATTAGGGTTAGTAACACCATGGATCTTTTTTTTAGTCTAGGTTTAGTAATTGGGCCTTGCGCCCTGATTACTATTAGCACCCGCCACTCCATAAGCCCATCACCTCTTCAGTAGAAAATACACCCCCTCAACACTGACCCATTTGCTTATTCAGTGCAACACACCCCCCCCCCCCCTGAGTTTTTATTTTTTATTATTATTATTATCTATTAATTAAGTTAATTACTTAATTTAATTAATAAATTAGGACTGTAATACTAATTAGGATTTTTTATATAAATAAGGATTTAGGGTTAATTAAATCAACTGAATTGATAACTCAATTTAATTGTTCATTTAGGTTTCATTGGGGTTTTTTATCAATTAAATTAATAAACTTAATTTAATTGTTTATTTGGGTTAAATTTTTAATTTAGGATTTTTTTTATCAAATTAAATTAATAACTTAATTTAATTATTGGATTGGGTTAGTTTTCATTTAACTTAGGTTTTTTTGGTTTTATCCATTAAATTAATAACTTAATTTAATTGGTTAATTAGGTTTTAGTTTAGGTTTTTTTTCAATAATTAATTTAATTATGTAATTTAATTATTTAATTGGATTTTTATAACAAATACCATTATTTGTTTAAAATGTTTTTTGTGGTTTTAACTTTTATTTAGGAACTTTATTGAGGAATTTCTTGGGTCAATTTGGGGGTTGGATTCAACTGTATATTTCATATTTTCAACATATTGGTTTTTTTTTCTTTAAAGAAGATAGGGACATAAGGGATTCTTAGGGATTTAAATTTAGGATAAAGCTCTTGGTCCGAGAGCCTAAATAAGGGATGAGATAAGTGATAAAGCTCTTAGGTTCCAAGAGTTAAAACATAGGCCAAAGAGATTTAGGGATAGAAATCTCCGTCCGAGAGTATAAATAATGGATAAGGGATAGAACTCTCCATCCGAGAGTATAAATAATGGATAAGGGATAGAACTCTCCATCCGAGAGTATAAATAATGGATAAGGGATATAACTCATTACCTAGGAGTATAAACAATAGATCAAGGGATAAAACTCTTTATCCAAGAGTATAAATAGTGGATTGGGTTTAGGATTAGGAATGGGAATAGGATTAGGGGGTAGGAATAGGGGAGGTGAACTACGGTTACTCTGATCCTTCAAAATTGAAGGCACGTAGGCATATGGTTGTAAACCCTAGCGAGTATAATTAATAAAAAAAACTTAGGATTCTTTTGTAAATAGAAAATTTAGACAAACAAACAAACATACCCTAGAATCTAAGGAGGATCCCATTGAATACAATGGAGGTGAGGGGTGCCTAACACCTTCCCCTCACTTAATTGACTCTCGAAACTTAGGAATCTCTACCCTTGGGATTAAGGATTTTTAGGTTTATCATTTATTTCCCTTAAAAAAAATGATGGCGACTCGAAAATTTTTAGCCGGCCGCGACAGCTGGCGACTCTGCTGGGGATTCCTCCCTAAGGAGAGTCCCTCCTAACCTTAGGTTTTAGGGTCCTTGTTTGTTTTGGGTGTTTATTGTTATTTATTTATTATGATTTATTTTATGTTTTAATTTGTTTTAATTTATTATATATGTCTATAATATTTCTTTATTTTTGTCGTCATGCATTGGATTAGGGCAAATAATGTGTGAAGCTAAAGCCCAAGCTTGGAGTATAACCCTAGATTAGGACGTGGAACGGAAATGTTTTTGGAGGGGATGCGGCATCCCCAACAATTCATTGATGCCACACTCAGAATAGATCCTTCCAAAGGTGTCCTCACGAAAGGGCTAGCCCCTAACGTAGAGGATGATTTGGATGTGGTCCGAGACTCTGAGAACTTTTAGCCTACCCCTTTACCAACTCATGGAGACCCTACGTATTCAACCCTCAAGGGCTGTTACAAGGGTTCTACCCAGATGAGACTTATCCCGAAGGATGACCATAGGAAGGCTTGCTCCTTCTCATGGTAAAACAAGGGTATAGTCCGTACGTTATAGGATCGTTATGCTGTCCGAACTTTATATCCTACATGTGAGGGGATTGGGTAGACAAAACATAGATCTAACCTATTCTAGGGAGCCTACCTTTACTAGGATATGCTTGCATATTACCTTACCCTAATCGAAAGTACATAAAATTTGCATTCATCATCCTCATAAATTCTTTTTGCATTATCATGTCACAGGAATCTTAAATATTTTAAAAAAAAAGGGTTAAAGTCAAAGGCAATGGAATTCGGAAAAAAGAAAACTATCACAATCAAAGTAAGAACATCTGATATAGTAGGCTTAAAAGCTTATGTTATGGGGTTGCCTCAGGAAAGGAGAAAGCCCATAATTCGTAAGTATGGAGATATATTAGATCTGGTCACTACTCATATTCAAGAAGAGGGCCTAACCGCCTTGGCTCAGTTTTATGACACAGAGTTAAGGTGCTTCTAGTTTCAAGACTTTCAAATAGCCCCCACTCTAGAAGAAGTTCGTAGGATACTGGGTCTCCCTAAGAACAACAAAGGTCCATTCAAGGCTTTAGGGTATCGCCCTACCTTCAAAGAAATGGCAAGTGGTTTTCATATCCGTGACGAAGACTTGCAAGCTAACTTAAAGGTTCAAGAAGACTTTCATGGGTTCTCTAAAGGGTTCTTGGAGAAGAAAGCCAATCATTTTGCTGCTTGCAAAAATTGGGCAGCCATGGACGCTATCATGGTACTCCTCATCTTTAGGTTAGTCCTATTCCCTAGCGCGAAGAACTTTGTAGACATCGATGTCATTAATTTATTCTTGGCTGTGACCATTGGAGAAGAAGATCCTACGCCGGCCCTCCTCACAGATATATACTTTACCCTTCACCAAAAATTCGAAAGAATGGGAGGAGCTATGTTGTGTTGCTCTCAGTTATTGTACAAATGGTTGTGTTCTCACCTAGTAAGGGATCTAAAGGATATGAAAAAAATGAAAGCCTATGATTGGTCTCAATATTTGGTATCTCTTGGTGATAAAGACATCTTGTGGTTCCCTCAAATACTCCATCGAGACGACGTGGTCCTAAGCTATGGGGATTTCCCTAATGTACCCTTGATAGGATCGAGAGGGTGCATAAGTTACAATCCGGTCTTATCAATGAGGCAATTGGGGCATCCATTGGCCTAAAAGCCAGAGGATAGGTTGTTAGAAGGCTTCGTCCTACAAAATGTAGCTGGAAATCATCCCGATGTTCTAAAGATTGCTCAAGCTTGGAAGCTAAGTATCAAAGGGAAGGGCAGTCTTAAAAGACCAAGAGAAGAATCTAGGGTACCATATCTGCAATGGATGAAAGAAAGGGTGAGTATAGTGAAGCTGCCTTTTACTCTGGATCGTCCTGTTAATCCAAGGGTTCCCCCACCTGCCGCAATCTCCATAGAGGAAAGTGAAAGACCCAAAGAGACTATTTCACAATTGATAAAAGAAAAAGAAGAATGGGAAGGTAAATTTTACCAAGCCACTGGAGAAAGTAGTCAGTTAAGAAGGAGTCTCAATGAAGTCATGGAGCAGTCAAAGATCAATAAAGGTATAGCCCAGATGGAGGAAGAGAAGAAGGAACAAGCTTACGCTGACCTTCAAGCTGTGAGTTCACGCCTCAAAGACCACAAGGAGCAACTAGATAGAGCCTGGCGTCAAAGGGACGAGTGGAGGGACATTTGGATGACATCAACGCAGAGAGAGTTCAAGGAGGGATATGATAGGCGTGTCCACAACCTCAAAGCTGAAGTCCAAAGCTTGGCTAGCGCTCTTCTCGAGAGCAAAAGGTAAGCCCTAGATGTAACTGTGCGATTGAGATCAGCCGAAGAACTTCTTGCCCTACGGCCAGAAGGATGGTTAGAAACTCAAGAGGAGAACCAGGAGCTTATAAGGCTATATGGGGAACTTCAGGATTCTTACGAAGATCTAAGGGCGTGGGGCATTTATGTTGAAGAACATAACCAACAACTAGAGCAAACTACTAGGGAGGATTTGGAGATCATGGCAAAGTTACAAAATGACGAGGCATATTATCGAGAAAGGTATCAGAAGTTGGTCTTACTATCCAACGATCTCATCCATGAGATCCCTCAAAGTTTAAAGGAGGCTGAGTACATGGATGATATCTTCAAGCCAGTGAAGGAGATCACCGATTTTCTTGCACTTTGTCGTGAGATGGTAGAGGAGTTTAGGGCAAGGATTAGGAGGAGGGTTTAGCTTTTCTATGTAATGACTTCTTACGTTTGGTTTTTTGTTATGAACAATTTAAGGGTTTATCCCTAGTTTGGTTTTCCTTATGTAATAAATAGGGCTTTGACCCTAGCACTTTCTTTTCATGAATAAAAGTATTCGTTTTCCATTACCCTTGGCTTTACCCTTAACGAATAAAAGTTTAAGATTCCTGAAATAAAAATAATTTCTGCATACTCATACATTCATGCATAACATAAAATAAAAGAAAAGCATCAAACGGAAATCATTTTTTTAAATATCTTCTCTCAGAATCATCGCAACAATCAGACGTCTCGACCCAACACCCGTGCTCACCAGAAGAAAGCTATGGAACAAATGGAGCTGAACCACACTGCTCTAAAGGGAGATGTGGATGTTGTCAAAGGAAATGTGGAGGAAATAAAGGACAAAATCGACCAACTGACTCGAGCTATTCAGAATATGATAGCAAGAGACACTGAGGCTAGTAACCGTAGGAGTGTCCCCACTCCTCCTCCCCAGTATGAAGATAATAATCCTCTTTTGGGATTTGCGGCTGACCTGGAACGTGAAGCATTAGAGGCTAGTAAAGGGAAGACTAACACTCAACCTCCTGAAGGGTCTGTTCCTCCACCTGAGTACAATGGAGAATCACGACCTATACAGATACCTGTCACTCGTGAGGTCTCTGATGACTGGCACCTCCAATATGGAGAGGAAGACTCAAGGTAAGTCGTTCGTGAAACCAAACTAGCTTCCATGGAAGGAAGAAAGGAGGATGAAAAGTATAAGATAATTGAGGAACGGTTAAGGGCAGTGGAAGGATCCAAGGTCTTTGGGATTGATGCCTTGGAAATGTGTTTGGTACCCGACGTGGTCGTGCCTCCTAAGTTTAAGGCACCTAACTTCGAGATGTATAAAGGGGTTAGTTGTCCCAAAAATCACATCCGGATGTTTTCCCGAAAGATGGGGGCGCATGCTAAGAATGAAAAGCTGATGATGCATGTTTCCCAAGATATCCTTAGTGGGGCATCCTTGGACTGGTACATGCAACTGGAAAGGACTTACATCAAGAACTGGGAGGATTTGGCAAGTGCCTTTATAAGGCAATACCAATATAATGTAGACATGGCCCCTAATCGCATGCAATTACAAAACATGTCTCAGAAAGGGAATGAATCTTTTAAGGAGTGTGCCCAGAGATGGAGGGAGCTAGCCTCTCGTGTGCAACCTCCATTGCGGGAAAGCGAGCTAGTAGATACATTCATGGGAACTCTGTAAGGACTATACTATGAAAAGATGATTGGATCTGTCTCAACAGGATTTGCGGATTTGGTTATCATTGGGGAAAGGATCGAGAATGGATTAAAAAGCGGAAAGATTGGAACACCGTCTTCCAATCAACATAACAACAAAAGGTAATCCAGAAACAGTTCGAAGAAGGTGGCCAATGCCATTTCTGCTGATAGGTATACTCAAGTACCTTATAACCCTTACGTGGCAGCCACGGCCTCTGGTCAAGCATCTCCTACGCTCCAAATCCAGCAGCCAAGGGCGCCACCTCCTCAAAATCAACAACAACAGAAGTATCCCCGAAAGGAACAAAGGAGGCCATGGAAGGACTTTGACCCTATACCCACTACATATACTCAAATCCTGCCAATGTTAATCCAAAAGGGATTGGTAGAAATCAAGCCGTTAGGGCCCCCTCCTACGCCTCCTCCTCGAGGGTATGATGCTAATGCTAAATGCGAGTACCATGATGGGTCGCCAGGGCATACGACTGAAAAGTGTTTAGCCTTCAAGTTTAGGGTGCAAGATTTGCTGGATCAGAAGGTCATTAACTTCAGTTATGACACTCCAAATGTAGGAGATAACCCTTTCCCAGGGCACGCTGGACCAACTGTTAATTCCATCGAGGGACTGGGAGAGAATGTCCTGATCAGAGGGGTAGAATAAGTAAAGACCCCTATGACGAAAGTAAGGGAAGTATTAATTGGGTACGAGGAGTTTGAAATGCTGCACGGTGATTGCAAGGATTGCGCGGTTGATCCCAATAATTGTAAGAAGATGAAGGAGGTCCTCCAACAATTAATGGACCGAGGGATAGTTCAAATTGGGTATTTAAGGAATATGAATGAGGTAGCTGCCTTAGAATCCCAGGGGAAAGTACCTTCTGAGATTCCATACCAGAAAAGAGGAGCTACAACTCCTATTCAAATACCAGTCCCAAGGTCTGCACAAGTACCTATTCAAATACCAGTTCCCAAGTCTGCACAGGTACCCATTCAAATACCAGTTTCAAGGCCTGCGCAGGTTCCGATTCAGATATCAATTCCGGTACTTGCACGAACACCAATTCAAATACCTGTTCCTGCGCCAGTCAAAGCCCTGGTGCCAGCAAAGTCAGAAGGTCCTATCACGTTCCATGTACCAACGCCATTTCCATATGAAAGCACCAAGACTGTACCTTGGAAATATGACATCACTGCGTCAGTGGGAGGAAAGACTATAATACCATCACCAGAGGTTACTAACATAGTTGGTATTGGAGGAATGACCCATAGTGGAAGAGTATACTCGTCAGAGAAACCTAGGAAGGATATCCCCGAAAGCTCAAAGGGGAAGGAGACCACAAGTACAGGTGAGGGATCGTCCAAGAAGGGTATATCTCAAGAAGACGATGAGGAATTTTTGAGAATCATAAAGAAAAGTGATTATAGGGTGGTGGACCAACTAAATCAAACACCGTCCAAGATCTCTATTCTATCCTTGTTGTTATGCTAGGAGGCACATAGGGAATCCCTGCTGAAGGTCCTAAATGAAGCTCATGTCACCAAAGACATATCAGTAATTCAGTTCGACAAGGTAGTCGCTAATATCGCCGCCAGCACCTACCTGGGTTTCAGTAGTGAGGAATTACCTCCCGAGGGGCAAGCACACAATAAGGCCTTGCATATATCAGTCAAATGTCAGGACACTATTCTCTCAAGGGTGCTAGTGGATACAGGGTCTGCCCTAAATGTCATGCCTAAGGATACCCTTATGAAATTAACATCTGTGAGAACCTTTATGAAGACCAGCTCCCTGATTGTTAGGGCTTTCGACGGTTCGAAAAGAATGGTAATTGGGGAGTTGGATATACCTACAGTGGTGGGGTCACATACCTTCATGATCACTTTCCAAGTCATGTACATCAATCCCTCATACACTTATCTTATGGGACGACCATGGATCCATGCTGCGGGCGCAGCTACTTCCACACTTCATCAGAAATTGAAGTTCATATCTGGGGACAATTTAATAATTGTTGATGGGGAGGAAGACATGTTTGTCAGCCACCTCTCGTCATTCAGGTACATAGAAGTGGATGGGGAGAGATTTGAAATACCGTTCCAAGCTTTGAAGGTTGCGACGATCAGTCGTAAGCAAGTCGTTCGACAAGAGGAGAGGCCAAAAAGAATCATAGACTTAATCCAGAATAAGGATACTAGGGGCTGGGGCAAGGTGATAGAGATACATGAAAAGAAGGATCAATTCGGGCTGGGTTACAAACTAGCTAATAAAGGGGTTCAGAAGACTCGACAAATGACATTTCCTCCTCTTGAAGAAACTTTCCATAGTGCCGGATTCAGAGATGAAGAACAAGTGACTGCAATTGAAGAGGAAAATGGAGGGATACCAGATTGGGTGCGCCATTGCTCACTAGATACAGTTCTCAACAATTGGAGGGCCATCGAGATTCCTGAGATGATTTCTATTTCAAAGTAATTTACTTTTCTCTAAAAAAAATATAATAATAAGTCCTTTGCTATGCCCAAGGCAAATGGACAAGATTTGTAGGGCCACCTTTTGTTTCTTTGAATTATTTAATAATAAAATCACATTTTGTTTTCAATCAAGATCATTTTTTTCTTTTTTAGTTGTTATTTTTTCAAATGGAAATACACTTTCTTTTCAGTACTTTCATTTGCACCAATTCAAAAAATAATAAGCATAAAAAAATCTCCCTCATGCAGATTTAAAAATGAACCTATTGAAAACGACACCGCTATAATTCCTTACAACTTCGAGTTCCCGATTAACCAAGCGAAAGAGGGTGATGAGGATGATTGTGAGCTCCCTGAAGAGCTAGCCAGAATGTTAAAGCAAGAGGATAAGGTGATACAACCTCATCAGGAACCAGTAGATGTGATTAATCTGGGAACTGAAGAGGACAAAAAGGAGGTTAAAGTCGGTGCTTCTTTAAACAGGAACATCAAGGGGAAGTTGATCAAGTTACTACAAGAGTATGTGGATGTGTTCGCTTGGTCTTACCAAGATATGCCCGGTTTGGACACGGACATTGTTGAACATAAGCTACCGCTTAAACCCGAATGTCCACCGACCAAACAAAAGTTAAGACGGACTAGACCAGATATGACTCTCAAAATCAAGGAAGAGGTTAAAAAGCAATTTGACGCAGGGTTCTTAGCCGCAGTGAAGTATCCAGAATGGGTAGCCAACATTGTGCCCGTGCCAAAAAAGGATGGAAAAGTCAGAATGTGCGTAGACTATCGAGATCTCAACAGAGCAAGTCCTAAAGATGACTTTCCACTACCCCACATTGATGTGTTGGTGGATAACACTACTCAATTCTCAGTCTTCTCATTCATGGACGGATTCTCTGGATACAATCAGATCAAGATGGCTCCCTCCGACATGGAAAAGACTACTTTTATTATGCCGTGGGGAACCTTCTGTTACAAGGTAATGTCCTTCGGGTTAAAGAACGCTGGGGCAACCTATCAAAGGGCAATGTTAACTCTCTTTCACGACATGATGCATAAGGAAATAGAGGTTTACGTCGATGATATGATTGCTAAATCATAAACTGAGGAAGAGCACATAGTCAATTTACAGAAGTTGTTTGAACGACTAAGGAAGTTCAAGCTACGACTAAATCCTACGAAGTGTACTTTTGGGGTCAGATCTGGGAAGTTGTTGGGGTTCATAGTCAGTCAAAGAGGTATAGAAGTTGATCCTGACAAAGTGAAGGTCATCCAAGAAATGCCAGCACCGAGGACTGAAAAAGAAGTGCGTGGGTTCCTGGGGAGATTAAATTATATTGCTAGGTTTATCTCCCATCTTACTGCTACTTGTGAACCAATCTTCAAGTTGTTAAGGAAAGGTCAAACCATCGAGTGGGGTGAAAACTGTCAAAAGGCTTTCGATCGAATTAAGGAATATTTGCAAGAGCCACCCATATTGGTACCACCCGTACCTGGAAGACCACTCATAATGTACCTAACGGTGCTGGATAATTCGATGGGCTGTGTACTCAGACAACAAGATGAAACGGGGAGAAAAGAGCACGCAATTTATTACTTGAGTAAGAAGTTCACGGATTGTGAATCCAGATACTCACTCTTGGAGAAGACCTGTTGTGCTCTTGTATGGGTTGTCCGACGATTAAGACAATACATGGTGTGCCATACTACCTTTTTAATATCAAGAATGGACCCCATCAAGTATATATTCGAGAAGCCTGCAATGACTGGGAGAGTAGCTCGGTGGCAGATGTTACTGACTGAATATGACATCCAGTATGTTACCCAAAAGGCCATAAAAGGGAGCGTGTTAGCCGATCATCTCGCTCATCAGCCAGTAGATGACTATCAACCTATGCAATTTGACTTCCCTGACGAGGATGTGATGGCTGTAAGGGATGATGATATCCCGGATTCTTACGAAGGGCCTGAGCCCGGATCTCGATGGAAGCTTATATTCGATGGAGCCTCAAATGCAGAAGGACATGGGGTAGGGGCTGTTATAACTTCTCCAACAGGATTCCACATACCTTTTACTGCGAGAATATGCTTCACGTGTACCAACAATATGGCGGAGTACGAGGCGTGTATCTTGGGAATTAACGAAGCCATTAACCTCGGAATCAAGATCTTAGAAGTATATGGAGATTCAGCTCTCGTCATCAATCAAGTCAAAGGAGAGTGTAGAACACTTAATGCTAAGCTAACTCGATACCGATATTGTGTCTAGAAAAGGATAGCATACTTTGATGAGATCACCTTCCATCATATCCCCAGAGATGAGAATCAATTGGCAGACGCTTTGGCAACTTTGGCGTCCATGTTCAAAGTCAAATGGTATAACGAAGCACCGACCATAAGAATTAATCACCTAGATGAACCATCGTATTGTGCAGCAGTGGAGGCCGAAGTAGATAATAAACCGTGGTTTTACGATATCAAACAGTTCCTCCAGAAATAAGAATATCCTGCAAATGCCTCAAGTGGGGATAGGAAAACACTTAGAAGACTGGCTGCCCAGTTTTTCCTTGATGGAGAGGTACTGTATAAAAGGAATCATGACATGGTGTTACTCCGGTGTTTAGATGGACATGAACAGGACATACTCATCAGAGAAATACACGAAGGATCCTTTGGAACCCATGTAAATGGGCATACAATGGCTAAGAAGATTCTCCGAGCAGGGTACTATTGGTTGACTATGGAGTCAGACTGCTTTAAATATGTCAAGAAGTGCCACAAGTGTCAAATCTATGCAGATAAAATTCATGTGCCGCCCACTCCTTTGAACGTCTTAACTGCCCCGTGGCCTTTCTCCATGCGGGGGATAAACATAATAGGGATGATTGAGCCAAAGGCATCAAATGGACACCGGTTCATTCTGGTTGCTATCGACTACTTCACCAAATGGGTAGAGGCTGCTTCCTACACTAATGTGACCAGGCAAGTAATATCATGATTCATCAAGAAAGAGATAATCTGTCGCTATGAGGTTCCTAACAAGATCATCACGGATAATGGGCTCAATCTAAATAACAAAGTGATGGACGAGCTATGCGAGAGTTTTAAAATCGATCACCATTGCTCGTCGCCTTATCGCCCGAAGATGAACGGCGCGGTAGAAGCAGCCAATAAGAACATCAAGAAGATTATCCAGAAAATTGTGAAGACCTACAAGGATTGGCACGAAATGCTCCCTTTCGCACTACATGGCTACAAAACCTCTGTTCGTACTTCGACAGGAGCTACGCCTTTTTCCTTAATATATGGAACAGAAGCGGTAATCCCTATTGAAGTAGAAATTCCTTCACTTAGGGTTATAATGGAGACCAAGCTGGATGAGGCGGAGTGGGTACAAAATAGACTTGATCAACTGAACCTCATAGAGGAGAAGCGCATGGCTGCAGTATGTTATGGTCAGTTATATCTACGGAGACTCAAAAAGGCATTCGACAAGAAAGTTCATCATCGCCTATTTGAAGAAGGAGACCTGGTGTTAAGGAAAGTGTTACCCATCTATAAAGATCCTCGTGGCAAATGGGCCCCAAACTACGAAGGACCATATGTTGTAAAGAGCGCATTCTCTGGTGGAGCTTTAATGTTGACTGCTATAGATGGAGCGGATTTACCGCGACCGGTAAATTCCGATTCAGTCAAAAAATACTATGCCTAGAAAAAAAGGATAAAAGCCCGATAGGTCGAAAACCCGAAAGGGCGACTTAGGAAAAAATTAGGGACTTAAATAAAATAAAAATGATACCCGACAAGTCGAAAACCCTAAAGGGCGGCTAGTTGAAAAAAATGGTATATTATCCTGGTGGACTAAGACCCAAAAGAATGGTCCAGGCAAAATTAGGGATATCCAAAAGGCATATGACTGATAGCACTTATAGTCACACAACGGGAATTTGGAAGGGAGTGATCAATCCAGTCGTCATCTTCAGAAGCGAAGTGTCATGGCCTCGGAGGCTTAGGGATATTAGCGGGTGTTTGAATTCAATAGGGACATAGATAAATTTGTTTTTTCGTATTGCCATTTCTTTTATCTGGTAGATTTGTAGTAATCCCTCCTTATGAGGATTGCTTTCCTTATGTACTATTGCCTGTTCATGGGTCCATTTTTCAATAAATAAAATTTTCTTTTCTTTCCAATTATTCCGCTTGATTACAAAATGTCGATTAATTATAGAGTAATGCATTGAAACATTGGGCAAAATCAAAAGCTTTCAAAAAAAAAAAAAGAAAGAAAAGGTATTTTACTTCGATTTGGAAACAGTGCATGGACCGTATTTCTTCCAAGTTAAACACAGGGTCTACATGTTAACAGTCACGATTCAATCATTATGGAAGTTTCTTCAAAGGGATAATACACATCTCCAGAGAGCAAGAGCATATGACTTGTTACGCTCATCAAAAGAATCAAGGGTTCAGGGGTTGGGAAGTCGGAATATTGCAAAAGATTTGGTTTCCGTAAACACATGCACTACATATCATAAAAGAGGCGTTAGCCTAAATAATGCATCATTCATAAAACCATGCATGAAAGCATACATACTTTTAAACATGCATACATGACATAGGATTATAAGTACTTTCGGGGTTAAAAGGGGTTTAATTGGATATTTTGCTAAGGGTTTACTACCAGGGAAATTATACACAAGGATATTAGGATACTAACAGAGCATCAAGGATTGGTCCGTGCTGACTTTAAACCTATCAACTCCGCGGTCAAAATTAGGGTTCCACTTGTATTTAATCGTCTCCTCTTCACAAAGAGGAAGGATCATCGACATCATATTTCTGATTCGAAGCCGATTAAACAGGGGCAGCTGTCGTACCCCAAATTTTGACCATCTATCTTTTCTTTTGTTTCACCTTGTAATATAAAAATAATGATAATAAGTAATTTGTATTTCTATTTTTTCTTTTCAAAAAATATTTAATACTATTTCTATGCAAAAAAGACAAATAAAAAATATAATATAGGAGTGCAAATTAGAAATTAAATTTTAATGTTACATTTTTTTTAGACGTAATTTCATTTCAAATAAACATAATGGTCCATTTGGTAGAGGAGTAGGCTTGAGGATCGTAAGGGAGAGTGCATGAGTTTGAATCCTACTTCTGCCACTTTTAGTTTTTTCCTTTATTACTAACCTTTTCTATTTAACTTTTAAATCATGGAAAAATCATAAAAATAATTTTTTTTTATTTTAATATTAATTTTCGTATTTTATTTACTATTTATTTTAAAAAATTGATTTTTTCATTAAAATCATGTTTTTATGAAAAAATCTCAAAAAATCATATAAGTTAAAATAAAATAAAATCTTTTTCTATTTTTCATTATTAGGCTATTTCTTTTATTTTGAAATTTTTATTTATTTAAATTCACCAAGCCATGAATCCATCCAGATTCATTGGCTTAGGCTTTAAGCAATAAGAGAAAATCAGGTTAAATCAAATTGATATAAAAATAGATAATCGCATTTAATGTTTTAACCTAATTTTTCCTTACAAATAGAGCCCTTGTCTCTCCTATTTTTTTGGCCCATCCATAATCTACTGATTCACTATCCAAAAGTTGTTGTTCTCTACACTGAAGAACAACAACACAAAAAAACCCTAAAGCCTCCATCAATCGGTTGACCAAGAAAAAATCAAAGGAAACGCAAAGAAAAAAAGGGAGGGAAGCAGCTTAAATCGGTCACGACACGCCAGGTTGGTCCTCTAAACTTCCAATTTGTCTGTATATTCGATCTGCTTAAATTTCAGTGTTTTTGTGTGATTATGCTCTGTATTATCTGTCTAAGTCATATTATTATTAAAAAAAAACTTTTATATGCAATTGTTTTTTATTCTATGTTAATAGCTATTATTTTAAAAATTATATTAGTCACTTAGTTATTTTCTAATTCATTTTGTTATTATAGATATTCGTTTTAATATAAACAAAAAGAAAAAAAACAAGATAAAAATATTAATAAAATTAAGTCACGTGAAATCCAAAAAATACCCACCATTAATCTAAGTCTATTATGTTTTCTTGACGTATAGAATAATCACTAACTTAAGTTTATAAAGTATTATTTTTTTTGTCAAAATCACCATTATTTTATTTGAATAAATGTTAGTATTTGTTACTGATGGTTGTTGAGTTTGAAACTGAAAGTTTTTACAAGAGTAATAATAGAAACACAAACCAGTAGGAAAATTGGTACTAATCACACAGAGTCGGAATCAAAAATTAAAATTGAAACAATGGTTGTAAATTGTCAACCATAACAATCTAAAATTCAAACTCAGAATCTCGACCATGTCTTTGTAAATCACACAGTAAATCCATACAACATCAAAGCTGAGTTGAAACTCCAAACCAATACCCAGTTCGAAATCAACAGTACAAAGTTGAAATAAAAATTTGAATCAAAACTCAAACCAAATCGGAATTGAAACGAAGCGAGGCAAAACCGGGATTGTAACCGCGTGAATCCACCGTGGTTATTCACCACAACCGCGGCTGAAGCCTTTGCCGTGCACCATCCATCTCCGACGAGACCACCAATCGGACCACATCCCTTCGCAATCGCGCCACCTGCCTTGCCGTTGCCGGAAAGTGATTGTCCGTTAGGAAGAGAGATTGAGAAACTTTGGTGTTTTCTTGTCATAGGAAGATGAAATAAGGAATAGGTATTAGGAAAGAGAGAACCGAGTATCCACATTGCCATTTCTTTTTATTTTTTATTTTTATTTTTTTTCCTAATCAGATTAGGGTTAGTAACACCATGGATCTTTTTTTAGTCTAGGTTTAGTAATTGGGCCTTGCGCCCTGATTACTATTAGCACCCGCCACTCCGTAAGCCCATCACCTCTTCAGTAGAAAATACACCCCCTCAACACTGACCCATTTGCTTATTCAGTGCAACACACACCCCCCTGAGTTTTTATTTTTTATTATGATTATCTATTAATTAAGTTAATTACTTAATTTAATTAATAAATTAGGACTGTAATACTAATTAGGATTTTTTATATAAATAGGGATTTAGGGTTAATTAAATCAATTGAATTGATAACTCAATTTAATTGTTCATTTAGGTTTCATTGGGATTTTTTTTATCAATTAAATTAATAAACTTAATTTAATTGTTTATTTGGGTTAAATTTTTAATTTAGGGTTTTTTATCAAATTAAATTAATAACTTAATTTAATTATTGGATTGGGTTAGTTTTCGTTTAACTTAGGTTTTTTTGGTTTTATCCATTAAATTAATAACTTAATTTAATTGGTTAATTAGGTTTTAGTTTAAGTTTTTTTTCAATAATTAATTTAATTATGTAATTTAATTATTTAATTGGATTTTTATAACAAATACCATTATTTGTTTAAAATGTTTTTTGTGGTTTTAACTTTTATTTAGGAACTTTATTGAGGAATTTCTTGGGTCAATTGGGGGGTTGGATTCAACTGTATATTTCATATTTTCAACATATTGGGTTTTTTTCTTCTTTAAAGATAGGGACATAAGGGATTCTTAGGGATTTAAATTTGGGATAAAGCTCTTGGTCCGAGAGCCTAAATAAGGGATGAGATAGGGGATAAAGCTCTTAGGTTCCAAGAGTTAAAACATAGGCCAAAAGGATTTAGGGATAGAGCTCTCCATCCGAGAGTATAAATAATGGATAAGGGATAGAACTCTCCGTCCGAGAGTATAAATAATGGATAAGGGATAGAACTCTCCATCCGAGAGTATAAATAATGGATAAGGGATAGAACTCTCCATCCGAGAGTATAAATAATGGATAAGGGATAAAACTCCTTATCTGGGAGTATAAACAATAGATCAAGGGATAGAACTCTTTATCCAAGAGTATCAATAGTGGATTGGGTTTAGGATTAGGAATGGGAATAGGATTAGGGGGTATGAATAGGGGAGGTGAACTACGATTACTCTGATCCTTCAAAATTGAAGGTACGTAGGCATATGGTTGTAAACCCTAGCGAGTATAATTAATAAAAAAAACTTAGGATTCTTTTGTAAATAGAAAATTTAGACAAACAAACAAACATACCCTAGAATCTAAGGAGGATCTCATTGAATACAATGGAGGTGAGGGGTGCCTAACACCTTCCCCTCACTTAATCGACTCCTGAACCTTAGGAATCTCCACCTTTGGGATTAAGGATTTTTAGGTTTATCATTTATTTCCCTTAAAAAATATGATGGCGACTCAAAAATTTTTGGTCGGCCGCGACAGAACTGATAATGCACCAACTGACCAAGGAACTGATAATGCACCAACTAATATTGCTGAACTAGTTGACCAAGAAATGAATGAGGCAGACATAGATGTTATGCTGGATGACATGATGAATGCATTTGAAGAGCAACAATCACAGGTAGTAAATCCAACACCTGCCAATGCACCAACTGAGCCTCCAACAATCAATGTTGATGTGCCTACAACTGAGCCTGCAATAATCAATGTTGATGTGCCTACAACTGAGCCTGCTGCTACTCACCCTATTTCTAAGAAAAAAAGTGTTGCTAAGAAGAAGATTGCTACTCAGGTTGTGAAGAAAAAGAGGTGCAGTGAGAGATTGAAGGAGGTGAGGAATGCAAGACAAATTGGTGGAGTTGGTTCAACACCTGATGCACCATTGATGTTAGATGAAGATCCATCTATGAAGAAAAAAACAAGTGGGAGGATGTTGAAAGGAGAATGACTCAGTAATTAGGAACATAATGACTATTTTGAATTCTACTTTGTTTTGTAACACTATGATAAGATGCATCCGTTATTTTGTATTCTGATTTGTTTTGTAACACTTTGACATTATCTTATGTAATGCTATTGAGACATCTAGTAATGCTAATTAACTTTGTTTGGAACCTTTAACATTGGTTGTACTGATATTAAAACAATCTTGTGTTCAACTATCAAAACAATTATACTAGTATTACATTGATTCTAACTAATGACCATATAGAATAACTACAACAACAAATACAACAACGTATAAAATAACTAGGCAATAAGCACAGTTGTAACAAATTTGATTCATTAACAAGACTACTTTCATTCATAAGCAAAAAAAAAACAACTACATTGATTCAGAATAAGCATAAACTTTATTACAGTGCAGACATTAAACCTTATTTGTTACACGACCCAAAAAGAAAAAAGATACATGAGGCAATAAGCACAACTATAACAAAATTGATCTTAATCCTTAAGCTAGACACATTTCTCTTCAATTCTTCAATCTCCTTAGTAAAATCTATCTCCATTTTGCTCATTAGATCTACATCTCTCCTTCCACGAAAGTTGTTTCTTCTCCACCAAAAAACTCGTCATCCCAATGGAATAAGTTGCAGTCATCTTCTTTGCCCTAAAACTTGCACTTCCAATACTTTCTGCCAGGATTTGCCATTGATTTTGAAACAAACCTCTTCTTATTCATATTATGCCCGCATCTTGGAATTTTTCTTCCATTTGAAGACGTGCTAGAGTTTGAACATACTAGGTTACTCATAATTTCGGTTGAATCGAAGAAGAGATGAGATGAAGAAGATATAAGATGCTAGATGACGAAGATAGGAGAAGCAGGATGAAGAAGATAAAAGATGCTTGAATGATACCTTTAGGGCACAAATCTGGAACACGTTATGGAATGAAGAAGACAATGTTAATGTTTTTTCACTTAGGGGTATTTTGGTCAATCCGTTTCATATTAACCCATGTGGCAATTCAAATTAAAAGAAAATATGAAAAAATAATGACACATAAGCATTTTGGGTGATGTGGCGTGTTAAAGGTCTTCCATGAAATTATTTAGAAATGTTAGGGTATTTTATGCAAGTTTTTTTTATAGGGGGATTTTTCGAATCTCGCCGATATGGCAGGGGTGAAAATGGCTATTAACCCATAAATTTGAAACTAACATAACTTTAAATGTGAGTTATTCATTACCTCATTAAACAAATTAGGGAATGATTGATGAATTCATATTAAGATGGGATGAAAATCTTAGACCATTTCTTAATACACCACCCATGTTTCTTAGACACCACGTGAAATTCCGATTTTGCCCCCAATTTCCATATGTGCACATTCGGACGCACCATTTTTTTTAAAAACGTTGCTTTGTTCTGGATGTGTAAATCCGAAATGACAAGTTACGCGTCTTCCAGATGTGTAAATCAGTACATATTGAGCGTAAACTTGTCCGGATGTGCACATCCGGAAAAATGGCTGAAACTCAGCATATTAAGAAGTAATATTTATTTTAGGGTTAATGAAGTTTTTGGTCCTCATAAATATCTCAATTTTACTTTTAGTCCCTCAAAAAATTTCCTTCAAAGAATGGTCCTCATAAAATTTTTAATTTTAACTTTTGGTTCCTCCTGCCAATTAGCGACGGTTTTTACAACTTAGAGACAGAATTAGCGATGGTTTTAGGCGATTTTAGCGATAGTTTTTTATTTAGCGACGGAAATGGCGACGGTTTTAGCGACGATTTTGGCAGGAGGGACCAAAAGTTAAAATTAAAAATTTTATGAGGACCATTCTTTGAAGGAAAATTTTGAAGGGACTAAAAGTGAAATATGAGATATTTAGGAGGACCAAAAACTTCATTAACCCTTTATTTTAAGAAATAATAATAACATGTATTTTACCATAAGGTTAGAGCAACGAATATGACAGACATCCTTTGATGATAACTTCAAAATATTTATCAAAACGCATGGTGGCCACTTGTTCTGTATCCAAAAGTTGCCTAGTAGTTCTAACCCATATTTAAATAAAATAACGGTCATCCACCTATGATGGCAAACATGACCTGTAACCATAAGTTATATATCCAAAAAAGGCATTGTGAATATCCGAACTCCCAAATCTATCCTCGAAGATTGTAGGACAAATCAAGATCAACAGTAAAATATTACTTCTTTGACGTTATCCAAGATAAATGGCAGCAGAGTCAACACAAAGTTGGTGGTACTCCTATTACCACTTGCAGAACCAGAATCAGAATTTTCGACTTCACTTATGTAGTATCGAGCGTGGTGCCTAAATGATACATGTTGATGTATATTTATGTATATGTATATATTATAACTTGTTTTAATTTTATTATGATTTATTTTGCATTGTTAATTTCTGCTTATCAGAGATGGAGTAAGTGAGGGTCAGTTCAGTCAGGTTTTGCTTTATGAGATGGATGCAATTCGGAAGGTATGACATAGTTAACTTTAACTTTTAAGTTGTTATCATAGTGGCTAAAATCGGGGAGCACTTGCTAGCTTTCCGCGCTCGATACTACATAAGTGAAGTCGAAAATTCTGATTCTGGTTCTGCAAGTGGTAATAGGAGTACCACCAACTTTGTGTCGACTCTGCTGCCATTTATCCTGGATAACGTCAAAGAAGTAATATTTTACTGTTGATCTTCATTTGTCCTACAATCTTCGAACCTGTAAAATATAATCCTTTTAGAATTTCATTATAATAGTAATAATGAAATAATCCTCTTATTCAATATTCATTAATGCGACGATATATTAACATCTCGACCAACCAACAAAACTGATTTTAAAATTTTAATTTATTTTAAAATAAAATAAAATAAAATAGTGATAATAATGAGTTTTTTATGCATACAAACATTGAATTTCATTATATTTATATTTTTTAATAGTCCAAAATGGTAAATAATAATGAGTTTTTTATGCATACAAACACTTTTCTTGTATCGTGTAAGTTACTAACTACTCCCATTCTTAATATTTCTTCTCCAAAAAGCTCAGTTTTTTCGGTGCTCTGTGCCCTTACAGGTAAATAATAATGAGTTTTTTTTATGCATATGTTGCACCCCAAAATTTGCCCTCCTTACTTTTTACTAACTGGCTTATGTTTCATTTCATTATCATGTATACATATCATTAGCATGGGGTCAAGGTGCCTGAGGCAATCCAGGAAGGTCATATCTGGTCCATCACATCATCAAGGGTTCACAGGTGGCAAGGGATCTCAAGTGGATTACTCCCTCTTAACCAGTGCATGAATTAGGGTTTTGAGATTCTTGGGTTTATTGCTCCAATGGGCAAGCTCTTTGGGTTTTTATCATCAACAAATGGCATATCTTATCTTTGTTGGAGAGGATACACATCATATTCAGAGGAATTTGAATTTGGAGACTGTGTTATTTCCTCCTAGACTGAGGGTACCAAAACTAGGGTTTGCTATAAAGTCAGTTTATTTCTGATTTTTTGGGCAAGACTTGATTCCATGGTTGTCCTTGGGTCCCTGAGTACCTAGGAGTGGAAGATTGGCCATCAGTTTGATTTAGGAAAAGTTCAATTGGCCAATGGATTGAGAAATAGTTAACTTGGTCAAAAAGTCAACTGTGGTCAACACAAAGTCAAACCTCAAGATTTTTGGTCAACATCAAGATTATGGGGTGAAATCCACCATTTGATCAAGGGTTGATCACAATTCATCAGGGAAACCTCAGGATCATCAAGAATCAGGAGTTACTGAATTAGGGTTTTTGTAGGAAAAGTCAATTGTACTTTGACCAGGTCTAACTTCCACATACTTCATAAAAAATTCCTCAACCAAAGCCCATCTTGAAGGAAATTTAATTCCCTACAACTTTGTGTCTCACAAGCCAAGGCCAGAAATGCTTCATTTGGGAGATATGAGCTAAGACATTATAGGTCATTTTGAAAGTCAACAAAAGTCAACCTTCTTCAAAAGCTCATAACTTGAACATGGAAGATCAAATTGACATGGGACCAAAAGGGTTGGCTAGAGGACATCTTGAGGTTTCTAAAAAGTATTAGCTTGCATTAAGGAGCTAAAAATTGGATGAGTTATGCTTAGTTAAAGTTGGCCAATTTTGAGGAGGTGCACAAAGCAAACTATGCCTAAAATCCAAATTTTGACAAATGGGCCATAAGTTTCTTAAACCAAACATAAACATAAAGCCATGCACGACCCAAAGAGCATATATTTGGTTTTTCCTCATTTTATTTTATTTTTATTGGATTTATTTAGTTAAAATCCAATAATAAATGAAATAATTCAAAAATAATTAACCATGGATTATTCAGGCCCAACTCACCATCAGAAGAGAAAACCCTAGTCTTTATAAGCCAATTCATGCTAGGGTTGAAGAGATATGCACGTGAAATTAGAGGAGATCTCAAGAAAAACCTAAAGGAGGATTCTTCATCAAAGCTCACGGCTCAGGAGGTATCATCAAAAACTTCTTCCACAAATTCCATCCTTGTGATCCACAGAGCAGAAACCAACCATCATTCGCAGCTAAAAACAAGGATTAGGAGTGCATAGCTTCAGGTTGGTCATTTTTTTTAGGATCACGAAACTCTTTTTTTAAGTATGCATAATGTTGTGAGATTGTCACTGATCATGCTGATATAGTTTTTGTCGTGTTTGGACGTGTATATCGCTTGCTATGTGTGTTTAAAGTTTTACGCCCTAACCATAATCTCATCGTTTTTCATTATATATTGATTATGTGTGAATTTGGAGTGCACATTCATGATCCTCGTGGAATTCTGGTTCGAATGGTATAAGGGTTGTGGATTTCTGGGCAGGTCTTTTAATTGCAGGTGGCGGCCGGAACTAGGGTTCCGGGGAAGGTGGTGGTCCGGCGAAGGAGGCTGGCTGGAGGTAGGAGATGAAATCTCCACCGTCCATTCTCACGATCCAATGACCCCGATCACGCCACGTTTATTTCTTTTATTTTTTTTCTTCTGATTTTTAATTATTGATCAGGTGTATATTACCCCATGCATGATACGGTGTGCACCCAACCAGGTTATTCCATTTGAATTACTTTTATTTTTGGTTGACTAATCTTGATCGTCTGATGCATCGCGTGGACCAGGGCAAGCCAACGCATTAAACACATCACGCGCCGTGCACGTGGGAGAGCACGGTAAACTCCCCAGCCTTTTTTATTTTTTCTGATAATTGGGTGGGCTGGGTTGCTATATGCACCCCCCACCCCCCACCCTTCAGCCCAATTCCACTTTCAATGTGTCCTCCTTACTACACGCACCCCCCTGCATTTTTTTATTTTTTATTTTTATATTTTATTTTAATTCCACTTTTATTTTTAAAAACAGTAAATTGCATCTAAAAAATCCTAAAAAAATCATACATCATCTTTATTCATTTATAAAATTTTTACAAATTTTATTTTTTATTTTTATTTTATTTCTATCATTTAAATTAATTGTTTCATTAAACTTCTTTTTAATTACACATCTCATGCATGCATAAATTTCTTTATTTTCATTCTCCTCATCTACAAAAAATTTTTCACTCATTCTTCTTGCACTCATTCATTAATATTTTAAATTGCATAAAAATATTTTTCTTTCATTTTTAAATATTTTTCACATTGCGTTTAGGTCCTTCTCTTTAGCATAATTGAAACCTATCCCTTACTTGAATTTGTATGATTATTTGAATGGCTAACTTTTGGGATTTTTGCAGGGACCTTTTATATGTTGTTTGCCTCTGGTTGAGGAACTTTAATGATTAACTTGGGAATTTTAGGATTTATTTTTTTAATTATTTGATTTGCTTTCTCTTGAGATTCTTTTGTGTGCGCATCTTTGATCTTATCTAATTACCTTGTTTGAAAGGCATTCATGCCATTTGCTTTAGGGGTGCTCTTTTGACTTCTAAGTTCATGATTGGATTATGCTCATTATTGTTTATCATTGCTTGATTATCATTCACCTCATTTCTCTTATTCACGTACGTTTCCCACTAACCTTTTATGCAGGATTAAATATCCATGGTCACCCTTACCTTCTTCTCCCCTATCTTTATTCTTTAGGGTTTAGGTTGTCTTCAAGCCTCACTAACCATAGGTCACCCATGCATGACAACTTTAGGGTTCATAGTCTCCCTTTAGAGTTACCCTTGCGTCTTCTCTCTTCTCACCTCGAACTTCTTTAAAACATTTAATAATAATAAGGTGTATTGCACACGAGCCTTAAGTATGGGGAATGAGAAATGAGGGGCTTCCTCTCATCTTTCTAGAGTGCTTAGCGAGCGTCCTGTCTTGGGACGATACGTTAAGTATTCGCCCCTGTGCCCTAGACTTTGGTGCAATGCAGCTTAGGAACTAACTTAAGCCACTTCTGTCCTAAAAAACACAAACCTACCTCAAACCTTTTTGTCCTTCGGGACCTTCAAACTAAAGGATATTTTCAAAAAGGGCACGTTACCTTCCGTCTGAGTCGCAAACAGGCATCGACCCTAACTGCCGGCCGCGAACTTAACGTCGCTCATAAAAAACACAAAAAGAACTTGGTCCGAACTACGTTGACTCTGAATTCCCCATTGCACAAGGGGGGTACGTAGGCCTAGGACGTCGACGTCCTACCGAGTCGGTCTTTGTCTTTCCCTCTCCGTTTTAGTACAGCCCTAGATGATAGTATGACTTACCCTTAGAATAGACAACAAGCGTGGATCCCATCGAGTACGATGGACGCGTGGGGTGCTAGCACCTTCCCCTCGCGTAACCGACTCCCGAACCTAGGTTATGGTTGCGATGACCATTCCTTTCCCTCTTCCTCAGGTTTATGCGGTGTTCCCTTTCCCTCTCTTGGGATAAATTTACACGGCTGGCTACTCTGTTTTTCCTCTCCACTCTCGCGTTTGTACCTGGATGAAAATCCTGGGAGCGACAGCTGGCGACTCTGCTGGGGAACCTGGTTGACCTATGCTGGTCCATCCCTAAGCGAGTCAATCCCAGCGCTTGCTTGTCTTTGTTCTCTTTGGGGTGCTTTGTTTTTGTTTTGCTTTATGTGTTGTATTTTATTTTTATTTTTACCGCATTTTCTGCATTTCATTTTCTATTACTGTCATACTGTTGTGCTGTGCTGGCTGTCTTTGTTTTGCAGGTTGGGTGGGTTTGAGAGCTAAGCCCAATACCAAGGCTTGAGAATACCCTAGGACTAGAGTGGAAAGTAGTGGGACCTACGTGCCCGCTTGGTACATTTGTGTGTTCACGAAATTCACAACCAGACGAGGCTATCTTGGGACACATTCTAACGTGTGTGTCTTGCGCATGTTGGGGTGTTGATCTAGAGAGCTGTCGACTCTGGTGACCGATCATTGAGGACCTTAGTGGAAACATCCCTCTTTAGTGGTGACGGTGGCAGACCACATCCTGTGGCAAACCCATTCGCACCCGAGGGCCCGCTTTGGAACTCGCATAGGACGACTCCTACGTTTTGAAGAGAATCAGCGGAGGCACTCCTCGATTGACTTTAGTACTGTACCCCGAGGAATGAATGCCCCTCGAACGTAAGGATACTTTAGCAAAAGACGCTTACGAATAATATCATCACAGTCCCTTCGATATAAAGATCATAGTCCCTCGATGACCCTTCAAGTTGCCTACAAAAAATGATCTTGTCCCTCGATGACCCTACGGAAAAGTGATGGTAGTCCCTAAGAATTGCTAAGGTATCCTTACATGTTGCCTCCTATGACCATTTGATGACCCTTCGCTGTCCCTCCACATCCAATAGATAGGACTACCTACCCACTAATGGTATGGATAGTGCTATCTCTCAAGGAAAATGATAAGTACAAGAAAGACCTCATAAATTAAGGGTAGGTAACTTTTAAATGCTCGCTCACAACTCAAAAAACAAATACTTTTCACACCTCACACTTTCAAAAATATTTTCAAAAACAAACACTTTGTATACGTTCTTACACGAATTATTACAAAGTCAACTTTTACGAAATATTTTCTAAACACACACCACACTTAAAAAAAAAGGCAAGTTAAAGTGAGCTAGCAATTAAGAGCCCGTAGATAACTACGGATGAAAAGGGGTGCTAACACCTTCCCTTTTCATAACTTACCCCCCGAACTCAAAAATCTTTTCAAAACGGTCTTTCCTGTTCTTTTCACCTTTCCTAAATAAATTGGATAAAAGAAAAGTCGGTGGCGACTCTTGCTAACCGCAACATGTTTTGTGAAAAAACAAAAGTAAAAAGTCATTTCTCCACCGTACTATTGTTTCTCGACCTTAGTGCCAAAGCTGAGGACCTTCCGCCTTGGAGAATCAGTTGAGGCCTCCTCGATTGATGATGATGCCAAACCAGAAATGGTGAACGTATCATCATTTCTCGACCTGAGAGCCCGGGATATTGAACATCCTAGTACCTACACGTGAGAGGGGATGGGTGTTTGTAGGTTTGCAGGTAACCGAGACCTTCAACCTACCCTTATTCTGGATTTCTCATCAATGTCTGATTATGTGGGTTCCTCAGTGGTTCAGAGTTCTGGTTTTCTGGTTTCTCGTTCAGCTAACAGCACAGCACATCCAGCAGTGTGCCTTGACCCCATGTTTGCATGAGCATATCATTTTTCTTGCATTCTGACGTGTTTGACATTTTTCAGGGCTTGCATCTTACTCTTGATTCCGGTTTTCTGAGGTTACTTCAGTATGGATGTTCAGAGAAAGAAGACTGTTGCCTATTCATTCCCAGAGCCGACTTTGACACTGATTCACAAATTGATTAATATGGCTTGTTCCGGAGTTCGTACAGAGCTCAGTGGAAGGTATGGAAGACTTCTGAAATTTGTCTATAATATCTCCCAGTATGAGAAGGATGCCATTCACACACTTCTTCAGTTTTATGACCCGCCTCTGCGTTGCTTCACTTTCCCGGACTACATCTTGGCCCCGACGTTGGAGGAGTTCTCATTTATTTTGGGAATTCCTATTAGTCATGATATAGTTTTCTTTTCTGAAGAACACCCCGGTATAAAAGATATGGCTGTTGCTCTTCACATTAGTGAGCCTGTTCTTAACAGTAATATTACAGAAAAACAAGGAGTTAAGGGTTTCCTATTGAAGTTCCTATTTGATCAAGCTTGTATACATGTCAAAGAGAAGAACTGGACTGCTTTCCAAGCTATTCTAGCTGTGTGTATCTATGGGATTGTTCTGTTTCTGAATATTCCTGATCTGGTGGATATGCACGCCGTCAGGATCTTTATGTCGAAGAATCCTATACCTACCTTGCTAGGTGATGTGTACCATTCAGTTCACTATAAGAATGAGAATAGGCGTGGGAAAACTGTGAGTTGCTGTGCACCGCTCTTAGCTACTTGGTTTTTGACTCGTCTCCCTGAATCTGGCGCTTTCGTTGATACGAAAGATTCTCTGAAGTGGTCTAAGAGGGTTATGGGCTTGACTGCTGATAACATCGTTTGGATTAATCGTGACTTGCTAGGAATGGAGATCATTTGCAAATGCGGAGAATTCCCTAATGTTCCCTTGATAGGGAGGAAAGGTGGAATTAACTATAATCCCTCCCTAGCTATCAGACAGTTTGGCTATCCTTTGAAGAATCCATCCGAAGAGCGAGATGTCCGAGAATCCTTATTCTTCAATGGTATTGAGGATCAAGGGTTGATAAGGAAAGTTGTGAACGCTTGGAAACAGGTGACTAAGAAGGGTAAGATTCCATTCGGGAAAAGTAACAATCAGGCTTTCCATCCATATAAAGAGTGGATTAAGAAGAGGGCAGAAGAGGAGCTTCTCCCATTCCCGGTGGAACCACCTCTGTATCCTTTGGTGATCGAGCCTCCTACCACCGTTGAGTTGGAGAAGTATAACACATTATGGGCTGAAAAGGAAAGGTTGCGGGAAGAAAATAATGAGCTAAAGAGAGAAATTTATCAGTGGAAGCATGAGCGGGGTGAAGCTGTTCATACCGCCAAGTTAAAGACAGAGCTCCTTGCTAAAGCAGAAAAAGAGCTTGCTGACATGGTTGCATCCAGGGAAAGAATGAAACAAGCTTTGGATGGTATCAGTAGCGTTCTCAGGTCCAAGGAGGAGGAATTAGGCAAGGCTTTGTTAAAGATTCACAGGTTCAATGATCACCAAAAACTGCCATGGCTGAGAATAAAAGAAAAGAAGACGCTTACCTAGCTAAGATTGATCACTTGAAGTCTACGCTCAAGAAGAAAAACGCCGAGATTCTATCAGGGATATTCAAGAGACAAGCTGTCCAAGATCAACTCAACAAAGCTATAGCCTCCATATAGGAATTGAAAGTCCAAGCTGAAGTGAAGAAACCTAGACATGAGGGTCCTAGCATAGATTGTGCTACTGGAGAAGACGATTGGGAGCTACATTGCCGATACTTGGATGGGATCATGCACAGGAGAGACCTTCTCATTCAAGGGCTAATTTAGAGGCCGAAGCATCCCGATACCAGAAAGCTGTTCAAGGAGATTCAAGACTGGTGCAGAAAACATAATGGATGGGGGGGATTGACACTTGTGAACTTTGATGATATGCCATAGTTTTCTGTTTTCTTTCATTATATGTGGATCACCACCAGGCTTGTTGGTTGGGACCTATATTCAGACCCGTTATCTCGGATTTGTGATTGTTGACATTTGGCTTTTCCCTGGTTTTCTTAATATATGAGCAGAAGTTCCATTATATCTTGTTATTAAATCGAAATCAAGGGGTGGATTGCCCTGTGAATTTTCAAACACGTCCATTTGCATTTGCATATTCATAATCATTTTGCATAATCATTTTGCATGACAGGTGTTTATCTCCGGTATTCTTATCTTGTTCTCATTTCAGAATTGCAGATCAACGTATTCACCGGTATCCTACTAAGCAAAATCGGAAGAGACTCATGGATCAGCTACAGAATGAGATCATTGAGATGCGGACTCGCATGAACCAATTCATGGAATTGATGCAGGGGGTTGCTCAGGGACAAGAACAGTTGAGAACTCTCGTTCAGCCACTGATTGCGAGGGTTGATAATGATGGTGTCCTTCATGGAGGACTTCAGACTGGTGTTACTGATGATGGTCAGAATGGTCCTACGGGCGGAGGTGTTCCTGCTTCTGGCGTGGTGATTCCTCCGGGCGGAGTAGAAAGTGTTGTGACTCCTAAGGCTGGGGGAGGAGGTAATGGTGTTGGCGCAAATCATGGCCTTCAGTATGATGATGTTCAAGATGATGCATTTTCTCTGCCAGATGGGGATGCTGGTCCCCAAGCCGACAATGATCAGAGGATCAGGTTGATTGAGGAACAACTGAAGGGTGTTATGAATCAGGATTCTGTGGGAATGGACCTAGAGGATTTGGGACTGGTTCCAGGCGTTGTGATCCCGCACAAGTTTCAGACTCCCACTTTCGAGAAATATAATGGTGTGTCTTGTCCAAAGACCCATGTCAGAGCATACGTGAATAAGATGGCCGCGCATGCAAAGAATGAAAAGCTGATGATGCATTGCTTCCAGGATAGCCTATCTGGGGCGTCCCTGGAGTGGTACATGCAACTGGAAAGGAGGGATGTGCGTAGTTGGAGAGATCTGGCAGGGGCCTTTATCAGACACTACCAGTACAACACTGATATGGCCCCTAACAGAACACAGTTACAGAGTTTGTCGCAGAAAAATAATGAGAGTTTCAAGGAGTACGCCCAGAGGTGGCGTGAACTGGCAGCAAGGGTTCAGCCTCCCATGTTGGAACGGGAAATGATAACTATGTTTATGGCCACACTGCAAGGTCATTACTTTGAAAAATTGGTTCCGTGCATGTCTGGAAAGTTTGCTGTTTTGATCTTGGTAGGAGAGATGGTGGAAAGTGGAATTAAGGCGGGAAAAATATCAGGCAGTGATGGATCCTCATCTGGAGGAGGTAAGAAGCCTTATGCCAATAACTATAAGAAGAAGGAGGGTGATACAAACTCTGTATCATCATATAGTGGTAAGAACTACAACCAGCAGGTGGCTTCTATGACCATCCCAGCAGCACCTCAGTAGCCTGCAGCATCTCAACAACAGAATCAGACTCCTCGCCGGTCGCAGCCTCTGACTAAGCGGAATAGGCATTTTGATACTCCACCTATGTCCTACGCTCAACTATTCCAGCATTTGTTAAATCTAAAGATGGTTCAGACAAGAACACTGGCTCCCCCTACTGGTAATCCGCCTCCTGGTTATGACGCCAACGCCCACTGTGAGTTTCATTCTGGGGCACCCGGACATAATATTGAAAACTGTAAAACTTTTAAGCATCAGGTACAAGATTTGGTGGATTCAAAAGCCATCAATTTCTCCAATGATGTTCCAAATGTGAATCAGAACCCGATGCCAAATCACGGTGGGCCGAAGATCAATGCTATTATCGAAGACTGTGAAGACTTGAGCATGATCTCAGATGTGAACGAGGTCCAAACTCCCTTGGGTGTTGAAAAAGGAAGACAGTCCTGTGCCCGCTTCCACAGCAGAGGATCTCACTCCTCCCATCTCTTTGGTGTCTCCTCTAGACCATGAACTGCCTCGTGGATCCTCCCCACCGTCAGAGCTTTTTCATCAACAACCATTTCTTGAGGGTCTTAATCCAGAAAAGCTTGAAAAGAAGTTTGATCAGATCCCGATGCCATATGCTCAGTTGCTTCAGCACCTGCTCAAGTTTCAGCTGATTGAATTGATTGCTGCGGGACCTCCACACACCAAGTTTCGTATGGGTTCCAACGTTCATGATAGGTGTGAATTCCATTCAGGGGCACCTGGTCATAATGTTGAAGACTGTAAGATGCTCAAGTATAAAGTCCAAGAGCTCATTGACTCAGGGGCAATCAAGTTTACATCAGTTGGCACTGGTAAACAAAGTGATGTTACTCCCAGTGTTGCAAAGGGACTGGTGACTCCCTCTTTTGCCAAAGGATCCACCTCGCGTCAGGGATCTCTTCCACAACCCTTGTTTGTGCCTCAGCCGAGTGCAGAAAGGAAAGTGCAGGGCCAGACTGGGCGCCCAAATCAGCACCGACAGCAGAATTATCAGCAACAGGGGCAATCGAGACCAAGAAGGCCCAAAAGGATAATTGATCCCGTTCCTATCCCTTATAGTCAGCTGTTTACGCGCTTGCTTAAGAAGTCTCTGATTCAAACAAGGGGTACCGCGCCAGTACCGTACCCTATTCCTCCCAATTATGACATGACTGCTAGGTGCGAGTTCCACTCGGGAACGTTCGGGCACACGATTGATGAGTGTAATGTATTCAGGCATAAGGTGCAAGACCTGATGGACTCGGAGATCATTGTATTCACTGAAGATGATATGTACATCAATGGAAGCCTCCTTTCTCAAATGAACACTCAGTCTGCAAGTACGTCCAGGCAGAATTAAGCTTCCTCAGCAATAGCAATCTTCAGCTTCTTTAATGCATTTTCATTTGTAGTTTTTATTTTCTGTTAAAGCATCTTATGTATGCAAGACTTGTTTGTTTTTATGATGGTATTAATGCAATGAGTATGTTTTCCTTGAAGAAATCCATTCGTATTCACTCTTAAATGTTTATATGCACTGCAATATCAATTTTTCTTGTTAAGAACTCTTGAGGGAGGATGACGAAATAAGAACGCAGGTCTCTAATGGTATGCTTTTGGATAGAACCCTGTTGAGGATGTACAGACATTGTTTCAAAACCATAAACACTGGAGAGATAAGGAGATAAACCCTCGTTAACCCCTTTGAGCCTCGGAGTAGGAGTTTCTTTCGTACGAAAAAACCCTCATATTTAACCCAGGGGCAGGGTAGGCGTTAGTTAGTTTGACCGAGCGCTCAAATTCCAAGGAGAGTGTGTAAGAGATATGAAACCCCGATGGTTATCCGTCAACAACTAAGGAGTGAGGCAGTCACAACCCTTTCAAGCAAGTAAGACAACCAGTGTCACACGCTTTGTTCAAAAGGGGAATAAAAAGAGAAAGTCCGCTAAGTCTAAAATTGAAAACAAGCGACTTAGGCAAAAGTCAGGGCATCCCGCTGGACTTCAAAATCAAAAAAACTCAAAAGAGTCAGTCCAGGCAAAAATTAGGGATCAAAAAAAGAAAAAGCGAAAGGCGAAAAGAAAATCCCCGATAAGAACAAATTCGTGTGATTACAGACACAAAAGATAAAAGGGATGACTTCACTCCAAAACCTCCTTAGGGGTCAAACCATTAGTGGCATAGGTTCCTTGAAGATCATAAATCTTTCGAGAAATGAGCGTTTGGGTCAGATTAACTGAACATAGGACTGGAGAACATCACGAAGAGTGGGTGGGCACCGATAAACTTTGAGCCATAAATCCTTTTTGCTGAAACCGTGAACCAAACCACGTTATAACCCTTAAAAGTCCTAATTGAAACAGGGTTTATTCCGAAAGCGTACTTCAACAGGATAACGTTCCTGACTCCTATGAGTTGTGCTAATAAGATTCGTTGGTATTGCATGTGCACATGGTTTTGCCATTCAAAAATCAAGGTCGCGTCCCAGCTAGCGTTTCGTTCACGAGGTTGGGCGACGCATTTTCAATAAAAACTTCAAGGTTAACATGAGTGTTGCATTAGAATTCTCATAGATAACTTGTTCTGTTTGCATACATGTACCTAAGCATCAATGTAGATTACACAGTGAAAGTCAGTCAAGAAGCTTGATCCTGCCAAGTTGGGTTGCTTGAAAATTCCGAAGGACAATCATATCAAGGGGCATGCTGCCAAGAGACTCAGTGTAGAGTGGGCTCTCCCAGCAAGTCGTGTTAAGATGGAGCCAATCTGGGGTAGTCACGTCGAGAAATCCCTCTGAAAGTCAGTTATTCTGGGGCATTCATTCTAGGATCAGGGGCAAAGTCACTTCAAAGATCATATTGGGGCAGGACACCTCTAGAGCGTGGGAGATTATCCACTCCTGAAAATGGTTAATTGAAAGCACCTCTTCAAGACAGAATATTTCAGGTCATTGCAAATCCCTTTCGAAGTAGTGTACTTCATGGATTATGAAGACTGGGGCAGTTATGTCGAGATATGATAAATCTCTCCAAGAGTTTGAAGACCATGGGGCAGTGCGAACGCCCGGTCTTCTGTAAAATCCTCCTGAGGTGATTTCTTCCATTAGACCTGGTGGTCTGGGGCAAGTGGAAAGTTCAAAGGGTCGTCTATGACCTTAGAAACAAGTCAGGATTGAAGGGCAACAGGATCATACTTCCCCAGCAGCTTGCTCTCCCCAGCATTGAGATTGCACTCTCCTCAGCAGAGCAGACCTCCCCCAGCAGGAGACTTGAGAAGTATTTTCTCCGGATTAAGACATATTTCCCCACAGAGTCTGAACGCTTCAGGAAATGTTTTTCTCAGCAGCAACGGTGCAATCTAATCCTCAACAGATAAGTAAGCTTGATGTTATCCGCTAGCAGGGTGGATGTCAGCACTTACCGTTCCCCCAAGCAGAGTTTGGTAGTGATCCTCGCAACAGTTTGTCCAACAGGGGTTGACATCCCTAGCAGGTTTTAAATCCAAGTGATATCTGGCACTCTTCTGATTCAGGCCGTGGCCTCCCCTTTCAAAGAGTTACGTATAATCCCCAGTAGAGCAGATGTTCTTTTGGAATTTCATCCCCAACAGAAGTTGTTGATCCAAAGATTCGGTCTGAGTGATCCTTCTCAGCAGAGCTCGTGGATTCAGAGGACAATTTATTTTTGTCATCAGCTGAATTGGTATTTCCTCTCCAGCATTTATTTTGCTGGAGGGACCCCTTTG
Organism: Lathyrus tuberosus; assembly: GCA_022829125.1. Lineage (NCBI taxonomy): Eukaryota > Viridiplantae > Streptophyta > Magnoliopsida > Fabales > Fabaceae > Lathyrus > Lathyrus tuberosus. Next base: position 5,890,828 of record JALAZF010000126.1, read on the forward strand.
CATATCATAAGCATTTGCATCGCATCATCAAAAACACGGCATTTTCATTTGCATTCGAAGCATAAGCCAGGTTTGATACTTTCTTTGCCAGCAGGAGGGGGCATCACTCACGAGATTTTGGAGGGACGCGTTCCTCATATTTGTACTCCCCGGCAGAGTCTTTTATTTAGACTTCTTTTTCCCCAACGGAGTCATCTTACCAGTAGGTTCTGAAACGAGGTAGTTTAAAACAGAAGTTTTGTTTCACATTATCCCCAGTAAAGTCCACTTTATGTTGGTTATCCTTTGCGGGTGCAATTGAGGTTGTGTTCGTTTTGTGGGTGCGATTGAGGTCGTGTTCATATTTTATTTGTGGGAGTGATCGAGGTCAGTCTTTCTTTGCGGGTATAATCGAGGTTGTATTCGTTTTGTGGGTGCGATTGAGGTCGTGTTCGTATTTTATTTGTGGGAGTGATTGAGGTCAGTCTTCCTTTGCGGGTATAATTGAGGTTGTATTCGTTTTGTGGGTGCGATTGAGGTCGTGTTCGTATTTTATTTGTGGGAGTGATTGAGGTCAGTCTTCCTTTGCGGGTATAATTGAGGTTGTATTCGTTTTGTGGGTGCGATTGAGGTCGTGTTCGTATTTTATTTGTGGGAGTGATTGAGGTCAGTCTTCCTTTGCGGGTATAATCGAGGTTGTATTCTTTTTGTGGGTGCGATTGAGGTCGTGTTCGTATTTTATTTGTGGGAATGATTGAGGTCAGTCTTCCTTTGTGGGTATAATTGAGGTTGTATTCGTTTTGTGGGTGCGATTGAGGTCGTGTTCGTATTTTATTTGTGGGAGTGATTGAGGTCAGTCTTCCTTTGCGGGTATAATCGAGGTTGTATTCGTTTTGTGGGTGCGATTGAGGCCGTGTTCGTATTTTATTTGTGGAAGTGATTGAGGTCAGTCTTCCTTTGCGGGTATAATTGAGGTTGTATTCGTTTTGTGGGTGCGATTGAGGTCGTGTTCGTATTTTATTTGTGGGAGTGATTGAGGTTAGTCTTCCTTTGCGGGTATAATCGAGGTTGTATTCGTTTTGTGGGTGCGATTGAGGTCGTGTTCGTATTTTATTTGTGGGAGTGATTGAGGTCAGTCTTCCTTCGCGGGTATAATTGAGGTTGTGTTCGTTTTGTGGGTGCGATTGAGGTCGTATTCGTATTTTATTTATGGGAGTGATTGAGGTCAGTCTTCCGTTGCGGGTATAATTGAGGTTGTATTCGTTTCATGGGTGCGATTGAGGTCGTATTCATATTTGTGGGAGTGATTGAGGTCAGTCTTCCGTTGCGGGTGCAATTGAGTTTGTGTTCGTTTTGTGGGTGCGATTGAGGTCGTATTCGTATTTTATTTGTGGGAGTGATTGAGGTCAGTCTTCCTTCGCGGGTATAATTGAGGTTGTATTCGTTTCGTGGGTGCGATTGAGGTCGTATTCGTATTTTATTTATGGGAGTGATTAAGGTCAGTCTTCCGTTGCGGGTGCAATTGAGGTTGTGTTCGTTTTGTGGGTGCGATTGAGGTCGTATTCGTATTTTATTTGTGGGAGTGATTGAGGTCAGTCTTCCTTTGCGGGTATAATTGAGGTTGTATTCGTTTTGTGGGTGCGATTGAGGTCGTATTCGTATTTTATTTATGGGAGTGATTGAGGTCAGTCTTCCTTTGCGGGTGTAATTGAGGTTGTGTTCGTTTTGTGGGTGCGATTGAGGTCGTATTCGTATTTTATTTGTGGGAGTGATTGAGGTCAGTCTTCCTTTGCGGGTATAATTGAGGTTGTATTCGTTTTGTGGGTGCGATTGAGGTCGTGTTCGTATTTTATTTATGGGAGTGATTGAGGTCAGTCTTCCTTTGCGGGTATAATTGAGGTTGTATTCGTTTTGTGGGTGCGATTGTGGTCGTATTCTTATTTTATTTGTGGGAGTGATTGAGGTCAGTCTTCCTTTGCGGGTATAATTGAGGTTGTATTCGTTTTGTGGGTGCGATTGTGGTCGTATTCTTATTTTATTTGTGGGAGTGATTGAGGTCAGTCTTCCTTTGCGGGTATAATTGAGGTTGTATTCGTTTTGTGGGTGCGATTGAGGTCGTATTCGTGTTTTATTTGTGGGAGTGATTGAGGTCAGTCTTCCTTTGCGGGCGATTGACGTCGTATTCGTTTTCTTGTGGACATGATTAAGGTCATATTCCCTTTTTCCAGCACGCGCCGTCTCGTTGTTCTCATCACTAGCAAATTTCTGGGGTTCTTTCAGTATTCAATCCCCGTGTATCCTGGAATGTCTGAGAGTCGTTGCTATCATACCACTCAGGACCAAGTTGATTGAATAGGGGCAGCTGTTGCACCCCAAAATTTGCCCTCCTTACTTTTTACTAACCGGCTTATGTTTCATTTCATTATCATGTATACATATCATTAGCATGGGGTCAAGGTGCCTGAGGCAATCCAGGAAGGTCATATCTGGTCCATCACATCATCAAGGGTTCACAGGTGGCAAGGGATCTCAAGTGGATTACTCCCTCTTAACCAGTGCATGAATTAAGGTTTTGAGATTCTTGGGTTTATTGCTCCAATAGGAAAGCTCTTTGGGTTTTTATCATCAACAAATGACATATCTTATCTTTGTTGGAGAGGATACACATCATATTCAGAGGAATTTGAATTTGGAGACTGTGTTATTTCCTCCTAGACTGAGGGTACCAAAACTAGGGTTTATTTCTGATTTTTTGGGCAAGACTTGATTCCATGGTTGTCCTTGGGTCCCTGAGTAACTAGGAGTGGAAGATTGGCCATCATTTTGATTTAGGAAAAGTTCAATTGACCAATGGATTGAGAATCAGTTAACTTGGTCAAAAAGTCAACTGTGGTCAACACAAAGTCAAACCTCAAGATTTTTGGTCAACATCAAGATTATGGGGTGAAATCCACCATTTGATCAAGGGTTGATCACAATTCATCAGGGAAACCTCAGGATCATCAAGAATCAGGAGTTACTGAATTAGGGTTTTTGTAGGAAAAGTCAATTGTACTTTGACCAGGTCTAACTTCCACATACTTCATCAAAAATTCCTCAACCAAAGCCCATCTTGAAGGAAATTTAATTCCCTACAACTTTGTGTCTCACAAGCCAAGGCCAGAAATGCTTCATTTGGGAGATATGAGCTAAGACATTATAGGTCATTTTGAAAGTCAACAAAAGTCAACCTTCTTCAAAAGCTCATAACTTGAACATGGAAGATCAAATTGACATGGGACCAAAAGGGTTGGCTAGAGGACATCTTGAGGTTTCTAAAAAGTATTAGCTTGCATTAAGGAGCTAAAAATTGGAGGAGTTATGCTTAGTTAAAGTTGGGCAATTTTGAGGAGGTGCACAAAGCAAACTATGCCTAAAATCCAAATTTTGACAAATGGGCCATAAGTTTCTTAAACCAAACATAAACATAAAGCCATGCACGACCCAAAGAGCATATATTTGGTTTTTCCTCATTTTATTTTATTTTTATTGGATTTATTTAGTTAAAATCCAATAATAAATGAAATAATTCAAAAATAATTAACCATGGATTATTCAGGCCCAACTCACCATCAAAAGAGAAAACCCTAGTCTTTATAAGCCAATTCATGCTAGGGTTGAAGAGATATGCACGTGAAATTAGAGGAGATCTCAAGAAAAACCTAAAGGAGGATTCTTCATCAAAGCTCACGGCTCAGGAGGTATCATCAAAAACTTCTTCCACAAATTCCATCCTTGTGATCCACAGAGCAGAAACCAACCATCATTCGCAGCTAAAAGCAAGGATTAGGAGTGCATAGCTTCAGGTTGGTCATTTTTTTTAGGATCACGAAACTCTTTTTTTAAGTATGCATAATGTTGTGAGATTGTCACTGATCATGCTGATATAGTTTTTGTCGTGTTTGGACGTGTATATCGCTTGCTATGTGTGTTTAAAGTTTTACGCCCTAACCATAATCTCATCGTTTTTCATTATATATTGATTATGTGTGAATTTGGAGTGCACATTCATGATCCTCGTGGAATTCTGGTTCGAACGGTATAAGGGTTGTGGATTTCTGGGCAGGTCTTTTGATTGCAGGTGGCGGCCGGAACTAGGGTTCCGGCGAAGGTGGTGGTCCGGCGAAGGAGGCTGGCTGGAGGTAGGAGATGAAATCTCCACCGTCCATTCTCACGATCCAATGGCCCCGATCACGCCACATTTATTTCTTTTATTTTTTTTTCTGATTTTTAATTATTGATCAGGTGTATATTACCCCATGCGTGATACGGTGTGCACCCAACCAGGTTATTCCATTTGAATTACTTTTATTTTTGGTTGACTAATCTTGATCGTCTGATGCATCGCGTGGACCAGGGCAAGCCAGCGCATTAAAAACATCACGCGCCGTGCACGTGGGAGAGCACGGTAAACTCCCCAGCCTTTTTTATTTTTTCTGATAATTGGGTGGGCTGGGTTGCTATATGCACCCCCCACCCTTCAGCCCAATTCCACTTTCAACGTGTCCTCCTTACTACACGCACCCCCCTGCATTTTTTTATTTTTTATTTTTATATTTTATTTTAATTCCACTTTTATTTTTAAAAACAGTAAATTGCATCTAAAAAATCCTAAAAAAATCATGCATCATCTTTATTCATTTATAAAATTTTTACAAATTTTATTTTTTATTTTTATTTTATTTCTATCATTTAAATTAATTGTTTCATTAAACTTCTTTTTAATTACACATCTCATGCATGCATAAATTTCTTTATTTTCATTCTCCTCATCTACAAAACATTTTTCACTCGTTCTTCTTGCATTCATTCATTAATATTTTAAACTGCATAAAAATATTTTTCTTTCATTTTTAAATATTTTTCACATTGCGTTTAGGTCCTTCTCTTTAGCATAATTGAAACCTATCCCTTACTTGAATTTGTATGATTATTTGAATGGCTAACTTTTGGGATTTTTGCAGGGACCTTTTATATGTTGTTTGCCTCTGGTTGAGGAACTTTAATGATTAACTTGGGAATTTTAGGATTTTTTTTTTAATTATTTGATTTGCTTTCTCTTGAGATTCTTTTGTGTGCGCATCTTTGATCTTATCTAATTACCTTGTTTGAAAGGCATTCATGCCATTTGCTTTAGGGGTGCTCTTTTGACTTCTAAGTTCATGATTGGATTATGCTCATTATTGTTTATCATTGCTTGATTGTCATTCACCTCATTTCTCTTATTGACGTCCGTTTCCCACTAACCGTTTATGCAGGATTAAGGTAAGTTCTTTAAGGGTATGGATAAATATCCATGGTCACCCTTACCTTCTTCTCCCCTATCTTTATTCTTTAGGGTTTAGGTTGTCTTCAAGCCTCACTAACCATAGGTCACCCATGCATGACAACTTTAGGGTTCATAGTCTCCCTTTAGAGTTACCCTTGCGTTTTCTCTCTTCTCACCTCGAACTTCTTTAAAACATTTAATAATAATAAGGTGTATTGCACATGAGCCTTAAGTATGGGAAATGAGAAATGAGGGGCTTCCTCTCATCTTTCTAGAGTGCTTAGCGAGCGTCCTGTCTTGGGACGATGCGTTAAGTATTCGCCCCTATGCCCTAGACTTTGGTGCAATGCAGCTTAGGAACTAACTTAAGCCACTTCTGTCCTAAAAAACACAAACCTACCTCAAACCTTTTTGTCCTTCGGGACCTTCAAACTAAAGGATATTTTCAAAAAGGGCACGTTACCTTCCGTCTGAGTCGCAAACAGGCATCGACCCTAACTGCCGGCCGCGAACTTAACGTCGCTCATAAAAAACACAAAAAGAACTTGGTCCGAACTACGTTGACTCTGAATTCCCCATTGCACAAGGGGGGTACGTAGGCCTAGGACGTTGACGTCCTACCGAGTCGGTCTTTGTCTTTCCCTCTCCGTTTTAGTACAGCCCTAGATGCTAGTATGACTTACCCTTAGAATAGACAACAAGCGTGGATCCCATCGAGTACGATGGACGCGTGGGGTGCTAGCACCTTCCCCTCGCGTAACCGACTCCCGAACCCAGGTTATGGTTGCGATGACCATTCCTTTCCCTCTTCCTCAGGTTTATGCGGTGTTCCCTTTCCCTCTCTTGGGATAAATTTACACGGCTGGCGACTCTGTTTTTCCTCGCCACTCTCGCGTTTGTACCTGGATGAAAATCCTGGGAGCGACAGCATACAAACTTTTTTTTTAATCATCAACGTTTCACTCTGTAATGTATGTTTACTTCATCGACTAAAGATTAATGGCTACACCAAAACAACACATTGAAGAGATATGAAGAACAAAGTTTTCTATTGGCGGGAAACCTAATCTATTGACTCAAGATCTTCATCATGCTATCAAGACCTTCTCCCTCCCCTCATTCGATTGTATATTAAGTTGTGACGATATATTAACATATGCGACCAACCAACAAAACCGATTTTTTATAAAAAAATAAAGTTCTACTATTTTTTCGGATCTGCAGATAAGGAATTTTTTCTGATGTGCACTTCCGGAACAAATCAGCGTTTTTTTTAAAAAAACGGTGCGTCCGGATGTGCACATCCGAAATCAGGGGGCAAAAAAGAAATTTTGCGTAGTGCTTAAGAAACTTGGGTAGTGTATTAAGAAATCACCAAATCTTAACATGATTTAACATTCATATTAAACCTACCTATCAATTATTTCTTATTTAATATTTTTTAAACTACTTTCATATATAATTTTTTTAAACTACTTTCATACATTAGAGAAAGTAAAAAAAAACAAAAAAATTAAATAGAATTTTAATAAATGAAATCATTAGTTTTGTACATTCTTCTACCTCTACATTATATTAGATAAACTATAGCAAGATAAAACAACTCTTAGAAACACAATCTGCAAATAAGTAATAACAATATATACATGTAATTAAAAGTAACATATTTTTCACTTAGATAATACAGAACCTTTGCCTTGCAATTGTTTACATGCTGGATCACATGCATCTTGACAAAGTGAATCTTTTGCATATTTGATTTTCATGCAAATTGAAATGCATTGTTGAATACAGTCAGCTGCGGTCGTCACTTCGCCATTTTTAATGTCATCGCCATTTTCGTCTATATCTTTATTTTCTTCAACTGCTGCTACCACCATTAATGGCTTGTATAGAAGAAGAAGAAGAACCAATATCACTGCTACGCCTAAGGATTTGTTAGCCATTGTATGATTAATTAGTGTCTTAATGGGAGTAAACGCGAAAGGTTTTGAAATGCATGTAATATGGATATTTGTCTAGAATTAGTGTATGGTGGAAAATTAATGGTTGACTTGTTCTAAAGGGCTATATATGTATTGTGAAATGAGAGGCACATGGCCTCATAGAAAGGAAAAAAAATCATTTTGAAAAATATCATATACTGATTTTTTTTATTTATTTCTTTTCGTAATTAAATAAGTGATGCTTCTTGTTAAACAAAATTAAAATAAATAGATTAATAGCTATGAATTTAGTCTTTTTAAAAAAATTAAAAAAAAAAAAAAACCTTATTCACCTCTTTAGATTAAAATTCAAAATTTTAATACCTACAATTATGATGCAATCAATTTTAAACAGAAATATTATTTTACCTAACATTTAACACGTTTAAAATATTATAAAAAATTCTTTCATAAATTTTTTTTTTTTGACATATAGCAATACGTAAGTAATTTGCGATAATAGTAAAGAAGCATTGAATTTGGAAATAAAATTTTGAAGTGGAAGGATATTTTTTATAATTTAGAAATAAAAAAACATTTAAAAATATGAGTTTTTCTGAAAGACATTAAAAAATATATGTTAATTTATTATAGGATATTGTGTTACAACTCAGCTAAAGGTTCAATGATGACAAAACTTAATCATCAGTCATAAATCATAAGGCATTGAATGTATAGTGCACCTACGACACGTCCAGTGAAGAATCCACATGATGATGGGAGCTCCTGTAATCTAATGTACATTGGAATCTTTATGAGATTAAGGTTACAAGATCGAGATTTGAAGTCATATGAAGGCGAGAATCAGTTAGTGTTCAATGATTCCTCTACTCTCCCATGTAGAACTATCGAACTACTAGTCTATTTCGGGGAAGGGAAGGTCAAAAGAACCATGAATATGAATTTCGTTGTGATCCCTTGTAAAAATGTCTACAAGGACATTCTTTTGAGATCGTTCCGCGCGACATTAGAAAAAGTGGTCTCTCCAATCCATATTAAAGAACCCCCTTTATGTTCGGCTTTACATCTGAAAGGAGAAGGAATAAGATTCGTCCAATTGTCATTACGATCAACCTCAACGTGCGTGAAGTGAAACACTACAAAATACCGAACTTGACTCACCGTCAGAAGTAAAAGTGATAACCTTAAGGTAGGTTGTGGATGACAAGTTTGAGACCATCCAACTTAACAATAATTTAGCACGGTCAATCTGTATATGGGCTGAGTTACCGTTCGTGGTGAAGAAAGGGAACATTGAGTGCCTTAAAGTTAATGTCATCTTATTTGCAGTTTCTCCAGACAAAATGCCTAACATAAACCCTAGCGTGGTTTGTCACCGATTGAAAATTGACCCCTCTATCCGCTATGTGGCTTAATGAATGGAGAAAAAATCTCTTGAGAAGGCCGAAGCAACCAAGAAGAGAGTCCAAGGCCTACTTAATGCTAACTTTATCTCTGAAGTAAAATAGACTGAATGGTTGTCCAATGTTGTGATGGTCAAGAAAACTTTAAGGAATTGAAAAATGTGTGTCGACTATACCAATCTCAACTGAGTCTACCCCTAAATATTCTTACACACTCCCCGAACATAGACAAGCTAGTAAAGAATTCAGCCGACTACACGCTATTGTTGTTAATGTATGTATACACTTGCAATAATAAAATACCTATGTACAAGGCAGAGACATAGGCAAGACAACCCTCATGAATGATGAGGTCAACTATCGATAAAATGTTATTCCATTTGGCTTGAAAAATGCAGAGACGACGTACTAGAGAATGATGAATAAAATCTTCATAGAAGAGACAGGCGAAAGGTTAGAACTCTACATGGATGATATGATAGTTAAGTTTGGAAATGAGAAGCTTATTGGACATGTGACTCCACATACAAGAGGGGGAATGAATTATGGGTTTTAGAAAAATGATAGTTTGAAAACAATTCTTTATCATTATCAGAGTTTGAAAACATTTTTGATAAAAATATTTAAAAGATTGCAGCGAAGAGTAAAGAGTTAAAGGTAAGAAAAATGACACCAAAAATTATAGAGGTTTGGTCAAAATGAAATTACCTAATCCTTTTTCCAATATTTTATCTTAAGAGTATCCAATAATGCTTAGGAGCCTTTAGTAGGTTAAATTCTCTAACCCCCTTTTATTGTCGTCCTCATCTGAGATTCTACTTAGAGTCTAGTGTATTTTATATCCAAAATATTAGTCGAGCCAAAAATACGCCACTAGAAGATAGAGAATGCAACATTGATACTGGTGATCGCATCCCGGAAACCGCGACGTTACTTCTTGGCACATGTCAGTGTCTTCTGCACTGATATGCCTTTGAAGCAACTTGTCCACATACCAAATCTAATCGAGTGGTTAACGAAATTGTCTATTGAAATGTTTAATTTCAACATCTTTTTCGAGTTCAGAAAAATGTCAAAAGCTTAATTGTTTGCAAACTTCATATTTTAAATGACTTCAAGTGTACCTGAATCAAGTTATACCTGAATCGTATTTGACAAATCGTCAAATAGCTGGGAGAGTGGGCTGACCTCATAACTAGGGGTGGAAATAGGCTAGGCCGAGCTAGGCTTTGTCAAGCCCGAGTCTGGCCTACTAAAAAGTTCAAAGCCTAAGTTTGGTCTGTAGCCTATGATAGACTTATTTTTAGGCCTGAGCCTGGCCTTTTCAAAGGCCTGACTGACCTACTAGCCTATTTAAAAGCCTAGTTCATTTGAACATTTGTAAATAAGAAATTCAACTAATGTTAAATAGACTAACAAATTAAAAGATCAATGAGACTAAATGTTTGTTTTTATTATCTCATTCAAGTTTACCTATTAACATAAGTTTGGTGATATTATTTGTTGGAGAGAACTTATGAAAAAAACTTATGACAACAAGTTATAACATTGTTTATAATGTTTTTTCAACTTATTTTCATAAGTTCTTCAAGATAATTAAGCTTTATTTTTCGTATTTTAATTCAAACTACAAAATACAATATAATAATAATAATAATAAATTTATTGATTTTTTTTAATTAGGCCGGCCTGATAGGTGTAAAAGGTTTTTTTTACGACCTGTTACCTAACCTTTTTAGCTAAATAGGCTTATAAAAAGTCTAGGCATTTTCTATTTAAGAAAAAGTCTGGCATAGCCTGGGCCTACGCAGGCTAAGCCGTAGATCTCTGTTTGTTGGCTTGACCTATTCCCACCCCTACTCATAACGGAGAATGAAGCCGAATTAATAATGAATATATCTACGTTTTAATTTAAGTTAATTTTCTTATACTTTTGAAACATATCCAACCCTTAATTTTATGTTTTTCTTATAATATAGATTTTTATCTTTGTAAAAAATTGCACAATAATATTTATTATTGATCTTAAAAAATAATGTAAAATAAATATAGATGTGGCGATAGATAAATTATTAGTGCACTAAAGAATATAAATAGAGTTTTAAAAACCATAACAAAAAAAAATCTTATAACTTTATATCTAAAGATAGTATTAACCAAATCAAAATAAATCGTGTGTCCTACATAAACAAACAAAAAATATCACTTAAAAAAAAAGTATACCAAATTAAAAAAACTATTTATCAACACAATTAAAAATAAGTAAAATATTTTGGTATTCATAATTTTAAGTTGAATACCGACATAAATTATTTTAAAATGTTAATATTTTTTTAAAGTAAAATAAAATAAAAAATAACATTTTATTAAATTACTTTATTTTATTAATTAAGAATATCAGTATTTAAATAAATTCAAAGATATCAAATGTTATCTTAAAAATAACCCTTTAAATAGAAAGAGTTCTTTTTTTTTTAATACTTTAAGGAAAATAGATTTTAATGTTCAACATTGGTTAAACATAAACCCAATTATAAAATAAAAATAGTCTAAAGTCCAAACCTTTGACCGTTGAATAAAAAAAGGTCAGATTCATCAATCAAAAGTGTAAACCTTGACTCCTCTTTGAGAATGAGACGATAATTTATCTGAATAACCATTATGATGATGAACTCACAAACAAAATCTGTGTGAGGAAATCAAACTCACCCGACAGACATGGTGTTCAACACTCCTGTTGTTGTTCGCGTCGCACGTTTTTCTGCTCACGCATGGCAACGTTTGTCGTGCATTGATGAACCTATAAACAGTGATCAGCTTTTGGATCTTCTATGTTGTTTTCCTCTTCATCAGTTTGGTCGTTTTGCTCTTTGTTTATGTTCCTTCTTTTGTGTCCCTCAACCCCGTTCTTTTTACTCTTCTTATCTCATCTCTGATTCTGATGATTCTGATGATTCTGGTTCTGGTTCTTCGTCTTCTACCCTACATCTTGAACATGACTACTATTACCACTCTCATTCTGATTGTAAGTTTTTCTCTATTTTTTTAATGGGTTTTTTATGTTTGATTTAAAGTTTTATTCTTTATATGAATTGGATTGTTGCTTGATGTTTTTTGGGTTAGGAGTTGTTTGTGATTTGTTTGTTTACTTTCATGAGTGAATTTGGTGTGATGAAGACTCAATTTCTTATCAATTTTTACTGCCTACTGTTTCCACAATCAAAACCCCTATTTTAGTTTAACTCTCAATTAGTACTATGTCAGCTGTTACAATATGCAATATGCGGGGCAGTAGGTCATGCGGTACGATTCAGGAGTATTATAGTTGCTTGTAAGTCGGTAACCCTAATTATTAGACAGAAATCGAGGTAATTATAATTGTTCCATAGTCGCAGAGGTAGACATCATTGTCCGAACCAGGTTAACTAAGATTGATTGATCATTTTGATTGTCTTTTGCTTTTGTTTTTCTTTAATATTCTGTACTGGTTGTTGTTCTAATAATTGGTATCAGAGTTATGGTTAGGTTCAATGGTGAAGCGGAAGTGAGATTCTAGTATGGATCAAGGTTAATGATGTGGGTGACTCACACTTGTGGGGAAGATTGTTGGAATTCAAGTGTGAGTGGTTCACATCGAATTAGAAATCGAGGAAATGTTGGGTAAATAAGAGAGCTGACTCATACCTTAAGATTTTAGATAGATATGTGGTGTAAAGGACGTTTAGTTTAGTCTATTGACACTCCCGATTGCGCTCTGTAAACTCCCCAACACTTTCAAATGCGGGTTCTCTCAAATGATTCATCCTTCTGTTAAACGTTTCACTACAATTTTAACCTAGCAAGTGGGAAAAGGTTTTGTTTGTTGTTATTCTCTGTTTGGAAAAACTATTAACTTAACTCAACGTACTATATTGAGTGGTGGGTTTAGTTTCACATTGCCTATAGATATGACCTAAGTAGTGCTTATGGAGCTTGATAAATCTGATTTGAAAGACTTTAGCACTGTCTTATATTATATCTTAGATACGCCATATCTTCGTCGGATGTGACCTATGCCTATAAAAGATTTGAATTTCCAGTTTTTGAAGGAGCAATTTTGTGAGTTTTAGCGTGTGTTTGATAACCCGTTTGGAGGGCATTTCATACGTCCATATGCAAAGAAAACGTGGAAATGTAAGAAGCTCCAATTTGGAGTATTGGCCAGACGCGCGCCTTTTAGCCTCTTGACACGGAAACAATCAAAGGCTTAGTGTACAGCGGTTTCGATCACAACCCTGAACACTTTCTGTAAAAATCCTGTAGAATTGTGATGCTTGAGTGAGTCATTGGTGTGAAAATACTCTTTCTAGCTCTAATACATGCCAACTCTGTCATTGATTCTGTTCTCATCTGTGAGTGACCTTGTGCATTCTCAATTTTAGTTTAGTTTAACTAAACAATGGTCACAATTTCGAGTTTTTTTTTTTTTTTAATCTCTGTTATAATGCATGCACATGATCCATTATGTTTTATTGTGAAATATTGTTAGACTCTTTATGACTGTATTGATGCCCTTTTGATAGGAATACTTATCCTCTTGAAGTGAAGTAGAAGCAGAAAAGAGATGTTAGATTGCCTCCATTGTAAAAAAGCAACTTTTACTCTTTGATTCTTGAAGCTGATAAATTCATCTCTTTACATTATATATCCTTGTAAAGAGTGATTTGTGAGTATGTTCATATTATTTTAAAATGCACACTATAAGGGGTGAGTGGTGTTATAAATTACTTTTATTCAGAAACAAATTGAATAGCACCTTCATCACTTGTTTATGAAAGTTTTTTTTTTTTTTACACTTACTAACGTCTGCACGGGTCCGTGTCGGACTGTCCGTTTTCTTTAATACGCACCCGCATGAATATTCAAATGATATTTTATTTTTAATTTTAATTATCTGTTTGGAAATATTTAATTCTAAACTAAAACTAAGGTTGATTTTAGATCGCATTCTCAATGTTCTCTATCTTCGTGCACTTTCTTGTGGTTATATTCACATGATTGATTGTTGCATAGAATGAATATTTAGTTAAAAATCAAAAGGACATCATAATGTAAATATTGTTAAACGTAATTAACTTTCATTACTTTTATTATAAGCTTATTCTATCATGGATAGAGAATTTCTTATCTCATCCTATGGAATGGAAAAATACTATGGAAAATCTATGGAAAATCTAAAATGCTCTTCAAATTTTGGAGATGCATCTCCTGACGCATCTTTGCACCATCTTATGACGCATCAAATGAGTGTCACCATATAGTAAAAGAAAATTTTATTACGAAGATGGATATTTGAGTAGTTTAGTGGATATTCTGGATATGTATCTTCGGAGGTTTAAGACGAGATTTTGAAATATATGTCACATTTGCATGCCAGGTATTTACGGAGATGTATTTTCGGAATAAGAAAGCCACATTCTTAGGACATGACTCAGAATTAGCCTAGGGTGTGTCTGTTTAGGGTGCGTCCGGAGATGCATCTCCGAAATTTGAGGGACATTTTTTATTTTATTTTCACGTGGTGTCTTAGCAATATATAGGGTGCATTAAGAAATGCCTATACTTTATGTTAGTGTATAAATACGGCCTCATTTGGATTATGAGAGGTCAAGTTGAAATCAATTGTAATCCACTTCAGTATTTAATGAATATTACTTTTTTCCATATGTCCAATGGACAGCTGTTAACATGGTATCAGTGAGATACTATTTTTTTTTACGCTTCCCGCTACTTCTTTGAATATTTTTTCATTGGTCCTCATCTGGTTTCATATCCCACTATCAAGATTCTTCATCTTTCTCTTTCTCACATGTGGTGCATCAATCCAATCTCTTCAAAATTACAAGCAGGAAAAATCTTTATCTCTTCGGTCAATTTTTCTTATCCCTATCCACCATTACACATGTAATGATCTCCTACGGTAATATCAGATTTCTTTATTTTCAGAGATAACAAAACCCCAAGTTTTTTCTTCATTTCATCAATTTCCTTCTCTCTCTTATCTTCATATTTATCTTTCTTTCTCTCGTTTTTTCTTTCCTACTACTCATATTTCCTTCATCATCCATGGCGTTTCCTAAAACCATCGACGAAACCCTTAACAACACACCTCCAACATCACCGAAAAAAAACCCTCAATTTCGATTCCAAAACCACCATTACTCATCATCAAACCACCAAAAATAATCAAATTGACCTAATTGATCCATTAATATGCACCAAAGTGATAATTTTGGAATATCTATTGTTTCTTCTCATTTTAACAATCACAATTATCATTTTTGGAGTAGATCGGTGGTTTTTGCTCTTTGTTCTAAGAACAAATTGGGTTTTCTAGACGGAACCCTAAACCGCCATGACGAATCTGACTGACTTACTCTTGCATGGGATAGGTGCAACACTATGGTAATGGCATGGGTAACTAATTCATTCGATATTGAGATAGCTTAAAGCGTCATTTGGATGGATATGGCCTATGAAATCTGGATCGAGTTACAAGATCGCTACCATCAGTGCGATGTTTTTGGTATTTCAGATATTTAGGAAGAATTGTTTAACCTCAAGTAGGGTAATCTCACTATTACACAATTCTTTATCAACCTGAAGAAATTATGGCAAGAATTGGAAAACTTCATACCACATCCCACTTATTCTTGCACAATCAAGCGTCCTTGCAACCTTATTCCAACCATTAAATCATATTGTGAAACTGGTTATTTGATACGTTTTCTCAAAGGTTTGAATGAGCGATATGCTCTGGTGCAATCTCAAATTATGTTACGTAACCACTCCCTCCCGTAAATAAAGTTTTCTCTATGTTGATACAACAAGAAAGACAATTCACTACCCTAGTTGAAGAAGACAAACTCTTAGCCAATATATCCAAGCCATTATAATGATTTCCTTAAACAAATCCTTCTCAGAAAGCCCCTTCAGATGGTCGTGGTAGAGGTTTAAAAATGTGCACATTCTGCAACAAACTAAGGCACACGATGGATGTTTGTTTCAAGAAGCACGAATTGCCACCCTATCTAAAGAAGTCTAGCATCAACAACTCATCTTCTTTCTCTGATGCTCTGATCAATTCAACAGAAGTAGCCCCTGAAGAAAGAGCTTCAAACACTGGCATTCCCCATTTACTCGTGATCAACACAAAGCCCTTATTGCTCTCCTCATTAATCCTTTCCCACAACTTCTACTCAAGTCCAGCAATTTCACAATGTGATGAACAACACATAAGGTATTTTTCAATCCCTTTTATCTTTAGCTAACATAGGCACTTAGATCTTAGATACGGGGGAAACAGATCATGTGTGCCACCATCGATCCTTATTTCAAATGCTTGTCACCATTAACATCATAGCTATTAAGCTTCCTAATGGCCACACTATTACCACAAAGCAATGTGGCACCATCTGTTTTATGAAGGACCTTTACCTTATATATGTTTTGTATATCCCTGAATTTTTCATAAATATTATCTCCATCCCTAGACTTATTACTTCTCTAAATTGCTATGTGGATTTTAATTCTCATCGTTGCACCATACAGAGGAACCGTACCCTGAAGACGATTGGTGCACCTTGTTAGAACAAGATTTGATTTTGCATCTGTATCTCTAAGTTTTGATGATAACAAGTCAGTATTTGTGTGAGAACAATTTTGGTACCCTAACAGTTTGTTATTGTGTTCTTTAGCAAACATCTTTGATTCTGACTCTTGGCGTGAAACGTTACAAGTTTCTGAATATATCGATCTAAATCGCTTATGATCAAACTCACGGATGAAAAGCTTCTAAGAAAACTGTATGTTGCTGCTGCAACGTTCTCTTGGCTCTTGATTCTGACGTGTGACTCTGATCAATTCACTTCTGAAGACTGCTCAAGCTTCTGAAGATTAAACGCTGAAGGTTCTAAAAACTCCGAAGAATCTCAAGTCAGATATTGATGTGATCAAGCTTCTGATTGATGATTGAAGTTTCTGAACTCAAGAAAAATCAACTCTTCTAACTCATGCTTCAAACAACTATTCATCCAGAAGCCACTGAAGAGTAGAAGATAAGAAAGAGTTTATACGTGGGAAAAATAGTTAATGGTACAAACCAATATTCCTTCCACTAAGCGGATTTCGTGGAGTAAGGAAATTGAGGTAGTACGATTCTTGTCCCATCCGTATCAAACCGTTACTTAAGTCGCCAGCTTATTCATGAAGAATACCAGATCTACCCTTCAACGGATCTTTTTTACTGGCTATATAAAGACTTGAAGACTTGAAGAATTACTACACACATATGAAGCAAGCAGGTAAGCAAGTGAAATAACGAAGAAATTTTTACAAGACTGTTGTCTGAATTTGTACATAATTTTCTTTAAGTGTATTGTGTTTTTAACTTGTTTATACCTGCTTGTATAAAAACAATCTTTGTAAACACAACTTTGTAATCAAACTGTTGTTTGTATTTCCTTAAGGGACCAGTTAGGTCAGAATCCTTGAGAAGACGTAGACTGTGTGTCTTTGTGGTTTGTTAGTCACCAGCGGTTGCAAGTGCACTTGTAATCAAACTGTTGTTTGTATTTCCTTAAGGGACCAGTTAGGTCAGAATCCTTGAGAAGATATAGATTGTGTGTCTTTGTGGTTTGTTAGTCACCAGCGGTTGCTAGTGCAGTTGTAATCAAATTTTAGTTTGTATTTCCTTAAGGGACCAGTTAGGTCAGAATCCTTGAGAAGACTTAGACTGCGTGTCTTTGTGGTTTGTTAGTCACCACCGCTTGCTAGTGCAGTTGTAATCAGTTAATTATAGTGGATTAAGTCCTTGGGTATAAGGCGAAATCACCTTCGCAGGTGGAATGAATTAACTTTGATATTTTCAATTGAACCAGTATAAAAATCGTAGTGTATTTCTCTTTGTTGTTCATTAGCGGTCATTTTTATTGAGTGAGTAAAAAGCTTTTGTTTTTGAAAACCCCAATTCAAACCCCTATTTCTTGTGTTTTTCTCACCTTCAATTGGCCTTAGAGCTCCGGTTCTGATTGTGATAAAAGTTTATCAAACACTTAATCGTGTTCAGTACCGATCCAGTGTGTGTGTGAGAAACAATGGCGACTGTCGACATTCTTGTAGAGAAAGATCACTACTGTGCCAAACCACCAGTCTTTGATTGTGGCAAGTTTGCCTATTGGAAAGATAGAATCGAAAGTTTCTTGGCTATGATGTAAATCTTTGGGATCTTGTTGTTGATGGCTACAATCATCATGTTAATGTTGCAGGAGAAAAAGTGTCTAGAAGTGCTATGACTGATCAACAAAAGAAAGATTATAAGAATCATCACAAGGCAAGAACTATACTGCTAATGCTATCTCTTATACTGAGTATGAGAAGATAGCAAACAAAGATACTGCCAAGTCCATTTTTGATTCTCTAAGAATGACTCATGAAGGAAACACTCGAGTTAAGGAGACAAAGGCGCTTGCCCTAATCCAGAAATATGAGACATTCATAATGGAGGATGATGAAATAGTTGAAACTATTTTTCAAGGTTTCAAATGCTTGTCGCGGGACTCAAGGTTCTGGACAAAGGATACTCAACTGTTGATCATGTCAAAAAGATCATCAGAAGCCTTCCTAAGAAGTGGAGACCTATGGTAACTGCCTTGAAACTATCTAAAGATCTGAACAATATCAGTCTTGAAGAACTTGTTAGTTCTTTAAAAAGTCATGAGATAGAGCTTGAGGGAGATGAACCTCAAAGGAAAGGAAAGTCAGTTTCTTTGAAATCCAACTCTAAAAAGTCAAGGGCTTATCAAGGTGAGGAAATCTCAGAAGATTCTGATGAAGACTCAGAAGATGATGAACTTTCATTAATTTCCATAAGGGTCAACAGACTCTGGAAGAATAGACAAAATGGTCAAGGAAAGTTCAAAGGAGCTAGAAGGACTGTCGGTCGTTCTGACTCAACATCTGGACAAAGGAAGCCGAGTTCTGGAAAAGATGTTATTTTCTATGAATACAAAGAGTCAGGTCATTACAAGAATGAATGTCCCATGCTCAAGAAAGACAGAAAGCATAAAAAGATTTCTATCAAAGGCAAGAAAGGACTCATGACTACCTGGGAGGACTCTGATTCAGAAGAAGAAGATTCTGAAGAAGAACAAGCTAATGTTGCATTGATGGCAACAACCTCTGATGCTGAAGTCTCTGGAGAACCCGAAGACAAAGTATCATCAGACTCAGAAGCAGAATCTGATCATGATTCTGAAGAGGTATTTTCTAAACTCTCGTTCTGATTTAGAATCATGTCTTTCTGAAATACTGGAGAAGTATCAAAGTCTTCAAAGCAAGTACAAAGACCTTAAACAAGTCCAAGTCATTGCTTCTGAAACTTGTGAGAAGCGTGAAGAGAATATTTCTTCTTTAAATAAAAAAAATATTTTCTTTAGAAAGTACAAACTCTACTTTGAGAAGTCAAATCTCAAAATTAGAAGAAGAAATAGGTCCAGATGCTTCCGGTACCAACTGTGTATTTAGATATAACAGAGCTTTTCAGCACTTTCTAACTAAAAGCATAGATAGAAGCAAAATTGCTTCCTTAATCTATGGAGTTAGTAGAAATGGAAAGAAAGGTTTAGGTTGTACAAATACTTCTAAGATTGATGAAAGTATCGTGGTAAAACCAAAACCTCTCTACAAGCACTTTGTACCTGCTGGTACAAAACCTGTTTATTTTGAACTTGCACAGGAACCTCCACTGACACAGAATCTATTTCTAAACTTAAATATCATGCACAAATTCCACTTGATTATCCTGTTGCACATAAATTCAAAGTTTCCAAACACTCTGGGAAAACTAACAAAAAAGGACTCAGAAAGTGGGTACCTAAGGAAAAGATAGTATTATGTTGCAGACATCCTTATAAGCTCAATTGAAACACCAATCATGGTACCTAGACAGTGGTTGCTCGCGACACATGACGGGAAGAAGGCATATGTTCCAAAGTTTGGAACTTAATCCTGGAGGCTTTATTGGTTTCGGAGGAAACCAGAAAGGAAAATTCATTGACTCTGAAACTATCAGTAATGGTAAACTTCCTTTTATTACTAATGTTCTTCTGGTCGATGGTTTGATGCATAACTTATTGTCTATCAGTCAACTTAGTGACAATGGTTATGATATTATTTTTAATCAAAAGTCCTGTAAGGCTATCAGTCATAAAGACGGCTCAATCCTTTTTACCGGAAAGAGGAAAAACAACATTTACAAGATTAAACTTTCTGATCTCAGTGAACAGAATGTCAAATGCTTAATGTCTGTTAATGAAGAGCAATGGGTATGGCATAGACGTTTGGGCCATGTTAGCATGAGAAGGATTTCTCAGCTAAATAAGCTTGAACTGATCAGAGGCTTACCAAACCTGAAGTTTGCTTCAGATGCTCTTTGTGAAGCATGTCAGAAAGACAAGTTCTCTAAAACTTCCTTCAAAGCAAAAAATGTTATTTCCACCTCTAGACCGTTAGAACTTATACACATTGATTTGTTTGGACCAGTAAAAACTGCTTTAATCAGTGGAAAAAAGTATGGACTAGTTATCGTTGATGACTATAGTCGTTGGACACGGGTAAAGTTCTTGAAACACAAGGATGAGTCACATTATGTGTACTCTACCTTTTGCTCTCAAATATAAACAGAGAAGAACTGCAAAATAGTCAAAGTCAGAAGTGATCATGGTGGAGAATTTGAGAACAGATAGTTTGAGGATCTATTTGATTCTCATGGCATTTCCCATGATTTCTCCTATCCTAGAACTCCACAACAAAATGGAGTCGTAGAAAGGAAAAATAAGACTTTGGAAGAAATGACTCGTACCATGATCCAAGAAACTGATATGGCTAAGCATTTCTGGGCAGAGGCAGTAAACATAGCATGTTACATTCAGAATAGGGTTTTTGTTAGACCTATTATGGGTAAGACTCCTTATGAATTGTGGAAGAACAGAAAGCCCAACATATCTTATTTTCATCCTTTTGGTTGTACATGTTTTATGTTAAACACTAAGGAGAATCTTGACAAGTTTGATTATAAGGCTCAAAAGTGTTTGTTGTTAGGATATTCTGAACGCTCAAAAGGCTACAGAATCTATAACACAAAAACGCAAATTGTTGAAGAATCAATTCATGTTAGATTTGATGATAAGCTTGACCCTGAAAAGTCAAAGCTAGTTGAGTGTCGTACCTCGAAAAATACGATCCTCGCGATGGACGCGGAAAAAACGTTTGAACAGAGTTGCCACCGAACTTTATTCATTCCAAGGAAGGAATAGGAAAATATCGATAAAACCTTTAAAGGGATAAGAAAATGGCCATCGCAGCCAAATTCGGGTTCGGAAGTCGGTTACGCAAGAGGGAAGGTATTAGCACCCTCTACGTCCGTTGTACTCAACGGGAACCTCTTGATTCGATTCGTGAGAAAGTTAGCTATGTTTGTTTGTTATCTTCTAAAGGATTTGTTTTCTAAGGGGAAAATGGGTGTTTTTTTATTAGGATGCTCGCCAAGGATTGAGACCCTTGTGCCTACGTATTCCCTCGTGCAATGGGAAAGTCAGAGCATTCGTAGTTCGTGGGACTATAGTTAGTTTGTATTTTTTAAACGAACGAGTGTTTAATTCGCATTCTAACTGCTAAACGTTGGCTTGTCTGCTCGTCAAGGGAGGCTGAAGCACTAGTTCATATGCGCGAAAGAATGGACTAAACAATGTTCTTTTTGTGAAAAGTTGTTTGATTTGGATTAAGTGTGTTAAGATTTGATTGAAAAAAAGAGTTTGATATGCATATGTTTTAGGGTTTCGATCGCGTAAGAAGTGTTTGGTTTGTTAAGTATTTTGAGGGAAGAATGACGACAATTCGATAAACGAGACGTCGGCCTCGCAACCAATTAATCGGGGCATTACTGAGATGCTAGATCTCAACGACACCTTTTTCACTCTATTGATTATGAAATTGTTTGATAATGATTAAGTGTTTTAAGACGAAAGGTTGAATGAACAACAACCCAAGGGCATGCCTCAAGAGCCATTCATTCGAAGATCCAAGGAATGCTAGACTCCAAAAATCTCCTCCTTTCGTTAGTTGATTAAGAAAGTGTTTGAAATAGGTTGAATCGGACTGGTTACGAAAAGAAGTGAGGATCGATACTAGTCCCTAGGGGTGCTCCTAGTAACGAAACCTCGAGACGTGCAAGTGTGCGTTTGATGGCGAGGCAAAAGGCGCTCGACTTACGATTGGGCTTGATGGCGAACTGACTGGTTTGGAAATGGTTTAGTTGAAAAGGTCGAAAGATTGAATGAATGACAACCCAAGGGGCGTGCCTCGAGAGCCATCCATTCGAAGACCCAAGGAATGCTAGATTCCAAGAATCTCCTCCTTTCGAAAGTTTGATTGAAAAAAAAAAGGGTGACATGCAATAAAAGGTCTTCAATTTAGTGTATTTAGATTAAGTGTATGAACAAAGAAAATTGTTAGATAAACATGAATGTGCATATGATATGGACAATATGAATAGTATGAATAAAAATATAATCGAGATAATATTTGACGGAAAATAAACAAGATAATGATTAATCGGGTGAATCGGGAAATAAAAGGTGACGACCTCGTCTTAATCAAGAACTCTAAAAAAAGGTTACATGATGTTTAAGACCTTCATTGATCGGAAATGAAAAGAATATAGTGCAAAGTAAAATGTGAAATAAAATCGAAATCGAAGAAAAGTCTCATCTTAACCGACAAAATTTGGTTTTAGATGTTCATCGACCCATAAAAAATGAAAAGTAAAAGTGAAAATAAAATCGGTCTTGTCTTAATCAAGATTTAATCGAGAAATCGATAATCAACGATTTTTGACTTTCATTGACCAAAATGAATAAGAATAAATCGAAATAAAAATAAATAAATGGTAATAAAATCGGAATAGATATTAAAAGAATAGAGGTCTCACCTTTATCAAGATTTAAAATCGAAAATCGAAAATCGATAAATCTTGATGTTTTGGTTTTCATTGACCCATAATGAATAAAAATAATGAAAGGACAATAAAAATGAAATAAAATCGAACATTGATAGGAAAAAGAATAAAGGTCTCACCTTTATCAAGATTTAATCGAGAAATCGATAAATCATTGATATTTGGTTTTCATTGACCCAAAATAATGAATAAAAATAAAATAATGAAATATATCGAAATAAAAATAAATAAAAGGTAGTAGGCCTCAAATAAATCAAAATTTAATCGGTTTGACTAAATCATGAGTTGTGTTATATCATTGGCCCACAACCGAAATACAAATCGAAATGAAAATCAAGCTAGAAATGAAAAGGTAAATCAAGAAATAAATCTAAGCAAAATAATAACCAAAATATAATTAATTAAAAAAGTTTGAGAAAATAGTTTGAACAAAAGTAGTAACAATCTAAATACAAGTGGGTAAGGTGTGAAGAGTGATTCAAGTGGGCCTGTGAGCCCACAGCAATTTGACCTAATTTAATAACATTATTAAAAAAATAAAACATAAAATAAAAGGAAAATGGAAAAATCAGATTACCCAAACCGTGAAACACATTCTTCTTTTCTTCTTCTCCATGTCCTCACGATCTCTCTGCTCAATCTCTCTCGGACGCTCTCTCTCACGCCGTGATTTCGCTTCTCAATCCGTTTCTCTCTCTTCTTGTTGCGTGAGACTCTCCCTCAAGTCCTCTCTATTTCAATCGCGATTTCCGCGCTTTCTCTTCCTCACTTCGTCGCGTCCTCTTCTTTTTCCGCGGAGGCGATGATGTCGTGATGATGTGGCGTAGTGATTCGCGGCGGAAGTTTGATTAATGGAGGTTGAGAGGATTTGAATCGAAGGTTTTGAAGGTGGTGTTTGAGTTTCTGAAGCAGCTGCGAGTTGTTGTTTATGTTCACGGTTTATGAAAAGGTGATGGTGGTTGTGCGGCGGTTAAAAGGTTGAGAAGGGGGATCGGTTTGTTGAGTTTCTGGTATGGATTCACAACATGATGCTTTATGTGTTTGTTGAAACAGATTAATAGAGCTGATGAAAGAAGAGGGTGTTTTTGGGTACGATTTGGTTGAGATTGCTGTGTTGAGTGGATTGCGGT
The DNA here is from genome assembly GCA_022829125.1 of Lathyrus tuberosus. Taxonomy (NCBI): domain Eukaryota; kingdom Viridiplantae; phylum Streptophyta; class Magnoliopsida; order Fabales; family Fabaceae; genus Lathyrus; species Lathyrus tuberosus. Next base: position 5,914,647 of record JALAZF010000126.1, read on the forward strand.
TCAATGGATGTGGTTGAGAGATGATTTGAGGGACTGTGTAAGTTAGTGAAGGTTATGAAGATTTGATGAAGGGTGGTTGAAGGTAATGTTTTGAGTTTTTTTGTTTTTTTTACTGATAAGAAATATGAACACTACTGTGAGTTCTGGGTCTGCTCCCCTCTTCTGTGTCTTCGCTCTAATTTTTTTATATCAATTTAAAAAAACTTGTTGATGAAGTATTATGGTACAACTGGATTTGACATGTAGCTCTTGACAAGTTGTTTTCAATGTGCAGGTCTTACAATATATGGTTGCTGCAGTGGTCTGGTTATTGTCAAGGTTGCAGTACGATTTTGATGCTTGGTCCGCAGCAGTTTTGGCACAGTAACAGGGCTTTGTTTTGGAGCTTATAACTTGCTTATGCGCATGGCTTTGTAACTGTTGAAATAAGTTGTACATGATGCAGAGGTTCATTGTAGCATTGTGGGGTCGTTTTCATGCTTGGAGTGACAAGTCCTGTTGTGTTGGAGACGGTCTGGCTACAAGTTGGAAATGTTACACCAATTGGTCTTGTTGTGTGGTACAAGCGTGTCATTTTTTAAATTGGGATGAAAGTTCAAATTCCCTTTTCTTACAGCATGGGAGGGCATTTTGTTGGAATGTAGTAACCTTTTTTTTTTTTTTTTACTTTTTTGTACATTTAATGGAATTGGGCTTTTGGGATGTAAATTGGACTTAGTTGATTTTTTTGGTGTAATGGATAAAGAGTTTATGGTTGAAAAAAAATGGTAAGAAAATATGGAATGAATTTAAATGGATAAATGAATATTGGGTAAATGAAAAATGAATAATAAATGGGAAATTGAATTGGAAAATGGATAAAATTGGTTTGTAAATTGATTAGGAAAATGAAATGGATAAAATATGGATGGTCTAATGAAAAATTGGATTGAAAAATGGGTATTTGGAAATGGATAGTAAATGGATAATAAAATGAAGTGGAATAAATGGATTGATTATTGAAATGAATTAAAACTAGGAAAACAAAATTGAAGTGGGATTGAATAGAAATAGAAACGAAACTTGAATTGGATAAAAACTGGATAGAATTGACCACGAGTCAACCTCTGCATCGATCCTCTAAAACTTGCCACTTGCATTACTGATTGAAAAGAATATGATTCTCCACCATGCACCATTTGAACACAGTTTGATAACTGGATCCACACACAGACAACCTGCATTGAGACTTCGGACACGACCACCTGAACCAAACACACCCTGGCCTTGAAAAGAAAACAACATATTTTTGGATTTTCTGAATATGGTTAGTGGATGGATGTATAAATGAAGATTATATACAGGTAGGACAAATTTGGGGTATGACAGATGCCCCTATCTAATTGCCTTGAACCTGAGAAAATGAACAGCTGCAAAGCGTTTATTTTAAGGGTAGAAGTCAATTAGATACAAGAAGACCCCAAATTTGTTTGACAAAAGGTAAAATGATATAGAGTGGGAATTGACAGAATGAGGTAGCGAGGTTCAAAATAACTTGAGGTCCTTTGGGTGGTCGAAGCAGTCCCTTATCCAGTAAGGTTCCTCGATGATACCAAAGTAGTATCTCTGAAGGCAGACGATTCTCTGGGTCGTTGAAGCAGTCCCTTATCCATTAAGGTTCCTCGATGATACCAAAGTAGTATCTCTGAAGGCATACGATTCTCTGGGTCGTCGAAGCAGTCCCTTATCCAGTAAGGTTCCTCGATGATACCAAAGCAGTATCTCTGAAGGCAGATGATTCTCTGGGTCGTCGAAGCAGTCCCTTATCCGTTAAGGTTCCTCGATGATACCAAAGCAGTATCTCTGTGGTAAATTTGCTGAGGGATAGTTGACCAAGATTCCTGTTGGAGGAAATGTGTTGGCTCTGCAGGGGAAAGCTCACAAGAAATTTTCTAAGATAGCTTCTGCTTGGGGAGCAATAAAAGCAATAGCTGTTGGGGATTGTCATTACCAATTGCATGGTTGACGAATGACTTGCTGGGGAATAGAATTCCTTGAGCACGCGCGGGGTATTTTTAGAAGAATACTGCCGACTTTGATGGAGGACTGGCCAAGATGCTTGCGAACTGATCCTGGATCCTGTTATGCTATGTTGCTGGGGATGAATATGCCATGCATCGCAAAATGCACTGAAACAACTGCTGAGGAATCTAATGCACGTATGATATGATAATGCTAGATATGATTATGTAATGTTATGCTAACATGTCATGCACATGACGATGCAAATGATCAGGTGCGCTGGGGATAGGTTCCTTGACGAGGGTATCAACAGGGATTGGATTTGGTGGTTGCCAAGTGAAATTGGACTTTGGTAATTTTGGTGTTATGAGGATGCCAACGACGGTGGACTTTTAATGGTTGCCAATGAAGACTGGACTTTGGGTCAAACTTCCAGACTAAAACTGGATTGGAGGATAGATTATCGAACGAGAACTGGTGAGAAAAAGGGTATTATTCGCCAGACGAGAATTGGGCCTTAAAAGATTTGCCAGACGGGAACTGGACCTTAAAATGGATTGCCAGACGAGAACTGGTGAGAAAAAGGGTATTATTCGCCAGACGAGAACTGGGCCTTAAAAGGATTTGCCAGACGAGAACTGGACCTTAAAATGATTTGCCAGACAAGAACTGGACCTTAAAAGATTTGCCAGATGAGAACTGGGATTTAAAATATTTTCCAGACGAGAACTGGACCTTAAAATGGATTTCCAGACGAAAACTGGACCTTAAAATGATTTGCCAGATGAGAACTGGGCCTTAAAATGATTTCCAGATGAGAACGGGACCTTAAAATGTTTTCCAGATGAGAACTGGACCTTAAAATGTTTGCCAGACGAGAACTGGACCTTAAAATGTTTGCCAGACGAGAACTGGACCTTTTAATGTTTTGCCAGACGAGAACTGGACTTTAAAATGGATTGCCAGACGAGAAATGGACCTTGAAATGGATTGCCAGATGAGAACTGGACCTTAAAATGTTTGCCAGACGAGAACTGGACCTTGGATTGCCAAGCTAAGTTGGACTTTGGGTTGCCAAGCTAAGTTGGACTTTTGGGTCGCCAAGCTAAGTTGGACTTTTGTGTCAAGTCTTGCGATACCAGGCTTTGAGATGTCAAATCTTGTTGGAAGGTTAGGCTTGAGGTATGATACGCATGTCTATGCAATGAGCGAAGCGACATGACTAATGCATATGAGTGATTTATGCAATGATATGAAAGGTTTCCAAGGATGCCCCAGGATAAGGGATGGATAGGTTCCTTCGCAGCGAGGTTTCTTGTTAGAAGGAAGGCAAAAGGTTGTTTGTGGGGTGATAGCATGATTCCCCGACACTCGTCCTGAACTTAAAGGTCACTTGACGGTGTTCGCTTGAGCAGATTGAAAGCAACAGAGAGATTTGCCCCTGTGTGGCTCATCTTGCCCCAGTCTGGGTCTATAAAGAATTTCTCCTTGACAGGAAATTGGAAACAACTGTACCATGAGACGAACTCGAGATGGCTTGCCCTAGAATTCCAAGTCGTGAAAGGATTTGTCCTTGAAAGGAAGTTGGAAGCAGATGTACCATGAGATGATCTCGAGATGGCCTGCCCCAGAATTCCAAGTCATGAAAGGATTCTTCCTTCATTGATTGACTCTTGAAGTATTTGGCTTCAAAGTACCCTTGAGGTAGCTTGCCCCAGAATGAGCGTTGGAGCGACTTAACTTGTGTTGATTGGACATTGGAGGGGTTTTCCTTTAATCAAAAGAACCTCTGGGTGGCCTGCCCCTGGTTGGTAGAGTCTTGAGATGAGTCACCATGTTCAACCTGATTCCTGAATGATTTGCCCCATAATCAACTAATGCTTCGGGGACTTGCTTTAAACTGACTGATTCCATAATCATTGGATGTCAATGCCCCGTTCCATAGGGTTATGAGGTGTTGTTAGTTCAAATCAACTTTGTTGAATGATCTAGCTCTCTTTGATTGCTCCTGTTGGAATTTCCTTGATGTCAAACACTGACTTGCAGTCAAAACTGTTCATTCACAAATGGTAATTTTAATGCTATGCTCATGCAAGTTTTAAAAACCAGTCATTATTAGAATGATGTGATAGTGTGTGACGGATGGACCATTAGTCCAAACGTGGTGCTGATTTAGCTGGTGTGAAAGATATAGCAAGAATATGACACCAATTCAGAAGATTAGCAAATCTCTAGGAGTCAGTTTACGCAACCTTGCTGTAGTATGCTTTCAGAATAAACCCCGCCTCAATTAGGTCTTTCGAGGGTTGTAACATGGTCTGGTTCACGGTTTATGAAACAAAGAATATAAGGCTCAAAACTTGATTTGTACGCACCCCTTCTTCGTGATGATCTCAAGTCTTACGTTCAGTTAATTCTGCACATGTTGGTTTTCCAAAAGGGTTGACGGTGTAAGAGTGATGATTCAAGGTTTGCTCGAAATGGCAGTCACCTTATTTTGTTTTGATGGATGTCAGTGAATATTATGATTTTGATAAGGTGGCCACTGAGTCTTATTTTTTTTTTTGAGGATTCGAGGACCTCTTTTGTTTTTGTTTGATCCATATCTTTTGCATGGACTGATTTTGCTTTTCGAGTCCATCGGGGTTGCCTTGATTTTTGCCTAAGTCTCCTTTGAGGTGTTTGGCTTAGCAGGCTTTTTTTTTTTAATTTTGTTTTTGATTTTTTTTTATTTTGTCAGAGGATTGTGACTGCCAAGTCATGGGTAATTGATGAACAACCATCATGTTTTTGGATTTTGCTTTTGTGAACTCAGTGCGTAGTTAGGTTAACTGAACATTACCCTGCCCCAAGTTGAGTGTAAGGGTTTGAATATGCGAAGAAAACTGCTACTTCTAGGCTCGAAGTGGTTAACTAGGGACTAACTCCTTATCTCTCCAGTGTTAGGGGATTTGAAACAATGCCTGTACATCCTTGGCGGGATTCTATCTGAAAGCATACCATAAGCAATTATGGGTACTTTGTTTTCATCATCCTCCCTCCAATCTTTGCTAAAATGACAATTTGGTGAAGAAAGTGGACGAGAGGTATATGGATGAATTTTGTCATTTTTTTTGTACATTTTTTTTTGTTTTTATATATATAAGTAAAGAAAAATGAGCGAATGTGACATGATTAATTAAGAAAACGCATGATCACATCATTAATATTACCATTCACAACAACAATATTAAAAAACAAGTAGCATTTAATATAACGAAATTGCAAATGATAAATGTCTAATGATTGCCAGTATCTGAGGAAGTCTTCCTATCTGAACCACTGGCTTGAGAAGATGCCTCTTGGAATCCTCAAACTCATTTGGGCGAGATGCTGATACTCACAACCAAATTCCCTTCTTGAAAGGATATGCACCTCTTGTCAATCAAGTGTTGCACCTTGGCTTGGAAAGCTTCACAATCTTCAGTTGAATGCCCCATTGATCCAGCATGATATCCATAATGTGCATTGGGGTCGTATCCGGGAGGGTATGGTTCTGGCACCGGCTTGAGAGACTTGGGCTCCACCAATGAATTTCGAATCAGATATGGCAGAAGCTGAGTGTAGGACATAGGAATTAGATCAAAATGAGCATTCCTTCTTTCTAAATTGTTGCGAGGCCTATGCTCATTTTGGCGTTGATTTTGATGTCCTCGATCATGGGCTCGTTGATTTGTATGAGGAACAACCCAAGGTTTCTGGTATGACGTATTAGGCACTGTTGGTTGCCCCTTTGAGACCCAGAGGTTGATGTCATCATCGTCATTAGAATCAACGGGATGCTTTCCAAAGTCTTTTTTCAAAACCTCTTCACAAAATACAACCCTTTTGGACTTCTCCTCCAGCTCTTCTCTTGCGGTGGTGACATCCCAGACCATATTTTCAACCCTGTTATCAGAGAATAAAGATGTCTCATCTTCCATAAGCTCGACCTTTTCCTTGTGGTACAAGATTCTGAGTGGTCCATGAAACTCTTGTATTTTCTCTTTGCCAGATCCTTGGATTAAACCGTTCATGCTAAGGTCTTCTTTTCTTGTCAATTTTTGTAACTTGTTTCGAAAGTTTTCACATTCTTTGACAGCATGCCCTATGGTTCCAGTGTGGTACTCGCACTGTACCCCTGGGTTGTCTTCCTCAAAGACTAGACGTTTCTTGTTAATAAGCTCTTGAACTTTATTCTTGAATGACCAACAGTCTTCAATAAAGTGCCCCTTGCTCCTTTATGGTATTCACACTATGTATTATGATTATATCCAGGTGGAGGAGGGTTACGAGCTGGTCCAAGGGAGGTGAGTGCCACCATTGAACTCTGAATTAGGTATGATAGCAGTTGTCCGCATGGTATAGGAATAGGGTCCAAAATAGGGCGTAACTTAGACTTCTTATGGCCTCTCTGATTTAGATTCTCATGCCCTTGGGACAGAATGGGTGCTGACCACTGATTTTGAGGCTGTGGAAGGATTGGTCGGGGACAAAACCCAGGAGGAACAACACACAATGGATTCTTCACTACGGCTTGTGGAGTAGAAGAAACTGTGGGAGTAACACTCCTAGATATTGTGCCTTCTTGAAGCTTTTTCTTTCTTCTCCCCATAGTTACTAAAGCTTCTGGCATCTGCTCCATCTTGCCTTTCGTGTTGTTCATGCCTTTTCTCCACTCAAATTGATTCTGCTTCAAGTGTTCCATGGTTCTCCCAGAGCTACCTCAAGTCCAATAAGTGTGTCGGGAAATCAAATGCGGTTATGGACAAAGGATCGGATGAGTTTTTTTGGTTTTGGAAGATGATATGCAATGCAAATGCAATTATATGCAAATGAATGCAATGCAGGTAGATTCAGGATCCAGGATATAACAAGTAACTTCCCAACCCTCATAACAGGTAGGCTTTATAAGGATAGTTCTAGATTCTTTACCCATAAACCCACTCACAGGATAACTCTTATGTTGATGGATATGGTTTCCAGGGTCTCGGACACTAATCGCGTTAACACCACACAACAGGCTAGCTACATTGTGACGGGGATACAAAAAGCTCTATCCTGAGTGTAGTCTTTATGCTAGGCCCATGAGAAGCGAGTCCTCGGAGACTAACACTAACGACCGCCAAGATGGAAACTGGTGCTAAGAGTGGTTCCTAGAGTCACGAACCCTTCATGAATCAAGTCGTGCGACAGGCTAGCTGCGTTACAACAAGATCTACGAAAAGGTCTACTCTAGGGGAAGCTTTCATGCAAGGCACACAAGGAGCGAGTCCTTGGGGACTAACACTAATTACTTCCAAAATCTAAACTAGTTGTTCTCTCTTCTTTTTCCAAGACTCGGGTAAAGAGCCTTACTCGTGATATCACCCAAAATCCAATAGCCAAGTATGATAATCAACATATGATAAAGAGAAAGCAACAAAAGCAAATAGATAAGTAATATAGAAATAATTAAGAAAATAACCAAGCGAAGTTAACACTCTCGAATCGAGTCAAGTTAGGCTTGACTCTCTCTAGCATAGGGCAATGTTTATCCCCAGCAGAGTCGCCATCTGTCGTACCTCGAAAAATACGATCCTCACGATGGACGCGGAAAAAACGTTCGAACAGAGTCGCCACCGAACTTTAATCATTCCAAGGAAGGAATAGGAAAATATCGATAAAACCTTTAAAGGGATAAGAAAATGGTCATCGCAACCAAATTCGGGTTCGGGAGTCGGTTACGCAAGAGGGAAGGTATTAGCACCCTCTACGTCCGTTGTACTCAACGGGAACCTCTTGATTCGATTCGTGAGAAAGTTAGCTATGTTTGTTTTTTATCATCTAAAGGATTTGTTTTCTAAGGGGAAAATGGGTGGTTTTTTATTAGGATGCTCGCCAAGTATTGAGACCCTTATGCCTACGTATTCCCTCGTGCAATGGGAAAGTCAGAGCATTTGTAGTTCGTGGGACTACGGTTGGTTTATATTTTTTAAACGAACGAGTGTTTAATTCGCATTTTAACTGCTAAACGTTGGCTTGTCTGCTCGTCAAGGAAGGCTGAAGCACTAGTTCATATGCGCGGAAGAATGGACTAAACAATGTTCTTTTTGTGAAAAGTTGTTTGATTTGGATTAAGTGTGTTAAGATTTTATTGAAAAAAAGAGTTTGACATGCGTATGTTTTAGGGTTTCGATCGCGTAAAAAGTGTTTGGTTTGTTAAGTATTTTGAGGGAAGAATGACGACAATTCGATAAACGAGACGTCAACCTCGCAACCAATTAATCGGGGCATTACTGAGATGCTAGATCTCAACAACACCTTTTTCACTCTATTGATTATGAAATTGTTTGATAATGATTAAGTGTTTTAAGACGAAAGGTTAAATGAACAACAACCCAAGGGTGTGCCTCAAGAGCCATTCATTCGAAGATCCAAGGAATGCTAGACTCCAAAAATCTCCTCCTTTCGTTGGTTGATTAAGAAAGTGTTTGAAATAGGTTGAATCGGATTGGTTACGAAAAGAAGTGAGGATCGATACTAGTCCCTATGGGTGCTCCTAGTAACGAAACCTCGAGATGTGCAAGTGTGCGTTTGATGGCGAGGCAAAAGGTGCTCGACTTACGATTGAGCTTGATGGCGAACCGACTGGTTTGGAAATGGTTTAGTTGAAAAGGTCGAAAGATTGAATGAATGACAACCCAAGGGGCGTGCCTCGAGAGCCATCCATTCGAAGACCCAAGGAATGCTAGATTCCAAGAATCTCCTCCTTTCGAAAGTTTGATTGAAAAAAAAAAGGGTGACATGCAATAAAAGGTCTCCAATTTAGTGTATTTAGATTAAGTGTATGAACAAAGAAAATTGTTAGATAAACATGAATGTGCATATGATATGGACAATATGAATAGTATGAATAAAAATATAATCGAGATAATATTTGAGGGAAAACAAACAAGATAATGATTAATCGGGTGAATCGGGAAATAAAAGGTGACAACCTCATCTTAATCAAGAACTCTAAAAAAATGTTCCATGATGTTTAAGACCTTCATTGATCGGAAATGAAAAGAATATAGTGCAAATTAAAATGTGAAATAAAATCGAAATCGAAGAAAAGTCTCATCTTAACCGACAAAATTTGGTTTTAGATGTTCATCGATCCATAAAAAATGAAAAGTAAAAGTGAAAATAAAATCAGTCTTGTCTTAATCAAGATTTAATCGAGAAATCGATAATCAACGATTTTTGACTTTCATTGACCAAAATGAATAAGAATAAATCGAAATAAAAATAAATAAATGGTAATAAAATCGGGATAGATATTAAAATAATAGAGGTCTCACCTTTATCAAGATTTAAAATCGAAAATCGATAAATCTTGATGTTTTGGTTTTCATTGACCCATAATGAATAAAAATAATGAAAGGACAATAAAAATGAAATAAAATCGAACATTGATAGGAAAAAGAATAAAGGTCTCACCTTTATCAAGATTTAATCGAGAAATCGATAAATCATTGATATTTGGTTTTCATTGACCCAAAATAATGAATAAAAATAAAATAATGAAATAAATCGAAATAAAAATAAATAAAAGGTAGTAGGCCTCAAATAAATCAAAATTTAATCGGTTTGACTAAATCATGAGTTGTGTTATATCATTGGCCCACAACCGAAATACAAATCGAAATGAAAATCAAGCTAGAAATGAAAAGGTAAATCAAGAAATAAATATAAGCAAAATAATAACCAAAATATAATTAATTAAAAAAGTTTGAGAAAATAGTTTGAACAAAAATAGTAACAATCTAAATACAAGTGGGTAAGGTGTGAAGAGTGATTCAAGTGGGCATGTGAGCCCACAACAATTTGACCTAATTTAATAACATTATTAAAAAAATAAAACATAAAATAAAAGGAAAATGGAAAAATCAGATTACCCAAACCGTGAAACACATTCTTCTTTTCTTCTTCTCCATGGCCTCGCGATCTCTCTGTCCAATCTCTCTCGGACACTCTCTCTCACGCTTTGATTTCGTTTCTCAATCCGTTGCTCTCTCTTCTTGTTGCGTGAGACTCTCCCCCAAGTCCTCTCTGTTTCAATCGCGATATTCGCGTTTTCTCTTCCTCACTTCGTCGCGTCCTCTTCTTTCTCCGCGACGGCGATGACGTCGTGATGATGTAGCGTAGTGATTCACGGCGGAAGTTTGATTAATGGAGGTTGAGAGGATTTGTATCGAAGGTTTTGAAGGTGGTGTTTGAGTTTCTGAAGCAGCTGCGAGTTGTTGTTTTTGTTCACGGTTTATGAAAAGGTGATGGTGGTTGCGCGACGGTTAAAAGGTTGAGAAGGGGGATCGGTTTGTTGAGTTTCTGGTATGGATTCACAACATGATGCTTTATGTGTTTGTTGAAATAGATTAATAGAGCTAATGAAAGAAGAGGGTGTTTTTAGGTACGATTTGGTTGAGATTGCTGTGTTGAGTGGATTGCGGTTCAATGGATGTGGTTGAGAGATGATTTGAGGGACTATGTAAGTTATTGAAGGTTATGAAGATTTGATGAAGGGTGGTTGAAGGTAATGTTTTGAGTTTTTTTTTTTTTTACTGATAAGAAATATGAACACTGCTGTGAGTTCTGGGTCTGCTCCCCACTTCTGTGTCTTCGCTCCAATTTTTTTATATCAATTTAAAAAAACTTGTTGATGAAGTATTATGGTACAACTAGATTTGTCATGTAGCTCTTGACAAGTTGTTTTCAATGTGCAGGTCTTACAATATATGGTGGCTGCAGTGGTCTGGTTATTGTCAAGGTTGCAGTACGATTTTGATGCTTGGTCCGCAGCAGTTTTGGCACAGTAACAGGGCTTTGTTTTGGAGCTTATAACTTGCTTATGCGCATGGCTTTGTAACTGTTGAAATAAGTTGTACATGATGCAGAGGTTCATTGTAGCATTGTGGGGTCGTTTTCATGCTTGGAGTGACAAGTCCTGTTGTGTTGGAGACGGTCTGGCTACAAGTTGGAAATGTTACACCAATTGGTCTTGTTGTGTGGTACAAGCGTGTCATTTTTTAAATTGGGATGAAAGTTCAAGATTCCCTTTTCTTACAGCATGGGAGGGCATTTTGTTGGAATGTAGTAACCTTTTTTTTTTTTTTACTTTTTTGTACATTTAATGGAATTGGGCTTTTGGGATGTAAATTGGACTTAGTTGATTTTTTTGGTGTAATGGATAAAGAGTTTATGGTTGAAAAAAAATGGTAAGAAAATATGGAATGAATTTAAATGGATAAATGAATATTGGGTAAATGAAAAATGAATATTAAATGGGAAATTGAATTGGAAAATGGATAAAATTGGTTTGTAAATGGATTAGGAAAATGAAATGGATAAAATATGGATGGTCTAATGAAAAATTGGATTGAAAAATGGGTATTTGGAAATGGATAGGAAATGGATAGTAAATGGATAATAAAATGAAGTGGAATAAATGGATTGATTATTGAAATGAATTAAAACTAGGAAAACAAAATTGAAGTGGAATTGAATAGAAATAGAAACGAAACTTGAATTGGATAAAAACTGGATAGAATCGGCCACGAGTCAACCTCTGCATCGATCCTCTAAAACTTACCACTTGCATTACTGATTGAAAAGAATATGATTCTCCACTATGCACCATTTGAACACAGTTTGATAACTGGATCCACACACAGACAACCTGCATTGAGACTTCGAACACGACCACCTGAACCAAACACACCCTGGCCTTGAAAAGAAAACAACATATTTTTGGATTTTCTGAATATGGTTAGTGGATGGATGTATAAATGAAGATTATATACAGGTAGGACAAATTTGGGGTATGACATTGAGAAACTTGCAGATTTAGAAATCACATTCTCAGAATATAAGGATAAGGACTCTGGAGATAAAGACACAACTATTGAAACTAAAGACTCATAAACAACTCAATCAAAAACTGTTGTTGGTCCATCTCATCAGAAGAAAAACATACCAAGAACTTCTCATTCTGAAGAATTGATTCTGGGAGATAAAGACGCACCAGTCAGAACCAGGTCATCATTCAAACCTTCTGAAGAAACTCTTCTTGGTTTGGTCTATCTCATCGAACCAACCTCTATAGATGAAGTTCTTCAAGAAAACGACTGGATTCAGGCTATGGAAGAAGAACTAAATCAATTCACCAGAAATGATGTTTGGGATCTTGTTCAGAAACTAAAAGGTGTTCACGTCATTAGAACCAGATGGGTATTCAGAAACAAGCTCAATGAAAAAGGTGAGGTCGTAAGAAACAAAACACGACTGGTAGCACAAGGTTATAGTTAGCAATAAGGAATAGGCTATACATAAACCTTTGCACCAGTTGCCAGGTTAGAATCCATTCGTCTCTTAGTTTCTTTTGCTGTAAATCATGACATCACTTTATATCAGATGGATGTAAATAGTGCATTCTTAAACGGGTATATTTCTGAAGTAGTGTATGTGCACCAACCTCTTGGTTTTGAAAGTTCTGAAAACCGAGATTTCGTTTTCAAACTTAAAAAATCATTATACGGTCTGAAACAGGCTCCTAGAGCTTGGTATGAAAGGCTAAGTAACTTTCTTTTGGAAAATAACTTTACCAGAGGAAAAGTTGATACAACACTCTTTTGTAAAACCTATAAAAATGACATTCTAGTTGTGCAAATTTACGTTGATGATATTATATTTGGTTCTGCTAATACTTCCTTGTGCAAGGAATTTTCTAAGTTAATGCAGGTTGAATTTGAAATGAGCTTGATGGGAGAACTGAAGTTCTTTCTGTGAATTCAAATTGATCAACGAACTGAAGGAAAATACATTCATCAAATTAAATATACCAAGGAACTTCTGAAGAAGCTCAACATGTCAGAATGCAAGCCAGCAAAAACTTCAATGCATCCTACATGTATTCTGGAGAAAGAAGAGGTAAGTGGTAAGGTAGAACAGAAGCTATTCAGAGGTATGATTGGATCTCTCCTTTATCTGATTGCTTCTAGACCAGACATCCTCTTCAGCGTGTGACTATGTGCTCGTTTCCAATCAGATCCTAGAGAAACTCACTTAACAGTTGTTAAGAGAATCTTTAAGTATCTGAAAGGTACTTCTAACCTTGGGTTATTCTATAGAAAATCATCTGAGTACAAACTGGTAGGCTATTGTGATACTGACTATGCTGGAGACAAAATAGAAAGAAAAAGTACTTCTAGAAGTTGTCAATTTCTGGGAGACAATCTGATCTCATGGTCCAGCAAAAGACAATCCACAATTGCTTTATCAACTGCTGAAGCTGAATATATTGCAGCTTCCAGATGTAGCACACAGATTCTTTGGATGAAAAGTCAGTTAGAAGATTATCAGATTTCTGAGAGTAACATTCCTATCTCATGTGATAATACTTTTGCTATTTGTCTATCCAAGAATCCTATTCTACATTCTAGGCCTAAGCATATTGAAATAAAACATCACTTTTTACGTGACCATGTTCAGAAAGGCATTTTTCATTTAAAATTTGTAGATACAGACCACCAATGGGCTGATATTTTCACAAAACCCCTTGTTGAGGATAAATTTGTATTCATTCTGAAAATTTTATTTATAAAACTGTGTCCAAAATGAGTTGATGAAGTTTCAATGTGTCAAGTTACCAGAATTTCTGAAATAAGATTCTGATGAATTTATTTATTTATTTTATTTTTAAATTACACGTTTGATTCTGAAACATGAGCTTTCTGAAGTAAGGGAGTTTCATGAATTAGAACGTTTATTTTCAGAAGGAAATCCTTTGGTTTATCTTCTGGATTGTGAACAGTTACAACATTAATTGTTGTCCTTTCATCTGAGAATAAGTTAAATTTTTACGCCTTCCCCTTATAATTATGCATTCATCAGACTTATGTGAGTTAAAGATTTTTCGAGACTAAGTATTTCTCTTCTCAATCTTTATTCCATGTCAGATTTCTTTTGCCACCTTAAGTATACATATATTTGTATTTATTGACTGATGTCAAGACTTGAATAACATATACTTATTTTGTGACCTTTTGGATATTCTCTTTAATAAGAGACTGCTACACTCATTTCCCATTCTTTGATATCTTTGTCTCTTACTCTGCTTATGTCCTACGTCACTTGTAGGGAAAAGATGAATTTTTGTTTTAATTCATCTAAACTTTATTGCCATTTATTTTTGATCCATTACTTATATATATCAAGTTCTTCCTCATTTCTCTTCCTCAGTCTCTCAAATCTTCCTTATCCTGTTTTTGTTACTATGTCTCTCAAAACTTTTTATGGAAATGAAGAAGGCTTGGAAGTAATCACTGAGAAAAAGCCTAACCTTCCTAGACTCAGAGACTCGGGTTTGAACATAACTAGAAGCATGCAGATTCAAGGATGGTCTGGTTACTATGCAATCTCGCACGGACCCATCTATCCTAACCTTGTGAAGGAGTTTTGGAAATATGCAAGGGTTGGCGAAGATGACAACACTATCTGGTCTTCTGTTTATGGAGTTCCTTTCATCATAACACCTACCTTCATTGTTGAAGCCATCAACTATGTCCAAACTGGAGTCACTGTAGAATATTTTCATCTAAACTACACCTTTGTTGAGAAACTCATTGTCATTCATGATAATTTTCTTCCCATATATGAACCCAACAATCCTGAATGGCTCCTTCCCACCGCTAAAGTGTGGTTTCAACTCCTGCTAACCAACTTTCGTCCTCGAGGAGTGGCCAAAGATGTTATGTCTCATGATGATAGACTTTTTATCTACTTTCTGATGTAAAACTTTCGGGTCAACCTGCCTCAAACTATCTTCAATCATCTGAAGTATTCTGTTGAAGTTTCCAGAATTCAACATAAGTCTTTCATTCCTTATGGAAGAATTCTGTCTGAGTTGTTCTTCAAGGCTGAAATCATTGGATTAGCCAAAAGGCTTGGACCAAACAATGCTTCGATTAAAGAAAGATGTGCAATAGTTGATAAGGTGCAGGATTTTTTATGCTTGCTGGGCGGGTGTCCTTGTTGGTGTATTAGAATCTGCTCTCTCAGTTTATGTGTTTTGTTAACCATCTTGTTTGTGTGTCTTGCCTGTCTTTTCTTTGATCATGTCCTTGTAAATCGGTTGAACTTCGTTAATCTTAAATGAACTTATTTTCGGTTGGATATGATTGATGTGGCTTATGATACACTAAGTCTCAGAATCTTTAGACCCACATATTATCTTTTTGTTGCATCTGATTGCATGTTACTGCATATTTTCTTTTTGATTGCTGACAAAAAGGGGGAGAAAGTATTGATTTTGATATACCTAATTTCTCTTGAATTAAACCCAAACATTTCAAATGTTTGCACTACCCCTTGTTTAAAAGGATATTATGTTAGTTGTTTTCTTTCAGGAAAAACTTACTATATATCAGAAACACCTGAAAAATCAGAACAGAACGTATGAAGCCCAAACTCTGAAGATACGCTAGCTTCTTAAAGTTCTGAGTCATCTTGAGTGAGAAAAGACTTCAAAGATTATTCAAGTTTATCCAACTGATCAGAATTAAAACTCATCAAAAGTTAATATGCATTGTTGTATGTTAAATCCTTGTTAAAATGCTTAACAACAATAAGGACAACTTCAAGAAACTTCTGGAAGATAAACCAGTTCTTTTGAACAGAAGGTTCATCTACTCCAACAAAAAGGTTAATCAGGGAAGTGTTATTTCATTTTGATTATCTTTTTAGAGTTACTCATTGTTGGTTGCGGTATAGGGCAAGCAACAAAAGTTTTGGAAGTATTTTTCTGGGAATTTATCGTGTCCACAGAGATCGGTGCTACTGAACTGTCGTTCGATAATCTCTAAGTTTATGAGTTTGGATTAAATTAGTTGAAACATAAAAACAGAAAAGTCAATATAAACATAAAAAGAATTCATTCTTCGGAGAAAAGACTTATCAAGCATGCATATAATCCACTCATCACAAACTTAAACTTACCGACCAGTTATACTCAACCTACAATACTCCTCAATATCACACGGTATCGCTCACAACAGTGTTCATCTCTGGCACGCTGAGCTGAGAGGCAACCGTATCACTCTCTTCGTCACTCTCGCACATGAAGCCTCGAGACACGAAAAGCATTAAGTTCCGACACCCATACAGATTGTTAGCGCTAAATCTATCTCTAGCATCCAGAAACTAACAGATAATCATCCTTAATTGATGTTTGTGAAGTTTATCTCTAACACGACCCAAACCCCGCGCATTTAAGCAAAAATCAAGAACAATCACCAATAGAGATTTGTAAAGCAAATTAAATATAACACCATGATCAAGAAATATACATAAGATCAAAGTAAAAACATATACAAACCCAACAAAGAGAGATTACAAAGAGAAGAAAAGAAGAAGAACCAAACATTTCTTGGCTTGTCAACACCAATCGACGAGAGATTCGATTCCGGATCATCCAAATGCAAGCTTCCATGTTGTTTTCAAGCTAATCTACTAAAGAAATGAAGTTTGATGGAGTTGGGAGCAAAAACCCCAAAACCATCCCTAGAAAAATCTATTCTTTTCCTATTTAATGACTGAAAGAATCGCAGACCGCGCTAAGCGCGCAGCACCGCGCTAAGCGCGCCCTCATTTATTATTAAACCGCCTTAACACCGCACTAAGCGCGGTCGGACCGCGCTAAGCGGGCTACTTGCTGGAATTTCTCTATCCTTGGGCTAGGAGCGCGCTCTTAGCATGTTTCAAAAATGCTTCTTTTTATTGGTTTAAATGGCACATCTTGGAGCCTTTATTTGCTCATTGCTCCAACAATGCTTTATCACCTACAAAATGAATGGAAAACTATCAATTGTTACACAAACGAACCAAAAACACAAATATATACTAACCACGTATTTATACACAAAGTGGGGTTTATTCAAACGATATTTACTAAAAACTCTTGATAAGTGCAACAAAACTTATATACAAAAATAGCTACAATTTGCACTTATCAACTCTCCCCAACTTACTTAATTGTTTGTCCTCAAACAAAAATCAAACAACTCAAAGAAACAAACGCAATAACCAAAGAGTCACGAATCAACAGGTTTTGAAAACGGAAAATAAATGCAATGGTTCAATCGAAAATTGTACACACAAAGTAAATACTTACCACTAAACTACAACGATAACGTAATCACGAAACAAAGGCTAAATACAAAAGTCATGCCAAACATTCTAAAATAACACAAGTTCAAATGTGAATTACACCTAGCAAAAACAATCATCGGTAGATGAAAAACACAAAATGAGGTACTTTTCACTCACACTACAATCTTGCAAACAAAAGACTAAATTATGCATTCATCCAACTAATGAATACACAATCATTCTCTCCCCAACTTGAATTCAACCACATCGTCATGTGAATACTCCCTACTTTTTAAGGCAAGGTAAAAATTGATACAACAACACAAAGAGTTGAGGTCCAAGAAAAAACAAAATCCATCAAAAATAAGTGAACTAAACACTCATAGACAAGCATTAAGTTCAAATAGAAACATGGATAAAAAATCTCAAAGGGGTTACAAATTCTCACACACTCACAAGGTGAATTGACTATTTGGCTAAGGTAGTTGTGCTCAAAATGAAACAATTGCCTTGATCCTTTTCATGCATTCATATACACAACATAAACAACATATTAAGCATAATAAAATCCAGTTAAAACAAGAATATTGGTACTCCGAGCATATATGAACAATGGAAGGCCACCTCACAAAAAGGTTGGTAAGTAAAGTTATTCACACAAGAACAAGTATATAAAAGAATGAATGGCATGCAAGTTTGTAAAAAGCCTAAGTATCATGAATATACTAAAGTCAAGAAAGCAATAAACACATAACTCGAAGGTGTACAAAACTCAACAAACTCGTTACCACGCATTTGCAAGTTGAAACGATAAAAAATGGACAAACACCGAATGCGACTTCAAGCTATCGAACCAAAATTTGAGTCCAAACAACAACAAAAGAATTAGAAAAATTACTAATAATTACTAACATATAAGGCCTTGGTGGAAGTGGGAATAAGGGGGAACCAAGTGAACGATTAAAATAATTCACTGGCTTAGCACAACAGGTCGCGCTAAGCGCGCTACACCAGAACCAGAAAAACCAGTACATCAACAAGGTTCTGGTGTAGGCCTCCACTTAACACCTACACAATCTCAATTATAAAACATACAATATTTACACATACAAACTTCCTCAAGTTAATCACGACAAGCTTGAGGAAAACAAAACTTATCACCTTAACACGAACTACCATAAACATACTAAAAGAATGGGAGAAAAAAACATTAGAAACTAACAACAATAAAACATGCTTGTTTTACGTCGTAAGCTCGACGCCTATTATTTATACACACTTCTCCAAGTTGCCTCTTTACACGGTTAGTGCTCACCGACGACGAAACCTAACCAAACACTTAGCAAACGTGAAGAGAAACAAACATATACACTATATTCACAATTATGCAAAACATGTAAAATTCACAAATATGGTAAACATATACAATTATCAATATAAACAAGTGAAAATAGACGATATATACGATATCTACAAAACTCAAAAACAAAGAAACTATCGCAATGCGATCCAATAAAAACACCAATCCCCGACAACGACGCCATTTTGTTGGTTGCGGTATAGGGCAAGCAACAAAAGTTTTGGAAGTATTTTTCTGGGAATTTATCGGGTCCACAGAGATCGGTGCTACTGAACTGCCGTTCGATAATCCCTAAGTTTATGAGTTTGGATTAAAATGGTTGAAACATAAAAACAGAAAAGTCAATATAAACATAAAAAGAATTCATTCTTCGGAGAAAAGACTTATCAAGCATGCATATAATCCACTCATCACAAACTTAAACTTACCAACCAGTTATACTCAACCTACAATACTCCTCAATATCACCCGGTATCGCTCACAACAATGTCAATCTCTGGCACACTGAGCTGAGAGGCAATCGTACCACTCTCTTCGTCACTCTCGCACATGAAGCCTCGAGACACAGAAAGCATTAAGTTCCGACACCCATACGGATTGTTAGCCCTAAATCTATCTCTAGCATCCAGAAAATAACAGATAATCATCTTTAATCGAAGTTTGTGAAGTTTATCTCTAACACGACCCAAACCCCGCACATTTAAACAAAAATCAAGAACAATCACCAATAGAGATTTGTAAAGCAAATTAAATATAACACCATGATCAAGAAATATACATAAGATCAAAGTAAAAACATATACAAATGCAACAAAGAGAGATTACAAAGAGAAGAGAAGAAGAAGAACCAAACATTTCTTGGTTTGTCAACACCAATCGACGAGAGATTCGACTCCGGAGCATCCAAATGCAAGCTTCCATGTTGTTTTCAAGCTAATCTACTAAAGAAATGAAGTTTGATGGAGTTGGGAGCAAAAACACCAAAACCATCCCTAGAAAAATCTGTTCTTTTCCTATTTAATGACTGAAATAATCGCAGACCGCGCTAAGCGCGCCCTCATTTATTGTTAAACCGCCTTAACACCGCGCTAAGCGCGGTCGTACCGCGCTAAGTGGGCTACTTGCTGGAATTTACTCCATCCTTGGGCTAGGAGCGCGCTAAGCGCGCTCGTAGCATGCTTCAAAAATGCTCATTTTTATTGGTTCAAATGGCACATCTTGGAGCCTTTATTTGCTCATTGCTCCAACAATGCTTTATCACCTACAAAATGAATGGAAAACTATCAATTGTCACACAAACGAACCAAAAACACAAATATATACTAACCACGTATTTATACACAAAGTGGGGTTTATTCAAACGATATTTACCAAAAACTCTTGATAAGTGCAACAAAACTTATATACAAAATAGCTACAATTTGCACTTATCACTCATATCAGGGGAGCTTTGTGCTTCTTTCTGATATATGTTTTGGTGATTACCCAACAAAAATTGTTCATCAAAATACAGTGTTTTGTCATCATCAAAAAGGGGGAGATTGTTAGAACAAGATTAGGTTCTGCATCTATATCTCTAAGTTTTGATGATAACAAGTCAGTATTTGTGTGAGAATAATTTTGGTACCCTAACGGTTTGTTATTGTGTATCTTTAGCAAACAACTTTTATTCTGACTCTTGAACGTGAAACGTTACAAGTTTCTGAATATATTGATCTAAATCGCTTCTGCTCAAACTTACAGATGACAAGCTTCTAAGAAAACTGTATGTTACTGCTGCAACGTTCTCTTGGCTCTTGCTTCTGACGTGTGACTCTGATCAATTCACTTATGAAGACTGCTCAAGCTTTCGAAGATTAAACGCCGAAGGTTCTAAAAACTCGAAAGAATCTCAAGTCAGATATTGATGTGATTAAGCTTCTGATTGATGATTGAAGTTTCTAAACTCAAGAAAAATCGGCTCTTCTAACTCATGCTTCCAACAACTATTCATCCAGAAGCCACTGAAGAATAGAAGATAAGAACGAGTTTATACGTGGGAAAAATAGTACATTGTACAAACCAATATTCCTTCACTAAGCGGATTTCATGGAGTAAGGAAATTGAGGTAGTACGATTCTTTTCCCCTCCGTATCAAACTGTTACTCAAGTCGCCAGCTCATTCATGAAGAATACCAGATCTACCCTTCAACAGATCTTTTTTACTGGCTATATAAAGACTTGAAGGCTTGAAGAATTACTGCACACATATGAAGCAAGCAGGCAAGCAAGTGAAATAACGAAGAAATTTTTACAAGACTGTTGTCTGAATTTGTGCAGAATTTTCTTTAAGTGTATTGTGCTTTTAACTTGTTTATACCTGCTTGTATAAAAGCAATCTTTGTAAACACAACTTTGTAATCAAACTGTTGTTTGTATTTCCTTAAGGGACCAGTTAGGTCAGAATCCTTGAGAAGACATAGACTGTGTGTCTTTATGGTTTGTTAGTCACCTGCGGTTGCTAGTGTAGTTTTAATCAAACTGTTGTTTGTATTTCCTTAAGGGACCAATTAGGTCAGAATCGTTGAGAAGACATAGAATGTGTGTCTTTGTGGTTTGTTAGTCACCAGCGATTGCTAGTGCAGTTGTAATCAAACTGTTGTTTGTATTTCCTTAAGGGACCAGTTAGGTCAGAATCCTTGAGAAGACATAGATTGTGTGTCTTTGTGATTTGTTGGTCACCAGTGGTTGCTAGTGCAGTTGTAATTAGTTGATTATAGTGGATTGAGTCCTTGGGCATAAGGCAAAATCACCTTGGCGGGTGGACTGGATTAACTTTGAGATTTTCAAGTGAACCAGTATAAAAATCGTAGTGTATTTCTCTTTGTTGTTCATTAGCTGTGATTTTTATTGAGTGAGTAAAAAGCTTTTGTTTTTGAAAACCCCAATTCAAACCTCCATTTCTTGTGTTTTTCTCACCTTCACACCTGACCTTCACCAAGGCCTCTACTTCCTCTGTCTTTCCCACTACAATCTGTTCCCCTATACCAATAGAATTATGTTTATCTATAACTTTAATTTATGGCATAATCATCTTTGGAATCCCTCTCATGACATTGTTGCTCACTTTGATAAATATTTTCCTTTGACTGGTTTTGATAAACATTGTATTCCTTGCTATTCATGTTTTTATGCCAAGGAAAAACATCTTCCATTCCCCCATAGTTTTTCTCACTCTCATACATGTTTTGAGATTATTCACATGGATATATGAGGGCCTTACTCCAATCCATCTATGTTTGGACATCGTTATTTTTTAACCGTTGTAGATGACCATAGTGGGTTCTGTTGGAATTATCTGATGAAATTTAAGTCTGAAACTACAAACCTTGTTAAATATTTTGTATCATTAATTCAAACTCAACTTCAAACTACCATGAAAACAATAAGAACTCATAATAACCTTGAGTTTTAATCAAAGATTTCTACATGAATTAGGGTATCATTCATCTGACTTGTATTGATACCCCTCAACAAAATGGAGTCGTTGAGCGCAAGCACCAACATCTCCTTTGTGTTTCCAGATCTCTCCTTTTTCAAGCTCAACTTCCAAAAAAGTTAGGCCCGTGCCTTTTCTCATGATATGTATACTATTAATCGTCTTCCTTCGAAATTTTTAAAACATCAATCCCCTTTTTCACTCATGTACAATAATAACCCTAATTACAATGATTTAAGAGTTTTTGGATGTTTGGTTTTTGCTGTTAGTTCTAAGAATAATAGAACCAAATTTGACCCTCTTAGCAGAAAATTTAGTTTATTAGGCCATAAACAGGGCACCAAGGGTGATATTCTCTTTTATTTACATAGCAACCAGATCTTCCTTTCTGGAGACACCATATTTTTTTAGCATATCTTTCTCTACAATAATACAAAAAACACACCAACAAAACTTCCAAAACCTATTCCCTACCCCTATTCCCATGACGACAACATATATTACCTTGAAACCTATGATCACCCCACATCCACACCCACGACTAACACATCTCCTTCTCCTATAAACCACATTTTCACTCCCACTCCTACTGACCATACACATACAACATCTGATACTACTCCAAGTCCTATTTACAATGAGAATTCCCTTATACCTTTCACTGCTCCCATACCCTTAGTCGACCCCCCAACCAATCCAGCAACCCTATTGCTATCAAAAAATCCAACAGGGCAACCAAACCCCCCAATTGTCTATATGATTATCATTGTTCTATTCTAACAGGTATTCCTCTTATACCTAATCCTCATAATGCACGTACTTTCTCTCTACCCTCTTCATATTTTTGTGTCTTATGATAATTATCTTCTAATCGTAAAAGCTTTAATCTTAAGTTATCCACTATAACTGAACCTAGTTGCTACACTAAGGCCATCAATGACCAGAATTGGCTAAAATCCATTGAGCTTGAATTAAAATCCTTAGTTGACACTAATACTTGGGATTTATTTCCTTTACCCCTTAACAAACGACCCATTGGCTTTAAATGGATCTTTAAGATGAAATTTCACCCCAATGGAACTATTGAAAGGTATAAAGCCGACATAGTAGCCAAAGGTTTCACTCAAATTGAAGGCCTATATTATTTAGAAACCTTCAGTCCTATGGTTAAGATGACCACTATTAGGATCGTTTTATCTGTGACTGTCTCTAATAATTGGTTTATTCCTTCATGGCGACTTGGATGAGGAAATTTACATGAAACTTCCTCCTTGCTTAAAAGTCAGCAATAATAACCTTGTCTATAAATTTTAAAAAAAAATCTATTTATGGTTTAACACAAGCTAGCCGTAAATGGAATTCTACACTTTCGTTAACTTAGGCTATCACCAATCTAAGGCAGATTATTCTCTTTTCATCAAGAATCATAACAATTATTTTATTATCATATTGGTTTATGTTGATGATCTTTTGATTGCAAGTGACAATATGGAGGAAATCAATCACATCAAACTTGTCTTAGATACCAAATTTAATATCAAATACTTGGCAACATCAAGTACTTTTTAGGCTTTGAAATTGCTCGCTCCACTCAAGGCATTTTCATTTGCCAACGAAAATACAACCTTAATCTTCTCCAAACTGCAGGGCTTCTTGGTGCAAAACCTGCCAACATACTAATGGATCCTTATCATATATTTAACTCTGAAATAAATAAACCTTTCATTAACCCTACTTCTTTTCGAAGCCTTATTTGTAAGTTGTTATATTTAACTCATACTAGGCCTAACATCAACTTTTTCGTTTGCAGGCACAATCAGTTTTTATCCAACCCAACCGAAGCTCACTTTCAAGCAGCAATACAGATTCTACGCTACATCAAATCTGCTACATGCTAAGGACTTCTTTTCAAACCTACCTCATCCATGTGTTATCTGGATTTATCGACTCAGACTGGGGTTCTTGTAACTATACACGTAAATCCACCACTGGCTTCTGTTTTTATTTTGGCAGTTCTAATATGCTGGAAAAGAAAGAAACACAGGGTCGTTTCGCGCTCATCATCAGAGGCTGAATATCCCGCCTTGGCCAATGCTACTAGCGAGACCTAATGGTTGTTGGATATTCTCTAGGACCTTGGAATCTCACACTCCCAACCTATGAATATATTTTGTGACAATCGTTCCGCAATTCACATTGCCAACAATCTGGTATTTCACAAAGACACAAAACACATAAAAATGAACTGTCACATTGTCAGTGACAAAGTGCTTGACAAAACAATTCATTTAACACATCAAGTTGCACATGTTTTGCCAAAACCTATGCACCTTGGTCCATTTTCTACACTTATTCACAAACTAGGATTGCATGACATGCAATCTAATTTAAAGGGTGTTAAACATAATTAATCGTTTATTACCTTTATTTTAGGTTTATTTTATCCTACCTATGTGGGTAGATATATCGTAACTACTTAGCTATTATGCAATTACATTTTATGCTAGTGTACAAATACGACCTCATTTTTAGATTATCAGAGGTCAAAGTTGGATATCAATT
Organism: Lathyrus tuberosus; assembly: GCA_022829125.1. Lineage (NCBI taxonomy): Eukaryota > Viridiplantae > Streptophyta > Magnoliopsida > Fabales > Fabaceae > Lathyrus > Lathyrus tuberosus. Next base: position 5,939,234 of record JALAZF010000126.1, read on the forward strand.
GGAATCCACTTTACTATTCAATGAATATTACTCTTTTCCATATGCTCAATGGACAACGGTTAACAAATCCTTAAAGCCAATGAAAAACAGCCTAAAATTAAACAATATTTGGCACCTTTCATTTTTTTTTCAAGTCGTTTGATTTAGTTGCCTTCTAATCTTTATAAAAAAAGATTAATTGATATGAATTACCAATATAAAAATATTTTACATTTAAAGTTAATCATAATAATTAGATTTTTATAAGTATTTAAATTGGGGATTTCTCAACACACCACCCATGTTTCTTATACACCATGTGAAATTTTCATTTTGCCCCCAGATTCCGGATGTGCACATCCGGACGCACCGTTTTTCAAAAAAGGCTAATGTTTTTCGGATGTGCACATCCGGAAGCATGAAATAGCTTTATTTTTAACAAATACCGGATGTGTAGATCCGGAAAAAAGTGATACAAAGGAAAAAATTAAGAAAAAAATTAAGTTACACTTTTTTCCGGATCTACACATCCGGTATTTGTTAAAAATAAAACTATTACATGCTTCCGGATGTGCACATCCGGAACATATCAACGTTTTTTGAAAAAAGGTGCGTCCGGATGTGCACATCCGGAATCTGAGGGCAAAATGAAAATTTCACATGGTGTATAAGAAACATGGGTGAAGTGTTAAGAAATATCCTTTAAATTTTGTGTTAATCACATTCATAACATTAGTTATTAATTATTGCGATGAAACAACTTTGTCAAATATTTTATATCAATTATCTATCCATTAAAAGAACATAGTTGTAAACTATCAATAATACTCTTCACTTCAAATTTTATAACACTTACAAAAAGTTAAAATAGTAAAAATATAATCTCTCAATTAATTTACCTTATTTCAACCTATTAGAATTTGGCCTAACACAACCATACAAAATCGGTTGGTAGGGTGAGGGGTGTCACTTAATATAAACTATTTCATTGTTCTATCTCCAACTAATGTGGGACTTTAGGATCTTCCTAACGCACCCCCTCACGCCCAACACTCTTTTTGGGCTTGGTGCGTGGATTTAAACGGTGGGTTGTCCAAGGTTTGATCGATAGGCTCCGATACTATATTAGAGTTTGGCCTAGCACAACCTTACAAAACCAGTTAGCCTAACACAATCATACAAAACCGGTTGGTAAGGTGAGGGGTGCCCCTTTATATAAACTATTTCGTTGCTCTATCTCCAACCAATGTGGGACTTCAAGATCTTCCTAACACACCCCCTCACGCCCAGCACACTTTTTGGGTTTGGTGCGTGGATTTAAACGGTGGGCTGCCCAAAGTTTGATCGATAGACTTTGATACCATATTAGAGTTTGGCCTAACACAACCTTACAAAACCGGTTGGTAAGGTGAGGAGTGCCACTTTATATAAACGATTTCATTGCTCTATCTCCAATCAATGTAGGACTTTAGGATCTTTCTAACACAACCAAATGCTACCAAATATCAAGTTCTTATTTGATACTTTTTCAACGTTCATTTTTTTCCTCCACTTCTCACGCACCATTTTTCTTTTCTACACTTTTTCACTTTTATTTTTAAAATTTTCTCTCTCCATTTTCTCTTTCCCTTTTTATTTGTCTAAACATAAATAAATAAATAAATTTAATTTTTTTAATTGAATAAAGAGGAATACATAAAAATTGTCTCAACCGAAAACATAATTAATTTATGCTTATTAAAATATTATTCATAATTATTAACAAATTATTTTCAAATGTCGAAATTGTTATTTTTCTAATGGGTTACTATCAACAAAATATCTATTTTATTTTAATAAATAATTGTCTTTAATTTGAGACACATAATTTTTATTTTAAAATGTCAAAATTCTTATTTTTCTCATGGGTCACTATTAGCAAAATACCTATTTTATTTTAACTAACGATTGTCTTTATTTGAGATACAAAATTTTTATTTTTAAATATCAAAATTTTCTATTTTTCTCACTGGCCACTATCAACAAAATACATATTTCATTTTAATTAACAATTGTCTTTATTTGAGACATAAAATTTTTATTTTCAAATGTCAAAATTTATATTTTTCTCACGGGTCACTATCAACAAAATACATAGTTTATTTTAATTAACAATTATTTTTATTTGAGACACAAAATACTTATTTTCAAATGTCAAAATTTCCATTTTTTTCACAGGGCACTATCAGCAAAATATCTATTTTTTTAATTAACAATTGTCTTAATTTGAGATACAAAATTTTTATTTTCAAATGTCAAAATTTATATTTTTCTCACGGGTCACTATCAACAAAATACATAGTTTATTTTAATTAACAATTATTTTTATTTGAGACACAAAATACTTATTTTCAAATGTCAAAATTTCCATTTTTTTCACAGGGCACTATCAGCAAAATATCTATTTTTTTAATTAACAATTGTCTTAATTTGAGATACAAAATTTTTATTTTCAAATGTCAAAATTAAATTTATATTATTATTATTATTATTCATTTTATAATTTAATAACTTATTTCAAATTTACATGTATATTAAAATAAAATCTATATTGTGTCAAATAAATTTCCTCGTACGAACGCTCATATATCTTGCTAGTTAATAGTAGTTATCAATTAACCCTTCCAAAAATAACCCACCCACGTTAATCCAAAAATCACATAATGAGTGTCATTAGATTAGTAGACCAAAAATTCAATTTATATGCGGTTCATGGGATGCAACTACACCCACTCACTTTTACATTTTATATCTTTTTTTGCTAGTCTTTTTTATCTCTGAAAAATTTAGGGGTGGACATCGGTCGGTCGGATTCAAACGGATTCAGATGGAAAAACCTTAATCCTAACAAATCCACAGATGATTATATCCCATCCACCACCGTCCGATAGGTGCCATCAGTTATTGTTTTGGCAGTTTGTCGGATAGGTCAGATGGGTTTAATCGATTAAAAATCAAATGCAGAAACAACAAATAAGACTGAAACAATTTGATTAAAATCAAAATATTTAATTATAATTTGTCTCATATATGGATATACAACCATACATCTTAAACTCCATACAACTTCAAAAAGTTTGAGTAAAAACCTAACAAAAATATTTTACTTATAATACCAATTATAACAAACAGAATAATAAATAGATGAAGAATGATTGATGAGCAGATCTTATTCAACAAGAAATCAAATAAAAATATCAATGGTTTAAGAGGAGGAGAATAGAGCAAATATGACAATATAATAGATTGAAGCATAGATCTAAAACATCATCACTTGCAAGAAGATTATCTAAGTTAAAGAGTTGAGAAAAAGATGGAAAAGTGAAGAGATTGAGAGAGACAGTGGTGAAAGGTTGAGAGAGAAGGGAGCAACTTGTGTTTTAGAGATAGAGATGAATGAAAAATGATAAGAAAATAGTTCGTTTAGGTTAAAATGATCCCTTACACTAAACTACGTCATTTGGAAAAATAAAATTATACTTTATTTAAAAAGCTGACTCCTTAAAATATTGTGAGACTAATTAAAAAATTTGTTGTCGGTCGATACTGGATTACTATGGATCAATTTGCTGCACCCGTACTCGTCCGTTTAAAGCCATTAAAAACCGAAAGTTTTCAACCGAAGAACAACCGGTTCCAAAAGACCAGTCCGTATTGTTATTTTTGCAAGCGGTTCGATCAGATTTCGGACGGTTCAGAGTTTCTTGTCCACCCCTAACTTTCAGATTATCCTATAGTGTTAAGTACAAAGGCATCACTATATTTCATCCTTAAATTCCATTTCCCAATTAAACTAAATATCAGGATAATTTTTTATAGATTGATTTTTAGTCATTCATCACATGAGTTTAGGAACAAACATAACATGTTTCTGAAATTATATTGCAAAGCTCTCACCATAAGGGAAATTCACGGGGTGGTTAACACTTGACAGCATATTAATTTTGTTCGTGAAAAAGTTTATTTTGACAGTATCAGTTTGCAACTTGTGTCATTTCACTATCTTCCTTGTGTTCCTCTGTTTAACACCGCATCCATTTTGAGGAGTTTGTAGTCATGATGAAAACTCTCTCTCATGTTTTCTACCATCAGTAAAAACACTAAAATGGATGTTCCTGCACTGTATAACATTGTTATATGAGGAAAACAATAGGGATATATTATGGTAATTTGACATTTAATGTTCATATGTAATGGTTGGTGAACCTGTGCTTTGTCTATATCTGAAGTTGTTAAGATAGGAGTAGACATGAGTGAGACATGAATCATTATTAAGCTCTCAGTTTAACTTGATTCTTCATTGATAAACTAGACTCAACAATGAATAAGATATTAACCTGCGCATTTGGAAGAGTTTTGGTTTTCCATGTATAATGAAAGTCCCACCTTGATTTTTCAACAAATAAAACTAGTGGTTGGTTATTATGAGCATTCACACAAGCCTTGTAGACACATGAGTATTGGGCTACTTCGGAATAAACATTTGGCTTAGGCCCAATAATTCTGTTTTATAATTTAGAATAATTAACCTCTAAATAAATTTTTTAAAAAACATATTAATTAAAATAAATATTAATAAATAAATTATCATGTATTAAAAATGGAAAATACTTGCATGGAATTAAAATCAAAATTAAATTTATAATAAATTAAAATTTTTCTCTCTTTTCATTAGTTGTTTCCAACAATATAGATTTAGGCACGAAAATTTAAAAGCTATCAAAATTAAAGGACCAAAATCATAAGTTTTATAATAAGTGGATCAATTATTTAAAATGCTTAAATTAAAGAAATCAAAAATGTATTTAAATCTAAATTTTTGAAATACACTATCGAAAAAATTATTTCCCTTAACTTTTTGCATTTTAGACAGTGAACTGACAAACTCTTTTACAAAATCATCTTAAAATTTGAGTCAAATCCAACTAAACATCGTTAACCCAATTTATAAACTGACATTGTGAATCCATGATCCATTACGTAAAACTAATTGGTGTTTAACTTTCCAAACAACACTTTGATTTTGGAAACACACCCTTCGGTTCAAAATATTTAAGTATATATGACAAACATGTGTTACCAACATTACATCTCCATAATCACAGACAAAAGGCATATAGAGTAGGATTGTCAAAATCTGTCGTATGTTTCAAGACTGTGAGCAGATTAGTTTATATTTTTTTTTGTTGTTTGTTCTGTTTGCATGTGACTGCACTGAGTTCCAGTAGCCTTCACTGAGTCAATGCCACTGCCACAAACAGCAACTAGTTCATATTAAATATATTCATTCTTGAATGACTTAGTTCTAGCTTGTGTTTAAGAAAACATAATATGGGTGGTAGACTAGGTTTTCGTCATTTTTATTTATTTTCAATTTTAATTATTTAGCAACGACTTTAAATCAACGTTAAACGTCAGTTTTTGATTATTAACCGAAGTAAAATTTCAGTTTTTTTTTCAATTTTTTAGTGACAGTTTTAAACTGTCAAAAAAATAATTATTGAAAATTTGTTGCGGTTTAAAACTGTTGCTAAATGATTAAAATTGAAGACAAAAAACGCACAAAAATACTATTAGCTTACGTGGGAGACCTATTAAAGTAGACAACACCTTAAATAAAACTATACAAGTTTATAAGTCAAATAAAAAGATGTTTTTTTAAGTTGTCGATTGTATACATTAGTAAGTTATGAAAAATTAGAAAGAAATATCACCGTAATAAATTAAAAGGTTAAATAAGTTTTAAGTTCTTATAAATATAGCGATTTTTAATTTTGGTTCCTCTAAAATTTTTCATTAAGAATTGATCCCTATAAAATTTTCCGTCTCAATTATGAGTCTCTGCCGTCAAATGGGGCTAACGGAAGCTGACGTGTCTGCCTTGGTGGATTAAATAATTAACTTATTTTGACCTAATTTGTTCGTATCCTTCCCCATTCTTCGTCTTGCTTGTCATCTTCAAGTCTGCCATCACTTTTTCTTCGTCTTGCTTGTCTTGCTTCTTCGTTCTTCAGTTTCGTTTTAACCTTCATCTTCCTTGGGCGTTTTCTTTAGCCAATGTCTTCTGCATCCGTAAAATCACGATTTGGGAAATATTGTGGGTGTTAGGTTCGTATGGTCTCCTATCATTGCAAGAACGGACCAAATAAGGGAAGGTTATTTTGGAGATGTCCTTATTAGAGGAATGATGATACTTGTAATCTTTTCATTTGGGATGATGATGTTGCTGAAAAATCTGGAAATGAAGGTGGAGTTGGAACGAACTCGGATTTGGAAATTATTGGCTATATGAAGTCGCTTTATGAAGAAACAAGGAAGAAGAACAAGATCTTGAAGAGCAAGTTGAAAACAGAGACATTTTATGGAAGATTGAAGATGTTGTGTCTTGTTTTTTCATTTGTGTGCAATGTGTATTTTGTCATGAAATGTAGTTGTTGATGTTGTTTCAGTCTAAGTGTTGATGTCGTTTGTTGTTGTTGATGTACTTTGTTTAATGTAATGTAACAAATTATTGATGTAATCTACTTTGTTTAATGAAATGAAAATGGTAATCGACTTTGATTCAATATTGTTGTTGTTGTACCCTGTTTAGTGTAATTTGAATGGCTAGATAATTTGCAGTAGAATACAAAATTCATTCCATTGATAGAACAAGTGTATTTGAACAAGTCATACATAATACAACAAAAGGTTCTAAACAAAATGGTCATATTCAAGCCATATGACATAATACAACAGTTTACAATCATTCATACTACATTAGTGCATAACAAAGCAACTATGGTTCATACTACATAATCTCCAACTAAAACACAAAAAGTTTCACAACACACAAGTTTTCACTGAGTCAAGCTCCTTTCTATGTCATCCCACTTCTTCTTCCCACTTGGTCTGCCATCATTTGTGTAATCTCCAAGAATAAGCACCGGATCTTTTGGATCTCTTCCTGGACCCACAATGTTACGAGTCTTAAGAGTCCTTAGCCGGTCACTTTGTATTTTTTTTGTTGCAATATTCTTGGACTTCTTTTTTGGAGATAACATAGCTTTCATCTGGACACACATAAGTAAAAAAATGATATAAGTAACCAACAAAACCAAAACCAAACAATATAAGTATAAGATGTAATAAACTTACAGGGTCTTGGACAACAGGTTTTGGTGCACTTGGTTTTGGTTTTGGTACCTTTGGTCTTGGACCAAAGAAAGTCTTTACTGCACGTTTTGGTGGAGTAACAGTATCAGTATTTGGTGTATTAACACTACCAGTTGGTTTTGCAGGTGATGTATCCACATTAAGTGGTTATATATCTAGAATTTCATCATCATTCAACAGTGAAGCCAATTCATCAGGATCAATATCACAGTACATCCTCATTGCCTCAGCAGAACTCGTAAAATTTTGATTAGGATTCATATCAGATTGTACATGTTCACTAGCTTGTGGCACCTCAGGCTGCACATGTTCAGTAGCTTGTGGCACCTCAGGCTGCACATGTTCAGTATTTTCTGGCACATTACTTGTGTTTTCCTTTTTCTTTGCCTTTGTGGTACCTTTTGGCGTACCCTGTAACAAATGAAATGACATACAAGTTTAGGATATTGCAAGTAAGTAACTTACATTTCACAACAAGGCAAAGTACTTACCCTCTTTTTTGGTCCTGTCACAACACTTGGAGTTTGGCTGGCTTGTGTTAGTGCTTCAACATCTCTTGGTAATGCACCATCAATAACCACTAGTTGTTTGTTTTTCTTACATGTTCATTTATTGTGACCATATTCAAAACAAACCTTGCTTCAAAATGGTGGCATTGAATGACTCACTAAGGTTATTCATAAGAACATCACACTTAGAGTAAAATGGGAATGCATGCTTACACCACTTATTTTTAGGTATTGCACTTAACCATTCATTAGCATCTAGACTCACCTCCTTAATCTGATTCATCTTCTCCTCATGGGCCTAAAAAAAAGTTTCCTTTGCTGCAGCCATGATGGGATCTCTGAATAATGTACCCCCTCCATACTTTTTCTTGAAATTTGCATATAAATGCCTTAAACAAAATTTGTGTTCAAATTCAGGATATTCTTCCTTAAAAACCTGCACCAGTCCCTGTTAACAACATATGCAAAAACTGACATTAAAGAACACATCAACAAGCAACAAAAGAAAAGTAACAATGAATGGAGATATTGGTCTTACCTTCTGTTGATCTGATATAAAACACCACTTATTGTCATTACCAATGTCATCAAGAAGCAATCTAATAAAACAACTCCAAGAGTCTCTTGTTTCAATTTCTACAACCCTAAAAGCAAGTGGGAGATATTGGTCATTAGCATCCCTACTGACAGCAATCAACAAGATTCCGCCATATTTGTTTTTTAGGTGACAACCATCTAACCCAATAAATGACCTACAATCTAGCTTGAATGCTTTCTTAGTACCATCATAGCAAGTATAACATCTTTCAAACCTGGGGGTATACCAGAAATGTTCAGCTTGAATGTGTTTCCAATCGACGCCTTCCTCAATTCAGCTGCATATGACCACAACATGCTGTATTGCTTGGCTGAGTCCCCTTCAACAATCCCTCAACCTTACATCAGCTACCACTTCATTCAATTTCATGCCTGAATTGTTCTTCAGCTTGTCAGCTATCACTCTAGAAGCCCATTCTGCATTTGCATTTTTGTTGAAGAATTTTCTACCACACTTATGCTTCTGAAATAATGTCTTGATCCTAAATGTTGTTGTTCTCAAAACCCTACTACATAACACAGTGTAGTTACATTGCTTTTTATCCTTGCAAACAATCTTACACCTATTTAGGTCATTTTTAGCAAACATTACCTCTCTACCATTCAGCACATTATGTTCCCACACAACTTTATTAAATTGTTTCAAGGATGAGAATTCCATTCCAACCTTAAACAAGAATTCCTTTCTGAGCTTCTCATCTTCATTAAACCTTATCACTGGAGGCATTTCATCAGCACTGTCATTGTCTCCTCCACTATCAAGCTCATCAGTCATGTAATCATCTTCAATCACATGTTCCCTATCCATCTCAATTGTAGTATAAACATTGTTGTTCACTTGACTTATACCCTCAACAAAATTTGGTTGTCTCCTAGACACAGAGGCATCAACTCCATTATTTAAACCTACACCTACATCCTCATCACAATCATACATCCTCTCTTCTTCACTATCTTCAAATTGAATCTCATCCAAAGTAGCTTCACTTGACTCACTCTCATCATCACCTTCAACATTTTCTTGCCCTTTTTGTCTCTCTAATACCTTCTCCATAAATGTCTTCTCACCACTTTCCAACTTTGCCTCAGTGTAAATCTCAACTTCACACTTACTATTCTCAGCACACACAGCTAACATAGTTGCATCCTTATCATTAACAAAGGGTTTTAGATCATTTTCCAGACTACCATGTTCAGACTTCCACCATATTCTAACATCTTTAGTGTTAAAGGAAGGGTCCATAGTTTTGATTAGGTCACGAGCTTCATAATAAGACCAATAATCTGTGTCTTGTCCACTAAAAGCATATACATCCCCCCTTCATATCTCAACCTAACATCCTTTACAAAAGATCCCTTTGTATAAAATAATACCTTAAATATCCCCATACCCTACTCATTACAAAAACAACAGAAGGGTATATCAGACTTTGCAAAATCAATACAAAGCCCTAACCAACCTCAGTCAATGAAACGCAACACAACAAACAACAACTAAAGTTTTTAACATAAGTTTTCGAAGACAGTGAACAAATAGCAAGTGGGAATACATTAATGAAATCCAATTACCTGATGTTGCGGTGAAAATTGGATAACAAGCTATTAATTAGCTTGCATCATTTTCTTTTACAACCGACTTTGATTTATCCAAAGGAAAGGTTCAAGATCGAGAAAAACCTAAAGGGGGGAGATCTAAGGTTCGAGGGTTGGTTACACCTAGGGAAGGTATTAGCACCCTAAACGTCCGTAGTACTCTACGGGAACCTCTTGTTTTAACTTGTTATATCTCACTCGCTTGCTAAGGGTGCTATGCTAAAGGTTGAAACCCAAGGGGTTTGTTTCTAAGTATACTCGACAAAGTATCGCACTTTGCGCCTACGTATCCTTACGGGAGTGGAATCAGAGTATCCGTAGTTCACCGATCTAAGGGTGAGGGAATAGGAACCGTTGACTATGGCCAAAGTTCCAAGGGAAAATGAGTATGACTCATTTTTAGAGTTCACGATAACTCTCTAAATCTACGTTATAGGGGGAAAGTGAGTTCTCCTGATGGTGAGAATCACATGGAGTGTAAGAACTCCAACCTACTTCTAGTTATGATTTCATTGACTCACGATAGCCAAGAAATAAAGGGTGAACCTAGAAGGATAAGGTATGATGACTTTGAAAGTCAATTTAAGGTGTTCTCCCTTTGGAATGGGGGGAAGGATAACAGTCATAAAGATTACCAAGATAAAGAGATTATAATGCAAATAAGATGATGCAACAATATATGAATAAGATAATGGGATGAGGTAAAAAATCATGATATCAATATAAAGTGAGAATTATACATGTATTAGACAAAGATCAATCATGATATGTAGACATAACATAGTATGAGGAATAAGAAAGGGCAACAAAGACCCTAATAAACATTTATGATCTAATCATGCATAAAGGCCTCAAAAATTAATATTTTTACTAATTTCTTTTAATATTTGAAAAGTGAATTTAATTAGGAGAATATAGCAAAAAGAAAGGAAGGAAAAGGATAAAAATTGAATAAGTTAAGATATTTTGAAAATTGAGCATAAATTATAAAACAAATAATATAACTTAGTGACAAAAATATAAGGAAATGGCATTTTGATGGTTTGAACCCAGGTCCACTCGCCTGCAGCTCAAAACTCACACCACCAGACCAAAGCGCACATTTGGAAACGTAATAGGAACATATATATATATATATATATTAAAACAGGCGAAACTCAGAAAAATAAACAAAAGGGACTGGGGCGAGGGGGATTCGAACCCCAGTCCCCTTGGTTACAAGCGCTTACAAACTCCTCCATGGACCAGCGGTGCTACGCTCTCATCCATGAATTATATGATCCAAGAAAAATATAAGGTAAACAAGTTCATAGATGCCCAAATAACCAAACACGCACGCGCCCTGCTTTGGTTCAAGTTTCCGACCAAACCCTCTCACCCAGCCATGTTCACAACAGCATAACTCAATCAAAACATAACCAAATCTAATGAAATAAAGCTCCAAAATACACAGCAAAGAACAAGGCATACAATGGTGGCTTTTGTTTACACTAAGACCTAACACACAAAACACATACAAGCTGGAAAAATGGAGGTATCACAAACAAAGGCATGTGAATTATAGAAACCAAACATCTATCGTGACAACAATGTTATTATGATATGGCTAGCATACAACCTGATGATTATCAGTAGAGAAAAAGGGAACAGTACAAAACTTGTTACCAATATACTTTCACACATACCTTCAAGTTATTCAAAAACAAAAACTAGATGATATTGGCAAAAAGGTACAACCAGTTTTAGATTTACAACCATTAATACAAAATACATTCAAGTAGTGAACAAACTTCAACGAAATTCTCAATCATGGTTTCAATCCAGAAATGACATTGGGATATATTTGTAGTGAGAATGAGAAAAGGAGAGAACTTGTCACACCAAACATGTACAAGTAAGCATGTATCATATTGACAGTATTGAAACAAACCCTTATACTACTTAGAGTCAGGGATTAAAGAACAAAAGGAGACACATCCCATCCATAGAAAGCAGAATGCCACATAAGTTAAATACGTGATATCATGATGATAGGCTTTTGACATTTTAAACACATAACTGATGCTCAACATATAACGAAAACAAAGAATGGCCTTGGCAGTCGCAGACCAAGATGTTGCTAAACTATGTTAGTGTGAAGTGAAACAACTTGGATCCAAGGAAAATGCAGATTCTGACATTGTGGTAATACAGCTCCAAAATAGGTTCAAACATACATGGTGGTGAGTGCATATTCAAAAGGTTTGTGGAGGAGGTGTGTGAACGTATCCCATATTAGCAGATTGTGATCAAATTAAATATTATCAGTCAAACCAACTACAGATGCAATAAACTTAGCCTCTCAAACAACTTGACTCAAAGAAAAACTCAAGGTTTAGCAGAGATACAACAAGAAAGTATAGGTCATAGCAAGGATGGATGTTGTCACAATAATAGTTCAAAGAGACATAAACAAGTTGTCTATCCACAACAGTGTCAAAGGTTAACGAAGCAAATACCATTCTTGACATTTCAAATAAATGGACTTCAAAGACAAAAGCAATGAGATTCATTTCAACACATACATATGTCATATACATTGAAGCAAACATACATGTATGGTCAGTAGAGACTAAAAACATGCTAAAATTCCATGGAACTGAAGTAAGCATTCTTATACATCAGACCTAAAGCAAACAATCATGATACAAGCACATACATATAACTCAAAGCAAGGTAGCACATGGATTTCACACATCAGTTTGTAACAGGGTGAGTCAAACAAAATTTCATTACCAACATCAATCACTTAAGACATATTAGAGATCAATGAATATTTCTAACATGCTGACAATTATGAAACTTAGCCAAAGCATAACATCCATCTCAAAGTAACAACACACAAAGCCAAACTCAGTTCATGATATCAAACCAAAAGGGCAAACAATCTAGCATACTCAAACACATATTGGCAGGTTATATGAGCAAATAAATAACACAATGCATATGACATGGATATCAAATAAACATGAACATTAAAAGGGAAAGGATGTTACCAAGTGGAGTAATGTCCACTGCACCTTCAGCTTGTGATAAACCTCACTCTTCTGAATCAAAGCTCCCAGAAACTGACCTCTTCCTCTCTTGCTCGTGACACTTGAAGACTCAGAAACTTTGTGTATTTTTGTGAGAAAAGTGTTGATTCATTCAAATGTTGTAGTGAGCTCCTTATATAGGCCAACTCATTGGGTCGGGTTAAATTCCAATTCCAAATGCTTGGAGGCTAGGGTTTATAAATGAAATCAAATGTTCAAACCTTGGGGAACATACGCTCCTTGCTGCACCAATGCTCTGAATTCGCCGGGTCAAATGCTAGAATGGGCATTGCTTCTTAGCTATACTTCTGGTGGTAAGCAGGTAAGTATTGAAAGAGGAAGATGATGGGGACGACGCCATGACAAACTTGTAGGGTGATGCAGAGTGAATCAGAGGAAATTAGATTGAAAGATGAGAATGGTAAATCCCCAGAATTGCTTTTGATGAAACCAGAAGAAGAAGCTCAAAGAGGAAATGTCTTGGGAGAAACCAATTGAAAATCCGCGCCAAAGATTGAAGATTTGAGAGTGAATTGTTTGAATCTTCCTTCTCCCACTCTGAATTTGTGAACAAGGTCGAGGGAGAAGAGAAATGACTTGGTTAATTTGATTTTGCTATCGCCACGTGTTGCCTTCTCATTGGCTAGCCAATGAGTTGAAAAGTCAACATAACCAATGCTTGATTCCTATTGGTTATTTGATAATGAAATTAAAATAAAAAATAATTTGCAACATATCTTGCACGTTGGGCCATCCATATGGGCTTGTGAAATGAAGATTAAGAAATGGTTTCTATATATTCTTGTTATAAAAGAAAATAGAATATTAGGAAAAATAAAAATGGTAGACTAATTAAATAGGGTTAAGATATGGTCTAGGAGAAATAATGCCAAATTGGTTAAAAATGGTTAAATGAAAAGGTTAATAAAATAGGTTTAGAAAATGAAGGTGATAGTTGAGGGTAGAAAAAGTGGGTAGAAATTTGGTCATGTAGGGGTTAGGGTTATGGAGACATCCCTTAGAGACTTGCTTGATTCAATGCTCCATCCAAAAATCTTGATCAATCACTCCTTGAATCTCTTCAAGATAAACCTGATAAAAAAAAAGAACAAACACAAATAAAAACCTGATAAAAGGGTTAGCTGTGCAGCATGATTGACCTAATATGACATGCAGAAGATCAATGGATCTAAGGGAAAAATTTGGGGTACAACAGTTGCCCCTATTTAAATATTTTCACCGGATGGCACGAGGGGAGAAGATCCTCGGGACATCAAGGTGAAATGTATTTAAATATAGCAAACCAAAAATTTTGCCCTTAGATACAAAGACCTGCAATGCTACTAATATGATGATATGATGCCATGCAAGATGCAAAAATGCAGACAAAACAGGACACCAAAGAAAGAAGAGCTGCCAACACAGAGGAAAGCTTCACTGGGGAAGCCAGAAGGTTAGTATCCACAAGGAAGACACTCCTTGGGGATGCAGGCTAACCAATAAAAAAGACTCACTAGGGAGACTCCAAGGCAACACCGGGGATAGAAAACAAAAGGGATCCTCCACTGGGGAAAGATCCAGGGAGGTGGACGACAGGTTCAAATATGACCGGACGACACTGGGGAAGGACACACTCCTACTGGGTAAGAAACTAGAAAGAAGACATGATCTCCATTGGAGATCAGCTGAAACAAAAGGATAGACACCCGAAGAAAAGATTTTCTGGGGATCTCTTATGCTGAAAAGTTCAAACGGGATCTTCAAGAAAAATCTAGAAAAGATAGAGACGAATTCTGCGCGCCAGATAAAAAACACCTGGAATGAGCAATACAGGTTCAAGATAACCTGATATAAGCAAACGGTTCACGATAACCAAAGATAAACAACTGGAGTTTAAATGGGAACAAGGTTAATGAGCCAAGAATAGACTCTGGTACTCAAATAAGAGTTGGTTGAGATAACAAATAATCTGCTTTACGAGGAAAACCGGTATGAGCCAGAAAGTAACCTTATTGGGAGTATAACCAAGAAACGGGCTCCAAAAAAGGTATCTAGAATGATTGATCATCAAGTCAAAACATGACTAAATGACATTCTAGAAAGAAAGGATCCGCAATAAAGGTTGAACCGAAAAACGGTCTTCACTGGGAAAAACATCCAAAGTGATGGAACAACAGGTTCACGAAAGACCGGTTGACACTTTAGAAAAAGGATCCTCGTTGGAGATTGAACCAAAAGATGGGCCCCAATAAAGGTATCTAGAATGATTGATCATCAAGTCTAAACGTGACTAGATGACATTCTAGAAAAGATCCGCAATGAAGGTTGAACCGAAAAACGGTCTTCACTGGGAAAAAACATCCAAAGTGATGGAACAACGGGTTCACGAATGACCGGTTGGCACTTTAGAAAAAGGATCCTCATTGGAGATTGAACCAAAAGATGGGCCCCAATCGAGGTATCTAGAATGATTGATCATCAAATCTAAATGTGACTAGATAACATTCTAGAAAATATCCGCAATGAAGGTTGAACCGAAAAACGGTCTTCATTGGGAAAAAAACATCCAAAGTGATGGAACAACAGGTTCACGAATGACCGGTTGGCACTTTAGAAGGACAACAACCTTATTGGAGATAGAACCAAGAAATGGGCTCCAATAAAGGCATATAGAATTTGATAGGTTAGTACCGGGGTTGCATAACTGAAGATAAGGCTTCCTGGGGAATACCCATTATGGTTGCAAAAAGGCTGAGTAGTACCAGAGATAGATAAGCTGCTCATAATAGACTGCCACTTATCGCCATTAAAAAATGAGCTTCTTCAAGAGATTGCTGCTTCAAAGATATGTTGATGTCATAACACTGTTGGAGAAAGGATCATGTCTTCAATGTGGATTTGTAAAAGATTCTTCTTGCGAGAAACGGTGCAAAATAAATGCACGTTCAAAGATAGGTAAAAAAACACACCTGCTAGGGACCAAAGTTCAATCTAGGGACAAGCTAGAAAGAAGCGGTCAAACAAGACTCCAATTGAGGAATTAACTCAAATGGGGATTTATCTTATCCAAATATGGAAAAGATAACTGAACCAACCATCATCCAAGAGGATAAAACTCTGTGGGGAATTCATAAATGATGGGCACTTTATGCCTAGGGCTGACAACTCTATTGGAGAGAATAGACTAACCTAGTCACTTGGGGAGATAAACGCCAAAGTGAACCAAAAATAGGTAAACACCAGAAAAGCAAGCAGAAATGCTAAAATACTATGCATATGAATGCTTATGCCATGCTTATGCTTATGCTGACAAAACAGACAGAAAGCGAAACTGGAGATGAAATAAACGTCTCGACAAAGGACACCCAGCCAAACTCAACAGGTTGGACCAATACTGGGGATGAAGGGGAATCAAAAACTTCACTGGTGAAAAGAGTATTCCACTTGAGGTATAACACCATGAAAATTGCCATCATGAGCTTGATTTCTTTATTGGAGAAGAAACCATGGAGAATTGTCAAGATTAGCTGACGTGGCAGCTTATTGGGGAGCTAGCAAAGGATATCACAAGAACACAATAATTCTGCATCCTACTGGCATAATGATCATCTTCAAATCTCATCTGCCCCAGGCTATATGGTTTGTCAGAAGACGATAACAAGAGGATTTTATAGAAGAATTGGCATACAAGGTATTTCAATATCTTCAAACTCTTGGAGAGATCTCGGCGTAACTGCCCCAGATTAACGGCGTTTGCACAACAAAGCCTTTGAACTTGTTCTTCAGAATGGTCGTTGACAACTGGGGAACAAACTTGCCCCTGTCAGCTTGGTTGATATGTGAAGAAGATGTCGTTGACTTTTAGAGATTTATTGAATCTCGACTTAACTGCTTCTGATTAACTGGTATGTGAGGGTAAGTCATCAAAAGGATTTCACAGAAGAATTAACGCACCAGATGCTTCAATGTCTTCAAACTTTTGAAAAGGAATGAACCTAGACATAATTGCCCCAGTTCAACTGTATTCGTGATACTCAAACTATAGTAGAAACGAATAGGGAACAAAACTTGCCCCTGCTGATGGGTCACTGGGGTCCACACTTGTCATAAGATGACTTGGAGAAGACTTGCTCCAGTATTTTAAACTTTGACAAGTTTTTCCCCTGGTTCAGTAGATTGGCAAATCCTTCCGCTTGGTTGCCCCTGACTGAGCTTCCTCTATCAAGTCGAATCCCCTAGCTGGCTGCATTTGTTGAGATTTCTTTGATATTGAATTGTTTTTACAAACAAGTATTGTTCATAAAAAATTGGCAATTTCAATGCGATATTCATGCAAGCTTTTGAAATTAAGTTTTATTGATGAAACACACACGGTGGAATGATTAAATCAAAAGCAAAGCAGATCCAGTTATTTACAGAATGACAGAGGAAGTGATCAACACACGCAAATAACAAAGATTATTAGGAGTCAGGTTAATCAACCTTGCTGTAGTATGCTTTCAAAACAACCTTACCTCAATTAGGTCTTTTAAGGGTTGTAACGTGGTCTGTTCACGGTTCATGAATCAAAGGATAAGAGGCTTCAAAGTTTGTTTGTCCCACCCCATCTTCGTTATGAACTCCAATCCTACACTCAGTTAACTCAAGCTATACATCCAAGTTTCCAAAAGCTAGGAAGTCACTTGATTTGAAAAAGCTGATATGCGCCTTACGTGAAGCGCTTGCATTTGATTGTATAACCAAGTTAAACTGAGAACTACCCTGCCCCAGGGTTGAGTTTTAAGGTTTTTTTTGTAAAGAAAGAAAACTCCACCTTCTAGGCTCAAAGGGGTTAACGAGGGATAATATCCCTTATTTCTCCAGTATTTAGGAATTGAAACAATGCCTTATATCATCGGTAAGGTTTAATCGGCAGCATACCACGACAATTATGAACACGAGGTTTTCATCATCCTCCTCAATCCTTGCTTAAACAAACAGTTTGATAAAGGGAAAGAAACACGATGAAGATATTATTCTATTTTTGTATAGCGATAAAAATATATGAGTGAAACGAATGGACTTAATCAAAAAGATGCACAAACATTTCATTAACCTTGCCAATTTGAAAGTACAACAAAGCTCCTAAGCAAATACAAATTCAAAGTGCAAGGGAAATACAATAAATTTGCTAAAACAGCCAAAAGATTGCCAGCTTTAGGGAATCAAATACAGAAAGTCAAAGAGAGGCTTAATCACAGACTCTAATTCTTCTTTGTCTTGATACTTCCTCCACAACATTACTTATCTCATGAGCAAGTAAGGAATGTTCTTGATATTAGGCTGGGAGCTATCGAAATACAAAATGTTTCTCTCCACTAAATCCTTCACAATATGCTTCAAAGCAAAACAACCTTCTAAATTATGGCCTGGTGCCCCTTCATGGAATGCACAATGAGCGTTGGGATTGTAAGAAGGTGGAAGCGGATTAGGAGGTGGGCCTGATGACCTTGTAGTTATTAATCCTTGTTGTACCAAAGCGGGATACAATGCTGTATATGTTATAGGAATGGGAGGAATCGGAGGCCTTCCACCCTTTCTTTTTCCTGGAATGTTCTGACGAGAAACTTGAGTCCGTTGGAGATAAGCAGGAGCATTGGGCGCTCGTTGATATACTGGTGGTTGAGGAACCGGCTGATAAAAAGAAGCTTGACTGTTGAATGTTGGCGTAATGGTGGCCACATAAGGTTGCTGAACATAGCACTGTTGTTGCTGCTGTCGTTTCCAGAACTGGTTTTTCTTCTTTTTGTTTGTCATCACCACATTGGTATCTCCTTCCCTTTTGAAGGATTTCTTGGCATCGTCGCTCGAACTATCAGCTCTCTTGGTCATTTTCCCACTCTTCAGACCAAGCTCTACTTTAACCCCTACAGCCACAATATGGAAAAACTAGCAGACACGCTACTGATCATCCTTTCGTAAAATTTCGGTCTCACCGTGTCGACAAACCAATCAGTTAACTCTTTTTCAGATAAAGGTGGCTCTACCTGTGAAGCCAGCTCTCTCCATCTTTGTGCATACTCTTTAAAAGACTCGGTATCACGCTGTGACATACTCAGTAGTTGTCTACGATCTGGCGCCAGGTCCATGTTATATCTGTAGTGCTTTACAAAAGCATCAGATACATCTTGAAAGCGTTGGATCCTAGATTGGTCCAAAGTCAAATACCACTTTGCAGCAGCTCCTTTCAAACTATCTTGGAAGCAGTGGATCATCAACTTATCATTATCCATAAATGCAGCCATTCGCCGGTAATACATGACCAAATGCGACTTAGGACAGGTCGCTCCTGAGTAGAGGTTGAAATTGGGTAGTTTGAACTTGGGTGGAATCACCAAGCCTGAGACTAAGCATATGTCTTTAGAATTAGTATCAAATACATTGCTCTCTTCCATTGCTTTCAATTTCCTCTGCATTGTCTCTACACTTTCTTTCAGCCTTTCGTGTCGATTATCTCCTTCTTCGGACATATTGACATAATCATAAACCGGATGTGGGTTCTGAAAAACTGGGTGCACCTGAGTTTGCACTGCTGCTGGAGCGAAGGTAGGAATAGCTTGAAAAGCCTCATTAACCAAGGGAACAGCTTGTTGAGTAGAAGTGACGGCCGGAGCACGTATGAAGTTAAAAGGCATGCCCAAAGTGGGGTTCACAATAGTAACGAGAGGTTCTACGGTTGTAGTGATAATCTCGGAGACCACTGTCGCTTGTGTATCCATATTTGCTCTCATAACTTGAATAGCTTCCAGAATCTGCCCCATTCCTCCTCAGAGCTCACTCAATTCATTGTTGACTCTGTCCATTTCACAGTACTGTTCAGACATCCTTCGTCGAGTTTGGCTCGGTGTCGCAGTTGTCGGGAGTTCAAAGACGATTCTCTAGGGAAAAACGACGACATGAGACGAAGACAGAGAGGAAATGCACATGCTATGACATGATTCAAATGAGATGCTAATGCAAGCCAAATGGTTTCAAGGAACTCAAAGGCAAGTTGCGAAATTTTTTTTTGGAAAATATGAAGAAGTTTTGTTTTAAAATCCCTGATCTCTATTGATCTTTTGAAAAGGAAACAAACATTTGAGTTCCTCGAAACCAAAGGGTTAGGAATGCTTGAATGTATGGATGCATAAAACACACGAGCACAAACACATGTACACAAAACATACAAATCCTATGTTTAGGGTTCACATGAATGGAGCCATGGTCTACCCATCCCAAAAGGTGTGTACTACTGGTTTTCATCTGCTGAACAGGGTTCTAAGAAGTTCCCAGAGTCGGCAACCCATCTTTCGGATTTTAAAGATTTCCCAGATGACTTGGTAATCCATAAAATTCTCAAGAGGATCTCGTCTGAGTGTAGTATCGTGTGACAACCAATTCAGAAATAGACTCCATCATGGTCACCGCACTACATCCTAAAAGGCCAAGTGGGGTTTGGTAACTACGGTTCTCAATATCATTGGCACCTAAATTGAGAGTAACACGCTTTAACGAATAGGATCGTTCAACATGACTAAACTCTCAAGAGGGCCTAAACTGAGTGATGGTGTCTCAAGTTAACTTTGTCAGGAATCGACTCCTTCAAAGCCTCCTTGAATATACCATCGTCCTATCATAAGTGCACTCAAAATCCGGGTATAGGATTTATCTCACCACTCAAGAACCAAGCCAACAAAAGATAAGCATGCAATCAAACAGATATACATGAATATAGCAAACAAGCATAAATAACAAGCAAAACAAGGTGGGCTTAACCCTCAAAAGTGGATATCATCCCCAGTGAAGTCGACATTTCTGTTGCGGTGAAAATTGGATAACAAGCTATTAATTAGCTTGCATCATTTTCTTTTACAACCGACTTTGATTTATCCAAAGGAAAGGTTCAAGATCGAGAAAAACCTAAAGGGGGGAGATCTAAGGTTCGGGGGTTGGTTACGCCTAGGGAAGGTATTATCACCCTAAACGTCTGTAGTACTCTACGGGAACATCTTGTTTTAACTTGTTATATCTCACTCGCTTGCTAAGGGTGTTATGCTAAAGGTTGAAACCCTAGGGGTTTGTTTCTAAGTATACTCGACAAAGTATCGCACTTTGCGCCTACGTATCCTTACGGGAGTGGAATCAGAGTATCCGTAGTTCACCGATCTAAGGGTGAGGGAATAGGAACCATTGACTATGGCCAAAGTTCCAAGGGGAAATGAGTATGACTCATTTTTAGAGTTCACGATAACTCTCTAAATCTACGTTATAGGGGGAAAGTGAGTTCTCCTGATGGTGAGAATCACATGGAGTGTAAGAACTCCAACCTACTTCTAGTTATGATTTCATTGACTCACGATAGCCAAGAAATAAAGGGTGAACCTAGAAGGATAAGGTATGATGACTTTGAAAGTTAATTTATAAGGTGTTCTCCCTTTGGAATGGGGGGAAGGATAACAGTCATAAAGATTACCAAGATAAAGAGATTATAATGCAAATAAGATGATGCAACAATATATGAATAAGATAATGGGATGAGGTAAAAAATCATGATATCAATATAAAGTGAGAATTATACATGTATTAGACAAAGATCAATCATGATATGTAGACATAACATAGTATGAAGAATAAGAAAGGGCAACAAAGACCCAAATAAACATTTATGATCTAATCATGCATAAAGGCCTCAAAAATTAATATTTTTACTAATTTCTTTTAATATTTGAAAAGTGAATTTAATTAGGAGAATATAGCAAAAAGAAAGGAAGGAAAAGGATAAAAATTGAATAAGTTAAGATATTTTGAAAATTGAGCATAAATTATAAAACAAATAATATAACTAAGTGACAAAAATATAAGGAAATGGCATTTTGATGGTTTGAACCCAGGTCCACTCGCCTGCAGCTCAAAACTCACACCACCAGACCAAAGCACGCATTTGGAAACGTAATGGGAACATACATATATATATATATATATATATATATATATATATATATATATATATATATATATATATATATATATTAAAACAGGCGAAACTCAGAAAAATAAACAAAAGGGACTGGGGCGAGGGGGATTCGAACCCCAGTTCCCTTGGTTACAAGCGCTTACAAACTCCTCCATGGACCAGCAGTGCTACGCTCTCATCCATGAATTATATGATCCAAGAAAAATATAAGGTAAACAAGTTCATAGATGCCCAAATAACCAAACACGCACGCGCCCTGCTTTGGTTCAAGTTTTCGACCAAACCCTCTCACCCAGCCATGTTCACAACAGCATAACTCAATCAAAACATAACCAAATCTAATGAAATAAAGCTCCAAAATACACAGAAAAGAACAAGGCATACAATGGTGGCTTTTGTTTACACTAAGACCTAACACACAAAACACATACAAGCTGGCAAAATGGAGGTATCACAAACAAAGGCATGTGAATTATAGAAACCAAACATCTATTGTGACAACAATGTTATTATGATATGGCTAGCATACAACCTGATGATTATCAGTAGAGAAAAAGGGAACAGTACAAAACTTGTTACCAACATACTTTCACACATACCTTCAAGTTATTCAAAAACAAAAACTAGATGATATTGGCAAAAAGGTACAACCAGTTTTAGATTTACAACCATTAATACAAAATACATTCAAGTAGTGAACAAACTTCAACGAAATTCTCAATCATGGTTTCAATCCAGAAATGACATTGGGATATATTTGCAGTGAGAATGAGAAAAGGAGAGAACTTGTCACACCAAACATGTACAAGTAAGCATGTATCATATTGACAGTATTGAAACAAACCCTTATACTACTTAGAGTCAGGGATTAAAGAACAAAAGGAGACACATCCCATCCATAGAAAGCAGAATGCCACATAAGTTAAATACGTGATATCATGATGATAGGCTTTTGACATTTTAAACACATAACTGATGCTCAACATATAACGAAAACAAAGAATGGCCTTGGCAGTCGCAGACCAAGATGTTGCTAAACTATGTTAGTGTGAAGTGAAACAACTTGGATCCAAGGAAAATGCAGATTCTGACATTGTGGTAATGCACCTCCAAAATAGGTTCAAACATACATGGTGGTGAGTGCATATTCAAAAGGTTTGTGGAGGAGGTGTGTGAACGTATCCTATATTAGCAGATTGTGATCAAATTAAATATTATCAGCCTAACAAACTACAGATGCAATAAACTTAGCCTCTCAAACAACTTGACTCAAAGCAAAACTCAAGGTATAGCAGAGATACAACAAGAAAGTATAGGTCATAGCAAGGATGGATGTTGTCATAATAATAGTTCAAAGAGACATAAACAAGTTGTCTATCCACAACAGTGTCAAAGGTTAACGAAGCAAACATCATTCTTGACATTTCAAATAAATGGACTTCAAAGACAAAAGCAATGAGATTCATTTCAACACATACATATGTCATATACATTGAAGCAAACATACATGTATGGTCAGTAGAGACTAAAAACATGCTAAAATTCCATGGAACTGAAGTAAGCATTCTTATACATCAGACCTAAAGCAAACAATCATGATACAAGCACATACATATAACTCAAAGCAAGGTAGCACATGGATTTCACATATCAGTTTGTAACAGGGTGAGTCAAACAAACTTTCATTACCAACATCAATCACTTAAGACATATCAGAGATCAATGAATATTTCTAACATGCTGACAGTTATGAAACTTAGCCAAAGCATAACATCCATCTCAAAGTAACAACACACAAAGCCAAACTCAGTTCATGATATCAAACCAAAAGGGCAAACAATCTAGCATACTCAAACACATGTTGGCAGGTTATATGAGCAAATAAACAACACAATGCATATGACATGGATATCAAATGAACATGAACATTAAAAGGGAAAGGATGTTACCAAGTGGAGTAATGTCCACTGCACCTTCAGCTTGTGATAAACCTCACTCTTCTGAATCAAAGCTCCCAGAAACTGA
Source organism: Lathyrus tuberosus (assembly GCA_022829125.1). Lineage (NCBI taxonomy): Eukaryota > Viridiplantae > Streptophyta > Magnoliopsida > Fabales > Fabaceae > Lathyrus > Lathyrus tuberosus. The sequence goes on from JALAZF010000126.1 coordinate 5,963,197, forward strand.
CCTTTTCCTCTCTTGCTCGTGACACTTGAAGACTCAGAAACTTTGTGTATTTTTGTGAGAAAAGTGTTGATTCATTCAAATGTTGTAGTGAGCTCCTTATATAGGCCAACTCATTGGGCCGGGTTAAATTCCAATTCCAAATGCTTGGAGGCTAGGGTTTACAAATGGAATCAAATGTTCAAACCTTGGGGAACATACGCTCCTTGCTGCACCAATGCTCTAAATTCGCAGGGTCAAATGCTAGAATGGGCATTGCTTCTTAGCTATACTTCTGGTGGTAAGCAGGTAAGTATTGAAAGAGGAAGATGATGAGGACGACACCATGACAAACTTGCAGGGTGATGCAGAGTGAATCAGAGCAAATCAGATTGAAAGATGAGAATGGTAAATCCCCAGAATTGCTTTTGATGAAACCAGAAGAAGAAGCTCAAAGAGGAAATGTCTTGGGAGAAACCAGTTGAAAATCCGCGCCAAAGATTGAAGATTTGAGAGTGAATTGTTTGAATCTTCCTTCTCCCACTCTGAATTTGTGAACAAGGTCGAGGGAGAAGAGCAATGACTTGGTTAATTTGATTTTGCTATCACCACGTGTTGCCTTCTCATTGGCTGGCCAATGAGTTGAAAAGTCAACATAACCAATGCTTGATTCCTATTGGTTATTTGATAATGAAATTAAAATAAAAAATAATTTGCAACATATCTTTCACGTTGGGCCATCCATATGGGCTTGTGAAATGAAGATTAAGAAATGGTTTCTATATATTCTTGTTATAAAAGAAAATAGAATATTAGGAAAAATAAAGATGGTAGACTAATTAAATGGGGTTTAGATATGGTCTAGGAGAAATAATGCCAAATTGGTTAAAAATGGTTAAATGAAAAGGTTAATAAAATAGGTTTAGAAAATGAAGGTGATAGTTGAGGGTAGAAAAAGTGGGTAGAAATTTAGTCATGTAGGGGTTAGGGTTATGGAGACATCCCTTAGAGACTTGCTTGATTCAATGCTCCATCAAAAAATCTTGATCAATCACTCCTTGAATCTCCTCAAGATAAACCTGATAAAAAAAAAGAAACAAACACAAACAAAAACCTGATAAAAGGGTTAGCCGTGCAGCATGATTGACCTAATATGACATGCAGAAGATCAATGGATCTAAGGGAAAAATTTGGGGTACAACACCCGAGGTTTGGGACCACCTCTGTCTGGACCGAAAAGCGATTGGGAACGGAGAGAGGAACCACCATGCATGAACGGTAGTCTTCAAGAAGCATACACGGAGATAGGGATTGTGACTTTTTAGGGATTGTGATATTCTTATGTTAAGTGATAATGTTATTCAAGAAGCATACAAATCATGGCACATCAGTTAATGTAATCCAAAATAAGTTAATTATTTAATCCACCAAGGCAGACACGTCAGCTTCCGTTAGCCCCATTTAACGTCAGGGACTCATAATTGAGACGGAAAATTTTATAGGGACCAATTCTTAAAGAAAAATTTTAGAGGGACAAAAATTGAAAATCGCTATATTTATAGGGACTTAAAACTTATTTAACCCTAAATTAAATATTGAATTAAAAACATACATTTAAAGAAATGTTAGTGTTAGATATTGAATTATAAATCAACAATTTACATTTACTTAATTCAACTCACATGTATCAAGGTGATAAATTCAGAAGACTAGGTTTTAACATGATGTCTGGGTGGGGCTATCCCTCTTTGTGTTTCCTTTAAAATGTTATTTCTTATTGGCTAAAATACAGTTTTGGTCCCCTTGTTTGTCAAAATTCACGGTTTTGGTCCCCCCATTTTGTTTTTTAACAGTTTTGGTCCCCCACTCCAATTTTGGCCCAAAAAAGTGATGAACAGTACCTGGTCCGTACATGAACAGTACATGAATAGTGAGGGGTGGGGGACCAAAACTGTTAAAAAACAAAATGGGGGGACCAAAACCGTGAATTTTGATAAACAGGGAGACCAAAACTGTATTTTAGCCTTTCTTATTTTAGAGCAGAAATTTCAAGTGGTGGGTTCTTTGCGGGCTTGGGAGGGAACGTTTGGGTTTGAAGTTTTAGGTGGAGGCGAGTTTTTCTTATTTGAAAAGAAGAGCTCCTTGTATCTTTGATTGATCTTATTTCGGGTATAGTTAGATGTCGTCGGGATGATGCTTGGGTTTGGAATTCAGATTTAATGATGAGGGTTTTCGGCCAGGTCTGCTTATACTAACTAATCTTATCGGTTGATCAGAACCTTGAAGTGGGCCAGAGACTTCATCTACGATGCTGGAATGGAGGAGGAGGATGAGGGGGTGTACCTGCAAGGCACTTCGACGTTCAAGTAAGAAAAGGCCAGAGAAAGGGGCAAGTACAAAGTGTGTTCTTAGGATGATTATTGGATACCTGACCCTCTCGAATGGGAGGGTTTTTATAGTGCCCCCAGCATGTGGCCAACGATCCCTATTTTCGGGGCAAAATAACAGTTTCCTGAAGAATAGATAACTGCCAGAAACTAGCTGTTGGAATGGGCAGACCTACTCGGAACTAGCCTGTTGCTTTGAGGAGGGGAGTGTTTCCAGGCAGGTGCATTCCTGCTTGGTTCTGGATGATTGTCCCGTGCATGACGGGAAGAGGTGAGATGGAGGGCATCGATGGGCAGCTGCCCCTAGAGGTCAACTGGACGTCTCTCCTCGACGGAGGGGCAGACCTGCTCAGAACTAGCCTGTTACTTTGAGCACGGGAGTGTTTCCAAGCAGGTGCATTCCTGGTTGGTCCTGGATGACTGTCCCGTGTATGACGGGCTGAGCTGGCCTTCTATCCCTGGAGATCAGTTAGCCAGTCTTCCTCGGTAAAGGGTCGGTTGGAAAAAGGCTTTCCTTTGTCCTCAACTGGCTGGCTCGAGACTACTGGGTCATTCTGGGCAGCCTCCTCGGCGGAGGGGCAGGAGATGATTCTGGGCAGGAGCACTGCGTCAATCCCTGGATGTCTTCCCTGTGCGTGACGGGCAAGAATGTGATGGATGGGCAGAGATGGTCGGCTGACCATCTCTCCTCGGTGGAGGGGCAGAGGGAAAACCGGTTCCCTTTGTCCTCAATTGGATGGATCTAGGCTATTGGGCAGTTATGGATACAGAAGTGAATTGGGCCATGCCTTGCCATTGGTCCAGTCCGGAACAGGAGCCCTCCAAGTCATTTCTCCCAAGCATGGGAGTGATTACTTAAAAGTAGCTCGCGATCCCAGGGAGAACTGTGCACGGTTGGTACGTGTTTGTGGAGATGGCGACGTTCCGTGGTGCCTGTATGTGGACGTGCCCGAGGAACGAATGCATCACCTTGTCTACTAGAGAATTTTTCACTCGCTTGTTATCGCTAAGTATTGCAAGATTCTCGTCGTGAGTGCTCGTTTGTATGAGCAGTTTTGTATGGATTATTCATAGTGTTTTGGGGTTTGCTCGGTAGTTATTTTATTTGTTTGACCAGTTTGGGGAACTGGTTCAAAGGGGCCTGGGTTGTTTTCCGGCACGAGAACGGTTCTCAGGTCATGATTGTGGCCCGAGCTCCTCAGCTTGAACGTCCCATCACGAGCTGGGTGTTCTTCCAATCATGGTACGATGACGACGGTGGACTCGGTCGAGTATCCGATGTGTGACAGGATCTTCTCGTTCAAGAGTAGAGGTATGCCTTGTTAAACTTTTAGGTATGCAATGCTTGTACCTAGGCATGCATTTATGGTCGGTACGTTGCACTTCGTCGCTTAGACGGGCACGCCGACTATAGTGGCTTTAACCGTAATATATCGAGCAAGTTGTTCCCCATTGAGGTGTTCTAGGTAGTGGGCCCCATTTTCCGTTTTTGCTCAGACAAGATAGGGACCCTTCCAGTTTGCGGCGAGTTTTCCTTCGCGAGAATCTGTGATTTCTCCTTAGGACGAGACTGCTGACTTTGATGTTTTGTCGTATGACTTTGGCTGCCCATGCGTAACGGGCAGAGATGTGAAGGAGGGCAGCGGTGGTCAGCTGACCAGCCTTCCTCGACTGAGGGGCAGAAGGAAAAATGCTTTCCTTTGTCCTCAATTGCCAGGAACTAGTCGTTGTAATGGGCAGACCCGCTCGAAACTGGTCGTTGCGTCGGGTAGGGGCGTAGTTACGGGAAGGAGCATTTCGATCGTTCCTGGGTGGTTGCCCATGCGTGACGGGCAGAAATGTGAAGGAGGGCAGCGGTGATCCTGTTGATCTTTGGTGTCAGCTGACCAGCCTTCCTCGGTTGAGGAGCAAAAGGAAAAATGCTTTCCTTTGTCGATAATTACCAGGAACTAGTCGTTGTAATGGGCAGACCCGCTCGAAACTGGCCGTTGCGTCGGGCAGGGGCGTAGTTACGGGAAGGAGCATTTCGATCGTTCCTGGGTGGTTGCCCATGCGTGATGGGCAGAAATGTGAAGGAGGGCAGTGGTGGTCCTGCTGATCTTTGGTGTCAGCTGACCAGCCTTCCTCAGTTGAGGAGCAGAAGGAAAAATGCTTTCCTTTATCGATAATTACCAGGAACTAGTCGTTGTAATGGGCAAACCCGCTCAAAACTGGTCGTTGCGTCGGGCAGGGGCGTAGTTACGGGAAGGAGCATTTCGATCCTTCCTGGGTGGTTGCCCATGCGTGATGGGCAGAAATGTGAAGAAGGGCAGCGGTGGTCCTGCTGATCTTTGGTGTCAGCTGACCAGCCTTCCTCGGTTGAAGGGCAGAAGGAAAAATGCTTTTCTTTGTCTTCAATTACCAGGAACTAGTTGTTGTAATGGGCAAACCCGCTCGAAATCGGCCATGGCGTCGGGCAGGGGTGTAGTTACGGGCAGGAGCATTTCGATCGTTCCTAGGTGGTGGAGAGCGTTGGGCTTCTGTCCATAATTCTCTTCTAGTCTTTTTCTCTCTTGGGGAGCGTTGGCTCCTAGGAGGTATGCGGTCACGTTTTCTGATGGCCAGGGATTCTGGCCTCCTTGGTTCCTGGTAGTTCCTCCTTCATCGAGGATAAAGGCTTCGGGACCTCTGGCGCTCGTGCCTGGGAGGGGAGATCTCGAGAGATGGTCTTCTTCTGTTCCAACCCTCGTATTGTGGAGGAATTGGAAGTTCTTGTTAAGAGCTTCGACCAGGGCAGTCATGGTCGGGTCGACGTTGGGCGGCACTGGGATGAGCTGGAGATCCTCGGGTGCTTCCTCAGGGATCTCTGTTTTTTTATGTGGTCTGGTCGTCGGTCCTCCTTATCATTGTGATTTGGATAAGGGGACGTAACAACTTCGTCCCTTTGGAGGGGGACGTGGTCCTCGAGAAGAGGAAATTCTCCATCCTTGTCTATCTTGCTAACGGAGAGGATGACAGTACTGCGAGCATCGATGGCGTTGTCACGGCTGACCATGATCGAAATCTTGGAAATCTGCTTTGATCTTTGGTTTCCGGGGAAAGAAAGATGGGGAGAACAAGAATTCCCACAGACGGCGCCACTGATATTATCGGTTGATCAAAGCCTTGAAGTGGGCCAGAGACTTCGTCTACAATGCTGGAATGGAGGAGGAGAATGAGGGGGTGTACCTGCAAGGCACTCCGACGCTTAAGTAAGAAAAGGTCAGAGAAATGAGCAAGTACAAAGTGTGTTCTTAGGATGATTATTGGATACCTGGCCCTCTCGAATGAGAGGGTTTTTATAGTGCCCTCAGCGCGTGGCCAACGGTCCCTATTTTTGGGGCAAAATAACCGTTTCCTGAAGAATAGGTAACTGCCAGAAACTAGTCGTTGGAATGGGCGGACCTGCTCGGAACTAGCCTGTTGCTTTGAGCAGGGGAGTGTTTCCGGGCAGGTGCATTCCTGCTTGGTTTTGGATGACTGTCCCATACATGACAGGAAGAGGTGAGACAGAGGGCAGAGATGGTCGGGTGCCCCTAGAGGTCAACTGGCCATCTCTCCTCGACTGAGGGGCAGACATGCTCAGAACTAGCCTGATGCTTTGAGCAGGGGAGTGTTTCTGAGCAAGTGCATTCCTGGTTGGTCCTGGATGACTGTCCCGTGTATGACGGGCAGAGATGGAATAGAGGGCAGAGCTGGCCTTCTGTCCCTGGAGATCATTTGGCTAGTCTTCCTCGGTAGAGGGTCGGGAGGAAAAGGCTTTCCTTTGTCCTCAACTGGCTAACTCAAGACTACTGGGTCATTCTGGGCAGCCTCCTCGGCGGAGGGGCAGGAGATGATTCCGGGCATAAGCACTATGGCCATCCTTGGATGTCTGCCCTGTGCGTGATGGGAAAGAATGTGATGGATGGGCAGAGATGGCCGACTGACCATCTCTCCTCAGTGGAGGGGCAGAGGGAAAACCGGTTCCCTTTGTCCTCAACTGGACGGATCTAGGCTATTGGGCCGTTCTGGATGCAGAAGTGAATTGGGCCATGCCTTGCCATTGGTCCAGTCCGGAACACTAACCTTAGGGATTTTGCTAGGCTTATGGAAATATGACTGAGAGGGTTGTGTGAGGTTTTTATAAGGTTCGAAAGAGTTAGGGTTCTTCAAAAATCGCCGTGTTTCTTGGAAGTTGATCCAAAATAGGTTGTCGACCAGGCATAACCTCTTGAGGCAGTATATTGTGTTTGGTTCTAGTAATGTGGTGTTGTGTTGTTTGTCTGAGGTAGGTGGAGTCAGCGAATCATCTTTTTTGTTTTGTGTGAGGTTGCTTCAATCATTTGGTATAAAGTCTGTAGGTGGGTTGGGTGGTCGGGGCCCATAACTCAATTGATTTTACGGGGTTTTGAATTATTTCAGGATTTCGGTCATGGGAAACATGCGTAGTTAGGCTAGGTTTCGATCTCACATTCTATGGTCTGGACTATTTGGAAAATGCAAGACAATTATCCAATTGTCTAGGTTTTGTCGTGTCTTTGGTAGATGGGGAGCGGACCCGCTCAAGTGGCTGGGCAGTTAGGGGCATGTTGGGTGGTCAACAAACCTCCTTTTATTTTGTAGTTGGTTATGTTTACCTTCCTCTAGCTTTCTCTCTTTCGTGGTATGTTGTGTCTGAGGTTTTAGGATAATTCAGGAAGTTATTTTCATTTGTGTTTGGTGTGCTCCTATTCTGGTTGTGCTGTTTAGCTTCTATGTTTTAATTTTCCGACTTGGGTTTTCTATTAAGTTGGCGGTTTAGCATACTTCTGATGCTCTTTTTTCTTTTGTAACTTTTGTTTGTTCTGTTATAAATATATGATTCCTGGTTTGCTATTAAAAAAACCAATATGATTTGTAATTGTCATGTTTAAAAATAATATATCAGGATAGAAAAATCTTCTGATTAGCCTGGGATTTTCACCTGACGCGTGATGATTATATATTAGGTAAACAAAAATTAATTATCCAAATAAAGCTGTTCTTCTTGTTTCTTATTTGTTATATAAATCTTATGAATCCCTTCATATAATTTATTATTTTATTATTCAATATAACTTTCATTTTACTTTTCTCCATTTTTCTCTTATCTATTGAAGAAAGACATGAAGTTCTTATCACTAATTCTTTGAAACAATATCTTAATCATAAAAAATTGAACTTGTTCTAATCACTAATTCTTTGAAACGATGTCTTATATATAAAAAATGAATCTTGTTTTTTGTACTCTAGGAGCATTTGTTCAGCAAAATTTGCTCGTTATCTTTAAGATTTCTATCAGCATTTGTTCAGCAGAATTTGCTACAAAAGCTAAAGGGCGGACTTTGTGAAATAGAACAAAACCAATGAGGACAATAAACACATTTTTATCTCAAATTAAGATCTTCGAGAAGTCAGGAAGAGCCAAGACCGATCTTTCTGTCATTTTTTCTTTTAAAATAGTAAATGTTGTATTTGCCTCTATAATTCATGAAAACTTAGTAATGTGCAAAATATCGGTAATTGGAGCAGTGTGAGAGGCATAATAGAAATCAAACCATCTATAAAAGTATATTAGGCTGAAAACCCCTGATAGTCATGAGTGATCATGACTTCCAGCAGTCTAATATTGCTTGAATCTTTGCAAGATCTGGGGTAACAACATTAATTAAGATAATGTTCTAAATGATCAACATGATTTTAAAAAAGCTGCAGCAAATTGTTCATAGATGATTAAAAAGTAATAAGAGCATTAGATAAATCAAATGGCATAGCCAAAAACTCATAGTGTCCATCAAAAGTTCTGAAAGTTATTTTGTGAATGTCTTCTGGTACAATTCAAATTTGGCGGTAGCCCCACCTTAAGTCAATCTTAGTAAAAACAGATGTAGAATGCAACTCGTCAAAGAGTTCACAAATGGTAGGGATATGGAAATGGTCATGAACTATAATTGCGTTTAGTGCACGGTAGTCCAGACATAAACGCCAAGTACCATTTTTTTGCACTAGTAACATAGTGGATGAGTAAAGATTATTGATAGGTTTGATTATGCCTTCTTGAAGCATGTTATGAATGATCATGATAATGACTTCTTTTTATGAGTGAGGGTAACAATAAATATTAACATTTATAGGGGAAGTGTTTGGGCTAAGAGAGATATGGTGTTCATGGGTCTATTGGGAAGTAGGCCATGTGGGGCTTGAAAAATAGTAGGATAAGATTTGATAATGTTTGTGATTTCCTGAGGTAAGAATGTGTGAAGAGAGTTTAGTGTGTTTTTTTGGGTTGTGGCATGAAATTTTTGAAGTGTTTCTTTAGTAAGTTGGTAAAGAAAAAGGTGCATTGAAGCAATGGAATATGTGTGGAGTGGGTGGCATAGTTGGTTGCTTGTTGAGGGTGTTGGTAAGGCTTAGGATCTCATGTAATGGTTATGTATTTATTATTATATGTGAAGTATATTTTGGGTATTGAAAAATCAGCTGAAATAGGACAAAGTGGTCCTAAGACCATTTACACCCCCCCACTTTCAACGGGGAGCAAATAAAAAGGTATAAAAAATAGGTGGTTTTGCAAAGCGATGGGAACTTAAAGGCAAAGTCCTAAACATAGTAGGTGAGAGTCTTTGTCGATCATTACATAGAAATTAGGTATGGGTTTCGTGGGGGGTTTTGAGATGTTATGCAATATGTGGTTGGAGAATGAGAGCAACCGATGTCAATTAGGACAGTAATAAATAGGCCAGCAAGCAACCCTTTAAAATTTAAAGTTTTAGGGGGAATTTTCCCTATGACAGCTTGTGGTGATAGTTAAAAGTATGTTTCTACTATTTCTATCTCAACTCCCACTACATCAGAAACCTCATTAGTCTCTTGGATTTCAACCTATCATGAGTGAACCAAGCACGTTGATGTGAGACTGCATTTCGCCAGAGGGGTAATCGAGCGTGGAGAAGTCCAAGTGTTGAAGGTTTCGACAGATCATGATGTTGCTGATATGATCACCAAGACGTTGTCCAGTTGCAATTTCTTCCACTGTATGCAGTTGATAAAGCTGCGTGAAGAAAACTAGTTTGTTTTTTGATGTTATAGAGTTAGATCCAAGTTGGAGATTTGTGAGATTTTGGATTGAACTCTAGTTAAGCATGTCGTCGAAGTCTGTTCACATGTTGTTGTCGAAAACCTACATGATGTAGTTGAATTGTGTTCTAGTATGTTGTTGCCGAATTGGGCCTTGTGTTAAGGATCCAATTGTTTAAGTTAGCTTGTAGTGGGTAATTATTAAAAAGCCCATTAGTTTAGTATTAGGTTTTATTATAAATAACATACTAGTCTCTCATCATAAGTGTAGTGTGGCAAATCCTAATTAGGGTGAGAGGGTTATTTGTTATTCTTGAGTACTTGTAATCTAATTCAAAGAGAAAGTAAAGAATAGCACTTATAACCAATCCTTGTTGTTCTTCTTGTTTTTCCTTTAACCCTAACTCTTGTGTGTTTCTTGATTATAAAGAAACCTATTATACTTTGTTTTTAGGCATCCTAATTCACAACAACGTGTTTACTTTTAAAATGTTTATCTTAAAGGATATGAAGAAAGATAAAGATGAACATAGATACGCATCAAAAATAAAATAATTAAGGAAAATAAATATATAAGAGTTAGACAGAGTGCACCATAGATTTATATAGATTAGACATAACCACTTTGCCCACTCATGTCCCAAAGAGTTTCCTCTTAAGAGTTACACTAAAAATACACTTGAGATTTTTACAAGGTTTACCTACGAACCTTCAACAACAAAGAGATAGAGCTTTTACATTGTCCAGGCTCAATAATAAACAAATAGGCTTTTAAGGAGGCTTAGGTCAAGAACCTTTAAATAGCACTTTTACACAAGTTAAGATCAAGAACCTAAAACCAAGCTTTTACCAGGTTTACTTGAAACCTTTAAGTCCTTTACAATTCACAAGAGAATCACACTCATGGATCATAAAACAAAGCACAACATCAATTAAAATACAACTCTCACAAAGAATTTTTCAGTCTGTTGGCACTATGGCAATTCTCGTGAAAAATAAATTTTAGAATAAAGAGAGTAGAAGAAGAAGAAGAAGAAAAGAGATTCTCATTCAAAAATTTGGTGTTATAAATAAAATTTGGAGAAACCTCATTTATATAGAAAAAAATCTGGATCAAAAAGAAAATAATGTACATGTCATTTTAATGATTTAATGTATTAACCCTAGCTATTAATCGATTAAAACCTTTCAAAATACAATAATCTTAATCCTGAAAAAGGAATCCCAGAAATGGCTATATACATTAACTGATTTAATGTTTTTATAATTGATTAATAATGTATTTACCTTGATCTAATAGATTCGATCAAGTCCTTAATTCTTTAAACATTGTTAAAACTTTTCCAATTAATTAGAAATACTTCTTAATTAATTCGTCACATGCCTTGATATGATTTCACGAGATTTTAAGAAATAAGAAAGGATTTTGAAAACTTTTATGCGTGTGTATGATTGTCATAGTACGCCAAGACTTACTCTTGACCTTTTACATTTAAAATAATCACTTAAATACTTGAAATGCAGGATCATGGAACTAGAATCTCTCGGTTAGTGAGACTTGAGACATCTTCTTGATATGTGTCATCATCATAAGCATTTACTTTCACACTTGAAATTAACTCCCATTGTCACAGAGAACTCTCAACATCCATAAATGGTTTGATCTATGGATTTGTTATCTTCAAAATTATTTCATCGGTTGTCATAATTAAAAGCTATTGATGATTATACATGCAAACACATAGATCCACACTCACCCTATTTATCTTTGTAGCGCGATTTTTGTGGTTTCAAATCACTTTCGCCTTGGTACTACAATTCGATTCATTTTTTATCCTGTGAAGCTGATTAAGGAAGGAAAATAGATGTCTACAATTAATCCTGCTTGCATACTGAGGTTAAACAGTCAAAACTGTTGGTTTACAGATGCTATCAAAAGGGGGGTCTCTTTTAGGTTATTTTGCCTAAGAACACAGTTCTGGACTATTTGTGAGGTTTTTGGTAATGTGTTTAGATTTGATGCTTTTGGGTTAATTGAAGGAGGTACTGGATTTTGAGTTTTTGATTAGTATACTCGCTAAGATCTTTCAATCTTATGCCTACGTATTCCCATTTAACGAAACAGGGAAATCAGAGCGATCGTAGTTCCCTCCTATTCTAGGGGCAAAAAAAAGATATTTTGGTGTCTTGTTCGAAGCCCAAGACAGAGGCTAAAAGGAGTATTTGTATCTTGTTCAAAGCCCAAGATGTGAAGCTGAAGGGGTTTTTTTGTGTTTTGTTCAAAGCCCAAGATTGAAGCTAAAAGTTTCGACTGAGAGAGAACTTGTCATCTCTAAAGAGGAACTGTTGATACTTGTGTCTTTTAATCTAAGCACAAGTTTGATGCTAAAAGGTTGACTGACTCAACCGGGGATTTCTCTATACAAAGCCTAAGAGGAGGCGATTGACCCAACAAGAGGGTGTCTTTTATTTGTCTCGTACGAAGCCCGAGATAGAGCTAAAAGGGTTGACTCAACAAGAGAGTGCTAACGAGTGACTGACTCAATAAGAGAGTGCTTTTATATGTGTCTTGCACGAAACCCAGGACAGAGGCTAAAAAGGTTTGACTCAACAAGAGAGTCGGACAAGTTGGTTGACTCAATAAGAGAGTCTTTTATACTCAACAAGAGAGTGATTTGCTATCTCGTACGAAGCCCGAGATAGAGGCTAAAAAGGAAGTGACTCAACAAAAGAGTCTTTTACACTCAACAAGAGAGTGATTTAGTGTCTCGTACAAAGCCTGAGAGGGAGGCTAAAAGGAAAGTGACTCAACAAGAGAGTCTTTTACACTTAACAAGAGAGTGATTTAGTGTCTCGTACGAAGCCCGAGAGGGAGGCTAAAAGGAAAGTGACTCAACAAGAGAGTCTTTTACACTAAACAAGAGAGTCTGAAAAGGTTAACTCTGCTAGGGGAGGATCTTTGTACAAAGCCCAAGAGGAGGCCGAATTTCCTGAGGGAAGGATCATTATACAAAGCCTAAGTGGAGGCTATCTTCTGCCGGGAGTTTATTGAGATCCCGAGACAGGTCCAAGTGGGAGAGCCCTCATGAGAGAGGTCGGGTTTCTGCTGGAGATTTATCCAGAGTGATCGGTGTTTTTTCCTATGTTCGAAAGGAACTTGAGAATGTCTTTGAGACTCAAGGGGTTTAGACTGTCTAAGTCTACTGGTGTTGAGTTTTATCTTTTGTAGGGTGCCCAAAGGAGGGTAAGGGCTTTTAAGGGATGAAGATCAACCCTAAAGTGGCCAGAGGTTTGACACTAGAAAGACTGCTCTAGCAAAGGATGACTAAGTTCTGTCGTATACCTTTAAGAGGTCGTTAGGGTCCTTATATTAAGCCCAAGAGAAGGCATGAGAAGTTCTAAGAAGCCGAAGGGTCCTTGTACAACGCCCAAGAGGAGGCAGGGATGCTTTTAGGAAGCCTGTGGGTCCTTAAACCAAGAGAAGTTCAAAAAATGCAATTCACAGAGAAGAGATCATTCCAGGAAAGTTCGAGAATTTGGAAGAAACTCAAGATATGCTATTCACGGAGAATAGATCAACTCTGGGGAGTAGAGTTTCTTTGATAATTTCTAAGGGCGATAGTCTGAGAAAAGGTTCACCGAGAATACTGCCTTTCTCTTTGTTCCATATTGTTTAACCCTAAGAGAAGGGAAGACTGTATCTGGAATCCTACGGGGAATCTAGTTTTGTTTGTATTTAAGAGTGATCAACAGGGCTTTACCTAGTTCTAGACGTAGTTGCCGGGGAAAACTCTAAATAACTATACTAGTATTACACAGTTGATATTTGACAAGTATATAAAAGGATGTGAAAGGAGACTTACAGTGAAACAGCCCCACAATACAGCTATATACATATGAAAGCGATAAATGAAAGCGGATAAACACTTACCTGTTGTAGAGCTTCCATGCTGTTTTGTTAGTTTGTTCAACAAAGAAAATTTTGATAACAATATTGTATTAAAAATCAAAGGGGAAAAGTACTTTGAAAAGATCGTTGGGGCTTACAGCTCAAGGAGGGGCCCAAGTTTTAACAGTGATTGTACTGTTGTTTTGAAAATCGTACAGAGGGACTTATACAATATAAGAGGCCCAAAAATTGTTTTATTTACAAAGGATTTGGGTCTTACACTCTATTAGAGGCCCAAAGTGTTTTTGTACAAATGATGGGGCTTACAACTCAAAGAGAGGCCCAAGGGTTTTTGTTAAAAAGGCGACGATTGCGGCGAACCTTTTGACGGTATCGGGACTTATACAATACACACAGGCCCAAAAAGATTTTTATTTACAAAAGGATTGGGTCTTACATTGTATTAGAGGCCCAAGTGATTTGTTTTAAGAAAAAGAATGAGGCTTACAACTCAAGGAGAGACCCATATGATTATTTTAAATCGGCGATCGCGCCGAGACTTTTGGAAAATGTGTTGGTCTTATACAATGACTGAGGCCCAAAATATTTTGGTTAAAAAGGGGATTGGGTCTTACACTCTATTAGAGGCCCAAGTGATAAGATGGCTCTAGAGTGGCCAAGATGGTAACGAGTTATCCATGATATTGAAATCAAAGGAGAGGTTTTCCTTTGGAAGGAAGGTTAAGGAGGAAGGCTAACAAGCTAACCTCACTCAAGGGGTAACTTAACGAAGTTGGAAAATGATATTCGGATAGAAAAAGTACATGGATATAACACATGAATGAATGCGATGGCATTCAAATTAAACATTTTAACGAAGCACGCAAGTATCATGTAAGCATTTAAGCATGATATAAGTCCAAACATCTAACAAGTAGGTAGTGACCTACCAAGGGGAAAGTTGGAGTCCACTTTTAAGAAAGGGAGGATGTTTAAATATCTTAAGCATGAAGACAATCAGTTGAAAAGAAACAAAAAAAAACATGGCACCTTCGCATCGCGACCAGATGCGTCGCTACGCGAGCGATCACTATGTGAGCTGAAGCGAGGCGAGGCGATTAGTAACAGAACCAAAAATGGTCAAACTTCGCTTGAAGCGAAAGGAGGCGAGGGGAAGCAAAAGGTTTGCTTGAACCTCGTTGTGCTTCGCATAGCGAAACAGGCCAGTTGCAGAAAAAAAAATAGCTTATGTTAAGCAACTTTAATGGATCAAACATGTCCTAAACATCACATTTAAGCTATCCATACTCAGTGAACATCAAAAACCATCATATTTCAAAGAGTAGTAGTTTGAAAGGAACCTACCTCTTGTAGCTAGTGATCAAGCTTGATGATGAAGGTGTTATAGATGTGTAATGATGATCTGGACAGCTTCCTTATACCTCAAGGGATGTGTTTGAATGCTTAGAGTTGTTGGAATTGCTCTCTAACTCAAAACCCGATAGTGACTTGCTTTAGAAGGCAATTTTGAGAGTGAGAATGAGGTTTTGAGGAAAGCATCAGTTTGATGTCTTTGGTGTACTTAAACTGAGCACAAATGAGCTCTATTTATAGTAGAGCAAGTTTGTTTTTCTAGCAATAGTGAATGGCAACTGCAGCAGAGGTTTGGCCAATTGTAGCATTTTGGAATCTTAAGTCTCCTCTAGCCATTGACTAGAGGTTAGAGCACAGGCCTTTGGTTCCCTAGTTCAGAGATCATCCTTGACTCATTCAGTTGGAAAAGGCTTAGTTCATGCCACCTTGGTGCATCCATTGAATGCTCCAAAACAAAATTGGAGTCTTGTCCCCTTTTTAGGCATTTTTAGGTTTAGCATGCTATTTTTAATTCCAAAGACTTGGGAGGCTTATGGATCAGTGTTTGTCCCTCCTTGGTCTCCCCTTGATGTGTTCAGAGGGATAAACTTGTTTGTCATTTGCACAAATTGCTCAAATCGAGCAAAATGCACAAATCTGCCTTGCCATGACAGTTGCATCAAGGCATTTTGCCACTGTCATAACTCTTAGCTTAAATGGAATTTGATGGAGTTCTTGGCCATTTTGGAAAGCCCTCATATAATACAACACATGTGTGATCATAGTTTGTTTTGATACTTTTTGGATCCAAGTGAAAAATCCCCCTACTTTTTGGAAAAAGTGAAACAGATTCTCACTTAGTGAAAATTTCACTAAGTGTTGGAAAAAGTGGCATTTTTATGTTTTTGTCATTTTGGTCACTCCACAACTAAAAATCCTTGAGGAATTAGAATGAGGTGTAGTTGACACTTGTAAAGTATGCCATGAGAGCTACAAATCCATCTTTGGATTAGCCAAAATGGTTGCTTGGATCTCAAGTTATGATCCTTGGAAGTTGGTACCCTAGCCACCTTGTTCCATAACTTAGAAAATTTCTAAGTTTTTTAGGCTTACCCCTTTTACAAGTTATCCCACTTTCTTTGATTTTTCTTGATGAATGTTGATTCAAATCACACATTAACATCATTTTAGGGTTAGGGAACCATAATTGATCAAAAAATCAAAAAGTCAAACTTTGACTTTTGGGCACAGTTGACTTTTTATCAGATGAACTCCAAACTGTGCGATCCTCTATGAAATCAAGTCCTTGACCTAAATCAAACTTGATGGATTGATTTCATAGGTGTTATAGGGTGTATTGAATCATGTCCCAAGGTTTGGGAGCATGTCTTGGTCAAAAGTCAAAGACACAGTTGACGTTTTCCTCAAAACCCTAATTGTGGTCCAGATGAAATTGAAATTTGTAGATTAAGCTTCTTGGATCAATCCATTATTGCAAATGGATCAATGTAGTGTGTTAGAGACCCTCAAATCATGTCTTGAGGTCTTGGCTCATGTTTTGTCCCAAAAGTCAACTTAGGGGTGAATTAGGTCAAGAAACCCTAATTCCTGATTTTTAGTGAATGCATCCCCTGAGGCCAAATTGACTTGATGATTGGGTTCATGAGGTCCCATGGAGTATATTATGTTATTCTTTGAAGCATTGGATCATGCCTAGAGGAAAATTTCCATATGGAGGTCTTGGTCGACCAAAACCCTAATTTGGTGACACTGGCGATTTTGAGGCTTAATCCACTTGGAATGTTGCAGCCTTGTGCTTAATCCTTGATCTGGGAGTCCTCTTGATCCTTTGTGGATGTTTGAGAGGTTAGACAAGTTGAATATCATATCATTCCTTGATTGATCCTTGTCTAAGAGCTCTGAGAGGGCTTGAAACCCTAATTCTGATTGTAGTGAATGTTCAACAATCCTTGAGGAGACTGATGAGGCATGATGGTTCATATATATTGTGGTAATGATTTGTACAATGATGGGAAATCTTAGTGGTCAAAATTTGGGGTATGACAGATGCCCCTATTTAATCTTCTTGGACCCGAAGGTATGAATGGCGAAGGTATTCGGGCATTCGGGGTGCAAGAGGATTAAATATCGGAATACCCGAAATTTTGATGGTGGTTATGAATGGCAGTTCACCCACCCATCTTTTTTGCTAAGCAATGATGCTTAGAAAATGTAAACTTCCCCTCGATCCTGGTTTCCTACCAAGGAACTGGTCTTAGTTTCAGGAATAAACTTCCCCTCGATCCTGGTTTCCTACCAAGGAACTGGTCTCAGTTTCTGATATAAACTTCCCCTCGATCCTGGTTTCCTACAAAGGAACTGGTGTCAATTTCTTTTGTAAATAAACTTTCTTGACAAAGGACGTTATTCGTAGCGGTTTTCCTCAAACTTCTCGGCGAATTTTCCTGGGGAGATGCCATTTGACGGAAAAAGTTTTGATGTCAGACTTGCTGTCGATTCTACTGGGCAAAACGAGCCTCTTGAGAGACTGCTTTCTGCTTGGGGATATTACATCATAATTTTCTTCGAGATCTTCTCGGAGAAATGCCATGTGATGTAATCCACTTTTGAGGTGCTGATGACTTCATTAACATTGACTTTCTGGAGATAAAAACCAATGTGTTACTGAGAGCCTTTAGTTGCGAGGCTTTCTCTGGGGATTTTCCTTAATCCGGGAAAGCGAAGATATCATCTTCCATGATGAAGAGTGATGTTTGTCGAAAGTTCTCTGGTCTTTCAGAGGTTCAAGTTATCAAAGTCGTTGAGGACCAACTTCATCCCAGAAATAAACTGGGGAGAGATTGCTTAGCTAATTCTCTTCCTGACGAGGACAGAGCTGACGACTCGATTGTGAGGACTTCTATCACTGGGGACAAAACCGACTAGAGTGATAGTGATGCAATATGAATATGAATGTGAATCAATAATGCATGATGTATGTATGTTTATGCTGACAAAATTGACACGACGTACAGACTAATGGATGAACACGACTGGATACTCGGCCACTGCTGGGGACGAAGAACTACCACTGGTTCAAGATAGCAATTCTGCCTTGCTTAGGAGAGAGTAGTTCCCGCGGG
Source organism: Lathyrus tuberosus (assembly GCA_022829125.1). Lineage (NCBI taxonomy): Eukaryota > Viridiplantae > Streptophyta > Magnoliopsida > Fabales > Fabaceae > Lathyrus > Lathyrus tuberosus. The sequence goes on from JALAZF010000126.1 coordinate 5,981,040, forward strand.
GAAAAACGTTGGTCGGGCTTAGGAGGTAAGAACTCTGTCGGGGGTATCAGATGAGAAAATCACATCTGATACAGTTGATCCTTCGTTTAGGCGTACTGGTTTAGAAGGAATACTTTGATTCTGCACTTTGAAGCTCAACCACCTTTGGAGAAGCAATCGATGTTCTTTCGATGTTCAATAGTCAAAAGAATTGCCATCTTTATTTAAAAAAGCAGAAAAAGCTTGACAAGTAAATTCATTTTTGTTTTATTTCAAGAATCGTTGATCATATTAAAATGTCGTTCCGTAAAGCTAAACCAAATAAGAATTGCAAACAAAAGCACAAGGACTCAAATTTTATTGATAGGATAGAAATCAGCCAAACGCGTGATTTCATAGAGTATTTAAAAAATTAGAAAATGGTAATTTACGGGAAGAGGGATACATTGAAACATAACGACCACTATCATTCTACCAACTGTGAATTTGGGACATCCTGAGCCTCTGTCGAAGATGACCTTGACTGGAGTTTTCTGATGGATGGCATGACTGCTACTGGGGGATTTCCCCTGTTGGACGTAGTTACTTGCCATTATCCCTAACTTTTGCCTGGATTGTACTTTGAGATTTCCAATCCACCGGGATGATTTTTGATTATGTCTCTAATTTTTGCCTGGACCGCCCTTTCAGGTTTTCAATCCACCGAGACGTTTTATTTTTTAGTTTAGGCGAAGTATTTCTTGACTACGTCAACATTTGTGGGGTAGGCAAATTCCTCTCCGTCCATGGTTGCGAGTCTCAAGGCACCGCCTGAGAAAACTTTCTTGACCACATAGGGGCCGTCATAATTCGGAGTCTATTTGCCCTGGGAATCAGTGAGAAAAGATTGTATCTTTTTTAGCACAAGGTCTCCTTTCCTGAAGACGCGAGGTTGGAACTTTTTGCCGAACGCCTTCTTCATCCTTTGCTGATACAACTGACCGTGGCATAGAGCCATTATTTGCTTTTCTTCTATCAGGTTTAATTCGTCGTGTCGACTTTAACACCATTCAGCTTCTGTTAGCTTAGCTTCCATCAATACCCAGATTGATGGGATCTCTACTTCTATGGGGAGCACTGCCTCCATGCCATATACTAGAGAGAAAGGGGTTGCCCCTGTTGAAGTGCGGACAGATGTGCGATAACCGTGAAGAGCAAAGGGTAGCATCTCGTGCCAGTCTTTGTAGGTTACAACCGTCTTTTAAATAATCCTCTTGATGTTCTTGTTAGCCACTTCTACCGCTCCGTTCATCTTAGGTCGGTAGGGAGATGAGTTATGGTGTTCGATCTTGAACTCAGCCTCTTTCATCATCTTATTGTTCAAGTTAGATCCATTATCCGTAATGATCTGGATAGGAACACCATAACGGCAGATGATATTGTGTTTGATAAATCAGACCACCACTTGTCGGGTTACATTGGTGTATGGCGCTGCTTCGACCCACTTGGTGAAGTAATCAATGGCTATCAGGATGAACCGATGTCCATTCGAAGCCTTGGGTTCGATCATGCCAATCATGTCAATTCCCCATATGGAAAAAGGCCATGGGGAGGAAAGAGCTTTGAGATGCGTTGGCGGTACATGGATTTTGTCGGAATATATCTGACACTTGTGACACCTCCTCATATACTTGTAGCAGTCTGATTCCATGGTCAACCAGTAGTACTCTACTCTTAGAATTTTTCTCGCCATTGTGCGTCCGTTGGCATGAGTGCTAAAGGATCCTTCGTGAATTTCTTTTATCAGCATGTCTTCCTCTGGTCTGTCTATGCATCGGAGCAAGACCATGTTAAAATTTCTTTTATAGAGTGTATCATTGCTCAGGAAGAAGCTGCCTGCTAACCTTATGAGTGTTTTTCTGTCTTTTCTTAATGCCCCAGGTGGGTACTCTTGTTTATGAAGGAAGCATTTGATATCGTGATACCAAGGTTTGTCGTCGATGACTGCTTCAATTGTGAAGATGTAAGCGGTCCTTTCAAGGCGTATTATGTCAATCTTAGGTATGTCAGTCCATTGACCTACACTAATCATGGAAGAGAGAGTGGCTAATGCATCAGCCATGTGATTCTCTTCACGAGGTATATGATGAAACTCGATTATGTTGAAGAATGGTAACAACCTTCTCGCATAATCTTTGTAAGGAATCAGTCCTGATTGGTATATGTTCCAATCTCCTTTGATCTGATTGATAACCAGGGCTGAGTCGCCATATACATCCAAGTTCATAATCCTTAAGTCAATCGCTTCTTCGAGACCTATGATACAAGCTTCGTATTCGGCCTCGTTGTTTGTACACTTGAATGTAAATCTAGCGGTGAAAGGAATGTGGGTACCCTAAGGTGTGATGATGATTGCCCCAATTCCGTTTCCGTAATGATTGACAGCTCCGTCAAAGATAAGTCCCTATTGGGAACCTGGTTCCAGCCCTTCACTGGGTAATGGATCATTGCAATCTTTCATTTTCAAATACATGACATCTTCGTCTGGGAAGTCAAACCCGACTGATTCCTGATCGTCAATCGGTTGATGAGCCAAATGATGGGCTAAAATACTCCCTTTAACGGATTTATGAGCGTGGTATTCTATGTCATATTCTGATAACAACATCTGCCAACGGGCAATCCTTCCCGTGAGAGCAGGTTTTTCAAAGACATACTTGATTGGATCCATTTTGGAGATTAACCAAGTAGTGTGACCAATCATGTAATGGCGAAGACGTTTGGCTGCCCAAGCCAGAGCACAACAAGTTTTCTCAAGCATAGTGTACCGAGTCTCGCAGTCGGTAAATTTTTTGCTCAGATAGTAGATGGCAGACTCTTTTCTTTTCTTTTCGTCTTGTTGACCAAGTACACATCCCATGGAATCTTCCAAGACTGTTAAATAGATGATCAGTGGTCTTCCTTCCACTGGAGGTGATAAAATCGGTGGGTTCAACAGGTATTCCTTAATAATGTCGAAGGCGATTTGGCATTCTTCTGTCCAAACGCAGTCCTGGTTCTTTTTAAGTAATTTGAAAATCGGTGCGCATGTCGCGGTCATAAGGAATATAAATCTGGAGATGTAATTCAGACGTCCTAGGAATCCTCTTAATTGTTTTTCAGTTTTCGGAGAAGGCATTTCTTGAATGGCCTTGACCTTGTCAGGATCAACCTCAATTCCTTTCTGGCTGACGATGAACCCTAAAGGTTTCCCTGAACAGACACCGAAAGTGCACTCGTTGGGATTCAAGCGGAGTTTGTACTTTCTTAACCGCTCGAATAGTTTTGACAGGTGGGTCACATGCTCCTCTTTAGTCTTAGATTTGGCTATCATATCATCGACATATACCTCGATTTCTTTGTGTATCATGTCATGAAAAAGAGTAGTCATGGCCCTTTAATAGGTTGTCCCGGTGTTCTTCAAAATGAACGGCATTACCTTGTAACAAAAGGTACCCCATGGGGTAATGAACAAAGTTTTCTCCATATCTTTCGGCGCCATTTTTATCTGATTATAGCCCGAGAATCCATCCATGAAGGAGAATATTTTGAATTTTGTTGTACTGTCTACCAGCATGTCAATGTGTGGTAAAGGAAAGTCGTCCTTTGGACTTGCCTTGTTTAGATCTCTGTAGTCTATGCACATTCTGACTTTTTTGTCCTTTTTTGGAACTGGTACAATGTTGGCTAGCCATTGAGGATACTCTGATGTGGCGAGGAAACCCGCTTTAATCTGTTTCTGTACTTCCTCTTTGATTTTGATGGTCATGTCCGGATGAGTTCTTCTCAACCTTTGTTTTACTAGCGGGAATTCTGACCGTAACGGTAAATAATGTTCCACGATGCTGGTATTCAACCCTGGCATGTCCTGATAGGACCAAGCAAACACATCGAGAAATTCTTTGAGAAGCTTTATCAAACTTTCTTTGACAGTCGGACTGAGCAGTGCCCCAATCTTGACTTTTTTTCTCTCTTCTTCTGAACCTAAGTATACTGTTTCCAACGGCTCTTTGTGAGGTTCAATGGACCTTTCCTCCTGTCTGAGTAATCGGGAGATCTCTTCTGGAATTTCGTCAATTTCTTCTTCAGCCCCAACACCGGGAATTTAAAGTTGGGAGAAGGCATTGGATCGTACGTTTCAATGGGGTTTAAAACAAGCAATCTGCATGACGTGATGATTATTTTTTAAAAGAGATAGAGAGAATGCAAGAGTGTGTGCAGTGTATTTTCTTTGGAAAACTGCTTGGTTTTTATTATTGAGTTGTTTTTTAGGATTACCATTTTCTGAAAAAGCGAAAAGAGAAAACAACAATAAATGCGGAAATTACAGAACGGCGTTATTTTATTTATGATTTTGACGATTCTTGAAACTACAGCCCTATAAAACAAAACTCAGTCGCTTTGGGCAAAGCGAAGAGGTACATTTACAAAAAGCGAGCCCTATCAAAACATCCGTTTCACCTGGGCAGGGTGAAAGGTTAAGATAAAGACGGTAATTACTTAGACTTATGAACGAATTTCGGAACATCGACAGCAACCCATTGGCGGCGAACTCCTCGGTGAATCACAAAGTCTGGCACCTTCTTTCTTGACTTGTCCTCAGAAATGACGCTGATTTCTGGCGGAGCAGGATCGTTAGAATCTGTTTCCCAGGCAGAGTTGTCGTAGGAGAATTCCTCTGTTGTATTTTGCATAGTATTTGTGCTTTCAGGTAAATCTCCCCATCCAGTAGGCTGGATGTCTTCGAGCCTGATACGAGAGCTTTCAGGAGTGGTGTATTTGACCAAGTAGTCGAACCTTCCACTTGGTTGTCCTAAGGTGTCCCACACTTCTTTGGAACTGGAGGAGTCATCCCTCTCGATGACGTTGACCTCAGGAAAAGCATAATTGATGAATTCTAGTCCTGCAAGCTTTGCGAATTCATCGTCGTGCTGGATATTTTCTAAATGCCCTGAGTGTTGATCCCATGACATGGTGGGGATGCAGGTATTCTTTTCAATGATGCTCAATTGATAAGCATCATTCGGCTGATTTTCTTGCCCTAAGTCTCCTGGGTACGGCTGCCAGATAGGCAGGCCATCCACTGGGCCATAATAGTCGTGGTCAAAGTTGTCTTTCATTAGAGTGTCCTCCTCTAATGAATTTGGTGGAGCACGGCATCCTTTCGGATCACAATCTACGTATATCGTTCTGACATCTGACCTCGGTATAAATCTCGGACTCTGTGCGGGATAGAAAAATGGTGTAGGCACCTCTTCCTGAGACATATAACCGTCCTCGTTAAGATAGGACTTCCACTCTTCATCTGTATCGGAGGGGTCTCCCTCGTTGATGGTATGGACTTCTTGAGATATTGGGTGAAGGAAACCTCCACTGTGGAAGAAATCCTGAATGGGATGAAAACTTTCACCGTTAGCGGCTGTCTGGGTACAGGTTGAGGAAAAACCAAGACCTTTCTTTGCTTTGTTATCAGTGGGAATGACAAGTTGTCCCCATCCTTTTGCATTGTTACTTTTGATAACCTCGAGAGCATCTTTGTATGAGGAAATCGACGTTCCTTTTTCTGATTGATTCTCATTGCTCACCGACAGTGCTTGGAACTGAGTTCCAACAACCTCCTCTGGTTCTACACAAGTGGATAATGAAAGGTTACTCACGATCAAGGCTTGTTCTCCACAGACCGTGACGAGTTGATCGTTCTTGACGAACTTCAGTTTCTGGTGCAGTGTTGAAGTGACTGCCCCAGCCTGGTGTATCCAAGGTCTTCCCAACAAATAGCTGTATATTGCTTGGATGTCCATGACCTGGAAAGTGACCCGGAAAGTGTGAGGACCGATAGTTATGGGAAGATCGACTTTGCCAATAACTGCTTTCCGAGACCCGTTAAATGCTTTGACGATGATCTCACTGCCCCTCATTGGGGATCCTTTGAATGATAGTCGTATTAAAGTGGACTTCGGCATAACGTTGATGGCCGATCCGGTATCTACCAGTACGCTGGCTAAATCATCGTCCTGGCAGTTGACTGTAATATTGAGCGCCATGTTGTGACTTTTACCTTTCTCTTGCAATTCCTCATTACTAAACCCCAAGTTGTTGCAGGAAGTGATGTTAGAGACGATACTGTCGAATTGCCTTATTGACACATCCTATTCCACAAAGGCTTGCTCTAAGAATTTCTGCAGAGCTTCCCTATGAGCTTCAGAACTGAGTAAAAGTGATAACACAGAGATTTTTGAAGGAGTTTGCAACAGCTGGTCAACAATGTTGTATTCACTCTTTTGGATGAGCTTCAGCATCTCATCATCGTTCTTTGAAAGGTCGGGATCACTGGACTGACCGACTGGTGGATTGGGAACTTCTGTTCGAGGTTCCTTTTCTTTGCTAGGTTCTCCAACTCCTCGGTTGAAGATTCGACCGCTCCGTATTACTCGACTGATGTCTGCAATATTCACGACGGAGGGTAATGGAACTTCTTTTCCATTCTCAATTATTGTTGCATCGTACTTGTAAGGGATCACCTTATCAGACTTGTACGGTACCGGTCCTGGCCGATAGATAACTACAGGAGCCTTCTGATTTCTCTGACTGTCGTAAGTAACTTCAATCAGTTCCTGGTTAAGAACCTTCGATTTGTCAAGTAGAGGGATGATGGCACAAACATCTTTTGTCCTCTCGCTATCAGAGATTACAACAACATCCTTGATTTGATCAGCGAAGTAGTTGGGCATCAAGTTGATGGACCCTAAAACTGGACATGGTTGAATCTCATCGCGGTCTAACTGACCCTGAAGGGCTCCTCGCACGAGGTAACATCCTTGGTTATTTTTTGAGCAAACTCTACAGCATTCATAATTATGTGGTGGCACCCGGCCACGTCCGCTTTGAATGCAATGTAACCTCACTAGGTCCACTTCTACAGATCGAACATCTTGACTTTGATGCCTAGTAGGGTTCCCATCAGTCATACTGACTTGTTGCGTGTCTTTATCTAGATAGATCGGAAGCCATCAATGATTTAACAAGTGTTACAAAGTTCTTTGAACAAGAGCACATCCCTGGTCACTCTCACGACATCCCTTATAGTTTTGATAATTATTCGAAGTCAGAAAACCGAGCTGGACCTGCTTAGCATGTAATTCTACCAAGATGGTATTCATTAAGCGAATATCGAAGATCTGAATCATGTTGATCTGATAAGGATTTTTATCATGGTAGTCCTGGATCCACGCAAGATCCATCTGACGCTGGAGGGCCTCTTGTATAAAAGAGCATCCTTGATTGTTTACCGAGCAAATCAGACAGGAATCATAATCGTGCCGCGGCAGATTATGATACTGGCTTTGCCTTGAGTGCATTGCCACCAGGTTGACATTCATCACACGGATGTCGTGGCTCTGAATGATGTTGGAATTCGTATAAGTCATGTTAACTCCACGAACTCGATGCTTTTGGATTCACCTGAGATCCAATTGTTCCTGTAGAGTTGATTGCACCACAGAACATCATTGATTGTTCTTAGAGCATATATCACACTGGTGATAGTTGTGAGGTGGTATATGGCCATACCCGCTCTGTCTGCGATGCATCTTGACCAGATTGGTCCTCAATAAGAGTACATCATGAATTTGATAGCTGTTGTCAGACTCTCCTTCTATCAAATTTACTGCAGCTTTCTCGTGTTGAGGCAACGGGTTCGTGAGAACATTCAGATTCGTATCCTTGAAGGATAAGACCCCATTCCTAACAAGTTTTTGTACGTCGGATTTGAAACTGAGACAGTTTTCTATGTTATGTCATGGTCCTCCTTGATGGTAAGGGCAAGTTTGATCCGCTTTGAACCAAAAAGGCAGATTTTCTGGTACTGTAAGAGGAGACCTAGTTTGGATGTGCCCTTTGACCAGTAGGAACGGAAACAGTTATGCATATAACATTGGTATAGGGTCGAACCCTGGTGGTCGCGTTGTACGGTTGTTGTTGTACGGAGGACGAGCCTGCTGAAGAGGCTGTTGTGTCCTTTGCTGATATTGTTGTTGATTCGGTTGGCTTTGCGCAACCTGAGGTTGATACGTTGGAACAGGCGCAGGGCTGATAGCAGGAGTTACAGCTGCTACTGGTTGGTAACGTCGCCTTTTCTTTCCGAGAGAGATATTCCCAATATCCTGCTCTTTTTTCTTAGGGAGAGCACTACCGTATATTTTTGTACTACTTGATGATCCAGCGTCTTTAACTAAACGTCCTTCTCGGGCGGCTTCCTCAAGACGAAATCCCATGCCCACCATCTCGGTGAAGTCACTGGGCGCACTAGCGACCATTTTGTCGTAGTAAAATAAGCTCAAAGTTTTCAAGAAGATCTTTGTCATCTCTTTTTCCTCAAGAGGTGGAAAAATCTGGGTGGCAATTTCACGCCATCTCTGAGCATATTCCTTAAAGGTTTCCTTATCCTTCTGCGACATGGCTCTGAGTTGATCTCTATCCGGTGCCATGTACAGGTTATACTTATATTGTTGAACGAAGGCAGCGCCAAGATCTCTGAAAGTAGTGATCTTAGTGTGGTTTAAACCTATGTACCATTTGAGTGCGGCACCAGTTAAACTATCCTGGAAGTAATGGATCAATAGCTGGTGGTTCTCTGTCTGAGTGGACATCCTCCGAGCGTACATCACTAAATGACTTTGAGGGCAAGAGTTACCCTTGTACTTTTCAAATTTGGACACTTTGAACTTATGCGGAACTTTCACATTGGGGACCAAACAAAGGTTTGCGGCGTCCTTTCCAAATAGATCCTGACCGCGAATGGCTTGTAGTTCTTTCTGCATCTCCAGGAACTGTTCCTGGAACTCATTCATTCTGTCGAACATACTTTCGTTTCCACCAGACGGTATCTGGGAAACCTGTCCTTCCAGGACAGTGTGTACCATGGGTGGTGGTATAGTCATTACGGCAGAGACTCTTGGTGCCTCCCGAAGTTTGTAACCTTCAGGAGTTGCTGTCATGCCCCTGGCATCTTCGCTTTCCCAAAGTTTGTAACCTTCAGGCTCAGCGGCTCCTGCTGCAGTTTTCGGATCTTCCATGATCGGCGGAATATATCCTTCCGGGATATAGTTGAGTGGCATGCCCCAGGGATGATCTTTCGGCACTTTATACCTGGGATCATACTTTTCCACTATGGGCGTAGATGTGATCTCTGAGATCACAGTCCGTTGTTGTTGCATCTGAGCTTCTGCTAGAGCTTGCATGTTGTTATGAAGCTTTCTCGGATCTTCTTTCAGAGTGTCGATCTCTTCTCTCAACTCTCTATTCTCTTCCTTGAGATCATCCATCTTTTTCGGTCGATTGGCCCGAGTATTGTACGAATGAGACACTTTGGCTCTAGAATCGAGACACAAACGTAAGATTCGTAGGGAAGAAGAATGCATTTATGCGAGAATGATGAATGATATGCAATGATTATATTAATTAAAATTTTGTTATTTAATCAAAAGAAACTTTGACAATAGGTTTGCAAATATCAAACAGTGGGGAAGACCCTGTTTTATTGAATTCAAAGATTGCGGAAATGGAAATACAGTAGATTAAAAAGTGCTGTAAAAGGAAATGTCTAAACTAATGGATCCTGAGTCCTCTCTGAGGGAAGCTCAGGTGCTGGTTCTGATACCTTCCTTTTCTTTGACCGGGGTTCTTGAGCCGTTGTCGGGTTGTCATTCCTTTGCCAAGTGAAAGGAAGAGCAAATTTCTTTGGTCATCCTGATTTTCTACAGCATGTTGCTCTAAAATCTCGATCAGAGCATCTTTATCTTTCAATAGTTGTTGTATTTTCTTACACTCCATATTAAGAATGCGGTACTTGTTCCTCCAAGACCTCTTCTCTTGTTGAACTTTGTTGAGAGTCACCTGAAGTTTTTCCATATCAGACATAAAATAAAGGACAAAGTCCCTTAATGGAAGAACTTCCTGACGAGGGTAAGGCATCCTCAGCTTGAGAGCTCTAGTTTGTACCCAGTGGAGATAAGGCTCCACCGAGACACAGTCCGGTTTTCCTAGAGACTCTCGTCCTTTCCTATGAACGTGTTTCCAAGCATGCACTATTTCTGTCTTTAGTGCCCTGTCGTTTTCTCCTTCCTTGAAGAAAAGACCTTCCAGATGAGCATTCCGCGGGACATGACTCATCGGGTATCCGAATTGATGACGAACTAAAGCTGGAAGATAGTTGATTCCCCCCTTAGTTCCTATAAGGGGTACATTTGGGAAATTTCCACAAAGGTCAATGATTTTGATCCCGTCATAGATTCAATTGTACCAATCGATGTCAGAGTTGGTAAGAGACATGATTCTCTACGACCAACGTAAAGTATTCTTTTGATCCCAAAATGCGGCAGACTTGGGCAAATGGGAAATGAACCATTTGTACAGCAAGGGTACGCAACATGTGATCATCCCTCCGCTGTACAAATTCCTTAAGTGTACAGAATGATACGCATCTGGGAGCAAGGTTGGTACACGATTTCCAATCAGAAATATCTTAATGGCATTGGTATCTACGAAGTTATCGATGTTGGGAAACAAAAATAACTCGTAGGTGAGCAAAACAAAGATGCTATCGAAAACGGCCAAACTCCCTATACTAGCAAAGTACAGGGTCTTATTTATCAAAAACTGGGCTGGAAAACCTTGGATTCCACCCTTAGTGGTCATGTGAGTCCTAACTTCCAACTCATCCAAATAAATTGCTCTTGCAATGGTCTGATCTTTTGGAATTCTTCCAGTCCAGAAAAGGGAGATTGATCAGTGATCTGTAAATCAGTCAGGTGAGAATACTCCTCCAGTTTTGGTGCTAGCTGATAATCCGGGAATGTGAAATAGTGATAAACCGGATCGTAGAACTGAATGAGTGTGGACAGGATTCCCTCAATTACATGGACCCTTAATAGAGACAGCAGTCCTCCATACTTAGCTCTGAAAGCCTCAGGGTTGGTGATCATCCTCGCCAAACCTCTTAAATCCTCTAGTTTTGGAACTTTGAAGGTGTACTTGTGAATCTTTCTTCTACCGAAATCCATAACGCAATCTCTTTCTCTGATGTTTGCAAACATTGTCTTAGTTTAATTTGAAAAAGAGAGACTAGAAGAGAAAATTTTTCTTTGTTTTAATGTTTTTTAAATGAATGTATAAATGCAGCACACAAAAACATAGAAAAAACATGGGGTCAAAGGGTCGGTGTCATGAAGTCAAGGCTCTACCCATCCCCAAAGGTTTATGCTGGTGATTTTTTTGTACCTGTTCTCAAAATCATTGACCCCTCATCGGATGACGGCAGCAAGCGGATCACCAAGCGAGCTGGTTCATCTTTAGAGTAATCTCAAATGAGGGTAGTATCGCGTGACAACTATTCCCGATAGCTTCCGCACTACTGGTTTCAGTCTACTAAAATCCTCAGCTTCTCAGATAACCCAATGGAACAATCTGCTTTCAACAACCAAAGTCGTATAGGCATTAAATCCGCAAAGGGCATCTCCACTGATTTGATGGTCGACTGGGACCTCTGATCTGGGATTCACTCCCCGTAAGATTACCCATATAATGCCATCCCCTATCTTAGGTGTATACTCAATCTTTCCACACGCGGCATCACACGTATTCCCATTAGCAAAAAAATAAACACAAATATCAATTAGGAAAAGCAGTATATATATTTGTCTTAATATCCTAGACCCCTAGTCATATGATCCTATACAGACAATGACTCCCCAGCAGGGTCGCCATTTCTGTGGTACTTTGTGAACTTAGGGCATTCTACCTAAAAATGTGAGAAAGAAATGTCTCCCACTGTGGTCGCCATTTTTCTGTGGCGGCCACAATGAAAATGACTTGTTCAAGGTTTCTACCTAAAACTGTAAGAAAGAATAACTCCCACTGTGGTCGCCATTTTTTCTGTAGCGCGATTTTTGTGGTTTCGAATCACTATTGCCTTGGTACTACAGTTCGATTCATTTTTTATCCTATGAAGCTGATTAAGGAAGGGAAATAGATGTCTCCAATTAACCCTACTTGCATACTGAGGTTAAACAGTCAAAACTGTTGGTTTACATATGCTTTTTAAAAGGGGGGTCTCTTTTAGGTTATTTTGCCTAAGAACCCAGTTTTGGACTATTTGTGAGGTTTTTGGTAATGTGTTTAGATTTGATGCTTTTGGGTTGATTGAAGGAGGTACTGGATTTTGAGTTTTTGATTAGTATGCTCGCTAAGATCTTTCAATCTTATGCCTACATATTATCGTTTAACGAAACAGGGAAATCAGAGCGATCGTAATTCCCTCCTATTTTAGGGGGAAAAAGATATTTTGGTGTCTTGTTTGAAGCCCAAAACAGAGGCTAAAAGGAGTATTTGTATCTTGTTCAAAGCCCAAGATGTGAAGCTGAAGGGGTTTTTTTGTGTCTTGTTCAAAGCCCAAGATTGAAGCTAAAAGGTTCGACTGAGAGAGAACTAGTCATCTCTAAAGAGGAACTGTTGATACTTGTGTCTTTTTATCTAAGCACAAGTTTGATGCTAAAAGGTTGATTGACTCAACCGGGGATTTCTCTATACAAAGCCTAAGCGGAGGCGATTGACCCAACAATAGGGTGTCTTTTATTTGTCTCGTACGAAGCCCGAGATAGAGGCTAAAAGGGTTGACTCAACAAGAGAGTGCTAACGAGTGACTGACTCAACAAGAGAGTGCTTTTATATATGTCTTGTACGAAGCCCAGGACGGAGGCTAAAAAGGTTTGACTCAACAAGAGAGTCGGACAAGTTGGTTGACTCAACAAGAGAGTCCATTATACTCAACAAGAGAGTGATTTGCTGTCTCGTACGAAGCCTGAGATAGAGGCTAAAAAGGAAGTGACTCAACAAAAGAGCCTTTTACACTCAACAAAAGAGTGATTTAGTGTCTCGTACGAAGCCCGAGAGGGAGGCTAAAAGGAAAGTGACTCAACAAGAGAGTCTTTTACACTCAACAAGAGAGTGATTTAGTGTCTCGTACGAAGCCTGAGAGGGAGGCTAAAAGGAAAGTGACTCAACAAGAGAGTCTTTTACACTCAACAAGAGAATCTGAAAAGGTTAACTCTGCTAAGGGAGGATCTTTGTACAAAGCCCAAGAGGAGGCTGACTTTCCTGAAGAAAGGATCATTATACAAAGCCTAAGAGGAGGCTATCTTCTACTGGGGGTTTATTGAGATCCCGAGACAGGTCTAAGTGGGAGAGCCCTCATGAGAGAGGCCGGGTTTCTGCTGGAGATTTATCCAGAGTGATCGGTGTTTTTTCCTATGTTCGAAAGGAACTTGAGAATGTCTTTGAGACTCAAGGGGTTTAGACTATCCAAGTCTACTGGTGTTGAAGAGTTTTATCTTTTGTAGGGTGCCCAAAGGAGGGTAAGGGCTTTTAAGGGATGAAGATCAACCCTAAAGTGGCCAGAGGTTTGACACTGGAAAGAGTGCTCTAGCAAAGGATGACTAAGTTCTGTCTTATACCTTTAAGAGGTCGTTAGGGTCCTTGTATTAAGCCCAAGAGAAGGCATGAGAACTTTTAAGAAGCCGAAGGGTCCTTGTACAACGCCCAAGAGGAGGCGGGGATGCTTTTAGGAAGCCTGTGGGTCCCCAAACCAAGAGAAGTTCAAGAAATGTAATTCACAGAGAAGAGATCATTCCAGGAAAGTTCAAGAATTTGGAAGAAACTCAAGAGATGCTATTCACGGAGAATGGATCAACTCAGGGGAGTTGAGTTTCTTTGACAATTTCTAAGGGTGACAGTCTGAGAAAAGGTTCACCGAGAATACTGCCTTTCTCTTTGTTCCATATTGTTTAACCCCAAGAGAAGGGAAGACTGTATCTAGAATCCTACGGGGGATCTAGTTTTGTTTGTATTTAAGAGTGATCAACAGGGCTTTACCTAGTTCTAGACGTAGTTGCCGGTGAAAACTCTAAATAACTATACTAGTATTACACAGTTGATATTTGACAAGTATATAAAAGGATGTGAAAGGAGACTTACAGTAAAACAACCCCACAATACAGCTATATACATATGAAAGCGATAAATGAAAGCGGATAAACACTTACCCGTTGTAGAGCTTCCATACTGTTTTGTTAGTTTGTTCAACAAATAAAGTTTTGATAATAATATTGTATTAAAAATCAAAGATGAAAAGTACTTTGAAAAGATCGTTGGGGCTTACAGCTCAAGGAGAGGCCAAAGTTGTAACAGTGATTGTACTGTTGTTTTGAAAATCGTACAGAGGGACTTATACAATATGTGAGGCCCAAAAATTGTTTTATTTACAAAGGATTTGGGTCTTACACTCTATTAGAGGCCCAAAGTGTTTTTGTACAAATGATGGGGCTTACAACTCAAGGAGAGGCCCAAGGGTTTTTGTTAAAAAGGCGACGATCGCGCCGAACCTTTTGAGGGTATCAGGACTTATACAATACACTGAGGCCCAAAAAGGTTTTTATTTACAAAAGGATTGGATCTTACACTCTATTAGAGGCCCAAGTGATTTGTTTTAAGAAAAAGAATGGGGCTTACAACTCAAGGAGAGGCCCATATGATTATTTTGAACTGGTGATCACGCCAAGACTTTTGAAAAATGTGTTGGGTCTTATACAATGACTGAGGCCCAAAATATTTTGGTTCAAAAGGGGATTGGGTCTTACACTCTATTAGAGGCCCAAGTGATAAGATGGCTCTAGTGAGGCCAAGATGGTAACGAGCTATCCATGATTTTGAAATCAAAGGAGAGGCTTTCCTTTGGAAGGAAGGTTAAGGAGGAGGGCTAACAAGCTAACCTCACTCAAGGGGTAACTTAACGAAGTTGGAAAATGATATTCGGATAGAAAAAGTACATGGATATAACACATGAATGAATGTGATGGCATTCAAATTAAACATTTTAACGAAGCACGCAAGTATCATGTAAGCATTTAAGCATGATATAAGTCCAAACATCTTACAAGTAGGTAGTGACCTACCAAGGGGAAAGTTGGAGTCCACTTTTAAGAAAGGGAGGATGTTTAAATATCTTAAGCATGAAGACAATGAGGTGAAAAGAAACAAAAAAAACTTGGCACCTTCGTGTCGCGACCAGATGCGTCGCTACGCGAGCGATCGCTATGCGAGCTGAAGCGAGGCGGGGCGATTAGTAACAGAACCAAAAATGGTCAAACTTCGCTTGAAGCGAAAGGAAGCGAGATGAAGCGAAAGGTTCGCTTAAAGCTCGTTGTGCTTCGCATAGCGAAACAGGCCAGTTGCAAAACAAAAATAGCTTATGTTAAGCAACTTTAATGGACCAAACATGTCCTAAACATCACATTTAAGCTATCCATACTCAGTGCACATAAAAAATCATCATATTTCAAAGAGTAGTAGTTTGAAAGGAACCTACCTCTTGTAGCTAGTGATCAAGCTTGATGATGGAGGTGTTATAGATGTGTAATGATGATCTGGACAGCTTCCTTATACCTCAAGGGATGTGTTTGAATGCTTAGAGTTGTTGGAATTGCTCTCTAACTCAAAACCCGATAGTGACTTTCTTTAGAAGGCAATTTTGAGAGTGAGAAGGAGGTTTTGAGGAAAGCATCAGTTTGATGTCTTTGGTGTACTTAAACTGAGCACAAATGAGCTCTATTTATATTATAGCAAGTTTGTTTTGCTAGCAATAGTGAATGGCAACTGCAGCAGAGGTTTGGCCAATTGTAGCATTTTGGAATCTTAAGTCTCCTCTAGCCATTGACTAGAGAGGTTAGAGCACAGGCCTTTGGTTCCCTAGTTCAGAGATCATCCTTGACTCATTCAGTTGGAAAAGGCTTAGTTCATGCCACCTTGGTGCATCCATTGAATGCTCCAAAACAAAATTGGAGTCTTGTCTCCCTTTTAGGCATTTTTAGGTTTAGCATGCTATTTTTAGTTCCAAAGACTTGGGAGGCTTATGGATCAGTGTTTGTCCCTCCTTGGTCTCCCCTTGAGGTGTTCAGATGGATAAACTTGTTTGCCATTTGCACAAATTGCTCAAATCGAGCAAAATGTACAAATCTTCCTTGCCATGACAGTTGCATCAAGGCATTTTACCACTGTCATAACTCTTAGCTTAAATGGAATTTGATGGAGTTCTTGGCCATTTTGGAAAGCCCTCATATGATACAAAACATGTGTGATCATAGTTTGTTTTGCTACTTTTTGGATCTAAGTGAAAAATCCCCCTACTTTTTGGAAAAAGTGAAACAGATTCTGACTTAGTGAAAATTTCACTGAGTGTTGGAAAAAGTGGCATTTTTATGTTTTTGTCATTTTGGTCACTCCATAACATAAAATCCTTGAGGAATTGGAATGAGGTGTAGTTGGCACTTTTAAAGTAAGCCATGAGAGATACAAATCCATCTTTGGATCAGCCAAAATGGTTGCTTGGATCTCAAGTTATGATGCTTGGAAGTTAGTACCCTAGTCACTTTGTTCCATAACTTAGAAAATTTCTAAGTTTTTTATGGTTACCCCTTTTACAAGTTATTCCACTTTCTTTGATTTTTATTGATGAATGTTGATTCAAATCACACATTAACATCATTTTAGGGTTAGGGAACCATAATTGATCAAAAAATCAAAAAGTTAAACTTTGACTTTTGGGCACAGTTGACTTTTTATCTGATGAACTCCAAACTGTGTGATCCTCTATGAAATTAAGTACTTGACCTAAATCAAACTTGATGGATTGATTTCATAGGTGTTATAAGGTGTATTGAATCATGTCCCAAGGTTTGGGAGCATGTCTTGGTCAAAATTCAAAGGCACAGTTGACTTTTTCCTCAAAACCCTAATTGTGGTCCAGGTGAAATTGAAATTTGTAGATCAAGCTTCTTGGATCAATCAATTATTGCAAATGGATCAATGTAGTGTGTTAGAGACCCAAATCATGTCTTGAGGTCTTGGCTCATGTTTTGTCCTAAAAGTCAACTTAGGGGTGAATTAGGTCAAGAAACCCTAATTCCTGATTTTTAGTGAATGCATCCCCTGAGGCCAAATTGACTTGATGATTGGGTTCATGAGGTCTCATGGAGTATATTATGTTATGCTTTGAAGCATTGGCTCATGCCCAGAGGAAAATTTCCATCTGGAGGCCCTGGTCGACCAAAACCCTAATTTGGTGACACTGGCGATTTTGAGGCTTAATCCACTTGGAATGTTGCAGCCTTGTGCTTAATCCTTGATGTGGGAGTCCTATTGATCCTTTGTGGATGTTTGAGAGGTTAAACAAGTTGAAGATCATATCATTCCTTGATTGATCCTTGTCTAAGAGCTCTGAGAGGGATTGAAACCCTAATTCTGATTGTAGTGAATGTTCAACAATCCTTGAGGAGACTGATGAGGCATGATGGTTCATCCATATTGTGGTAATGATTTGCACAATGATGGGAAATATTAGTGGTCAAAATTTGGGGTATGACAATATTCCCTCAATTTTCAAAATTATCTTGATATTTCGAAATATACTCGTGTTGTCTAAGCTTAAACAGTTGAGCTTAGTGGTTTTCATAGGTTGAGAGGCCAAAATCCAACTCAAGAGACCTTAAAAAAAAGATCCAATTAGTCAGTTGATGGTTTTGAAACATCCACTTATGACATCCAAAAAAAAACTCTTTCACATAAAATTATCCATGGGTAAAAAATTTAATAAAGACATATTATAGTAAACAAAAAATTATTCGCCTTGAAATAGCCACTCTAAAGGATCAATTCCATTAAAAATCTTAAGCTTTATTTTGAATGTTCAAAAAAAGGGATATGGGGTGTTTGTATTTTGTATAAATGAAAGAAATATATGGATTTTTTTAGGGTAATGTTGGCGAAAATGTGTGGTTTATAAAGGTGTAAAAGCTGAGTGTACATAGTGTAGTGATGGTGGTGGAGGAAAATTGAGTGGTGGTGAGGTGAATAAGTGGATAGTGAGATCAACAACTCTGGTGGTGGTGAAACGGCAGGGGGGTGTACCTGCAAGGTACTCCGATGCCAAAGTCAGGAAAAAGGAGTAAGTAAGTACAGAAAAGCAAAGGGTGAGTTAGAAAGTATTGCGTAACCTGACCCTCTCAAGTGAGAGGGTATTTATAGGCTGCCCCCAGCGCGGGGCCAACGGTCACTTACACTGGGCTGGATTGCAAGGCCCAATACAGGTGACTGCCAGGGCTTACGTGGCGTAGGGAAGACCAGCACGTGGTCTTCACCCTGGGGTAACGGTCCCGAGATCTCTGGAAGGTGGGCATACAGACTCTTTCGGAGGTGGGAGGTTACAAGATGACGTGTCCTCGCGGGGAGGAGCACGCGGAGGTCAAGGAGAGACGTGTTCCCCAACACTCAAAACCTCTGCTCGACAATGCATGGACAACACGTGTCCGACGAGGTGGAGGCCTGAACGTGCTCGACACTGGATAAACGTGGGCCTTGTTGGGCCACCTCAGATCATTGGTTGGGCCTGCCCGACCAATGGGCAGGCGCTGGCCCAGTCCAGAACAAGAGCCCCCAAGTCATTGCTCTGAAGTGTAGGAGTAATGACTTAAGGGTCAGCCCCCATGTCGAGGACATAATAGGCGTGCTCGAAAGACCGGGTTTTAAGTGGTTATCTGATACCAGCAGGTAATCCTTTGTCGAGGAGACTCGTTAAATGGGGAAATGTCCCTGCTATAACGGGCTTGTAGTAATGGAAGGCCACGAACAAAGGATGATAAACGGTCAGGAACTTTGAAGTCTACTCGAACTTCGTATGTTGTTGTGGGGCGACGTTGCAGGGAGACGAGAAGTTGTGGACTCGAGCACCAAAGCAAACGAATGGACATACGTGGGAATCCATGTGCCACACGTCACCCGTCATTATTACCTAGGGTGGCTAGGCTAGAGCTAGGGTACTCGAGTGCCTAAGGGCGCCTCAAGTCCCATGAGGGCTTTAAAAATAGGAGCCAGCCCGTGCCATTTGCACGTTTCTCTCTTTCTTGCTCAGAGTTTCCCTCCCTTTCTCTCTAGGTTTCTCTCACCTTCTGTCACCGTCTCACCACCACACACCGCCGAACCGGACTCTTCCAACCGCTGTTTTCAAGTAAGTTTCTGATTTTTTTCTTTCCATTTGTGTTTTTTATGGTGGTCCTCCGGTGAACTAATGAAGTTCTCGGGGAGGTCACGGAGTTTCTGGCGGAAACGGCGGAACTTCTATATGTTTTTGATGAATCTCATGGGGGAGATAGGATGACTGTCTCGGTGACCTGAGGAAGGTCCCAAGGACGTGGGATGAAAACCCCGGGGACATGGGACGAAGGAACCAAGGACTTGAGGACGGTCCCAGGGACGCTTGCCTGATGTCCCGAGGAATTTGGGTGAACGGGATAGATGCACGTCCCCGACGTTGCTGGGCGGAGGGCGTCGCCCGCGCTGTTCCCCATTTCCTTTCTTCGCCCCTTTCACTTGATCAGCGGTGGAGGGGTGAATTTGATCTGGATTATCAAATTCACCAGTTCCTTCTGCTTTTCATTTAAATGGAGGTTGTGGTCGTGGGATCGATAGATATTGACGACCAGCTTGACTCCCCAATGACGCCGATCACCAGTGTCAAGGGATGATCGCCCGAGGATTGGGCTAGCGAGGAGCCTCTGACCATCCAATCCCAGTTTATCGCAGGCGACCAGGATGATATCTTCGCCACTGTCGAGCATCGCCTTGAGGGCTCCTCGAAGACCTGGATGGTGTATAGACCTTTACAGCACCACCGCATCTGCTCGACGTACAGGGGGATGAGATTTCCCTTGTACGAGTTCATGTTCGACGAGATGGGGTGGCGTCTGCCCTTCACCGATTTTCAGTGAGAGGTGTTCATTTGATTGCGCCTGGCACCGTCGCAACTCCACCTCAACGCCCTCGCCTTCATTTGCGCCTTCGAGCTCGTCTGTCAGTATCTTCGCATTGGGGCGAACCTACCTCTGTTCTTCCGTATATTCCACTTGCAGAGGCAGACAACTGATGGAAGACATGGCTGGGTGTCTTTTAAGAAGGTGAGCAGGCTATTCCAGACTTACATGGACTCTGTTTGCCACTTCAAGTCCCGATACTACATCTTGAAGCCTGTCTCGTTCGAGGCCGTGGAGTCGGTGTACAGACGGGTGCACCGAGAGATAGACGAGCAGCAGGAAGAGGTCCTCGAAGCGAAGTTTCCCCTATTCTGGACGGAAGAACACTTCAAGTAGAGCATAGATAATTATATATGCAGTCTTGGTAGACTATGCAAAGGGGATCGTCTGGCTCACGAGGAGATAGTCAAATTTGTCGCCGATTGTTAGGTGCAGATTTTACCTTAAAATGAACTATCTTTCTTGCCACTTTTTCTACTCAACTCTCATGTTTTCATTAGTTTTACTCATGATTGTTGTTGTTCTTCTAACATTGAGAATATACCTTTGGTGCTTGTAATATGTGTGTTATTGTGCAGGAAAAGGCACTAAATGATCAAAGTTGTAAGACACAAGAATTGATGCAAGCTTCCAAGGAACAGAGGAAAACATCAGCAAGTTCGCTTTGCGAACTTGCCAACGAAGGTTCGCTTTGCAAACTCTGGCGAGGTCTGAGCGAATGGTCCCAGAATTATGGCAGTAGAAAAAGGCACTAAAGTTCGCTTTGCGAACTTGAAGGCGAGTGTTCGCTTAGAGAAATAATCCTTCGCATTGCGAACTCATGAAGAAATTTTGTGGCGGTTTGACTATTCAGAGGCACCTCAGGTGCCTAATTTTATCATTTGTTGTGCGAATGAAACGTTCGCTTTGCGAACTGTGAAATTCCTGAATGTATTATAAATAGATTTTTCACACTTTTTAGAGATAGTTAGATATTTTTCAGCATAGAACTTTATCTCTCTCCATTTCAAGCATAGTTTAGGGAGAGAAACTCAAACCATAAGAGGGAGAAGGTAAGATCTTCAATCTCTTGATAGGTTTGGATGTAATCTTTTGATAGTTTATGTATTTCATCTAATGTATGTTTGTGAATTAGTTTTGATTCTCTATTGTTTGTTGTCTTTGATTGCTTATTTGTTGGTCTTGACAAAACCTATTTCAAATCCGTGATCTTAGATTTTCATCTATCATTGAGCAAGCTTTTGACATGGGTTTGTGATTTGATATTCATTTGCATCTCAGCTTTTTAGCATTGTGTTGATTATTAGTTTGAATAGCTTCTAGTAATTAATGCAATAAGAGACCGCGATATTGCTTGACGAACGGTATCGTGAGGGTGCGTGAGAATAGTGATGAAGAACGATATTCACATTCATTTGGAAAATTAATTGAATGCATGTAAAAAGGGTTAAATGTGTGTATGTATTTTGATCATTGGCTTTGTATATGAATTACTCATTGGTTTGATATTGATGTTATAGTAATATTTGTTGAGTCTTGAGGTCAGAAATGGATGTAGGCTTAACATTCATGTAGGCTTTAAATGCTTTGTATTGATTGGTGATGTGCAAGAGCAATTATTGATCGGTGCAAAATCATTCACAATATGCAGGGACCGAGAGGATATGTATGTCGTGAGTGATACATGATGATATTAGACAAACGTTTGATTTATGTATAAAATTGGTCAGAAGAATGCATGTGTTATAAATTGATGAGATCCAATTCCAACAAGGCTCCGTTTATAATTTAGCCTTTACTTTATATTTTCCGTCTTTACATTTTCTGCATCTAATTTTGGTTCCTCTTTCAAACCAAAACTTTTGAACCATAAGCTTAGAAATGTAGACACCGTCGAACAACATTCTTTCCCTCGAACTGATCCCTGTGGATACGACAAAAATGGGTTATTTAAATTAGTTTTTGCTTGCTGCTATACCGCACCAACAAAATGGCGCTGTCGCCGGGGATCGGTGTTTAGATATTGAATCGCATTGCGATAGTTTCTATATTTTTGAGCTTTGTACATTTGTTTATATTATATGTATTTGTTTTCTTTTATGTTTTCTCTAGTGTGATCAGGAATGATGAGAACTCCTTCTAGACTGGTTGCTATTTGTATAAAAGTATTCAATGAAGCTTCAACCGAGTATGGATGGTGAGATTTGAATGTATGCGAGGTAAATTGTACTGCTTCATAGAATGTTAGAATGATTTAAGAATTTTGTGCTTTGTGAAAATGTGTATTCTTGTTTCATTTTGCAACTTGTTTGAATGCTTGTTTCACTTAGGTCCAAAAGCCACAAATTGTGAGAAACCTCCATTGTTTACTGTATGCTAGGATGACTGATAACTTTGTTTAATTTGTTTGATTCATGCTTTATCTGTTGATTATTGTGATTTTGTGGAAGCATTATAAATGATCAAGGCATTTGTTTATATTGAGCATAACCGTATCCAAAAGTACCTTACCCGTGAGTAGTGAGTATTTGTTACCCCCTTTGAGCCTAAACAGTTTAGATCTCATTTTAGTGATGAACTTAGTTTATGTACATAATTTGAAAGTGTAGTTCATCATTGAATTTTTTGAGGTTCTAAAAATTTCTTCTTGAACCTTTGAACATTGTTTTAATTTGATTTCATTGCCATAAAAGGCAAGGAGCATTCACTTGAGGTTTGGTTGAATTCAAGTTGGGGAGAATGAAAAAGAAGATTGGTAGGTTGTTATAAACTTTTGAAAAATTTCAAGCAAGCATGAAAAGAAAAAGTGTGAATATGAATGTGAAAAACAAAAGAAAAAGAATGCTTGTTTGAATAAGAGAAATAGAGAATGAAATAATTGTGCATAAGGAAGTTTGAGAAGGTTGGTGATAAAGGAATGAAAATGGTGAATGAATTTGAGATATGTAAATACCATGTATAGTGAATGTTTCTTTTTGCATCGGAAATTTTGATTCAATGGCCTTTAGAAATGTCCCTTTGTTGTGAACCCGACCAAGTTACAACCTTTGAAGCCTTTAGTGATCTTTTTGCTTCCATGTTTTCATTTTTGATTGTTAGATGATGTATAAATTGGATTGTTATTAGCATTGTTTGTCAGGTGAGTGAAATTTCCCCATGGTTGCAAACGTGTTAATTTCTTCATTCTTATTCTGAAGAGGAGAGTTAGAGTGATTCAAGTATGAAAATTTAGTTGTCATTTGAACAATTCCATGATATTTGTTTAAGAACTTAATTCTTTGTCATTGTTCGATTCTATTGAGTGGTAAACGTTGCTTATGCGCATTTTCATCTTTTCTTGGTTGAATTAAATGCTTGAGCAAACCCTCTTGTTTTAATGAGGGGCATACTTTGCTTGAGGACAAGAAAAAATTTAGTTGGGGAGAGTTGTTAGGTGCAGATTTTACCTTAAAATGAACTATCTTTCTTGGCACTTTTTCTACTCAACTCTCATGTTTTCATTAGTTTTACTCATGATTGTTGTTGTTCTTCTAACATTGAGAATATAACTTTGGTGCTTGTAATATGTGTGTTATTGTGCAGGAAAATGCACTAAATGATCAAAGTTGTAAGACACAAGAATTGATGCAAGCTGCCAAGGAACAGTGGAAAACATCAGCAAGTTTGCTTTGCGAACTTGCCAGCGAAGGTTCGCTTTGCGAACTCTGGCGAGGTCCCAGCGAATGGTCCCATAATTATGGCAGTAGAAAAAGACACTAAAGTTCGCTTTGTGAACTTGAAGGCGAGTGTTCGCTTTGCGAATAATCCTTCGCATTGCGTACTCATGAAGAAATTCTGTGGCGGTTTAACTATTCAGAGGCACCTCAGGTGCCTAATTTTATCATTCGCTGTGCGAATGAAACGTTCGCTTTGCGAACTGTGAAATTCCTGAATGTATTATAAATAGAATTTTCACACTTTTTAGAGATAGTTAGATATTTTTCAGCATAGAACTTTATCTCTCTCCATTTCAAGCATAGTTTAGGGAGAGAAACTCAAACCATAAGAGGGAGAAGGTAAGATCTTCAATCTCTTGTTGGGTTTCGATGTAATCTTTTGATACCTTATGTATTTCATCTAATGTATGTTTGTGAATTAGTTTTGATTCTCTATTGTTTGTTGTCTTTGATTGCTTATTTGTTGGTCTTGACAAAACCTATTTCAAATCCGTGATCTTAGATTTTCATCCATCATTTAGCAAGCTTTTGACATGGGTTTGTGATTTGATATTCATTTGCATCTCAACTTTTTAGCATTGTGTTTATTGTTAGTTTGAATAACTTCTAGTAATTAATGCAATAAGAGACCGTGATATTGCTTGACGAACGGTATCATGAGGGTGCATGAGAATAGTGATGAAGAACGATATTCACATTCATTTGGAAAATTAGTTGAACGCATGTAAAAAGGGTTAAACGTGTGTATTGGCTTGTATATGAATTACTCATTGGTGTGATATTGATGTCATAGTAATATCTGTTGGGTTTAGATGCCAGAAATGGATATAGGCTTAACATTCATGTAGGCTTTAAATGCTTCGTATTGATTGATGATGAGCGAGAGCAATTATTGATCGGTATAAAATCACTCACACATGCGGGGACCGAGAGGATATGTATGTCGTGAGTGATACATGATGATATTAGGTGAATGTTTGATTTATGTATAAATTGGTCAGAAGAATGCATGTGTTATCAATTGATGAGATCCAATTCCAACAAGGCTCCGTTTATAATTCAGTCTTTACTTTATATTTTCCGTTTTTACATTTTTTGAATTTAATTTTGGTTCCTCTTTTAAACCAAAACTTTTGAACCACAAGCTTAGAAATGTA
The DNA here is from genome assembly GCA_022829125.1 of Lathyrus tuberosus. NCBI lineage: Eukaryota > Viridiplantae > Streptophyta > Magnoliopsida > Fabales > Fabaceae > Lathyrus > Lathyrus tuberosus. The sequence goes on from JALAZF010000126.1 coordinate 6,005,823, forward strand.
GATATCGTCGATCGACATTCTTTCCCTCACACTGATCCCTGTGGATACGACAAAACTGGATTACTTAAATTAGTTTTTGCTTGCTGCTGTATTACAATTTCAACACCGGTTTCTCCCCTGCACAGCTCGTGACACCGGACAGGAAACCTATCTGCGGCGACGACGGGAGGCCCTTGGAGCAAGCCCGATTGATTAATACGAGGGCCCTCCTCGAGACGTTTTCCGACGAGGATGCCCTCAAGTTGTTAGGTGGTGGATGCCTCTTTGATTAGATCCTCCCGTACATTTTGCTCTTCGACTTACTGATGTATTTCTATTTTCTTTTGCAGGCACCATGTCGAGCGCAGAGGAGCATATCAAGAAGCTGGCCACTACTCGAGTTTTGAAGAAGGGTGGAAAAGGGCGGGTCGAGCAGATCCGGTCACAGCGCCGAAGCCCCACCCCGGCAACCAGGGACTCTTCCACCTCTCCCCAGGGTAGCCAATTTCCTGTCACGCAAGAGTCTCCAAAAAGACAGCGACTCAGCGAGCATGTGGACGCTTATCTTACCGAGACTAAGAGCCCTCCTGCTGTGAAGTTCATTCTCCTGCCTTGTCACTCGAGGCCGAATTTCTTTTCTGGGACCAATTCCCTGTGTGTTGATGCACTTGAGGCTCAAACCATCTTAGGCGTTGACCGGGCTTCTTGGAGAAAGGCTTTGGTGGAAGACGTGTCTGCGGTGATGCGGGTTTGTACTACCGCCCTGGGCCTGAACGACGAGACCTGCCCGACAATTGAGCTGGCCAAGCTGCAGGAGAGCTTCACGTCGGTCGCAGCCGAGATGGATAAGGTGGGCAAGGACATGTCAGAGTGCAAAAAATAGAACGAAACCCAGGTCGAGCTTCAGAGGCAATTGGAGGAGAAGCTGAAGAAGGCCGATGCTGAGAGGAAGGATCTCTTGGCGAGGATCGCCGAGTTGGAGCAAGTTGTCCGTCCCGCTGAAGAGGAAACTGAGGACGACAGGCTATTGAGCTCTCTGGCAGAACTGATCGTGAATCTCAGGCAGACCGAGCAAGATATCCTCGTGGCAGCCGAGGTGGGCTTTAATAATGCACTGAAGCAGCTCGGGATTGTGAACCCCAACCTTGTCATTGAAGGGACTGATCCATACTATGAGGTGGTCGAGGGTCAGATTGTTCGGCCAACGTCTGAGGAGGATGATGAAGGCCAGGCCACGAGAGACGAGAAGCCTGAGGAAAATGCAGCTGTCTAGTTTTCTATTTGTTTACTTTGCTTGGGCCTGTGAGCCATTTTTTGTAGTGACTTTGCCCGGCCTGCGTGCCAGGGGCCTTTTGACATTTTTGTACTATTCGTACAATGGCTTCTGCCCAATTTAATGCTTTGTTTTTGCTTATCTGTGTGTGTGATATTTGTATATTTAATATATTTGTTGGTTTTTTCCTAAGTAATTTGAGGGTTTGCTCGACTTTGTTGGTCCTCGACGGTGTGGGGAACTGGTCGAGTGGTCGGAGGTGTATTCTGACCTTTAACTAGGCTAGGAATTCGGTCGAGGTCCCAATCTCATGGCGTGAACTTCCCATCGTGAGCTGGGTGTTCTGCCTGACTGGTACGGCGATGATGGAGCTCGGTTGAGGTATCCTCATCGGATCAAGGGTCTTCGCGCATACACAAAGCGGTCCTTGATCTTCTTGTTTCGTGGAGGGGAGTCGCGCTTGTACCTTAGTTCACCCCCGTAATCGCGACGTGGTTGTGTCGCGGGCAGTGTTTAACTGTAATATTGTTTAAGCTTCTCAGCATTCCATGGTCGAGCAAGTTCCTCCTCATGTATATTTTTGAGGTAGTAGGCTCCTGTCCTCGTTTTCGCACGGACGCGGTGGGGGCCCTCCCAGTTCTCCGCGAGCTTGCCTTCTCGCGAATCTTTCTGGTTCCTTCGTAGGACGAGGGTGCCTACTTGAAAATCACATTTAACAACTTTGTTGTTATAATGTAGAGTTATTTTCTGTTTAAGTGAGGCTTCTCGAAGGGACGCGCCAGAACTTATCTCCTCGACAAAGTCGAGCTCCTCCCTTAGGGCCTCATCGTTTGTCCCCCCGTCGAGGGGAGATTCCGTTCTCCTCGAGGGTTCCCTTATTTCCACGGGGATCATCTCTTCTGTTCCGTAGGTTAAGCGGAAGGGGGTCTCCCCGGTCGTGGAATGTGGGGTTGTACGATAGGCCCAGAGGACACTGTGCAGCTCCTCGACCCACCTTTGCTTGGCGTCGTCTACTCGGTGTTTCAGTCCTCACAGGATTACTCTGTTCGCCGCTTCAGCTTGCCCGTTCGTTTGAGGGTGCTCAACCATCGTGAAGTGCTGCCTCGTGCCCAGCTTGGTGACGAAGTCTTGGAAGTTCTTGTTGGTGAACCGTGTCCCGTTGTCGGTGAGAATCGCCTGGGGAACGCCGAACCGGGCGAGTATGTCCCTCTTGTAGAAACGTAGTATGTTGTGAGCCGTGATTTTGGCCAGGGCTTCCGCCTCGATCCACTTCCTGAAATAGTCCACGCCGACGATCAGGTACTTGTTTTGGTATGATCCCACGATGAAGGGCCCGAGGATATCCATTCCCCACCACGCGAACGGCCACGAGGACGACAATGTTTTGAGCTCGTTGGGTGGGGCCAGGTGCATATCCCCGTGTCGTTGGCATCTGTCGCACTTCTTGACGTGCTTCTTGGCGTCCTGTTTATGGTGGGCCAGTAGTATCCTTCTCGCAACGCCTTGTGAGCTAAGGACCGTCTGCTGAGGTGTTGTGCATTGATCCCCTCGTGGATTTCCTGGAGTATACCGGGGACCTTGGTCTCTTCGACGCACCTGAGGAGGGGGATCGAAAAGCCACGTCGGTATAGTTTGTCTTCGACAATTGTGTATGAGCACGCTCGTCGCTTAACCACCCCGGCCTCCTTGGGGTCGTCGGGCAGCTTGCCAGTGGTGAGATACTCGTATACCAGGGTCATCCAGCAGTTACTGTCCCCGATGGCGTTCACGTCAGTCGCGGGGACGGGTTTATCAATGCTTGGGCGCGAAATTACTTCTTGTATAACAGATTTGTTCCCGCCCTTCTTTTTCGTGCTCGCCAGTTTGGACAAGACATCTGCTCGAGTGTTGTGCTCGCGCGGGATGTGGGTTACTTCTGCTGAGGTGAAGTTCTTCATCTTTTCCTTCACTAGGGTCAAGTACTCGATGAGGCTGTCATTCTTGGCTTGATACTCACCTCGGACCTGGGAGGCCACGAGCTGGGAGTCGGTGAAAATTTTGACTTCTTTGGCACCGAGGTCCTCAGCCAACCGTAGCCCGGCGAGGAAAGCCTCGTATTCAGTTTGGTTGTTCGACATCGGGAAAGACAATGTGAGGGAAACTTCGATCAGGGTGAAAATGTATTAAACAAGTTGTAAAGTGAAGATTTGAGAATTTTACGAACAATCCGAGTACAACTTGTTTAATGAATATTCACCACACTACCTAAGTAAAAAGGAAAAAGTAATAACGAAACAAACAAAAAACAAAAGAAAACATGCTTGTTTTACGTCGTAAGCTCGATGCCTTTACTGTGCTTAGTTAGTAACTTCCTTTCTTCATGCCATAGTGATGCCTCACCGCGCAAACCAAAAGCAAGTGTCCTAACCAAACACTTAAACAAACGTTAATCTACAAGTATCAGTATAACAAGTGAAAATATACAATATAAACGTGATAAGTGCAAATTGTACCTATTTGTGTAAATAAGTTTTGTTGCACTTATCGGTACTTTGTGTTAAAATTGGTTGAATAAACCCCACTTTATGTGTAAATACGTTTACTTTACGTTTTCGTGTGTATTTTGCGTTTTCTTGTATCTATCGTTGAGTTTAATTGATTTTGTTTCATTTTTGTAGGTAACTAATAAAGGCCATTTTGCCATATTCTTGAAGAGCATTGAATAAGCGTTCAAGCGCTTCTGACCGTGTGTAAATCGGAGCTACGGTGCAGAAGTTGTGGTCTAATAAGGGGCTGTTTTTCTGTCATGTTCGCCTAGCGAGTGTGATAGCGAAGGTTCGCCTAGCGAAGGCTGGCGAAGGTCCCAGCGAGTAGAGGCAGAAAGTTTCAAATGAGAAAAAGACCATAGTTCGCTAGGCGAATGAACTAGCGAGCATTCGCTAGGCGAATAAATCGTTCGCTTAGCGAACCCGCGAAGGAAAGCAAGGGCGGTTTAACATTTCAGAGGCACTTATGTGCCATTTTTGGAGGCTCGCCTAGCGAGTAAAAGGTTCACCTAGCGAACCTGCGAAATTTTGATTGTATATATTAGATTTTTAGTCATTTTGTTAGGGATGGTTTTGGGGTTTCTTGATCCCACTTCCATCAAACTTCATTTTTCACTGATTTGCTTAGAAAACAACTATGGAGCATGCATACGGATGAATCGGGGTGGATTGATCGTCGACCGGCTCTGACAATCCGCGAGATGTTTGGTTCATTTCTTTTCTTCTTTGTGTTTTCCTTTATGGTTGGGTTGTGTATATGTATTTGCTGCAAACTCATGTATATTTGTCGCCCATGGCGTTGTATAAAACTTGCTTTACAAATATTTATTGGTGATTGTCTCTGATTTTTGCTTTATGCGCGGGGTTTGGGTTGCGTTAGACATAACCTTCGCGAACTTCGATTAGGGACGATTGTCTGTTAGTTCTGGACTCTAGAGATGGATTTAGGAGCTAACAATCTTCAATAGGCGTCGAATTTTCATGCCTTCCGTGTTTCAAGGCTTCGCTCGCGAGAGTGACGAAGAGAGTGACACGGTTGTTATCTCAACTGTGCGTTAGACATAACCTTTGTTGTGAGCGATGCTGGGTGATATTGAGGAGTATTGTAGGTGGAGTATAACTGGTCGGTAAGTTTAAGTTTATGAGGAGTCGATTGTATGCACGCCTGATAAGTTTGTTTCAGAAGAATGAATCTCTTTTTATGTTTATCTTTACTTTTCTGTTTGTTTTTACTTGTAAACCAATTTAATCCAAACTCATTAACGCGAGAGATTGTCGAACGACATTCTTTCCCTCGAACCGATCTCTGTGGACACGACATAAATCCCGGAGGGAATTCTTCCGAAAATAAATATTTTTGCTTGCTTGCCCTATTCTGCAGCCAACAAAATGGCGCCGTTGTCGGGGATTGGTTTTGATATTGAATCGCATTGCGATAGTTTCTTTGTTTTTGAGTTTTGTAGATATCATACATGTTGTATATTTTCACTTGTTTATATTGATACTTGTACATTTTGACATTTGTTCAAGTGTTTGGTTAGGACGCTTGCTTTTGGTTGCGCGGTGAGACATCACCATGGCATGAATGAAGGAAGTTTCTAATTAAGCACCGTAAAGGCGTCGAGCTTACGACGTAAAACAAACATGTTTTATAGTTTTTCTTTTTGAATGTTTTTGGTTGTTGTTTGCTCACAGATTTTGATTGACTTACTTGAGGATGCTGTTGTGATTTTCCAAGTTGGTTCGTTTCAACTTGCGGATGTATGGTAATGATTTTGTTAAGTTTTGTACACGTCTGAGGTATGTATTTATCGCTTTCTATACTTTAGCATATTCATGATACTTAGGCATTTTACAAACTTCCATGTCGTCCATTCTTTTGTATACTTGTTCTATTGTGAATCACTTTAGTTCCCAACCTTTTTGTGAGGTGGCTTTCCATTGTTCATATATGCGCGGAGAACCAACATTCTTGTTCTAACTGGATTTTATTATGTTGAATCTTTTATTTGTGTTGATTATATGAATGCATGAAAAGGATCAAGGCAATTGTTTCATTTTGAGCACAACTACCTTAGCCAAATAGTCAATTCACCTTGTGAGTATGTGAGAATTCGTAACCCCTTTGAGCTTTTTGATCCATGTTTTTATTTGAACTTAATGCTTGTCTATGAGTATTTAGTTCACTTATTTTTGAATGGATTTTGTTTTTTCTTGGACCTCAACTATGTGTTGTTGTATGGATTTTTTCCTTGCCTTAGAAAGTAGGGAGTATTCACATGATGATGTGGTTGAATTCAAGTTGGGGAGAGGATGATTGTATACTCATTGGTTGGATTCTATGAGGATTGAAAAAGAAAAGAAAAAAGAGAAAAAGGAAGAAAAAGAAAAATCCTTGAAAAAGGAAACAAAAAGAGTTTCAATAATTGTGCTAAATAAGTAAGGTGTGTTGTGTAGCACTTGGGATTTTGGAAGAAGTTGGTTGAAATTTTGTGTGTGAATCTTTGTGAGTTTTCACTCCCTTAGGTTTAGGCAAGTTTTTGTTTCAATTACCTTTAGAAATTGCCCCTTGTTTGTTTACCCGACCACGCTACAATCTTGAAAAGCCCTTGTGATTCTTGCCTTTTTATTTTCAATGTGAATTTGTGGATGTATGCATAATTTAGTCTTTTGTTTGCAAGAGTGTTGTGTGAGTGTAAAGAACCTCATTTTGTGTTTTTCATCTACCGATGATTGTTTTTGCTATGTGTGATTCACATTTGAACTTGTGTTGTTTTAGAATTTTTGGCATGATTTTTGTACTTTGCTTTTGTTTCGTGACTATGTTATCGTCGTAGTTTAGTGGTAAGTATTTACTTTTTGTGTGTACCGTTTTCATTTGAACCATTCATTCGTTTCCGTTTTTCAAAACCTGTTGATTCGTCATTCTTTGGATATTTCTTGCGCATTTTCAAGTTTGTTTGATTCTTGTTTGTGGACAAACAATTATGTAAGTTGGGGAGAGTTTGATAAGTGAAAATTGTACCTATTTGTGTAAATAAGTTTTGTTGCACTTATCGGTACTTTGTGTTAAAATTGGTTGAATAAACCCCACTTTATGTGTAAATACGTTTACTTTACGTTTTCGTGTGTATTTTGCGTTTTCTTGTATATATCATTGAGTTTAATTGATTTTGTCTCATTTTTGTAGGTAACTAATAAAGGCCATTTTGCCATATTCTTGAAGAGCATTGAATAAGCGTTCCAGCGCTTCCGACCGTGCGTAAATCGGAGCTACGGTGCAGAAGTTGTGGTCTAATAAGGGGCTGTTTTTCTGTCATGTACGCCTAGCGAGTGTGATAGCGAAGGTTCGCCTAGCGAAGGCTGGCGAAGGTCCCAGCGAGTAGAGGCAGAAAGTTTCAAATGAGAAAAAGACCATAGTTTGCTAGGCGAATGAACTAGCGAGCATTCGCTAGGCGAATAAATCGTTCGCTTAGCGAACCCGCGAAGGAAAGCAAGGGCGGTTTAACATTTCAGAGGCACTTATGTGCCATTTTTGGAGGCTCGCCTAGCGAGTAAAAGGTTCGCTTAGCGAACCTGCGAAATTCTGATTGTATATATTAGATTTTCAGTCATTTTGTTAGGGATGGTTTTGGGGTTTCTTGATCCCACTTCCATCAAACTTCATTTTTCACTGATTTGCTTAGAAAACAACTATGGAGCATGCATACGGATGAATCGGGGTGGATTGATCGTCGACCGGCTCTGACAATCCGCGAGATGTTTGGTTCATTTCTTTTCTTCTTTGTGTTTTCCTTTATGGTTGGGTTGTGTATATGTATTTGCTGCAAACTCATGTATATTTGTCGCCCATGGCGTTGTATAAAACTTGCTTTACAAATCTTTATTGGTGATTGTCTCTGATTTTTGCTTTATGCGCGGGGTTTGGGTTGCGTTAGACATAACCTTCGCGAACTTCGATTAGGGACGATTGTCTGTTAGTTCTGGACTCTAGAGATGGATTTAGGAGCTAACAATCTTCAATAGGCGTCGAATTTTCATGCCTTCCGTGTTTCGAGGCTTCGCTCGCGAGAGTGACGAAGAAAGTGACACGGTTGTTATCTCAACTGTGCGTTAGACATAACCTTTGTTGTGAGCGATGCTGGGTGATATTGAGGAGTATTGTAGGTGGAGTATAATTGGTCGGTAAGTTTAAGTTTGTGAGGAGTCGATTGTATGCACGCCTGATAAGTTTGTTTCTGAAGAATGAATCTCTTTTTATGTTTATCTTTACTTTTCTGTTTGTTTTTACTTGTAAACCAATTTAATCCAAACTCATTAACGCGAGAGATTGTCGAACGACATTCTTTCCCTCGAACCGATCTCTGTGGACACGACATAAATCCCGGAGGGAATTCTTCCAAAAATAAATATTTTTGCTTGCTTGCCCTATTCTGCAGCCAACAATACGATATCTACAAAACTCAAAAACAAAGAAACTATCGCAATGCGATTCAATATCAAAACCGATCCCCGACAACGACGCCATTTTGTTGGAGCGGTAAAGCGGCAAGCAAAAATATTTATTTTCGGAAGAATTCCCTCCGGGATTTATATCGTGTCCACAGAGATCGGTTCGAGGGAAAGAATGTCGTTCGACAGTCTCTCGCGTTTATGAGTTTGGATTAAAATGGTTTTAAAGTAAATGCAGAAAAGTAAACATTAAAGTAAAAAGTAATCATTCTTCAGAGAGAAGAAACTTATCCGGCATGCACATAAGCAACTCCTCACAAACTTAAACTTACCGACCAGTTATACTCAACCTACAATACTCCTCAATATCAACCAGCATCGCTCACAACAGTGTCCATCTCTAACACACTGAGCTGAGAGAACAATCGTGTTACCATCGTCGGCACTCTCGCACCCGACTCAAGATACGGAGTCATTAAGCTTCGACGCCTTTACAGATTGTTAGCTCTAAATCTATCTCTAGCATCCAAAATCTAACAGATAATCATCCCTAATCAAAGTTTGCGATGTTTATCTCTAACACAACTCAAACCCCGAGCATAAAGCAAAAATCAAGGACAATCATCGATAAATATTTGTAAAGCAAATTTCATACAACGCCATGGGCGACAAATGTACATGAGTTCAGAGTAGATAGATATACACAAACCCAACATAGAAGAAAAACACAAAGAAGAAGAGAAATAAACTAAACATCTCGCGGTTTGTCGGCGCCGATCGATGAGAAATCCACCCCGGATCATCCGTGTGCAAGCTCCAATGTTGTTTTCTAAGCTAATCCTACTGAAAAATGAAAGTTTGATGCATTGGGAACAAATATTACCCAACCATCCTCTAAAAAATGTGTTTTTGGCCCTTTAATGGTGTTTCTGTCCGCCCAGTTTCGCCTGGCGGTATTCTGGGTCGCCCGACGCAGTAAGGCGACTTATTCTGTAAGTTTTCCACACTTTTGGAGTGCCCGGCCCTGCAATGGACCACCCGGCACTGCTTCGCCCGGCGGAGCAGAGGCGCAGTTGACAGTAGACAGCAAAAATCCAGCACTATTTTGGCCATAACTTTTGAACCGTAACTCTGTTTTTCGCCCGGTTCGAAGCGTTGGAAAGCTTATTCAATGCTCTATACAATAATGGCAAGATATCCTTGATTGAATACCTGAAAAAATAAATGGAAATCAATTAAACTCAATGATATTTACACGATAACGCAATATATACACTATAACGTAAAGTAAACGTATTTACAAACAAAGCGGGGTTTATTCGAACGTTTTTAACAAAAAGTATCGATAAGTGCAACAAAACTTATATACAAAAATAACTACAATTTGCACTTATCAACCACCGTTGACACTCTTCAACGGGGCACTAAATCCACCGCCTGTGGAGATACTTTCGATACAAGTGAGCTAATCCTTCACTCGAACCAAAGGCTCATGATACCACTGTTAGGAAAGTTTTTTCAAAAAGGGAGCATTGAACATTGTGGGAGTTCCTTTTTAGAGCAACACCATTGTGAGAGACACACCACATATTCACCCAAAACCTTAAAATAATAGGTGTATGAGTTCTCCCACTTATAAATGCTCAAGCCTCCACATTCCTATCTAATATGAGACTATTATCTATACTATTCACACTTGTAATAGTTAACACATACAATAAGGTAAAAGAAGTGTTGATTACCATATCTCCAAAATTAGTAGAATTTAAAAGTGATAAAAATATACTTGTAGAAATTTTGTTATGTGACGGGGATGTTGTCCTGACAGCATCCTGTTCAATATGAACACTTCCATTTCTTTTGAGAAATGGAGAGGATCCTTACTCACAAGACTAATAGCTAAGTTGGAAAATATTTTTTATCATCTCATCTAAAAGTTTTTGGATTAGGTTTATTTAATAAAATAAAACAATAATTTAATATAAATTAATAATTGATTAATTAATAAATGAATTAAAATAAACTATTATACACAAACATCGATCAAATATCTAAGTGTTGTTATTTTTTTCAAAATATATAACCTAATTTTAAATCTTCTATTTTAGCATGCACATGAAAATTGACCCTTTTAATTTCTCAAATATTTCCCACCTGCACACACCATAAGTATCCTTACTTTTCTTTGTTGGTTAACAGACGGAGATTGACTGCATAGATGCCTACTTTTTCTCTGTTTTTTCTATTGTGAAGAAGAGTTTTTGTATTGGTGGGGCATTAGTATAAACCAAAGTCTTACTACTTTGCTGACTTTATACATCTTTGTGCCTCTACGATGCCAGATCAATAGCTCCCTAAAATTACGCCCAAATTGTGACCATAAACTTCAAAAAGCATATTTGACATCTTTCGATACAATTTTCAAATATATATATATATATATATATATATATATATATATATATATATATATATATATATATATAAAATCAGAATTCCATTGACATCTTATGTAACTCTAAAAATCTTACACCAAGTCTCAATCATTAATATGAATAAATCAAATGATAATTCAAGTATCTTATTTTTAGGAAAATTAAATAGCTATGTATTTTTGTTTTATTTCATTTAATATGACTGTTTGATTCAATTATATATATATATATATATATTGGGGATAACTTATTTCAAGAGTAAATTTTTTTAACTTACTCTAAATCATAGCATTTAGATTGAATCTAATTTAAGGGTTAAATTAGCATTTTATTTAATTAGTCATTCAATTGAATTTAATTTAAAAGCAAGATCCTAAGATTCATAGAGAAGTCACCAAGCTAGGTAAATATGATGGAAAGGGAAACCCTAACAAGTATGTGCATCTCGTAAATGACAAGCTAAACTACATCGCCGTAGATGAATTTCAATGGCCTTCCAGACGAGAGAATTACATATTGGATGAGTTTCTATGTGGCTTTCTGCTCGATTCACATCCAGGAAAAGACGATTGGTGTCTGAAGTCGTCCTCACCGAGATCGTCCAAGGAAAGAAGGAATGCTTGTGGTCTTACATAGACCGATTCACATAAGTTGTTGTCTAAGTCTAGGGAGTTAGGGACAACCTTCAATGTTGGATCTTCGAAAACAACATCCTGATTCAGAATTTTAAATATGCAAATATAAGCACATAAAAATTTAGGAAAGTAAAAGACATCACACTTTTATTAATTAAAATTGCTGAAATTTAAAGTAATGGAATCGAGAATTTATTAAACTTAAAGCAAAATTCGAAAGCAGTGCTAAAACAAGAAAAACAAATAAAATTAGAATATAAAACATATATGAGAGATCATTATTTTCCATAAGTATAATCATTCCTTTTGATGATCTTTTTTATTTCTTCCACATCTTTGGCTATGCTTTGACAAATATCAAAGACTTTGTTTATTGATGTGTTTTCTATCTCTTAAAGGTCTTCTTCTTCAACCACTAGGTCATCCCTCAATTTTCCATGTTTGACGTGGACCTTTATCTCTCTGAGGGATGTGTAGTTAATCCTATGGTTGGTTGAGTCTACAGCTTCGTCCATGGTATGAATGTTGAAGGTTCTTAAGAGTGTGGTGATCATTGCTACATAAGGAAGTCTTGATGATTGGTTCTTTTTTAGAGTGAATCATGTGGTGAAAAATTCCTTCTACCTAATTTGTTTGAATTTCTTGGGTTAAAAACACAGGGGGTGCAACATCTTCTCTAAAGACATAATTATGGTCCACATTTCTTTGAAAGAGGATTCCAGTTTGAAGGTAGTGGGTGATACGAACCTTTGGTTTTAGGTGGGTTGATTTGAAGGGGGATTTTTCTTTTCTCCATGGGATTATTAACAATTTTGTTTCGGGTTGTGGAGCATTTGAAGTTCTTATAACCAAAGGGTTCTTCATAGGTACAGGAGGTTCATTCAATAGGTAGCTAAAAATTCTACCAAAACTATTCTTGTGGATATCTATTATAGTGTGCCTCCCGACGATTTTGGGCTTGTTTTTCTTGCAAGTAATTGTTGATGCGGTAAAGCGGCAAGCAACAAAAGTTTTTAGAAGTATTTTTCCGGGAATTTATCGTGTCCACAGAGATTGGTGTTATTGAACTGCCGTTCGACAAGTCTCGCGTTTATGAGTTTGGATTAAATTGGTTAAAGTAAAAGCAAAAAAGTAAATATGAACATAAAAAGAATTCATTCTTCAGAGAGAAGAAACTTATCTGGTATGCATATAATCCACTTCTCACAAACTTATACCTATCGACCAGTTATACTCAACCTACAATACTCCTCAATATCATCTAACATCGCTCACAACCTAGATTATGTCTAACCAAAATTGAGAGAACAACTGTATTCATGCGTCGATGATCTCTCAACCGACACAAACAACACGGAGGCATTAAGCTTCGACACCCATAAAGATTGTTAGCTCTAAATATATCTATAGCATCCAGAAACTAACAGATAATCATCCCTAATTAAGGTTCGTGATGTCTATCTCTAGCATAACCCAAACCCCAGGCATAAAGCAAAAACCAAGGACAATCACCGATAAAGATTTGTAAAGCGGATTTTAGACAATGCCATGGGCGATAAATATACATAAGATCAAAGTAAATATATATACAAGACCCAACAAATGAAGAATACACAAAGAAGAAGAGAAATGAACCAAAAATCTCCCGGTTTGCCAGCGTCGATCGATGATCAATCCATCCCGAATCATCCGTGTGCAAGCTCCATAGTTGTTTTCTAAGCTCTAAAATATGAAGAAATGAAGTTTGATGGAGTGGGAGCAAAAAATACCCAAATCATCCCCTAAAAAATGCTAAAAAAATGACTTAAATAGGAAAAAATGGGTTTCCGTGTTCGCCTAGAGAAGTCTCATTCGCCCAGGGAACTAATGCCGCCTTAGCTACTGCCAAAACAGTGTTTTCCACGCTTTTTAGAACTTTCTGTTCGCCTAGCGAACATGACAGCAAACCAGCACTTGTTTCAACTATAACTTTCGAACCGTAACTCCGTTTTTTGCCCGGTTCGAACCGTTGGAAAGCTTATTCAATGCTCTTTATGAATATGACAAGATATCCTTACTTGAATACCTACAAAAAATAAGATAAAAACAATTAAGATCAATGATATTTACACGATAACGTAATATATACACTATAACGTAAAGTAAACGTATTTACAAACAAAACGGAGTTTATTCGTACGATATTAACAAAAATTATCGATAAGTGCAACAAAAATTATCTACAAAAATAGCTACAATTTGCACTTATCAAACTCTCCCCAACTTAAACTTGTTTGTCTCTAAACAAGAATCAAACGACTTAAAGAAACAAAAGTAACAACCAAAGAATCACAAATCAACAGATTTTGAAAAACAGACAAATGAATGGTTCAAATGAAAAATGGTACACACAAAGTAAATACTTACCACGAAACTACGACGACAACATAGGCACAAAATAAATGCTAAATGCAAAAATCATGCTAAACATCCTAAAACAACACAAGTTCAAATATGAATCACACCTAGCAAAAACAATCATCGGTAGATGAAAAACACAAAATGAGGTACTTTTCACTCACACAACAATCTTGCAAACAAAAGATTAAATTATGCACTCATCAAACAATCATATTGAAAACATAAAAGCAAGAACCACAAGGGCTTTCAAGGTTGCAGCGTGGTCGGGTAAACAAATAAGGAGAAATTTCTAAAGGTAATTGAAACAAAAACTTGCTTAAACCTAAGGGAGTGATCAACTCACAAAGACTCAAACATAAAATTCCAACCAACTTCTTCCAAAGTCCCAAGTGTTACACAAAACACAATACTTATTTAGCACAATTATTTGAACTCTTTTTGTTTCCTTTCTCAAGGATTTTCTTTTTCTTTCTTTCTTTCTTTCTTTTTTATATTTTTCTCTTTTTTCTTTTCTTTTTCAACCTCATAGAAACCAACCAATGAGTAAACAATCATTCTCTCCCCAATTTGAATTCAATCACATCATCATGTGAATACTCCCTACTTTCTAAGGCAAGGTAAAAATGTATACAACAACACAAAATTGAAGGTTCAAGAAAAAACAATCAATCAAAACCCATACAAAAAGTGAATTCAATACTCATAGACAAGCATTAAGTTCAAACAACATGGATAATGATAGAAAGGCACAAAGGGGTTACGAATGATCATACATTCACAAGGTGAATGACTATTTGGCTAGGTAGTTGTGCTCAAAATGAAATAAAATGTCTTGATCCTTTTCATGCTTTTATATAATCAATACAAACAAAAGATTAAGCATAATAAAATCCAGTTATAACAAGAATGTTGGTACTCCGTGCATATATGAACAATGGAGAGCTTCCTCACAAAAAGGATGGGAGCTAAAATGATTCACATCAAGAACAAGTATACAAAAGAATGAATGGCATGGAAGTTTGTAAAAAGCCTAAGTATCATGAATATGATAAAGTCTAGAAAGCGATAAACACATACCTTGGATGTACAAAACTTAAATATATCATTACCATACATCTGCAAGTTGAAATGATCAAACTTGGAACATCACCTTAAATTCCTCAAGCTACTCGAAAAAAGCTCATTGACAAACACAAGAATTATTAACATAAACATACTAAAAGACCGAGTGAAATTCTCTAAACAAATTTAAAAGTGAAGATTTGAAATTTCAGAGTTGGTCCGATTTAAATTTGTTTAGACAATTGCACCATACTACTTACGCAAAACAACAACAAAAAAATAATACAACATGCTTGTTTTACGTCGTAAGCTCGACGCCTATTATTTACAAACCAGCACGTTGCTTCGGATGGGCCAAATGCTTTCACTCCCGCCTTTGCTCTCATCTCTTCGAGCTCTAACTAGAACTACACATCTAACCACACTTTTGGCAAACATGAAGAGAAACAAATATATACTCTATATTCACAAGTATGTAAAACATGTAAAATTCACAAATATGGTAAACATATACAAGTATCAATATAAACAAGTGAAAATAGACAATATATACGATATCTACAAATCTCAAAAACAAAGAAACTATCACAATGCGATCCAATAAAAACACCAATCCCCGACAACGGCGCCATTTTGCTGATGCGGTAAAGCGGCAAGCAACAAAAGTTTTTGGAAGTATTTTTCTGGGAATTTATCGTGTCCACAGAGATCGGTGTTATTGAACTGCCGTTCGACAAGTCTCACGTTTATAAGTTTGGATTAAATTAGTTAAAGTAAAAGCAGAAAAGTAAATATAAACATAAAAAGAATTCATTCTTCAGAGAGAAGAAACTTATCAGGAATACATATAATCCACTCCTCACAAACTTAAACCTATTGACCAGTTATACTCAACCTACAATACTCCTTAATATCATCCAGCATCGCTCAAAACCTAGATTATGTCAAACCCAAATTGAGAGAATAACCATATTCCTACGTCGATGATCTCTCAACCGACACAAACAACACGGAGGCATTAAGCTTCGACACCCATAAAGATTGTTAGCTCTAAATCTATCTCTAGCATCCAAAAACTAACAGATAATCATCCCTAATCAAGGTTTGTGATGTCTATCTCTAGCACAACCCAAACCCCAGGCATAAATAAAAAACCAAGGACAATCACTGATAAAGATTTGCAAAGCGGATTTTATACAACGCCATCGACGATAAATATACATAAGATCAAAGTAAATACATATACAAAACCCAACAAATGAAGAATACACAAAGAAAAAGAGAAATGAACCAAAAATCTCCTGGTTTTTCAGTGTCGATCGATGATCAATCCATCTCGGATCATCTGTGTGCAAGCTCCATAGTTGTTTTCTAAGCTCTAAAATATGAAGAATTGAAGTTTGATGGAGTGGGAGCAAAAAATACCCAAACCATCCCCTAAAAAATGCTGAAAAATGACTTAAATAGGCAAAAATGGGTTTCTGTGTTCGCCTAGCGAAGTCCCATTTGCCCAGCGAACTTATGCCGCCTTAGCTACTGCCAAAAAAATGTTTTCCACGCTTTTTAGAACTTTCTTTTCGCCTAGCAAACATGACAGCAAACCAACACTTGTTTCAACCATAACTTTCGAACCGTAACTCCGTTTTTTACCCAGTTCGAAGCGTTGGAAAGCTTATTCAATGCTCTTTATGAATATGACAAGACATCCTTGCTTGAATACCTGTAAAAAATGAGATAAAAACAATTAAACTCAATGATATTTACACGATAACGCAGTATATACACTATAATGTAAAGTAAATGTATTTACAAACAAAACGGGGTTTATTCGTACGATATTAACAAAAATTATCGATAAGTGCAACAAAAATTATCTACAAAAATAGCTATAATTTTCACTTATCAGTAGTCAATATTGATTGTGGATATTGAAAATCATATCAAAATCATTTCAAAAGAGGTGTGCTAATCGAGTGGCTTGGAGTGCCAATCGATTGGATAATCAAATATTTCAAGATATTGAGTGTTTATCATAAATGATGGAACTAAATGCCTTGGAGAACATGTTTAGCTTGGATATGATCTAATTGCCCTGGAGAAAATATTTGGCTTGGATATGATCTGAACATGTTTGCCTTGGAGAAATTACGTTAGTCGTCCTTCTTGGTGCTTTTTAGGCTTTGTGTTGGATTTTTTTTTGCTATTACTTTTCTGCACCCCTCTTTTTCTATATTGGCACCTCCTTTCTATAACATACTTGAAAGCTCGTCTATTTGTTAGTGAAATAATTTTATTTGACGAGAATAATTAAATCCACTATTTTAAAGAATTAATTAGAGTTTTTCGATCATTCCATAAAATAGTGTACTACCTCAAAAAAATCAAGAAGTCTTGATAAACCTTCCCTTAAAGGGAATCACCAAAATATTATGGCGTGTCCTTCTCTATGAATCGTTTGATATGAGAGTTGATTAGAGTAACAAGTTTGATATGTCCATTGCAGACGTATCTACTCAACGTATCTACTCAACCTACTATGACGTTAACTGATCACGAAGGATAAGAAATGTTGAGATATCCTCAACAGAAAAAAAATTGCTTTGATCATTATCGTTGATATTCATCATCATTGATTATTCTTGGATCAGAGACTTGAAATACCATATACTTGGAAGTATACTCTTTACACATCTCCATTTAATATCCATTAAAACTTCAAACTGCAAAGTATCCCTTCAAAACATATTAGGGTTTCACCTTTGATATACATATTTTCTTAGGTTTAGGTATATTAGTTTTTCTAGAGGGTCTAAGGTCTTACCTTTAGACATTTTCAATTTATCAAAACAGAAAGGCTCTAAGTGGCCAAATTTATTGCAGTATGAACACTTATAAACTAGACAATTCTTTTTCTTTAAACCTTTATTAGGTGTTCTATCCCTTTTGAATGCTAATCCTTTTTTATTTAAGGAAGGCTTTTTACTTGATAAGCTAGAATCAAGATTTTATGTCCCCTTAGTAAATTTACTTAAGGTTTCACGCAAGTCTATTACTTCCTTTTTTCAAAGGGACATAAGTCTCACATGTTTCTCTTTAGTTTCTAATATTAGTTATTTCTAATTTAAGCGATTTATTGCTTCCTTCAAAAAACTCTACATATTCTTTAAGGTCTAAGTTATGTTTTTTAATCATATCTGTTAGTTCTTGTATTGGCTGGAATTTTGGTAAAACAAAGTTGAACAATATTGATGTCATATGTCTGATGTCTTAACATTGGTTTCTAACATTAGTTGTTGCAGGGTTGAAGTTTTATATGCTGATGTTAAACTTGATGTCTTGACATCAGTTATCTGAACATCAGAACATCAGGCTGTGATGTTTTAGGGCTGCGCGTAAAAGTTTGTTTTAAGAAGATCTGTTAGAGAGATTGTGTGCGAATATCTTGGAGAAGATATTTTCAGTTGCAATCAGATTTGGAGCAGATCTTGTTGCTATGTTTAAGGGTTGTTTGATTTAAAAAGATTTGAAGATCAAATCTGTTTTAAATTCTGTTTTTAAAACAAATCAAATCAGATTTTTGGAGGAGGTCTAAGCCCAAGTCAGAATTCTATTTAAAGCAGCCTCAACCCTTGTTGAAAACGACGAAAATAAGGGAGCAAAGACTGAGAGTCAAATTTGTGTTTTCGTGTGTGTTTTGTAAACCTTTCATGGTTGAATAGGTGTTACTATTTTGGGGTTGTAAGTGTATTCACTCTAGAGCTTTTAAGCAAGAGTGTGTTGTTCTTGATCAAAGCTGTTAAGCAAGATCAAGGTGTGATTTAAAGTGTAATCTTTGAATTGTATCACTGAGGTGATTTAGGGAGTGAGTGGTTTCTCATATCTAAGTGGTCTCTTAGGTAGAAGTGTCATTGGGTAGTGATTAAGATTAGTAGATGTCAACTGGGATTGTTGAGTCTGTAATTTAATACTACTAATAGTGAATT
Source organism: Lathyrus tuberosus (assembly GCA_022829125.1). Lineage (NCBI taxonomy): Eukaryota > Viridiplantae > Streptophyta > Magnoliopsida > Fabales > Fabaceae > Lathyrus > Lathyrus tuberosus. The sequence goes on from JALAZF010000126.1 coordinate 6,024,567, forward strand.
TCCTCCCTGGCTTGGTAGCCCCCAGACGTAGGTAGTTATACCGAACTGGGTGAACAATTCATTGTGTTGATTTACTGTTGTTATTACCTTGTTCATACAGCAGATTGTGTTGTTGTGACATCACACTTAACATCACACATCTGATACCAGAATTTCAATTGGTATCAGAGCAGGCATCCTGCTCTGCATCTGGGTGAGATCTAGGGCTGATACTTTCTGGTGCAATGGACAAGCAGAGTGGTGGATTTGTGAATAGACCCCCTATTCTAGATGGCTCTAATTATGACTATTGGAAACCACAGATGGTTACCTTCTTGAAGTCATTAGACACCAGGGCTTAGAAGGTTGTCTTAAAAGAATGGAAAGCACCTGTTATTGTTGAAAAGGAAGGTACAACAAAGCTGAAACCTGAGGAAGATTGGACCAAGGAAGAAGATGAGCTTGCACTTGGAAATTCAAAAGCCTTGAATGCCATCTTTAATGGTATTGACAAGAACATCTTTAGGCTGGTCAACACTTGTGAAGTAGCCAAGGAAGCTTGGGATGTCTTGAAAACTACTCATGAAGGAACTTCCAAGGTCAATATGTCAAGACTTCAACTGTTGACTACTAAGTTTGAAAATCTGAAGATGAAGGAGGATGAAACCATTCATGATTTTCACATGAATATTCTTGAGTTGTCCAATGCTTCTAGTGCTTTAGGAGAAAGAATGACTGAAGAGAAGCTGGTAAGGAAGATTCTCAGATCCCTTCCCAAGAGATATAAAATGAAGGTGACTGCTATTGAAGAAGCTCAAGACATTAGCAAGATGAGAGTTGATGAGTTGATTGGGTCTCTTCAAACTTTTGAGTTGGGGTTGAATGAGGAGCCAGAAAAGAAGACCAAAAGCATAGCTTTGGTGTCTAATACTGAAGATGGTAAGAAGGAGTGTAATTTTGAAACTCAGGAGGAACTGTCAAATGCTATTGTTCTGCTGGGAAGATAGTTTAACAAGGTTCTAAAAAGGATAGACAGGAACTACAAACCTAATGTCAAGAACATCACATCTGACACCAACAGATCAGGAGATCAGGGGAAGAAAACTAGAGATGAAGAAAAGACCAATAATGACAAAGGAGTTCAATGCTTTGAGTGTGAAGGGTATGGTCATGTTAAGAAAGAATGTCCTACATATCTCAAAAAGCAGAAAAAGGGGTTATCTGTTTCCTGGTCTGATACTGATAGTGAGAGTGAATCTGAAGAAGAATTAGCTAAGCTTGTTAGAGCTATGATTGGGGGTTGTGAGTCAGATGATGATTCATGTGATGATGAGGTTTCTTATGAAGAGCTTACTGCCTCTTATAAAGAACTGTGCATGAGAAGTGAACAAGTCTGTCGTGAAGGAGAAAAGCTAATGAAAATCATAGTGCAGTTAGAAGCTGAAAAAACTGAACTAGAAAATGAAGTCAGTATGCTTAACTCTAAACTGGATTCTATGACCAAAACTGTCAGAATGTTGAACAATGGTACTGATGCTCTAGACAACATTCTTAGTATTGGAAAACTTGCTGGAGACAAAAGTGGTTTGGGATTCAACAATGGTGCAGCTTCTAATGATGTTATTACCAGTTCCAAACCAGTGATGTTACAACAGATGTTTAAACATCCTGACAGGATTCCTTCTAGGAAGAAATTCAGGCGCTAGAGATGTCATCACTGAGGGTGTTTTAGACACAAAAGACTTACTGTTATAAGCTACATGGGTATCCTTAAAAGACACATCAGTATACTCCCAGACAGAAGTTTCACAAAGGTAATAAGGCCTTCAATTCTAAGAAGCAATGGGTTCCAAAAGGTAAAGTTACCAGCTTAATAGCTCACACTTCTCTTAGGGTTTCTACCAAAGAAGACTGGTACTTTGATAGTGGGTGTTCAAGACACATGACAGAAGTTAAGAATTTGTTGGTAGATGTTAAGCTCCATTCTTCAGGTCATGTAACCTTTGGTGATGGTGTCAAAGGAGAAATCAAGGGGATGGGAAAGCTGAATTATGCTGGTGCTCCTAGACTGGATGATGTTCTACTTGTCAAAGGGTTGACAGCAAATTTGATCAGTATTAGTCAACTTTGTGATCAAGGATTCAAAGTAGACTTTACAAAATCTGAGTGCAATGTCACAAATGAGAAAGGAGAAGTCATCATGAAGGGTGTTAGGTCTAAGGACAACTGTTATCTATGGGTGCAACAAGACTCAAGTACCTCAACATGTGTGTTTGCTAGAGATGATGAAGTCAAAATATGGCATCAAAAGTTGGGACATCTTCATCTGAAGGGAATGAAGAGAATCATATCTTCAGAAGCTGTCAGAGGAATTCCTAAACTCAATATTGAAGAAGGAAGAGTGTGTGGAGATTGTCAAATAGGGAAGCAGATCAAGATGTCACATCAGAAGCTTCAACATAACACCACCTCCAAAGTTTTGGAACTTCTTCATATGGACTTGATGGTACCTATGCAGGTAGAAAGTCTAGGTGGGAAGAAGTATGCTTATGTTGTTGTAGATGACTATTCTAGGTACACCTGGGTAAGCTTCATCAAAGACAAAATAGAGGTGTTTGATGTATTTAAAGATTTATGTCAAAGACTCTAAAGAGAGAAAGATAGCAATGTCATCAAAATAAGGAATGATCATGGGAGGGAATTTGAAAATAGCAAGTTTGCTGATTACTGCTCTGCTGAAGGCATCAGTCACAAGTTTTCCTCTCCTATTACTCCTCAGCAAAATGGAGTTGTTGAAAGGAAGAACAGAACTCTCCAAGAATCTGCTAGAGCAATGATTCATGCCAAAAAGCTTCCTTACTATTTCTGGGTTGAAGCCATGAACACTGCATGCTATATTGACAATAGAGTTACTTTGAGAAGGGGCACTTCAACTACTCTGTATGAACTGTGGAAAGGGAGAAAGCCTACTGTAAAGTACTTTCATATTTTTGGAAGTAAATGTTATATTTTGTCAGATCGTGAACAGAGGAGAAAATTGGATCCTAAAAGTGATGAGGGAATCTTTCTAGGATACTCTATAAATAGCAGAGCTTACAGGGTTTTCAACTCCAAAACAAAGGTTATGATGGAGTCTATAAATATGGTGATTGATGACATTGATAAGCAGGAAGATGCTGATGTCCTGGATGATGTTGAAACATCAGTTGAAGAAGTCACAGTAGAAACTAAAGACAAAAGTGGGTCTCCCAGTCCTGGTGATACTGAGCCTGAACCGGAACAATCTAATAAAGAACCATCTATTAGAGTGCAAAAGGACCATCCAAAGGAGCTTATCATAGGCGATCCTAAATCAGGCGTTAGCACTAGATCAAGAGAGGTTGTGTCAAATTCTTGTTTTGTTTCCAAAATTGAGCCCAAGAATGTCAAAGAAGCTCTGACTGATGAATTCTGGATTAATACCATGCATGAAGAGCTGGAACAATTCAAGAGGAATGAAGTGTGGGATATTGTTCCAAGGCTTGATGGAGTTAATGTGATAGGTACCAAGTGGATTTACAAGAATAAATCTGATGAACAAGGAGTGGTCACCAGAAACAAGGCCAGATTAGTTGCTCAGGGATACACTCAGGTTGAAGGAATTGATTATGATGAAACCTTTGCTCCTGTGGCAAGACTGGAATCTATCAGATTACTCTTAGGGGTGGCCTGTAATTTCAAATTCAAGCTTTTTCAGATGGATGTTAAGAGTGCCTTCTTTAATGGTTACTTAAATGAAGAGGTGTATGTTGATCAACCAAAAGGATTTATTGATCCAACATTTCCTGACCATGTTTACAAACTAAGGAAAACTCTCTATGGTTTGAAGCAAGCACCAAGAGCTTGGTATGAAAGGCTTACTGAATTCCTGGCCATGAATGGCTACAGAAAAGGAGGGATTGACAAGACTTTGTTTGTTAAAGAGGAAGGAGGAAAACTGATGATAGCTCAAATATATGTTGATGACATAGTATTTGGTGGGATGTCAGATGCAATGGTGAAACATTTTGTGGAACAGATGCAGTCTGAGTTTGAAATGAGTCTTGTTAGAGAGCTCAGCTATTTTCTAGGTCTACAAGTTAGACAAATGGAAGACTCCATATTCATATCCCATAGCAAGTATGCAAAGAACATTGTTAAGAAGTTTGGTCTGGAAAATGCTAATCACAAGAGGACACCTGCTCCTACTCACTTAAAGTTATCCAAGGATGAACATGGTGTGAGTGTGGATCAAAATCTATACAGAAGCATGATTGGTAGCTTATTGTATCTCACAGCTAGCAGACCTGATATTTCTTTTGTTGTTGGAGTGTGTGCCAGATATCAATCTGAGCCTAAAGTTAGTCACTTGAATCAATTGAAGAGGATTCTGAAATATGTGAATGAGACTAGTGACTATGGAATACTTTACAGTCATGGATCAGGCACTGAGTTATGTGGTTTTTGTGATGCTGATTGGGCAGGGAGTGCTGATGATAGAAAAAGTACTTCATGAGGTTGCTTCTTCTTAGGGAATAATATGATATCATGGTTTAGTAAAAAGCAGAACTGTGTGTCTCTTTCTACTGCTAAAGCTGAGTACATAGCAGCAGGGAGTAGTTGTTCTCAACTTGTTTGGATGAAGCAGATGTTAACAGAATACAATGTCAAGCAAGATGTCATGACATTGTACTGTGATCATCTGAGTGCTATCAATATCTCTAAGAACCCTATTCAACATAGCAGAACTAAGCATATTGATATACGTCATCATTTTATAAGAGATTTGGTTGAAGACAAAGTAGTTGCTCTGGAACATGTTGCTACTGAAAAGCAGTTAGCAGATATTTTTACCAAGGCCTTAGATGCAAATCAATTTGAAAAATTAAGAAGCAAATTAGGAATTTGCATATATGAGGATTAAATGTGTTGGGTAGTGTCTTGTGCAGTTGTGATCTTTATTGCATATGTTTAGTTTAAAGGAAACATAATTTTATTCAACTGCTAAAAGCATACAAGATTAGATTTTAGTACATCAAAAGTAACATATAAAGGGTCTAAAGATTATCCCAACCCCCTGCATCAAGAAAAGTTTTCCAATCTTCATCCCATTCATCATCAGAAGCATTAAGTTGCACTGGAGGTTTTTTGATGTTTTTCATCCTTGTCTCTGATGTTTTTCTTGTTCTTGTTGCTTTTGAAGAAGTCCCAGCAGCTGTCATTGCTTTGTTCTTGACCTTCTGCATGTGGTTCTTCCCTGCATCTTTGTTAGACTGACTCATACTTGTTTGTTGTCTGGTGCTGTTAGAAGGAAGAAGGCTTGGATTTTATAGTTCTCTAAGAATCCATTGTTTGTATCGCCTGATCAGTCAAAGTTTTTGGAATTTGTGTTCCTTGGGAAGCTTGTTATTTGACCATGTCTTAATGGCTGTCAGATCTTTGTGTTTGATGTAGAAGTTGTCCAATTATGGCTAAAAAGGGGGAGAGTTAGCCTATGTGCCTATGTATTTCCTAGTTGTCTGTTGTGGTTCTAGGCTTGAGGGGGAGTGTGCATGTTTGAACAACTGGTATGCTGGTTCCTATTTTGAGGGGGAGTTTAGCTTTGAGCAGAATTTTAGGAGTATAAAGTTTTTTCGCTGCAGGTATCTCTGATGTTGGCAGAGATTGTTTTATCCAAAATTAGCCAAAGGGGGAGATTGTTAATTTTTGTATTGGCTGGAATTTTGGTAAAACAAAGTTGAACAATGTTGATGTCATATGTCTGATGTCTTAACATTGGTTCCTAACATTAGTTGTTGCAGGGTTGAAGTTTTATATGCTGATGTTAAACTTGATGTCTTGACATCAGTTATCTGAACATCAGAACATCAGGCTGTGATGTTTTAGGGCTGCGCGTAAAAGTTTGTTTTGAGAAGATCTGTTAGAGAGATTGTGTGCGAATATCTTGGAGAAGATATTTTCATTTGCAATCAGATTTGGAGCAGATCATGTTGCTATGTTTAAGGGTTGTTTGATTTAAAAAGATTTGAAGATCAAATCTGTTTTAAATTTTGTTTTTAAAACAAATCAAATCAGATTTTTGGAGGAGGTCCAAGCCCAAGTCATAATTCTATTTAAAGCAGTCTCAACCCTTGTTGAAGACGACGAAGACAAGGGAGCAAAGACTGAGAGTCAAATTTGTGTTTTCGTGTGTGTTTTGTAAACCTTTCATGGTTGAATAAGTGTTACTATTTTGGGGTTGTAAGTGTATTCACTCTAGAGCTTTTAAGCAAGAGTGTGTTGTTCTTGATCAAACTTGTTAAGCAAGATCAAGGTGTGATTTAAAGTGTAATCTTTGAATTGTATTACTGAGGTGATTTAGGGAGTGAGTGGTTTCTCATATCTAAGTGGTCTCTTAGGTAGAAGTGTCATTGGGTAGTGATTAAGATTAGTAGATGTCAACTGGGATTGTTGAGTCTGTAATTTAATACTACTAATAGTGAATTTCCTCCCTGGCTTGGTAGCCCCCAGACGTAGGTAGTTAGACCGAACTGGGTGAACAATTCACTGTGTTGATTTACTATTGTTATTACCTTGTTCATATAGCAGATTGTGTTGTTGTGACATCACACTTAACATCACACATCTGATACCAGAATTTCAATATCATTTTCCTCAACCAACTTAGCACCAATTTTAAACAATTGCTTATAGGATTGTTTAGTTACCTCACAATCCTCCACCTCGTATGATGCCTTTAAGAAAACTTTATCTTCTTCATTTGAAGAAGATTCTTCTATGATTCTCCCCAAGGTTGATGCATTGTCTTCTTTTATTTTTTTCTATGATTTGACTAGATGGTACTTCTTCTTTGCAGTCTCTTATAACCACTACTACAAAATATACATTTTACAACAGTTGGAATATACATATAACCACCGTTGAAGGTCTATGGTAGCATAAGATGTGGTAGTAAGTGATATACTTACCACCACGGGCTATTGGTCGTGGTAATAAACTAGAAAGCGCACTACATATCACCGCGGTTGGAATAAAAAACCGTATTGAAAATGATAAAGGTCATTGTTTGATACCCAACAATGACATGTTTGGCATTAATTAAACTAGATAGCATGCTACATATCACTACGGTTTTCAGAACCAACCGTGGTGAAATATTTTTTTAAATATATATTTTTTGATTTTACATAATTCTCAATTTTTTTAACATGTACTTTTGTGAACCAGAAACAACAACACAATACATTTGTGAATCAAAAACAAATTGGCAACTATTAAGAACCAGAAAATTGTATTACATCAAAACCAAAATGGCACCAAAACAACATACAATTTACACATCACTACATCAAATAAGAAACCAATCAACATACAAAAATATTATGCAATACATTCATCACATAAGATCCACAATGTGAGAACATACGTCTTTTAATGGCTTGTCTTTAAACACCTATAATTTCAAATAATAATACTTATTAGTATATAACACTTAGAAATTATAACATATAATAAACTATGAATAAAAAATTAAAAATATTTGCTTGTTAATTTTCCCATATGCCTTTTCCAAGATCATAACGAATATCATGCACATAATCTGTATCAACTTCTTCATATGAAGTAGGCACATGTGTTACAGAAGAAGGAGTTACAATAATATCAAAATTTAAATCATCATTTTCATCACTATGAAGATTGTGTTTTCCTTGTAGAACTATTGACCATCTTTTGTCAAAAGGGTCAGTGACATAAAACACTTGTTTTGCTCAGGATGCCATGATAAGTTGTCATGCCAAGGTTAACCCGTGTGAATCCTAACTCATCAGCTTGTACACCATTGTTATTTTCAATACACTTGCATTTAAATAAAGGTACTCTGAATAAAAAATAATTAATCTCCAAAATCGCCTCAATGACCCTAAAGTACTCTCTAGATGTCATTATAGGATGCTTATCTTTAGAACTAGATAAGCACATGGATTTGGCCCCAACCATAACCCCTATATATTTCTTTGTACTATGATCATCTTTGAATTTGTATAAAAGGAAAACTTACTAATGTCGTATGCAATCCAAGTTACCACATTAAATTTAGGCATGTATGACATCTATTTAATTGTCTCTGATGCACTACCATCGTTAGAAATACTTTCATTAAACCAACATATGAAATTCTTGTTATGCTATTTCAACAACCATTTGTCACTCATTTAGGAATATTTTCCTTAGTAAGTATTTTGTGAGTAGATAAGTAAGGTTGAACTTCATCAACATTATTCAATATATACAAATGTTCTTGAAGAGCTATATCCCAAGTCATTGACTTAAGATTTAAACCTTAAGTACCTCTACCTTCATACCTGTCATCATGACGAGACTTTGGAATTCCAATAGAATCTGCTTCTGACAAATAGTTTGAACAAGACTCAACAATTATTCTATGATGTACCTTTCAACGATCGAAGCTTTCGGTCGATGATGATTCTTCGTATATCCTTTAAAGATATTAATGTACCGCTCTATTGGATACATCCACCTTAAATAAATTTCTCTGACTAGATGAACAATTAAGTGAACCATAATGTCAAATAGTGACGAAGGGAAATACATCTCCAATTGACACAAAATTATTACAGACTAGTCTTCCATTTCAACTAATTTTTTTAAATCAAGTAGTTTATTACATATAGCATTAAAGAATGAGCACATTTGGTTATAATTACCCTTACATTTTTTGGTAAGATGTCACAAATAGCCACTGGAAGAAGTTGTGTCATCAAGACATGACATTCATGAGATTTTAAGCCAATTAACTTGAGATATTTCATTGATACAAATTTATTGATTATTGATGAGTACCCTTGGGAAACTTTGATACCATGTACACACTCACAAAAAATTTTCTTTTCCTTTTTAGATAGAAGTTAACATGTCGGAGGAAAATAAGTTCTTTTTCCTAATTCTTATGGAGCCATCTATTGTCGTATACCCATCACCATCATATCTAGAAGATAATTTTTACTATCTTTAGTCTTGTATTGAATATTTAGAAGTTTTCCAATCAAATTATTACACACATTTTTCTCTACATGCATCACATCAAGACAATGTCTTACATCAAGGATAGACTAATATGGAAGATCAAAGAACACCGACCTCTTTTTCCAAATATTTTTCTCAATAGGCACTTCTTTATTCTTTCAAAAGACAACGTTAATATGTTCTTGTAGTTTATAAACTTCATCCTCGGTTAAAGGCTTAAAAGCGATATCAAACTGATACTCTCCGTTAAAAGCCTTCCACAATCTATGATATGGATGATTAGGTTTTAGAAATTGTTTATGCTTGTAAATGGTATTTTTTCAAACTGGGGTTAGATATAGGACACACTTTATGTCCCTTGACATTGTATTCAGTCAAATTACCATATGCAGAGAGTCATTCATTGTGCAAAATAACATTACATGCATTTTAAGCTTTTCCCATGAATACGCATCATCAACGTCAATGCCTTCCTCCCAAAAAACTATTAAATCTTCAATTAATGGATTTAGATAAACATTTATTTCGTTTCCATGTTCTTTTGGCCCTGAAATCATCATAAATAACAACAAATATTTGCGCTTCATTCACAGCCAAGGAGATAGATGGTATATCGTGAAAATAATTAGCCACAAAGTATTATTAGTAATCAGATTACCCAAGGGATTAATTACATCTGTGTCAAGTCCAAGCCTAAGGTTTCTAGGCTCATGGAAAAAATCCGAAAACAACAAATCAATTTTCTTTCATTGCAAATAATCAGCTACATGGAAAATTTTTCCATCATATTTTCTTTCATCTGCATGCCATCTAATATTCTTTGTGTCATTCACATTAGCCAAAAAATCTCTTGAACCTTGGAATTATTGTCAGGTACCATACACTTTGGTAGGAGTACGCTTCTTGCTATCATCACCATCGTCATCACCACTGTTGTCCTTCATCTTGTAGCGTGACTCACTATAGTTCGGGAATTGATTCTATTTTTCATACTTTTTCATGTATAACAAGCAATCATGATGACATTCACGTATTTTGATATACTTCAAACCCATTGGACATAATATCTTCTTGGCCTCATAGCTACGGTCTAACAAATTGTTATCTTCTAGTAGCATTTGTTTCAATAACTCAAGCAATTATGTGAAACTTTGATCCTTCCACCCACTTTTTGCCTTCAGATTAAACAATTTTAACACTGTAGACAATCTTGTAAAACTTTTGTACCCTTTATATAACAGTGCATCCTTGTTAATACATAAAGCATCATAAATTTGAGATTTCCTAAAATAAAATTATCCAATATCACAAATCATATCTTCTAGACGACCATTCATATATACATACATATCTATAACATAATAATAATAAAAGATTCAATTATTATCAGGAATATTTTGTTCTGTGTATTCAAGGAATTCAAGAACTCCTTTCTCATACACCGGACCTAATCTATTAGCTTTCATCCAACTGCAATCCATAATACATTCTTAAATTTATATCAAAAGCTTGTAAAATCATTTAACAATACAACAATACAACAACACAACAACAACATTCTCAATACAACAACTTATTAAATCAATTTTCAATAAATACAATAACAATAAATACCATAATACAACAATACAACAACAACATTGTCAACAACACCTTAACAATCTCAATACAACAACACAATAAGAATGAAACAACTACACCAACAATATATAGCATTCTCAACAACACAAAAACAATCTCAATCTCACTCAATCACAACAACATATAACATTAAACAACACCAAAAACCTATAAATATCTCAACAAATAGAAAAAACCTAAAACTCAACATGAATGGTGATGAAATAGATAACGTACTATAACTGTGGAGAATAGGAAGAGGCAGAGAAATTATTTTCGTGTACCCTTCCTAAAGTTTTGTCTTTCCACTCCTTAATTCAAACCTAAAATAATGGAGTTTGCTTGGTCTCTGCTATCGCTTTCTTCTGTTCTTTCACTAAGGCACTTATGTTATGAAGGAAATAAATTAAAACATGCGATGTTTTAATTTTTTAGAAACACTTTTTACCACAGTTGATAAAAGTAATTGTAGTGATATATTATACATATTACCACGGTTTCCCTGAACAAGTGTGGTAAAATTATTTAGGGATTTGTCTATAAAACTGAACAAGTGCGTCATTCAAATTTTTATTAAACCTAACTCATTCCGTTTTCAACCTTCATATTCCACTCTTCAAAAGTTAATATAGTATATCGAAAAACTTGTTTTAAAGATTAATGTTAAGACTCACTTTATCAAGTAAACAATATGTTTAAATTATAACATAAATCTTTAATATCAAAATTTTCAAGGTATAAGAAAAATGAATGAAGATATTGCACACAAAGCGTATATGATATTTTAAAAGTCGTGTCTGTATGTTATTATGAAAAGTAAACTCTCTGTGAGTTTGTGAAAACTAAACTCACTGAGATTGAAAAAATGAACGTCGTATTTCAGTAAGGTTGGTAGAAAGGACCGTGGTGAAAAGTGTTTTAATTTTAATATAACTATACAAATTAAGGGGAGACGCCTTTTTCGTAACAAAAAATGGAAAATTGCTGGTGCTGGAACTCTAAGCGTATAATTCTTAATTTATCACCAAGGTTGATAGACTAGACGTGGTGAAAAATGTTTTATTAAATAAATAAAAAAATTAAGGCGCCTAATAAGAGTTATTACTTCGGTTGATTTAAATTTTGAGGTAATAAGATGTTAGAAAATGTATATTTTGTAGTAGTGAACTAAGATTCCTTCATTTGATGTTGAATCTTCAAAAGATCGTTCAACTAGTGAGTATGTTCTTTCGAAGGAAGTCATGAGAGTTGTTTGATAGGAGTTTGATGAAGTTGACGATTTTCCAGTATTTGAGATTGTACCTTCATCTTTAAGTAATTGAAATAGATTGTCCAATTTTTTAATAATTTAATGATTCTTTGATTTTTCCTGAAATTTACAAACAGTCCCATCTTTTGATTTAAGGATTGGATTATGTTTCCAATTCTTAATTCTTAGATATTGATTAGACACAAACGTTCCAATATATTTTCTCGCAAATATAAACTTTGAAAAACATTGATGAATAATATATCCATCTTCTTCACCTTGTATGTCCATCTCCTATTGTTCGATACTTGGAGAAACTTTATATATTATTTCAAGAGTATCCCATATTTCCTTGGAAATTTTACGATTATAGATATAAAGAAGTTTATTATCATCTAAAGTCATTACTAAAAAGTTTTTATCTTTAAAAACATTGGTGAATAATATCTCCATCTTCTTCACCTTGTATGTTCATCTCCTATTGTTCGATACTTGGAGAAACTTCATATATTATTTCAAGAGTATCCCATATTTCCTTATAAATTTTATAATTATAGATATAAAGAAGTTTATTATCATCTAAAGTCATTACTCATATAAAATTTATCGTTAATTAGAGTTTCCCACAATTCAAAACTAATACTTTGAATAAATATTCAAAATCTAGATTTACATATTTCAAACCTAGCACCATTAAATGGTGGAGGTGTATTTAGGAAAGATCTCTTATTTAAAAATGTGGTGGAAGTCATCTTCCTCCTGAGAAGATTAGTCCTTAAACAAGATTTAGGCTTTGATTCCACTTGTTGGACATATGACTCCACACATAAGAGGGGGTGAATTTTAGATTTCAGAAAAATAGTAGTTTGAAAAACTTCTAGGATCATTTTAAAAGTTTAAAATCATTTTAGAAAATTTTCAGAAATAAGCAGCGAAAAATAAAGAATAAAATGCATAAAGTAAATAGTTAAGGGATAGAGAGATAACATCAGGAATTATAGAGGTTCAGTAAAAAAAAAAGAATTAATCCTCTTCCAAAGATTTCTTTTCTTAAGAGTATCCAATAAATATTATGAGCTTTAAGCAGGTTGAACTCTCAAACTCCCTTATACAAGGAAAATGGAATTTCTAGCTAACTTCTAACCAAATAGTGAACTAGGAGAGAAACGCTGAGGCTTCCTTCCAAATGACGGATTGAAGCGATTAATCTTCTTTCCAAACTTGAAGTGGTTAGTCCTCAAACTAAAATAAGATTTTACACGGGTTGATCTCAATCCGGGGTGAGCTTTTAATCTGGGGTGAGCTTACAAACAGAACTAAGGTTTTGACGGGTTGACCACGAACCTAGGAGATTTTTTATCAGGCTTATCTCCAATCTTAGAAAGCTTTTAATCAAGCTAAGCTTATGAACCAAACCAAGGTTTTTACTAGAATAACCACGAACCAATGTAAGATTTTAAACTGAGTTGATCTTAAACCTATGAAAGCTTTTGTATAGGCCGAGCTTTAGAACCAAAACGAGTACTTGGTAACTTAATCCCTAGACCAAAGCTTTTAAAGGGTTTAGCTTCGAACCCAAATAAACAATCCCTAATTGGATAAATTATTCAACCAAGGTTAAAATGTTACTTGGTGAATTTAGAATAGTACGCTTCCAAAATTATAAAAATACCTCATTTGCAAAAGACATTTCTCAAAAGAACTACGGCTAGATTTTTAAGTGAGAGAAAGTGAAAAAATATTTTTAGAGTGGGGTGAGGAGTGAGATATGAGAAATCACGATTATAGATGTGAAAATATGAAGGAAGGGTCCTCTATTTATAGGATAGAAGGTGGCATGAAAAAGGAAAACAATTTGGGCCAAAATTATTGTGTGAATCAATTGCCATCTTGCACCAAACGATTGGCAGGCATAAAAATAATCGTTTAGGCTATTTAAAAAGGAAGGAATATATATATAGCCATTTTTGTTCATTAAGACAATGTCCTAAATAATTAAGGACAATTTTTACATTGACCCAGTCGATTTGGTATATGTGCCAATCAATTGGACAATACAAAACTTGTCCAAAATCATTCAGACAGTTCCTGGTTCAATTGACACGACTTTAAAACAATTTTAGGAATAATTATTTAAGAAAATAGGTTTTAAAACATGTTTTCTATGTGTGTGTGTGTGTGTGCGCGCGTGTGTGTTTGTGTTTGTGTGTGTGTGTGTGTGTGTGTGTGTGTGTGTGTGTGTGTGTGTGTGTGTGTTTGTGTGTGATTTAGCCATACAACTTTACGAAAATGCTCTTTCTCCTTTTACAATACTCTTTAGTCAAACGCGACAAGGCGAGCTTTTACATACTTCAAGGGTTCTCAGATACTTCAATCATATAGACATGTGCTTTAACTTTACTTGGAGCTAAGGCTTGAGTTATATTCCATTTTAGTGTCAATCATCAGAGGATCTTACTCATCAAACCCTATTTAGTCTGATTTCTTATTTAACCGCGTTATACTTGATTTTTGTTGTCATAATCAAAAGCATATTCGTCAATAAAGCTACCTTGAATCGTAAAACATGGTTCCATAACCTTTTCATCTTTGACCACTTAATCCATTCGAATTTACTTCCTAGAGATAGTCAAAGGATGATGGAATTGTTCCACTTGCTTCAAAGAATTTTCAAACGATTGCAAGACTGCCTCAAGGGTAGGACTCATACAGTTAGCCAACTATTGAGTCAGCAAAGCATTATGAGGGCACAATGACTCTAATTCTCTTTGAGAAGATGCTAAACTACCTCAAACAGAAGTAAGAGTCTGGTTCTTCTTCTCCACGGTCTTCACCAGATGAGTCACCTGGTCGGAGAGAGAACCAATGCGATTCAAGGCAAGCAAATCATTCCTCACCCTAGTAAAGAAGGTAAAAGGTTTCTTTATTTCTTGTAGGTATTTATCTCGCTGAAAATTCAGATCGTAAACATTTTCCACCCAATGCTTCTCCTCATAACAATGTTGGTTGGATAAAAAAGCTTCACAATGAAGATCTTCTCCAAGTGCCAAAGTAGCTGATGTACGTTGGGAAGACCGGGCTAGAATAGCCAATTCTTCCTCTATAGCAGGCCCAGAAAAATCACCCAAGTAAGAGCAATCTTTGTCCAAAGGAGGAGTTTGGCGACCTTCGGCATAATGAGAAGTAGACCATGTTAGTAATGGACGAGTAACCAGACCCATGATACTCATGAAAGTCAACAAGCTCTCCAAAACATCGTTGCTCTCAGTCAGTTGTATTCGTCACCTTATAAGTCAGAGTTGTACTTCATCATTCATATACTCTGCACATAATTATGAGTAAAGCAGACTTGTTATAGGTAGATGGATCAAAAACAAAAGAGCCAGAAGGTTTTGGAACTCAGAAAAAACGGTCTTCCATGAAGGTCAGAAAATACACAAGAAGAGAGGGTTGAATTGTGTTTTCCGTTTCTTAACTTTGCCTCTGATTTGAGTTCAGAATCTAAAATGGTGTTCAGATTCTGATTATATGTTGCAGTAAAATGTTAACAAAAGCAAATAAAAAATAAAGAACACACAAAGATTTATACTGGTTCCTCCCAAAAGAGAGTAGTCCAGTCCCCTTGCATCACAAGAGACTTTTACTATAACCTAAACATGATTACAATCGCTTATGCACTTAAGCATAAAACTTTTATTAGCTCAGACCCTCAACCCGAGACTTCGTGCTTAAACCCCTCAGGCCCAAGACTTTGGCTTAGGTTCCACGAACCTAAGACTTCATTGCTTAAACCCATCAGACTCAAGACTTTTGCTCAGACCCTCGGTCCAAGACTTCCCTGCTTAGATTCCATGAATCCAAGACTTCTGCTTAAGCCCCTCATGCCCAAGACTTGCTTGCTTAAGTTCCACGAACTCAAGACTTCCTTGCTCAGGTTCCACGAACCCAAGACTTCTGCTTATACTCTCAAATACAAGACTTTTGCTCAGACTCACAGTCTAAGACTTTCTGCTCAATCAACAACTTATCAAGACTTTCAATGCTTTAGCACATAGCAGGAGACATACTTGGCTCAAGCTTCTCAGCAAGAAACTTTTATGCTCAAGCCTATAGCAAGAGACTTTATGTAAACTACTAAACAATCATACTTAGCAGAATAGAGAACAAAGTGTACTTGATACAAAATCAGAGGTACAGGGTAATCACCATAACAAAGACCTTAAGCACTTAAGATTTGTAAGATATTCAATGTTTAAGAAATCTTAAGGCTTATTACAAGTTATAACATATAACGGAAATTTTGCATACTTAATTATGTTGCTTATTGTTGATATTATTATTCCTCCATCCAGACAGAAGTGTAGAACACTTCTATCCTTCTTGGCTTTCCTTCTATATTTTCCCTTCTAACTGCTCCTTGTTGAAGACTTCAGTTTGAATCTTCAGTAACATATATAGCAGTTGTAAAAGACTAGCCATTGGAAGAGATAACTTGAACAAGCGTCTTTGTTTTTCCATAGTACAAGAGACGTTGAAGAGAGATACACCAAAAGATTTTAATCCATTATGTAACATGTTTCACCATTGCATCTTCCATGTAATCTTGTATTATAGATCCGTTGAGAGTAGATATACGTAAAGCATGTCAACTCTTCTTGAGCCTTGTGAACATAGACTCTAGTTGACAAGATGATTTGATAATGCAACTTGCTTTCTGCAGTACAAATAACTAAGCTTTATTACTAACTCTGAATGTTTACCAGAAGTTGATACATTAACTTAGTGTAAAGATAATATGTTGCTCTTCTGATGCTGAGACCTTCAGCTTCAGAGACTACGCCTGACATTACTTAGAGAGTGTTCTTCAGGTTCTAATCCACCAGAAGCTAGTAACTCAGCTCCTCTTAAATGTGTCCTTATATTAGATTCTGAGTGCCTTCTCTTCAAGCTTTAGAACCTGCATATTTGGAACACACATTAGATAACGCCATTGTTCTTTTAATACTTTGTTATCATCAAAACCCAAGAGATATATGTCATAAACAAATCTTGTTCTAACACTCCTCCCCTCTTGAGAGTGTGCTCCTATCAGCAACTAGATGTCAATTAGGCACTGCAAGCGTTTCTTTTCAACCTCCTCCACAAGGATGCCTCCACTAAAATATCCTGAATTACGGACAAATTTCATCAATCGGTCTTTCTGGTATCGAACCTCATAAAAAATATCCTTTTCCGCGTACATGTAAAGACGGTTCCCCAGTAAAACGTGGCTCTCAATCCATTAATTAGAGAACAAGTTGACACATCTTCCCTCTACCCCGTCTCCAATAGCACAAACAGTAGCATGTACTCCGGGGCCGATGAGAGTGACAAAAAAGAACTGATCTTTGAAATACTGCAACACTGGATGAGGCCCAAAGCCATGCACGGTCAGCTCCAAATAGACTAAACCCTTACCGCGGATCTGAGTTGCAAAGCCACGACAAAATTTAAAAAGATGGAAGAAATGGATCGCGAAAAGTTTTCCATTAAAATATTCACACACATATTGATAAAACTTCACATATACCCAGTCGGCAGGATGAAGTTGTGAAAGAGCCACCGCCAAATGCTTTAGAACTTCTATTTCAAAAGCAGAGAAAGGGAGACTAAGACCAATGATGGAAAAAGTGCACTCATAAAAGGGAATAACACAATCACCATATTTACTACATTTCGTTTCATTCTCTATTAGACTCAAAATTCCTTAATAAGAAGATGAACTAACTTCAGTAAAGGTGTTAAATTTAATATTACGACACCTTCAATAATTCTTTACTGCATATCCTTATAACAAAACTCATCGTTGGATTGAAATATATTTTCATATAGATCATGTATATATAGTTTAACATCAATCGAAAATCATTTAATATATTAAAAGATGAATCAAAATTAACCGTTTTGATGAAGTTTCGTAAGACGTTAGTTTTTATGCATATCATTGACATGTCAAATGATTTTCAATTGATATTAAATTTATAAACATGATCTATATAATAGTAGCTTTCAATCCAACTGTTAATATTACACAGACTATTAATATTATATAGATATGCATTAAAGAAATATTAAAGATGTCAATCATATTTTAAGTTTGATACTTTAATGTCATATATATATATATATATATATATATATATAGGGAATGCCATTTTTATGTGAGAATATGAGAATGAATCTGAATCATTAGATTTTAAAATAAATGGTGGAGATCATGCGTCAATTTTTTTCTCTCTCCTCCATCATTTATTTTAATAATGGAGGAGAGAGAAAAATAAAAATCACACATAATCTCCACCATTTATTTTAAAATCTAATGATTCACATTCATTCTCATGTTCTTACCTAAAAGTGACATTCCCATATGATATGAACCCTATATATATATATATATATATATATATATATATATATATATATATAAGATTTTGTATTCAAACTAAAAAGATGTCATCAATTCAAATAATATTCATTTATATTTGTTGGTTTAACTAAGTCTTAAAAATTTGTAGTTAATAAATCATCTATTTAATATTGTGCACCGATCAATTACATTACACCATAGTGATATACAACATTAGTTTTATAGTCACACAGTCACTTTATCGAAGATCTTTTAATTAAATTTTGATGGTCTAGATTTAAAGATCAACAACTAAATAAAAAACGTTGTACGTTGATAATCAAAATGGATGGCTGAGATGTGACTGTAGTCACTCATTGACGGCAAAGAAATTATTTATAGTATTTTCATTTGAAAAGACACGTAGTTGTATTTTAGTGTATTGGTACATTTTCAATTAAATTTAAATGATTTAGATATAAACTAGATTGTTTAAATTATAAAATGAAAAAGTAAATATATTTTATTGAACCCTCAAATTTTGATTTGAATGTTTACTCATTCATCATACTTGAATGCGCAGTTTCTCGAATTTTTTTTGTATAACATATTTATTAAAAAAAAATACTAAAGAAAATAACAATTCAAGAAGGGATAAACCCTAAAAGCCATACCATATGGCACCTTAGTTGTTTAAGGAATTCCCTAATTTTTTTTTTATGTTTTACAGTCTCAGGTCATTTACTTTTTATTTTTATTTTTATTTTAATTTAGAAATTGAAAAATATAAAGGAAAAAAATAATATGGGTAGCCAAAAATACATAACCATGTTCAGAATAAAAATTAGTACAATTGATGGTAAAGAAAAATTTAATGATCGTGCCTATCTAAACGTCCACCGGTTCCACATGTCGGGGCTCTTGCGCGACGTCTTTGTCTACCATGATTTTGTTGAGGTGTGCTTGACCTTTGCGTCTGTTGAGATGATCTCGGTGTATCAGATAAATTCTGAAGCATTTGTCCCCAATAGCCGGGGGGGTTGCCGCTAACGGCGCTTCCGTAATCCAGTTGCATGCCCATGTTTTCGTAGTTTGTAAGGGGGGAGTGGGTTGGGTTGGTTGCAGACGGTATGGTTGACCGAAATGTTGCATTGAAGGGTGTTGGTACCGATTCAGTGGTTGATGTGGGGTTTGGTAGTCAAATAGTGAGTGGGTTTGTTGGTTGTAGGACGATTGTGTTTGTTGGTTGTAGGACGATGGGGTGTTTATTTGCGGGGAGCTATGGTGGGCTGGGGTGGGTTTGAAAGAGTCGTCAGGGTTATAGGCATTAGTGGGGTCGGTGTAGGTGGGCTAGGGGTAGGGGTAAGGCTCTTCTTGTTGTGACTGAGTTGGTGGCATGATAGGGTTGCGGCTTTGGAAGATTGAATCGGTTGGTATACCTTGTTGTTGGGTATAACAAGGTGTATGATGTTGGGCATGTGGCTGGGCATGTGGCCGTGAGGAAGAGGCACGTTGGCGCAAATCAATTAGATACGTCGGCTGAGAGAGGAATTTTTGGGGTGTTGTAACAGACCTAAACCAAGTCATATATTGTTGAGTTGGTATAGCATCTTCCACAACATGGTCGGATAAGATGTGCTGGTGTCGATTCTCCCAATGTTCACACATCTCTGTTGCAAAGTTCTTCTAGTGACCCATGACCCACTATGTGTCCACTCTACGTAGATGCCACTCTCCCAAACGTGTCGGAGCGACCGAAATATCCTGATGTATTTCGAACTGCAATTTTACCCGATCGCTTTGATACATCTCCACAGTGGTGAACCGAATGATGGGTGTTTTTGATGTCTACACAGCAGCATCATTCGCGTTGGGCTGGTGGTCGAGATCCTCGTACGGCCTCCAGACAAACTACAAGAAGAAAATAATATTTAATTAGAAATTCGGCAGTGTTGAAATTTATGAGACAAAAGTATGGTATTTCAAGAAAAAAATTACATCGTCTGGGCCAATGTGATATAATAGGTTGCGGTAGACGGTTATTGCGCTCCTGGAATTTCGATGATAATTCATTCCCGGAACTGACCACCTAAAAAACGTGACACAAATAAGTTTGTTAGAAATAAACATCTCATTAAAGGACATAAGTTCGAGTAGTAAAATTGAGCGTACCTATTTCCGTAGGGAAAAGTGAAGGGATTCCGGTTAACAGAAGCGAGTGTTGGCATTCTGGACCAACCCCACGCTTGAAGAAGATAAGCGCAGCCATAAAAAGTACAAGTGTATTTTTTTTTGCAGTTTTACAGAGGGAACTATAGAGATGGGCCAGGAAAGCTGAACCCCAACTATATTTGCGCACTTTGTTAATGTTAGACAACAAAGGTAAATACATAACATTAACACTATTTCCAGTACTTTTTGGAAATAAAAAGTGACCGAACAAAAGCATTAAATAGCACTGAGTTTTTTGTATCTTGTAATACGGAAGGGTTTCCTCGTCTAATACAATAGATTGGTAGTGTTCTTTAAGGTATTTTAAGTTAATACCTTGGCCCCTAGGTCGACCATCCTGTGTTAATTCAGGTGCATCGACACTGAGCGGTGTGCCCAATAACTCATCACACAGTTGGTTGTTTACAAAAACGTTCCCGTTGACGGCCTTTCCGTCGATGCGTAGGCCAAGCAACATATAAACATCTTGGAGTGTGACCGTGCATTCACCGAATGGAAGGTGAAATGTGTGGGTCTCTAGCCTCCATCGTTCTAGCAAAGCTAGAATGAATTTTGGGTCAACCGTGTATGACTTAATTTTAATCAAGTCACCAAATCCACATGCAGTTAGGTAATCTTCGATGAATTCGTCGTGTGGCATGTATTCGTGCCCACGACAACGGAACCTTGATACCTCCTGAACAAAAATATAAATAACATTACTTGTATAAAAAGATGGATCTAGGTTAAGGAAGACAAAACAAACCAAAGTCAAACACACTTACAAAGTCTACAATGTTTTCCGGTGTGCCTCTATGATCGTTTCCCATGGTGAGTAAAGACATTTTTTGGTATGAAGAAGAAGAGGTTGTAATGGATTCGAATATTTTGTAATTTGAGGAGAAGAGTTTGTGATGGGAAAATTTTGTAAAGTGGTGAGAATGTATTTATAATGGTGAAGAATGAGATGAGGGGAGTCACATAATATTGCATGCATTCTTGGTCATTGTGTAACGAATCTCTTATGTGTTCTCTTGCATGCATGCTTTGGAATTGTAGTGTAATAAGTGTAGTCATAGAGAGAAGTGTATTACTTTTTTGTGTGATGAGAGGAGTGTAAGGAATCTTGCTGACATTGCATGTAACACCATGAGATATTTTTGGAATGGTGGTGTAGTCTTGTCATGTAGAGTTTCACATGCTGCATGCAAGGCTAGTGTAGTCTTGTGATTTCTTAGACTGTGCAAATGAATAGTGTAGGCATGATAAATAATAGTGCAGAGACATGCTAAAGAATAGTGGAAGGCTAGTGTAGGCATGCAGAGGTGTGTGGTCTTGTCAAGGCTAGTATAGGCATGCAGAGTTGTGTGGTCTTGTTAAGAGTTGTGTGGTCTTGTCATAATAGTGATAAAGTCATTGGGAGATTCTTTGCGTGGAAATGGGGTCTTGTCACGCAGAGAAACACATGGTTCATGCAAGGTAATGGTAAACCATTCTGAAGCAATTAAACTCCCAAGAGACATAACTTGTATCTATTATACTCCTATTAATACACATGAAACATACAACTTATGCTCACATCCTTGAGTTAACATTTTCTTCCGAACACTAAAGTTTGTAAACCATCTATTCCAAACACAATTTAGTAACGTTTTTTATTATGGCTCAAAGACCACAATACATGATAAATGCACATCTCAATGGTGAGATATTTGAATGTCCCATCACAGGTTTCAATTTTAGGGATACGGAAGTGACTAGGTTTTTAATTGATAGAAGATCAAATTTTTTACATTTGAAAGCTAGGTTAGAAAAGAAAATACAGTGCGGTCCAATTGGGCAAATCGTATACAAAAATCCTATGTTTTTTGACGGGCATGACCAATGCAAATTTTTTCAGCTAAAGATTCGGGACGATGATGATGTGCGTAATATGTTTCTCAGTCATGAGTATTCTGGATTTAATGATATTGAGTTATATATTACGTTTCAATAACAATAACTGTCTCAACAACTTGAAGTTTCTCAAGTTTTTAATGAATCCGACAACGAACAAGCTGAGGCCGATGTCGTTGACGAGGAAGAAGAAGAAGTGGAGGACATTGTCGATGAAATGGTAAACAACAAGGAGGAAGAACAATTACCAGACAGTCATGTTTATTGCCCACCTCAACACATGACAAGACTCAACTTAGGCGAGGACGAACCGTCACCGGATATTTTTTACGACCCATACATGCAGACGGAGGGAGTATTAAAAGTTGGAGACAATTTTCCTACGAACGAAGATTGTGTCCGAGCAATAAAACAATACCACATGAACTTATATGCAGATTATAGAGTCGGACGAACAAATTCGACTCTATACAAGATTTATTGCCGTAACGAGGTGTGCCCGTTTAGATTAACAGCATCTTTCCGGAAGCGAAGCGATTCCTGGAAGATAGGGTCAATGGGTCCAGAGCACACTTGCATAATGCTCCAATCTCTGCGTGTTCCAGAGTATCATCTTCATCGGAGGCTTGACAGCTGAGAATACAACTAGGGCATTTCTTTTCATCAGTGGAAATGTTGGAAACGGTTCCTCCGGTGCTGATGATGATGACAATTGACGGCGATTTAACCACTCAGACATAGTGTTGAGAAGGGGAGAGATTAGGATATTGGTGAGGGAAGGGAGGAAATTAGGGTTTTGGTGAGAAGTGTTATGTAATAACAAATGAGGGTGAACCCTTATTTATAGACACATGATACCCTTTTAAAAAATAAATTTTATTATAAATTAAAAACATAAATTTTAAAACGTTAAAAAAAAAACCTTGAACTGAGGCGCCATACCATATGACGCCTCCCCCTGAACCCTAATTTTTCTACTGAGTCGCCATTGTACATGGCGTGTGGAAGTTTTTTGAAATTTTGTTTGCCTCAGTCGCCACACCATATGGCGACACTAGGTTGATTTTTTTTCAAAACAACATCATTTTAGTAAATCTTTTGAAATATTGGTTTTTTTTAATAAATAAGTTATTCTAAGAAAAGAATTCCAATTTCTCCAATTGTAGGGAATTTAATATCAAATAAGATATATATATATATATATATATATATATATATATATATATATATATATATATATATATATATATATATATATATATATATATATATATATATATATATATATATATATATATATATATAATTTTTTTTGGGCAAAATGGGGGTCGAAGTCTAACCAGCAACTTCTCGCTGGACAAGCCCAAACAAAGAGGCTGGGCAATAGTCTAAAGTACAAACAGAAAAATTTGAATTGAGGCTAATAAGAGATATATTTGTAGAGAAAGAAAAGGAAAAAAGAGATAATATTCTAAATGAAGTTTGTTTGATTCAAATTTTTAAAAAATAATAGGGGAAATGATAGGGAAAAAGAGGGGATTACAATTTCTACTATGAATATTTTTGTTTTCCTCAAATTGAAAGGATTTGGTGAGGATGAGTGAAACATTAAAGAAGAAACATGTTAAATTGATGAAATTGCCCTTTATTTATAAATATAAAATTTTACATTATTCACATTAAAATATAATAAGAGTTTATGTGCTATCTATTTGATCTCAAGACTTCACATCATGCTAATAAATATAAGGATTATGCTAACCAGTGTCTTAGCGCAATTCTAAATAAGTAAAATAATATATGTTTAATTTATTGAATACACATAAAATTAATTAAAAATGTTAATTATTTATGATTTCAGTACATTACATATATATATTTAAAAAAAAATATGTATTTTTAATCTCTCAAAACATGATCAATTTACCTTTTTAATTTCTTAATCAATACGTTTAGAGGACTAGTTAGCATTTTCCTAAATATAAATAAACTTATTTTTATATTTAATTTTTAATATTTATGATTGTTTTAGAGAAAAATACACGCACCTCTTATAAAGTCTGTTTAAATGACATCAACCTCTTCTAGTTTTAAATACACGCACCTCTTAATCATTACTTTTTCATACTGTTCATTTTTGTTATGACAGTCCAGCTATCTTAAGGATCATGCATTCCTAACTTAAAAGGATGAAGATATGTAGACCCCAAAATATTATTATGATAATTTTTTCCAGCTTCTGCGTTCCAACCTTTTTTTCCTATTCAAAAGTTTTTTCTAGGACCATTTGCAAAAGTTTCCCACTTCTCCTCCATCACAGGACATTAAAAGTGCAATAACACTCATTAATTTGATAAAGTCAAATTTGTATTAATAACATCTTTCCCTTTTTCTTTATATGGCTCTTTTTCTGATTGACATTAATATTAAAAATAACTTGAATAATTATAATATTTTATTTTTGTGACTGACAAAAGAACATGATCAGCTTGAGAAATGGAGTATTATTGATGCTGGAAAAAATAAATGCCACATATAGTAGTTGGCTAAGCACCACAATTATTATCATGAGAAAAAGCTATATGGTTCATTGATGATTAAATTATAAAGCCTATCTTTATATACGATCAGAAATAAAAGAAATAAATTTAATAATGTGCATGTAAAGGAACAAGAATGAAAGTCATGGAAAAAAAGAGCTAATGAATGAAAGTAATCTTTAAGAAAAATTAAGAAAGAAAAATTGAAATTTGATACTACTTTATTTTTATGTTTGTGTCTTTTTATTTATTTTGAATCTGCCCCCACAAAAGTGTCACCCAATTGTCTACAACATGTCAACATATGTTTTCTTGGAGCTTTCTAGCAAACCACATGCATCTTGCAAATTTTCTTGGTCATTTACGGTTTTGTGACTATCGCTTACAATTTAATCAATAAGATTCTTCAATAAACATTCACACTTTTTATATTATTGGTACACATATATACATTATATATCGACATAGATAAGCCATCACAGCAACCTTTTGAACCTTAATTATAAAAAAAAAAAATCAGCACGATTTGATGACTATTATAGGCAATTTCGCCTTCCAAAACGGGACGGCAGACCCATCACCCAAAACCACAGAGATGTTACGGCTAAACGAGTGAGGCTGTTGCATAGAACCTATCCTGAGAATGTCCTTTCCCCATTGAGAATGAAGTCTGTTACTTCTATATTCATCTCGTGACATCAGAAAATTCCTGTAGTCGCCGTACTTTTCCGCCATCACTCCACACCAGCTAGCATCTGTGTCCTTCAATAATCTCCACGCCCATTTGGCCAACAATGCGGTATTGAAAGATCTTATGTTCTATAAGCAATTTGTTTGATCGATTATCTTTACAAAATTTGATGCGGAGCCCCTGCGAGAAAGATTCCAAACAACCGAAAGAGGAAAATGAACGTAGATATCTCTCAAAATTTAACGTGTACACTTCTTGAACATTTTAAGGGAGAACATTCTGAAGGAATACGTCAATGCGGAGTTCATAAAGTCGGAATAAAGAGCCATTAATAAGCTACAATATTGTCGTTTTCATAAGAATCACGACCACATCACTAACGATTGCATCTAACTGAAGAACATAATTGTGGTACTAATCAAGAAGGGTCAGAAAGACAAAAAGAGTCAGAAAGATTCTTTTAAAAAAGAAACAATTTCCCAGGAAATTCGTTGAAACCGTGGCCGAGGGAAGGGGGCAAAGGAAAAGAAGTAAGCAGCAGAGAAGATGAAGGGTCCAAGAGAAAGCACCAATAATCGCTTTCATTATTGGAGGTGTCTCGAGGGTAAGTAACCAAGCCAAGATTGCGATAAAGCGGAAGATTGTTGAGTTGATGGTCGTCAACACTAAATAGGGAAATACCTCTACCAATACCCCCAATAAAGACATATCCTCGAATTCTGAGATAATGAGAAGGTTGGGTTAATCCATAATGATATATTTCCTTTAGTCATTGATGACAGTCATCAGTACGTGATTTTTACGAGAATATTCGAATGAAATCAAAAGATTAATAAGCAAAAGTCATGTCAAAGTGTGAAGAATTGAGTAAAAATCTATCACAAAAAAGAAAGAAATACTTAGTGAAAATATTTAAGAAAAAGTGAAAAAAATAAAGCTTTGGCCTATGGAATTTTTGCATGCACAATGATGTCACATCACGGTGGGATGGAGAGATATCGTCGTGTGATGACGCGTTTTTGCTAACACGCAATAATTGCTATTTAAAGGTCTTTTTGCTAACTTTTTGAGGAGTTCGGAAACCAGGAGATAAAGTGACGAGTAGGAATATTCAAGAGGAAAATTTGAAGAGTATTAAGTCATTGGAGAGTTATTCTTCCATAGAATTTGATGATGAAGATTTATCAACTCATGGTATTTGTTAATCTATCAATGAGTAGCTAAGTTCCTCTTGATTAGATCTTTTTGAGATGAATCTTATTATTACTCTGTAGAATCATATGTTTGTTTGAGATTTATTGAACCTTTTATTACTATTAACTTATTTAGTTGTTCTTGAGTTTAATGTTTTTTCATATATTTAGTTGTTCTTGAGTTGCATGCACAAAGATGTTTTAAGTTTTAGAAAAGCATGTCAAGAATAGATTTCGCTAATCCTTTTCATACGTATCCGATTAATCAAGCATATGAACTTAGTTTCGATCAATACAAACGTGTATCCTCGCAAATCAGTTTATGTCTAAAGCAAATTCGTGGGTATTATTGTTTAAATCGTTTGATGATGTCTCACGCTAATAATCGAAACAATAAACGTTAAGATCAATACAAAGCGAATATTAAACCCCAAATCTATGTCTAGAGTTTGGTTTTTAAGAAATGAAGATATTAGGTCAAGATTTAGAAAATATATGTCTAGAGTGATTCAAACCATAAATATGACATTAAAAGCAAACAACTCCATCATATATTGATCATCAACCTTGTTCATATACAAAAGATCAAAAGAAATACATACAAGCAAAATTAACTACCTTTAATCTTGACACAAAAGGTGTTTAGCTACACATTGTCATGGTAGCTTGCTTCATAAGTATCGGAGGAGATGAAAAAGCATTCGTGTCGAATAATCGAGATCGGATGCAAATCCAGCTTCTCTTGGTGAAATATCACTCTTGGATGAAGAAAAGTCAGAAACTTAGGTTATGGTGTGAGAAAATAGGTTATGATCCCAATAAATGATCAAATTTGCTTAAATATCTAACTTAAAATTTGTCTTGTTCGCACTGCGATTTTTATTCACCTAGCGAACTATCAAATAGGCACCTGATGTGCCTCTGCACAGTTAAACCGCCTCTGATATTCTGCATAAGTTCGCAATGCGAATAATTATTCGCAAAGCGAACTATTCGCCTACAAGTTCGCACAGCGAACTTAGGCCCCTTTAGCTACTGCCTCTTCCTTGATGTCCTTCGCCAGGCCTTTGCTGGAGCATTGAAATAGTGAACATTCGGTGGAAGTTCGCACTACGAACTTTGGTGCCTTTTCTTATTACCTCAAGTCTGGGAGTGTTCGCTGGAGCTTCGCCAGATGTTCGCCCAACGAACATTCGCTGGCAAGTTCGCAAAGCAAACTTACTGAAGTTTCTTCACTTTTTTGGCAACTTGAATCACTTTTCTTGTGTCTTACTTCTTTGATGACGTAATGCCTTTTTATGCACAATAACACACAAATTACAAGCACCAAAGGTATTTTCACAATATTTGAAGAATGACAACATTTCAAGAATAAAATTCCAACAATTCAACATAAAAGAGTTAAAAAATGCCAAGTATTAATGAGAAATATAAGGCATGTTTGACATCTAACAAAGTCTCCCCAACTAACTTTTTGCTTGTCCTCAAGCAAAGTATGCCTCTCATTGAAAATAAGAGGATTTGCTCAAGCATTTAACTCAACCAAGAAAAGATTTAAGGCTCAAATAAACAACAAATGTAGACAAGCAACGATTACAAATTCCTAGAATCAAACAATGCAAAAGAACTTGATTCTTAAACAAATATCAGACAATGTTTCAAGTAACAACTAAACCATCATGCTCATATCAATCTAACACTCCTCTTCAAAAAAGAATTGAAGGAAAAACGCGCTTACAAACGCAGGGCAATTTCGCTCATCTGACAAATGATGCAAATACAAACCAATTCATACAATATCTAAACGATCAATAAAGAAATCATGGAAGCAAAAAGATCACTAAGGGCTTTTAAGGTTGTAGCTTGGTCGGGTTAACAATAAAGGGACATTTCTAAAGGCCATTGAATCAAAATTTTTGATGCAAAAGAACATTCACTATACAAGGTATTCACACATCTCAACTTCATTCACCATTTTCATTCCTTTACCACAAACATTCTCAAACTTCCTTATGCACAATTATTTGGTCTCTATTTTTCTCTTTCAAGCAAGCATTCTTTTTTTTTTTTGTTTTTTACATTCATATTCACTTTTTCTTTTTCTTTTCATGCTTGCTTGAAAATTTTCAAAAGTTTGAGCAATTTACTAATCTTCTTTTTCATTCTCCCCAACTTATTTTCAACTAAACCTTAAGTGAATGCTCCTTACTTTTTATGGCAAGGAAATCAATGATAACAATGTTCCAAGGTTCAAGAATTTTTTTTTAGAATCTATCAAAAATTCAATGATGAACTTAATGTTCAAATTATGTACATACACAAAGTTCATCACTAAGACGAGATCTAAACTGTTTAGGATCAAAGGGCTAACGAATACTCACTACTCACAGGTAAATTACTGTTTGGAAATGGTTGTGCTTATTATCAACAAATGCCTTGATCATTTCTAATGCTTCTACAAAATCACACAAATCATAAGATAAAGCATGAATTAAAAGTATAAAACAAAATTCATCAACAATCCTATGCATATAGTAGACCATGGAGGTTTCTCACCATTTTGGCTTTTGGACCTAAGTGACATAAGCAATCAACAAAGTTGCAACAAGAAACAAAATTACATTTACAAAAAGACAAAAAGTTCTAACACATTCTAAATCCTAGAAATAGGTAACCATGTACCTTGCCAATAATTACATGCTTAAGTACTATCATTGCCATCCAAACTTGGAAGAATCTTCCTTGATGAACAACATCACCAACCTAGAAGTCCTTTCCATTCAACACCCAAAAATGGAAACATTAAAATTTCCACAAGCATACCAACAATACGAAAATAAGCATACCAACATAATTTAAGAGTTGAACATTCTTTAACTGAAGAATTCAACTCTTAACAACAATAATAAAAAAGAAACGAAAATAAAAATGAAAATTAAACAATTCAACTGAAAAATTCAACTACATAATAATAATAATGTCATGGTGTAGAAACACCAACAAAAGTAATCAGTACCTCATAAAGATACACAGTACATCAAATATCCAAAATATTTCACATAGTGGATGAAGTACAATAAAAACTAATACAAAAAACATAATAAGAAGAGAACTTCACTTTGAAGATCAAAGGAAGCACAAAATAACATCAATAAAAAACTAGTCCTCCTCGGACTCAGAACCAGACACCTCAACCTCCTCATCGAACTCGGAACCAGAAACCTCAACAACCTCATCATCATCATCCACATCAGCATCAGCATCCTCAGGTTCAGCTGCCTCTGCTCCCCCTCCAAAATCTGGCCTGGCCTCAGGCCAACCAGCATGGGCTAGGAATTGCTCCCTAGTCATCATAGAATGGTCCATGGAGGGCTCTCGAATCTGCAGTTGCAACACCTGCATAGAATCATGCAAATTAAGCATGGCGCGTTGAGATGCCGCTATCCAGTCCCAGTTGTACTGGCAAATCTCTCGCTGATACGGGTAGAATCCCTGAGATCCCGAACCACTAGACCCATCACCAGTACCTGTACCGCCATCAGTACCAGCACCAGAAGACTCTCCTCTCAACCCCTTCGGCTTACAAAATTTATCCATGTATCTATCATCAATAGCGGCTGGAATAGTAATTTGACGGCGGGTGGGCACATTTACCCCCGCATGCACACATAAAGTCATGATTAAACAAGGAAAGACAAAAGGATAATTCTTCCGTGAGGTCGAATCTAGCCCACTTTCCACAACAGCCTGCATCTCGTCAGCTATAATCCGGGCCACATCGATTTGAACATTTGTCATGATGTTATGGAGCAGATGAGCAATGGGTATGGTAATAGTAGAAGAGTGTGACTTTGGCTTAATATTTGTTAAGACCAATAATAGAATCAGTTGAGCCAAAGGACGCATGTCCTCTCGATGGTACCTGCGTGGAACCCCAGACGGGTTCAATTCAACCGTTTTTCCTTCACGCAGTAAAGTACAGGTGATGGTATCTGTGTCTCTGTGAAATCTCAAGGTTATGTGGTAGACATCGATCTCATTCTCTCTCAACGGCAGTGGGTTATCAAGAACCGTGTTTATTGTATCCTGATCAAACTTCACAACTTTTCCCAAAACCAAAGTCTTCCAAGCAATTTGCTCACCATCATCCGGGAGCGCATTCGCGTAGAATTCCTGGATCATCTCAACATTATAACTGTCCACTGGAGTTATCAACTTCCCCCATTTCTTACTTTCAAGGAGTGCCACTACTGCTCGGTAGTCTCCTTATGGGTTCAAGTTGAATCGCTTCTCAGGCAAGATACTCCTTCTTTCGAGTGTCAAGTAACGGGCAGCCTGCTTTACCCCTCGAAAACGAACATTATCAAACTGGATAGGAACTGGTCACGAAGAGCTTTCGATCTTTCTTTTCTTTGAAGGAATAACTTTTGGAGCCATCTGCAAAACCATCAGCAAAAACAACAACCAGCCAACAAACAGTATTATTAGCAAGGAAACAAAACAGTAAAACCAGAATCCTAAATAAACAGCAAAAAATTTTGAGAGTTTTGTTTTGTTCGCCCAGAAGTTCGCAAGGCGAAACCCTGGCGAACATTCTCCTCAGATTCGCTAGGCGAAGTCCTGGAGAATATTCGCCCCAGGTTCGCAAAGCGAACTAGTGGCGAACCTGCGAATTTCAAACATAGTAGTTTCGGCCCAATTTTCCAACATCAAATTTTCTTCCACAACACAAGCTTTATTCTTAATGTTTGATAAAAATCAACATGCAAAAACAACACAACATTAAGAACATAAAACATTGGTACTTTCTACCCTAGAATCAATTGTTCTTTCTAATGTTCAACATAACCCTAACCACATGTTTTCACTAAGAATAAAAAAAAAGAGAAATAAGAGCAAACCTGTGATAATGATGGGATTAGCTTGGGAAAAAAATTGTGAGAAGATGCAGAATTTCCAAGAGTTCGTGAGAGAGAGTTTGCTTGAGAGTGAGAGTGGCAAAGTGAGGTTAGGGTTTCCTCACTAATTCAGAAAAAGTTGGTCTTGGGCCCTAAAGTTTGGCCCACCAACTTTTTAAACCCCTTTTTAAGTGATGTGGCATCAGACACTTTATGTCTGTCTCGCTACATTCGCAATGCGAACTGGCCAACAAACACTCGCTCCAGGTTCGCAAAGCGAACTTCCCAGCGAACATGACAAAACTTTGAAATTTTTTTCTGTCTGCAGCACACCAATTACAACCGTTCTAACAACTATAATACACAAAAACAATAACAAAAATACAGGAATACTTACAATGTTGGGGTGACTCCCAACTAGCGCTTTGTTTAGCGTCGTTTGAGCTCGACGGTCAAATGCAACCTCAAGGATCTCAAAAGGCACTACGGCGGTATTCCGCTCGAAATCACCACCAAGATAAATCTTCAACCTCTGACCATTTACAGTCCAACTCTCATTTAACTGCGTTTCTTCAATGAAAATCGCCCCATATTGTTTGATCTCACGAATTCGGAATGGACCAGACCACTTAGATTTCAATTTTCTAGGGAATAGTTTTAATCGAGAATTGAAAAGTAAGACCAGCTGCCCTACTTCAAACTATTTGGTCATTATATTTCTGTCATGGTAAGTTTTCACTCGGTCTTTGTACAGCTTGTTGGAGTCATACGCTTGGAGGCGTAATTCCTCCATTTCATGCAATTGTACCTTTCTTTTTTCTCCGCTTAAAGTTGGATCAAAATTCAGAAATTTCAAGGCCCAAAATACCTTATGTTCCAACTCCACCGGCAAATGACAATTCTTACCATAGACCATTTTGAAAGGTGTGAGACCAATCGGAGCCTTAAAAGCTGTCTGATAGGCCCAAAGCATTGTCGAGCTTGCTTGACCAGCCCTTTCTCGAGGTCGACACTGTTTTTTCCAAGATCTTTTTAATTTCTCGGTTTGATACCTCTGCTTGTCCATTAGCCTGAGGATGATATGGTGTTGCAATTTTTTGCTTTACACCATACTGCTCCAAGGCTTTTTCTAGATGAGTGTTGCAAAAGTGGGATTCTCCGTCACTTATCAACACCCTCAGAGTACCAAATCGAGAAAAAATGTTTTTCTTTAAAAATTTGATCACAGTTTTTCCGTCCACTTTAGCACATGCTATCGCCTCTACCCACTTGGATACATAGTCAACTGCGACCAAAATATACTCATTCGAAAATGATGATGGAAAAGGTCCAACAAAGTCTATGTCCCAACAATCAAACACCTCGACTTCCAACATGTTTTGTAACAACATTTCATTCCGTTTTAAAATTCCACCACTCCTTTGACACTTGTCACAACTTTGTGCATGCCCTTGCGCATCTTTGAATAAAGAAGGCCAATGAAAGCCCGATTTGAGGACTTTCGTTGCTGTTCTTAATCCGTTGAAATGCCTTCCATAAGGAGACTTGTGACAATGCCAAAGTATGTTAGTGGCCTCTTCTTTTGACACACATCTTCTCAAAATATTATCGACACCAAGCTTAAACAAATATGGTTCGTCCCAAACAAAATACTTGGCGTCAGATAAAAATTTCTTTTTCTGATGATGAGTTAGACCTTCCGGTATTAATCAGGTGGCTTTTTGATTTTCCATGTCGGCAAACCATGGTCTAACTTGCACCATATACAACTTTTCATCCGAAAATTCCTCTTTGACCTTTAATTCATTTTTGGTTACTTCAACATTCACAAGGCGAGATAAGTGATCCGCCACCAAATTCTCAGTTCCCTTTTTGTCACGAATTTCCAAATCAAATTCTTGTAACAAAAGGACCCAACGAATTAGCCTTTGTTTTAAATCCGGCTTGGTAAGCAAAATACTTAATCGTCGCGTGACCCGTATAAACCACTACTTGATACCCAATTAAATAAGACCGAAATTTATCCAATACATACACTATCGCAAGCAACTCTTTTTCGGTTGTTGCATAGTTTACTTGAGCTTCGTTCAAGACTTTGCTTGCGTAGTGCATAGCATGAAAAAAGTTTGTTCTCCGTTGACCCAATACCGCACCTACCGCATAATCGCTCGCGTCACACATGAGTTCAAAATCCATTTTCCAATTTGGCGCGATGATTATGGGTGCGGTAGTCAAACTTTGTTTTAAAGAATTAAAAGCGACCATGCAAGACTCATCAAAATCAAAGGACTTATCTTTGTTGAGCAAATTTCTCAAAGGCTTTGCGATCTTTGCGAAATCCTTGATGAACCTTCGATAAAATCCCGCATGTCCAAGGAAGCTCCTTATACCTTTTACATTCAATGATGGTGGCAATTTCTCAATAACATCCACCTTGGCTTGATCCACTTCAAGGCCCCTTGAAGAAACTTTGTGGCCGAGCACAATTCCTTCGGTTACCATGAAGTTCCATTTTTCCCAATTGAGTACCAAGTTGGTTTCCACACACCGTTCCAATACCGCATCCAAGTTTTTCAAACAAATATCAAACGATTGCCCAAAAACCGAGAAGTCATCCATAAAAACCTCAATTGTCTTTTCGATCAAGTCTGAAAATATTGCTTGCATACACCGTTGAAAAGTCGTCGGTGCATTACACAACCCAAACGACATCCTCCTATAAGCGAAGATTCCAAAAGGGCATGTGAAATCAGTTTTTTCATGGTCCTCCGGGTTCACAATAATTTGATTGTAACCTGAATAACCATCCACAAAACAGTAGAATTCTTGACCGGAAAGTCTTTCAAGCATTTGGTCCATAAACGGAAGAGGGAAATGATCTTTCCTAGTAGCTTGGTTTAGCCTACGGTAATCAATACACATTCTCCACCCGGTCATGGTTCTTGTCGGGATTAACTCATTTTTCTCATTTCGGATAACCGTCAATCCTCCTTTCTTCGGCACCACTTGCACCGGGCTAACCCATGGGCTATCAGAAATCAGGTAAATTATTCCGACATCTAACATTTTTACCACTTCCTTCCTAACCACCTCTTTCATGGTAGGATTTAAACGGCGTTGCGGTTGAGCGACCAGTTTGAAATCTTCTTCCATGAATATCCGATGCATACAATAAGAAGGACTTATTCCTTTTAAATTGGAAAGAGTCGATCCCATCGCTTCTTGATTCTTTTTCAAAACACAAATCAATTTTTCTTCCTCAATTGTGGTTA
This sequence comes from Lathyrus tuberosus, assembly GCA_022829125.1. NCBI lineage: Eukaryota > Viridiplantae > Streptophyta > Magnoliopsida > Fabales > Fabaceae > Lathyrus > Lathyrus tuberosus. The sequence goes on from JALAZF010000126.1 coordinate 6,059,564, forward strand.
GCTCTGTGCTTATGATCACCGGTTTGTACCCCTCATCATCAAGAAAAACATATTTAAGATGAGATGGCAACAACTTCAATTCAAGCTTAATTTCCTCATTATTTTCCTTTTTCAAAATTTCCACCCTATCTTTTAAAGGAGGAATTTCATCAAATTCTTCTAGTTCTCGCAAACACTTTTCGATCTCTTTTTCTTCGATTTCATTGATACTTTGAAGAGCATTTGTAAGAACTTTTTGTAATGGGGTTGGAACTTGTAATTGCCATTTTACTTCTTCAATCACTTTTTCCGTTGCATCGATTCTAAAATAATCGCCTTTGTCCTTTGAATGCTTCATGGCTTCAAATAGATTGAAACAAATCTCCTCATCTTGGACTCTAACCTTCATAAGACCGTCATCCATATCAATGGCCATTCTAGCGGTTTTTATAAACGGTCTTCCAAGAATCAATGGAGCATCCTCATCTTCCTCCATATCAATCACCACAAAGTCGATAGGAAACAAGAATTTGTCTACCTAACCAATACATCTTCCGCTACACCGTGAGGACGGGTAGTGGATTTATCGGCAAGTTAAAAAGTCATTTGAGTAGCTCTCAATTCCATATGTCCCAACCTTTTCACAATAGACAAATGAATCAAATTGATACTAGAGCCCAAATCGATCAACTCATTGCCAACATAGATATTTCCTATTGTAACCGGCAAAGTGACTCATCCCGGATCACTTTCTTTCCGCAGGAGAGTCCGTTGAATGATAACGCTACAACTAGCATCAACCATGATAGTTTCTTGATTTGTATACCTTTTCTTTTTGGTGAGAATATCCTTCATGAATTTTGCGTATTTTGGCATTTGCTCCAATGCTTCGGAAAATGGAATGTTGATTTGCAATTGCTTGAAAATGTCCATAAACCGAGCATAGTGCCTCGCTTTATCTTTCTTTGTCGGAGCATGAGGATATGGCAACTGTTGGATCAGAATAGTACTCACCAGTTCCTTCCCCTTCCTAGTCTTTTTCAATTTTTCTTCTCTCATTATTTTCTCTTTTTCCTCACTTTTTTTCTTTTCATTTTCAACTAAATCTCCCTCAACATTTTTTTCTACTTCATTCTCATCAATATCTTTTTCTTTTTTAACTACTTCCTCTTCTTCCACTACAACCTCACCTATGCCCATATCAATTTCTCTTCCACTTCTTGTAAGAATAGCCTTGCAATGCTCTTTTGGGTTTGGTTAAGTATTCGTCGAAAAAGTTCCTTTGTGTTGGTCGGCCAATTGTTTTGATAATTACCCCACTTGCGTCTCAAGATTCTTTATGGCCGCATCAGTATTCTTTTTATTAGACATTGACATTTGCATAAATTGCGTGAGGGTGTCTTCCATCTTTGTATTTCCACTTGGAGCTTGTGGAGGTTGAGTGTAGTTTTGATATTGCTATTGATGATTTGAAGGTCCAGCATCTTGAGGCCTCCACGATTGTTGATAACCTTGATTACCTCTTGGTTGGTAACCATGGTTGCCTTGTTGGTAAGGTGGTCGAGGTTGATATCCTTGGTTTTGATTTCCCACATAAATCGCCTCTTCCACAACCAGAGGACAATACCCGGTAGGGTGATATCTTCTACAAAGCTCACAACTCGCTATTTGTTGGTTGTTGTTGAGAACTTCTTGCATCTCTTTGATTTATTGTGGAAGTTTTGACATTTGTTACGTCAACAACTCCACTTGTTGTGATAACAATTTGTTTTGAGCAAGAATTGCATCCCTAGTTCCCAATTGAAGCACTCCTGGTTTCTTTTGCGGTTGGCCACAGTTATGATTCCCTTGATGATCATTTAATGCCATCTTTTTTATGATAGAAATTGGTTCCTCGGCACTTTTAGTCATTAAAGATTCGCCCGCAGTAGCATCCAACAAGGTCTTGTGAACCATTTGGAGACCATTTCTGAAAATATGCACTTGCGTAAGTTCATCAAAACCGTGTCCTTTTCATTTTCTAAGCATGGATTTGAATCTCTCCCAAGCTTAGTTGAGGGATTCATTTCCACCTTGAGTGAAAACCGCGATCGCCGTTTTGGCTTCCATAAAACGATTATGTGGAAAAAATCGCTCTAGGAATTTCTCTTCCAACATGTTCCAATCCGTCATAATAGCAGTCGATTGGTCAAGGTACCATTCCTTTTCCTTCCCAATTAAGGAATGCGGAAAGAGTCTCTTGAACAATGACTCATCTTCAGCTTCAGGTGCTCCATTCGCACCCGCAATTTCATAAAACTTTGTAAGATGAGTGAAGGGATCCTCATGATCCATACCAGTGAATGAATTTTGGTATAGAAGAGCAAGGATGTCGGTCTTCATCTCGGAATGCCTCCCATTATAGGCATTGTGTGCGAACTGAGCTGTGTGCCTCAGACTGTTTGTGCATGGTGTTGAAGCAGGTGGTGGTGGTGGTGGTGGAGCTGCCATGGTTGGCGTAGACTGTGGTGTTGGTGTAGAAGATTCTCCTTGTGTTCGTCTTTCCTTAGCAAGTTGCCTCCTCCGTCTAGTTTTGCTATTTAACTTACGCGCAGTTCTCTCAATCTCAGGATCGAAAAGAAGTTGATCTGCGGGTAACTTCCCTCGCATAAACAGAGTCTGCACACTTAGCCAAACAAATTAAAAAGCACAAAGGAATTACAGAGGTAAGAGAGTAACAATACACAAATCTTAAAATCACCAAACTATTGCAATGCTTGCAATATCAAACAACAATCCCCGACAAAGGCGCCATTTTGTTGAAAAGTATTTTCGGGGGGGTGTTTTATCGTATTCACAGGGATTGTGCGATATTAATGCTTTCCGTTCAATAGTTTACCGTTTTAAGTAAAGAGTTTTCAAATGGTTCTTGGTTTTGTAACATAAGTTTGTAGCAAAGAAGTAAATTAGAACAAAGATGTTTTAAGTTTTAGAAAAGCATGTCAAGAATAGATTTCGCTAATCCTTTTCATACGTATCCGATTAATCAAGCATATGGACTTAGTTTTGATCAATACAATCGCGTATCCTCGCAAATCAGTTTATGTCTAAAGCAAATTCGTGGGTATTATTGTTTAAATCGTTTGATGATGTCTATCGCTAACAATCGAAACAATAAACGTTAAGATCAATACAAAGCGAATATTAAACCCAAATCTATGTCTAGAGTTTGGTTTTTAAGAAATGAAGATATTAGGTCAAGATTTGGAAAATCTATGTCTAGAGTGATTCAAACCATAAATATGACATTAAAAGCAAACAACTCCATCATATATTAATCATCAACCTTGTTCATATACAAAAGATCAAAAGAAATACATACAAGTAAAATTAACTACCTCTAATCTTGACACAAAAGATGTTTAGCTACACATTGTCATGGTAGCTTGCTTCACAAGTATCAGGAGGAGATGAAAAAGCATCTGCGTCGAATAATCGAGATCGGATGCAAATCCAGCTTCTCGTGGTGAAATATCAGTTCTGGATGAAGAAAAGTCAGAAAATTAGGTTATGGTGTGAGAAAATAGGTTATGATCCCAAGAAATGATCAAATTTGCTTAAATATCTAACTTAAAATCTGTCTTGTTCGCACTGCGAACATTTTATTCGCCTAGCGAAGTACCAAATAGGCACCTGATGTGCCTCTGCACAGTTAAACCGCCTCTGATATTCTGTATAAGTTTGCAATGCGAACTTAGGCCCCTTTAGATACTACCTCTTCCTTGATGTCCTTCGCCAGGCCTTCGCTGGAGCATTGAAACAGCGAACATTCGCAGAAAGTTCCCACTGCGAACTTAGGTGCCTTTTCTTACTACCTCAAGTATGGGAGTGTTCGCTGGAGCTTCGCCAGATGTTCGCCCAGCGAACATTCGCTGGCAAGTTCGCAAAACGAACTTACTAAAGTTTCTTCACTTGTTTGGCAACTTGAATCGGTTTTCTTGTGTCTTACTTCTTTGATGACTTAATGCCTTTTTCTGTACAATAACACACAAATTACAAGCACCAAAAGTATTTTCACAATATTTGAAGAATGACAACATTTCAAGAATAAAATTCCAACAATTCAACATAAAAGAGTTGAAAAACGCCAAGTATTAATGAGAAATATAAGGCATGTTTGACATCTAACAATTGGCCAAATGAATTAGGAAATTAGTATGTAAATTAGTAACTTGTACACCAAGGAATTGGGTGCAGTTGTATTGTTAGTTCGCTGTAGGATGGTAATTTAATTGTAATTCAATAAATACCTAGTTTATCAACATGTATAATAAGAAGATTCAGTATTAAAGATCTAATTGTTTTTCTCATCTTGAATTTTATTTTCCTAGTTTTCTCGTTCTTGTTTTTGAACCGGATAAAATAAAATAAAAACCCAATTGTTATTATTTTAATTCGCACATAATTACTTTGTTAAATTATAATCCTCGTGGAGACGATTTCTTTATTATTACTTTGATACTATTGGTATTGAAATGAGGAAAAATTCATTATTTAATCAAGGTGCTTATTTAATTATCTTGCTAGAAAATATAACAAAAAAAATTCATCATTGGATATGCAACAATGTTAAATCTCTTTAGGAAGAATTTTACCGTCTATTATGGTCCTCCCCAATTTGAGAGTTAGCCTATGTAGTTGCGCGCAGAAAATATCTGATTTATACTAACAACTAAAACCAATGCTTGTATATATTAAGATTACTAGTGCTTAAGATATAAGTTTTATTATCATTACACCGTTTCAAACAATTTGTGTAGTAAAAAAAATAAGAATTGGTACAATTAATTCGTCGGCCGAACAACCCAAGTGATAGCCAACAAAAAAAGTTAAATATTTTTAAAGGTTCTGCAAAAGGGAAAACTCAAAAGGAAAATAAGTTTGTTTGTAAAGAAAACCTTGGAGGTTCTAGCACATCCACGCAATGTTTTAAAAATTAGACCGGAGATCAAACTGGTGAAACTTACGGTTTAAAGTTCAATTGGTTAAACCGGTTAAACTTACAATCGAACCGCTAATTAAATAAACTAATAATATGAAATTAAATTACATAGGTATGATACACATATTATATGTTCACAATTTAATAAAATAAATATTTCAAAAATCCATTACAAATTTAACACAACAATATTGATAATACATAACATAATTCTACATTTCATTTCAACCATCATTTAAGAAAATTTTGACCAAACTAAAGAATTATAATAAAATAAATGAAACTAATCCAAACAAAAATAAAAATAATAAAATATAATAACTAAAATAAAATTCGAATAATTAAGAATACTTAAATTAAATAACACAGAATACCAAAATATAAATAATATCATAAGAATATACAACTCGTTATGAGAACTTAACAAAAAAGTAAAATTAAATTTGGTAGGAATGCTATACAACTCGTTATGAGAAACAAGACAGTTCTGACACCCACATAGGCTGAGTTAACACAAATTTAAGGGAAAATTTTAGCTGAAATGAAGAATCACATTTTGTGAGGTGGAATTTTCCTTTTCATAAATTGTTAAATTATAATTCATAGTGTCGAATTAGCTTAGTGTCGAATTGTCGAAGGTGTTTCGACAGATTTGATTTAGATTGGATTCAGATTTGCTTTTATTAGATTTGATATGATTTAGATTAGATTTGATATTTTGAGCTTTAAAGTTTTGGGCCTTTGTAAATCTAAATCTATATAAAGGGAGTATCCCTTGTACAATGTAACATGCAGTAGCATATCATTCACATTTGCAGTTTTAGCAAGTGAATATAACAAGAAAAATCCCACAGTTCGTGGGTACCAATTCTCTCCATATATTTCTCTTCTCTCTTTCTTCTTGCTGCATATTGTTCTTCTTCTTTCTTTGTTCATCATTACCATTACCTGCGTTTGTGGGTTGGTGATCAATCTTGAGATCAAGATTGAAGCGAAATCATCATAGGGTGTGGTGAATTTCCAACATCTGGTATCTAGAGCTCCGGTTGCGATTCAAGGAGGAAAATTGTGATGGCGATGAATCATCCGAATGGGCATTTTCCGGCGAGTCTTCCGATTCTCAAGAAAGATAATTATGAGAATTGGTGCAAGCAGGTCAAGGTGGTTTTCTGTTATCAAGATCTTTGGGAGCTTGTGAAGGAAGGAGTAACACCGCCTGGGGAGAACGCGATGGATGAAGAAAAGGCTGCACTCAAAGAATTGAAGAAGAAAGATTATAAAGCGCTGTTTATAATCCATCAATGTGTTGATCCAGATAACTTTGAAAAAGTTAGCGATGCAGAATCAGCAAAGGAAGCATGGGAGATTCTTGAAAAGTCGTTTGGAGGCGCAGAGAAAGTGAAAGAGGTGAGGTTACAAACTCACAAGAGAACCTATGAGTTGCTTCAGATGGAAGACAACGAAAGTATTGCAGATTTCTTCACAAGAGTTACAAAACTTGTGAAGCAAATCAAAGTATGTGGAGAAACGCTGACGACGAAAGTAGTTGTCTCAAAGATTTTGAGATCGTTGGCTCCTAAGTTCGACCACGTGGTAGTAGCCATAGAGGAGTCGAAAGACTTGTCAGTATTGACGAAAGAAGAGCTTCAAGGGACGCTTGAGTCTCATGAACAAAGGATGGCTGAGAGGGCTGCAGGAAAGTCGAAGAGTGATATGGCTTTGCAGGCAGAAAAGGAAAGGAAAGGCAAAGGAAACGTGAATGGCAACAAAGATAGAGGAGGCAGTAATTCGACTCAGAAGAAACCTTGGAACCAAGGCAACCAAAAAGGTGGTGCTGCAGGTAGAGGAAGAGGTGGTGGTCGAAAGCCAGACAAAAGTCACATTCAATGTTTCAATTGTCAGAAGTATGACCATTATGTCAGTAACTGTCCAGAAAAGAAGAAAAATCAAGAAACTGATGCAAATCTGGCGAAGCATGAAGAAGAAGAGACGTTGTTAATGGTCACAACGAAAGATGAAGAGAGATTCCAAGATCAGTGGTACTTGGACTCAGAATACTCATCACACATGACTGGGAGGAAAGATTGGTTTGTCAACATGAAGCCCTCGTCGAAGAACACTGTGAAGTTTGCAAATGACAACACTCTAGCAGCTGAAGGTGTTGGTGATGTTCTGATTATGAGGAAAGATGGCAAAAGGTCAACAATTTCCAATGTGTTGTACATTCCAGGCATGAAGAGTAATTTGCTCAGTATAGGGCAGCTTGTCGAAAAGAACTACAAGGTAGTTGTCGAAGACAAGATGATGAGAGTTCTCGACGCAGGTGGTAGGTTGATCTTGAAGGCTCCAATGTCTCAGAATAGGACCTTCAAGATTGAACTCAATGTGATGGAGCACAAGTGTCTAGCAACAGCAGCCAGTAGAGATGAGTGGTTATGGCAATTTCGACTAGGCCATCTCAACTTCAATGACATCAGGGAGCTAAAGAGAAGAAATATGGTGTCAGGATTACCAGAAATCGACATTCCTAGTGAAGTTTGTGAAGAGTGTGTTCAGTCAAAACAACACAAGAATAGCTTCAGCAAGGATGCAGGAAGGAAGTCGAAGGCAATTCTTGAAGTCATATACTCTGATGTATGTGGTCCAATCCAGGTGGATTCGATTGGTGGCAACAGATATTTTGTCACGTTTATAGATGACTTCAGTCGAAAATTATGGACTTATCTCATCAAGAAGAAAAGTGATGTGTTTGAGGTATTTGTCAGATTCAAATCCATGGTCGAAAGACAGAGTGGTCGAAGGTTGAAAACTCTGAGAACTGATGGTGGTGGAGAATATGTGTCGAAAGAGTTCGATGCATTGTGTAGAAAAGAAGGGATTGTGCATGAGGTGGTGCCACCTTACACTCCACAGCAGAATGGGATTGTAGAACGCAAGAACAGAACCATCATGAACATGGTAAGAAGTATGTTGAATGGAAAGCATCTACCCAAAGAATTATGGGGAGAAGCAGTTTCGACAGCAACATATCTTTTGAACAGATGTCCGACAAAGAAGCTTGAAGGAGTCACACCAGAAGAATTTTGGTCTGGTGACAAGCCAAGCCTCAGTCACTTAAAGGTGTTTGGATCTATAGCACATAGACATGTGCCAGATCAGTTGAGAAGGAAGCTTGATGACAAGTCGAATCAGATGATCTTGATAGGATATCATTCGACTGGAGGTTACAAGCTGTTCGACCCAGTGAATAAGCAGGTAGTGATCAGCAGGGACGTGATCATAGATGAGCTTAAAGAATGGGATTGGACAAAGAATGCCAAGAAGGATTCAGTGAGAATCTATTGTGAAGAACCAGCCACTGAAGTCGAAAGAGAAGTTCGACAGGAACCAGTTGCAGATGAAGCAGGTTCAAGCAGACCTCGACGAACAAGACACATGTCTGCAAGGTTGCAAGAATGTGTAATTACATCAGATGATGTGGTCGATGAAGAGGGTGAGCTGGTACATTATGCTTTCTACGCAGATGTCGAACCAGTCAATGCAGCTGAGGCATTGAAAGATTCGAATTGGGTGAAAGCAATGAATGAAGAGTTAGAATCCATCGAAGTCAACAACACATGGTCACTTGTCGAATTGCCTCAAGGCAAGAAGGCAATTGATGTGAAGTGGGTTTACAAGGTAAAGGTGAATCCTAGAGGAGAAGTAACTCGACACAAGGCGAGACTTGTGGCGAAAGGATTTCTTCAGAAGGAAGGAATAGACTTCGATGAAGTGTTTGCACCTGTTGCTAGAATCGAAACAATCAGGTTGGTTGTTGGTCTAGCAAATATGAATAATTGGCACACATGTCAGATGGACGTGAAGTGTGCATTCCTTAATGGTCCCCTAGACGAAGAAGTTTATGTCGCACAACCAGCTGGGTATGTGAAACAAGGCGAAGAAGGAAAGGTGTACAGGCTGCATAAAGCCCTGTATGGACTTAAGCAAGCTCCGAGAGCTTGGAATAAGAAAATCGACAGCTTCTTAAGGGAGAAGGAATTTGTGAAGTGTACAACTGAGCATGGAGTATATGTAAGAAGAAGCAATGGCGAATTGCTTATACTATGTCTCTATGTCGATGATTTGTTGATAGCAGGAAGTTGCAAGAAGGAGATCGAAGATTTCAAACATGACCTGAGTGAGGAGTTTGAAATGTCAGACTTGGGAAATCTCTCATATTTCCTTGGCATCGAATTCTACAAGACTAGTAGAGGTTTGATGATGCACCAACGAAGATATGCAGGCGAAATACTCAAGAGATTTGAGATGCAAGATTGCAACTCAACTTCGACTCCAGCTGAGACCAGACTACAACTGTCGAAGGATCCAGACGAAGATGATGTCGACCCAACCCAATATAGAAGACTTATTAGGTCACTTAGATACCTTTGTCACACAAGGCCTGACTTAGCATACAGTGTTGGTATGGTAAGTAGATTCATGCAGAAGCCAAAGGTATCACACCTAACAGCGACGAAGAGGATACTGAGGTATCTGAAAGGAACTCTCGACTATGGTATTTTATTTCCTGCAGTTGATGAAGGGAAAGAATGCAAGTTAGTGGGATACACCGACTCTAGTTGGTGTAGTGATGCAGAGGATAGAAAATCCACAGCTGGATATGTGTTTATGTTAGGTGGTGCACCAGTTGCTTGGAGTTCAAGAAAGGAGCCAGTAGTGGCATTGTCATCATGCGAAGCAGAATATATAGCTGCTTCTCTTTGTGCATGTCAAGCAACCTGGATGGTGAACTTGGTCGAAGAGATTACAGGGAAGAATCATGGAGCAATTACCATGAAGATCGACAGCATGTCAGCTATCAATTTGGCAAAGAATCCAATAGCACACGGTCGAAGCAAGCATATCGAAATGAGGTTCCATTATCTTCGAGAGCAGGTAGCAGAAGGGAAGATGAAGTTGGAACACTGCAGAACTGAGAATCAGATTGCAGATATCATGACGAAGGGAGTGCAGGTCGAAGCCTTCAGAAAGCTAAGGACTATGATGAATGTAGATAGTTTAGACACAATGAATTAGGTGGTGCGTTAAATTATAATTCATAGTGTTGAATTAGCTTAGTGTCGAATTGTCGAAGGTGTTTCGACAGATTTGATTTAGATTGGATTCAGATTTGCTTTTATTAGATTTGATATGATTTAGATTAGATTTGATATTTTGGGCTTTAAAGTTTTGGGCCTTTGTAAATCTAAATCTATATAAAGGGAGTATCTCTTGTACAATGTAACATGCAGTAGCATATCATTCACAGTTGCAGTTTTAGCAAGTGAATATAACAAGAAAAATCCCACAGTTCGTGGGTGCCAATTCTCTCCATATATTTCTCTTCTCTCTTTCTTCTTGCTGCATATTGTTCTTCTTCTTTCTTTGTTCATCATTACCATTACGTGCGTTTGTGGGTTGGTGATCAATCTTGAGATCAAGATTGAAGCGAAATCATCATAGGGTGTGGTGAATTTCCAACATAAATTATAGACATTATTGGATCACATAAAAACACAAGAAGGGTGAGTGACAGGGGTGGACAAATTTGAGTCGACCGATTGAAACCGACCGATTCATTATTTTTTTTGTGTAAATGGGTCGTGTCGGGTGTCGGGTTGATTCAGTTGTTTAATTTGGATAATATATGATTGCTTCGGCCCCGACGAAACCTGAAACCGACCGAACTTAATTAATATATATATTTTATTTATTTTTATTACTATATGATCGACTCACCATAAAAATGAGATTTATAATGTTTGAGAATATTATCATTTTTATAATTTAATGATGACATTATATACTCTCAAAAATATAAGACAAGTAATATAAAATTTTGAGTATTATTTAATTTATAGTTTAAAGTATGATAATGATCAAAATTAATGTTAAATAATATTCAAAATATTATCCCATAATAATAATTTTTCTTTTAATAATAAAAAATATTATTCTATTTAAAAATTTGATATTTTTTATAATAAATTTTAAAAATAGCCATTTTTATAAGATTTCTCTAATAAATATTAAACCGATTAAACTGACCCGACTTAACCGATTAACCGACTTAACCGAATCCGACGATAGCCGAAATTTAATCGGTCGAAATTGGGTCATAAAACTAAAACCGTGGCTTACGTCGGATTTAAGTTTTGGGTCCGAAACCGACCGAACCCGACCGATTGTCCACACCTAGTGAGTGACATATAAGAGGCAAGGTGAATGCTTTGAACTTCAAGGAATCAAACTTGAATATTTTTTCATCTTCACTTCATCTTGGAAAGCTACATCAAATATGAGTGTGTAAATTTTTTGTGTTTAAGATTAAATTAGTCATTTTAATTTTCTCGTAAATACTCTTAGTATGACCGTCATATGAAATCTTGTTTTCAGTTGACATTATTATATCCGTACTTAATGTTTTTTCGATATTGAACTTTAAAATTGATCTTTTGATTAGATAGTGTTAGAAATAGATTTTCCATTTAAAGGGCCTATAATAACAATATTTGCGTTTGTTAATTTGTTAGGAATAGGATTAGGCTTGGAATCACCAATCGTTGGCCTTCAAACAATAAGTGGAATTAATCAAACGATCGACCAATGCATTTTATGCCAAACTTGTAGGACGAGTATTTCCCACCCCACGTTCTCGTGTAGTGTTTCCTCTGATTGTACAAAACAAACCCTACAACATGCACATGTGATTTTTAAATGGTTAGAGAAATCATTTAGGTGTTCTGACATTTAAAACCAATCAGGGCTATTCTGTTAGAAATTGCATTTTCTACCTTTAAAACCTAAGCTTTCCAACCATGGTGTATAAATCTTCCATTGTGTATAACTCGATTCAGAATATGTACATAACTTCATTAATTATTTTTCAACAAGTACAACTATATCATGCTACAGTAAATAAACATAAACAGTACATCCAAAACTAGAAAAGAATTACACAATTTCTTAATACACCACTCAAGTTTCTTATACACCACGTGAAATTATTCTTTTGTCCCCCAGTTCCGGATGTGCACATCCGGACGCACCGTTTTTTTTAAAAAACGTTACCTTGTTCCGGATGTGCAAATCCGGAATGACAATTACGCGTTTTCCGGATTAGTACATTCGGAAAAATGACTGACACTTAAAAAGATATATTTATTTTAAAAAATAATAATAATATGTATTTTAAAAGAATAACGATCGACAGTAAAACATTACTTCTATTACCAGAGTCGACACAAAGTTTGTGGTACTCCTATTACCACTTGCAGAACCAATGGACTGACTTTGGGTCACAAGATACAGAGGAATTGTTTCAGCTCAAGTTCATTGCGATGAGATAATTCAAGATCTCTTTAAAATAACAGTGGATCCTTAGAAGGGAAATCGACCCGCTAGAATGATAAGATAATTTTGTTAGATTTGTGTATTCCTCATGATAGGATAATTCAGGGAGTGACGTGTGGCTTTCTATAAATCAACCGGGTTTAAGCCTAAAAGGATTATATTTTACAGGTCCGCGTTGGTTTTTTCTAAATGATACATACTGATGTATATTGATGTATATGTATATATTAGAACTTGTTTATTATGCTTATTATGCCCACTTGCTAGCTTATTATGCACACTTGCTGATGTCTATTGATGTATATGTATATATTATAACTTGTATATTAATGATACAGTTCCTCCTGCTTATTATGTACATTTGCTAGCTTTCCGCGCTCGATACTACATAAGTGAAGTAGAAAATTCTGATTCTGGTTCTGCAAGTGGTAATAGGAGATACGAAGAACAAAGTTTTTTAATGGCGGGAAACATAATCCATTGACTCAAGATCTTCATCACGCTATCAAGAATCTCTCCGCTGAACTTTATTCTAAAGATGTTCATTTTCTCATGGAGCTTATTCAAGTACATTTAACCTTTCATGATGCATTCATGATGTTAAATGATAGTTGTTTATATTCATGACCGTAAATCTGTTGTTAACTTTATCAGAATGCCGAAGACAACCATTACAGTGACGGGGAGACTCCAACCCTAGAGTTTGTTATAACTTCTGATGACATTACTGCTACTGGTGCACCAGCCACATTACTTATTTTCAATTACGAAAAGGGTTTATCTCCGAAATATATTAAGTCCATCTGTAGTGTTGGACAATCAACAAAGAAAGATAACAGGAGCAGTGGTTACACTGGAAAGATACGAAGAACAAAGTTTTCTATTGAAGAGATACGAAGAACAAAGTTTTCTATGGACGAGAAACCTAATCCCTTCCGCTCCCCTCATTCGAATGTATATTAACTTGCGATGATATATTAATGTATGCGACCAACCGACAAAATCGATTTAAAAAAAAAAAAAGTTATGCTATTTTTCGGATCTGCAGTTCCGGAATTTAAAGCTATACTATGTTTCCGGATGTACACATTAGCGCTTTTTTAAAAAACGATGCGTTCGGATGTGCACATTCGGAATCAAGGGACAAAAACAAAATTTCACATGATGTATAAAAAACTTGATTGGTGTATTAAGAAATGGTCAAGAATTATTGCATTTTGATACATTTTTCATTAATTAATGTATGCAGTACATTTTATATTACTCAAAATTAATTCCTTAATGTATATATTTAGTTTTAAATCATGATATATACATTAGGGACGGACTTATACATGTAAGTGTGGACAACTGGCAAGTGCTCCACATTCAACAAAAATATATTTGTTTATTACACGGCAAAATCAAGGTGGAGTGATTGTTTAGTCATTCATACATAGATTTTATTTTCTCAAAGCTGTTTATATAGGTGGGAATATTATTATTGATATTGAAAACGGTACTTAATGTTTTTAAGGTAGGAAAGACTCCACACACACACACACACATATATATATATATATATATATATATATATTCAGTATGTTATTTGTATTTTTAAAAGAATATGATAAGTTGAATTGAACTTTTCTGATAAAATATTAAAGACTTTTAAATTTTTATAAAATTTTATAGAGTTGATATAATCAATAAGAACTATTAGTTTGGCGGTTGAATGTGTAGAATTTAGTTCTTATATTGAGTTATTAAGTAGAGTAGCTCAAACAAAACCTTTTTTTTTTTTTTTTGAGTAAATTGATCTTCACTTAAATAAAATTCGTGAAGAAAATACAAAGGTTTTGATAAGAAAGGTGTATTGACATGATGGATGTCTAGCTCAAGCAAGACTCTTGTTTAGGGGTTTTATTAGGAGTTCTGCGGGGCCTTGTCCCTTAATTTCAACCAAAATTGTCTATATTAGTAGATGGCATGAAATGATTTGTTTTGTTATCTAACGATTCTACCTTGATTTCCTACTTGCATTAGGTGTTTTTTAGAGCATGACTACATCTGCTCCACATGCTCTAAAACCTTCTGCTTGGTAATAGACATTACTCTCTTAATGTAATTGCTCTAATGTCATTCTTATCATAAAAACCTTTATCTTTGAACTTTGTGACTATTTTGGGCTCTTTCTCATTAGGTTGTTTTTGGGATCAAGACGGAGTAGGAACATGTTCTTTCTTCATCTGAACATTACTCTTGTTGTAAACGTCTTTGCCTCTTGGACTTAAGTGGCTAAATTGGACTTCCTTTTTGGGGGCCGAGACCAATTTGGAATAGTTGTCATTCATGCCTATGACTTACAGCGGCAATGGGCAGGTTTTAGTCCTACTTTGGTCCAAGTAAGAATAACTTCCACCCTAACCCGGTCATGTGGAATCAGGTCCTAGCTTGTAAATCTTATTGTAGCTAGGATTTTTGAAGGTGGTCATAGTGGAGTTTCCTTGATATCTAACATATCTTCTCCCTTTAGCCTTTTGGAATTCTTATACCATTCTTTCAGTGAATGATGTGTCTCTTTGATATCTGTCTCTTTACCTGCCTACCACATATCAACCTAAGACTAGTAGTGTGATAGCTTATCTTTAGGTCCTTTATGATGGGTTTCCTATGAATTATCTTTGTTATGATGATTGAAATGACGTTTTTGTCCACATATGCTTCATTTATTGGTTAGCACTCAGGTTTATACTTGTTGTACTTCTAGATCTTGGGGTTTTTCCCTTTAATTTTTCCCTTCAAACAAGTATAAATACTTCAAGGTAATAAACTTTTCAACTTTTTCAATTCTACTGCAACTTCCATGTTTTCTGCAACTGTGTGATACTCCCTACAACTGCTCTTGACATTCTTTGAAATTGCAATTGAAGCGTTTCCTTCTTCATTCCCCTTTTACCACTTCATCATCTTTGATTGATAAGTTTACTTTGTTCCTTTGTTCTGTGTATTTGACTATTTTAGCCTTTCTTGTGAGGTTGTAGATTTAGGAAGAGCACTGAGTGTGTAAGGGTTTTCCCTTTGCATCTCACTTTCTTCTTTATGTATCTAGGTGTAATTAGGGGGTGTTCGCGATACTGTTTGGGCAGTTTTGACACTAAAAGTCATCTGAACCGCAAGAGAAAAATGTCTGGTTCATTCGGTTTGGTTGGCCTTTAGAAATAAAATTGAACCAAACTAAACCATATAAATGTGGTTTGGGTTGGTTCGATTTTTTACAAGATTTTTAATGAGTCATATATACACATATAGATGACAATGTAACTTTGTGTTTAGTCATTCACACATTACCAAATAACAAATAAAAAATTTATTTCATTTTTATTTAAATTCAAATCTTGATCTATGTCCTTCTCAAATTGATCATCCATATGATCAAATGATGTAACAGAGGATAAGAAAGATTAGAGAAGATGAAAAACAAAAACAAAAGAGAGGAGATATTTGAGAAAAAGATGTGCGATAAAAATGAAAATGGAAGAGAGAACAATACCAAAAATATGAGAAAATTAAAAAGAAAGCAAATATGAGATGAGAGATTAAATAAGAAGAGACGAGATGTACCTTGTGAAGAAGATATGAAGAAGACGCGATACTTATAAGAGAGATTAGAGAAGGCTGGAACTTAAACCCTAAGTATGAGGAAGAGAAAATTGTCTGTAATTGTAAGGCTAAGGCGGAATGGGTTTAGATTTGGGTTGGACGTGGGTTGCAAAATACAAACCGCAAACCAAACTGAATCGGGTGGTTCTGTTAAAAATGGCCCAAACACATCAGAACCAAATGAGGTATTTTTTGGTTTTCCTTTTGATTCAGTTTGGTTAGAGGTTTTTTATTGGTCCAGTTCGGTTTTAAACAACCTTAGGTGTAATGGTTCTTGCTATCAGATATCCAATTAATCATGTTCTAAATGAGGAGACATGCATCTCCTTCCCTTGGGTAAATAACATTTATTTAGAGACACCTTCACTCTACTCTGATACGAAGAAATCAAAGAACTACAACATTGTCGCCAAAGTAGATGGTCCTTCTAATGCATGGAAGAACACCATTCCCCCTTTTACAAACATAACACGTCAAAATTTTCCCCATACATCATTTCCCATGTTCAATATAGTTTTTTGAGAAATGGCTTCCTTTTTACCGTGCACCTCCTTTAAGCGAAAGGGTATGTGTTACTTGGTCTTGGCGCCCTCGCAAATGCATTCTAACTGCTGGGCATTTATTCAATTTTTCCAATTTGTGTGTCGGTACTTGGATTCAGAGGTTTTTGTCAAAGTCTTCTTCCATGTTTTTTATGGTTGGATGGGAAATTTATTATTCTTTTTTTTACTTCAAACAATCCCTTAAATTGTTTAATATTTATAGTGATTATTTAGAAAACTTTAAATTTTGTTGTGTTGTGATCAATCATGATCGAGGCTTACTCAAACATATGTGGATATGACGCGAGATACTTGAATGTTGAATGTGATCATAAATTTCCTAGATGTTGGAGTTAGGATATATATGGTCGGGGGAAAGTAAAATTTTCCTTCAAATTCTCAAATCTATCTCAAGATGACATGGAAAGTTTAATTGATATTAAGAGCTATGTTAGCGGCTTTGGCCATGTCCTTTTTCATGATTGTAAGTCTAAGACTTATATAATTAAGGATCAATGTATGGACACTCAGTCCTTGGTTTTGGTCGTGGACTGGGACGACGCTAAGAGTTTCTTGGGTATGTTTGTTTATTTTATGCCTTTTTTCTTATGTTTATTTTTCCTATTAAATTGCTGATGAATTTATATTTTCTTCTGGAAGATATCATGGCATCCGAAGATCAAATCAGGGCTAGGAAAAAATCTCGAGCCTGTATTTTTCACTATATTATTAAATATTAAACCACCCTTGGTTGCTTTCTCCATAGTAAAAACAGAGACCTGCTATGGCCACCTGTAGCAGCTGCTACGGGCCGTAGCAAGAGGGCGAGGAAGATATCATTTGTTTCCTTAATTAGAATGATTCTCCTTTATTGTGGATCTTAGGCATTATTTGATTTAATGCAAATATGATGTAATAGGAATTGAACCAGAAATTTTGCGCAACTTATACTTTTTTCTATAAAACTCATAGCATGTTATGAGTTTTTGGATCCAAGTTTTATTCCAGAAAATTTCTACATATATTTTGTTTTCTTTTTCGTTGTATTGAATTCTCCAAGGGAGCAAAATTGGATCAAAACTTAATCTAAATCTATGTTTTCTTTTTCATTCTTATTCAATTATTCATCTATTATAATTGTTTGATATGAATTTGATGTTGAATATCAATTTGATTATATTTGCCATCACCATGAGTGAGTAGTTTATTAGGGACTAGGGGTCATGGGGATTATCTTTTGCCCTCACCATGAGTGAGTAAACCATTAAGTGATTATCTTTAAGTTGCCTTCACCATGATATGTCACTATTGATTACAAGAGTTTTAGTTAATCTTATTTTATAATATGAGTTCACGCATTCTAACTCCGTTACCAAAGTAAGATGTTCTCAGGTATCACTGTAGTCTGAAAGGATATATGTCGATACTAGAGCGCAAATTTTTAAACAACCAAGTCCAAAACAGCGAAAGCGTTGGGACGAAATTGAGAAAATCATATAGCTGAGCAAAAGTAACGAATCATCAAAGAATAATCTGGCCGTGCAAAAGCAGACGAATTATTCGTCGTCGATAGGGTAATGCACTGGCGAAAGCAGGTATCGCCCATATTTATCTATTTTCTATAATTTATATAGAATTCTCGTAATAGAATTAACATGGATCGTGCGATTGTGTTAGAGTAAGAACCATAACCCCCGGTCTTGCTTGCCTCAATTAAGATTTACGTGATTTTACAAATAAGTTTTTTTCATTTAAGTGTTTTTTCATTTAAGTTGTTTTGCCAAAATCCATATTTTTTATTTCTCTAGATATACACCAATAGGACAAACTTCATTACTTAAGTCATTGGTCTCGATGGTTCAATATCTTTTACCACTTCGTACAACCGTACACTTGCGGCTGCATCAAGTTTTTGGCGTCGTTGTCGGGGATCAATTGTGTCTGATATTGAATTACCATTTGATCATCATATATACTAGATATTTATTTTCCTACTTATTTTATTTTACTCTATTTGTTTGTTGTGGTTCTAGCTGCTTTTGTATGCGAAGAACCGATTCTGTTGGAAACTTAGTTGAGCCTGTAGACGAAATCGAGTGTTTCTTACTTGAGAGACCGCGAAATCTTAGATTATAAGCTATGGTTGATACCGTTGATACTAAGCCTCTTAAGGATTATGTGATTCCCACCGAAGAGGAACCACATTGTAGTATTGTGCACCCACTGGTTGTGACTAATAATTTTGAATTAAAACCTTCTTTGATTCGTATGGTACAACAAAATCAATTTGTCAGTTTTCCTTCAGAAAATCTGAATCTTCATCTCTCTATCTTTGTTTATAACGGTGGTACTGTTAAGGCCAATGATGTTGACCAAAACACCATCCGCCTTCATTTGTTTCCCTTTTCTTTAAAAGACTGTGCACGGGCTTGGCTTCAATCCTTACCCGCTAATTTTATTACTTCATGGACCCAATTGAAAGTGGTCTTTCTTGCGTGGTACTTTCTGCCAAGAAAAGCGGCCCAAGTTAGGAATGAGATTAACAACTTTAGGTAAGAAGATGGGAAATCATTGTTTGACGCGTGAGAGTGTTATAAAGATTTGTTAAGACTATACCTTTTTCATGGGCTTGAGAAGTGGATGATTATCCATACCTTTTAAAATGGTCTCCTTTACTCCACAAGAATGACCTTAGACGCGGTTTTTGGAGGAGCCCTAATGAATAGCCCTCAAGATGTAGCCTATAACTTGATAGAAGAGATGGCCAAAACCATCACTCATGGGGAAGCGTGCGACAAGATGCTGCTAAGTTTACCCCTAAGACCGGTGGTTTTTATGAGGTTTATGTGTTTGATCATATGAACACTAAGGTAGATGTCATATACCAAAAGATAGATAGTCTAAGCATCGCACCTTTCACACCCGTTACTCCAACCCCTGTTGCTTATGTTGCCCCCACTACTCTCTACTGTGATATATACGGAGTTAATGGGCATACCGATATATATTTTCAAATGATCCTCATGGGAGGATCCACCCAAGAAAATGCAAATTTTATGAACAATAACTAGCAGAACAATCTTTACTCCAACACCTATAATTCAGGGTGGCGTGATCACCCTAACTTCTCTTATACGAACAACAACCCCCAACGAGCCATGGGACTGTCAAGAAATCTAACCTTGAACTTTTGATGGAAAATTTAGTGTTGATGCAAACTCGTCAAAATGATGAGTTTAGAAAACAAAACCTCTTCACCATTGAAGCGCTTAGTCAGTTGAGCACTAAGGTTAACAATGTTGTCACTCACACCAAAATGTTGGAGACTCAAATATCCAATGTTTGGTTATGGCGGCGTAATTCGTCCATTGTGACACTCATCTCTGCCAATGCATCAACATCACCGCTATCACTGGTACCTTTCAGCGTTGGGGATGGGGCTTTTCTACAAACCATAGCTGGAGGTGGTTAAGTATAGGAGTGAAGGGTAACAACAGGAAGGGTGATGGTGATAAATAAGGTGTAATTCTGGTTAGTTTTACTGTATCCCTACTGTGGGCGTCACTATACTAGTTAAAAAGTACATGTTTGTGTGATCCCCTACAAGGGCAGGGATACTTAGAGGCCTTAGTAGGTTTATAACACGATATGGTGGTTAGGGTTTACTCACGATGGCGACAAGCCCTGGGAGGTGGTGTTTTAAGGTAGTTTTAGGAGTCATGCTCACGTGAGGTGAGAGACTCTGCAGATTACCGGTGACGCTTGGGAGCAATCGTATGGCTACGGTCAGTCGTGTGTTGTGCCTTTAGTAAGTGTTATGCTCTTTTGGGACGTCAAGAATGATCTGCCTTCTCCCCTTTAAAAATATCTAAGAAATATTTTTAAAATTGACATTACATAATGATTTGATGCATATGTAAAAAGGTTTTACATAGCATAGATGTTAGTCTTAACAAAAAAGTGAACAATACTTATGCACCGACCGTGTTAAATGTTTATATATATATATATATATATATATATATATATATATATATATATATATATATATATATATATATATATATAACATGTTAAATAAACATTTATTTAGATATTTTTAAAATCTATAATATAAGAACATCAATTGTTCTGGATAACTCCAAATTAACTTTTTTTCTAATTAGGCCAACACATAGAATTAAGGGTAATTTGTGTCTAAATTTGACTAAATCCAACTGTATTTGGGATTGATTGCATCACAACTATACCTTTTCCACTAAATAAACCACTTTTGTGCCAAATTGTACAATGAATAGTAGCAACTTGTTGCAAACTGAACGAAAAATTGCTTTTAATCAAACAAGACTTTTCAATTTGGGAACAACTCTCAAGCCTGCTGCTGCTCAGAAAACACATGGCTCAAAAATGTTTTCTTCCAAGGCTGCAAAACATTGATCAAAGCGCTTGACGTGTGACATGCTTCTCACTTCCATTTTTTCCAGGAAAACTCATTTGTTTTGAATCAAAACTTCATAACTATCTTTATCATCAACCAAAACCCTACTGAAAAATGTAACTTCATTGCTGTTTGTTTTTCAAAATTCATTTGTTCTTAAGAAACTTTGCTGGTTTTTCGACTGCAAATGGCGACACCCTTTGAGATGGTGAAAATTATCAATTTACAAAAGAGTTGTTTGTTCTTCGATCCAAAAAAAAAAACACTCAACCAGAAATATTGTTTCACGTTTCCTCTTTTCTCCTTATCCATTTGTTTCCTCTTTTCTCCATTTGACCTAAATCTATTTTGATGTTTTTGAATCGTTGTTGTTGTTGTTTTTCTGCAGAAATGGATTTCAGCAATTGGAGAAGATTAAGGATTCGAGTATTCAGAGCATTTTCATGTTTTGGGTTTTCATTATTTATGTGATTATAGCAATTCCATGTTTTAGGTTTTCAGTAGTTTTTATTTTTTATTTATGAAAAATGACCTGTGACTTTTTGCAGTTTAAGAAGTTGATAGAAGAAAGAAGTATATTGCGGCGTCGAAAAGTGGATATTTTGGTCCTTCCTTCGAGCTTTTGTCTCATGATAAAGTAAGTGATGCTAAATAACACTTTGTTTAGATTTTTAACTGTATTGGCACTTCACCTTAATTGGAAATTTAATTATTTTTAATTTGTGCAAGTGCAGTATTGGAAAACTTACTGATTTTCTTCTTCCATTCATTGACATTCATTGACAGTATGCAGAGATTTCAGAATTAAATGTGAAAGAACTTTTTGTTGGACCAGAATATTGAGGATGTTGCCGATAGACTTGCAAGAACAATGACCATAATTGAATTAGAACTTGAAGCTTTGAGCAATATGATATATTTTATATAAGATTCTTGGAAATATATTTGAGGTACATATTCAACTGCAGTTTGTGTAAGTAATGTAACTCAATTGTAATGGTGGAAATAGGTTTTTTTTTATTCTCTATGTTGAGAAATAGAGGATTTAGCATTCTAAACATTTTTTACATGTGTTTTAACTGCCTAGGTTGGAAGAACTAAGAATAAGAGGGGTTATAAAGTTCAATGGCCTTACAACATAAATATTTATACAGATGAAAATGGAAAAAAAAATAAAGGTGATGTGTGTCTTGCTTATGAAGACCCCTTTGCAATTCAGTCTGTGAGAAACATTTTCATGACAATCTGTTATGTTACATATGTCTCTTTTCTTATGTTGTTAGGTTATGTGCACAGGTTGTGGATGACATCCTTATGTAATAGGATGCTGATGGCAGTGTTTCCTTCTTCTGGGGGACTGATTCTGATGGAAATCTTCTTTTTTCCGATGAGACTGAGACAATAGCTAAGAGTTGTGAGATATCTTCTACACCAATTGCAAAAGGTAATACTTAGATTCACGTCGAAAGATAGTTTGATTATACAAGTTCCCTCCCTATGCTGCTAATAGGTATAATAATATCCAATTGCAATTATATTTGTTTGAACTAAGGCTTTTATCATAGCTCTGTACTCATTGAATTTTTTCGAATTCTGGTTTTCTATTTCCATCAGGGTTCAGGGTGATCCGCTTGCTATATTGACTATCGTGAGACTGAGATTAATTATAAGTTGAAGTTCCACTTTAATGTGATTCTGTTTTGAATAACATTGGAATTTTTTTTAATTTCTGTGGTAAATTGGCAAAGGTTGTTTCAGTGAAAAACATAAGCTCTAGAATTCAGGTAAGCATTAGTATGATATTTGTTATCATCCATTATTCTATCTAAATATAGTTTTGTGTTAAGGATTTTTTCAGGTGCAAATGCAGAAACATAGTTGCTTTAAAATTTTGAAAATGTTGCAGGCATTACAATTGAGATTGAGTTTGTTGCAGTGGTACAATTGCGGTTGCGGTATTACAAGCTTTGTGGTAGTGAACTACAATTGTGAGCTTCTGTATACTTTTGTTAGTCTTTCATGGGATGTCAACTTTTTTCTCTTTTATGATATTGATCTTCCAATAAAAATTACTTTCTAATTGTAGTTCATAATTTGCCAATAAAAGAATTTTAAATTCAAAAGGGTAGTATTTGAGTTACCTTATTAATAGAAGCATTTCTATTATTTATATGGTTAAAATATGTGGAACTGATATACCAATATCTTTTAGGTATGCTATGACAGGAGTAAAAGTTCTTGTGTTGTTTTATTCTTCATTACGGGGTGAGAAGAATTGGATTACATTATTTATAGGAATAACAATTTGGGTTGTGTGTTCCAACATTTGACTTTTAATTAGAAATATTGACATTATATATATATATATATTGATCGTACCTGGATCAGACAGTTTCTGGTGGCCAACAACGTCGTCTGGACTTCAGCTCCGGTGAGGTTGAAAGACGGCGGGGGGGGGGGGGGGGGGGGGGGTGTATCTGCAAGGTACTCCGACGCTCAAGTAAGGTAACCGTTAGAGAAAAAGCAAGTACAAGAGAAGAAGGTTAGAGTGTTAAGAAGTGAGTAACCTGACCCTCTCAAGTGAGAGGGTATTTATAGAGAGCCCCCAGCGCGGGGCCAACGGTCACTAGCACTGGCCTGGATTTCCAGGCCCAATCCAAGCAACTGCTAGGGCTTACGTGGCGTAGTGAAGACCAGCACGTGGTCTTCGCCCTGGGGTAACCACTCCTAGATCTCCGGAATTAGGGCAAACCGATTCCATCAGGAGTGGCTAGTTACATGAGAACGTGTCCTCGCGGGGAGGAGTCTTGCGTGGCGGGGAGAGGCGTGTCCTCGTGGGGAGGACTCACTTGCGGGCATAGATGAGAATCTCGGGGAGGAGCACGTGGTCGCCGAGGAGAGGCGAGCCCGGGAGGCTTAGGGCCTGCACCCGACGGTCCATCCGTGAGTGCCGTACACACCCGGGGTTAGGCGTGTGCCCGACCTGTGGAGGTGAGCCCGTGCTCGACAGTGGTCTTGCTAGGAGTCCTTATTGGGCCATCCCAGGCCTTGTGGGTTGGGCCTACTCGACTGATGAGCAGGCCCCGGCCCAGTCCAAAACAGGAGCCCCCCAAGTCGTTGCTCTGAGCATTAGAGTGATGACTTAAGGGCTAGCCATGTCGAGGACTCGTCGAGGAAGGGATGCTAACAAGGAGCGGTAGGTCAAGCGGGGAGAGACAAATCGACCCTTAGGATGGGTTGACCAAAGTTGCGCGACATCGCGGGGATATGAGAAGTCTGAAGCGAGGTGAATGGGAAGGCGCTCGTTGGGAAATGAAAAGACGTGCGTGGGGAAACGTGTGCCACGCGTCACAACTCATCATTCCCTAGGGCGGCTACGCTAGAGTAGCATAATCGATTGCCTAGGAGCCCTCGAGACTTGTGAGAGCCCCATAAATAGGGGAAGCCCGTGTCATTTGCACGTTTTTCGCTCTCCCTTTGTGTAGCGAGCGATTTTGGACGCGGTTCTTAAGCGCTGGTCGCTCTCTGCGGTTAAGCTTAAACTACAGGTCGATTCATTTTTTATCCTATTGTGAGCTGAATAAGGAAGGGAAATAGATGTCTCCAATTAACCCTGCTTTGCATACTAAATTTAAACAGCGGTCTGTTAGGTAACGAATGCTATCAATGTGGGGGGCCTTTGTACTGGTTATTTGTATTTTCGCCAATACGGTTTTCTTTCTTTCTAGGACTTTCTAACGGGGAACAAGGATTAGGATGTTAGGACTGATGCTTTTGAATTACTGCTTTTGATTGATGGAGATATGGGATTTGGTTTTTTTGTTGATTGCGCTCGCTAAGATCTTTTCTTTCGATCTTATGCCTACGTATTCCCGTTTACCGAAACAGGGAAATCAGAGCGTTCGTAGTTCCTCCTGTTCTATGGGAGGAAATGGGTTTTTGGTGTTTTGTTCAAAGCCCAAGACGTGAAGCGAAAGGTGGTTTGTATCTTGTTCAAAGCCCAAGATGTGAAGCTGAAAGGTCTATTTGTGTCTTGTTCAAAGCCCAAGACGTGAAGCTGAAAGATCTCGGCTTTAGAGAGAATTTGTCATCTCTAAATAGGGGAGAAGGAGAATTACTTTAACTGGGATATGCGGATCCGAGCAATGCCATAATTTCCGAAGAAAGGGTTTTAACCTGAAGGAGAAGACTTTAACTCAGTATAGAGCAATGCCATCTTTCCTTAGGAATTTCTCATGCTAAAAGAGGGACAGTGGCATGGATATAGATGATCCAGAGGCGTGCCGCTTACAGCGATTAGATGAAGGGGTTGTTGATGTTTGTGTACTGTGAACGAGGCACAACTTTGATGCTAAAAGGTTGATTGGATCAACTAGTGGTTTTCTTATACAAAGCCTAAGAGGAGGCTAATTTCCGCTAGGAAAATCATTATACAAAGCCTAAGAGGAGGCTAATTTCCGCTAGGAAAATCATTATACAAAGCCTAAGAGGAGGCTATTTTTGTGTCTCGTACAAAGCCCGAGAGAGAGGCTAAAAGTTTTTGACCCGATGATAGAGTCTTTGTGTCTCGTACGAAGCCCGAGAGAGAGGCTAAAAGGTTTTGTTTGACTCAATGAGGGAGTCTTTATGTGTCTCGTACAAAGCCCGAGAGAGAGAGGCTAAAACATTGTTTGACTCCGCTAGGGAGAGTCATTGTACAAATCCCAAGAGGAGGCTATGTCAGTTAAGTGACAGGTCCAGTATACTGATTTTGAAAGAGAAAATCAGTTCTTATATGAGCATCACTGTACTCGTGGATTTGATTCAAGGATCGGGGTTGTTTCCTTTTCTTTGGGGAAACTGGAAATCCAAAGGGTATTGAGACTGTCCGAGTCTGCGGGTTTCCTTCCTATTTAACGAAGGGGTCACTTGAGAATGTCTTTGAGACTCAAGGAAGTTAGACTGTCCGTGTCTAGAGTTTTATCTTTTGTACTATGCTGTGAGAAACAGTAGTAGACTCTATGAAAGGACTGTTCTATGAGGATGACTAGGATCTGTTCCTATACCTCTAGGAGGTCGTCGGGACAATTTGTACGAAGCCCAAGAGGAGGCTGGAAACTTTTAAGAAGCCGACGGGTCCTTGTACGAAGCCCAAGAGGAGGCTATCATTCCCGGAGGAAGAGATCATTATACGAAGCCTAAGAGGAGGCTGTGAATACTTCTAAGAAGCCGTAGGGTCCTTGAATAATGCCCAAGAGGAGGCCGATGCTTTTAAGAAGCCCGTGGGTCTATCATCTCCTTTCCATTAGGAGAGATAACTCTTTTAAAGATAAAACCACTGGTAAACGTGCGAGGTTTACTATCCAGCGACCTTTAACCTTTTAAAGAGGGTTCCTTAGTTAAGGTCCAAGATTATGACCGTAGTGGGTACCCAAACCCCAAGACATTCAAGGCAAGCTATCCACAAGGAATAGATCAAGTCAGGAAAGTTCGAGAATTTGGAAGAAACTTAAAGATGCCATTCACGGAGAATACATTCATCTTGGGGAGTAGAGCTTCTTGACGATTCCTAAGGAGGATAGCCGAAGAGAAGACTGTATCTGGTGCTCCTATTGGGGGTCTAGGCGTCTATTTCTATGAATAAATGAAACGGAGTCACCTAGTTCTAGACGTAGTAGCCGGGGAAACTCGAAATATCTATACTATTATTACACAGTAGATATGAGTTTATGAAAGGAGACTTACAGTGAGCAGCCCCACAATACAGTTTATAATTTGAAAACAGTAAACGAAAGCGATAACCACTTACTCGGTTGGAGTGCTTCCATGCTGTTTGGTTAGTTGTTCAACAAAGAAAGATTGAAAACAACAGTATATTCAAAATCAAAGGAGAAAGTGCTTTGAAAAAGAAAGATTTGGGGCTTACAGCTCAAGGAGAGGCCCAGGGTTTTATCAGTGAGCGCACTGTTTGAATTTGTACAGAGGGACTTATACAAGTGACTGGGGCCCAAAATGGTTTTTTGTACAAAGGGATGGGTCTTACACTCTCTCAAGAGGCCCAAAAAGGTTTAAAGAAAAGATTGGGGCTTATAACACGAGGGTAGGCCCAATTGATTTTTCGTTTAAAAATGGCGATCGCGCCGAGGTTTTCTTTTAACGCAGAGGGACTTATACAATAAGTGAGGCCCAAAATGTTTTGGTTAAAAAGGGGGATTGGGTCTTACACTCTAATAGAGGCCCAAAGTGTTTTTGAATGGGTCTTATAGCTCAAGGAGAGGCCCAGATGATTTTTATTTTTAAACGGGCGACGATCGCGCCGTTTACTTGTACAGAGGGACTTATACAATGAATGAGGCCCAAAAAGTTTTTGTACAAGGGGGGATGGGTCTTACACTCTCTCAAGAGGCCCAAAGTGTTTTGAAAATGATTTATGAGGGTTGAATTAATCCAAAACCCTAATTTGTTTTCAAAATGTATTTAATTGAATAAAAATTCAATTAAAATGATCAAAAATTGTTTAACACATGGAAAAAAAATTGTGATCTTGGATTAATACTTCAAAAATTAAGTATTGACCTACAAAATAATTAGAAAGCATTAAAAGTTGCAAAATCAATGTAGAAAAAATATTTAAAATGCCAAAAACAATCAAAATATTAATTCTTTACAAAAATATCAATTATATGAAATAAATAATATTTTTGGGATTTTTTGTGAAAATAAAATATTTTAACATTTTTGTGAATTATTAAAAAAAGAATCAACTCAAAATCATTAAAACTCAGAGAGAAATTAATTTTTGAATCAATTAAACAAAATCACAAAATTCAAATATTTGAATTTCTAAAAATGGCGCCAAGAACAAGCTGAAGAACACGCGCGTGTTCTTGGTTTCTCAGATTTGCATTTTCTATCCAATCTCCATGAATACGTAATCATATCATGCAATCCACATATCATTATGCTCGCCTCAACCTCACGATCATGTCTATGTACTTTAATTTCATTTAAATTAAACATACAACAAGAAATCACGAAGAGACCTCAAGAACCCTAATTTCTGCATGAAGGCTAGGATTTTTGATACACGATTCAAACAATGCAATTAATTGAGGGAAAACATTCCATGCATGATTATGAACATATGGCCAAATTATTGTGCGAGGAAATATGCATAGATTGAGAAATGACCAAGTATGTGCTTACCTCCAAGTCGTGACAGCAAGTTCAAAGTGATTTTTGATTTGGAGGTGTTACAGATGAGTGGTGATGATCTGAACAGCTTCCCTACACCCTATGGATTGTGTTTGGATGGTTGAACTTGATTGAAATTGGCTGGATCATTTTGTGGCATCTCAGCTGCACTTTGGTTAAAACCTTGAGCAACTAGCTGGTGATTTTGTGAAATTGATGTTTCAGAAGTAATCTAAGTGTTTGATCAGCTCATATGTGATGTATGTGAGGTGTGTGAGTGATTGGTTTGATTGGAATTGCTCTCAAACTCAAAACCCGATAGTGACTTGCCTTAGAAGGCAAAATTGGAGTGAAAGAAGAGATTTTGAGGAAAGCATCTGTTAGATGGCTTTGGTGTACTCAAACTGACCACAATTGAGCTCTATTTATAGTAGAGCAAGTTTGTTTTGCAAGGAATAGTGCATGGCAGCTGGTAAGTAGGTTTGGCCAATGTTGGCAAATGAAAATCCAAGTCTCCTCTAGCCATTGACTAGAGGTTAGGGCACAGAGCTTTGGTTCCCTTGGTCTTGGATAAGTCTTGACTGATTTCAAATGAGAATGGCTCAGTCCATGCCACCTTGATGGTTCCATTGAATGCCTCATTCCAAATTTGAAGTCTTGTCCCTATTTTGGCCATTCTAGGTTCAACATGCTATTTCTTGTTCCATGGACTTTGGAGGCTTGGCTTAGTGATTGTCCCCTTTAGATTCAATCCTCTGAGGTGTCCAAGTGGATAGGAGCAATTGAATTTGGCTGATTTTGGCAAATCGACCAAAGTTGCAAATTCTGCCTTGCCTTGACAGATTTCAGCAAGGCAACTTGGCAATGTTGTATCTCATGGTGTAGGTTGAATTTGGCAATGTTCTTGGCCATTTTGGAAAGCTCTTACATGATACAACAACTGTTTGAACAAGTTTGGTTTTGATCTCTCTTGATTCCAAGTGAAAAATCCCCCTACATTTGGCAAAAAGTGAGGCAAAATCTGACTTAGTGAAAATTTCACTAAGTGTTGGAAAAAGTGACATTTTCACTTTTCAGCCACTTTGATCACTCCATAACTCAAAATCCTTAATGAATTGGAATGACTTGTAGTTGAAGTTTTTGTAGGTGATAATGAGGGCTACAAATCCATCTTTGGATGAGGAAAAATGGCCTTGTGGTTTAGGAGTTATGGTCCTCCAAAGTTGGTACCTTTGCCACTTTATTTTTAACTTAGAAAAATTTCTAAGTTTTATGGTTACCCCTTTTACAAGTTATCTCACTTTTCTTGATTTTTCTTGATGAATGATGATTCAAATCATACATTAACATCATTTTAGGGTTAAAAAACCATTTTGGTGAAAAATCTCAAAAAGTCAAAGTTGACTTTTGTGCACAGTTGACTTTTTATCAGATGAATTCCAAACTGTGCAATTCTTCAGGAAATCATGTCCTTGACCTAAACCAAACTTGATGGACATGTTCCATGGGTGTCATAGGGTATATTCAATCATGTATTAGGGTTTGGGAGCATGTCCTGGTCAAAAGTCAAAGTTACAGTTGACTTTTCTCTTAAAACCCTAATTGTGGTGCAGATGAAATTGAGACTTGTTGCTCAAGCTCCTTGGATCAATCCATTGTTCCAAATGGATCAATATGGCATATTAGAGACCCTCAAATCATGTCTTGAGGTCTTGGCTCATGGTTTGTCCCAAAAGTCAACTTAGGGGTGAATTAGGTCAAGAAACCCTAATTCCTGATTTTTGATGAATGCATCCCCTGAGGCAAAATTGACTTGATGCATGGGTTCATGAGGTTCCATGAAGTATATTAGGTTATGTTTTGGGTCATTGCCTTGTGCCCAGATGAAAATTTCCATCTGGAGGCCCTGGTCGACCAAAACCCTAATTTGGTGACACTGTCGATCTTGAGACTTGATCCACCTAGAAGGGAGCAGCCTTGTGCTTAATCCTTGAAGTGGGAGTCCTTTTGATCCTTTGAGGATGTTTGATAGATTAGACAAGTTGAAGATCATGTCATTTCTTGATTGATCCTTTGTCTAAGCACTCAGAGAGGGCTTGAAACCCTAATTTTGACTGTATTGGATGCTCACCCATCTTTAGGGAGACTGATGAAGCATGATGGTTCATCCATATTGTGATGATGATTTTCACAATGATGGGAAATCTAAGTGGTCAAAATTTGGGGTATTACAGATGCCCCTATTTAATCTTCTTGGACCCGAAGGTGTGAATGACGAAGGTGTTCGGGCATTCGGGGTGCAAGAGGATTAAATATCGGAATATCTGAAATTTTGATGGTGGTTATGAATGGTAGCTTACACATTCATCTTCTTTAGCTAAGCAATGATGCTTAGAAAAGGTAAACTTCCCCTCGATCCTGGTCTCCTACCAAGAACTGGTCTCAGTCTCTTTTGAAATAAACTTCCCCTCGATCCTGGTTTCCTACCAAGGAACTGGTCTTAGTTTCTTTAATAAACTTCCCCTCGATCCTGGCTTCCTACCAAGGAACTGGTCTTAGTTTCTTTTGAAATAAACTTCCCCTCGATCCTGGTTTCCTACCAGGGAACTGGTCTTAGTTTCTGATATAAACTTCCCCTCGATCCTGGTTTTCTACCAAGGAACTGGTCTAAGTTTCTTTTGTCAATAAACTTTATTGACAAGGGACACTATGTGTAGCGGTTTTCCTTCAAACTTCTCGCTGAATTTTCCTGGGGAGTTGCCATTTGAGTAGAAAATATTTGATGTCAGACTTGCTGGGGAACCCATTCGTCTGAATTGTAGAGCTGTACAAACTTCTCCGTTGGAGACGCCATTTGTCGATTCTACTGGGGAAAGCGAGTCTCTTGAGAGACTGTTTTCGTTTGGGGTTACATCATACTTTTCTCGGGATCTTCCCGGAGAAATGCCATATGATGGGATCCAATTTTGAGGTGCCAATGACCTTCTCATCAGTGGTTTTTCGGAGCAAAACTGGCGTGCTGCCGAATCTCTGATCACGAGGCTTTCTCTGTGGATTTTCCTTAATCCGGGAAAGCAAGGGTATCATCTTCAATGGCGAAGAGTGACGTTTATTAAAAGTTTTCTCTGGCTTTTCAGAGGTTCAAGTTATCAAAGTGGCCAAGTGCCGACTTTGATCTAAAGATATACTGGTGGCGAGATTGTGCAGACGCAACACTTCCTGACGAGGAAAGAACTGACAAACTCGATTGAGAAAACTGTTTATCACTAGGGGACAAGACCGGCTAGAGTGATAACGATGCAATATGAAATGTAAATGCAAATAAAAAAATGCATGAAGTACGTATGTATATGCTGACAAAACAGACGCGACATACAAACTAATGGATGAACACAATTGGATACTCGGCCATCGCGGGGCGAAGAAGTACCGTTGGTTCAAAATAGCAATTCCACCTTGCTTAGGAGAGATAGTCCCGTTGGGAGCTATGTTGATCGGGCTTAGGAGATGAGAACTCGGCCGAGGATGTCAGACGAAACATGGTCTCTGACATTATTGATCCTTCATTCAGGAGTACTGGTCTAGAAGGAGTACTTTGATTCTGCACTTTGAAGTTCGCTTACTTCGGGAGAAGCGATCGATGTTCTTCTGATGTTCAACAGTCAAAAGAAATGCCATCTTTAATTTAAAAGCAGAAAAAGTTTAACAAGTAAATTTTTTTTTTTATTTCAAGAATCGCTGGTTAAATTTAAACAACGTCGTTCTGTAAAGCTAAAACAAGTAAAGAATTACAAACAAAAGCACGAGGGCTCAAATTTTATTGATAAGATGGAGATCAGCCAAACGCGTGATTCCAACGAGTATATACAAAATTAGAAAATGGTAATTTTCAGGGAAAAGGGCTACGCTGAAACATAACGACCACTATTCTTCTACCAACTTTGAGTTCGGGATATCCTGAGCTTCCGTCGAAGATGACCTTTGACTGGAGATTTCCTCCGATAGATGATGCAACTGCTACTGAGGGACTTGCCTCTGTTGAACATAGTTACTTGCCATTATCCCTAACTTTTGCCTGGATTGTACTATGAGATTTCCAATCCATCGGGATGATTCTTTTCATGTCTCTAAATTTTGCCTGGACCGCCCTTTCGGGTTTTCAATCCACCGAGACTTTTTTTTTTTTTTTTAGTTTTAGGCGAAGTATTTCGTGACTATATCAACATTCGTGGGATAGGCAAATTCCTCTCCGTCCATGGTTGCAAGTCTCAAGGCGCCGCCTGAGAAAGCTTTCGTGACCACATAGGGGCCATCATAATTTGGGGTCCATTTGCCCTGAGAATCAGTGAGAAATGATTGTATCTTCTTGAGCACAAGGTCTCCTTTTCTGAAGATACGCGGTCGGACCTTTTTGTCGAACGCCCTTTTCATTCTCTGTTGATACAACTGACCGTGGCATAGTGTCGTGATTCGCTTCTCTTCGATCAGGTTCAGTTCGTCGTGTCGACTTTGACACCATTCAGCTTCGGTGAGCTTAGCTTCCATCAATACCCGGATTGATGGGATCTCTACTTCTATGGGGAGCACTGCTTCCATGCCATATACTAGAGAGAAAGGGGTTGCCCCCGTTGAAGTGCGGACAGATGTTCGATAACCGTGAAGAGCAAAGGGTAGCATTTCGTGCCAATCTTTATAGGTTACAACCATCTTTTGAACAATCTTCTTGATGTTCTTGTTAGCCGCTTCTACCGCTCCGTTCATCTTGGGTCGGTAGGGAGATGATTTATGGTGTTCGATCCTGAACTCGGCACACAACTCTTTCATCATTTTATTGTTCAAGTTAGATCCATTGTCAGTAATGATCTCGCTTGGAACACCATAACGGCAGATGATATTGTTTTTGATAAATCGGACCACCACTTGTCGGGTTACATTGGCAAATGACGCTGCTTCGACCCACTTCGTGAAATAGTCAATGGCTACCAGGATGAACCGATGTCCGTTTGAAGCCTTGGGCTCAATCATACCAATCATGTCGATTCCCCATATGGAAAAAGGCCACGGGGAAGAAAGAACTTTGAGATGTGATGGCGGTACATGAATTTTGTCGGAGTATATCTGACACTTGTGACACCTCCTCATGTACTTGTAGCAGTCGGATTCAATGGTCAACCAATAGTACCCGGCCCTGAGAATTTTTCTCGCCATTGTGTGTCTGTTGGCATGAGTACCAAAGGATCCTTCATGAATTTCTTTCATGAGCATGTCTGCTTCTGGTCTGTCGACGCATCGGAGCAAGACCATGTCAAAATTTCTCTTATAAAGAGTGTCACCGCTCAGGAAGAAGTTTCCAGCCAATCTTCTGAGGGTTTTCCTATCTTTTCTGAGTGCCCCAGATGGGTACTCTTATTTCTGAAGGAAGCATTTGATATCGTGATACCAAGGTCTGTCGTCTATGACTGCTTCAATCGCGAAAATGTAAGCAGGCCGTTCAAGGCACATGATGTCGATTTTAGGTATGTCATTCCATTGACCTACACTAATCATTGAAGAGAGAGTGGCTAATGCATCAGCCATGTGATTCTCATCACGAGGGATGTGATGAAAGTCGACTCTGTTGAAGAAGGGTAATAACCTCCTTGCATAGTCTTTGTAAGGAATCAATCCTGATTGGTATGTGTTCCAATCTCCTTTTATCTGGTTAATAACCAGGGCTGAATCGCCGTATACGTCCAAGTTTTTGATCCTTAAATCAATCGCTTCTTCGAGACCCATGATACATGCTTCGTATTCGGCCTCGTTGTTCGTACATTTGAACGTAAGTCTGGCAGTGAAAGGAATGTGGGAACCCTGAGGGGTAACAATGATTTCCCCAATTCCGTTTCCATAATGATTAACTGCTCCGTCAAAGATAAGTCCCCACTGGGAACCTGGTTCTGGCCCTTCACTGGGTAGCGGTTCATCGCAATCTTTCATCTTTAGATACATGACATCTTCGTCTGGGAAGTCAAACCTGATTGATTCTTGATCGTCAATCGGTTGATGAGCCAAATGATCGGCTAAAATACTTCCTTTAACGGCTTTTTGAGCATGGTACTCTATGTCATATTCTGATAGCAGCATCTGCCAACGGACAATCCTTCCCGTGAGAGCAGGTTTTTCGAAAACGTACTTGATTGGATCCATTTCAGAGACCAACCAAGTAGTATGACGAATCATGTACTGGCGAAGACGTTTGGCTGCCCAAGCCAAAGCGCAACAAGTTTTCTCAAGCATTGTGTACCGAGTCTCGCAGTCGGTGAATTTCTTGCTTAGATAGTAAATGGCAGACTCTTTCCGTTTAGTTTCGTCTTGTTGGCCAAGTACACATCCCATTGAGTCCTCTAGGACTGTGAGGTAAATGATCAGTGGTCTTCCTTCCACTGGAGGTGATAGAATCGGAGGATTCAACAGATATTCCTTGATACTGTCGAAGGCGGTTTGGCAATCTTCTGACCAAACGCAATCCTGGTTCTTTTTGAGTAACTTGAAGATCGGCGCGCATGTCGCGGTCATGAGGAATATGAATCTGGAGATGTAGTTCAAACGTCCCAGGAATCCTCTGACTTGTTTTTCAGTTTTCGGAGAAGGCATTTCTTGAATGGCCTTGACCTTGTCAGGATCAACTTCAATTCCTTTCTGGCTGACGATGAACCCTAGTAATTTCCCCGAACAGACACCGAAGGTGCACTTGTTGGGATTCAAGCGGAGCTTGAATTTTCTTAGACGTTCGAACAATTTTGACAGATGTTCAACGTGCTCATCCTCTGTTCTTGATTTTGCAATCAAATCATCGACATATACCTCGATTTCTTTGTGTATCATGTCATGAAACAGAGTAGTCATGGCCCTTTGATAGGTTGCCCCAACATTCTTCAAACCGAACGACATTTCCTTGTAACAAAAGGTGCCCCATAGGGTAATGAACGAAGTTTTCTCCATGTCTTTCGGCGCCATTTTGATCTGGTTATAGCCCGAGAATCCATCCATGAAGGAGAAGACTTTGAACTTTGCTGTACTGTCTACCAGCATATCAATGTGTGGTAAAGGAAAGTCGTCCTTTGGACTAGCCTTGTTCAAGTCTCTGTAGTCGACACACATTCTGACTTTTCCGTCCTTTTTGGGAACGGGTACAATGTTGGCTAACCATTGAGGATATTCAGATGTAACGAGGAAACCCGCGTCAATCTGTTTCTGTACCTCCTCCTTGATTTTGATGGCCATGTCCGGGTGAGTGCGTCTCAACCTTTGCTTTACTGGCGGACATTCTGATCTCAACGGTAAGTGATGTTCCACGATGCTGGTATCCAACCCTGGCATATCCTGATAAGACCAAGCGAATACATCGGGGAATTCTTTGAGAAGCTTTATCAGATCTTCTCTGGCAGTTGGACTGAGCAGTGCTCCGATCCTGATTTCCTTTCTCTCTTTTTCTAAACCCAAGTTTACCGTTTCCAACGGCTCTTTGTGAGGTTCAATGGACCTTTCCTCTTGTCTGAGTAGTCGGGAGATCTCTTCTGGAATTTCGTTGTCAACTTCTTCTTCAGCCTCGAATACCGGGAACTCAAAGTTGGAAGAAGGCATCGGATCGTATGTTTCAATGGGGTTTAAAACAAGCAATCTGCATGACGTGATGATTCGTGTTTAGAAGAGATAGAGAAAATGTAAGTGTGTGCAGTGTTTTGATTTTACTGCTTGTTTTTATTATTGAATGTTTTTTTTTAGGATTACCATTTTCTGAGAAAGCAAAAAGAGAAAACAGCAATTAATGCGGAAATTACAGAACGACGTTATTTTATTAATGAACAAGTCGAATCTTGAAACTACAGCCCTATAAAACAAAACTCACTCGCTTTGGGCAAAGCGAAGAGGGAAATTTACAAAAAGCGAGCCCTATCAAAACATCCGTTTCACCTGGGCAGGGTGAAAGGTTAAAGATGGCAATTACTTTGACTGGCGAACGACCTTCGGAACCTCGACAGCAACCCATTGGCGGCGAACTCCTCGGTGAATCACAAAGTATGGCACCTTCCTTGATTTGTCTTCAGAAATGACGCTGATTTCTGGTGGAGCAGGATCATTGGAATCTGTTTCCCAGGCAGAATTGTCGTAGGAGGATTCCTCTGTTGCATTTTGCATAGCATTGGTGCTCTCAGCTGTATCTCCCCATCCAGTTGGCTGGATATCTTCGAGCCTGATACGAGAGCTTTCGGGAGCAGTGTACTTGACCATAAAGTCGTATTTTCCACTTGGTTGTCCCAGAGTGTCCTAAACTTCTTTGGAACCGGAGGAGTCATCCCTCTCGATGACGTTGACCTCAGAAAAAGCATAGTTGATGAATGGTTATGGGAAGTGATTTGGAAAGTGATTTGGAAAGTGTGAGGACCAATAGTTATGGGAAGATCAACTTCGTCGATAACTGTTTTTCTGGATCCGTCGAATGCTTTGACGACGACCTCGCTGACTCTCATCGGAGGGCCCTTAAATGATAATTGCATCAAAGTGGACTTCGGCATAACATTCAGGGCTGACCCTGTGTCTACCAGTACGTTGGCTAAAGCATCGTCCTGGCAGTTAACTGTAATGTTGAGCGCCATGTTATGACGACGACCCTCTTCAGGTAATTCCTCATCACTAAATCCCAAATTATTGCAGGAAGTGATGTTAGAGACAATGCTATCGAATTGTCTGATTGTTACATCCTGTTCCACAAAGGCTTGCTCCAAGACTTTCTGTAGAGCCTCTCTGTGTGCTTCTGAACTGAGTAACAGTGATAATACTGAGATCTTTGAAGGAGTCTGTAACAGTTGATCAACAATGTTATATTCACTCCTTTGGATGAGCTTTAGCATCTCATCTTTGTCTTTTGAAAAGTCGGGATTACTAGATTGACCGACTGGTGGATCAGGAATTTCTGCCGGAAGTTCCTTTTCTTTGTTGGATTCTCCAACCCCTCGGTTGAAGATTCGACCACTCCGTGTTACACGACTGATGTCTGCAATATTCACGACGGAGGGTAATGGAATTTCCTTTCCATTCTCGATTATTGTTGCACCGTATTTGTAAGGGATTGCCTTAGCTGATTCATACGGTAGTGGCCCCGGTAGATAGATGACTATGGGAACCTTCTGATTTTTCTGACCATCATAAGTAACCTTGATCCGTTCCCGGTAGAGGCAAGTAGAGGGATGATGGCAAAAACATCCCTGGTCCTATGATGACCAGAGATCGTGACAACATCCTCAACTTGCTCGACAAGGTAGCTCGACGACCAAATGATGGGTCCTGAACCTGGATATGGACGAATTTCTCCATGATCGACCTGACCCTGAAGAGCTGCTCTCACAAGGTAACACCCTTGGTTACTTTTCAAACAGACGCTGCAACGGTCATAATTGTGTGGTGGCACCTGGCCACGCCCACTTTGAATACAATGTAACCTCACTAGGTTAGCTTCCACTTATCGGACATCCTGACTTTGACGACGAGTAGGATTCTTGTGATTGATACTAATCTGCTGAGTATCTTCGTCCATATAGATTGGCATCCACCAGTGATTTAACAAGTGCTGAAGTGCCTCCTGGACAAGGGTACAACCTCGATCATTTTCGCAACCTGCTTTACAGTTTTGATAATCATGTGATATTAAGAATCCGAGTCGGACCTGCTCAGCATGTAACTCTACCAGGTTGGTATTCATCACGCGAATGTCAAAGATCTGAACCATGTTGATTTGATAGGAGTTCCTATCATGGTAGTCTTGGATCCATCCAAGATCCATCTGACGCTGGAGGGCCTCTTGTATGAAAGAGCATCCCTGTTTGTTTACCGAGCAAGTCAGACAGGAACTGTAATCATGCCGCGGCAGATTATGATACTGGCTTTGCCTTGAGTGCATCGCCACCAAGCTGACATTCATCGCACGGATGTCGTGGTTTTGAATGACATTGGAATTCGTGTAAACCATGTTAACTCCACGAACTCGGTGCTCTTGGATCCATCCAAGATCCATTTGTTCCTGTAGAGCTGCTTGCACTACAGAACATCCCTGGTTGTCTTTAGAGCAGATATCACACTGGTGATAATTATGAGGTGGCACATGGCCATATCCACTCTGTCTACAATGCATCTTGACTAGATTGGTCCCCAATAAGAGTACATCGTGAATTTGATAGACATTGTTAGTCTCTTTCTCAATCAGATTGACTGCAGTTTTCTCATGTTGAGGCAGCGGGTTCGTAAGAACATTAGGATTCGTATCTTTGAAAGATAAGAGCCCGCTCCTAACAAGCTTTTGCACGTCGGATTTGAAATTGAGACAAGTCTCAATGTTATGCCCTGAACCTCCTTGATGATAAGGGCATGTTTGATCCGCTTTAAACCAAAAAGGCAGATTTTTCGGAACTGAAAGGGGAGACTTAGTCTGAATGTGCCCTTTAGCCAACAGTAACGAAAACAGCTCTGCGTACGTTACGGGTATAGGATCAAATCCTGGTGGCCGTGTTGTACGGTTGTTGTTATATGGAGGACGAGCCTGCTGAAGAGGCTGTTGTGTCCTTTGTTGGTCAGGTTGGCTCTACGCAACCTGAGGTTGATACGTAGGAACAGGCGCGGGGCCGATAGCAGGAGTAACAGCTGCTACTGGCTGATAACGTCGCCTTTGCTTTCCGAGAGAGATATTCCCAATATCTTGCTCTTTTTTCTTAGGGAGAGCACTACCTTATTTTTTTAGTACCGCTCGTTGATCCAGTGTCTTTTACCAAACGTCCTTCTCGGACGGCTTCCTCAAGACGTACGCCCATGCCGACCATCTCGGTGAAATCACTAGGCGCACTGGCAACCATTCGGTCATAGTAAAATGAGCTTAAGGTTTTTAAGAAGATCTTTGTCATCTCTTTTTCCTCAAGAGGTGGACAAATTTGAGCGGCAATTTCACGCCACCTTTGAGCATACTCCTTAAAGGTTTCCTTGTCCTTTTGTGACATTGATCTGAGTTGATCTCTGTCGGGTGCCATGTCCAAATTGTACTTGTATTGTTGGACGAAGGCAGCACCAAGATCTCTGAAAGTGCTAATCGTGGCACGGTTTAAACCCATGTACCATTTGAGTGCGGCACCGGTTAAACTATCCTGAAAGTAGTGAATCAGCAGGTCCTGATTCTCCGTCTGAGCTGACATCCGCCGAGCGTACATCACCAGATGGCTCTGAGGGCAAGAGTTACCCTTGTATTTTTCAAAGTCGGGCACTTGGAACTTGTGCGGGACTTTCACATTTGGGACCAAGCAGAGGTCTGCGGCGTCCTTTCCAAATAGATCCTGACCGCGAATGGCTTGCAGCTCTTTCTGCATTTCCAAGAACTGCTCCTGGAATTCATCCATTCTGTCAAACATAGTTTCCTTCTTACCAGAAGGTGTCCGTGGAATCTGTCCTTCCGGGACAGTGTGCACCACAGGGGGTGGTACCATGACTACGGCAGTAAGTCTTGGCGCCTCCCGAAGTTTGTAACCTTCAGGAGTCTTGAGTATGCCCCTGGCATCTTCGCTTTCCCGAAGTTTGTAACCTTCAGGCCCAACGGCTTCTGTTGCGATTCCCAGATCTTCAGTGATCGGCGGAACATATCCTTTCGGGATATAGTTAACAGGCATGCCCCAAGGACGATCTTTCGGCATCTGATACCTAGGATCATACTTTTCTATGATGGGCGTTGAGGTGATTTCTGAGATCACAGTTCTTTGTAGCTGAGCTTCTTCCATGGCTTGCATGTCGTTACGAAGCTTTCTCATATCCTCTCTCAGAGCGTCGATCTCTTCTTTCAACTCTCTGTTTTCTTCCTCAAGATCATCCATCTTTTTATGACGATTGGCCCGAGTATTATACGAATGAGACAGTTTAACTCTAGAATCGAGACACAAACGTGAGATTCGTAGGTAAGGAGAATACGCGATGTGAGAATGATGAATGCAATGATTATATTAATTGTTTTTTTTTTGTTTAATCAAAATAAACTTTGACAATTAGATTGCAAATATCAAACACTGGGGAAACCCCTTTTTATTGAATTCCAAAGGATTACAGAAATCGAAATACAGTAGATTACAAAGTGCAGAAATAGAAACCTAAACTAATGGGTCCCGAGTCCTCTTCTTTGATCGGGGCGCTTGGGCCGTTGTCGGGTTTTCATTCCTTTGCCAGGTGAAAGGAGCGAGTAAATTCCTTTGGTCATCTTGATTCTCTACAGCGTGCCGCTCCAAAATTTCAATCAGAGCATCTTTCTCTTTTAGTAGTTGCTGTATTTGGATACACTCTACGTCGAGGGTGCGGTACTTGTTCTTCCAAGACCTTCTTTCCTTTTGAACTTTGTTGAGAGTAACCTGAAGCTTTTCAGTTTCCGTCATGAAGTACATGACAGTTTCCCTCGGTGGAAGAATTCCGTAACGAGGATAAGGCATCTTTAGCTTGAGAGCTCTAGTTTGTACCCAATGGAGATAAGGCTCCACCGAGACACAGTCCGGTTTTCCCAGAGACTCTCGTCCTTTCTCATGAACCTGTTTCCAAGCGTGCACTATTTCTATCTTTAGTGCACTGTCATTTTCTCCTTCTTTAAAGAAAATACCTTCCAGATGAACACCCAGTGGGATGTGTCTCATCGGGTATCCAAATTGACGAAGAACTAATATCGGATGATAGTTGATTCCTCCTTTAGTTCCTATGAGGGGTACGCTGGGGAAGTCTCCACAACGGTCAATGATTCTGATTCCCTCATAAATCCTATTACACCAATCTATATCGGAATTGGTGAGAGACATGATCTTCTGCGACCACCGTAAGACACTCTTGCAATCCCAAAAAGCAGCAGACTTGGGCAAGTGCGAGATAAACCACTTATAAAGCAGAGGTACACAGCATGTGATCTCCCCTCCACTGTACAAATTTCCTAAGTGTACAGAATGATACGCATCTGCGAACAAAGTTGGCACAGGGTTTCCAATGAGAAAAACCTTAATAGCGTTGATATCGACAAAATTATTGATGTTGGGAAACAAAAATAATCTGTAGGTGAGCAAGACAAAGATGCTTTCAAAAGCAGTCCCGTTCCCTATACTAGCGAAGTATATAGCCTTTTTTGTCAAGAACCGGGCTGGCAAACCTTAGATGCCACCCTTAGTGGTCATGTGAGTCCTGGCCTCAGACTCGTCCAAATGAATTGCTATTGCAATAGTCTGATTCTTTGGAATTTCTTCCAGTCCAGAAAATGGAGCTCGATCAGTGATATGTAAATCAGTCAGATGAGAATACTCCTCCAGCGTTGGTGATAACTGGTAATCCGGGAATGTGAAACAGTGATAAACCGGATCGCAGAATTGAATGAGCGCGTCCATGATCCCCTTAATCACATGGACTCTTAACAGTGGTAGCAAACCACCGTGCTTGGCTCTGAATGCCTCTGGGTTAACGATCATCCTCGCTAACCTTCTCAAATCCTCTAGCTTTGGAACCTTGAAGGTATACTGGCGAGTTCTCCTTCTACCGAAATCCATTAATGCAATCTTTTTCTCTTATATTTGCAATCACAGTCTTAGTTTAATTTGAAAAACAGAGAGACTAGAAGAGAAAGTTTTTTGAGTGTTTTAATGTTTTATTAAATGGATGCATGAATGCAGCACACAAAAACATAGAAAAAACATGGGGTCAAAGGGTCGTTGTCATGAAGTCAAGGCTCTACCCATCCCCAAAGGTTTATACTAGGGTGATTTTTGTACCTGTACTCATTATCATCAGCTCCTCCCAGGAAAGCAAGACAACAAGCAGATCGCCAGCGAGTTGTAAAGCAATCTTAGAGTAAGTGCCATTCACCGAGAATAGATCACCAGCCTCAAATGAGGGTAGTATCGTGTAACAGCTATTTCTGATAGCCTCCGCACTACGAAAGGGTTGGCTTTTCTAGGTGTATACTCAATCTTTCCACATACGGCATCACTCGCATTCCCATTAGCAGAAAAATAAACACGTATAGCAATTAGGAAAAGCAGTATATATATTTGTCCTAATCATCCTAGACTTATAAAGCTAAGAATCCTAAGTTCCTGACAGAAATGGCTCCCCGGCTGAGTTACCACTCTGTAGTTTCTACACAAGGAAAACAGAAAGAAAGAAATAAGGGCCCCACGATGGGCGCCACTTTTCTGTAGCGAGCGATTTTGGACGCGGTTCTTAAGCGCTGGTCGCTCTCTGCGGTTGAGCTTAAACTACAGGTCGATTCATTTTTTATCCTATTGTGAGCTGAATAAGGAAGGGAAATAGATGTCTCCAATTAACCCTGCTTTGCATACTGAGTTTAAACAGCGGTCTGTTAGGTTACGAATGCTATCAATGTGGGGGGCCTTTGTACTGGTTATTTGTATTTTCGCCAATACGGTTTTCTTTCTTTCTAGGACTTTCTAGCGGGGAACAAGGATTAAGATGTTAGGACTGATGCTTTTGAATTACTGCTTTTGATTGATGGAGATATGGGATTTGGTTTTTTTGTTGATTGCGCTCGCTAAGATCTTTTCTTTCGATCTTATGCCTACGTATTCCCGTTTACCGAAACAGGGAAATCAGAGCGTTCGTAGTTCCTGCTATTCTATGGGAGGAAATGGGTTTTTGGTGTCTTGTTCAAAGCCCAAGACGTGAAGCGAAAGGTGGTTTGTATCTTGTTCAAAGCCCAAGATGTGAAGCTGAAAGGTCTATTTGTGTCTTGTTCAAAGCCCAAGACGTGAAGCTGAAAGATCTCGGCTTTAGAGAGAATTTGTCATCTCTAAAGAGGGGAGAAGGAGAATTACTTTAACTGGGATACGCGGATCCGAGCAATGCCATAATTTCTGAAGAAAGGGTTTTAACCTGAAGGAGAAGACTTTAACTCATTATAGAGCAATGCCATCTTTCCTTAGGAATTTCTCATGCTAAAAGAGGGACAGTGGCGTGGATATAGATGATCCAGAGGCTTGCCGCTTACAGCGATTAGATGAAGGGGTTGTTGATGTTTGTGTACTGTGAACAAGGCACAACTTTGATGCTAAAAGGTTGATTGGATCAACCAGTGGTTTTCTTATACAAAGCCTAAGAGGAGGCTAATTTCCGCTAGGAAAATCATTATACAAAGCCTAAGAGGAGGCTAATTTCCGCTAGGAAAATCATTATACAAAGCCTAAGAGGAGGCTATTTTTGTGTCTCGTACAAAGCCCGAGAGAGAGGCTAAAAGTTTTTGACCCGATGATAGAGTCTTTGTGTCTCATACGAAGCCCGAGAGAGAGGCTAAAAGGTTTTGTTTGACTCAACGAGGGAGTCTTTATGTGTCTCGTACAAATCCCGAGAGAGAGAGGCTAAAACGTTGTTTGACTCCGCTAGGGAGAGTCATTGTACAAAGCCCAAGAGGAGGCTATGTCAGTTAAGTGACAGGTCCAGTATACTGATTTTGAAAGAGAAAATCAGTTCTTATATGAGCATCACTGTACTCGTGGATTTGATTCAAGGATCGGGGTTGTTTCCTTTTCTTTGGGGAAACTGGAAATCCAAAGGGTATTGAGACTGTCCGAGTCTGCGGGTTTCCTTCCTATTTAACGAAGGGGTCACTTGAGAATGTCTTTGAGACTCAAGGAAGTTAGACTGTCCGTGTCTAGAGTTTTATCTTTTGTACTATGCTGTGAGAAACAGTAGTAGACTCTATGAAAGGACTGTTCTATGAGGATGACTAGGATCTGTTCCTATACCTCTAGGAGGTCGTCGGGACAATTTGTACGAAGCCCAAGAGGAGGCTGGAAACTTTTAAGAAGCCGACGGGTCCTTGTACGAAGCCCAAGAGGAGGCTATCATTCCCGGAGGAAGAGATCATTATACGAAGCCTAAGAGGAGGCTGTGAATACTTCTAAGAAGCCGTAGGGTCCTTGAATAATGCCCAAGAGGAGGCCGATGCTTTTAAGAAGCCCGTGGGTCTATCATCTCCTTTCCATTAGGAGAGATAACTCTTTTAAAGATAAAACCACTGGTAAACGTGCGAGGTTTA
The DNA here is from genome assembly GCA_022829125.1 of Lathyrus tuberosus. Lineage (NCBI taxonomy): Eukaryota > Viridiplantae > Streptophyta > Magnoliopsida > Fabales > Fabaceae > Lathyrus > Lathyrus tuberosus. The sequence goes on from JALAZF010000126.1 coordinate 6,103,792, forward strand.
CTATCCAGCGACCTTTAACCTTTTAAAGAGGGTTCCTTAGTTAAGGTCCAAGATTATGACCATAGTGGGTACCCAAACCCCAAGACATTCAAGGCAAGCTATCCACAAGGAATAGATCAAGTCAGGAAAGTTCGAGAATTTGGAAGAAACTCAAAGATGCCATTCACGGAGAATACATTCATCTTGGGGAGTAGCGCTTCTTGACGATTCCTAAGGAGGACAGCCGAAGAGAAGACTGTATCTGGTGCTCCTATTGGGGGTCTAGGCGTCTATTTCTATGAATAAATGAAACGGAGTCACCTAGTTCTAGACGTAGTAGCCGGGGAAACTCGAAATATCTATACTATTATTACACAGTAGATATGAGTTTATGAAAGGAGACTTACAGTGAGCAGCCCCACAATACAGTTTATAATATGAAAACAGTAAACGAAAGCGATAACCACTTACTCGGTTGGAGTGCTTCCATGCTGTTTGGTTAGTTGTTCAACAAAGAAAGATTGAAAACAACAGTATATTCAAAATCAAAGGAGAAAGTGCTTTGAAAAAGAAAGATTTGGGGCTTACAGCTCAAGGAGAGGCCCAGGGTTTTATCAGTGAGCGCACTGTTTGAATTTGTACAGAGGGACTTATACAAGTGACTGGGGCCCAAAATGGTTTTCTGTACAAAGGGATGGGTCTTACACTCTCTCAAGAGGCCCAAAAAGGTTTAAAGAAAAGAGTGGGTCTTATAACACGAGGGTAGGCCCAATTGATTTTTCGTTTAAAAATGGCGATCGCGCCGAGGTTTTCTTTTAACGCAGAGGGACTTATACAATAAGTGAGGCCCAAAATGTTTTGGTTAAAAAGGGGGATTGGGTCTTACACTCTAATAGAGGCCCAAAGTGTTTTTGAATGGGTCTTATAGCTCAAGGAGAGGCCCAGATGATTTTTATTTTTAAACGGACGACGATCGCGCCGTTTACTTGTACAGAGGGACTTATACAATGAGTGAGGCCCAAAAAGTTTTTGTACAAGGGGGATGGGTCTTACACTCTCTCAAGAGGCCCAAAGTGTTTTGAAAATGATTTATGAGGGTTGAATTAATCCAAAACCCTAATTTGTTTTCAAAATGTATTTAATTGAATAAAAATTCAATTAAAATGATCAAAAATTGTTTAACACATGGAAAACAAATTGTGATCTTGGATTAATACTTCAAAAATTAAGTATTGACCTACAAAATAATTAGAAAGCATTAAAAGTTGCAAAATCAATGTAGAAAAAATATTTAAAATGCCAAAAACAATCAAAATATTAATTCTTTACAAAAATATCAATTATATGAAATAAATAATATTTTTGGGATTTTTTGTGAAAATAAAATATTTTAACATTTTTGTGAATTATTAAAAAAAGAACCAACTCAAAATCATTAAAACTCAGAGAGAAATTAATTTTTGAATCAATTAAACAAAATCACAAAATTCAAATATTTGAATTTCTAAAAATGGCGCCAAGAACAAGCTGAAGAACACGCGCGTGTTCTTGGTTTCTCAGATTTGCATTTTCTATCCAATCTCCATGAATACGTAATCATATCATGCAATCCACATATCATTATGCTCGCCTCAACCTCACGATCATGTCTATGTACTTTAATTTCATTTAAATTAAACATACAACAAGAAATCACGAAGAGACCTCAAGAACCCTAATTTTTGCATGAAGGCTAGGATTTTTGATACACGATTCAAACAATGCAATTAATTGAGGGAAAACATTCCATGCATGATTATGAACATATGGCCAAATTATTGTGCGAGGAAATATGCATAGATTGAGAGATGACCAAGTATGTGCTTACCTCCAAGTCGTGACAGCAAGTTCAAAGTGATTTTTGATTTGGAGGTGTTACAGATGAGTGGTGATGATCTGAACAGCTTCCCTACACCCTATGGATTGTGTTTGGATGGTTGGACTTGATTGAAATTGGCTGGATCATTTTGTGGCATCTCAGCTGCACTTTGGTTAAAACCTTGAGCAACCAGCTGGTGATTTTGTGAAATTGATGTTTCAGAAGTAATCTAAGTGTTTGATCAGCTCATATGTGATGTATGTGAGGTGTGTGAGTGATTGGTTTGATTGGAATTGCTCTCAAACTCAAAACCCGATAGTGACTTGCCTTAGAAGGCAAAATTGGAGTGAAAGAAGAGATTTTGAGGAAAGCATCTGTTAGATGGCTTTGGTGTACTCAAACTGACCACAATTGAGCTCTATTTATAGTAGAGCAAGTTTGTTTTGCAAGGAATAGTGCATGGCAGCTGGTAAGTAGGTTTGGCCAATGTTGGCAAATGAAAATCCAAGTCTCCTCTAGCCATTGACTAGAGGTTAGGGCACAGAGCTTTGGTTCCCTTGGTCTTGGATAAGTCTTGACTGATTTCAGATGAGAATGGCTCAGTCCATGCCACCTTGATGGTTCCATTGAATGCCTCATTCCAAATTTGAAGTCTTGTCCCTATTTTGGCCATTCTAGGTTCAACATGCTATTTCTTGTTCCATGGACTTTGGAGGCTTGGCTTAGTGATTGTCCCCTTTAGATTCAATCCTCTGAGGTGTCCAAGTGGATAGGAGCAATTGAATTTGGCTGATTTTGGAAAATCGACCAAAGTTGCAAATTCTGCCTTGCCTTGACAGATTTCAGCAAGGCAACTTGGCAATGTTGTATCTCATGGTGTAGGTTGAATTTGGCAATGTTCTTGGCCATTTTGGAAAGCTCTTACATGATACAACAATTATTTGAACAAGTTTGGTTTTGATCTCTCTTGATTCCAAGTGAAAAATCCCCCTACATTTGGCAAAAAGTGAGGCAGAATCTGACTTAGTGAAAATTTCACTAAGTGTTGGAAAAAGTGACATTTTCACTTTTCAGCCACTTTGATCACTCCATAACTCAAAATCCTTAATGAATTGGAATGACTTGTAGTTGAAGTTTTTGTAGGTGATAATGAGGGCTACAAATCCATCTTTGGATGAGGAAAAATGGCCTTGTGGTTTAGGAGTTATGGTCCTCCAAAGTTGGTACCTTTGCCACTTTATTTTTAACTTAGAAAAATTTCTAAGTTTTATGGTTACCCCTTTTACAAGTTATCTCACTTTTCTTGATTTTTCTTGATGAATGATGATTCAAATCATACATTAACATCATTTTAGGGTTAAAAAACCATTTTGGTGAAAAATCTCAAAAAGTCAAAGTTGACTTTTGTGCACAGTTGACTTTTTATCAGATGAATTCCAAACTGTGCAATTCTTCAGGAAATCATGTCCTTGACCTAAACCAAACTTGATGGACATGTTCCATGGGTGTCATAGGGTATATTCAATCATGTATTAGGGTTTGGGAGCATGTCCTGGTCAAAAGTCAAAGTTACAGTTGACTTTTCTCTTAAAACCCTAATTGTGGTGCAGATGAAATTGAGACTTGTTGCTCAAGCTCCTTGGATCAATCCATTGTTCCAAATGGATCAATATGGCATATTAGAGACCCTCAAATCATGTCTTGAGGTCTTGGCTCATGGTTTGTCCCAAAAGTCAACTTAGGGGTGAATTAGGTCAAGAAACCCTAATTCCTGATTTTTGATGAATGCATCCCCTGAGGCAAAATTGACTTGATGCATGGGTTCATGAGGTTCCATGAAGTATATTAGGTTATGTTTTGGGTCATTGCCTTGTGCCCAGATGAAAATTTCCATCTGGAGGCCCTGGTCGACCAAAACCCTAATTTGGTGACACTGTCGATCTTGAGACTTGATCCACCTAGAAGGGAGCAACCTTGTGCTTAATCCTTGAAGTGGGAGTCCTTTTGATCCTTTGAGGATGTTTGAGAGATTAGACAAGTTGAATATCATGTCATTTCTTGATTGATCCTTTGTCTAAGCACTCAGAGAGGGCTTGAAACCCTAATTTTGACTGTATTGGATGCTCACCCATCTTTGGGGAGACTGATGAAGCATGATGGTTCATCCATATTGTGATGATGATTTTCACAATGATGGGAAATCTAAGTGGTCAAAATTTGGGGTATTACACTTTGCTCTAACCTTCCCTTCCTTCGCTCTCCCTTCAAGCGCCGTTCGCCTCTGTTCGCCGCCGATGACAGCCATACCGGAACCCTACCGGAAGTACTTTTTGAAGTAAGTTCTCTTTTTTCCCTCTTTTGCTTGCATTTGTAGGGTGAATCCTATGGTGAACTGATGAAGTTCCCATGGAAATCACGAAATATCCGGCGAAAACGGCAGAATTTCATACTTTAGTTGTTGAATCTCTCGGGGAGAGGCGATGAAATCCCCGAGGACACGAAGGATACCTCGGGGTCATGGGATGAGCGTTTCTCAGCCCTTTGTTGAACATTCTAGGGATCAAGGACGGAATCCCTGGGGAGCCGATATTTATCTCGGGGATATGGGTCTAATACCCCGGGGTCCTGCCCATTTTCGCTCCCAGCGGACCTGAGGACGGTCGCGGGTTCGCGTTCCCCGACGTTCCCTCCTCGCCCTTTCACTTGATCAGCGGTGGAAGGGTGGATTTGATATGGGTCATCAAATTCACCATTTCCTTCTGCTTTTTAGGTAAATGGACGTATTGCAAGTGGCCGAGGGGTCTTTGGATATCTACAACGGGCCTGGTTCACCTATGGCGGAGACATCCAGCGCCGGGGAGAGGATGCCCGGCGAGTGGGCCTGCGAGGAGGCCGTGAACATGATATGTGAGTTTGTCTACCTGGATGAGGAGGGAATATTTTGTACCGTCGAGCACCGCCTTATAGGTTCACCGAAGTCATGGAACGTGTTTAGGCCTCTGCCACACCATCGGATCTGCTCGACGTACAGCGGGATGCGGTTCCCCGTCTATGAGTTTATGTTCGACGAGGCGGGGTGGCGTCTGCCTTTCACGATTTTCCAGCAGGCCGTATTTACCTGGCTGCGTTTGGCCCGTTCTCAACTCCACCCCAACTCTCTTGCTTTCATTAGGGCCTTCGAGCTAGTGTGCAAATATCTGCAGATCGGGGCGACCGTGCCCTTATTTTTCCGCATTTTCCACCTTCAGCGACAGGCCGGGGACGGTAGGCACGGTTGGGCGTCCTTCAAACAGGTGAACAGCCTGTTTCACACTTATATGGACTCCGTACGGAATTTCAAGTACCGGTACTACCTCGTGAGGCCGGTCACACATGAGGCCGTGAATACCATGTACAATCGGGTTGTCAAAGAGGTGGGTGGATGGCGAGAAGAGACCCTTGTGCCTAAGTTCCCGTTGTTCTGGACTGAAGAACACTTCAAGAGGGGAACGGACAACTATATCGTCAGCCTTGGCAAACTTTGTGAAGGGGATCGCTTGGTTCACGAGGCCATAGTTAAGTTCGTCAGTGGGTTTAACAAAGCAAAGCTCGTGATGCCAAACGGGGACTTCGTTCTGGGCGATGACGGGCAGGTCTTGACGAAGCGTCGAGTGATCAATACTAGGGCTCTCCTCGAGACATTTTCTGACGAGGAGGCTCTCGAGCTGTTAGGTGGGGGTGGTCTCCCCGACCTGTCTTTCCCTTCATCCTTCTTTTCGAACTACTGACCTCTTTGTTTTCTTTGCAGATAAGATGTCGAATGCTGAGGATCGCTTCAAGAAGCTGAAGGCCAACCGCGCTGCGAAGGAAGGAGGCAAGAGTCGTGTCGACCAGCTCTGAGTGCAGGAGCCCGTTCCCACCCCAGCACCCGGGGGTTCCTCTGGCTCTCACCAGGGTAGTGATTCTCTCAGCCCCCAGAGCTCTCCGAAGAGGCAACGGCTTGCAGACACAGTGGACATCGACCTTACCGAACACGAGAGCCCCCCTGCCATGAAATTTGTGCTCCCGCCTTGTCACGCGAGGCCGAACTTCTTTATGGGGAATAATTCGCTATGCGTGGGTGGCCCCAAAACTCAGGCCATCTTAAGCGTCGACAAGGCTTCTTGACGAAGGATGCTGGTGGAGGACGTGTCTGCTGTGATGCGGGTTTGCGCGGCTGCCTTGGTTCTGAACGATGAGGCGTGCCCCGCAAGCGAGCTGAACAGGTTGCGAGAAAGTTTCCAGTCCATCTCGGCCGAAATGGAGAAGGTGGGTAAGGAGCTGGCTGACTGCAAAAGCCAGAACCAGGCCCAGGTCAAGCTTCAACAAAAATTGGAGGAAAAGTTGAAGAATGCCGAGGAGGAGCAGAAACGTCTCACCGGTTTTGGAGGAGGAGAGGGATCGTCTCTTGGCGAGGAACGCTGAATTGGAGGAGGCTGTCTGCCTCACTGAGGAGGTAACCGAGGAGGACAGGTTGCTGACTTCGCGGGCGGCGCTGATAGCGAAACTCCAGGAAGCCGAGGAAGACAACCTCACGGTCGCGGGCATAGGTTTCAAGAACGCGGTGGAGTAGCTTCGGGTCCTCAACCCCGACCTTTCGACCGAGGGGATTGACCCCGACTACGAGGTGGTCGACGGTCAGATCGTGCAACCATGAGAGTCGACGAGGTCCATGATCCCAAGCAGCCTGAAGGGACCGCCGCTGAGTAGGATTTTCTTTCCTGTTTTGTTTGGCCTGCGAGCCATTTTTACTTATTGTGATATTTCTACCCGGCCTGCGTGCCTGGGGCTTTTTGACATTTGATTGTAATATTTGTACACTGGACTTCTTCCCGTTTTAATGTACTTTTGTTTATCTGCTAGTGTTGTTTGCATGGTTTTAATTGTGTGTGATTTTAATGCATTTTCTATACTTTGTTTTTTTGTCTAAGTATTAAAGACTCTGGGATTTTCTCGACTTTGATTGTCCCTGACCGCGTGGAGGGCTGGCTGGGTGGTCGGAGACGCATTCTGACCTTCAACGAGGCTAAGAACTCGGTCGAGGTCTTGGCTTCATGGCGTGAACCTCCCATCGCGAGCTGGGTGTTCTGCCTAATTGGTACGACGATGCAGGAGCTCGATCGAGGTGTCCTCGTTGGATCAAAGTGCTCGCACACACACAACGCATCCCTTGATCATCGTGTTTCGTATAGGGGTGTCGCGCTTGTACCTTAGTGTGTCCCTGTGGCCACGATGCTAGTGTGTCGCGGGCAGTGCTTAACTGTAATATTGTTTTAGCTTTTCAGCGTTCCATGGTTGAGCAAGTTCTTCCCCGTGTAGATTTTCGAGGAAATAGGCTCCTGTCCCTGTTTTCGCGCGGACGCGGTACAGGCCCTCCCAGTTCGCGGCGAGTTTGCTTTCTCGCGAGTCTTTCTGGTTCCTTCGTAGGACGAGGGTGCCCACCTGAAAATTACGTTTAATAACTTTGTCGTTATAACGTAGTGTTATTTTCTGCTTAAGTGAAGCTTCTCGGAGAGAAGCGCCCGAACGTATCTCCTCGACTAAATCGAGCTCTTTCGTCAAGGCTTCTTCGTTTGCGTCCCCGTCGATGGGGGCTTCTATCCTCCTCGAGGGTTCCCTGATCTCCACGGGGATCACCGCTTTGGTTTCGTAGGTCAGACGGAAGGGGGTCTCCCCGGTTGTGGAGTGTGGGGTTGTCCGGTAGGCTCAGAGGACGTTGTGTAGCTCCTCGACCCACCGTTGTTTGGCGTTGCCTAGTCGACTTCTTAATCCTCAGAGGATCACCCTCTTCGCCGACTTAGCCTGTCCGTTCGTTTGAGGGTGCTCGACCGACGTGAAGTGTTGCTTCGTGCCTAGTTTTGTGACGAAGTCTTGGAAGTTCCCGTCGGTGAACTGTGTTCCGTTGTCGGTGACGATAGCTTGAGGCACGCCGAATCGGGCGAGGATATTTATTTAGTAAAAACTTAGTATGTTAAAGGCCGTGATTTTGGCCAACGCTTCGGCCTCAATCCACTTCGTGAAGTAGTCCACCCCAACGATGAGGTATTTGTTTTGATACGACCCCTGGACGAAAGGTCCGAGAATATCCATTCCCCACCACGCAAACGGCCACGGGGAGGACAGTGGACTGAGCTAGTTGGGAGGAGCGAGGTACATGTCCCCGTGTCGTTGGCATCTGCCGCGCTTCTTGACGTGTTCCTTGGTGTCCTGTTGCATGGTGGGCCAGTAATACCCTGCTCGAAGCGCCTTACGGGCTAACGATCGCCCACCGAGGTGCTGTGCATTGATTCCCTCATGGATCTCCTGGAGTATGCTGGGGACCTTGGTCTCCTCGACACATCTGAGGAGGGGAATAGAAAACCCTCGCCGGTATAGCTTGTCCTCGACTATAGTGTACGAGCACGCCCGTCTCTTGACCATTCCAGCTTCTTTGGGATCTTCGGGCAGTTTGCCCGTCATGAGGTATTCGTATACCGGGGTAATCCAGCAATTGTTGTCCCCGATGGCATTGATGTCCGAAACTATGGCCGGTTTGTCGATGCTCTGGCGGGAAAGCACTTCTTGTATGACGGATTTGTTCCCGCCTTTCTTCTTTGTGCTCGCCAATTTGGACAAGACATATGCCCGGGCATTGTGCTCGCGGGGGATGTGAGTTACTTCCGCGGAGGTGAACTTTTTCATCTTTTCTTTCACCAAGGCCAAGTATTCTATGAGGCTGTCGTTCTTGGCTTGGTGTTCTCCTCGGACTTGCGAGGCCACGAGCTGGGAGTCGGTGAAGAGTTTGACCTCCTTGGCGCCGAGGTCCTCGGCCAGCCGAAGTCCTGCGATGAAGGCCTCATATTCAGCTTGGTTGTTCGACGTCGGGAAGGATAGTTCGAGGGATACCTCAATCAGGATGCCTTCCTCGTTTTCGAGGATGATGCCTGCCCCGCTTCCCTTCGGGCTGGATGCTCCGTCGACATAGATTGTCCATTTCTGGGATCCATTGGTCGAAGGTTCCGGGACGGTCATCTCCGCTACAAAGTCGGCCAATACCTGAGCCTTCAGGGCTTTCCTCCCTTCGTATTGGATGTTAAACTTGGCGAGCTCGAGCGACCACCTCAGCATCCTCTTCGCCATGTTCGGTCGTTTGAGGAGCTGCCTTATAGGTTGTTCGGTCCTCACGACGACGGTGTGGGCGAGGAAGTAGTGGCATAGCCTCCTGGCCGCGGTAACGAGGCCCAGGGCGACTTTTTCTATCTGCTGATATCTGAGCTCGGGGCCTTGGAGGGCTTGTTGCACCCCAAAATTTGGCCTCCTTACTTTAGTACTAACTGGCTTATGTTTCATTGCATTTTTGCATTATCATGTGTGCATATCATTGGTTCTTAGCATGGGGTCAAGGTGCCTGGGGCATTTCTTCAGAGGGTCAAGCAAGAGTCCTGGTATTGTCCAAGAGAGCTCAAGTGGATCACTCTCTCCTAACCAATGCAAAATTAGGGTTTTGAGATTATTGGGTCTATTGCTCCAATGGACAATCTCCATGGGTTTTTATCATCACCAAATGGCATATGTTATCTTTGTTGGAGAGGATACACATCATATTCAGAGGAATTTGGATTTGGAGACTGTGTCATTTCCTCCTAAACTGAGGGTACCAAAACTAGGGTTTGCTATAAAGTCAGTTTATTTCTGATTTTTTTGGTAAGACTTGAGTCCATGGTATTCCTGGGGTCCCTAAGTATCTAGGGATGGGAGGTTGTCCATCAGTTTGATTCAGGAGAGATTCAATTGGCCAATGGATTGGAAATCAGGTGAATTAGGTAAAAGTCAACAGTGAGAAGGGAAGTCAACTGTAGAATTTTGAGGTTCTCTCCAAGGTTTTCAAGGTCCCACATCCTCATATGGTCTTCAAGGGTCAAGTTTCACATCATTTATCAAGAATCAGGAGTTGGTGCAAAAGTTACTAAATATGGAAATGACCTATAATTTGAAAGTTTCCTTTTTGGGCAAGTTCCTGCACTGCATTCAACTTGACTTTTCATCATCAAATAAGCTTCAAATGAATTTTTCTCCAACATGAAAGTTTAATATCTTTTTCTCCTCTTTCCAACAAGTACTAGTGGGTCTCCATATCATTTTTGAAACTCAACTTATGGTCAAAAGAAGGCAAAGTGGTTTTTAGGGTTTCATTTTCACAACTTTTGCATTTTGGGGCATATGGACCTATAATTAATTCCATTGCTTCAAGACATGTTCCAACATCCAAGAACAATCCCTAAGGAGCATTTTAGGCCTTTAAATCAAGTGGTTTCATGGTGTATTTATCACTTATTCTCCATTATTCAAAATTGCCAAGTCATTAAAAACTCATGAACCAAAATGCCTCAAGGCCCAAATCAAACCCAGGTGTAATTAGCAATTCAAATATGGGTGATCCATCATGAAATGTTTGAATATTTATGCATGGAAGGGGGTTTACTTAACATAATGCAATTTTCCAAAATTATTCAAAAACTCATTAAACAAAGAATTGCCCAAGCCCAAACCATTGTCAGTGAGAAACCCTAGAGTATTTAAACTCATCCATGCACTGGTTAGGTGAGATTACACGTGATATTTGGAGGATTGGAAAGCTTGAACCCTAAAGCATATCATATTCATAACTCTCAATCTACAAGGAGTTTTCAAGAAATTCTTTCACCAACAGAACCCTTGTGATCTCCAGAGCACGAACCAATCACCCTTTGAAGGCAACAGCAAGGATTCAGGTTGCACCATCTCAGGTTGGTAGGTTTTTTGATCATCGTAAAACTCTCCTTTTAAGTATGCATATTGATGTGTGATGTCTGCTGATCATCCTGATATAGTTTTTGTTGTGTTTGGACGTGTGTATTGCTTGTAGGGTGAGTTTAAAGTTTGGAACCCTAATATTATTTCCTTCGTTTCTCATTATATATTAGTTATTTGTGAATTTGGATTGCACATTCGAGATCCTTGTGAAAATCTGGTTGGATTAGTGTAGTTGTTTGCAGTTTCTGGGAAATTTCAGGTTGATGTTCATCCAAGACGGCGGACGGAACCCTAGCGCCGTCACCGGAGAAATTTGCAGGCCGTCGGAGGACATTTGGAGAAGACGATGTTTTGGCCGTTGGATCTAGGGATCTGACGGTCCAAAGCGTGCCACGTTTTATCCCTTTTATTTTTTTTCTGATTTTTATTAAGTGTTTGTGTGTTTGCCTTACCATGATAGTTACCGTGTACACCCAATTAACTTCTCAAGTTTTAATTGCTTTCTCTAACATTAACTCAATCCTGCGCGCATGATCCATCATGTGGTTGGTAAGCTGCCAACAAATTAAAAATCACATGTGCCGTGCACATGGCTTGTGTATAGTGTTCAGTTCGCTTTGGTGTGCGTGTGTACATGGTTAGTGTGGTGTACCGTGCGATCATGGCCATTGGTTTTGTGTACTTGGACTTGGTGTTGACTTGTGGAGGAGCGTATGATCAATCCAAGGGCAGGTATGGGTCAACTGAGTTGACTGGGTTGCATGGTATTCCCTTTTTTATTTTGCTGATTGGATTTAACGTCTGGGCCTTGTTATTGGCACCCCCTCCTTAGCCCACTTATTATTTTTTAACGTGATTATTTACTCATTGCACCCCCCATGCATTTTCAATTTATTTATTTTATTTAATGCATTACATTTCATTTTTAATTTTTAAAAAATATATTCTTACATTAAAATATCCCAAAAATTCATGCATACTTTTTATCATTTTACAAAATTTTCACAAATTTTATTTTTATTTTTATTTCATTTTTTATCACCTAAATTAAATACTTGTTTATTTTCTTTTTGAATTATTCATATCTTGCATACTTAAAATTGTTTATTTTATTTCTCTGCATCCATAAAACATTTTCAATCCATTCTTTTTGTATTTGTTAGATAACATTCTGAAGTGCATTAAAATATTTTTCTTTCATTTTTAAAACTATTTCATATTGCATTTTAATCTTCCTTTTTGGCACATTGAACCCTACTTCTCACCTGAGCTTTGCCTAATTATTTAAGTGACTAACATCTTGATTTTTTGCAGGAGTTTTTGGTATTTGGTTTGTCTCTGGTTGGGCAATATTGATATTTAATTTGGTGATTTTAGAAATTGTTTTACTATTTGTTTAATGGCTCTTTGTGTGAGATTTTCTTGTATGCGTATCCTTGATCTTGTCTGATTATTTGTTTGGAAAGGCACTTGTGCCATTGTCTTGGGGTTGTTTATTTGACTTCTTAATTCATGTTTAGATTTTTATCACTATTATATGCCATTGTTTGGTTTTCATTTGCCTTAATATTACTCGTGTCTGTTTCTCACTAACCTTTTATGCAGGGACTAAGGTAAGTTATTTGAGGGTATGGATAAGTATCCATGGTCACCCTTACTCTTTCCTTCTCTCATATTTTTCCTTTAGGTTTAGGTTGTCGTCAAACCTCACTAACCGTAGGTCACCCATACATGATAACATTAGGACTTTTAGTTTCCCTTAGAGTTTCCTTTGTGTCTTCTCTCTTCTCATCTCAAACTTTTTGAAAACACGTAATAAGTATAAAGTGTATTGCGCACGAGCCTTAAGCGTGGGGAATGAGAAATGAGGGGCTTCCTCTCATCTTCCTAGAGTGCTTAGCGAGCGTCCTGTCTTGGGATGATGCGTTAAGTATTCGCCCCTGTGCCCTAGACTTTGGTGCAATGCAATTTATGAACTAACTTAAGCCACTTCTGTCCTAAAAAATACAAACCAACTTCAAACCTTTTTGTTCTTCGGGATCGTCAACCTAAAGGCTATTTTCAAAAAGGGCACGTTACCTTCCGTCTGAGTCACAAACAGGCATCAACCCTAACTGCCGGACGCGAACTTAACGTCGCTCATAAAAAACACAAAAAGAACTTGGTCCGAACTACGTTGACTCTGAATTCCCCAATGCACAAAGGGGGTACGTAGGCCTAGGACGTCGACGTCCTACCGAGTCTGTCTTTGTTTTCCCTTTCCTCGTGTCAGTACAGCCATAGGTGATAGGATAACTCACCCTTAGAATAGACAACAAGCGCGGATCCCATCGAGTACGATGGACACGTGGGGTGCTAACGCCTTCCCCTCGCGTAACCGACTCCCGAACCCAGGCTATGGTTGCGATGACCATTCCTTTCCCTCTTCCTCAGGTTTATGCGGTGTTCCCTTTCCCTCTCTTGGGATAAATTTACACGGCTGGCGACTCTGTTTTTCCGCGACACTCTCGCGTTTGTACCTGGATGAAAATCCTGGGAGCGACAGCTGGCGACTCTGCTGGGGACTCTGGTTGACCTATGCTGGTCCATCCCTAAGCGAGTCAATCCTAGCGCTTGCTTGTCTTTGTTCTCTTTGGGTGTTTTGTGTTTGTTTTGCTTTATTTGTTGTATTTTATTTTTACCGCATTTTCTGCATTGCATTTCGTTTTTATTACTGTCATACTGCTGTGTTGTGCTGGTTGTTCTTGTTTTGCAGGTTGGGTTGTTTTGAGAGATAAGCCCAATACCCAGGCTTGAGTATACCCTAGGACTAGAGTGGAAAGTAGTGGGACCTACGTGCCCGCTTGGTACGTTTGTGTGTTCACGAAATTCACAACCAGACGAGGCTATCTTGGGACGCATTCTAACGTGTATGTCTTGCGCATGTTGGGATGTCGATCTAGAGAGCTGTCGACTCTGGTGACCGATCATCGAGGACCTTAGTGGAAACATCCCTCTTTAGTGGTGACAGTGGCAGACCACATCCTGTGGCAAACCCATTCGCACCCGAGGGCCCGCTTTGGAACTCGCATAGGATGGCCCCTATTTTTTGAAGAGAATCAGTGGAGGCACTCCTCGATTGACGATAGTACTGTACCCCGAGGGATGAATGTACTATTATTTCTCGACCTCAGTGCCAAAGCTGAGGACCTTCCGCTTTGGAGAATCAGTTGAGGCCTCCTCGATTGATGATGATGCCAAACCAGAAATGGTGAACGTATCATCATTTCTCGACCTGAGAGCCCGGGATACTGAACATCCTAGTACCCACACGTGAGAGGGGATGGGCGTTTGCAGGTTTGCAGGTAACCGAAACCTTCAACCTACCCTGTTTTTCTGGATTTCTCATCAATGTCTGATTATTTGGGTTCCTAGTTATCTCAGTGGTTCAGAATCCTGGTTTTCTGGGTTGTGGTTCTCGTTCAGTTAACAGCACAACACATCCAGCAGTGTGGCCTTGATCCCACGTTTGCATGAGCATATCATTTTCTTGCATTCTAACATGTTTGACATTTTTCAGGGCTTGCATCTTACTCTTGATTCCGGTTTTCTGCGGTTACCTTAGCATGGATGTCCAGAGAAAGAAGACTGTTGCCTATTCGTTCCCAGATCTGACTCTGACATTGATTCACAAGTTGATTAATATGGCTGGTCCCGGAGTTCGTACGGAGTTTAGTGGAGGGTATGGAAGACTTCTGAAGTTTGTTTATAATATCTCCAAGTATGAGAAGGATGTCATTCATACACTTCTTCAGTTTTACGATCCGTCCTTGCGTTGCTTCACTTTCCCAGACTACATCTTGGCCCCAACGTTGGAGGAGTTCTCATTTATTTTGGGAATCCTCATCAAGCATGACATAGTATTCTTTTCCGAAGAACACCCCAGGATAAGAGAAATGGTTGTTGCTCTTTATATTAGTGAATCTGTTCTGAGGGGTAACATTGAAGAAAAACAAGGAGCTAAGGGTTTCTTATTGAAGTTCTTGTTTGATCAAGCTTGCATACATGTTAAAGAGAAGAATTGGACTGCTTTCCAAGCTATTCTAGCTGTGTGCATCTATGGGATTGTCCTGTTTCCCAATGTTCCTGATCTGGTGGATATGCATGCTGTCAGAATCTTTATTTCAAAGAATCATATACCTACCTTGCTAGGTGATGTGTACCATTCAGTTCACTACAAGAATGAAAATAGGCGGGGAAAAACTGTGAGTTGTTGTGCACCGCTCTTATCTACTTGGTTTCTGAGCCATCTCCCTAAAACTGGCGCCTTTATTGATATGAAAGATTCTCTGAAGTGGTCAAAGAGGTTAATGGGCTTGACTGCAGACAACATTGTTTGGTTCAATCATGACTTGCTAGGAATGGAGATTATTTGCAAGTGCGGAGAATTCCCTAATGTACCCTTGATAGGGAGAAAAGGTGGAATCAACTTTAATCCTTCCCTTGTTATCAGGCAGTTTGGTTATCCTTTGAGAGGTCCACCTGAAGAGAGAGATATCAGAGAGTCCCTATTCTTCAATGGTATTGAGGATCAAGAGATGATGAGGAAGATTGTGAATGCTTGGAAACAGGTGACCAAGAAGGGTAAAACATCGTTCGGGAAATGTAATAACCGGGCTTTTCCTTCCTATAAAGAGTGGATTAAGAAGAGAGCAGAAGAGGAACTTCTTCCCTTCCCAGTGGAGCCACCTTTGTATCCTTTGACGATCGAGCCTCCTACCACAGTTGAGATAGAGAAGTTTAACAAGTTGTGGGATGAAAAGGAAAGACTGCGGGAAGAAAATAGTGAGCTAAAAAGAGAGATTTATCAGTTGAAGCATGAGCGGGGTGAAGCTGTTCATACCGCCAAATTGAAGACAGAGCTTCTTGTTAAGGCAGAAAAAGAGCTAGCTGACATGGTCGCATCCAGACGAAGGATGAAGCAAGCTTTGGATGGTATCAGTAAGGTTCTCGAGTCTAAGAAGGAGGAATTGGACGAGGCTTTGTTAAAAATTCACAGGTTCAATGATCACCGAGAAACTGCAATGGCTGAGAATAAGAAAAAGGAAGACGGTTATCTAGCTCAGATTGATGAGTTAAGGTCGAAGCTCAAGAAGAAAGACGTTGAGATCTTGTCAGGGGTATTCAAAAGACAAGCAGTTGAGGGTCAACTCAATGAAGCCATAGCCTCCATAGAAGAACTGATGGTCCAAGCTGAAGTGAAGAGATCTAGACATGAGGGACCTAGCATGGATGGTGTTTCTGGGGAGGACGCTTGGGAGTTGCATTGCCAATACTTGGAAGGGATCATACATAGAAGAGACGTTCTCATTCAAGAGCTAATTCAGAGACCAAAGCATCCCGACACCAAAAAGCTGTTCAAGGAAATTCAAGACTGGAGCAGAAAGCATAGTGGATGGGGGGATTGACACTTGTGGACTTTGATGACATGTCGTAGTTGTCTTTTATCTTTTATTGTATTTGGATCACCGCCAGGCTTGTTGGTTGGGATCTATGATTATTGTGTTCAGACTTGGATTTGTGATTGTTGGCATTTGGTTTGCCTCTGGTTTTCTTAATATATGAGCCGAAGTTCCGTTCTATCTTGTTGTTAAACTGGAATTAAGGGGTGGATCGCCCTGCGAATATTCAAACATGTTCATTTGCATTTGCATATTCATAATCATTTTGCATGACAGGTGTTCAAGGCTGGTTATTCTTATTTTGATATGGTTTTCTCAGAATTGCAGATTTAACTCCTCAGGCCATTCAAGAGTTGATCATGGAGCGAGTTCAAGCTGAGTTGAGTGAACTGAAGGTTTAGATGAGGCAATTTGGGGAAGACATGCTCCAGGAGCAGAGGATGCTGAGGGAGGAGATCAACCAGATGAAGACTCAGATGGGTTTGGTCATGGAGATTTTGAAAACAGTGTTGAAGAAGGAAGACAGTCCTGTGCCCGCTTCCGCAACAGAGATCCGTACTCCTCCCATCTCTTTGGAATTCGATTTAAATCGCGGATTACCTCGTGAGTCTCTTCCACAAGCGGAAGTTCCAGAATTCTCCCAACAACAGTTAGGTCTTGGCTCCCAAGAGAAGCCTAAGGGCAAAAAGTGTACACAGGGGCAGAAGAAGTCTGAAAGAGTTTTTCATCCGCTCCCTATACCATATTCTCAACTATTGTCGTATCTCCTTCAGTTTCAACTGGTACAGAAAAGGACTTTGGCTCCTCACACCGGCAATCCTCCACCAGGCTATGATGCAAGAGCCCATTGTGATTTCCATTCTGGGGCACCAGGGCATACCATGGAGGAATGTAGGGCCTTTCAGCACCGAGTCCAGGATTTGATTGATGCAGGGGCAATTGAGTTCACGTCGGGCGACGTGAATATGCAAGGTGATTTTACCCCAACTGTTGCAAAAGAAGTGAAGGCTCCTCCCCTCTTTGCAGGATCCACCTCATGTCATGGACTTTCTCCACAACCTTTTGCTGCAGAAGCTCTACGTCAGCAACCTTTGTTTGTGCCTCAGCCAAATGTGGAAAGGAAAGTGCAAGCGCATGTGGGGCGCCCAAATCAGCACCGACAGCAGAGTTATCAGCAGCAGGGGCAACCGAGACCAAGAGGGCCCAAGAGGATATTCGATCCTATTCCTATCCCCTATAGTCAGCTGTTTACTCGTCTGCTCAAGAACTCTCTGATTCAAACGAGGGGTACCGCGCCAGTACCGTACCCTATTCCTCCGGATTATGACATGACTGCTAGGTGCGAGTTCCACTCGGGAACGTTTGGGCACACAATTGATGAGTGTAATGTATTCAGGCACAAGGTGCAAGACCTGGTAGACTCAGAGATCATTGTATTCACTGAAGATGATATGTACATCAATGGAGGCCTCCTTTCTCAAATGAACACTCAGTCTGCAAGTACATCCAGACAGAATTAAGCTTCCTCAGCAATGACAATCTTCAGCTTCTTTACTGTGTTTTCATTTGTAGTTTTTCATTTCTTGTTAAAGCATTGTATGCATGTAAGACTTGTTTGTTCTTTTTATGATGATATTAATGCAATGAGTATGTTTTTCTTGAAGTAATCCATTCGTGTTCACTCTTAAATGTTTATATGCACTGCAATACCAATTTTCTTGTTTAGAACTCTTGAGGGAGGATGATGAGACGAAAACGCAGAATCTCTGGTTGTATGTTCAAGGATAGAACCCTGTTAAGGATGTACAGGCATTGTTTCAAACCCCTAAACACTAGAGATATAAGGGAGATAGACCCTCGTTAACCCCTTTGAGCCTTAAAGTAGGAGTTTCTTTTGTACGAAAAAACCCTCATACTTAACCCAGGGGCAGGGTAGACGTCAGTTAGTTTGACCAAGCGTCCAAATTTCAAGGGGAGTGTGCATCTGAGGATCCATTACCTTCTATCCCACCATCAAGAGGTCAAGAGATGCGAAACCACAATGGTTATCCATCAACAACCAAGGAGTGAGGCAGTCACAACCCTTTCAAGCAGGTAAGACAACCAGTGTCACACACTTTGTTCAAAAAGGGGGAATAAAAAAGGAAAGGCCCGCTAAGTCGGAACTTGGAAACAAGCGACTTAGGCAAAAGTTAGGGCATCCCGCTGGACTTCAAAATCGAAAAACTCAAAAGAGTCAGTCCAGGCAAAAATTAGGGATCAGAGAAAGAGCGAAAAGCTAAAAGGATTACCAGAACAAATTCGTGTGGCACCAGACACAAAAGATAAAAAGGGGTGACTGTCACTCCAAAGCTTCCTTAGGTGCCAAACCATTAGTGGCATAGGTTCCTTAAGGATCATAAACCTTTCGAGAGATGAGCGTTTGGGTCAGATTAACTGAACATAGGACTGGAGAACATCACGGAGAGTGGGTGGGCACCGATAAATTTTGAGCCATAAATCCTTTTTCTGAAACCGTGAACCAGACCACGTTACAACCCTTAAAAGTCCTAATTGAAACAGGGTCTATTCCGAAGGCGTACTTCAACAGGATATCGTTCCTGACTCCTATGAGTTGTGCTAATAAGATTTGTTGGTATTGCATGTGCGCATTGTTCTGCCATTCAAAAAATCGAGGTCGCATCCCAGCAAGTGATTCGTTCGCAAGGCTCGACGACGCATTTTCAATAAAAAACTTCAAGGTTAACATGAGCGTTGCATTAGAATTGTCATTCTCATAAATAACTTGTTCTGTTTGCATACATGTGCCTAAGCATCAATGCAGCCTACACAGTGAACGTCAGTCAAGAAGCTTGATCCTGCCAAGTTGGGATACTTGAAAATTCTGAAGGACAATCATATCAAGGGGCATGCTGCCAAGAGACTCAGTGCAGAGGGGGCTCTCCCCAGTAAGTCATGTTAAGATGTAGCCAATCTGGGGCAGTCACGTCAGGAAATCTCTCTGAAATTCAGTTAGTCTGGGGCATTCATTCTAAGATCATGGGCAAAGTCATTTCAAAGCTCATATTGGGGCAGGCCACCTCTGTAGTGTGGGAGATTGCCCACTCCTGAGAATGATTAATTGAAAACACATCCTCAAGGTTCAAGGTACTAAAGAAGAGTATTCTCAAGTCATTACAATCCCTTTCGAGGTAATCTACGTCATGGATTATGAAGATTGGGGCAGTTATGTCGAGATATGATAAATCTCTCCAAGAGTTTGAAGACCCTAGGGCAGTGCGAACGTCCGGTCTTCTGTAAAATCCTCTTGAGACGATTTCTTCCGTTAGACATGGTGGTCTAGGGCAAGTGGAAAGTTCAAAGGGCCGTTTACAACCTTAGAAACAAGTCAGGATTGGATGGCAACAGGATTGTATTTCCCCAGCAGTTTGCTCTCCCCAGCATTGAGATTGCACTTTCCTCAGCAGAGCAGACCTTCCCCAGCAGAAGACTTGGGAAGTATTTTCTTCGGATCAAGACGGTATCTCCCCACAGAATCAGGTGTTCACTTTCCCCAGCCAGTCAGGAAGTGTACTTTCACCGACAACGTCATATTCTAGTCCCCAACAAGGTGGGAGTAAAGTCATTCTCCCCACCAGCAGGCTAAGTTCAGCAGTATCCCCAAGCAGGATGGTATTATGGACTGTTTTCCCCAAGCAGGATGGTATTATGGGCTGGCATCCCCCAGCAGGTTCTAAGCCCGTCTGTTATTGGCAATCTTCAGTAACAAACTTTTGGTTCCGTTATTGGCGTCCATCCTCAACTCCCCCAGCAGAGGAGAAATCTCGGGTTTTCGATGTTACCTTCAGTGAAAGACAGGTGTGGCCCCCGGTAGTTCTTTCGGGATTTCATCCCCAGCAGAAGTTGCTGATCCAAAGAGTCGATCAGTATGACCCTTCTCAGCAGAGTTCCTGGATTCAGAGGACAATTTATTTTGTCATCCCCCAGCTGAATCAACATTTTCTCTCCGGCATTTATTTTGCTGGAGGGACCCCTTTTGCATATCATAAGCATTTGCATTGCATCCTCAAACACATAGCACTTCCATTTCGTATGGAGCATTACGCCACTATTCAGACATTTGCATTCGAAGCATAAGCCAGGTTTGTACTTTCTTTGCCAGTTCTCTTTCCCAGCAGAGATGGCATAATTCAGGAGATTTTGGAGGGATGCGTTCCTCATACTTGTGCTCCCTGGCAGAGTCTTTTATTTAGACTTCTCCTTTCCCCGGCGGAGCCATCTTATCTGTGGATCATGGGTCCGTTAGAAGTTTGTCTCGCCTTTCTCTTTTGTGAAATCTTGTTCTTGCTTGACATATTTTGTTTGCCAGAGGTGGTTTAAACCAAAAGTTTTGTTTCACGTTATCCTAGTGAAGTCGCCGTTTGTTTTGCTAGTTCTCTTTATCAGCAGAGATAGCAATCCTTTAAAGATTTTCTTTTGTCAGTTTCCCTTTATCAGCAGGGATGACATTTATTTTGCTAGTTTCTTTTTATCAGCAGAGATAGCAATCTTTGGAAGATTTTCTTTCGTCAGGTCCCTTTATCAGCAGGGATGGCATTTATTTTTCCAGTTTCTCTTTATCAGCAGAGATAGCAATCTTTTGAAGATTTTCTTTCGTCAGTTACCTTTATCAGCAGGGTTGGCATTTATTATGCTAGTTTCTCTTTATCAGCAGAGATAGCAATCTTTTGAAGAGTTTCTTTTGTCAGTTTCCCTTTATCAGCAGGGATGGCATTTATTTTGCTAGTTTCTCTTTATCAGCAGAGATAGCAATCTTTTGAAGATTTTCTTTTGTCAGTTTCCCTTTATCAGCAGGGATGGCATTTATTTTGCTAGTTTCTCTTTATCAGCAGAGATAGCAATCTTTTGAAGATTTTCTTTTGTCAGTTTCCCTTTATCAGCAGGGATGGCATTTATTTTGCTAGTTTCTCTTTATCAGCAGAGATAGCAAGCTTTTGAAGATTTTCTTTTGCCAGTTTCCCTTTATCAGCAGGGATGGCATTTATTTTGCTAGTTTCTCTTTATCAGCAGGGATAGCAAGCTTTTGAAGATTTTCTTTTGTCAGTTT
This sequence comes from Lathyrus tuberosus, assembly GCA_022829125.1. NCBI lineage: Eukaryota > Viridiplantae > Streptophyta > Magnoliopsida > Fabales > Fabaceae > Lathyrus > Lathyrus tuberosus. The sequence goes on from JALAZF010000126.1 coordinate 6,124,967, forward strand.
CCCTTTATCAGCAGGGATGGCATTTATTTTGCTAGTTTCTCTTGATCAGCAGAGATAGCAAGCTTTTGAAGATTTTCTTTTGCCAGTTTCCCTTTATCAGCAGGGATGGCATTTATTTTGCTAGTTTCTCTTTATCAGCAGAGATAGCAAGCTTTTGAAGATTTTCTTTTGTCAGTTTCCCTTTATCAGCAGGGATGGCATTTATTTTGCTAGTTTCTCTTTATCAGCAGAGATAGCAATCTTTTGAAGATTTTCTTTCGTCAGTTTCCCTTTATCAGCAGGGATGGCATTTATTTTGCTAGTTTCTCTTTATCAGCAGAGATAGCAAGCTTTTGAAGATTTTCTTTTGCCAGTTTCCCTTTATCAGCAGGGATGGCATTTATTTTGCTAGTTTCTCTTTATCAGCAGGGATAGCAAGCTTTTGAAGATTTTCTTTTGTCAGTTTCCCTTTATCAGCAGGGATGGCATTTATTTTGCTAGTTTCTCTTGATCAGCAGAGATAGCAATCTTTTGAAGATTTTATTTTGTCAGTTTCCCTTTATCAGCAGGGATGGCATTTATTTTGCTAGTTTCTCTTTATCAGCAGAGATAGCAAGCTTTTGAAGATTTTCTTTTGCCAGTTTCCCTTTATCAGCAGGGATGGCATTTATTTTGCTAGTTTCTCTTTATCAGCAGAGATAGCAAGCTTTTGAAGATTTTCTTTTGTCAGTTTCCCTTTATCAGCAGGGATGGCATTTATTTTGCTAGTTTCTCTTTATCAGCAGAGATAGCAATCTTTTGAAGATTTTCTTTCGTCAGTTTCCCTTTATCAGCAGGGATGGCATTTATTTTGCTAGTTTCTCTTTATCAGCAGAGATAGCAATCTTTTGAAGATTTTCTTTCGTCAGTTTCCCTTTATCAGCAGGGATGGCATTTATTTTGCTAGTTTCTCTTTATCAGCAGAGATAGCAATCTTTTGAAGATTTTCCTTCGTCAGTTTCCCTTTATCAACAGGGATGGCATTTATTTTGCTAGTTTCTCTTTATCAGCAGAGATAGAAATCTTTTGAAGATTTTCCTTCGTCAGTTTCCCTTTATCAGCAGGGATGGCATTTATTTTGCTAGTTTCTCTTTATCAGCAGAGATAGCAATCTTTTGAAGATTTTCTTTCGTCAGTTTCCCTTTATCAGCAGGGATGGCATTTATTTTGCTAGTTTCTCTTTATCAGCAGAGATAGCAATCTTTTGAAGATTTTCTTTCGTCAGTTTCCCTTTATCAGCAGGGATGGCATTTATTTTGCTAGTTTCTCTTTATCAGCAGAGATAGCAATCTTTTGAAGATTTTCTTTCGTCAGTTTCCCTTTATCAGCAGAGATGGCATTTATTTTGCTAGTTTCTCTTTATCAGCAGAGATTGCAATCTTTTGAAGATTTTCTTTCGTCAGTTTCCCTTTATCAGCAGGGATGGCATTTATTTTGCTAGTTTCTCTTTATCAGCAGAGATAGCAATCTTTTGGAGATTGCTTTCATCAGTTCCCTTTATCAGCAGGGATGGCATACTTCAAGATTCCTTTGTCAGTTTCTCTTCATCAGCAGAGATGATATAACCTGGGAGAGTTTGTTTCACTTTATACCCAGCATACCTGACACTCGTCCGTATTGTGACAATACTGCATTTACGGCTAATTCTCCAGTGGAGGATTGCAAATTTCTGGGTTCTTTGGTATTCAATCTCCGTGTATCCCGATTGTCTGAAAGTCATCGCTATCATACCCTCAGGACCAAGTCGATTGAATAGGGGCAGCTGTTGCACCCCAAAATTTGCCCTCCTTACTTTAGTACTAACTGGCTTATGTTTCATTGCATTTTTGCATTATCATGTGTGCATATCATTGGTTCTTAGCATGGGGTCAAGGTGCCTGAGGCAGTTCTTCAGAGGGTCAAGCAAGAGTCCTGGTATTGTCCAAGAGAGCTCAAGTGGATCACTCTCTCCTAACCAGTGCATAAATTAGGGTTTTGAGATTCTTGGGTCTATTGCTCCAATGGGCAAGCTCCTTGGGTTTTTATCATCACCAAATGGCATATCTTATCTTTGTTGGAGAGGATACACATCATATTCAGAGGAATTTGGATTTGGAGACTGTGTCATTTCCTCCTAAATTGAGGGTACCAAAACTAGGGTTTGCTATAAAGTCAGTTTATTTCTGATTTTTTTGGTAAGACTTGAGTCCATGGTATTCCTGAGGTCCCTAAGTATCTAGGGATGGGAGGTTGTCCATCATTTTGATTCAGGAGAGATTCAATTGGCCAATGGATTGGAAATCAGGTGAATTGGGTAAAAGTCAACAGTGAGAGGGGAAGTCAACTGTAGAATTTTGAGGTTCTCTCCAAGGTTTTCAAGGTCCCACATCCTCATATGGTCTTCAAGGGTCAAGTTTCACATCATTTATCAAGAATCAGGAGTTGGTGCAAAAGTTACTAAATATGGAAATGACCTATAATTTGAAAGTTTCCTTTTTGGGCAAGTTCCTGCACTGCATTCAACTTGACTTTTCATCATCAAATAAGCTTCAAATGAATTTTTCTCTAACATAAAAGTTGAAGATCTTTTTCTCCTCTTTCCAACAAGTACTAGTGGGTCTCCATATCATTTTTGAAACTCAACTTATGGTCAAAAGAAGGCAAAGTGGTTTTTAGGGTTTCATTTTCACAACTTTTGCCTTTTGGGGCATATGGACCTATAATTAATTCCATTGCTTCAAGACATGTTCCAACATCCAAGAAAAATCCCTAAGGAGCATTTTAGGCCTTTAAATCAAGTGGTTTCATGGTGTATTTATCACTTATTCTCCATTATTCAAAATTGCCAAGTCATTAAAAACTCATGAACCAAAATGCCTCAAGGCCCAAATCAAACTCAGGTGTAATTAGCAATTCAAATATGGGTGATCCATCATGAAATGTTTGAATATCTATGCATGGAAGGGGGTGTACTTAACATAATGCAATTTTCCAAAATTATTCAAAAACTCATTAAACAAAGAATTGCCCAAGCCCAAACCATTGTCAGTGAGAAATCCTAGAGTATTTAAACTCATCCATGCACTGGTTAGGTGAGATTACACGTGATATTTGGAGGATTGGAAAGCTTGAACCCTAAAGCATATCATATTCATAAATCTCAATCTACAAGGAGTTTTCAAGAAATTCTTTCACCAACAGAACCCTTGTGATCTCCAGAGCACGAACCAATCACCCTTTGAAGCCAAGAGCAAGGATTCAGGTTGCACCATCTCAGGTTGGTAGGTTTTTTGATCATTGTAAAACTCTCCTTTTAAGTATGCATATTGATGTGTGATGTCTGCTGATCATCCTGATATAGTTTTTGTTGCGTTTGGACGTGTGTATTGCTTGTAGGGTGAGTTTAAAGTTTGGGACCCTAATATTATTTCCTTCGTTTCTCATTATATATTAGTTATTTGTGAATTTGGATTGCACATTCGAGATCCTTGTGAAAATCTGGTTGGATTAGTGTAGTTTTTTACAGTTTCTGGGAAATTTCAGGTTGATGTTCATCCAAGATGGCGGACGGAACCCTAGCGCCGTCACCGGAGAAATTTGCAGGCCGCCGGAGGACATTTGGAGAAGACGGTGTTTTGGCCGTTGGATCTAGGGATCTGAAGGTCCAAAGCGTGCCACGTTTTATCCCTTTTATTTTTTTTTCTGATTTTTATTAAGTGTTTGTGTGTTTGCCTTACCATGATAGTTACCGTGTACACCCAATTAACTTCTCAGGTTTTAATTACTTTCTCTAACATTGACTCAATCCTGCGCGCATGATCCATCATGTGGTTGGTAAGCTGCCAACAAATTAAAAATCACATGTGCCGTGCACATGGCTTGTGTATGGTGTTCAGTTCGCTTTGGTGTGCGTGTGTACATGGTTAGTGTGGTGTACCGTGCGATCATGGCCATTGGTTTTGTGTACTTGGACTTGGTGTTGACTTGTGGAGGAGCGTATGATCAATCCAAGTGCAGGTATGGGTCAACTGAGTTGACTGGGTTGCATGGTATTCCTTTTTTTTTTTTTGCTGATTGGATTTAACGTCTGGGCCTTGTTATTGGCACCCCTCCTTAGCCCACTTATTATTTTTTAACGTGATTATTTATTCATTGCACCCCCATGCATTTTCAATTTATTTATTTTATTTAATGCATTACATTTCATTTTTAATTTTTAAAAAATATATTCTTGCATTAAAAAATCCCAAAAATTCATGCATACTTTTTATCATTTTACAAAATTTTCACAAATTTTATTTTTATTTTTATTTCATTTTTTATCACCTAAATTAAATACTTGTTTATTTTCTTTTTGAATTATTCATATCTTGCATACTTAAAATTGTTTATTTTATTTCTCTACATCCATAAAACATTTTCAATCCATTCTTTTTGCATTTGTTAGATAACATTCTGAAGTGCATTAAAATATTTTTCTTTCATTTTTAAAACTATTTCATATTGCATTTTAATCTTCCTTTTTGGCACATTGAACCCTACTTCTCACCTGAGCTTTGCCTAATTGTTTAAGTGACTAACATCTTGATTTTTTGTAGGCGTTTTTGGTATTTGGTTTGTCTCTGGTTGAGCAATATTGATATTTAATTTGGTGATTTTAGAAATTGTTTTACTATTTGTTTAATGGCTCTTTGTGTGAGATTTTCTTGTATGCGTATCCTTGATCTTGTCTGATTATTTGTTTGGAAAGGCACTTGTGCCATTGTCTTGGGGTTGTTTATTTGACTTCTTAATTCATGTTTAGATTTTTATCACTATTATATGCCATTGTTTGGTTTTCATTTGCCTTAATATTACTCGTGTCTGTTTCTCACTAACCTTTTATGCAGGGACTAAGGTAAGTTATTTGAGGGTATGGATAAGTATCCATGGTCACCCTTACTCTTTCCTTCTCTCATATTTTTCCTTTAGGTTTAGGTTGTCGTCAAACCTCACTAACCGTAGGTCACCCATGCATGATAACATTAGGACTTTTAGTTTCCCTTAGAGTTTCCTTTGTGTCTTCTCTCTTCTCATCTCAAACTTCTTGAAAACACGTAATAAGTATAAAGTGTATTGCGCACGAGCCTTAAGCGTGGGGAATGAGAAATGAGGGGCTTCCTCTCATCTTCCTAGAGTGCTTAGCGAGCGTCCTGTCTTGGGACGATGCGTTAAGTATTCGCCCCTGTGCCCTAGACTTTGGTGCAATGCAATTTATGAACTAACTTAAGCCACTTCTGTCCTAAAAAATACAAACCAACTTCAAACCTTTTTGTCCTTCGGGATCGTCAACCTAAAGGATATTTTCAAAAAGGGCACGTTACCTTCCGTCTGAGTCGCAAACAGGCATCGACCCTAACTGCCAGACGCAAACTTAACGTCGCTCATAAAAAACACAAAAAGAACTTGGTCCGAACTACGTTGACTCTGAATTCCCCAATGCACAAAGGGGGTACGTAGGCCTAGGACATCGACGTCCTACCGAGTCTGTCTTTGTTTTCCCTTTCCTCGTGTCAGTACAGCCATAGGTGATAGGATAACTCACCCTTAGAATAGACAACAAGCGCGGATCCCATCGAGTACGATGGACGCGTGGGGTGCTAACACCTTCCCCTCGCGTAACCGACTCCCGAACCCAGGCTATGGTTGCGATGACCATTCCTTTCCCTCTTCCTCAGGTTTATGCGGTGTTCCCTTTCCCGCTATTGGGATAAATTTACACGGCTGGCGACTCTGTTTTTCCGCGCCACTCTCGCGTTTTTACCTGGATGAAAATCCTGGGAGCGACAGGGCTTTACTCGTGAAGTAAACTGGCTTCTGCCCGTCCGGGGTCTCCCGAATGAGGACGGCGCTGTCTGCTTCACTCGTGATCGCAAGATACAAGAAGAGTGTCTCCCCGCTCTCAGGTCGTGAGAGGATCGGGGGCTGCGATAGGACTTATTTTAGGTGGAGGAGCGCCTGCTCGCATTCTTCGCTCCACTCAAACTCCGCTTTTTGTCGAAGAAGTTTGAAAAATGGGAGTGCGTACTGTGCAGATTTGGCGACGAAGCGGGAGAGAGCGGTGAGCATCCCGTTTAATGGTTGTATCGACTTCTTTGAGTCCGGAGTAGGGAGCTCGGAAAAAGCCCTACATTTGTCGGGGTTGGCCTCGATTCCTCGTTCTGTGAGGTAAAATCCGAGGAACTTACCTGCCCGAACGCCGAAGGTGCATTTGTCGGGGTTAAACCTCATGCGGCATCTCCTCGCCGTGTCGAACACCTTCTTGAGGTGTGCGGCGTGGTCGACTTCTTCTACAGATTTGACGATCATGTCATCCATGTAGACCTCGAGCATGTCGCTGATTTCAGCCCGGAAAACCTTATTCATCATCCGTTGGTAGGTCGCACCGGCGTTCTTCAGACCGAAGGGCATCACGTTGTAATAGTAGTTGCCCGACGCGGTCATGAAGGTCGTGTGTTTTTTGTCGACCTTGTCCATGAGAATTTGGTTGTATCCTGAGTAAGCGTCCATGAAGGATAGTAGTTTGTAACTTGCAGAATTGTCGACCAGCTGGTCGATGTTAGGCAAGGGATAACAGTCTTTCGGGCAAGCCCGGTTAAGATCAGTATAATCAACGCACATCCTCTATTTTCCATTATTCATTTTAACAAGTACAACGTTGGACAGCCAGGTCGTGTATCTGGTCTCCAAAATAAAATTTGCCTTTAGGAGGTCTTTTACAGCTTTTTCAGCAGCCTCCGCTTTTTCGGGAGACTGCTTACGCCTACGTTGTGTTATGGCCCTAGCGGCCGGATCTACTGCGAGCTAATGGCAAGCCACCTCGGGGTCAAGGCCAGGCATCTCGGATGTGCTCCACGCGAAGAAATCAGCGTTCTCCCTTAGACATGCCTTCAGCTGCTCCTTTGCCAGGTCGGGGATCCCGGTGCCAATCTTCACGTTATGATCTGGATCGTCCCCGAGGACCACGAGCTCAAAGTCCCCGTCTGGGATGGGGCGCGTTGGGTAGATAGACCGCCCGTTGTTTTCCGCCTGGAGGTCGAGGTCTTCTGCCCCGTCTTCATCGGGTTCGCCCGGGAACTTGCTGTCGAGTTCGACCGCGTTGACGCGTGGGAGAAGTACCTGTTCGGCGTCCTGGGGTGGCTTGGCCACGGTCTTGGGTTTGGGGCCGATGGAACTCAGGCCTTTGATGGCAGCGTCGAAGCATCTTCTGGCCGCGTCGATGTCCCCGTGCATCGTCACTACTCGTCCCCTGGTCGTGTAGTACTTCATTTTGAGGTGGACCGTTGATGGTACCGCCGTAAGTTCAGCCAGGGTGGTCCTCCCAAGGATGCAGTTGTAAAGGGACAGGCATTCGACCACCAGGAAACGGATCTTCACCTGTCGAGAAGTGTCTTCGGCCCCGAATGTAACCATCAGCTCCACGTAACCCCATGGTCTGGTGGTGGTTCCGTTGAACCCCTGTAGATATGAACCGACGTACGGGGTCAGATGCCTTTCGTTGAGCTGAAGGGTTCCAAACAGATGGGCATACATGATTTCGACCGAACTTCCCTGGTCGACTAGGATCCTTTAAACGTCAAAGTTTGCCATCTGTGCCCTGACCAGGAGGGGAATAGTGGCGTTTGGTGCTCCCCCGGGGAGTTCCTCGAGGTAGAAAGTGATAGGGTTGGAGTTTCCCCGCACTTTCTCGAGAATGGTTATCTTCGCCGATGTTGCGGATTCCAACTCGTCAAATTTCCGCTTGATCAATCCGACAGACAGCTTCTCGGGGCCACCCTCGGAGATGACCATCGCCCTGGGGAAGCCTTCCCAGGTGCTACGGGCAGTGACGGGGTCCTCGTGGGGGAAGGTCGCCCACATGTTGCGAATTACTTCTTGACCCTCAATGATTGGGGGGACAAAGAAATCTTCAGGTCGGGTGACACTGAGGGCGACCTGAAGACGACTCTCATCGGGGGAGGCATCGTCTCCTCGACGTTCTGGGCTTCCCGAGAGCTGGGACGAGGAGTGTTATTCTTCTGGGCGTATTTCTTTAGGTGCCCCTCTTTGATCAGAATTTCGATCGCATCTTTGAGATGGATGCAGTCTTCCGTCACATGCCCGTGACTCCGGTGGAACCTACAATATTTTAACTTGTCAACGTTTGATTTCGGGGCAGTGGGCTTCGGAAAGCGGACTCCTCCTTTCACAAATTCTGAGTTCTGGCACTCGGAGAGGATACGCGCGCGGGGAGCGTTAAGTGGGGTGTACTCGGTGAACCGGCCAGCTGGTCCGCGTGGCTCACGAGGTTCCCGGGGGAGATTATCTCTCTTTCTTTCTCCTCCTCGTCGGGGAGGGGAGTCTTCTTCTTTGTGGCCGTGGGGGCCTTCTTTGCGCCTTGATTCAAGGGCGATCTGTGCCACCTCTGACTCCTCGAGCTCGATGTAATGACTGCGCTCGTTGGAGGAGATCCTCGAGACGGCGGGGTCTGCGGAGGCCCACGGACTTGGCAAAGTCAAATCCAAAACGTAGCCCGTGGATGATCAAATACTTCTTCATGTCGTCGGTCGTATGGACCTCAACAGCTTCTCTATTGAATCTCTCAATGTAGTTTCGGAGAGTTTCGTTCTTCCCCTGAAAGATGCTTTCTAGGGCAGCTTCTGTCTTCGGATGTCGACGAGACGCGGTAAAGTGTTCGGATGTGATCGACCCGGGCGCCAGACCCTTGTACCAAGTCATGGCGCGCTTCCTCAAAGTGGTGGGGAAAAGCCTGCACTTGATGGCTCCCCTGACGTTTCTGAAGTCGAGCATGGCTTCGAAACTTTTAACGTGGTCGTCAGGGTCGGATAAGCCGTCATAGTTTCCCAGCTGCGGAGGTTTCTCCATGCCCGCAGGAATTGGGGCGTTCATGATCTCCCACGACAGAGGGGTCCTCTGGTCATCGTCGTCACTTCCTGTCGGGGACATCGAAGGGGATCGCTGATGCCGTGGAGGAGAATTCCTCGAGCGGTGCCTCGGCCTCTCCTCGGTCTGCTTGGACTTCTTGGTAGTGGTGGGGGCCCTGGGTTCCTTCCGAGGCGGGGAACGAGGGCGTTTCTGGGAGATCGTCGGCTGGGGGCGCTCAAGACGTGGCCGACGACCCTCGCGTACCGGCGAGGGGGTCCGAGATTCGTCGGAAGGAGTCCTTCGCGGGGAAGGGGAACGACGAGGCGACGGTGGACGGCGATGTCTTCGCGGGGAAGATCGTCGTGCCCGCCCTTGCTCCAGCGCTTCAATTCTGGTATTCTGGTTTGCAATCAGCTGATTGGTCTGATTGATCAAGGCGAACAGGGCCACGGTGCTCGCGCCTGCATTGGGTGGAGGAGCAACTGGCTGAAAAATGGCTTGCTGATCGTCTTGGTGGACGGCGTTGTAAGCCACGTCTTGGGAGTCTGGGGAGGCGGTCTGCCCATCTCTCACGTCGCCTTCTTCGACGTGGAGGGCAGCAGCGTCTTCGCGGTGGTTCCCGTTCTCGAGTTACGCGAGGACGGTGTCCAGAGCTTTGTTAGCGGACGGATTGTCGGCCATGATGGTGATGAATGAGAGTTGCTTTGGTTTATTGGAGGGAAAACGGGGAAGCAAAGGATTCCCACAGACGGCGCCACTGATCGTACTTGGATCAGACAGTTTCTGGTGGCCAACAAAGTCGTCTGGACTTCAGCTCCGGTGAGGTTGAAAGATGGCGGGGGGTGTACCTGCAAGGTACTCCGACGCTCAAGTAAGGTAACCGTCAGAGAAAAAGCAAGTACAAGAGAAGAAGGTTAAAGTGTTAAGAAGTGAGTAACCTGACCCTCTCAAGTGAGACGGTATTTATAGAGAGCCCCCAGCGCGGGGCCAATAGTCACTAGCACTGGGCTGGATTGCCAGGCCCAATCCAAGCAACTGCTAGGGCTTACGTGGCGTAGTGAAGACCAGCACGTGGTCTTCGCCCTGGGGTAACCGCTCCTAGATCTCCGGAATTAGGGCAGACCGATTCCATCGGGAGTGGGCAGTTACATGAGAACGTGTCCTCGTGGGGAGGAGTCTTGCGTGCTGGGGAGAGGCGTGTCCTCGCGGGGAGGACTCACTTGCAGGCATGGATGAGAATCTCGGGGAGGAGCATGTGGTCTCCGAGGAGAGGCGAGCCCGGGAGGCTTAGGGCCTGCACCCGACGGTCTATCCGTGAGTGCCGTACATACCCGGGGTTAGGCGTGTGCCCGACCTGTGGAGGTGAGCCCGTGCTCGGCAGTGGTCTTGCTAGGAGTCCTTATTGGGCCATCCCAGGCCTTGTGGGTTGGGCCTGCTCGACTGATGAGCAGGCCCCGGCCTAGTCCAGAACATATATATATATATATATATATATATATATATATATATATATATATATATATATATATATATATATATATATATATATATATATATTCTCTTATTTAAGAAGTTGAAGGTCTAGCTAATTGGCTAGGAGCAGAGTAATATTCATTCACAGAATTAGTAGAATGCCTAGCAGACATAGACCTAGGTATCCTCATCATCCTTTTAGGAGTAAAGTTGATTTCTAAGTCTCCTTCACTGGTTTGAATTATTTGATCTATATCCCTATTTAGGATAGGTTTAGGATCCATTTCCTGAGGGAGAGACCACGTTTCAGGGAAGTTAATTTCATCCCATTTTATCAATCTATTGGTTGAAACATTAGATGTTAACAAATTGGTTTGAACTAAGGTTGTAGTTCCTTGAAACAATATTTGTTTCGCTTTAGGTTTTAAAGACGTTAAAACTTTATAGTAAACTCTATAGCATATGACCATTTTTTCTCCCTTAATATCTATCCAAGGTTTTTGTAAGACGTTAATTTCGTCTTGCTTTCTACTTATGAAGTAAGTAACAAAGCACTTAACCAAAGGCATGAAATCCTGGGCAAGGTTCATTTGAGTATAGTACTCATCCTTAAACTGGGTTTGTTCAAGTGTAGAAAAGGTTTTAAAAATCCATTGTCTAAATTGAGTGTATCTCTCATGTTGAAACTCATCATTGATGAGGTTTCTTAACTTACTTCCTAGGGAATAATCTAACATCATAATTGGAAGTCCATATCAGAAGGAGTAGGTGATTCTACTCTGGGAGGATTAGGTTTTTGATATATACCATGAGGGATTCTATTTTTTATAAGTCTTATATTTTCAACGACTTCTATTTCTTCTCTTATTTGAGAAGTTGAAGGTTTAGCTAAATTGCTAGAAGGAGAGTAATATTCATTCACAGAATTAGTAGAATGCCTAGCAGACATAGACCTAGGTATCCTCATCATCCTTTTAGGAGTAAAGTTGATTTCTAAGTCTCCTTCACTGGTTTGAATTATTTGATCTATATCCATATTTAGGATAGGTTCAGGATCCATTTCCTGAGGGAGAGACCACATTTTAGGGAAGTTAATTTCATCCCATTTTATCAATCTATTGGTTGCAACATTAGATGTTAACAAATTGGTTTGAACTAAGGTTGTAGTTCCTTGAAGCGATATTTGTTTCGCTTTAGGTTTTAAAGACGTTAAAACTTTATAGTAAACTCTATAGCATATGGCCATAATTTCACTACCAGAGGTAAATCTAACCAAAACTTCTTTTGACGTTTCAGGTATAACTTGCTTAAGAATTCCTCCATAACATAAGCCAGAAGCATCAGTTTCAACTATTTTGAAATACTTAGGGTTCGCGATAGATAAGCAAGGCAAACATTTAATCTTATTTTTAATTCTTTGGACTGCTTGAGAATGTTTATCAGTCCAAGGGCCAGGATTTTTTCTAAGCCTAACATGTAATATAGCAGTATCTTTAGCAAGATTCTCATAGTAATCTGCAATATAATTAAAACTACCAAGAAACCTCTGTAATTGTTTCTTATCAGTAATTATATTGGGGAATTTAGAAGCAAAATCAATACTTCTTTGAATAGGAACAATAGTTCCTTGGTCAATTTCATGACCTAAAAATCTAACTTTTGTTTGGAAAAGTTTCATCTTTAGAGCAGATATTACTAAACCATTATGTTTGACTAAACCTTTAAAAAAATTTAAATGTTTAATGTGTTGGTCAATGGTTTTAGAGAAAACTAAAACATCATCAATATAAACAATTATGAATTCCGTATAAGGATTAAAAATATCATTCATAATATTTTGGAATTCAGAATGGGCATTTTTAAGCCCAAAAGGAAGAACGTTCCATTCATAATGACCAAAAGACATGGCAAAGGCCGTTTTATATTTATCAGATTCATTAATCTGAATTTTCCAATAACCAGATTTCATATCAAATTTTGAAAAGATTAAAGCATTGTTTAATCTATCTAATAAATCCTTTTTATTAGGAATAGGATACCTAATCCATTTCAACACCTTATTAAGGGGTTTGTAATTGATAACAAGTCTAGGGACGCCACGTTCCTTTTCTGCTGCATTATTAACATAAAAAGCAGTGCAGCTCCAAGGCGATTTGGATTTTCTAATTAAATTTTTTTCTAAAAGAGAATTAATCTCTTTTTTACATAAGGTCAACATTTCATGATTCATCTGGGCCGGTCTGGCTTTAGTGGGAATCTGACTTTCATTAAAGTCATCAAGATAAAGCATTGGGTAAATCATTGCAAATTTCATCTTTAAACTGTTGATCAATTAATTTGATCTGTCGTTTTATGTTATCTTTATAAAGCTGCTCATTAATATTTAATAAATTAATTTCTTCTTTAAGAAAACATAATTGTTTTTCCTTTTTTAAAAGAATATCTTTGACTTCATTAATCATCTTAGTATGAGGGTAAGTAATGAATTCAAAAGTGATTCTTTTGTTATTTATAACGGTGGTAATTCCCTTTTGATCAACATTAATCAAAGGCATAATTTTGTGTAAAAAGGGAGTTCCTAGTATAACTCTATGGGTTAAATTTTTAACCAAAATAAAATGAGTAGGTAAACAAATATCTTTGTTACAAACATAAGTATTAGACAGTTTATAATTAACTGTTAATTTATCTCCTCCAACTTGGGTAAGAGACTGGGTTGTTTTATCAAAATATTTGGTAGGGATAATTCCTTCTTGAAGACAATTTAAGTCAGCGCCACTATCAATTAAAGCGACTTCATTTTCCAAAATAAAGGCTCTATTAATGATTAAAGTAATTTTCACAAACCATTTTTGAGAAGTTACTCTATCAAGGAGAGCAAGAAATTTATTATCAGTAGAAGGACTAGAGGTTGAAGATATTTCTTCAATTTTAGTGTTACTAGTTTCCAGAAAAATGATCCTTTGAGATAAAGCATAGTTATCATTTTTAATTTGAGATATTTCAGATTTTACGAGATTTATATCTCTATTAAGATCCATAACTGAAACAGGAGTTTCTCGGATATTAGATTGTTGAAATCTACATAAAACCTCACTTAATTGGTAAGGTGCTTCAATAATAATAGGAGATTCTTTTTTAGAACTTTCTTTGATTAAGACTTCAAGCATTTTTCTTTTCAGATTATTATCTGAAATTGATTCTATAGCTTTAATAGCTTCATCCTGTTCAGCGGTTAATTCATTTTACCCGTTCATGTCAACAATAGACTTCCAGTAATCAAGCTTATTACATTGACAATCATTATTGTCAGAACATTCAGAAGAATAAATTGAAGATGATTCATAGATCATATCAATATCTTCATTAGAAGAATAGGTTTCAGAATCAGAATTGAGAAGTAACACTTTCTCTAGTTGAGAGCGTAATTGCTCATCTTCAATTTCATTAAGAGCTTTCTTAGTCCAACACTGGTTGGCATAATGACCAACTTTGCCACATTTATGACACGTAATATCGAGTCTTTTGGCTTTTCTTTTCCCTTTAGGGTCAAAAGGTTTTTCTTTAGGTATACTTTTATTAAAGTGACTTTTCTTTTTATTCTTCATATAAGAATTTTTATAAGAATTTTGTGACTTATCCTTATAAGGTTTATTCTGGAAAATTTTTCCTTTTTTCTTTTGCTTATCTGGAAATTTTCCAAGATCAAAAGCAAATTGTTCGCAAAATTCACCTAATTGGTGTTTTTCATAAAGCTTTTGTTTCTTTAATTGGTTCCTAAGCTTTATGTCATTACATAAAGTTAATCCTTCATTAACACAAGTGCTAATAATGTGACCATAAGTAAGGTCAGGATAATTAATATTTATCCCATCATTTTTCTGTCTTAGGGATTGTCTAACCTTTTCAGAAAAGAAATGGGGTAATCCGTCAATAAATTTGGATTTCCAATGTGAATAATTAGGATGTTTAATTGATAAACTCTTGAAAGGAAAGTATCCTTATACCATCTAAAGTGGGTGAGGGAACGACACCTAAGGTTTTGGAGAAAGGTTTGAATCTTTTCTCCTATTGGGACATTAGTTCCTACAAAATGTTGTAAGATAGAGAGACATAGGGTATAAACAGCATCTTCCTCACCAGTAGTGGAGGTAGTAGTGGCAACAGTGGTTGCTCCTGATTCAATCTTAACAATTTTCTTATGATTAAGAATTTCTAATTTTTGAGTTTCAGTGAGATAGTGATCCCACTAGCCTCTAAGATGGCCCATAAATCATGTGGTTATGAAAGAAGCTATAGCACTATCGGAATTCCCGTGTTGCTTACAAACTGTGGAATACATAATCATTCTATGTATTGCATCTATGATCTGTTTGTCATTAAGACCATCAACATTCCATTCATAGATGACTTTTCCTGAATAGGAATTTTGAAAAGGTTCTAGTTCCTTAAAGAGTAAATCTTGCGGTGAGGGACGTTTGTAATAATACTTTTCTAAAGGTTTAGGGGAATGAACATGATTAATTTGAGGATTATTATTAATCTCAAGATTGCTAATATCTAGATTAGCAAACATTTTGGCTAGTTGATCAATATTATCATTGTCAGACACATCTTTATTGTCTAAAACAGTAATATGAATGGAATGTTGATGGTCTTAATGACAAACAGATCATAGATGCAATACATAAAATGATTATGTATTCCACAGTTTGTAAGCAACACGGAAATTCTGATAGTGCTATAGCTTCTTTCATAACCACAGGATTTGTGGGCCAACTTAGAGGCTGGTGGGATCACTATCTCACTGAAACTCAAAATCTAAGGTACTATTTCAAATCCAACTAATTGTAATGACAATTAGTGGCTAATTTATTGTTATGGATGGTTGATTAACTTAGTTTAAACAAAGTATGTAAGTTCTTTTCATAAACTTATGTTAACCAGACAACCAATTTTTTGTGTTTTCAAAACAAGCAATGTTTTTAGTGTTTCTGTTAAGTTCATCTTTTTTCCCGAGGAAGGGAGTGTTATGATGATTTCATAAAGAAATTTTTTGCTGTAAACATTTTGACATCTTTGATTTAGGAGAAATCCTTATATCCCTTCGGGTTGATATTTAAATAATTCGTTGTTTGCTCAGATGACTTTAAATGACTTTAAATTGGTTGTAATCTGGAAATTATCCCTTTGTGTTTTGACACGGTTAAAGTAATGTTATGAGCTCAACTTACCTAGTTAGATTTAACTTTGAAAATCAACCACCCACAACAATCTTAGCCTGGTCTTTTTATGGATTCTGATGATGATAATCATCAAAATAATTTGATAAAGAATGAAGAACTTGTGGATTATCCAAAAACTTTGTATAAACTTAATAAATGGACAATTCCATCAGTTCCTTCTAATCAAATTTATAAGTTTGGTAAAATAGATATATTATCTCGCCTTGCTATGAAAAGTTTAGAACAAACTGTTCAAATTTCTGATAGTACTCAAACAATTAAATTGTTGACAAAAAGGGATTTGATTCCTTTTAAGAAATATAATTGCATCCATGTTGGTTTAATTCGAATTGTTGTTAAGCCTTTAACCTTGTTAGGATTAAATACTAGCATTATGGGATATATTAGATATGGTAGATGTAGAGATTTTAAACAATCTCCAGCTGCTTTAGGTGAGATAAGTCAATGTCATGGACCTGTTTATTTTGAAGTCTCACCTAATTTAAGTTTATATATGTCTGATAAAAATTTATTGGATGCTCTTCAGTTAACTATTCATACCAATGGTTATAATTTCAAACCTGGTAGTGAAATCATGGCCATATGCTATAGAGTTTACTATAAAGTTTTAACGTCTTTAAAACCTAAAGCGAAACAAATATCGTTTCAAGGAACTACAACTTTAGTTCAAACCAATTTGTTAACATCTAATGTTGCAACCAATAGATTGATAAAATGGGTTGAAATTAACTTCCCTGAAACGTGGTCTCTCCCTCAGGAAATGGATCCTGAACCTATCCTAAATAGGGATATATATCAAATAATTCAAACCAGTGAGGGAGACTTAGAAATCAACTTTACTCCTAAAAGGATGATGAGGATACCTAGGTCTATGTCTGCTAGGCATTCTACTAATTCTGTGAATGAATATTACTCTGCTCCTAGCCAATTAGCTAGACCTTCAACTTCTCAAATAAGAGAAGAAATAGAAGTCGTTGAAAATATATGACTCAGCGAAAATAGAATCCCTCATGGTATATATCAAAAACCTAATCCTCCTAGAGTAGAATCACCTACTCCTTCTGATATGGACTTCCAGTTATGATGTTAGATTATTCCCTAGGAAAGAAGTTAAGAAACCTCATCAATGATGAGTTTCAACATGAGAGATACACTTAATTTAGACAATGGTTTTTTAAAACCTTTTCTACACTTGAACAAACCCAGTTTAAGGATGAGTATTATACTCAAATGAACCTTACCCTGGATTTCATGTCTTTTGTTAAGTGGTTTGTTACTTACTTCATAAGTAGAAAGCAAGACGAAATTAACGTCTTACAAAAACCTTGGATAGATATTAAGGGAGAAAAAATGGAATCTCCTTTACCCCCAGAACAAACAATTAGTTTGGGTCCTCATACTGAAGCAACCCCTTATCTTACCCTTCAGTTACAAAGAGTTGAAAATAGTCAAGTTACTCTTAAGGATTTAAACTCTATAATTAAGTTAAATAATTATACTAATGCCTACCTTGTCTGCCTTGGAGAACAATTTATCTCTCTAGAAAAAGATTTCTTATCTATAAAAAATCTTTTAGAAAAACAAATAGCACGTCAAAATATTATTATTGACCTAATATATACGACCAAACCCAAAGATCAAATGGATCAAACGTCCACATCGACTATTAGAGATGCTCCTATTGTTCAACCACCTGTCTCTATAGATGGATTTAAAATGGAAACTAATGGTCAAGAGTTTGTTCGTATTTTAGAACAAAAGTTAAAAGACCTTCATATTACTGTTTTAGACAATGAAGATGTGTCTGATAATGATAATATTGATTAATTAGCCAAAATGTTTGCTAATCTAGATATTAGAAATCTTGAGATTAATAATAATCCTCAAATTAATCTTGTTCATTCCCCTAAACCTTTAGAAAAGTATTATTACAAACGTCCCTCACCACAAGATTTACTCTTTGAGGAACCAGAACCTTTTCAAAATTCCTATTCGGGAAAAGCCATCTATGAATGGAATGTTGATGGTCTTAATGACAAACAGATCATAGATGCAATACATAGAATGATTATGTATTCCAAAGTTTGTAAGCAACACGGAAATTTCGATAGTGCTATAGCTTCTTTCATAACCACAGGATTTGTGGGCCAACTTAGAGGCTGGTGGGATCACTATCTCACTGAAACTCAAAAATTAAAAATTCTTAATCATAAGAAAATTGTTAAGATTGAATCAGGAGCAACCACTGTTGCCACTACTACCTCCACTACTGGTGAAGAAGATGTTGTTTATACCTTATGTCTCTCTATCTTAGAACATTTTGTAGGAACTAATGTCCCAATAGGAGAAAAGATTCAAACCCTTCTCCAAAACCTTAGGTGTCCTTCCCTCACCCACTTTAGATGGTATAAGGATACTTTCCTTTCAAGAGTTTATCAATTAAACAATCCTAATTCTTCACATTGGAAATCCAAATTTATTGATGGATTACCCCATTTCTTTTCTGAAAAGGTTAGACAATCCCTAAGACAAAAAAATGATGGGATAAATATTAAGAGAATTTTTTAATACACCCCAAAGATTTCTTAGGCACCGCGCGAAATTCCCTTTTTGCCCCCTAATTCCGAATGTGCACATCCGGACGCACCATTTATTTAAAAAACGTTGATTTGTTTCGGATGTGCAAATCCGGAATGTTTCCTCATGTGCACGTCTAGAAGAAATTCTTATAACTTCGCGCCAGTGCCTTCTGAAAAGTTAAGAATGAGGGGGGAGGAGGCTCTGGCGCGAAGTTATAAAAAATTATTCCAGATGTGCACATGAGAAAACATTCCAGATTTGCATATCCGGAACAAATCAACGTTTTAAAAAAATGGTGCGTCCAGATGTGCACATCCGGAATCAGGGGGCAAAAAAGGAATTTTGCGCGGTGCCTAAGAAACCTTTGGGGTGTATTAAGAAATCCTCAATATTAATTATCCTGACCTTACTTATGGCCACATTATTAACACTTGTGTTAATGAAGGATTAACTTTATGTAATGACATAAAGCTTAGGAACCAATTACAGAAACAAAAACTTTCTGAAAAACACCAATTAGGTGAATTTTGCGAACAATTTGCTTTTGATCTTGGAAAATTTCCAGATAAGCAAAAGAAAAAAGGAAAAAAAATTCGGAATAAACCTTATAAGGATAAGTCACAAAATTCTTATAAAAATTCTTATAAGAAGAATAAGAAGAAAAGTCACTTTAATAAAAGTAGACCTAAAGAAAAACCTTTTGCCCCTAAAGGGAAAAGAAAAGCCAAAATACTCGATATTGCATGTCATAAATGCGGAAAAGTTGGTCATTATGCCAAACAATGTTGGCCTAAAAAAGCTCTTAATGAAATTGAAGATGAGCAATTACGCTCTCAACTAGAGAAAGTGTTACTTCTTAATTCTGATTCTGAAACCTATTCTTCTAATGAAGATATTGATATGATCTATGAATCATCTTCAGATTATTCTTCTGAATGTTTTGACAATAATGATTGTCAATGTAATCAGCTTGATTATTGGAAGTCTATTGTTGACATGAACGGGTTAAATGTTTTAACCGCTGAACGGGATGAAGCTATTAAAGCTATAGAATCAATTTCAGATAATAATCTGAAAAGAAAAATGCTTGAAGTCTTGATCAAAGAAAGTTCTAAAAAGGAATCTCCTATTATTATTGAAGCACCTTACCAATTAAGTGATGTTTTATCTAGATTTCAACAATCTAATATCCGAGAAACTCCTATTTCAGTTATGGATCTTAATAGAGAAATAAATCTCTTAAAATCTGAAATATCTCAGATTAAAAATGATAACTATGCTTTATCTCAAAGGATCACTTTTCTGGAAACTAGTAACACTAAAATTGAAGAAATATCTTCAACCTCTAGTCCTTCTACTGATAATAAATTTCTTGCTCGCCTTGATAGAGTAACTTCACAAAAATGGTTTGTGAAAATTACTTTAGTCATTAATAGAACCTTTATTTTAGAAAATGAAGTCGCTTTAATTGATAGTGGCGCTGACTTAAATTGTCTTCAAGAAGGAATTATCCCTACCAAATATTTTGATAAAACAACACAATCTCTTACCCAAGCTGGAGGAGATAAATTAACAGTTAATTATAAACTGTCTAATGCTTATGTTTGTAACAAAGATATTTGTTTACCTACTCATTTTATTTTGGTTAAAAATTTAACCCATAGAGTTATACTAGGAACTCTCTTTTTACACAAAATTATGCCTTTGATTAATGTTGATCAAAGGGGAATTACCACCGTTATAAATAACAAAAGAATCACTTTTGAATTCATTACTGACCCTCATACTAAGATGATTAATGAAGTCAAAGATATTCTTTTAAAAAAGGAAAAACAATTATGTTTTCTTAAAGAAGAAATTAATTTATTAAATATTAATGAGCAGCTTAATAAAGATAACATAAAACGACAGATCAAATTAATTGATCAATAGTTTAAAGATGAAATTTGCAATGATTTACCCAATGCTTTTTGGGATAGAAAAAAACATGTTATTTCTTTGCCTTATCTTGATGACTTTAATGAAAGTCAGATTCCCACTAAAGCCAGCCCGACCTAGATTAATCATGAAACGTTGAACTTATGTAAAAAAGAGATTGATTCTCTTTTAGAAAAAAAATTAATTAGAAAATCCAAATCGCCTTGGAGCTGCACTGCGTTTTATGTTAATAATGCAGCAGAAAAGGAACGTGGCGTCCCTAGACTTGTTATCAATTACAAGCCCCTTAATAAGGTGTTGAAATGGATTAGGTATCCTATTCCTAATAAAAAGGATTTATTAGATAGATTAAACAATGCTTTAATCTTTTCAAAATTTGATATGAAATCTGGTTATTGGCAAATTCAGATTAATGAATCTGATAAATATAAAACGGCCTTTGTCGTGCCTTTTGGTCATTATGAATGGAACGTTCTTCCTTTTGGGCTTAAAAATGGCCCTTCTGAATTCCAAATTATTATGAATGATATTTTTAATCCTTATACGAAATTCATAATTGTTTATATTGATGATGTTTTAGTTTTCTCTAAAACCATTGACCAACACATTAAACATTTAAAGTTTTTTAAAGGTTTAGTCAAACATAATGGTTTAGTAATATCTGCTCCGAAGATGAAACTTTTCCAAACATAAGTTAGATTTTTAGGTCATGAAATTTACCAAGGAACTATTGTTCTTATTCAAAGAAGTATTGATTTTGCTTCTAAATTCCCCAATATAATTATTGATAAGAAACAATTACAGAGGTTTCTTGGTAGTCTTAATTATATTGCAGATTACTATGAGAATCTTGCCAAAGATACTGTTATATTACATGCTAGGCTTTGAAAAAATCCTGGCCTTTGGACTGATAAACATTCTCAAGCAATCCAAAGAATTAAAAATAAGGTTAAATGTTTGCCTTGCTTATCTCTCGCGAACCCTAAGTATTTCAAAATAGTTGAAACTGATGCTTCTGACTTAGGTTATGGAGGAATTCTTAAGCAAGTTATACCTGAAACGTCAAAAGAAGTTTTGGTTAGATTTACCTTCTGTCAATGGAATCCTACCCAGTCTAAATATTCGACTATCAAGAAAGAAATGCTTTCTATCATAAAATGTGTTTCAAAATTTCAAGATGATTTACTTAATAAAATTTTTTTATTACAAATTGATTGCAGCTATGCTAAATCAATTATCGAAAAAGATGTTAAAAATCTTGTTGCAAAACAAAATTTTGCTAGCTGGCAATCTCAATTGTCTATGTTTGAATTTGATATTAAACATATTAAAGGTGAAAATAATTCACTTGCTGATTATCTTACTCATGAATTTTTGCAGGGGGAAAATGACCCTGTCTAGGGGAGGAAGAGGTCGCGGTTATGGCCGGAGCCTTGGAAGAAGGAGTAACAATATGTTACCCCAAAGTGAAATAAACATTCCTCTAATAAGGGATTGGACTACAGTCTACAAAGGTAAAAACATGCAGCAATTGCCTGCACCATCCTCAAAAAAGGAAGATATACCTTCCTCTTCATCCTCAAAATAGATTATATCTTATAAAAAAATTGCGGTCAATGACCCACCTCAAGAGCAAGCAACTAATTTTTTTGAAAATCTAGTTACAGAGAAAATCATGTATATTGATGATGAAGATATAAAAATGAATCCAAATGATGGATATTCTCTCAAAACAAGATACCTTGAATCAAGAGGTTATCCAGGTCTTCATGGCAAATCAAGACCACATTTAGAAATATTGTTGTCAGTTACCGAATCGGTAACCTTTACTCATCATTATCAAAATTACAATCCAGAAAGTTGTATAAACTTTAGTAAGTGTCATATTAATACAATATTGTCACCAAGAGAATGAGGCCTCAATCCTAATGGAGAAAAAGCCATTAGAATTGCTGAAGGTAAATATATTTACTTCAATTACTGGGACTATGTCCAAGCTTTCACACAAGCATTTTATTACCAGAACCCCAAGAACAAACATTCTTGGTTCTTCTCAGTTAATCCTAAAGTGATTAATAGACCTATACCAAATTGGTTTTATGATTGGTGGACAAAGTTTGGTCCATCTTTGGAGATATTACCCAAAGAGTTATTGGATTTATACAATCCTTGGTGTGACAATAGCCATTAATATTAAGCATTTTATCTACAAAATTAATAATAGTACAATGTCCATTCTTATTCTTTACCAAGTTTCAGATACCTTGGATATGGAAATTGACTATAACCATATCTCAAGATAATTGTAATATACCCATTTTAGAAAGATATTTCTTCTACAAATGGTGGACTAAGATGAGTACCGAGGACATCCAGAATAAAATTGTCCTAATTCAAGCAGCTATCACTGAGGATAAGAATAACAATGTTAAAGAGCAAAGTTCCCAACAAATGTCTAAGGGACACTTAAAGAACTTCTTCCAAAGAAAATATCCTAATGAGTCAGAAGAAGAAATTATGGTCAGAACTTTAGACCATATGAAAACTCAATTCTTCCACACCTTCCCAACAAAAGCATCAAAAGATGATTCATCTATGAAGACCAGCTCGTCTATGGGATCAATTGATTCCAATAACTTTGACTGTCTTGCAGAAGAATCCCAAGATGATCCCACTGCAGAAGATTTCTGGGATGCTATGATTCAACCCATGTCTCAGAAAGTAAAAGACAAGGCCAAGGCCCAATAATTATACTCAAGACAATTGTGTCAGCATCAAGGACATCAATTATGCATAAGATAAGGAATCTTATCTGGTCGGCCATTATGAGGCCCAATTAGGCACTGATGTTTGCCATTATTAGTCTTTTGTTTGTTTGTTTGTGAATTATTGATGTGTCGATGGGGCCCAAAGAGCACCCGACATTAATAATACATCTTTTGTTTTTTTTTGTTAACCTGTAACTTGTTGTTATAGGAACCTTTTACCGGCTTAAATAGTAAGCCTTTGTTTTCCTATATAAGGGGATTTTCAGTTTCTTTGTAAGCACGCAACTTTATAATACACAGTTTTTATATATGTTCTGCCTTCTCTCTACCATCTCTCTCTAAATTACTTACAATACGGATCCTGGTTCCGCTGTTGTTAATATTGTGGTGGGATTACTATCTCGCTGAAACTAAAAAATTAGAAATTCTTAATCATAAGAAAATTGTTAAGATTGAATCAGGAGCAACCACTGTTGCCACTACTACCTCCACTACTGGTGAAGAAGATGTTGTTTATACCCTATGTCTCTCTATCTTACAACATTTTGTAGGAACTAATGTCCCAATAGGAGAAAAGATTCAAACCCTTCTCCAAAACCTTAGGTGTCCTTCCCTCACCCACTTTAGATGGTATAAGGATACTTTCCTTTCAAGAGTTTATCAATTAAACAATCCTAATTCGTTTCATTGGAAATCCAAATTTATTGATGGATTACCCCATTTCTTTTCTGAAAAGGTTAGACAATCCCTAAGACAAAAAAATGATGGGATAAATATTAATTATCCTGACCTTACTTATGGTCACATTATTAGCACTTGTGTTAATGAAGGATTAACTTTATGTAATGACATAAAGCTTAGGAACCAATTAAAGAAACAAAAGCTTTATGAAAAACACCAATTAGGTGAATTTTGCGAACAATTTGCTTTTGATCTTGGAAAATTTCCAGATAAGCAAAAGAAAAAAGGAAAAAATTTCCAGAATAAACCTTATAAGGATAAGTCACAAAATTCTTATAAAAATTCTTATAAGAAGAATAAAAAGAAAAGTCACTTTAATAAAAGTATACCTAAAGAAAAACCTTTTGACCCTAAAGGGAAAAGAAAAGCCAAAAGACTCGATATTACGTGTCATAAATGTGGCAAAGCTGGTCATTATGCCAACCAGTGTTGGACTAAGAAAGCTCTTAATGAAATTGAAGATGAGCAATTACGCTCTTAACTAGAGAAAGTGTTACTTCTCAATTCTGATTCTGAAACCTATTCTTCAAAGGAAGATATTGATATGATCTATGAATCATCTTCAGATTATTCTTCTGAATGTTCTGACAATAATGATTGTCAATGTAATCAGCTTGATTACTGGAAGTCTATTCTTGACATGAACGGGTTAAATGTTTTAACCGCTGAACATGATGAAGCTATTAAAGCTATAGAATCAATTTCAAATTATAATCTGAAAAGAAAAAATCTTGAAGTCTTAATCAAAGAAAGTTCTAAAAAAGAATCTCTTATTATTATTGAAGCACCTTAACAATTAAGTGAGGTTTTATCTAGATTTCAATAATCTAATATCCGAGAAACTCCTATTTCAGTTATGGATCTTAATAGAGAAATAAATCTCTTAAAATCTGAAATATCTCAGATTAAAAATGATAACTATGCTTTATCTCAAAGGATCACTTTTTTGGAAACTAGTAACACTAAAATTGAAGAAATATCTTCAACCTCTAGTCCTTCTACTGATAATAAATTTCTTGCTCGCCTTGATAGAGTAACTTCACAAAAATGGTTTGTGAAAATTACTTTAGTCATTAATAGAGCCTTTATTTTGGAAAATAAAGTCGCTTTAATTGATAGTGGCGCTGACTTAAATTGTCTTCAAGAAGGAATTATCCCTACCAAATATTTTGATAAAACAACCCAGTCTCTTACCCAGGCTGGAGGAGATAAATTAACAGTTAATTATAAACTGTCTAATGCTTATGTTTGTAACAAAGATATTTGTTTACCTACTCATTTTATTTTGGTTAAAAATTTAACCCATAGAGTTAAACTAGGAACTCCCTTTTTACACAAAATTATGCCTTTGATCAATGTTGATCAAACGGAAATTACCACCGTTATAAATAACAAAAGAACCACTTTTGAATTCATTACTGACCCTCCTACTAAGATGATTAATGAAGTCAAAGATATTCTTTTAAAAAAGGAAAAACAATTATGTTTTCTTAAAGAATAAATTAATTTATTCATTACTGACCCTCATACTAAGATGATTAATGAAGTCAAAGATATTTTTTTAAAAAAGGAAAAACAATTATGTTTTCTTAAAGAATAAATTAATTTATTAAATATTAATGAGCAGTTTAATAAAGTTAACATAAAACGACAGATCAAATTAATTGATCAACAGTTTAAAAATGAAATTTGCAATGATTTACCCAATGCTTTTTGGGATAGAAAAAAACATGTTATTTCTTTACCTTATCTTGATGACTTTAATGAAAGTCAGATTCCCACAAAAGCCAGACCGGCCCAGATGAATCATGAAATGTGATGAATCATGAAATGTTGAACTTATGTAAAAAAGAGATTGATTCTCTTTTAGAAAAAAATTAATTAGAAAATCCAAATCGCCTTGGAGCTGCACTGCTTTTTATGTTAATAATGCAGCAGAAAAGGAACGTGGCGTCCCTAGACTTGTTATCAATTACAAACCCCTTAATAACGTGTTGAAATAGATTTGGTATCCTATTCCTAATAAAAAGGATTTATTAGATAGATTAAACAATGCTTTAATCTTTTCAAAATTTGATACGAAATCTGGTTATTGGCAAATTCAGATTAATGAATCTGATAAATATAAAATGGCCTTTGTTGTGCCTTTTGGTCATTATGAATGGAACGTTCTTCCTTTTGGGCTTAAAAATTCCCCTTCTGAATTCCAAAATATTATGAATGATATTTTTACTCCTTATACGGAATTCATAATTTTTTATATTTATGATTTTTAGTTTTTTCTAAAACCATTGACCAACACATTAAACATTTAAATTTTTTTAAAGGTTTAGTCAAACATAATGGTTTAGTAATATCTGCTCCGAAGACGTAACTTTTCCAAACAAAAGTTAGATTTTTAGGTCATGAAATTGACCAAGGAACTATTGTTCCTATTCAAAGTAGTATTGATTTTGCTTCTAAATTCCCCAATATAATTACTGATAAGAAACAATTAAAGAGGTTTCTTGGTAGTCTTAATTATATTGCAGATTACTATGAGAATCTTGCCAAAGATACTGCTATATTACATGCTAGGCTTAGAAAAAATCTTGGCCCTTGAACTGATAAACATTCTCAAGCAGTCCAAAGAATTAAAAATAAGGTTAAATGTTTGCCTTGCTTATCTCTCGCGAACCTAAGTATTTCAAAATAGTTAAAACTGATGCTTCTGACTTAGGTTATGGAGGAATTCTTAAGGAAGTTATACCTGAAACGTCAAAAGAAGTTTTGGTTAGATTTACCTCTGGTAAATGGAATCCTTTGAGTTTCAGTGAGATAGTGATCCCACTAGCCTCTAAGTTGGCCCACAAATCCTGTGGTTATGAAAGAAGCTACAGCACTATCAAAATTTCCGTGTTGCTTACAAACTGTGAAATACATAATCATTCTATGTATTGCATCTATGATCTGTTTGTCATTAAGACCGTCAAAATCCCATTCATAAATGGATTTTCCCGAATAGGAATTTTGAAAAGGTTATGGTTCCTCAAAGAGTAAATCTTGCGGTGAGGGATGTTTGTAATAATACTTTTCTAAAGGTTTAGGGGAATGAACATGATTAATTTGAGGATTATTATTAATCTCAAGATTGCTAATATATAGATTAGCAAACATTTTGGCTAATTGATCAATATTATCATTATCAGACACATCTTCATTGTCTAAAACAGTAATATGAAGGTCTTTTAACTTTTGTTCTAAAATACGAATAAACTCTTGACCATTAGTGTCCATTTTAAATTCATCTATAGAGACAGGTGGTTGAACAATAGGAACATCTCTAATAGTCGATGTGGATGCTTGATCCATTTGATCTTTGGGTTTGGGCGTATTTATTAGGTCAATAATGATATTTTGACGTGCTATTTGTTTTTCTAAAAGATTTTTTATAGATAAGAAATCTTTTTCTAAAGAGATAAATTGTTCTCCAAGGCAGACAAGCTAGGCATTAGTATAATTATTGGACTTAATTATAGAGTTTAAATCCTTAAGAGTAACTTGACTATTTTCAACTCTTTGTAACTAAAGGGTAAGATAAGGGGTTGCTTCAGTATGAGGGCCTGATAAGTGCAAATTGTACCTATTTTTGTATATATGTTTTGTTGCACTTATCGATACTTTGTGGTAAATATCGTGCGAATAAAACCCGATTTGTTTATAAATACGTTTACTTTACTTTCTAGTGTATGTATTACGTATATTGTAAATATCATTGAGTTTAATTGATTTGATCTCATTCTTGCATATAACTAATCAAGGATACCTGGCCATATTCATAAAGAGAATTGAATAAGCTTTACAGCGCTTCAAACTGTGCGTCAAACAAAGTTACGGTGCGGAAGTTACGAATAAAACAGTGCAGGATTTTTGATGTTGCTGTCAGCTGCGCCTCTACTGCGCCGGGCGGTACATTTTGTTGCGCCGGGCGGTGCTGCGGCGGAGGAAATAAGAGAGTTGAAATAAGAGACTTATAGGAGCGTGCCATATTTTTGGGCTAGCGCTGGGCGGTGCTAGATATTTATTACTAGGCAGTTTATGTACGCAGTTGATGTGAGAGGAAAAGTGGGTACCGCTGGGCGGTGCTTTCTAGCGCCGGGCGGTGGGTCTGAACCAGAATTTTGTATTTAGTTCATTTTACTTCATTTTTAAAGAGGATGTTGTTTGGAGGTGATTTTTGATCTTCCAACTTCATCAACCTCATTCTTTGATAGATTAGCTTAGAAAACAACATGGAAGCATGCATACAGATGAACCGGGGTGGATTGATCGTCGATCGACGTTGACAAACCGTGAGATGTTTGGTTCATTTCTCTTCCTCTTTGTGTTTTTCTTCTATGTTGGGTTATGTATATGTATTTATTCTGAACTCATGTATATTTGTCACCCATGGCGTTATATGATATCTGCTTTACAAATCTTTATTGGTGATTGTCTCTGATTTTTGCTTTATGTGCGGGGTTTGGGTTGCGTTAGACATAACCCTCTCAAACTTCAATTAAGGATAGTTATCTGTTAGTTTCTGGACTCTAGAGATAGATTTAGGAGCTAACAATCTTCAATAGGCGTCGAATCTTAATGCCTCTGTGCCTTGAGCTAGCGTGCGAGAGTATCGGCGAGGGTAACACGGTTGTTTTCTCAACTTTGCGTTAGACGTAACCTTTGTTGTGAGCGATGTTGGGTGATATTGAGGAGTATTGTAGGTTGAGTATAACTGGTCGGTAAGTTTAAGTTTGTGAGGAGTCGATTATGTGCATTGCCGGACAAGTTTCTCTCTCTGAGGAATGAGTTCTTTTTGTTTTAATGTTTACTTTTATGTTTTCTTGTTTGAAACCATTTTAATCCAAACTCATAAACGCGAGAGACTGTCAAACGATATTCTTTCCCTCGAACCGATCTCTGTGGACACGACATAAATCCCGGAGGGAATTCTTTCCGAAAATAAATATTTTTGCTTGCTTGCCCTATTCTGCAACCAACAAAATGGCGTTGTTGCCGGGGATTAGTTTTGATAATGAATCGCATTGCGATAGTTTCTTTGTTTTTGAGTTTTGTATATATCGTATATATTGTCTGTTTCCATTATGTTTGTTCAAGTGTTGTATACATTTTGTTCCCGTAACGTTTGTTCAAGTGTTTTGTTAGGACGCTTGCTTTTGGTTGCACGGTGAGACATCACCATAGCATGAGGAGAGGAAGTTTCTAGCTAAGCACTGTAAAGGCGTCGAGCTTATGACGTAAAATAAGCATGTTTTATATTTTTTCTTTTCTAAAGTTTTGTTTGTTGTTTAGTTGCAAGTCTTGGTCGACTTATTTGAGGATGCTTTTGTGATTTTCCAAGTTGGTTCGTTTCAACTTGCGGATGTATGGTAATGATCTTGTTAAGTTTTGTACACGTCCGAGGTATGTATTTATCGCTTTCTTGACTTTATCATATTCATGATACTTAGGCATTTTACAAACTTCCATGCCATCCATTCTTTTGTATACTTGTTCTATTGTGAATCACTTTAGTTCCCAACCTTTTTGTGAGGTGGCTTTCCATTGTTCATATATGCGGAGTACCAACATTCTTGTTCTAACTAGATTTTATTATGTTGAATCTGTTGTTTGTGTTGTTTATATGAATGCATGAAAAGGATCAAGACAATTGTTTCATTTTGAGCACAACCACCCTAGCCAAATAGTTAGTTCACCTTGTGAGTGTGTGAGAATTTGTAACCCCTTTGAGCTTTTTGATCCATGTTTTTATTTGAACTTAATACTTGTCTATGAGTATTTAGTTCACTTATTTTTGAATGGATTTTGTTTTTTCTTGGACCTCAACTTTGTGTTGTTGTATGAATTTCTGCCTTGCCTTAGAAAGTAGGGAGTATTCACATGATGGTGTGGTTGAATTCAAGTTGGGGAGAGGATGATTGTGTACTCATTGGTTGGATTCTATGAGGATTGAAAAAGAAAAGGAAAAAGAAAAAAATGTGCCAAAGAAAAAGAAAAGAAAAAAAGAAAGAAAAAGAAAATCCTTGAAAAAGGAAACAAAAAGAGTTTCAATAATTGTGCTAAATAAGTATTGTGTTTTGTGTAACACTTGGGATGAAAGAAGAAGTTTGATTGAAATTTTGTGTTTGAACTTTTGTGAGTTGATCACTCCCTTTGGTTTAGGCAAGTTTTTGTTTCGATTAGCTTTAGAAATTGCCCCTTGTTTGTTTACCCAACCACGTTACAACCTTGAAAAGTCCTTGTGATTCTTGCTTTTGTATTTTCAATGTGAATTATTGGATGTATGCATAATTTAGTCTTTTGTTTGCATGAGTGTTGTGTGAGTGTAAAGTACCCCATTTTGTGTTTTTTATCTACCGATGATTGTTTTTACTAGGTGTGATTCACTTTGGAACTTGTGTTGTTTTAGAATGTTTGGCATGATTTTTGTATTTTGCATTTGTTTCGTGACTATGTTGTCGTCGTAGTTTAGTGGTAAGTATTTTTTTGTGTGTGTACCGTTTTTCATTTGAACCATACATTTGTTTTCCGTTTTTCAAAACCTGTTGATTCGTCTATCTTTGGATATTGCTTGTGCATTTTCAAGTTTGTTTGATTCTTATTTGTGGACAAACAATTAGGTAAGTTGGGGAGAGTTTGATAAGTGCAAATTGTACCTATTTTTGTATATATGTTTTGTTACACTTATCGATGCTTTATGGTAAATATCGTGCGAATAAAACCCGATTTGTTTATAAATACGTTTACTTTACTTTTTAGTGTATGTATTGCGTATATTGTAAATATCATTGAGTTTAATTTATTTTATCTCATTCTTGCAGGTATCCAATCAAGGATGTCTGGCCATATTCATAAAGAGCATTGAATAAGCTTTACAGCGCTTCAAACCGTGCGTCAAACGGAGTTACGGTGCGAAAGTTACGAATAAAATAGTGCAGGATTTTTGCTATTGCTGTCAGCTGCGCCGGGCGGTACATTTTGTTGCGCCGGGCGGTGTGATTTGAGCGCCGGGCGGTGTTGCAGCGGAGGAAATAAGAGAGTTGAAATAAGAGACTTACAGGAGCGTGCCATATTTTTGGGCTAGCGTCGGGCGGTATTTCCAACGCCGGGCGGTGCTAGATATTTATTACTAGGTGGTTTATGTATGCAGCTGATGTGAGAGGAAAAGTGGGCGCCGCCGGGCGGTGCTTTCTAGCGCCGGGCGGTGGGTCTGAACCAGAATTTTGTATTTAGTTCATTTTACTTCATTTTTGAAGAGGATGTTGTTTGGAGGTGATTTTTTATCTTCCAACTTCATCAACCTCATTCTTTGATAGATTAGCTTAGAAAACAACATGGAAGCATGCATACGGATGAACCGGGGTGGATTGATCGTCGATCGGCGTTGACAAACCGCGAGATGTTTGGTTCATTTCTCTTCCTCTTTGTGTTTTTCTTCTATGTTGGGTTGTGTATATGTATTTATTCTGAACTCATGTATATTTGTCGCCCATGGCGTTATATGATATCTGCTTTACAAATCTTTATTGGTGATTGTCTCTGATTTTTGCTTTAAGCGCGGGGTTTGGGTTGCGTTAGACATAACCCTCGCAAACTTCGATTAGGGATGGTTATCTGTTAGTTTATGGACTCTAGAGATAGATTTAGGAGCTAACAATCTTCAATAGGCGTCGAATCTTAATGGCTCCGTGCCTTGAGCTAGCGTGCAAGAGTATTGGCGAGGGTAACACGGTTGTTTTCTCAACTTTGCGTTAGACATAACCTTTGTTGTGAGCGATGCTAGGTGATATTGAGGAGTATTGTAGGTTGAGTATAACTGGTTGGTAAGTTTAAGTTTGTGAGGAGTCGATTATGTGCATTGCCGGACAAGTTTCTATCTCTGAGGAATGAGTTCTTTTTGTTTTTATGTTTACTTTTATGTTTTCTTGTTTGAAACCATTATAATCCAAACTCATAAACGCGAGAGACTGTCTAACGACATTCTTTCCCTCGAACCGATCTCTGTGGACACGACATAAATCCCGGTGGGAATTCTTTCCGAAAATAAATATTTTTGCTTGCTTGCCCTATTCTGCAACCAACAGGACCCAAACTAATTGTTTGTTCTGGGGGGGAAAGGAGATTCCATTTTTTCTCCCTTAATATCTATCCAAGGTTTTTGTAAGACGTTATTTTTGTCTTGCTTTCTACTTATGAAGTAAGTAACAAACCATTTAACAAAAGGCATGAAATCCTAGGCAAGGTTCATTTGTGTATAGTACTCATCCTTAAACTGGTTTGTTCAGGTGTAGAAAAGGTTTTTAAAAACTATTGTCTAAATTGAGTGTATCTCTCATGTTGAAACTCATCATTGATGAGGTTTCTTAACTTACTTCCTATGGAATAATCTAACATCATAACTTGATGAGGTGTAATACTATTATACATTTTTCCTTCTAATTTTTAATATTATCAGTCATTTTTACTTATAATTAATTAACAAAAATAAAAGAGATTAAATTGTAATATAACTTTTCCTTTTTTAACATGTGAAAATAAGGTGAATTCTTATCTACCCACCTCAAAAAGTTGGGTAGAGTTACCCATAGAGTAAATTAGAGTAAATTGTATTGGAAAGCTACAAAATTTAAACCATTAAATAAATAATTAAATATAATAAGATGATATGGCATTGATTGATTGGTTGAAGGTACACTACCCAACTTTTTGTGGTGGGTAGAGAAGTTGTCCCCGGAAAATAATTACTTAATCTCTGCAATTCTTTTCATTAATAATTGCTATAATGGAATTTCTATAAACAATTAAACAAAATTAAAAAAAGTTTTCTATATATTTTGTCACCATTGTCAAATTTCCATACTGGTTATTGTATAAATTTTATTTTTGATTAAAAACATGGCTTAAATAGTGTTTTCGTCCCTGTACGTTAGCGAGTTTTTGGTTTTCATCCCTGTAATTTTTTTTGTTGGTTTTAGTCTCTATATCTTACTTTTGATTGCTGTATAGTCTCTAAAGCCAAAATCCGCAGGAAAATCCGAAGGTTTCCTGCGGATTTTCCTACAGATTTTCTTGCGGATTTTGGTTTTAAGGACTAAAGCGAACGCGAATGTGAAATATAGGGACTAAAACAAAAAAAAAATTACAGGGACGGAAAAAAAAACACGCTAACTTACAGGGACGAAAACACTATTTAAGTCAAAAAACATTAATGTGACATATCAACGTAATCATTTTCAATTATTATTTTTTTATGTGTATTTTAAAATGGATAGCATAAATGATAAGAAACAATGATATTCAAACTATGCTTTTGTTCAAAAAAAAAAAAAACTAAAATAATTGTTTATAAAAGTTCTAAAATAAAAAAAAATATCAAACTAACCTTACGATTTAGAAATTTAAAAAATTGTTTTATAATATGTTAGAAATAAATCAATTATTAAAAAATATTTATTGCATTTTTAAATACAACTAAAGAGTTTATTTCGAAAAGAAAAATATATTAATAAATGCTGCTAATTAAAATTTATACAATTAAAGCAATAATTGCATAATTAAATACAAGAAAAATTAAAAAAATTATTTAATTTAATTTTATGACTTAATACACGTGAAAATAATAAATTACAAAAATAATTTTAATCAACTATATTAAATAATTATTAACTTAATTATTTTAATAATAAATTTTTAATTAATTTATCTATAATTTCAAACATGTATTTAAATAATAAATGTGTTGCATACTATGTATTTACTTTTTTAATTTAAATTTGTTATTTTATTATTGCTTATTATTTATTTGAAATATGTTCAATGTATTTTATTTTATTTGGTAAGAAGTTAACCATGAACACTAATATCAAAACTCATAATGTTTGAAATTAAATGTGATGAGTAAAATAATATTCTTAATTATAAATATTACTCTAATTTTTTAGTTTATGTCTCTCAATATATATTTATTTAATGATCTTTAAGTTATATAAATGTTATATTAAAAGTCAAAAATAATTATTTATTTAATGCATTTTAAATATGTTTTTAATAATATAGATTATTATTTTATTTAAATAAAGAAGAAAAATATTTTCACAGTTATTATGTGTTTTTTAAGTTTACAATATTTAAAAGTTTTATAACAATTTTAGTAGTGGTTAAAGTAAGTTTTATTCTATTTTTTAAATCCATAGTCTTTAATATTTATACGGAACTAAAAAGGATATTAAGCCTTTAAATAGCAAAATAAATTTTTTGTTGAATTTGTTTACCTATGTGCTTACACCAGCATCCAAACCAAATACGTTAAGTTACACATTATTATACTAACACCAGTACCCATGAGAATGCACGGGTATTCATACCAGAATTCTTACGAACGCATATGTTATTATAATTTTTCTACAATTAGAAAAATTAAAGTAAATATATTTTAAATATATATGAATCCAAACATGGACAAAATAGGTTTATTTGTTACTAATAATTATTTTAATAATTAAAATAATATTTACAAATACTATATTATTATTAGTTGATATTTATAAAGCTAAATAATTACATAAATATTTTTATAAATAATTTCAAAATAAATTAATATTTATGCTCCAAATATACAGTTGATCCAAACATTTGTATATAGGGGAAAATTATATTTATGCTCCAAATATAAATAAAAATATATTTTTCTTTTTAAAATAATAAATTTTCTTGGTTAAATAGTATTGTTTTTCTGTTTTTTACATTCTTATTACATTTTAAAAACAAACAAATGTGTGTAACACACCAGTCTTGGTGCGAACGCACATGTTATTTTTGTACAATTAAAGAAAATAAAAGTAAATATATTTAAAATAATATATGAATCCAAACAAGGGAAACATTTGTTTTTAAAAATAATAAACTCTTTTGCTAAAAAAATGTTTATTTTTTTTTACATTCTTATTATATTTTAAAAACAAATGCGCGTAACACATCAGTACCTGTGCGAACGCACGGGTATCCACACTAAAATTTGTGCAAACGCACAGGCTATTATATTTTTTTTGTATAATTAAATAAAATAAAAGTAAATATATTTAAAATAATGTCTGAATCCAAACACGGACAAAATGTGTTTATTTATGTTACTAATATTTAATTATACAATTAAAACAATATTTACAAATACTATGCAATTAGTTGATTTTTATAAAACTAAATGATTGCATAAATATTTTTATAAATAATGGAAAAACAAAATTAATATTTACATAAAAATATATAGTTGATCCAAATATCTGTATATATGGAATATTATATTTATGCTATAATTATAAATACAAATTATTTTTCTTTTAAAAATAATAATTTTTTTTATTAAATAATTTTGTCTTTCTATTTTTTCATTTTTATTATATTTTTGAAATAAATGCGCGTAACACGCCGGTACCCGTGCGAATGCACATGTATTCCACTAGTTAATCTAAGAAATGGCATTACAAAGTGATATTGTTGGATGAAGCAGTAATAAAGTTTTACACGGCATAGGTATTAATCTCAATAAAAAAGACACCACTAACTATGCATTAACAGTGTAATTTCTGTTGGAATTAACCTAAAACCTTTTGAGAATTTCTATTTAATCTTGATCTCAAGATTGTTAACAATCACACGCAATGGCAACGAAAAGAAAAATTGAGAAAGAAAAAAAGAGAAAAGAAGAATAATAGCGTTGGAGAAGAAGATGAAAAATTGCATAATTCTTTCTACCCACAAACTGTGAAAACTTTCAATATTCACTTGCAACTGCAAACTGTGAATTATCAAACTTAATTATTACAATGATAAGGGTTTCTCCCTATTTATAGATTTAGGTTAACTTGAAACTTAAGCTAAAGCCCAAACTATAAAAGTCCAATAATATCTAATATAATCTTTCTAAATCAAATCTGATCTTTCTAAATCAAATCTAATCTTTCTAAAACAATGAATTACATATTTAACACACCACCTAATTCATTGTGTCTAAACTATCTATATTCATCATGGCTCTTAGTCTTCTGAAAACTTCGACCTGCACTCCCTTCATCATGATATCTGCAATCTGATTCTCAGTTCTACAGTGTTCCAAGTTCATCTTCCCTTCTGCTACCTGCTCTCGAAGATAATGGAACCTCATTTCGATGTGCTTACTTCGACCATGTGCTATTGGATTCTTCGCCAAGTTGATAGTTGACAAGTTGTCGATCTTCATGGTAATTGCTTCATGACTCTTCCCTGTAATCTCTTCAACCAGTTTTACCATTCACATTGCTTGGCATGCACAAAGGGAAGCAGCTATGTACTCTGCTTCGCATGACGACAATGCCACTACTGGATCCTTTCTCGAACTCCAAGCAACCGGTGCACCACCTAACATAAACACATAGCCAACTGTGGATTTTCTATCCTCAACATTACTACACCAACTAGAGTCGATGCTTCCCACTAACTTGCATTCTTTTCCTTCATCAGCTGCAAGAAACAAAATGTCGTAGTCGAGAGTCCCTTTCAGATACCTTAGTATTCTCTTTGTTGCTGCTAGGTGTGATATCTTTGGCTTCTGCATGAATCTACTTACCATACCCATACTGTATGTGTCATACCCCAAATTTTGAACACCCGATTGTCAAAAACCGATTGTGTTTTCACTTCGTGCCGTCTGCATATCATATCATCTTTTTCTGTGTCCGTATCGTTTGAATTTTCTGTCAGAAATATATGCAATGAAATCTCCGTCTTTTCTGGTTAATTGAGTATTTGTTTTTTTTCTCTCACGCCACTTTATATATATATATATATATATATATATATATATATATATATATATATATATTAAAATACTTTTATATTTTTAGAAATAAAAATATATGTCATTTTTGTGATTTTTTGTTTCTAATAAGTTTTGTTTCTTACTAATTTTGTTTTTTTCATAATTTGTTTTACATACATTAATGCATAACAAACTTTGAAAATTTTTGAGTCAAGACTCATCTGCCTCTTTGAAACTTTGGAACACGTTTTGGACTTTGAACTCAAACTTTGATTTTCATTCTTTAATCCTTTGTATCTTCATCTCCAAGTTTTGTTTCTCTATAAATAGAGATCCAAATTTCATTTAAAAACCACACCGAACAAGGATACTTACACTTGTTTCTCTTTCTCTCCAATTTTCAAACTTCTTCTTTGTAACATAGAAAAGAAATGTGAAACATAATGTGCAAGGGTGTTGCGCACCCATTTTTCTTTTTCACTTCTTTACTAATTCAAGAAAAAATATACAGCTTGTTCTACTATTGTGAAATAACAAATTCTGCAGAAGGTAAAAACTATGCTATCAGTTCTTATACAAGAAGCCAGTGCCACCGACGAAACCGTCAAATTGGAGCTGCGAAGCTGCAAAGTTCAGAAAAAAAAAGGAACTTCATGACATCACTCTTGAACCTGCAGAAACATAACAACAAATTTCAAAATCAATCCAAATCAATTTCTATTTGTTTTCAATCTCTACTGATTTCAATTTTTATTACAGGAACTCAACTTCTGCAATTTTCTTTTTTTTTCAGAAAACAATTCATTGCAACGACAATTTTCACAAATTGAAGCAACGACATCATAACAAGTTGCAGAAGAATAACTTGATTCAGTTTGAGAATTCAAAGAAAAAAAAGAGAATCAAAACCTGTAGAATTCACGGAACAGGATTGAAATTTATGACTCGTCAACATACCGACAACGCAATATCCATCCAGCTTCCTTGCAACATCACGACGGCAATAACTTGTCAATTGGAGGAAAACCAGAACAATACAAACACATAAACAATTTTGCAGAACAAACTCATCAATTTAATTGATTTCATTAATTCTTTAAGATTTTTCTTACTGATAACTCACCTTTGTATTTGTTCCTATATAATTCCCTTTGCTGCAGTAACACAAGCTTGCCGACACGCCGAAAAATTCGCAACAGTAACATGATTGCCTGCGAAAATCAATAGCAATTTCATCAATCTAATTCAATTTTAGAGTTCCAATTTATTCCTAAGTTCAAACCCTAAATCAATTCAAATTTGTTTCTTCAGAAATTAAATCATAACAGGTTGTTTTTTCACAGGTTTGAGGAATAATAACAGAAAGACTCACCTTCATCAATCGCGGTCGAGAGCCACCGTGCCGGAGAAGTCGCTTCTCCTCCACCACTCGCCAGCGCCACCCATCGGACCGCCGCGATTGAGCAACAAAAAAGGAAAATCGCCGGTGGGAGTGGCCGATCGAGAAACCAACGGAGGTAGCGGCCACGATCAAGAGCAAGTCACCGAGAAGAGAGGGTCGCGGTTACAGAAGGAGAAAGGGAGAGAACTAGTTGAGGGTAACGTTTTCTTTTCCCTTTTCATCGTGTTTTATTTCTGATAAATTTTCTTGACTATTCATTCTTTCAAAAAGAATAAATGAGAAGAAAAAAAGGAGTGAAGCCAAAGTTTTTTGTTGTTATGAGAATTGGGCTCAGCCTAATATGCTAACTACACCATATTTCACAAATGCACCAACTTCTATTTATTATTTGTTTAATTTTATTGTTAAATAATTAATTGTTAATTACTTAGTATATTAATATTAATTAATTTTTCACTAAATATTCTTAACATAATAAATTTGGGTGTCAATCGTTTAATTGTGGAGTCAATTATTTGATTCAATAATTTCGATTCAGTTCTAACCACTCGATGAGATCAAAGTCGTTTCTCGACGATCTCTGGTTTTCTCTGCTTGTTTGTGGTTTTCCGTCTGATGCAGGAATTCTTAACTGATACCTAGATGTTCATTGGACGCTTAAAGCTTCATCAGACACTTCTCTGCTTACGTGGAAAACTTCACCGGTGTTCGGTAAACTCGAATTTAAATGCTTTACTTGTATGTCATGCATGATTTATTCACTTCTGTTAAAAACAATTGAACTTGCAAACAAGTATTTCCTGTAAATAGAAATTGTTTTTAACACATTATGGGCCTCTATTAGAGTGTAAGACCCAATTCCCTTTTAACCAAAACAATTTTGGGCCTCACTTATTGTATAAGTCTCTTTGCGTTAAAAGAAAACCTCTGCGCGATCGCCATTTTCAACAGAAAATCGACTGGGCTTCTCTTTGAGTTGTAAGTCTCATTTCTTTTCATTTTTTAAACACTTGGTCCTCTATTAGAGTGTAAGACCCGACCCTTTTTTAACGAAACAATTTTGGGCCTCAGTTATTGTATAAGTCCCGATACGTTAAAAATCTCGGCGCGATCGCCATTTTCAAACTGAAAATATTTTGGGCCTCTCCCTGAGTTGTAAGCCCCATCTTTTGTACAAAAATACACTTTGGGCTTCTAATAGAGTGTAAGACCCAACCCCTCTTTTTTATATTTTCTCATTTTATTTTATAATGATTTGGAAAATTAATAACTCCTTCAATTTTGATTATTTTTTATTGGTTATTTTTCTGAAAAATCCCAAAAATAGTAAAATATTTTATTCTACAAAAAAATAAAATTTATATTATTTATTTAATATAGTTGGTATTTTTGTGAATAAATTCATTTTTAATTGTTTTTAAGCATTTTAAAAGTGAATATTCATCTTGAAAATAAAGACCATGGGCCTCCCCTCGTGTTGTAAGCCCCATTTCTTTTCTTTAAATTCTTTGGGCCTCTATTAGAGTGTAAGACCCAACCCCTTGTGTACAGAAAACTTTTTGGGCCTCATTCGTTGTATAAGTCCCTCTGTACATTTTCAAATAAACGACGCGATCGTCGCCAGTTTAAAATTAACCAACTGGGCCTCCCCTCGTGTTGTAAGCCCCATTTCTTTTCTTTAAACTCATTGGCCCTCTTGAGAGAGTGTAAGACCCATCCCTTTGTACAGAAAATCTTTTCGGGCCTCAGTCACTTGTATAAGTCCCTCTGTACAAATTCAACAGTACGCTCACTGATAAAAACCTGGGCCTCTCCTTGAGCTGTAAGCCCCAAATCTTTTTATTTCAAAGCACTTTCTCCTTTGATTTTGAATATACTGTTGTTTTTCAATCTTTCTTTGTTGAACAACTAACCAAACAGCATGGAAGCTCTACAATCGAGTAAGTGTTTATACGCTTTCATTTACTGCTTTCATATACATATAACTGTATTGTGGGGCTGTTTCACTGTAAGTCTCCTTTCATAAACTCATATCAACTGTGTAATAATAGTATAGTTATTTCGAGTTTCCCCGGCAACTACGTCTAGCACTAGGTAAAGCCTTGTTGATCACTCTGAACTTACAGTCAAAACTAGATCCACATAGGATTACCAGACACAGTCTTCCCTCCTCTTGGGGTTAAACAATATGGAGATGTGAAAGGCAGATTCTTTTTGAACCCTTTCTCAGACTGTCACTCTTAGAAATAGACTGAACTAGATCCCCAATAGGATTACCAGATACAGTCTTCTCTTCGGCTGTCCTCATTAGGAATTGTCAAGAAACTCTATTCCCAAAGATGAATGTATTCTCCGTGAATGGCATCTTTGAGTTTCTTCCAAATTCTAGAACTTTCCTGACTTGATCTATTCCTCGTGAATAGTTTGCCTTGAATTTCTCTGGGTTTGGGGACCCATCGGCTTCCTAAAAGCATCGGCCTCCTCTTGGGCATCGTACAAGGACCCACTGGCTTCCTAAAAGCAACCTAGCCTCCTTCTGGGCTTAGTACAAGGACCCTACAGCTTCTTAGAAGTATTCACAGCCTCCTCTTAGGCTTCGTATAATGATCTCTTCCTCCGGGAATGATAGCATCCTCTTGGGCTTAGTACAAGGACCGATCGACTTCTTAAAAGTTTCCAGCCTCCTCTTGGGCTTCGTACAAATTGTCCCGACGACCTCCTAGAGGTATAGGAACAGAACCTAGTCATCTTAATAGAATAGTCCTTTCCTAGAGTCTACTACTGTTTCTCAAAGCACAGTACAAAAGATGACGCTCTAGACTTGGACAGTCTAATTTCCTTGAGTCTCAAAGACATTCTCAAGTGACCCATTCGTAAAATAGGAAGGAAACCCGTAGACTCGGACAGTCTCCATACCCTTCGGATTTCCCGCTTCCTTAAAGAACAGGAATAACCCGGATCCTTGAATCAAATCCATGAGTACAGTGTTGCTCATATAAGAACTGATTTTCTCTTTAAAATCAGTATGCTGGACCTGTCACTCAACTGAAACAGTCATCATAGCCTCCTCTTAGGCTTTTTATAATGATCCTTCTTCAATGAAGTTAGCCTCCTCTTGGGCTTTGTACAATTATTCTCCCCAGCGGAGTCAAACAACGTTTAGCCTCTCTCTCGGGCTTTGTACGAGACACATAAGAGACTCCCTCGTTGAGTCAATCACCCTTTTCGCCTCCATCTCGGGCTTTATACGAGATACAAAAAGGTTCTTAATTGAGCCAAACAAACAACAGCCTCCATCTTGGGCTTTGTTCGAGATAAAAAAACTCTCTTGTTGAGTCAAATAGCCTTCATCTCGGGCTTTATACGAGATACCAAAAGACTCCCTCGTTGAGTCAAAAACCTTTTAGCCTCTCTCTCGGGCTTTGTACGAGACACATATTAGCCTCCTCTTAGGCTTTGTATAAGAAAACCACTGGTTAATCCAATTAACCTTTTAGCATCAAAACTGTGCCTCGTTCACAGTACACAAACATCAACAACTCCTTTCCCCTCCATCTAATCGCTGTAAGCGGCAAGCCTCTGGATCATCTACATCCACGCCACTGTCCCTCTTTTAGCATGAGAAATTCCTAAGGAAAGATGGCATTTCTCTACACTGAGTTAAAGTCTTCTCCCTCAGGTTAAAACCCCCTATAAAGGAAATTATGGCATTGCTAGGATTTGCATATCCTGGTTAAAGTAATCCTCCTTTACAGTCAGTCACCCAACAGTTGTGACAAACAGACCCCTCTTTAGAGATGACAAATTCTCTCTAAAGAAAACATCTTTTAGCTTCATATCTTGGGCTTCGAACAAGATACAAATAAACCCTTCAGCTTCATATCTTGGGCTTTGAACAAGATACAAATCACCTTTCACTTCACGTCTTGGGCTTTGAACAAGACACCAAAAACCAATTTCCTCCCATAGACTAGGAGGAACTACGAACGCTCTGATTTCCCTGTTTCGGTAAACGGGAATACGTAGGCATAAGATCGAAAGAAAAGATCTTAGCGAGCACACTAAACAAAAAAACCAAATCTCATATCTCCATCAATCAAAAGCAGTAATTCAAAAGCATCAGTCCTAACATCCTAATCCTTGTTCCCCGCCAGAAACCTTCTGCCAAGATAAAAAGAAAGAAAACCGTATTGGCGAAAATACAAATAACCAGTACAAGGGCCCCCCACATTGATAGCATCCGTAGCCTAACAGACCGCTGTTTAAACTTAGTATGCAAGCAGGGTTAATTGGAGACATCTATTTCCCTTCCTTATTCAGCTCACAATAGGATAAAAAATGAATCGACCTGTAGTTTAAGCTCAACCGCAGAGAGTGACCAGCGCTTAAGAACCGCGTCCAAAATCGCTCGCTACAGAAAAATGGCGCCCACCGTGGGGCCGGTCTCTGTTTCCTTCTTCCTTTTCATCTCTTGTGTGAAAACCACAAATTGGGGCTTCCGCCGGGGAACCCATTTCTGTCAGGAACTTAGGATTCTTAGCTTTATAAGTCTAGGATGATTAGGACAAATATATATGCTGCTTTTCCTAATTGAATATGTGTTTATTTTTCTGCAACTGGGAATGCGTGTGATGCCGCATGTGGTGAGATTGAGTATACACTTAAGATAAGTGATGGCGACGAGGTCGACCATCAACCTCAGTGGAGGCATCCTAATGTAACCATTCTCTCACCTAGATAATGGGTCGGTTGTGATGCCT
The DNA here is from genome assembly GCA_022829125.1 of Lathyrus tuberosus. Lineage (NCBI taxonomy): Eukaryota > Viridiplantae > Streptophyta > Magnoliopsida > Fabales > Fabaceae > Lathyrus > Lathyrus tuberosus. The sequence goes on from JALAZF010000126.1 coordinate 6,167,608, forward strand.
GAGAAGCTGAGGAGCCAAACCCTTTCGTAGTGCGGAAACTATCGGAAATAGTTGTCACGCGATACTACCCTCATTTGAGGCTGGTGATCTATTCTCGGTGAATGGCACTTACTCTAAGATTGCTCTACAACTCGCTGGCGATCCGCTTGTTGTTTTGCTTTCCTGGGAGGAGCTGATGATAATGAGTACAGGTACAAAAATCACCCTAGTATAAACCTTTAGGGATGGGTAGAGCCTTGACTTCATGGCAACGACCCTTTGACCCCATGTTTTTTCTATGTTTTTGTGTGCTGCATTCATGCATTCATTTAAAAAAAACATTAAAACATTCAAAAAACTTCTCTTCTAGTCTCTCTGTTTTTCAAATTAAACTAAGACTGTGATTGCAAATATCAGAGAAGAGGATTAAACTAATGGATTTCGGTAGAAGGAGGACTCATACGTACACCTTCAAGGTTCCAAAACTAGGGGATTTGAGAAGGTTAGCAAGGATGATCACTAACCTTGAGGCTTTCAGAGCCAAGTACGGAGGTTTGCTACCACTGTTAAGAGTCCATGTGATTGAGGGAATCATGGATGCGCTCATTCAATTCTACGATCCGGTTTATCACTGTTTCACATTCCCGGATTACCAGCTATCACCAACGCTGGAGGAGTATTCTCATCTGATTGATCTACATATCACCGATCGAGCTCCATTTTCTGGACTGGAAGAAATTCCAAAGAATCAGACCATTGCAAGAGCAATTCATTTGGACGAGTCTGAGGTCAGGACTCACATGACCGTTAAGGGTGGCATCCAAGGTTTGCCAGCCCAGTTCTTGACGAAGAAAGCCCTGTATTTTGCCAGTATAGGGAACGTGATTGCTTTTGAAAGCATCTTTGTCTTGCTCACCTACGGGTTATTTTTGTTTCCCAACATCAATAACTTCGTCGATATTAACTCCATTAACGTTTTTTCTCATTAGAAACCCTGTGCCGACTTTGCTCACAGATGCGTATCATTCTGTACACTTAGGAAATTTGTACAGTGGAGGGGAGATCATATGTTGTGTACCTCTGCTTTATAAATGGTTTATCTCTCACTTGCCCAAGTCTGCTGCTTTTTGGGATTGCAAGAGTGCCTTACGTTGGTCGCAGAAGATCATGTCTCTTACCAACTCTGATATAGATTGGTGTAATGGGATTTTTTAGGGAATCAGGATCATTGACCGTTGTGGAAACTTTCCCAACGTACCCCTCATAGGAACTAAAGGAGGAATCAACTACCATCCAGTATTGGTTCGCCGTCAATTTGGATACCCGATGAGACACATCCCACTGGGTGTTCATCTGGAAGGTCTTTTCTTCAAGGAAGGAGAAAATGACAGAGCACTAAAGACGGAAATAGTGCATGCTTGGAAACACGTTCATAAGAAAGGACGAGAGTCTCTAGGAAAACCGGACTGTGTCTCGGTGGAGCCTTATCTCCATTGGGTATAAACTAGAGCTCTCAAGCTAAAAATGCCTTATCCTCGTTACAAAATTCTTTCGCCGAGGGAATCTGTCATGTACTTCATGACGGAAACTGAAAGGCTTCAGGTTACTCTCAACAAAGTTCAAAATGAGAGAAGGTCTTGGAAGAACAAGTACCACACCCTCGACGTAGAGTGCATCAAAATATAGCAATTACTGAAAGAAAAAGATGCTCTGATTGAAATTTTGGAGCAACATGCTGTAGAGAATCAAGATGATCAAAGGAATTTGCTCGCTCCTTTCACCTGGCAAAGGAATGACAACCCGACAACGGCCCAAGAGCCCCGGTCAAAGAAAAGGAAGATACCAGAATCAGCACCCGATTTCTCTTCAGAGAGGACTCGGGACCCATTAGCTTAGGTTTCTGTTTCTGCACCTTGTAATCTACTGTATTTCCATTTCTGTAATCCTTTGAATTCAATAAAAAGGGGTTTCCCCACCGTTTGATATTTGCAATCTAATTGTCGAAGTTTATTTTGATTAAACCAAAAGAACAATTAATATAATCATTGCATTCATCATTCTCACATCGCGTATTCTTCTTCCCTACGAATCTCACGTTTGTGTCTCGGTTCTAGAGTCAAACTGTCTCATTCGTCAATACTCGGGCCAGTCGTCAGAAAAAGATGGATGATCTTGAGGAAGAAAACAGAGAGTTGAAAGAAGAGATCGACGCTCTAAGAGAGGATATGAGAAAGCTTCGTAACGACATGCAAGCCATGGCAGAAGCTCAGCTACAAAGAACTGTGATCTCAGAGATCACCTCAATGCCCATAGTGGAGAAGAATGATCCTAGGTATCAGATGCCGAAAGATCGCCCTTGGGGCATGCCTGTCAACTATATCCCGGGAGGATATGTTCCGCCGATCACTGAGGATCAGGGAATCACAACAGAAGCCGCTGGGCCTGAAGGTTACAAACTTCGGGAAAGCGAAGATGCCAGGGGCATACTGAAGACTCCTGAAGGTTACAAACTTTGGGAGACACCAAGACTCACTGCCGTAGTCACGGTACTACCCCCTGTGGTGCACACTGTCCCGAAAGGACAGATTCCACAGACACCTACTGGTAAGAAGGAAACTATGTTTGACAGAATGGAGGAATTCCAGGAGCAGTTCTTGGAAATGCAGAAGGAACTGCAAGCCATTCGCGGTCAGGATCTATTTGGAAAGGACGCCGCAGATCTCTGCTTGGTCCCAAATGTGAAAGTCCCGCACAAATTTCAAGTGCCCGACTTTGAAAAGTACAAGGGTAACTCTTGCCCTCAAAGCCATCTGGTGATGTACGCTCGGCGGATGTCAGCCCAGACGGAGAATCAGGACTTACTGATTCACTACTTCCAGGATAGTTTAATCGGTGCCACACTCAAATGGTACATGGGTTTAAACCGTACTACGATCAGTACATTCAGAGATCTTGACACTGCCTTCGTCCAACAATACAAATACAATTTGGACATGGCACCCGACAGAGATCAACTCAGATCGATGTCGCAAAAGGACAAGGAAACCTTTAAGGAGTATGCTCAAAGGTGGCGTGAAATTGCCGCTCAAATTTGTCCACCTCTTGAGGAAAAAGAGATGACAAAGATCTTCTTAAAAACCTTAAGCTCATTTTATTATGACCGAATGGTTGCCAGTGCGCCCAGTGATTTCACCGAGATGGTCGGCATGGGTGTACGTCTTGAGGAGGCCGTCCGAGAAGGACGTTTGGTAAAAGACACTGGATCGACGATCGGTACTAAAAAATACGGTAGTGCTCTCCCTAAGAAAAAAGAGCAAGATATTGGGAATATCTCTCTCGGAAAGCAAAGGCGTCGGTATCAACCAGTAGCAGCTGTAACTCCTGCTATCAGCCCTGCGCCTATTCCTACATATCAACCTCAGGTTGCACAGAGCCAACCTAATCAGCAAAGGACACAACAGCCTCTTCAGCAGGCTCGTCCTCCATATAACAACAACCGTACAACTCGGCCACCAGGATTTGATCCTATACCCGTGTCGTGCGCAGAGTTGTTTCCGTTACTACTGGCTAAGGGGCACATTCAGACTAAATCTCCTCTTACAGTATCGGAAAATCTGCCTTTTTGGTTTAAGGTGGATCAGACATGCCCTTATCATCAAGGAGGTTCAGGGCATAACATTGAGACTTGTCTCAATTTCAAGTCCGACGTGCAAAAGCTTGCTAGGAGCGGGCTCTTATCTTTCAAAGATACGAATCCCAATGTTCTCACGAACCCGCTGCCTCAACACGAGAAAGCTGCAGTCAATCTGATTGAGAGAGAATCTAACGATGTCTATCAAATTCATGATGTACTCTTGTTAAAGACCAATCTGGTCAAGATGCATTGTAGACAGAGCGGATATGGCCATGTGCCACCTCATAATTATCACCAGTGTGATATCTGCTCTAAAGACAACCAAGGATGTTCTGTAGTGCGAGCAGCTCTACAGGAACAAATGGATCTCGGATGGATCCAAGAGCACCGAGTTCGTGGAGTTAACCTGGTCTATACGAACTCCAACATCATTCAGAACCACGACATTTGTGCAATGAATGTCAACTTGGTGGCAATGCACTCAAGGCAAAGCCAGTATCATAATCTGCCGCGACACGATTACAGTTCCTGTATGACTTGCTCGGTAAACAAACAGGGATGCTCTTTCATACAGGAGGCCCTCCAGCGTCAGATGGATCTTGGATGGATCCAAGACTACCATGATAGGAACTCCTATCAAATCAACATGGTTCAGATCTTTGATATTCGCGTGATGAATACCAACCTGGTAGAGTTACATGTTGAACAGGTCCGACTCGGATTCTTAATATCACACGACTATCAAAGTTGTAAAGCGGGTTGCGAAAACGATCGAGGTTGTACCCTTGTCCAGGAGGCACTTCAGCACTTGTTAAATCATTGGTGGATGCCAATCTACATGGACGAAGATACTCAGTAAATTAGTATCAGTAACAGGAATCCTACTCGGCGTCAAAGTCAGGATGTCCGATCAGGGGAAGGTAACCTAGTGAGGTTACATTGTATTCAAAGTGGGCGTGGCCAGGTGCCACCACACAATTATGACCGTTGTAGCGTCTGTTCGGAAAGTAACCAAGGGTGTTACCTTGTGAGAGCAGCTCTTCAGGGTCAGGTGGATCGTGGAGAAATTCATCCATATCCGGGTTCTGGACCCATTAACTAGACGCCGAACTACCTTGCCGATCAAGTCGAGGATGTTGTCACAATCTCTGGTCGTCACCAGACCAGGGATGTTTTTGCCATCATCCCTCTACTTGACGAATCTAAAGTTCCCAACCAGGAATGGATCGAGATTACTTACGATGGTCAGAAAAATCAGAAGGTTCCCATAGTCATCTACCTGCTGGAACCACTACCGTATGAATCAACTAAGGCTATCCCTTACAAATACGGTGCAACAACCATTGAAAATGGAAAGGAAATTCCATTACCCTCCGTCATGAATATTGCAGACATCAGTCGTGTAACACGGAGTGGTAGAATCTTCAACCGAGGAGTTGGGGAACTTAACAAGGAAAAGGAACTTCAGACGGGAGCTCCTGATCCACCAGTCGGTCAATCCAGTAATCCCGACCTTTCGAAAAATGATGATGAGATGCTGAAGCTCATCCAAAGGAGTGAATATAACATTGTGGATCAGCTGTTACAGACTCCTTCAAAGATCTCGGTATTATCACTGTTACTCAGTTCAGAAGCCTATAGGGAGGCTCTACAGAAAGTCTTGGAGCAAGCCTTTGTGGAACAGGATGTAACAATCAGACAGTTCGATAGTATTGTCTCTAACATCACTTCCTGCAATAATTTGGGATTTAGTGATGAGGAATTACCCGAAGAGGGTCACCGTCATAACATGGCGCTCAATATTACAGTCAACTGCTAGGACGATGCTTTAGCCAGCGTACTGGTAGACACAGGGTCAGCCCTGAATGTTATGCCAAAGTCCACTTTGATGCAATTATCATTCAAAGGCCCTCTGATGAGAGTCAGCGAGGTCGTCGTCAAAGCGTTCGACGGATCCAGAAAAATAGTTATCGGCGAAGTTGATCTTCCCATAACTATCGGTCCTCACACTTTCCAAGTCACTTTCCAAGTCATGGACATCCGGGCAACGTACAGTTGTTTATTAGGAAGACCTTGGATACATCAGGCTGGAGCGGTTACTTCAACCCTCCACCAAAAGCTAAAGTTCGTCAAGAACGATCAACTTGTCACAGTTTGTGGAGAACAAGCCTTGCTTGTAAGCAATTATCATCATCTACTGGTGTAGAACCTGAGGAGGTTATTGGAACTCAGTTCCAAGCACTGTCAGTGAGCAACGACAATCATTTCAAAGGAGGAACCTCGATTTCTTCATACAACGATGCTATCAAAGCAGTCGAGAGTACTGATATAAAAGGATGGGGACAGCTTGTCATTCCCATTGACAATAAAACAAAGAAGGGTCTTGGTTTTTCTGTAACATGTACCCAGACAGCTGCCAACGATGAAAGTCTTCATCCCCTTCAAAACTTCTTCCACAGTGGAGGTTTTCTTCACCCAGTGTCTCAGACAGTTTATGCTATCAATGAGGAAGATCCCTCTGACACAAATGAAGAATGGAAGTCCTATCTTAACAAGGACGGTTATATGTCTCAGGAAGAGGTGCCTATACCATTTTTCTATCCCGCACAGAGTCCGAGATTTATACCACGGTCAGATGTCGAAATGATATATGGAGATTGTGATCCAGAAGGATGCCGTGCTCCGCCAAATTCATTAGAGGAAGACACTCTGATGAAAGACAACTTTGACCACAATTACTATGGCCCAATGGATGGTCTGCCAATGTGGCAACCTTACCCAGGAAACTTGGGGCAAGAAAGTCAGCCGAGTAATGAAACTCAGTTGAGCATCATTGAACAGAATACCTGTGTCCCCACCATGTCATGGGATCAACACTCGGGTCATTCAGAAACTACTCAACATGACGATGAATTTGCAACGTTTGCAGGACTTGAATTCATCAACTATGCTTTTCCCGAGGTCAACGTCATCGAGAGGGATGACTCCTCCAGTTCGAAAGAAGTGTGGGACACCTTGGGACAACCGAGTGGAAAATTTGACTATATGGTCAAGTACACCGCTCCCGAAAGCTCTCGTATCAGGCTCGAAGACATCCAGCCAACTGGATGGGGAGATACAGCAGAGAGCACAAATGCTATGCAAAATGCAACTGAGGAATTCTCCTACGACAATTCTGCCTGGGAGACAGATTCCAATGATCCTGCTCCACCAGAAATCAGCGTCATTTCTGAAGACAAATCAAGGAAGGTGCCATACTTTGTGATTCACCGAGGAGTTCGCCGCCAATGGGTTGCCGTCGAGGTTCCGAAGGTCGTTCATCAGTCAAAGTAATTGCCATCTTTAGCCTTTCACCCTGCCCAGGTGAAACGGATGTTTTGATAGGGCTCGCTTTCTGTAAAATTTCCCTCTTCACTTTGCCTGAAGCGACATAGTCTTGTTTTATAGGGCTGTAGTTTCAAGATTCGACTTGTTCATTAATAAAATAATGTCGTTCTGTAATTTCCGCATTAATTGTTGTTTTCTCTTTTTGCTTTTTTCAGAAAATGGTAATCCTAAAAATCAATTCAAATAAAAACAAGCAGTAAAATAAAACACTGCACACACTTGCATTTTCCTCTATCTCTTCTAAACACGAATCATCACGTCATGCAGATTGCTTGTTTTAAACCCAGTTGAAACATACGATCTGATGCCTTCTCCCAACTTTGAGTTTCCGGTATTCGAGGCTGAAGAAGAAAATGACAACGAAATTCCAGAAGAGATCTACCGACTACTCAGACAAGAGGAAAGGTCCATTGAACCTCACAAAGAACCGTTGGAAACGGTAAACTTGGGTTCAGAGCAAGAGAGAAAAGAAATCAGGATTGGGGCACTGCTCAATCCAACTGTCAAAGAAAGTTTGATAAAGCTTCTCAAAGGATTCCCCGATGTATTCGCTTGGTCCTATCAGGATATACCAGGGTTGGATACTAGCATCGTGGAACATCACCTACCGTTAAGATCGGAATGTCCGCCCGTAAAGCAAAGGTTAAGACGGACTCACCCGGACATGGCCATCAAAATCAAAGAGGAGGTACAAAAACATATTGACGCAGGTTTCCTCGCTACATCAAAATATCCTCAATGGTTAGCCAACATCGTACCCGTTCCCAAAAAGGACGGAAAGGTTAGACTGTGTGTCGACTACAGGGACCTGAACAAGGCAAGTCCAAAGGACGACTTTCCTTTACCACACATTGACATGCTGGTACACAGTACATCAAAGTTCAAAGTTTTCTCCTTCATGGATGGATTCTCGGGCTATAATCAGATCAAAATGGCTCTGAAAGACATGGAGAAAACTTCGTTCATTACCCCATGGGGTACCTTTTGTTAGAAGGTAATGCCGTTCGGTTTAAAGAACGTCGGGGCAACCTATCAAAGGGCCATGACTACTCTGTTTCATGACATGATACACAAAGAAATCGAGGTATATGTCGATGATATGATTGCAAAATAAAAAATAGAGAGTGAGCACGTTGAACATCTGTCAAAACTGTTCGAACGTTTAAGAAAATTCAAGCTCCGCTTGAATCCTAACAAGTGCACCTTCGGTGTCCGTTCAGGGAAACTACTAGGGTTCATTGTCAGCCAGAAAGGAATTGAAGTTGATCCTGACAAGGTCAAGGTCATTCAAGAAATGTCTTCTTCGAAAACCTGAAAAACAAGTCAGAGGATTCCTGGGACGTTTGAACTACATCTCCAGATTCATATTCCTCATGATCGCCACTTGTGCGCCGATCTTCAAATTACTGAAAAAGAACCAGGATTGCGTTTGGTCAGAAGATTGCCAAACCGCCTTCGACAGTATCAAGGAATATCTGTTGAATCCTTCGATTCTATCACCTCCAGTGGAAGGAAGACCACTGATCATTTACCTCACAGTTCTAGAGGACTCAATGGGGTGTGTACTTGGCCAACAAGATGAAACCAAAAGGAAAGAGTCTGCCATTTACTATCTAAGCAAGAAATTCACCGACTACGAAACTCGGTACACGGTGCTCGAGAAAACTTGTTGTGCTTTGGCTTGGGCAGCCAAACGTCTAAGCCAGTACATGATTTGTCATACTACTTGGTTGGTCTCCGAAATGGATCCAATCAAGTACGTTTTCGAAAAACCTGCTCTTACGGGAAGGATTGCCCGTTGGCAGATGCTGTTATCAGAATATGACATAGAGTACCACGCTCAGAAAGCTGTTAAAGGAAGTATTTTAGCCGATCATTTGGCTCATCAACCGATTGACGATCAAGAATCAATCGGGTTTGACTTCCCAGACGAAGATGTCATGTATCTAAAAATGAAAGACTGTGATGAACCGCTACCCAGTGAAGGGCCAGAACCAGGTTCCCAGTGGGGACTTATCTTTGACGGAGCTGTCAATCATTACGGAAACGGAATTGGGGCTACCCCTTTCTCTCTAGTGTATGGCATGGAAGCAGTGCTCCCCATAGAAGTAGAGATCCCATCAATCTGGGTATTGATGGAAGCGAAGCTCACCGAAGCTGAATGGTGTCAAAGCCGACACGATGAACTGAATCTGATCGAAGAAAAGAGAATAACGGCACTATGCCACGGTCAGTTGTATCAACAAAGAATGAAGAGGGCGTTCGACAAAAAGGTCCGACCTCGTGTCTTCAGAAAAGGAGACCTCGTGCTCAAGAAGATACAATCGTTTCTCACTGACTCTCGGGGCAAGTGGACCCCGAACTGAATGTGGTCACGAAAGCTTTCTCAGGCGGTGCCTTGAGACTTGCAACCATGGACGGAGAGGAATTTGCCTACCCCACGAATGTTGATGTAGTCAAGAAATACTTCACCTAAAAAAATAAAAAATAAAAAAAACGTCTCGGTGGATTGAAAACCCGAAAGGGCGGTCCAGGCAAAAATTAGAGACATGATAAAAAATCATCCCAGTGGATTGGAAACATCAAAGTACAATCCAGGCAAAAATTAGGGATAATGGCAAGTAACTATGTTCAACAGAGGCAAATCCCTCAGCAGCAGTTACACCATCCATCAGAGGAAAACTCCAGTCAAGGTCATATTCGACAGAAGCTCAGGATGTCCCGAATTCAAAGTTGGTAGAAGGATAGTGGTCGTTATGTTTCAACGTAGCCCTTTTCCCTGTAAATTACCATTTTCTAACTTTGTATATACTCTTTGGAATCACGCGTTTGGCTGATCTCCATCTTATCAATAAAATTTGAGCCTTTGTGCTTTTGTTTGTATTTCTTACTTGTTTTAGCTTTACAGAATGACGTTGTTAACATGATTAACGATTCTTGAAATAAAAAAAAATGAATTTACTTGTTAAAATTTTTTCTGCTTTTAAAATAAAGTCGGTAATTTCTTTTGACTGTTGAACATCAGAAGAATCTCGATCGCTTCTCCAGAAGTAAGCGAACTTCAAAGTGCAGGATCAAAGTACTTCTTCTACGCCAGTACGCCTGAATGAAGGATCAACAGTGTCGGACGCAACTATTTCATCTGACATCTTCGGCCGAGTTCTCATCTCCTAAGCCCGACCAGCGTCGCCCCCAACAGGGACCGTTTCTCCTAAGCAAGGCAGAATTGCTATCTTGAACCAGCGATATTTCTACACGCCCCGCGATGGCCGAGTATCCAGTCATGTTCATCCATTAGTTTGTATGTCGCGTCAGTTTTGTCAGCATATACGTATATACATCATGCGTTATTGATTTGCATTCACAGTCATATTGCATCACTATCACTCTAGTCGGTCTTATCCCCTAGTGATAAAAGTTCTCTCAATCGAGTTGTCAGACCTTTCCTCGTTAGGAAGTGAATCATCTAAGCAATCTCTCCTCCAGTTTATCTCTGGATTAGAGACGGTCCTTGACCACTTTGATAACTTGAACCTCTGAAAAGCCAGAGAAAACTTTCAACAAATGTCGCTCTTCGCCGTCGAAGACGATATCCTTGCTTTCCCAGATTAAGGAAGATCCCCAGAGAAGCCTCTTAATCAGAGATTCGGCGGTACGGATGTTTTTCTCCAAAAAAACCACTGATGAAAAGGTCATCGGTACCTCAAAATTGGATCCCATCATATGGCATTTCTCCGGAAAGATCTCGAGAAAAGTATGATGTAAGACCCCAAACGAAAACAGTCTCTCAAGAGACTCGCTTTCCCCAGTAGAATCGACAAATGACGTTTCCAAAATAGAGAAGTTTGTGCACCTCTACAACTCAGACGATTGGGTTCCCCAGCAAGTCTGACATCAAAACTTTTTCCACTCAAATGGCATCTCCCCAGGAAAATTCGGCGAGAACTTTGAAGGAAATCCGCTACTAACAGCGTTCCTTATCAAGAAAGTTTATTGACAAAAGAAACTGAGACCAGGTCCTTGGTAGGAAACCAGGATCGAGGGGAAGTTTATATCAGAAACCGAGACCAGATCCTTGGTAGGAAACCAGGATCGAGGGGAAGTTTACTTTAGAAACTGAGACCAGTTCCTTGGTAGGAAACCAGGATCGAGGGGAAGTTTAAATCAGAAACTAAGACCAGTTCCTTGGTAGGAAACCAGGATCGAGGGGAAGTTTACAAAAGAAACTAAGACCAGTTCCTTGGTAGGAAACCAGGATCGAGGGGAAGTTTATTTCAAAAGAAAACTGAGACCAGCTCCTTGGCTGAAGACCAGGATCGAGGGGAAGTTTACCTTTTCTAAGCATCTTCGCTTAGCTAAAGAAGATGAATGCGTAAGCTACCATTCATAACCACCATCAAAATTTTAGGTATTCCGATATTTAATCCTCTTGTACCCCGAATGCCCGAATACCTTCGTCATTCACACCTTCGTGTCCAAGAAGATTAAATAGGGGCATCTGTCATACCCCAAATTTTGAACACCCGATTGTCAAAAACCGATTGTGTTTTCACTTCGTGTCGTCTGCATATCATATCATCTTTTTCTGTGTCCATATCGTTTGAATTTTCTGTCAGAAATATATGCAATGAAATCTCCGTCTTTTCTGGTTAATTGTGCGAAAAATCGATGAACGGACGTGTTTTTTCAATTAAACTCGCAAATGTCCATTATTTATCTATTTTTCACACGATTTAATCAATATCCCTTTTTTTTGTGTGTTTTGTTTTATTTACTCATATAAAATAAAAAAATGAATTAAATGATAAAAAAAAGGGTATATATGCATATATGTATTTCATTTTCTTTTTTTTTTAATAAATATAGTTTGTTTTATGTTATCCATGAAAGAAAAAATAAAAAAATATATAATATGTATTGAGTATTTGTTTTTTTTTCTCTCACGCCGCTTTATATATATATATATATATATATATATATATATATATATATATATATATATATATATTAAAAAACTTTTATTTTTTTAGAAATAAAAATATATGTCATTTTTGTGATTTTTTGTTTCTAATAAGTTTTGTTTCTTACTAATTTTGTTTTTTTCATAATTTGTTTTACATACATTAATGCATAACAAACTTTGAAATTTTTGAGTCAAGACTCATCTGCCTCTTTGAAACTTTGGAACACGTTTTGGACTTTGAACTCAAATTTTGATTTTCATTCTTTAATCCTTTGTATCTTCATCTCCAAGTTTTGTTTCTCTATAAATAGAGATCCAAATTTCATTCAAAAACCACACCAAACAAGGATACTTACACTTGTTTCTCTTTCTCTCCAATTTTCAAACTTCTTCTTTGTAACATAGAAAAGAAATGTGAAACATAATGTGCAAGCATTTTTCTTTTTCACTTCTTTACTAATTCAAGAAAAAATATACAGCTTGTTCTACTATTGTGAAATAACAAATTCTGCAGAAGGTAAAAACTATGCTATCAGTTCTTATACAAGAAGCCAGTGTCGCCGACGAAACCGTCAAATTGGAGCTGCGAAGCTGCAAAGTTCAGAAGAAAAAAAAGGAACTTCATGACATCACTCTTGAACCTGCAGAAACATAACAACAAATTTCAAAATCAATCCAAATCAATTTCTATTTGTTTTCAATCTCTACTGATTTCAATTTTTATTACAGGAACTCAACTTCTGCAATTTTCTTTTTTTTCAGAAAACAATTCATTGCAATGACAATTTTCACAAATTGAAGCAACGACATCATAACAAGTTGCAGAAGAATAACTTGATTCAGTTTGAGAATTCAAAGAAAAAAAAGAGAATCAAAACCTGTAGAATTCACGGAACAGGATTGAAATTTACGACTCGTTGACATACCGACAACGCAATATCCATCCAGCTTCCTTGCAACATCACGACGGCAACAACTTGTCAATTGGAGGAAAACCAGAACAATACAAACACATAAACAATTTTGCAGAACAAACTCATCAATTTAATTAATTTCATTAATTCTTTAAGATTTTTCTTACTGATAACTCACCTTTGTATTTGTTCCTATATAATTCCCTATGCTGCAGTAACACAAGCTTGCCGACACGCCGAAAAATTCGCAACAGTAACATGATTGCCTGCGAAAATCAACAGCAATTTCATCAATCTAATTCAATTTTAGAGTTCCAATTTATTCCTAAGTTCAAACCCTAAATCAATTCAAATTTGTTTCTTCAGAAATTATATCATAACAGGTTTTTTTTTCACAGGTTTGAGGAATAATAACAGAAGGACTCACCTTCATAAATCGCGGTCGAGAGCCACCGTGCCGGAGAAGTCGCTTCTCCACCACCACTCGCCAGCGCCACCCATCGGACCGCCGCGATTGAGCAACGAAGAAGGAAAATCGCCGGTGGGAGCGGCCGATCGAGAAACCAACGGAGGTAGCGGCCGCGATCAAGAGCAAGTCGCCGAGAAGAGAGGGTCGCGGTTACAGAAGGAGAAAGGGAGAGAACTAGTTGAGGGTAACGTTTTCTTTTCCCTTTTCATCGTGTTTTATTTCTGATAAATTTTCTTGACTATTCATTCTTTCAAAAAGAATAAATGAGAAGAAAAAAAGGAGTGAAGCCAAAGTTTTTTGTTGTTATGAGAATTGGGCTCAGCCCAATATGCTAACTACACCATATTTCACAAATGCACCAACTTCTATTTATTATTTGTTTAATTTTATTGTTAAATAATTAATTGTTAATTAATTAGTATATTAATATTAATTAATTTTTCACTAAATATTCTTAACATAATAAATTTGGGTGTCAATCGTTTAATTGTGGAGTCAATTATTTGATTCAATAATTTCGATTCAGTTCTAACCACTCGATGAGATCAAAGTCGTTTCTCGACGATCTCTGGTTTTCTCTGCTTGTTTGTGGTTTTCCGTCTGATGCAGGAATTCTTAACTGATACCTCGATGTTCATTGGACGCTTAAAGCTTCATCAGACACTTCTCTGCTTACGTGGAAAAATTCACCGGTGTTCGGTAAACTCGAATTTAAATGCTTTGCTTGTATGTCATGCATGATTTATTCACTTCTGTTAAAAATAATTGAACTTGCAAACAAGTATTTCCTGTAAATAGAAATTGTTTTTAACACATTACGGGCCTCTATTAGAGTGTAAGACCCAATCCCCTTTTAACCAAAACAATTTTGGGCCTCACTTATTGTATAAGTCCCTTTGCGTTAAAAGAAAACCTCGGCGCGATCGCCATTTTCAACAGAAAATCAACTGGGCTTCTCTTTGAGCTGTAAGTCCCATTTCTTTTCATTTTTTAAACACTTGGGCCTCTATTAGAGTGTAAGACCCAACCCTTTTTTAACAAAACAATTTTGGGCCTCAGTTATTGTATAAGTCCCGATACGTTAAAAATCTCGGCGCGATCGCCATTTTCAAACTGAAAATATTTTGGGTCTCTCCCTGAGTTGTAAGCCCCATCTTTTGTACAAAAATACACTTTGGGCCTCTAATAGAGTGGAAGACCAAACCCCTCTTTTTTATATTTTCTCATTTTATTTTATATGATTTGGAAAATTAATAACTCCTTCAATTTTGATTATTTTTTATTGGTTCTTTTTCTGAAAAATCCCAAAAATAGTAAAATATTTTATTCTACAAAAAAATAAAATTTATATTATTTATTTAATATAGTTGGTATTTTTGTGAATAAATTCATTTTTAATTGTTTTTAAGCATTTTAAAAGTGAATATTCATCTTGAAAATAAAGACCATGGGCCTCCCCTCGTGTTGTAAGCCCCATTTCTTTTCTTTAAATTATTTAGGCCTCTATTAGAGTGTAAGACCCAACCCCTTGTGTACAGAAAACTTTTTGGGCCTCATTCGTTGTATAAGTCCCTCTGTACATTTTCAAATAAACGACGCGATCGTCGCTAGTTTAAAATTAACCAACTGGGCCTCCCCTCGTGTTGTAAGCCCCATTTCTTTTCTTTAAACTCTTTGGGCCTCTTGGCAGAGTGTAAGACCCATCCCTTTGTACAGAAAACCTTTTCGGGCCTCAGTCACTTGTATAAGTCCCTCTGTACAAATTCAACAGTGCGCTCACTGATAAAACCCTGGGCCTCTCCTTGAGCTGTAAGCCCCAAATCTTTTTATTTCAAAGCACTTTCTCCTTTGATTTTGAATATACTGTTGTTTTTCAATCTTTCTTTGTTGAACAACTAACCAAACAACATGGAAGCTCTACAACCGAGTAAGTGTTTATACGCTTTCATTTACTGCTTTCATATACATATAACTGTATTGTGGGGCTATTTCACTGTAAGTCTCCTTTCATAAACTCATATCAACTGTGTAATAATAGTATAGATATTTCAATTTTCCCCGGCAACTACGTCTAGCACTAGGTAAAGCCCTGTTGATCACTCTGAACTTACAGTCAAAACTAGATCCACATAGGATTACCAGACACAGTCTTCCCTCCTCTTGGGGTTAAACAATATGGAGATGTGAAAAGCAGATTCTTTTTGAACCCTTTCTCAGACTGTCACTCTTAGAAATAGACTGAACTAGATCCCCAATAGGATCACCAGATACAATCTTCTCTACGGCTGTCCTCATTAGGAATTGTCAAGAAACTCTATTCCCAGAGATGAATGTATTCTCCGTGAATGGCATCTTTGAGTTTCTTCCAAATTCTCGAACTTTCCTGACTTGATCTATTCCTCGTGAATAGCTTGCCTTGAATTTCTCAGGGTTTGGGGACCCATCGGCTTCCTAAAAGCATCGGCCTCCTCTTGGGCATCGTACAAGGACCCGCAGGCTTCCTAAAAGCAACCTAGCCTCCTTTTGGGCTTAGTACAAGGACCCTACGGCTTCTTAGAAGTATTCACAGCCTCCTCTTAGGCTTCGTATAATGATCTCTTCCTCCGGGAATGATAGCCTCCTCTTGGGCTTAGTACAAGGACCGATCGGCTTCTTAAAAGTTTCCAGCCTCCTCTTGGGCTTCGTACAAATTGTCCCGACGACCTCCCAGAGGTATAGGAACAGAACCTAGTCATCTTAATAGAACAGTCCTTTCCTAGAGTCTACTACTGTTTCTCAAAGCATAGTACAAAAGATGACGCTCTAGACTTGGACAGTCTAATTTCCTTGAGTCTCAAAGACATTCTCAAGTGACCCCTTCGTAAAATAGGAAGGAAACCCGTAGACTCGGACAGTCTCCATACCCTTCGGATTTCCCGCTTCCTTAAAGAACAGGAATAACCTGGATCCTTGAATCAAATCCATGAGTACAGTGTTGCTCATATAAGAACTGATTTTCTCTTTAAAATCAGTATGCTGGACCTGTCACTCAACTGAAACAGTCATCATAGCCTCCTCTTAGGCTTTGTATAATGATCCTTCTTCAATGAAGTTAGCCTCCTCTTGGGCTTTGTACAATGATTCTCCCCAGCGGAGTTAAACAACGTTTAACCTCTCTCTCGGGCTTTGTACGAGACACATAAGAGACTCCCTCGTTGAGTCAATCACCCTTTTCGCCTCCATCTCGGGCTTTATACGAGATACAAAAAGGTTCTTAATTGAGCCAAACAAACAACAGCCTTCATCTCGGGCTTTGTACGAGATACAAAAACTCTCTTGTTGAGTCAAATAGCCTTCATCTCGGGCTTTATACGAGATACCAAAAGACTCCCTCGTTGAGTCAAAAACCTTTTAGCCTCTCTCTCGAGCTTTGTACGAGACACATATTAGCCTCCTCTTAGGATTTGTATAAGAAAACCACTGGTTAATCCAATTAACCTTTTAGCATCAAAGTTGTGCCTCGTTCACAGTACACAAACATCAACAACTCCTTTCCCCTCCATCTAATCGCTGTAAGCGGCAAGCCTCTGGATCATCTACATCCACGCCACTGTCCCTCTTTTAGCATGAGAAATTCCTAAGGAAAGATGGCATTGCTCTACACTGAGTTAAAGTCTTCTCCTTTAAGTTAAAACCCCCTATAAAGGAAATTATGGCATTACTAGGATTCGCATATCCCGGTTAAAGTAATCCTCCTTTACAGTCAGTCGCCCAACAGTTGTGACAAACAGACCCCCCTTTAGAGATGACAAATTCTCTCTAAAGAAAACACCTTTTAGCTTCATATCTTGGGCTTCGAACAAGATACAAATAAACCCTTCAGCTTCATATCTTGGGCTTTGAACAAGATACAAATCACCTTTCACTTCACGTCTTGGGCTTTGAACAAGACACCAAAAACCAATTTCCTCCCATAGACTAGGAGGAACTACGAACGCTCTGATTTCCCTGTTTCGGTAAACGGGAATACGTAGGCATAAGATCGAAAGAAAAGATCTTAGCGAGCACACTAAACAAAAAAACCAAATCCCATATCTCCATCAATCAAAAGCAGTAATTCAAAAGCATCAGTCCTAACATCCTAATCCTTGTTCCCCGCCAGAAACCTTCTGCCAAGATAAAAAGAAAGAAAACCGTATTGGCGAAAATACAAATAACCAGTACAAGGGCCCCCCACATTGATAGCATCCGTAACCTAACAGACCGCTGTTTAAACTCAGTATGCAAGCAGGGTTAATTGGAGACATCTATTTCCCTTCCTTATTCAGCTCACAATAGGATAAAAAATGAATCGACCTGTAGTTTAAGCTCAACCGCAGAGAGCGACCAGCGCTTAAGAACCGCGTCCAAAATCGCTCGCTACAGTATGCTAAGTCAGGCCTTGTGTGACAAAGGTATCGAAGTGACCCAATAAGTCTTATGTATTGGGTAGGGTCGACATCATCTTCATCTGAATCTTTCGACAGTTGCAATCTGGTCTCAGCTGGAGTCAAAGTTGGGTTGCAATCTTGCATCTCAAATCTCTTGAGTATTTCGCCTGCATATCTTCTTTGGTGCATCATCAAACCTCTACTAGTCTTGTAGAATTCAATGCCAAGGAAATATGAGAGATTTCTCAAGTCTGATATTTCAAACTCCTCACTTAGGTCATGTTTAAAATCTTCGATCTCCTTCTTGCAACCTCCTGTTATCAATAGGTCATCGACACAGAGGCATAGAATAAGCAATTCACTATTGCTTCTCCTTACATACACTCCATGCCCAGTCGTACATTTCACAAATTCCTTCTTCCTTGAGAATCTATCAATTTTCTTATTCCAAGCTCTTGGATCTTGCTTAAGTCCATACAGGGCTTTATGCAGCCTGTACACATTTCCTTCTTCGCCTCGTTTCACATACCCAACTAGTTGTGCGACACAAACTTCTTCGTCTAATGGGGCATTAAGGAATGCACACTTCACGTCCATCTGACATGTGTGCCAATTGTTCATATTTGCTAGACCAACAACCAACCTGATTGTTTTGATTCTAGCAACAGGTGCAAACACCTCGTCGAAGTCGATTCCTTCCTTTTGAAGAAATCCTTTCACCACAAGTCTCGCCTTGTGTCGAGTTACTTCTCCTTTAGGATTCACCTTCACCTTGTAAACCCACTTCACATCAATTGCCTTCTTGCCTTGAGACAATTCGACAAGTGACCAGGTGTTATTGACTTCGATGGAGTTTAATTCCTCATTCGTTACTTTCACCCACTTCGAATTTTTCAATGCCTCAGCTGCATTGACTGGTTCGACATTTGCATAGAAAGCATAGTGTATCAGCTCACCCTCTTCATCAACCACATCATCAGAAGTAATTACACATTCTTACAACCTTGC
The DNA here is from genome assembly GCA_022829125.1 of Lathyrus tuberosus. NCBI lineage: Eukaryota > Viridiplantae > Streptophyta > Magnoliopsida > Fabales > Fabaceae > Lathyrus > Lathyrus tuberosus. The sequence continues at coordinate 6,186,371 of JALAZF010000126.1, forward strand.
AGACATGTGTTTTGTTCGTCGAGGTCTGCTAGGACCTGCTTCATCTATGACTTATTCTCTTTCGACTTCAGTGGCTGGTTCTTCACAAGAGATTATCACTGAATCCTTCTTGACATTCTCAGTCCAATCCCATTCTTTAACCTCATCTATGATCACGTCCCTACTGATCACTACCTGCTTATTCATTGGGTCGAACAACTTGTAACCTCCAGTCGAATGATATCCAATCAAGATCATCTGATTCGACTTGACATCAAGCTTCCTTCTCAACTGATCTGGCACATGTCTGTGTGCCATAGATCCAAACACCTTCAAGTGGCTGAGGCTCGGCTTGACACCAGACCAACATTCTTCTGGTGTGATTCCTTCAAGCTTCTTCGTCGGACATTTATTTAATATGTATGTTGCTGTCAAAACTGCTTCTCCCCATAATTCTTTGGGTAGATGATTTCCATTCAACATACTTATCACCATGTTCATGATGGTTCTATTCTTTCTTTTTGAAATTCCATTTTACTGTGAAGTGTAGGGTGACACCACCTCATGCACAATCCCTTCTTTCTCACATAATGCATCGAACTCTTTCGACACATACTCTCCACCACCATCAGTCCTCATAATTTTCAACTTTCGACCACTCTGTCTTTCAACCATAGATTTGAATCTGGCAAATACCTCGATCACATCACTTTTCTTCTTAATGAGGTAAGTCCACAGCTTTCAACTGTAATCATCTATGAACGTGACAAAGTATCTGTTGCCACCAATCGAATCCACCTGGATTGGACCACATACATCAGAGTATATGATTTCCAGAATTGCCTTCGACTTCCTTCCTGCATCCTTGCTAAATCTATTCTTGTGTTGTTTCGACTGAACACACTCTTCACAGACTTCACTTGGAATGTCGATTTCAGGTAATCCTGAAGCCATATTTCTTCTCTTTAGCTCTCTGATGTCATTGAAGTTGAGATAGCCTAGTCGAAAATGCCATAACCACTCATCTCTGCTGGCTGTAGTTGCTAGGCACTTATGCTCCATCACATTGAGTTCAATCTTGAAGGTCCTATTCTGAGACATTTGAGCCTTCAAGATCAACCTACCACTTGCGTCGAGAACTCTCATCATCTTGTCTTTGATCGACACCTGGTATGTACAACACATTGGAAATTATTGACCTCTTGCCATCTTTCCTCATAATCAGAACATCACCAACACCTTCAGTTACTAGAGTGTTGTTATTTACAAACTTTACCATGTTCTTCGACGAGGGCTTTATGTTGACAAACCAATCTTTCCTTCCAATCATGTGTGATAAGCATCCTGAGTCCAAGTACCACTGGTCCTGGAATCTCTCTTCGTCTCTTGTTGTGACCATTAGCAACATCTCTTCTTCTTTATGTTTCGCCTGCTTTGCATCCGTTTCTTGATTCTTCTTTTTTTTCTGGACAATCACTAAATAGTGACCATACCTCTGACAATTGAAACATTGAATGTGACTCTTGTCAGGCTTTCGACCACCACCTCTTCCTCTACCTGCAGCACCACCTCTTTGGTTGCCTTGGTTCCAGGGTTTTCTCTGATTCGACCAGTTTCCTTCATGCTGATTTTGACCAGTTGAATTGTTGTAGCCTCCTCTACCTTTGTTTCCATTACAACTTCCTTTGCCTTTCCTTTCCTTTTCTGACTGCGCCTGCAAAGCCATATCACTCTTCGACTTTCCTGCAGCTCTTTCATTCATCCTTTGTTCATGAGACTCAAGCGTCCCTTAAAGCTCTTCCTTCGTCAATACTGACAAGTCTTTTGACTCTTCTATGGCTACCACTATGTGGTCGAACTTTGGAGCCAATGACCTCAAGATCTTTGCAACAACTGACCTTGATGTCAACACCTCTCCACATACCTTGATTTGATTCACCAGCTTTGTAACTCTGGTGAAGAAATCTATTATAGTTTCATTGTCTTCCATCTGAAGCAACTCATAGGTTCTCTTGTGAGTTTGTAACCTCACCTCTTTCACCTTCTTTGCGCCTCCAAACGACTTTTCAAGAATCTCCTACGCTTCCTTTGCTGACTCTGCATCACTAACTTTTTCAAAGTTATCTGGATCGACACACTGATGGATTATAAAGAGAGCTTTATAATCTTTCTTCTTCAATTCTTTATGTGCAACCTTTTCTTGATCTGTCGCGTTCTCTGCAAGCGGTGCTACTCCTTCCTTCACAAGATCCCAAAGATCTTGATAACAGAAAACCACCTTAATCTGCTTGCACCAATTCTCATAATTATCTTTCTTGAGAATCGAAAGGCTCGCCGGAAAGTGTCAGTTCGAATGATTCATCGCTATAACGATTTTTCTTCCTTGAATCGCAACTGGAGCTCTAGATACCAGATGTTGGAATTAACCCAAAACCTTTTGAGAATTCCTATTCAATCTTGATCTCAAGATTGTTAACAATCACACGCAATGACAACGAAAAGAAAAATTGAGAAAGAAAGAAAGAGAAAAGAGAAATAACAGCGTTGGAGAAGAAGATGAAAAACAACAAAATTCTTTCTGCCCACAAACTGTGGAAACTTTCAATATTCACTTGCAACTGCAAACTGTAAATTATCAAACTTGATTATTACAATGATAAGGGTTCCTCCCTATTTATAGATTTAGGTTAACTTGCATCTTAAGCTAAAGCCCAAAAATATTTAATTTAATCTTTCTAAATCAAATATGATCTTTTTAAATCAAATATAATCTTTCTAAAACAATGAATTACATATTTAACAATTTCATATATGTATTAATATTAGTGGAATATTTTTGAAACTAATCTAAATAATGGCATTAGAAAATGATTTGATTACATTCACCTTTAGAAAAGTTTCAGATCACTGATACATAGTGTTAATCTCAATAAAGAAAGATCAATATATATGCAGTAACTGTGTACAACTTTATTACTTGTGCATATAATCAAACAATATCCTATTAATATTTATTAAGATAATATAATTATTATGATATTATATTATTACATTGATACTAATATTATATTTAAAAAAACTACCTAATAATAAAAGTAAAACTATAATAATAATAATAATAATAATAATAATAATAATAATAATAATAATAATAATAATAATAATAATAATAATAATAATAATAATAATAATAATAATAATAATAATAATAATAATAATAATAATAATAATAATAATAATAATAATAATAATAATAATAATAATAATAATAATAATAATAATAATAATAATAATAATAATAATAATAATAATAATAATAATAATAATAATAATAATAATAATAATAATAATAATAATAATAATAATAATAATAATAATAATAATAATAATAATAATAATAATAATAATAATAATAATAATAATAATAATAATAATAATAATAATAATAATAATAATAATAATAATAATAATAATAATAATAATAATAATAATAATAATAATAATAATAATAATAATAATAATAATAATAATAATAATAATAATAATAATAATAATAATAATAATAATAATAATAATAATAATAATAATAATAATAATAATAATAATAATAATAATAATAATAATAATAATAATAATAATAATAATAATAATAATAATAATAATAATAATAATAATAATAATAATAATAATAATAATAATAATAATAATAATAATAATAATAATAATAATAATAATAATAATAATAATAATAATAATAATAATAATAATAATAATAATAATAATAATAATAATAATAATAATAATAATAATAATAATAATAATAATAATAATAATAATAATAATAATAATAATAATAATAATAATAATAATAATAATAATAATAATAATAATAATAATAATAATAATAATAATAATAATAATAATAATAATAATAATAATAATAATAATAATAATAATAATAATAATAATAATAATAATAATAATAATAATAATAATAATAATAATAATAATAATAATAATAATAATAATAATAATAATAATAATAATAATAATAATAATAATAATAATAATAATAATAATAATAATAATAATAATAATAATAATAATAATAATAATAATAATAATAATAATAATAATAATAATAATAATAATAATAATAATAATAATAATAATAATAATAATAATAATAATAATAATAATAATAATAATAATAATAATAATAATAATAATAATAATAATAATAATAATAATAATAATAATAATAATAATAATAATAATAATAATAATAATAATAATAATAATAATAATAATAATAATAATAATAATAATAATAATAATAATAATAATAATAATAATAATAATAATAATAATAATAATAATAATAATAATAATAATAATAATAATAATAATAATAATAATAATAATAATAATAATAATAATAATAATAATAATAATAATAATAATAATAATAATAATAATAATAATAATAATAATAATAATAATAATAATAATAATAATAATAATAATAATAATAATAATAATAATAATAATAATAATAATAATAATAATAATAATAATAATAATAATAATAATAATAATAATAATAATAATAATAATAATAATAATAATAATAATAATAATAATAATAATAATAATAATAATAATAATAATAATAATAATAATAATAATAATAATAATAATAATAATAATAATAATAATAATAATAATAATAATAATAATAATAATAATAATAATAATAATAATAATAATAATAATAATAATAATAATAATAATAATAATAATAATAATAATAATAATAATAATAATAATAATAATAATAATAATAATAATAATAATAATAATAATAATAATAATAATAATAATAATAATAATAATATGAAAGAGTTGTAATAACTTAATCTAAATAATATTATAGTTTTTCTTTATAATATACTATTTCATAAATATGAGAAAATAGTTTTGAAAAAGTATTACAAGTATGAGCAGTGTGGAGAAATCTCATGTTAGTTGAGAATGGAGATTTGTGCATTTATAAATCACAAAGGTGTGTTGATCCACAAAATAGCCCCAACAAATAATATTGTGAGTCTTTGATTCGAGTGAAGTGATCGACTTATTTGTGTCACACTTGAGGGGGAATCTTTAAAAAAAATTATAAGTGTGAGTAGTGTGGGGAAGGAATTTTTTTTTTAATATAACCTAATTTTTCAACTAATTTACCAAAAAAACCAACTTTTAAAAAAATTTACCAAAATGACGTAGTTTGGGAATGGGGTATAAGGGAGGCGTCATATGGGATGTCGCCTCAGTTAGAGGCAAAATGCCAAACCATATGGCGCCTCAGGCAATGGTGGGGTGCCCTAGAAATTTCCTGAGGAGTATCCATATGAAATGGCGCCTCAGGTCATTTTTTTTAAATGTTTGTTTTTAAATTTGTGCAGAGGCATGGTTAGGAACAATAGAAAAAGAGTGTAGGCATGCAGTGTTGAGTCATGCAGAGTGTGATCTTGTCAATAGTGTGGCCATGCAGAGTTGTGTGGTCTTGTCAAGCTTAGTGTAGGCATGCAGTCTTGTGTGGTCATGTCAAGGATAGTGTGTAGGCATGCAGAGCAGCACATGGCTCTTTGGCAATGCTTTTCTGAAGCAATTAGACTACAGAGACACGTTTCTTATAATATTTTTCTGCCTATTAATACACATGAAATAAACATCCTATCATCACTTACATTCAAACGATTTCTAGTCTGCACACTATTTTTCTTCCAAACTTTAAAGTTTGTAACCCATTTCTTCCTAACACAAATTCAGATATGGCTCAAAGACCACAATACTTGATAACTGCACATATCCTTGGTGAGATATTTGATTGTCCAATGAGTGGTTTCAATTTTAGGGATACAGAAGTGACTAGGTTTTTAATTGATAGAAGAACAAATTTCTATCATTTGAAAGCCCGGTTAGAGAAGAAATTGCAGTGCGGTCCAGTTGGGCAAATTATATACAAAAACCCTATCTTTTTTTAGGGGCATGATGTGTGCAAATTTTTTCAGATGAAAATACGGGATGATGAAGATGTGCGTAATATGTTTCCCTGCCATGAGCATTCCGGTTTCAATGAGGTTGAGTTATATGTTACATTACAAAATCTACCGTTGTCTCAACAACTTGAGGTATCGCAGGTTTTCAACGATTCTGACAACGAACAAGCTGAGGTGGATGCAGTTGACGAGGAGGAAGAAGAAGCGGAGGACGCTGTTGGCGAAATGATAAACGGCGACGAGGCAGACCAATTGCCAGACAGTCATGTTTATCGCCCACCCTAACACATGACAACACTAAGCCTAGGCGACGATCAACCATCAACAGATATTTTTTACGACCCATACAAACAGACGGAGGGAGTACTAAAAGTTGGAGACAATTTTCGTACAAAAGAAGATCGTGTTCGAGCAATTAAACAATACCATATGAACTTGGCTGCAGATTATAGAGTCGATCGAACAAATCCGACTCTATACAAGATCTACTTCCGCAACGAGGCCTGCCCCTTTAGACTAATGGCATCTTTCCGGAAGCGAAGCGATTCCTGGAAGATAGGGTCAATAGGTCCGGAGCACACTTGTATACTAACCAATCCAAGTCAGAATCATCGCAAGCTCGGCTCTCAGATGATCTGCAACGACGACGACGTTGCTGATGACGACGACGGTCGGCTATTTGAGGATGAAGACATCGTGTTGAGTAAGGGAGAGTTTGGGATATTGGTGAGGGAAGGGAGAAAATTAGGGTTTGGGTGACAATTGTTGTGCAAAAATAAGTGAAGGTGAGCCCTTATTTATAGGTACAACATAACATATTAAATAATATAATTTTTTATATATTACAAAAAAATTTAAATATAAATTTAACATTAAAAAAAACAGAAATGACCTGAGGCGCCATTTCATATGACTACTCCTCAGGAAATTCCCACCATTGCCTGAGGCGCCATATGGTTTGACATTTTGCCTCTAACTGGGATGGCGCCTCCCTTATACCCCATTCTCAAACTACGCCATTTTGGTAAATTTTTTGAAAAGTTGATTTTTTTTTATAAATTAGTTGAAAAATTAGGTTATATTAAAAAAAAAATTCTGTGGGGAAGTCTCATCCACTTGAGAGGGAACATAGAATTCACACATTTATAATTTTTGATGGTATGTGATGTGTCTTTCACAAATATACGTTGTTCATAAAAGAAAGATCTCAATGTAAGGTTGACACCCCGAAATAGCCCAAAGAAATAAATGATGCATTCTAATATAATTTTACACAGTTAATATGTACTCTACCAAATTAGATTATTTTTTTTAATTATTTATATAACATGACAGAACGATATATTTTCATTAAATGATAATATAATTTTTTTTAAACTATCAATGCATTTTTATTAAATTTCATAAATATTTAAATATTTAATCTTTTTTTAATTAATTCAAAAACATTCTGTCATAAAAAAAATTAAACATTTCAACTATATTGACATTTTAGAAATTCGTATTTAATAACTATAGTTTTTGTATATAAATAAAGAAGAAAAAATATATATACACATAAGGACCATATCAAAACCAAAAAAAAAAAAAAAGAACAACAAACTATAACAATATGAATTACTCCACTAAAGACGCTATAAAAGAAAAATCAGTTTATTCCTTAAGAACTCATTTAGTGTCTAAAAAATATACTTATTTATTGACAAAATAAAAACGTACAAATAAAAATAATACTAAATTTTTATAATAAATAAATTAAAAATAAATCCTTTAGAAAATCAAATATATGTACCTTGTTGGGTGAATAATACCTTACCTTTGGATCAACATTGGATTCGTTTGAAAATTTTGGAGTTTCGAGGAGTTTTAACCGTTGCGTAATTCAAACTGGCAGCTTTGTACCGTTGAGTGGGCGTGGCTGTACCTTTGATCTGCCACTGTACACGTGTAGGGTCAGATTCATTTCGATTTGAGATAGATTCATTCAACTCTGTCACTGTAACCTAACCATTACTATGGAACATGACGAAAACTTTGTGTTGTCTTCATCCTCTCTGCAATGCAACCACTCATCACTATGCGATAATGACATTTTTCCATATCTTTTACTACAGAAACTGAAATATGCACCAAATATTTTAACAACAATATTTTTTTATGTTTCATATTCTATATTCATCATTATTATTGTCGTTAAATTTTAGTTTAAATTACAATTTTGATTTTTTATTATCATGATTCACAAAATCAGTCTTCATATTTTATTTTGGGTTAAATATATTTTTAATTCTTATAAATATGTTAACTTTTAAATTTAATCTCTCCAAAAATCTTTTTCAAATAATGATTTTCACAAAATTTCCCGTTCTCAAATCTGATCTTTGTTGTCTACATCTTAAAACTTTGATAATGGAGTTGATAGAGAACAAAAAAATGGACCTGTTGCAAATGATGAGGGTAAGGAACATGTAAACGAGAAGATTTTTATAACAGAAGAGATGAATAAGGAACATGTCATTGAAGATACATACATGATTGATGAACTGGACAATGGTGGTGATGATGACAGCTGTGATGAAAGGCCATGCGTAATTAGGTTTAATGAAGAAGATTCTTTAAGTAAGAATTTTGTTTTCAAGGTTGGAATGAAGTTTTTTTTCATTGAGGCAGTTCAAAGATGTTATCTTAGAGCATAATGTTTTGAATGGTAGGGATGCTAAGTTTGAAAAAAATGATGCTAACAGGTGTAAGGTGGTATGTTAGGACAAGAAAAAATGTGACTATACAGTCTTATGTAATAGAGTTTTAACCTCCACCATATTTATGATTAAAACTTTGTTTGCAAAACACAAATGTGGAAGACAATTCTTCAACAAAAGTACTAAAGCAGAGTGGGTTGCCAAGGTCATTGTTGATGGATTAAAGAATAACTCAAGGATGATGTTAAGTGAGGTGGTAGTAGATGTTAGACAAAGATATGCCACAGAAATTCCAGGATGTAAAGCATTCAAGTCAAGACAGATTGCAAGACACATTGTTGAAGGATATTCTAGCACGATTTAGCCTTTTATAGTCTTATGGTGCTAAGTTAAGAAGGGCTTCAGCTAGTAACACTTTCAAAATCAACACTAGTGTTCCTAGTCCTGGTTTGAAACCTAGATTTGAAAGGTGCTATATGTGTTTTGATGGGACCAAGAAAGCTTTGACAAAAGCATGCAAACCTTTCATTGGATTAGATGGATGCCATTTGAAACACAAGTATGGTGGTATTTTACTCACTGCTGTTGGGAGAGACCCTAATGACCAATATTTGCCAAATGCTTTTGCTGTGGTTGAGACTGAAACAAAAGATTCATGGAGCTGGTTTCTTAAATTGCTTATTGAAGGCATAGGAGATAGCAGATGGTGTTTCATATCTGACTGATAAAAGTAAGCTTAAATTTCATCAAACTGTGTTTTTACAATTTTTTATTTTTCCAATCTCTTGATTGTACTAATGCAATTGTCATATTCTTGGTTTAGGGACTAGTTCAGGTTTTTGAAGAGGAGTACCCAGCCTATGAACACAGGTTATGTTTAAGGCACTTATATGCTAACTTCAAAAAGAAGTTTGGAGGAGGAACTTTGTTTAGAGATCTTATGATGGCGACTGCAAAGGCAACCTATTTTGAGGCACATGAGGCAAAAATACTTATGATCAAGGAGGTCGGTTTGGAGGCATATGAGTGGTTAGAGGCAATTCCCAAAATAAAGTGGTGTAAGCATGCTTTTTCTTTTTTCTCAAGATGTGATGTGTTAATGAACAACTTAAGTGAGTATTTTAATGCCATAATTCTTTTACAAAGAGAAAAACCAATCATAACCACGTTTGAGTGGATTAGGAATTATCTAATGGGAAGGTTTGCAACCCTTAGAGAAAAGGTAGATGGAACAACTAAGGGTGGAACAAATAAGACAAAAGTCAAGGAGGGAAAAGCCAAAGAAGCAATTGTCAAAGATACATCAGTCAAAGATACAACAGTCAAGAAAGCAACTGTCAAGAAAGCAACTGTCAATGAAGCAACTGACACTGAAGAACCAACTGTCAAGGAAGGAACTGTCACTGAGGAGGCAACTGTCAATGAAACAACAGTCACTAAGGAAGCAACTGTCATTGAGGAAGCAACTGTCAAGGAGGGAGAAGTCAAGAAAGTAGCTGTCAAGGAAGCATATGTAGCAGAGCCAATTGTAACTGATGCAACTGTTAAGGAGGGAAATGTAACCGACCCAATGGTAATTGAGCCAATTGTCAATCAAGAAAATGTCACTGAAGAAATGGTAACTGATCCAACTGACAAAAAAGCAAATGTCACTGAGAAGATGGTAACTGAACCAACTGAGCCAACTATCAAGGACCAACCTACACATTCTTCATATTTGGATGAAACCCTGGCTGCATTATTAGGGAGTGATGATGTCTTTGACATTCAACCTTTAAGGGTTGACAAATCACCTCTCAAGGCAACTGAACCAAGGCCAAGTGGTGTCAAGGTTTTCTTTGGTAAGCAACCAAAAGTGTGTAAGAACAAACCTTTCAAACCACTTGGTATTAGAACAAATCTTTCAAGGCCAAGCTCCAGTGAACCAGTTAGATTTAAAACCCAGAGTAGGTACAAGACACAAACTAATGTTGCAGCAGAAAAAAGGCATAGTGAAAGGCTGAGGACCTTGAAAACAAAGAACATTCCTGGCCCTGGAAAGAAACCTGATGACCCATTGGTTCTAACCGAAGATGAAAACACAATTGGCAAGGGTCTAACCCAACGAAGATGTAGTATTTTGCTCAATGTACCTATTTAGGAACAAATATTTTGTTGTAATGTCATGTCACTGATGTACTGTTTTGAACAAATTATGCTATTCTAATGTAATGTACTGATGTACTTTTTTGAACAAATTATGGTATGCTAATGTAATGGCACTGATGTACTATTTTGAACAAATTATGCTATGCCAAAGTAATTATACTATTTTGGTGAAATATGTGTGAATTTCAATGTGAAAATTATAGATCACTTTGTGTGAAAAGTATAGCTCATATTATCCCAAAAATATAGGTCACTTAATGAAAAAATTATAGCTCATATTATGCCAAAATTATAGGTCACTTAATGGAAAAATTATAGCTCATGTTATGCCAAAATTATAGGTCACTTAATGTCTAAAATTATAGCTCATATTATGCCAAAATTATAGGTCACTTAATGTCTAAATTTTAAGGCCACATTGTCTACAAAATTACACATCATACTATGTCAACATTATACATTACATTATGTCTAATTTATAGGTCAGATTGTGTGAAAAATATAGGCCACATTGTGTGGATATTAAAGGTCATAACTAAACCAAATCATATATCATACTAATTGAACAATACAAAAACAATTACACTAAATTCTATTTCATACCACTTCAACAATATAAAACCAATGACACAATATTACAGACAAAACCAATGAGACAACATTACAGACAAAGCCACTTAAACAACATTATAGATAAAGATCAATTCAACAATTACACCTAATTAACAAATACAAGTTGAGCAAGAATGAAACTACAACACAAATTGTCTCCAGCTTTCCCCAAAATGCCTCTGCCTTGATCTTCATCTTCAACCTCTTGTTCTTTTTCATTGATGATTCATAAAGCTCCTTCAAAGTTTCTACAGCTTGCATATCCCTCACCTTAATCTCATATTTCCTCCATTCTGCATCTACACATTGATCATCATCATTTCCTTGTGCAATTTCTTCATCCAAAATGAATAAATTGTAAGTACCCTCATTTTTCCAATACGGGCATCTCCAAAATAATCTACCTTTATTCTGTCCGTTCTTGCACATGTATGAAATCATAGGACCATTGCATCCACACCTTTTCACTCTACGGTTCGTCACACTCATGGAATAGTACAACACGAACTTGCTTAACCTTGATGAAGATGACATATGTCAGAGATGGAGGAGGGAGACGAATAAGAAGAAGAACAACGAGATCAGATGAAAGTGAACAATGGAAGGGAACACATGTAATGGAGGGACACAGTGAAATAACAAGAAGAAGGGGATTAGGGTTCCCCTACGTTTGGGTCTACATTTTATCAGGATTTTTTTTTAAAACAAATCTGATGTGGCCATGAAAATAACACATGTGGCATACCACATAAGCCTCCGTTAGCGGAAACTAACGGGGGGCTACATTTAGGGACAAAATTTTTTTGTGATAACCATTGTTTGAAGCAAATTATTTTAAGGACTAAACTTGAAAGTTGACATATTTACAGCGACCTCAGACATATTTAACTCTTTTATTTTTAAACAATTTTATTCATCTTCCTCATTTTTTATCAAAAATAACATTCAGTGCAAATATTTTTAATAATTGGTACTTGTTGAATGAGGTGTACAATCTCAATTGACCAGTCATATTTTACGTGACTTTTTTGTTTTATTATATTTATTAAATCAAACTATCAAAAAATTATAAATATTAAATTAAAATTCTTACATTGATTTAGAAATAAAAATCAATGCTTCAAACCTAAATCCCATATTAAAGCAGCAATTAGTTCGTATGAAAATGTAAGGTATCTATATCAAAACAGGTTAACAAATCACAAACTAGCTGATGTGTAGTTGTTTTGTTGTTGTGTTAGATTGAAGGTTCATCTTTCTGAGCGAACCAGAAGTCTAGTTATTGCAAGACATCCAAAACAATTTGCAAATTCCATTTTCAATGTAATTAATCTTTCTTTCTCATCACCCATCTTTACTATTTATCATAATACTCTAATTCTGGAATTGGAATTCGAACAGTTAGTTTTAAGCTCACTCTAGTTTACATTTTATTTAGTACGGATTGTTGGGGTTCGTTTAAAGTATACATGTTGATACTCTTTATGATGGAGTATAATTGTCGGTGAAGACAATGAAAGCTTATGTATTATTTTCAATCAAGGTGGAGATTGTTGGGATTTGTTCAAAATATACATGTTAAAGAAGTCTCACATTGCTTAGTTTTGTGAATGAAGAGAGAATTCAAAGCTATATATATGATACAAGTTATTTAAAGTCCCACATCGCTTAGTTTAGTGAAGAAAGTGGGAGTTCAATGCTATATATAGGATTCAAGTTTTTCATTCCAAGTTCCATCAGTCAAAAGCACCTTAAGCTTGTATTTGACTTTATTTGTTTTCTGTTCTCTTATACTCTTGTTTTAGAGTGTTGTGAGATGTAGTTAAATATTAATTTTGGAGGGTGTGGGTGTACTGGGGCCTGGGTTTGTGAGAGTATATTATGTGTTGTAACAATTTTCACATAGTGTTATTTTCTGATTTTTTACTGGTTTTGGAGTTTCCACGTTATGTTCTTGTGTTGTGATTGTGTTCCTTCTTTTTTCTCTATGCTTTATTATTTTTTTCCCAACAAGTGGTATCAGAGTTTTTGGTTTAAAGGGTAGTGTTGTGAAAGAGTTGTTGAGCTGCAGTCACAAATTTCACTGTGCAGTTTGGGCTAGAGAAAATTGATTGAAATTTTTTTTAGACTTGTAGAAAGTTCAAGTCAAAGATGTGTTGATACAATCAAGATTACACAAGGTGCAAGAATATGTCGGTGGTTGAAGAGCTTTCTGCCAACAAGGAAGTTGCACCATAAATATTCAACATGGTTTTTGACATGTGAAATTCTTGGAGTGGTTTTGCTTCAAGTGAAATTTATTCTTTATGATAAAGTATATGATTGTCGGTGGTGACAATGTGAAATTCTTGAAGTGGTTTATCTTCAAGTGAAATATATTTTTCATGAGAGAGTATGATAGTTTTTAAAACTATGATTGTCGGTGAAGACAATGTGAAAATTCTTGGAGTGGTGTAGCTTCAAGTGACTCTACTCTTTATGGTGGAGTTTGATTGTCGGTGGAGACAGTGAAATTTATGTATTATTTTCAATCAAGGTGGAGACTGTTGGGGTTGGTTGAAAATATACATGTTGATACTCTTTGTGGTGAAGTATGATTGTTGGTGTAGACAATGAATGTTTATGTATTATTTTCAATCAAGGTGGAGATTGTTGGGGTTGGTTGAAAATATACATGTTGATACTCTTTATGGTGGAGTATGATTGTCGGTGAAGACAATGAAAGCTTATGTATTATTTTCAATCAAGGTGGAGATTGTTGGGATTGGTTCAAAATATACATGTTAAAGAAGTCTCACATTGCTTAGTTTTGTGAATGAAGAGAGAATCCAAGGCTATATATATGATACAAGTTATTTAACGTCCCACATCGCTTAGTTTAGTGAAGGAAGTGGGAGTCCAATGCTATATATAGGATTCAAGTTCTTCATTCCAAGTTGCACCAGTCAAAAGCACCTTAAGCTTGTATTTGACTTTCTTTGTTCTCTTATACTCTTGTTTTAGAGTGTTGTGAGATGTAGTTAAATATTAGTTTTGGAGGGTGTGAGTGTACTGGGGGCCTGGGTTTGTAAAGGTATATTATGTGTTGTAACAATTTTCACATAGTGTTATTCTCTGGTTGTCTATTGACCACGGTCGTGGTTTTTCTCCGGTTTTGGAGTTTCCACGTTATGTTCTTGTGTTGTGATTGTGTTTCTTCTTTTTTCTCTATGCTTTATTGTTTTTTCCCAACAACTGGAAAATGGCGTGTTCGTGTCCGTGTCGGGATCAGACACTTGCACCAATACTTATGATTACGTTTAATTTATTTATTTTTTCAAATCATTATCGGTGTCGCCGTGTCAATGTCGGAATCATATTCGAGGTGTTCGTGCTTCATAGTTTACATTTTCCAGACGAGAGAACTGGCAATAAGTCACATTCCTAGATTCCAAGTTGTTTTTTTTTTGAAAAAGGAGAAGATAACATTAAACTTGCTAGCATAAGAAATGCTAGATCAAAAGTACAAGAAAAAACAATACATCAAGTATTTGTTAAAACATATAAAACTTCAATGGAGAATCAATGGAGAATTGAGTTAATTTGAAGACGATGAAGTGAGAAAATTGAGAGAAAAATAGAGAGAGAGAGAGAGAGAGAGAGAGAGTAATTGAGAGTGAGAATTATAATTGACATCAACCCCAAATTGGAGCACCGAATGCCATTCATACAACATGTCCAAAATTGGAAAAAATACAAAACAACTTAAAAAATAAGCTGAAACTGAAAAAACTCCCAGTGTAATCGGCTATCAGATTTTGGGTAACCGATTACACCTCATTCTAGTAGCTAGCCACACTTTTATCAAAGCATGTAACCGATTACCACATATTCGGTAACCGGTTACCATAACTGAAATGCTTCAAAACTTGTTTTCAACACACCACCTCACTTCAGTTGTTCCAAGTTCAACATGCCCAAGCTTATCTTCAACCTCTTGAACACCTCATTTGTTACTCCCTTGATCAACAAATCAGAAACTTGGTCTTTGCTTCGAAATATCGTAATCTTATTTTTCCTTCACTCACTAGCTCCCTCAAATAATGAAATCGCATCTCTATATGCTTACTCCTTCCGTGTGCAATCGGATTCTTCGCAAGATTTATTGAAGAAACATTGTCAATAAGAAGTGTAGTAGCCCCACCCTCATTGCTACCCAACTCCTTCAATAGATTCATGAGTCACATAGCTTGACACATACATAACGATGATGCAATATACTCTGCCTCACAAGACGAGAGTGCTACCACCGGTTCCTTCTTCGAACACCAAGAGATTGGTGTCCTACCAAACATAAAGATGTATCCAGCCATTGACTTTCTATCATCCTTATCACCACACCAATTGGAATTGGTGAAACTAAGTAATCGCATTTTGGCCTGTATCCAATGCAGGAAAGAGAATTCTGCAACCAAGAGTTCCTTTAACATATCTAAGGATCCTCTTGACCGCTGCCAAGTGAGACACCTTCGGCCTCTCCAAGAATCTACTAGTAATACCGACACTAAATGCCAATTTCGTTCGCGTATTGCACAAATACCGCAACGATCCAATTAATCTCCTATATTGCGTTGGATCCACATCTTACTCATTTGCACTCTTGGATAGATGCAACCTTGCTTCACATGGTGTAATGGCCGCATTACAATGCTCCATTTCACACCTCTTCAAGATCTCAAGAGAATATCTCCTTTGATGCATGAGCAGTCCCGTTTTTGACTTGTGGAACTCTATGCCAAAGAAATATGCATAACACAAGGCCCGCCATCTCAAATTCATCCATAAGTTTACTCTTGAACTTAGAGATACTCTTCTCACAGCTGCCAGTAATCAAAAGATTATCAACATACAAGCAAAGTATGATCACACCATCATTCGCATCCGTCTTCACATACACTCCGTGTTCGGAAACACATAACTTGAAACCAATATCAATCAAAACGACATCAATGTGTTTATTCCAAGATCTTGGACCTTGTTTCAAACCATACAATTCTTTATTCAATTTGTAGAACTTCATCTTTTGATTCTTTGCTACAAATTCGGGGGGTTGCTCAACATAAACCTCTTCATCAAGTGAACCATTCAAAAACGCATATTTGACGTCCATTTGATATATCGCCCAATCGTTGTTATTCGCAATGCCAACAACTAATCGGATGGTTTCTAGCCTAGCCACAGGTTCAAACTCCTCCTCTAAGTTTATACTTTCATGTTGTAAAAATCACTTTGCTACCAATCGAGCCTTATGCTTGATCACCTTGCCTTAGGGATTTGCGTTCACTTTATAGACTCATTGAACACCAATTGGCTTATTTCCAAACAGTAAATCAAATAACTCCCAAGTACCATTTTTTTCAATAGATTCCAGTTCCTCCTTTATTGCACAAATACTTTGGATCGCTTAGAGCCTCTTCCGTGTTCATCGGTTCGGATTCGGCCATAACCGTAAAGTGGACTAAATCACCATCATCATTGAATTCGTTGTCTCGGAATCTCTCACATTCTTGGAGTCTTTGAGGTAACATCTTTTGCCTTGTTGATCGTCTAACATTCTCTTTATTTCGGACCTCAATCGGTGGCTGCACAGCTGTTTCAGAACTTTCAGGATCAGAAAAAACAAAGTTGTTGGATTTCTATTTTTCCTACATGTAACCGGTTACACCTGACTGAATTGGCTGGATGTAACCGGTTACACCAGGGTCTGCATGCCTAATTTCTTTAAAAATAACATCGCGGCTGATCACAATTTTCCTATTTCGCGCATCAAACAGCTTGTATCCTCCAATAGAATGATATCCTACCAATATCATCTTCTCACCCTTGTCGTCCAACTTCTTTCTAAGTTAACATGACACATGTCGATACACCACCGAAACGAAAGCTCTCAAATGGATTAGATTCGATTTGAATCCAAGCCATACCTCTTCCGATGTCAGCTTCTCAAGCTTCTTAGTAGGGCACCTATTCAACAAATAGGCGGTTGTACAGACCGCTTCTCCCCATAGCTCCTTCGGAAAGTTCTTTTCACTTAACGTGCTACAACTATGTTCATAATCGATCAATTTTTCCTCCCGATAGCACCATTTTGTTGTGGTGTATAGGGTGGTATAACCTCATGCATTATCCCCTCTTGGTCACAAAACCTCCCAAAGTCATTTGAGACGTATTCACCTCCACCGTCTGTTTTGAGCACTTTGAGTTTTTGACTGCATTGCCTATCCACCATGGACTTAAACTTCTTGAACACATCAAACACTTCATCCTTCCTCTTGATAAGGTAAGTTCATAGCTTTCTAATGCGTCCGCAAGTGCACGGAAATATTGAAGTAATATAAAAGATTGTCGAAACCACAGAGACCAATGTCAACCTACCGTTATCTATTGCTGCGATGTAAAGCTAAGACTAATGAAATCTGGATTTGGGGAAACTAAAACAAGAATTAAAACTAAATTAAGGATTAAGAAATATATTAAGAAAGAGAGGTCGGAATATGGATTCCGCGTTCCTCAGGGACTCTTTAAATTATAGGCACTAAATTGTAATAAAACTATGTTCTGTAGAAAATATCAGTTTAAAGACTCTACCTCACACTCTCGCGCTATTGATTAAAACAAAACTTCATAACCATGAGATTTTGCTCTCGCTCGCCCATTTTAATTTAGAAGCATATTTTGAAAACTAATTAGATCCTAATTGATACCTAAAGTGCTCTCGCTGTATTTAGGATCAATGCTTAGTTCCCACTATTCGGTCCAATTCTCACACTCTCGCTATCGACTCAGACCTTTATTCGCTTTTCACTCTTGTGACAAAACCATTTGAATTAAACTTAGAAACTAAAGCCAAAACAGAATTTAATAAAAGGTTTACGCTAATATATTACCGAGTTCCGTCGGAACGACGATCCTCACATACCAGACTCAAAACAATTTAGCCAGACATGATTGTGTAAACAAATAAATTTTTTTGGGTTTTTTAATTAACTAAAGACATAATAAGCAGTTTAAAATAATTTAAAGAGGTGCTTAAAGAAAAGGGTAAAAGCTTGAAATGATAACAATGGCAGAAAGATAAAACGTAAATGTAAATTGGGGAAAATAAAAGCAGGAAAATAAATGCGATGAATGTAAATGAACCTGAAATAAAAGGTGGAATGTAAATTGAATTAAGAACTTAAAATAGTGGCAAGATTGATCCAAGCATTATAATGATAATTTCTGCCTAAAACTATGAACAGTGCTTCCGCGTACAAAACTTGGATACCAAATTTCACGTTAAAATTGTAATATATAGTGTTATGATGCTAAAATAACTGATGCCAAGGGAGTGGGAGTCGTGGGAGAAAATATAGGAGAGTGGGAGAGAAAAAAAACTATTTCCTGAAAATTATGCTCTGCATGATAATGGCGACCACCATTTGCTAATTGCGACCGCCATTTGCTAATGGCGAACACCATTAGCTTTAATTTGCTAATGACATGAATTGGGTACATGGCGAACGCCATTAGGGCCATGGTGAACGTCGTGTACCAGAAAATGGTAATGCACTTTTTCTTCATTTCTTTGCTCTTTTCTCAGTTTTCTTCCACATATGCTCTTATTCGACAAATAGCTGAAACGCAAACATAATATGACATAATAATACGAAAAACAAGTAAAACGACATTAAATTGCATGTGAATCGAGTCGAAATAAACGATACATTCACGTCATCACTTTCTACTAAAATCGTTGATAAATGTGACAAAATACATATTGCCACCCAACGTGTCAACTTGTATCGACCCACATACATCGGAATACACCACCTCAAGGTGAGCCTTGGTCCTATGACCCGCATCCTTGCTAAAACTCCCTTTGTGTTGTTTTACTTTCACACATTCTTCATACAACTCAGCTAGAATTTAATGTGTGACATCCTGGTAACCATACCATTTTTTTTGCAACATTTTGAGATCGCGAAAATTGAGATGCCCAAGACGGTAGTTCCATCACCACTCTTCTCGACTTGCCACCGTAGCTAAGCACCTATGTTCCATCACTCTTAACTCTATCTTGAAAGTTCTATTGGCATCCATAGGTGCTTTAAGGACTAAAACTCTGTTACTGTCCAAAATGCGCAAAATCTTGTTTTCCATGTGAATCATGTAATTATTCTCAAACAATTGACCAATGCTTAAAAGATTACACTTAATTCATGGAATGTATAGCACATCTTTGATCAAGGAATGACCACCA
This sequence comes from Lathyrus tuberosus, assembly GCA_022829125.1. Lineage (NCBI taxonomy): Eukaryota > Viridiplantae > Streptophyta > Magnoliopsida > Fabales > Fabaceae > Lathyrus > Lathyrus tuberosus. The sequence goes on from JALAZF010000126.1 coordinate 6,206,149, forward strand.
TCCCTTCTCAAGTGTATGAAAAATTTTAAGTTTGGGGTTGCTCTTGGAAGTGAGCAACGCTTTAAGTTTGCGGTGGAGGTACTAGAGAATTTTGATCCAGAATTTAAAAATTTGTCGAGAAAAAGAAGTGAAAGCACTTCTTCAAAAAAAACTATATGATGAATAAATGACAAAAAGAAAAAAAAATGACATTGTAAGAAGGATCCTAAGTCTCTAATACCTACAACAAGGTATGATGAATGAGGGAGAACTAGGAACCTAACTCCAAAGGTTTAACCCTACTTTCCTAAATATATCATACCCTAACATAAGCCAAGTTACAACCGAAAAAGCCCTAAAAATGTGTGTGTTGAGATTTCTATGATTTACTCTACTAGAATGTAATTAAGCTAAGTTTAATTGATTTTGCATGTTGATTGAGTGTTGACCCTATCAATTGAGTGAGTTAAGTGAGCTGAGAGATTGGTTAAGTACTAGTCACGGTTGAGGACGTTTTCCGGAATGGCTAAATGGAAATTGGAAGCTGGAATATTTATCAAGTAACTTTAAAATTATGGTGATGTTCAATTGTTATGGTGTGACTTGTTGTCTTTTGAAATGTGCAATTGCAGGTGAGTTACTTGAGGATAACCAACAATTCAAGTTTGGGGTTGTGATGACATTCCATCATTACATAAATCAATCAAAGAATCAAGGAAAAATAAGTAAAAGAGTAGCTAAATGATGAAGAATCCCCAAGAATGAGTGAAAAATAGCCAAGTATGAAAGAAAGGGACTTAGTGGAAATTTTAGTGAAAAGGGGTAAAAAAACATGCAGCTATTGGAATAATCACACGCCCCATCGCGCACGCGATAGAGCTACAATAGGACCATCGCGCGTGTGATGCTTTTGTAGTGCGCACGATGACAACTTTTTCTGGACATTTTCTGACTCGTTCTAATAGCTTTAAAAGGGGATTTTCTGCAATTTCACAAGGGTTACGAAATTTGGCATTGGGAGCACAATTTTACAGCATTGGAAGCTATTAGAGGCCAATCCTTCAAGGGAATTCACATGTTATTCATCTTTTATCAATTGGTATTGTAATTTAATCATGAGTAGCTAAATTCTCTAGGTTAGGTTCTGGGTGATAAACTTTGTTCAACCTTGTTGAATTTGTATGAACCTTATTACTTATAATTTTATTCAGTTGTTTCTTTTTCTTAATGTGTGTTATTTGAGATACTCTGTTAATATGTTGTTAGATGCATAGGGATTCCAGACCTGTAGCCTATGTATTAGACCTAAGGAAATTGTTCTACTTAAGTCGGTAGAATAGGGATAGGATACCTTGAGTAGTGGCACAGAGAACTAATAATCTATTCATCACCTAACACTGCTTACGCTAGCGGACTAGGGATTGAAAACTTCTAATAGTTGTTAGTGAGTTATTTCGTGTGGAACTGGCTATAACGGTTTTCTTAGTTCGCTGTAAAATTATAAGTATAAGACAATTCATACAAGGCATCGTACATCAACAATAGTGGATAAAGGGATTCTAAAACACAACCTAACCGCCTTCGTGACCTTGATTTCTCTTAAATTTACCTTTTTGCATTGAAACTTGCAAAATCCCCCATCTTTAATGCTTTTAGTTAATATTGCACAAATTATTGTTCTGTTCAAACACAGTTCTTATAGGTTCGATTTTTTATTAGTGCGACATTATCAGTACTCTTGCCGAGAAGTCATGAGTTATTCACCATCTTCTTTTGGTTGAACATACCTAAACTTCTGAAGTTTAGATGTTTATACCTATGGTGCCATAGCCAATTCTTGTATTCTTCTGCAATCGAAGCAAGACATTTATGATCAACTGGGTTGATCTCTACTTTGAAGGTCATGTTGTCTACCAAAGGTGCCTTCAAAATCATCCTTCCATCACTATGATACACCTTCATATGATTCTTTTCTATCTTTATGTTGTACCTTTTTGCAAGTAATTGACCTACACTTATCAAGTTACTTGTCATTGATGGTACATACAACACATCAATGATGTTTGCTTTTAGACCATCCTTCCTAGCAACATAAATATCTCATTTTCCAGCTGATGTGATGTGTCTGCCATTTGCAAAATTTACCACTTTCTCGACTGATTCATCTAGCTTGGTGAACCAGGTTTTATTGTCAGTCTTGTGGTTACTGCATCTTGAATCCAGGTACAATATGTTGGTTTCCTCAGTATTCAACTGAGTGCTGGCCATGAGTAGCACATCATCATAATCACTAACTTCAGCATGTACATACTGCACTTAATCACCAACTTTTTCTCGTGCTTCCTTCTTTCTTCGACAGTCTTGAGCATAGTGACCATATCCTTGACATTTGTAACACTGCACCTTCTTCATGTCAACTTTCTTCCTAGAATACTTGTTACCCATGCCTTTCTTGATCAAATCAGAGTGATTCTTTGAGTTCTTGCTTGATTTCTCATCATTAGCAAGCTTCTTAACCTTATGTTTCTCAAATTTCTTGATGAATCTGTTGGTGTAAGGCCTAAAGGCCATTACTTTTGGTACTTGTATCGAATTACTTATTAATACATTTCTTTATTATGTTTGTTTTTCCAAGATAATAAAGTCCCTATAATAGCTAGTCCGTTTAATGAAATATTAAGTGTGACTTAATCATGAGATCCCATTAAACATAAGGACAATATTCTTAAAGTATTTGTAGTCGAGCTTTACTGTGAAGTGGGATAACCTTAAAGCATTAAAACTATTATGTAGATAGACTGATGATCACATCTCATAGATCATGGATAAGGAGTTATCAAGTCTTAACATATGTGTGAATATTAAGAGTAATATTTATACTGGATTGACCCGCTATGAGAGTACTACATAGAATGTTATGTAAAGTGTCATAAGTTACTCTCATGGTGATAGTGGTGTATACCACCCTTCGACCTGAAACCACTATGGACCCTAGATGTAGAGTCGAGTACTTTATTGTTGATCTAACATTGTCCGTAACTAGATGACCATAAAGACAGTTGATAGGTACCCCACAAAGCATGCTAAGGGACATGAGTGACCTAGATGGAATTTTCCCATCCTGTATAATTGGATAAATGTCTAAGGGCCCAATATTTAACTGGACAAGGATGACACGATATATGCCTTGTGTTCAATATAGACATAAGGGAAAAAGGGTAATTGTACACACAAGTACTATCACAAAAGGTTTTATCAGATCACATGAAATTTTAGTGACTTGGGTTGTAGTGATGTGTTTCTAGATATCACTCACTGTTTATTATGTTAAATGCGTGATTTAATATAATTGCAAACATCGCGAAAACCTACTAGGTCACACACATAAGGACATATTGATAAAAGGTAGAGTAAATAAGGAACACCGTAAGGTACGGTGAACTTAAGTAAATGTAGAACACCGTAAGGTACGGTGAACTTAAGTAGAATACGAAATGTGGTAAGGTACCACGCGCTTAAGTGATATACGGTACACCATAAGATATGGTGCGCATACACTTAAGTGGGTTTTTTAGCTTGCAGCCCACATAAGTGGTTCTATAAATAGAACCCTTGTGCAGAAGCATACACTCTTGATGAAAATTTAGACTGTGAAACCCTAGCCGTATTCTCTCTCTCTCTCTCTCTCTCTTACACACACACACACAAACATTCAAAGCCTTCAATCGTAGCAGCTAGCACTAAGATTGAAGGAATCTATTTGTGTGGTCTGAGTAGAGGCATTGTTGTTCATCATTCAACGCTCGTGATCACTCCTTTGATTCAGCATCAAAAGGTTTCATCGCCACAAGAGGTAACCATTCTATCAGTGATTATGACCATTCGTAAGGATCACTAAAGGGGAATTTTTTATTTTTCGTTGCATTTTGGATCACATATTTCCCTTTAGTGGTATCAGAGCCACTTGAAAAACCATGCATCTGATAACTGTTTATTTTCTGTCTTTATGTTTTAATTCGATTAAAACACATAAATAAATTAAATTATAATTGAGTAATTGAATTTTGGCATCATGTTGTGTATGATTTGGGTAATCGACAATGACTATGCTTCGGAATCTGACATTAGTATGGTAAAGCAGCAATATATCAATCGTCCTTAAGTTACACAAATATGATTGATCAAATTTTTATATGTGATATAAGTAACTCTGATGCAAAGATGGTATATTGGATATACTTTTTTTATTCCGTCCATTCAATCACGTAATGATTATTATTCCTTTGAGCGATCCATGTTCATTTGCTTCAGAATACGACGTTAGTATGGTGAAGCAATGACATGCCGATCAATCATACTAATTTTCAATCATGGTGTTTTGACGGTATGAAATTGTTGCATTAGGGTTCATGACGACACAAGGGTTGTGATGTCAAAGCGGTTTGCGATTAGGGTTATGATGACACAAAAGTTGTACTGCAATGTTTATGGAATGTATCAAGTGTTTATGCCAAAATCGACACCGATTTCAAATGAATTGTTCATTAAAATTTTGCGTCGGTGCAGCGGAACCCCTGGAAACTCTGCGTAGTGTGATCATTCACCGAAATTTAATTTGATTTATTTAATTAACATGATTTAAATTAATAATAATAAAAATGTGTTTATTATTGTTCTCTTGTGGTGATCAGTTATGGCCTTAGTTTTCCTTTATTTTGTTTTGGGATTTTAAAATACGACCTGCGTGTCGTGCCTCTCTTTTAATCTCTTGATGAAACTTTTTTTCTCATCTCGCTCCCTTGTATGTAAAATGAGTATTCATTGATGTAATGTTATGTTATGAAGAAAGATAAGAATACAAGATCAAAGGAGGACAACCTTTGAGATCTTTCTTGGAGAAGTGTAGATCGTTATTAGGTTTAGCTTAGGTTCTCTCATTGGCTTGGGAGAATAATTGCGCTAGGGGCCATAGCTGTGTACGTTGATGTTGTGAGAGACGATTTATATGATAAATAAGCTGGTGAGATTAAATCGATCGAAAATTCCCTCAAAATTGAATATTAAGTTTATGCTTTCCAAGTTTTAGAACTCATCAAGACTAGTATCGAACAATGTAGGTTCCTCCTAACGCGAGGTGCATGTTCTATATTAGTAAGGTGCAATGGAATAAATGTAATATCCAATTTCTAAAACAATGGGTCAAACTTAACTAAACATTTTATAATAAGATTATATACGTTTAGAAGCAAGAGTTGGGAATGATCCATATGATGGATTAGAATAAGAAGTTATTCACTCAACTGAAAATATTCGAGAATTTTATTAGATACAATTAGAAGAAGTTTCTACCTAAACAACCGAGTTTTATGTAATCATATTAACGCTGACTTAAAATAAAGTGAAATATGGATCTCGATCCACTAGAAAATATTCCAACGGGATTTTCCGAATCAAATGGTGAGGGTCATTTGGTTTGAGTAAAATAGTGGGTGCATATTTAATTAAAGGCCTAATTAAATATGTTGGTTTTAATTGATGCTTATAATTTCACATTTTTATGTAGATTACCATGACAACAAACACCTCTAACAACATTTTACGATCAATCCTTGATAAAGAAAAATTGTCTGGGACAAATTTTCTGGATTGACACCGAAACTTGAGGATTGTCCTCAAACATGATAAAAAGTTGTATGTATTAGAGACACCTGTTCCTGAAGAGGAGCCTCCTAGTTTAGCTCCTAAGGAAAAAAGAGATGCTTATAAGAAGCATGTTGATGATGTCAATGAAACTGTTTGCCTCATGCTGGCGAGCATGAATTTTGAATTGCAAAAGCAACATGAAAACATGGCAGCATTCGATATGATCAAACACTTGAAGATGCTCTATCAAGAGCAGGCAAGGCATGAGAGATTTAAAGTTTCAAAGGTCCCTTTTCAAGGCAAGCTAGTTGAGGGAGCCCCAGTAGGTCCCCATGTACTCAAGATGATTGGGTATGTGGAGAACCTTGAAAGATTGGGTTTTCCCTTAAAAAAAAGCTTGCGACTGATTTGATCCTACAATCGTTGTTGGAGAGATTCAATAAATTTGTCCTTAATTTCAACATGAATGATATGGACAAAAGTCTTCCAGAGCTGCTAAGCATGTTAAGAATTGCTGAGCAGAATCTGAAGTCAAAAGGGAAGTCCATTTTGATGGTCAATAATGGAAAGAAACAGAACAAAAGGCCCACCAAGCAGGTGGTAAATAGAAAGGCAAGGAAGTTGCCAAACCCAAACATACTGCTCCTGCATTGAAGCCGAGTGGAGGCATAGCAAAGGGAGGCACTTGCTTCTATTGTGGTAAGACCGGACACTAGAAGAGAAACTTCCCAAAGTACCTGGAAGATAAGAAGAATGGTGTAGAGACTTTAACTTCAGGTATTTTTGTTATATAAATAAATTAACTACTTCTGCCTCATGGGTATTGGATACTGAGTGTGGTTCTCACATTTGTACTAATGTGCAGGGGCTAAAAAGGAGTAGAGATTTGGCAAAAGGTGAATTTGACCTACGAGTTGGAAATGGAGCAAAGGTTGCTGCTTTAGCCGTAGGAATTTATGTATTGACTTTACCTAGTGGTTTAATAATTCAGTTAGAGAACTGTTATTATGTACATGCAATTAGCAGGAATATTATTTTTGTTTCTTGTTTGGACAAGTTTGGTTTTTCATTCTTAATTTAAAACAATTGTTGCTCCATTTATTTGAATGATATATTCTATGCTACTGCACAAATGACCAATGGACTATGTGTACTTGATCTTGAAATGCCTATTTATAACATTAATACTAAAAGGATGAAACCTAATGAGTTAAATACAACTTACCTTTGGCATTGTAGATTAGGCCACATAAATGTGAAACACATTTCCAAACTCCATAAAGATTGGCTCTTAGACTCTTTTGATTATGAATCATATGAGACATGCAAATCTTATTTAATTGGAAAGATGACAAAGTCCCCATTCACGGGAAAATGTGAAAGGGATAATGATCTTTTGGCCCTCATCCATACTGATGTATGTGAACCACTGAACATACCAGCCAGAGGAGGTTTTCAATACTTCATCATATTTACTGATGATTTCAGTAGATATGGTTATGTGTATTTAATGAAACACAAATCCGAGTCCTTCGAAAAGTTCAAGGAATTCAAGAATGAAGTACAAAACCAACTAGGTAAGAATATTAAAACTCTTCGATCAAAATGAGGCGGTGAATATTTAAGCCTAGAATTTGATGACCATTTAAAAGAGTGTGGGATTTTATCCCAACTCACTCCTCCTGGAACACCACAATGGAATTGTGTATCTAAGAGAAAGAATCGAACCTTGTTAGACATGGTCCGTTCCATGATGAGTCACGCCGATCTTCCAAACTCCTTTTGGGAACTTGCACTTCTGACAGCAGCTTACACACTTAATTGTGTTCCTTCCAAAAAGGTTGAGAAGACACCATATGAGATATCGAGTGGTAAGAAACCACATATGTCTTACATGAAGATTTGGGATTGTGAAATTTATGTGAAACGACAAATTTCAACTAAGCTTGAGTCCAAATTTGACAAATGCTTATTTGTGGGGTATCCTAAAAAAACAAGAGGGTATTACTTTTACAATCCTTCTGAGGGAAAAATGTTTGTTGCTCGAACTGGAGTTTTCTTGGAAAAAACTTTATTTCCAAAGGAATATGTGGGAGGAAAGTAGAGCTTGAAGAAATTCAAGGATCACAAAGCATTGATACACCTATAGAGGAATTAGAGCAGGAATCACAAGTAGTTGTGGAAGAGCAACCTGCTCAAGTAGAACAAGACCAGCGTAGGTCGAACAGGATGCGTCAGTAACCACAGAGATATGGATATCTCATAACTGATCAAGGTGATGTATTACTCATGGATTAAGATGAGTGAAATTCTGGCACTTTATGACAGATGTCAAAACTGATGCCCCAACAACAACACAATGTCAAGACAAATGTTAAGTCATCATCTGCTGACAGAAAACAATTAAATGCATAATGTAAATTGCAGAAGAATAAATAACACAATTAATTCTTGACCAAGTTCGGTGCAACTCACCTACATCTGGGGGCTACCAAGCCAGGAAGGAAATTCACTATAATAGTATAAGTTCAAAGCTAAACTCCCCCGTTTACAACTTATCACCTAATCACTACCTTGTGCAACTTCTACCTAGAAATCCTCTAGATCTGAGAAACCCCTCTCACTTCCTACCAGTCACAAACCAGTGACAATTCAACAAGACCAAAATAGAAGTAAACACACTTCCAAGTACAATACTTAGTTTTGTTTAAAAGCTTCAAATAAGAACAATACACTCTTGCTTAAAAACTTTAGAGTGAACAATTAACAATGAACAATCATTCAACTCAATGCATCAAACCTAATACAAGAGTGACATACAAAAAAAACACACTAAACTCTAAAAGACCACCAAGACACGGCTAATCCTAATTCTCCTAAATTTTCCAATGTCCAAGTTGCAATAGGGGTAGCTCCTTTCTTTAAATAAGCTTCATACCTCATGGGCTTGGGCGCTAATCATCAGGAATCAATTTTCAATCATTAGCATAATTTCCTACACAATAATAGGAACAAAATACAAAGTTTCCTAAAAAGTCTCCAAGATCCTTTTTATGAAACAAATCAAATCTGCAAGGTTCCTAAAATATCCTTGCTCAATTGCGCCTGTATGAGAACTAAAATCATCCAAGATCTCATATTTTAAAATCAAATCTTCGAGGGTTTAAAACGAATAAATTTTCTGATGTTCTGGTGTAATATGTCACAACATCTGTCATGAAAAGTAACAGTAGACTTTGTTGTACCAGTTGGTCAAGGTGTCATGACATCTTGCTCAACATATGGCTGTGATACATGTTTTTCCAAATTAAACATGTTTTACCAAAATTGTTGCCAATCATAAAATCACAGACCTAACAATCTCCCCCTTTGGCAAATTTTGGCTAAAACAACCTTTGCACAATACTTATGGAGAATAGGAATAACACCACAAACACAAAACACAAGCTTCATGAAAACATGTAAACTGCAAACAGAAAGATATCAGAGATAAAATGCAACTACAGTTCATCAGAGATTACAACTCCTTCAAACTCCAGAAATCTTCAAAGATCAGATGTCAAGACATGTGGTCTGACATCGCATCAACACAACTCCAACACACATAACCAATACCCCCTCAAACCAAACCTGAACTGTCCAAGTTCACACATCCCTCTCAAGGGGAAAATCCAAATCACAAGACAAACAAACATTAGAAGTACATGCAACAACAACCTCACTAGTAACTCAGAGAACTAGAATCATAGATTACCATAGAGTAACCAAAGTTCCCCATAATCACATCATGTCAGAACATGTAGTTGCACATCATTGCACACACACAGACACACACACACACACACACGCACGTGCGCGCACACACACACACACACACACACACACACACACACACTACATTAATGGCAGCAGCATAAGCATGACAGATTATCATGCTCCCCCTAAATAGTTGCATACAACAAGCAACACCAATAAACTACTTTTCCCTTAGCAGTAGTACAATCCTATCACAATGCTAGTCAACATGTTAAGACAAGTGACATGACATCAAGATAAATAGAATCAACCTCAACACTTTACTCCCCCTTTTTAGCCACAAATTGACAAAAATTAGAGTAAATGTAAACAAAAAGTTGGAATCACACACTAGAAATGGAAACAAACAATTCAAATGGAAACAAACGGAAACACAAAGTAACTGATGGAAGCAAACAATGTTAGGAAATAATTACAACAAAAATAGCAAAACAAACCCAACAAAAAAAAACAAATAGATAGTCTTCATATTAGGAGCCAACTATCCATTCCAACCACCCGAGTTAATGAAATTAACCCAATCTTCATCAACATCCGTGTAAGAGTCATGTAACTGAGCATGAATTTTCTTGAAGGATTTCATCTTTGTCACAGACTTTTTCCCTGTCCTAGATGCTCCAGTAGATGATCCAACAGATGTTACAACTTTGGACTCCACCTTCTTTGGATCCTTACTCTTATCCTTCTTGGCTTCCAGCAAATGACCCTTTTCAGCATCAGCATTTTTGGAGGACTGACTCATGTTGAAACACAGCTTGGTAGTGGGCAGAAGCAGTAAGGTTTTGGATTTTAATAGGAAAAAAAAATTTGCTTGTATCGCCTGATCAGTTAAGGAGATGTTTTTTGAAAGGGGGTGTAATTATCCTTGTTATCAGAGCACCGCTCACATATGAGAGAGACATTCTCTTGTTCCTCTTTCTCTCTTTCCATGCTTTGACTACAACATTTGGAATGACAATCTCTATGTCATTGAAAAACTGTTTTTCTTGAAAAAATGCATGCAACTAAAAAAACGTTTTCAAGCCTCCTAAACTGTAATTGCAATAAATCTTTATTAGTATAAATTCCCAAAAGTCCCCTGACAAAATGATGACCAGTCACAATGACCTTGTCCAGCTGTGCAGAGTGAAAATCTTGATTATGACCAACTTGTCACAGTACAATGTCATGACATCCTGTTTGACATTGTATTCTTTTAGCATCCATCTTAACTGAAGGCAACACCTTCCTCAGCATTCTACTTAGTTTTAGAGAAAGACCAGGATGTATAAAATATATAATTGATGATCCAAGAGACAAGATTGTTTCTCAATGAAGAAAAACTCTTAGACCAAATCAGAAGCACACACACAACGGAATCAAAAATAGAAACCAAACATCAACACCACATATCAAGAACCATAAAAATATTGTCAAGACATTTTGTCTGACATCACAGAACACAGTATATTCAAGCATAAACAAAGTTATGGAAGCACACATAACTTGGTAGAAACACACATTCTTGATTATCTTCAGGTGATCTTCCACCTCTTGCCCCTGTCAAAGATCCTTCGACACTTCTTGTTGCTGTCACATGTTTTAGGAGTGTTGACACTGAACTCCCTTGCCATAGCCTTAAAACGTGTCTTCTTCAAACCAGACCTTCTATCTTGCAGAGATCTTTTGTTCCATCCCTTAACAATGGCAACTTGCTTAGGCTTATCATGCCTTAGAGAATAGAGGAAAGATACAATATCTGTTGCATTCCTCCACGCCTGTAATTGCTATAAATCCTAATAGGGCAAGTGCCTAGCCCACTGCTTATGTTATCAAATTTATTTGCATATAAAGCATTAGTAAACATAATAGTCAGTTGTTCCTTAGTGTCCACATGCTCCAAAATAACAACCTTGCCTTCAGTAAGATTCCTGATTAGTTGATTATGACTATCACGGTTCTTGTCCCAACCATGTTGAGTGAGATATCTGATAACATTCAGATCTTCACAATGTAATGTCATGGCATCCACATTGACATTATATTCCTTCAACATTTGTTTCATCCACACTAGTTGAGAGCAACCTCTTCTTGTTTCACCATATTCAGCTTCAGCAGTGTTCCCAGAAGCACATTCATCATCATTGAAACATTCTTTCATCATGAAATTAGATTTGTGGAAGTAGAACACACCACAAGCACTTGTTCCAATGATGCAATTCAAGATCTTCTTTTCTTGAATAATATGACTCATCCTTGGCTCAAGCTTAGAGACAAGACAAGAGTTTGATATTTTCTTTGTAAATTCAGTGATGTTGTCTTCAGTAGGGTGTTTTGCAATGAGTTCCTTGGATTGTTCTGCCTGAACTCTAATAGAGAGACCTGAAGTGACTTGAGAGTTATCTGACATAATGCTAGAGAAATTATATCTTTCTTCCCTTCCTACCTCATCAGTCTGCCCAGAGGATGTTTCAACATTTGCTTCAACATCCATACTTTGCTCAGTAATTGAATCATCAACTACCACACTGATAGATTCCATTGTCATTATAGCTCCGGAGTTAAAAAATCTATAAGCTCTGCTGCTTGAAGAGTAACCCAGAAATATCCCTTCATCACTTATGGGAGTTATCTTACCCTTTTGATATTTTTCAGTCAAGACATAACGTTTGCTTCCAGAAATATAGAAGTATTTCATTGTAGGCTTCCTTCCTTTCCATAGCTCATAGAGAGTGGTTGAAGTACCTCCTCTCAAAGTGACCCTATTATGAATGTAGCATGCAATATTCATAGCTTCAACCCAAAATTCCAAAGGCAATTGCTTAGCATGAAGCATAATTCTAGTTGATTCTTGTATAGTTCTAGTCTTCTACTCAACAACTCTATCTTGTTGGGAAGTGATGGAAAAAGAAAATTCATAACTGATATTTTCAAAAGCACAAAATTCAAAGAATTTCGCATTCTCAAACTCCATGTCAGGGTCACTTCTAATCTTGACAATCATACTGTTCTTCTCCTTTTGAATACTTTGACACAGATCTTTGAAGACTTCAAAAGTGTCTGATTTTTCTCTAAGAAAGTTCATCCATGTAAACCCAGAAAAATCATCTATAACCACATAGACATACCTCTTTCCACCCAAGCTTTCTATTTGAATTGGTCCCACTAAATCCACATGGAGAAGTTCCAACACTCTGGAAGTAGTTTGATGTTGCAACATTGGGTGTGACATCATGGTTTGCTTCCTAATTTCACACTCACCACAAACTTTCCCTTCTTTAATCTTAAATTCTGGCATTCCTCTGATAACTCTTTCAGATATTATTTCCTTCATTATTTTGAGATGAAGGTGTCCAAGTTTCTGGTGCCATAACTTAACTTCATCCTCCTTGGTGTTTAAACATATGGTAGAATAAGCCATTATTTGAGGTTCCCACAGATAACAGTTGTCTTTAGACCTCATACCCTTCATCAGAATAACATCTTTATCATCTTTGACCAAACATTCTGATTTTGAGAAATTGACCAACAAACCTTGATCACATGGCCGATTAATGCTAATAAGATTAACAGTTAATCCTTTCACCAGAAGAACCTCTTCTAAATTAGGAGAACCACCACACACCAATTTTCCCACTCCTTTAATTTCTCCTTTAAATCCATCACCAAATCTGACAGAGCCTGTGGGATGAGATTTGATATCCACTAGAAACTTCTGAACCCTTGTCGTGTGCCTAGAACATCCAATGTCAAAGTACCAGTCTTCTTTAGTTGAAGCCTTCAAGGAAGTGTGAGCTATAAGGTTCACATCCCTGTTGATAGACCTTCTCCTTTTACTCACTCGATTAGCCTTAGAATGAGCTGAAGATTTTTTATCTCCATACAATTTATAACAAATAGGATTTATATGACCATACTCACCACAGTAATGACACCTCCAAGTTGAGGATTGAGATTTTGTTGAAGTTACATCGTGTCTTCCAGGATGTTGTAACATGTGGTTGGACATTGTGACCATCTTCCTCCTAAAAGGAGGAAAGAAGTTTTCTACAAACCTTTCTTTTTGTTGATTATCAGATGGATAATCACCTCTTGTATCTCCATCCTCTTTCATCATATCAGATCCATATTTCATCCTTATTAAGTCGTATGTCATGTTATTAAGCTTAGAATTCAAGAGAGTTACCTCATATTGCAGATGAGAAATAATATATAAGAGTTCATCCTTCTCATTCTCCAGTTCAGCTATGATCTTTCTCTAATTTTCCTATGTCTTAAGACTTTCTTCACACTTGTCACAAGTTTCCTTGTAAGTCACGTCCATATCTTCATAGAGGACATTTTCATCACAAGATTCTACTTCATCATCCCATCTGCTAGAGAGAGCAGTCATAAGTTTGACTGTCTCAGAGTTAGATTCATCTTCTGACTCATTATCATCACACCAAGATACAGACAAACCCTTTTTCTATTTCTTGAGATAGGTGGGACATTCTGACTTGATGTGACCAAAACCCTCACACTCATAACATTGTATGCCTTTGCTTTGATTTGACTTCTCTTCAATCCTGACATTCTTTTGAGAGTCATTGTTATTTCTGATGTTAGATGTGATGTTCTTGACACATGGTCTTCCTCTTCTGTCTATACTCTTCAGAATTTTGTTGAATTACTTCCCAAGTAATACAATGATATTTGACAGTCCTTCATCAGTATCTAGGTCAGCTTGACCCTCTTTATCTTCAGTGTTGGAGACAAAGGCTATGCTCTTGTTCTTCTTCTCAGACTTGTCACTAATAGCCATTTCAAAAGTTTTAAGTGAACCAACAAGTTCATTAAATTTCATATTGTTGATATTTTGAGCTTCTTCAATGGCAATTACTTTCATATCAAACCTCTTGAGGAGAGACCTAAGGATCTTCCTAACCAGCTTTTCTTATCATATTTTCTCTCCCAGAACACTAAAGGCATTGGCTATTTCAAGAACATTCATGTGAAAGTCATGAATACTCTTATCCTCTATTATCTTTAGATTTTCAAACTTGGTAGTCAGCAGTTGAAGTCTGGACATCTTTACCTTAGATGTGCCTTCATGAGTTGTCTTGAGAATTTCCCAAGCATCCTTAGCTACAGTGCAGGTGTTTATCAATCTAAACATATTTTTGTCAACTCCATTGAATAAAGAATTTAGGGCTTTAGAGTTTCCAAGACCAGTTTCATCTTCCTCCTTGGTCCAGTCCTCTTCTGGCTTTAAGGTCTCCTTCCCATCTTTATCTTTAACCACAGGGTGATCCCAACCCATGAAGACAACCTTCCAAGTTTTGCTATCCATAGATTTTAAGATATCCACCATACGTGCCTTCCAATAGTCATGGTTAATGCCATCTAAGAGTGGGGGCCTGTTAACATTCCTCTTCCTTCCTTATCCATAGTACCAGAAAATATCTCCCTGAAGCTCACCCAAAAACAAAATAGGGTGACCTGCTCTGATGCCAATTGAAATTCTAACACTTTAAGACTGATGTCCCAACAACAACACAATATCAAGACAGATGTTAAAACATCATCTCCTGACAGAAAAAAATTAAATGCAGAAGGTATATTGCAGAAGAATAAATAACACAATCAATTGTTATCCCAGTTTAGTGTAACTCACCTACATCTGGGGGCTACCAAGATAGGAAGGAAATTCACTATAATAGTATTAGTTCAAAGCTAAACTCCCCCATTTACAACTTATCACCTAATGACTACCTTGTGCAACTTCTACCTAGAAACCCTCTATATCTGAGAAACCCATCTCACTTCCTACCAGTCACAAACCAGTGACAATTCAACAAGACCAAAATAGAAGTAAACACACTTCCAAGTATAATACTTAGTTTTGCTTAAAAGCTTCAGCTAAAAACAATACACTCTTGCTTAAAAGCTTTAGAGTGAACAACTAACAATGAACAATCAGTCAACTCAATGCATCAAACCTGAAACAAGAGTGACATACAAACAAAACACACTAAACCCTAAAACACCACCAAGACACGACTAATCCTAATTCTCCCAAATTTTCCAATGTCCAAGTTGCAATAGGTTTAGCTCCTTTCTTTAAATAGCCTTCAGATCTTGTGGGCTTGGGCGCAAATCATCAGGAATCAGTTTTCAATCATTAGCATAATTTCCTGCACAATAATAGGAACAAAATACAAAGTTTCCTAAAAAGTCTCCAAGATCCTTTTTATGAAACCAAATCAAATCTGCAATGTTCCTAAAATATCCATGCTCAGTTGCGCCTGTATGAGAACTAAAATCATCCAGAATCACATATTTTAAAATCAAATCTTCAAGGATTTAAATCGCAAATCTGTTCTGATGTTCTAGTATAACATGTCACAACATATATCATGAAAAGTAACAGCAGACTCTATTGTACCAGTTGGTCAACATGTCATGACATCTTGCTCAATATATGGATGTGATACATGTTTTTCCAAATTAAACATGTTTTACCAAAATTGTTGCCAACCATAAAATCACAGACCTAACAATGAGCATGTAACATACCAAGAGGCCATAACTGGTCCTGAGTCTGAGATGTAGCTAGAAGCCATGAAATCTGAAATGAATTCCATGTACACAAACCAGGTTTGGACCTTGGTAGAGTCTCCGGTAGGAGTTAATCCTATAGGATGCAAGTGGGTCTTCAAAAAGAAGACTGACATGGATGGTAAGGTGCATACCTATAAGGCAAGACTGGTTGCTAAAGGCTACAAACAAATTCATGGGGGTAAACTATGATGAAACCTTTTCACCAGTTGCAATGCTTAAATCTGTTCGGATTTTAATTGCTATCGTTGCATATCATGATTATGAAATATGAGAGATAGATGTTAAGACTGCTTTCCTTAATGGTAATCTTCTTGAGGATGTGTACATGACATAACCTGAAGGATTTGACATACCAAAAGAAGCCCAAAAGATATGCAAGTTACAAAGATCAATCTATGGATTGAAGCAAGCTTCCAAAAGCTGGAATCTTTGTTTTGATGAAATTATAAAACAAGATGGATTCATAAAGAATATAGATGAGCCTTGTGTCTACAAGAAGGTTATTGGGAGCATGATCGTCTTCTTGGTATTATATGTAGATGACATATTACTCATTGGAAACGATGTCCCTACCTTGTAACAAATAAAAACTTGGTTAGGGAAATACTTTTCTAGGAATCAGGATCTATAGAGATAGATCACAAAAACTGCTTGGCCGAAGTCAGAGTACATACATAGACAAAGTGCTAAGATGCTTTAATATGCATGATTCCAAGAAAGGATTCATACCTATGCAACACAGCTTGTGTCTATCAAAAACAAAATCCCCTTCAAATAAGGAAGAAAGGGATCGCATGAATAAGATTCCATATGCATCTACAATAGGATCTATCATGTATTCCATGTTATGTACTCGACCAGATGTCTCGTATGCTTTAAGTGCAATAAGTAAGTACCAATCTGATCCTAGTGATGCTCATTGGGTAGCTGTTAAGAATATCCTTAAGTACTTGACAAGGAATAAGGACTCATTCTTGGTATATGGAGGTCACGAAGAGCTTGTTGTAATTGGATACAGTGATGCTAGCTTCCATACAGATAAGGATGACTTCATATCACAATTTGGTTATGTGTTTTGCTTAAATGGTGGCGTTGTGAGTTGGAAAAGTTCAAAGCAAGAAACAATTGCTGATTCTACAACCAAGGTCAAGTACATTGTTGCCTCAAATACAACAAAGGAAGTTGTTTGGATCAAGAAGTTCATTATTGAACTTGGCATAGTCCCTAGCATTATGGATCCCATTAATCTCTATTGTGATAACAATGGTGCTATAACACAAGCTAAGGAGCCTAGATCTCACCAACGATCCAAACACATACTTAGACGTTATCACCTCATTCGAGAGATAATAGATCGGGGAGATGTGAAGATATGAAGAGTACCTACACTTGACAATATTATTGACCCACTAACAAAGCCTCTTGTGCAGCAGAATCATGATGGTCATACTAGATCTATGGGTATTAGGGGTATTCCTGATTGGCTCTAGTGCTAGTGGGAGATTGTTGGTGTAAGCCCTAGAGGCCATTACTTTCGGTACTTGTATCGAATTATTTATTATAATAAAAGGCATTTCTTTATTATGTTTGTTTTTCCAAGATAATAAAGTCCCTAGAATAGCTAGTCCGTTTAATGAAATATTAAGTGTGACTTAATCATGAGATCCCATTAAACATAATGACATTATTCTTAAAGTACCCGTAGTCTAGCTTTATTGTGAAGTGAGATAACCTTAAAGCATTAAGACTATTATGTAGATAGACTGATGATCGCATCTCATGGATCATGGATAAGGAGTTATCAAGTCTTGACACCGGTATGAATATTAGGAGTAATATTTATACTGGATTAACCCGCTATGAGAGTACTACATAGCATGTTATGCAAAGTGTCATAAGTTACTCTCATGGTGATAGTGGTGTATACCACCCTTCGACTTGAAACCACTATGGACTCTAGAAGTAGAGTCGAGTACTTTATTACTGATCTAAAATTGTCTGTAACTGGATGATCATAAAGATAATTGATAGGTACCCCACAAAGCATGCTGAGGAACATGAGTGACCTAGATGTAATTTGCCCATCCTGCATAATAGGATAAATGTCTAAGGGCCCAATATTGAATTGGACAAGGATGACATGGTATATGCCTAGTGTTCAATATATACATAAGGGCAAAATGGTAATTGTACACACAAGTACTATCACAAAAGGTTTTGTCATATCACATGACATTTGACTTGGGTAGCAGTTATGTGTTGCTAGATATCGCTCACTGTTTATTATGTTAAATTCGTAATTTAATATAATTGCCAACATTGCAAAAACCTACAGGGTCACATACACAAGGATAGATTGATAAGAGGTAGAGTAAATATGGAACACCGTAAGGTACGGTGAACTTAAGTAAATGTAGAACACCGTAAGGTACGGTGTACTTAAGTAGAATACGAAATGTGGTAAGGTACCACGCGCTTAAGTGATATATGGTACACCATAAGATATGGTGCGCATACATGATCAGTGCATTTTAATGCATATTCTCTTATGTTTGTACTTAGGCATTTACTTAGTTTGTTTTCTTTATTTTACTATTTTCTTATGTTTTTATAATTAAGTCTTTGTTTGCCGTTAATATATTTTCGCAGCTTATTTTCAGCTTTAGCGGTTATTTGATACATGTCCACTGTTCGGATCATAACTTGAGCTACGAGAATCGGATTTACGCGTTCTACTAGGCGTTGGAAAGCTAAGACAAAGATCTACAACTTTCATGTTGTACAAAGAAGCTGATTCAGAGTGTAGCATGCTCGAATAATTTGTTGAAGTCAGGATCCGAATTCTGTCTTTAGGAATATTTAGTTTTGGGCCGAATTTTTTGATGCGTTACTATACCTAGCAGCCACTCACAATTCATCTTAACCTTCTTTTCTTTTCACAATTTTCCTTTTGCTTTTTACGATTGTAAAGAACTAATTCCCGAATGTAAATCCTATTGCTTTTGGGTTCCATCGCTTTGAGGTTATTCTAATACCAATTTAATTCGATTTCTGTTCAATTTTTTTCTATGAAGTCATTTGCTTAATTTGATTGCAATCGTTTTCTTAATTCGATTGTGTTTATAGGATAGAATTCATTAAATTTGATTTTATGCATGTTCCTAAATTTAATTGCGTGTTATCGTTTGCTTAATTCGTTAACTCGTCATATTCTTAACATTTTGCTTAATTCGGTAAACAGGAACATAATTCATTTGATTTTGATAAGCACTTGTCTAATTGATCTCATAATCGAATAGGATCAAATCCTCTTAGGGATTGGTGTTATAATAATCGAGGATAAGTCGGAACCCGGATCAGTAGGATTAGCCGTTTTAGCTTAATTGATAATCACTTATTTTAATCACTTTTTCTCTTGTTTTATAAATCGAAACTTAAAACCCACATAAACAGTTACTATAGTTGGTTAAATTCATTACAAGAATCCTTGTGAGAACAATACTCGAGTTATCGCTTCTGTCATACCCCAAATTTTGACCACCAAGATTTCCCATCATTGTGAAGCTCATTACCACAATATGGATGTACTTTCATGCCTCATCAATCTCCTCAGGGATTGTTAGGCATTCTTCACAATCAAAGATTAGGGTTTTAACCCCTATCAGAGCATTTAGACAAAAGATCAATCAAGAAATAACATGTTCTTCAACTTTTCTAGCCTCTCAAACATCCATGAAGGATCAAGAGGTCTCCCACATCAAGAATTAAGCACTAGGTTGCAATATACCAAGTGGATCAAGCCTCAAGATCGCCAGTGTCACCAAATTAAGGTTTTGGTCGACTGAGGCCTTCAGGTGAAAATTTCCATCTGGGCATGAGCCAATACGTCAATGTATGGTCTAACAAACTCAAAAGGATCTCTAGAGCCCATCCACAATGGCAAAATCACCTTGAAGGTCCATCTATCAAAAAATCAGGAATTAGGGTTTTGACCTAATTCAACCCTTGAGTTAACTTGTGAAGTGAGGCATGGCTTGAGGCTCCAAAATGAACTTCAAAGACCTCAAATACATCATATTGACATATTTACAAGATTTGATTGACTCAAAGAGCTCAAGTCATAAGCCACAAGAACTCAAAACCATCTGATCACAAATTAGGGTTTCTGATGGAAAAAGTCAACCCTATCCTTGACTGTTGACCTACCCTTGATCTCAAACCTTGGGGAGGGGTCCAAGACATTCCTAAATACCCTTGGAGGCCATCCATGAAGTTTAATTGAGCCCAAGGATTGATTTCACAAAGGGATCACAAAGTCAAAATTTCATCTGATGAAAAAGTCAACTGTACAAAAATCCAAGTTCGACTTTTTGGATTTTTGGTCAACCAAGGTTCCTTAACCCTAAAACAATGCTAATATGTGATTTGAATCATCATTCATCAAGAAAAATCAAAGAAAGTGAGTTAACTTGTAAAAGGGGTAACCATGAAAAACTTAGAATTTTTCTAAGTTATGGAACAAAGTGGCTAGGGTACCAACTTCCAAGGACCATAACTTGAGATCCAAGCAACCATTTTGGATGGTCCAAAGCTGGATTTGTAGCTCTCATTACATACTTAAAAAGTGTTGACTACATATCATTCCAATTCTTCATGGATTTTTAGTTAGCGAATGATCAAAGTGGCTAAAAACATGAAAATGACATTTTTCCAACACTTAGTGAAATTTTCACTAAGTCAGAATCTGCCTTATTTTTTCCAAAATGTAGAGGCGTTTTTCATTGTAATTCAGGTTGATTCAAAACCAAAGTTAGACATCATGTTGAAATAAGATATATCAGCTTTCCAAAATGTCCAAGAACTCCATCAAACTCCACCTGAGCTAGAGGTTATGACAGCTACAATATGCCTTGCTGCAAACTGTTTTACAAGGCAGATTTGTACATTAGGGCTCGAATTGATCAAATTGTGCAAAAACAAACATGGTTATCCATCTGTACACCTTAGGGGGAGACCAATGAGGAACAAGCACTGATCCATAAGCCTCCCAAGTCTTTAGAGCTACATATAGGTCTGGCACCCCTAAAAGCTAAAGATGCCTCAAGACTCCAATTTTGTTTTGAGGCATTCAATTGATGCATAGAGCTGGCATGTATCAGTCCTTGATCAACCAATTGAGTCAAGATGAGCTCAGACAATAGAGAACCATAGGCCTGTGCCCTAACCTCAAGTCAATGGCTAGAGGAGACTTGAGATTCCTTTTGCTCAACATTGGCCAAAGGCCTACTGCAGTTGCCACACACTATTGCTTGCAAAACAAACTTGACACACTATAAATAGGCCTCAATTGTGATCAGTTTGAGTACACCAAAGCACCCAAACTGATGCTTTCCTCAAAATCTCCATTTCACTCCAATTTTTCCTTCTAACTCAAGTCACTATCGGGTTTTGAGTTTGAGAGCAATTCCAACCAAACCAATCACACACACACCTCATAAACATCATATGTAAGTGATCCATAACACAAAATCACATCTGGAACATCAGATTCTCAAAATCACCAGCCAATTGCTCAAGTTCTTAACAGATTTGCAGTTGAGGTACCACAACCAGTTCCAGCTCAATTCAATCCACTCCAAGCATTCAAACACACTCATTGGCACCTAAGGAAGCTATCCAGATCATTGGAACCTAGCTGTAACACCTCCATCACCAAACTCGATCACCAGCTGCAAGAGGTAGGCTTGAACTCTTCAAACTCCATGATGCATGCATATTTTACTGCACAATAATTTTGCCACATGTTCATAATCATGTATGGAGTGACAACCCTCAATCAATTGCCATGAATCAATCGTGTATGGAATTTAATTGTGTTCATGCAGAAATTAGGGTTTTTGAGGTTTTTTTTTTCTGATTTCTCACTCAATACTTAATATAAATGCAATTAATCTATATGGTTGTGATCCTTGTTCAAAAACGAACAAGATTGGTACTTGAATCATGCAAAACCATTGAGAAATCATGGAGAAAAGTGAGAAAACGCAAATTTGCAGAAACAGGGCACGCGGGCAAGAACTTAGTGTTCTTGGCGCCCTTTTTCAAATTTTCAAATATTTGAATATTTTGATATTTTTGTTAATTGATTCAAAAATTAATTTCTCTCTGATTATTTATGTTTTTGAATTGACTTTTTTTCTCAAAATTCACTAAAATGTTTCAATATTTTATTTGACAAAAAAACTAATTTATATTATTTATTTAATATAGTTAGAATTTTTGTAATTAATTTCATTTTATTTGTTTTTAAACATTTTAAAATGAAATTCCCACTTTGATCTTTCAAAATCAATTGAATTTTAGACTTTCATATGATTAAACATGATTTTTCAAGATATTTTCCAAAGTGTATAACTTGTTTTTAAATATAATTGATATTTTGTCATTTATTATTTAAATTACCTTTGAAAAATAACATTTTTATTTAAAACTAGGGTTTTCTCTCAATTTTAAATTTTCAAACACTTTTGGACCTCTAATAGAGTGTAAGACCCAATCCCTTTCTTAACCAAAACCATTTTGGGCCTCAGACATTGTATACGTCCCACTGTGTTTTCAAAAATCTCGGCACAATCGTCAGTTCAAAACCAAATCACCCGAGCCTCTCCCTGAGTTGTAAGCCCCATCACTTGTACAAAAATAAATCTTTGGGCCTCTAATAGAGTGTAAGACCCAATCCTTTGTAAATACAAACCATTTTGGGCCTCAGACATTGTATAAAGTCCCACTGTATTTCCAAAATATCACAACATGGTCGTCGCCTTTTAAAATAAAATCATCTGGGCATACCCTCGTGTTGTAAGTCCCATATTTCTTTTTAAAAACATCTTTGGGCCTCTTCTTGAGTTGTAAGACCCAATCCCCTTGTATGGAAAAACCTCTTTGGGCCTAAGTCATTGTATAAGTCCCAGTACAATTTTTAAAACAACGGTAAGATTACTGTTTTGTTCATCTGGGCCTCTCCTTGAGTATAAGCCCAAATAATCTTTTCAAAAACAACTTCTCTTTTGATTTAGGTTCAAATGTACAGTTGTTATCAAAACTTTCTTTAATTTCTTTGAACAACTAACAATACAACATGGAAGCTTGCTCACCTGTAAGTTTTTATCAGCTTTCACTTACATGCTTTAATATATATATATATATATATATATATATATATATATATATATATATATATGTATTGTGGGAAGCTGCTCCCCTGTAAGTCCTTCTTTCATATCCTTTTAAATAATTGTCATATATCAGCTGTATATATACTAGTATATTTATTTAGAGTTTTCCCCGGCAACTAGGTCTAGACCCAGGTAAAACCAGTTGGTCACTCTTTAATACAGTCAAGACTAGATCCCCATAGGATTTCCAGATACATTCTTGTCTTCTCTTGGGCTTAAACAATATGGAGCAAAGAGAAAGGAAGTATTCTCGGTGAACCTTTTCTCAGGCTGTCACTATTAGAACTTGTCAAAGAAATTCAATTTCCCCATAGAGGATTATTTCTCGGTGAAACCTCTCTTGAATTTCTTCAAACCTTAAAACTGTTCATTAAAGAAAAGATTATTCCCAGTGAAACTTTTCTTGAACTCTTCTTAAGTTTGGGACCCACAGGCTTCCTAAAAGCATCCCCGCCTCCTCTTGGGCTTTGTACAAGGACCCTTTGGCTTCTTATAAGTTCTCATGCCTTCTCTTGGGCTTAATACAAGGACCCTGAAGACCTCTTAAAGGTATAAGACAGAACTTAGTCATCCTTTGCTAGAGCAGTCTTTCTTGAGTCAAAACCTCAGACCAATTTAGGGTTGATTCTCATCCCTTAAAACATTTGCCTCCTCTTGGGCATCATACAAAGATAAACTCTTCCATACCAATAGACTTGGACAGTCTAAATCTCCTCTTGAGTCTCAAAGACATTCTCAAGTTCCCTACAAACATAAGAGAAACCCCGGCCATTCTGGATCAATTTCCCGTAGAGTTAGAACCCATGGGTTCTAAAACCTAGTCTCTCTCCTAAAAATCCCCTGCCAGGGTCAGTTTATCATCGGTATAATACTACCCCAAATCAGAACCTCAAGGGTTCTGATACCTCAACTCTTCTGTAATCCTCAGCAAGAGTTGATTCCCCATTTGGATCTGCCTTGGGATCTCAATAATCCCTAGCAAAAGCTAGCCTCATCTTAGGCTTTGTATAACGATCTTTCCTCAGCATAGCTAGCCTCCTCTTGGGCTTTGTACAAATGATTATCCCCGACGGAGCTAACCTTTTCAGACTCTCTTGTTGAGTCAATCACCTTTTCAGACTCTCTTGTTGAGTCAATTAACTTTCAGACTCTCTTGTTGAGTCAATCACCTTTTTGGACTCTCTTGTTGAGTCAACCCTTTTAGCCTCAATCTTGGGCTTTGTACAAGACAGATAAAACCATTCTATTGTTGAGACAATCTTCTAGCCTCCTTTTAGGCTTGGTATAAAGATTTCCCCTAGCAGAAGTGAGCCTCCTCTTAGGCTTTGTATAATGATTTCTCCAGCTTGTTCAGCCATAATCCTGGGCTTTGTACAGGACAGATAAAAGCACTCTCTTGTTGAGTCAAACCCTGTTAGCCTCAATCTTGGGCTTTGTACAAGACATAAATCTTCATAACCTTCTCTTAAGCTTGGGACAAATTTCTTCCCCAGCAGAGTCAATTCCTCTCAGCTTGCTTTTAGGCTTTGAGAAATAAATTTCCTAAGCAGAGTCAAACTTATCTCTGCCTCAATCTAGGGCTTTATACAAGACAGATAATACTCTCCAGTAGATTCAAACTCATTTGAGCCTCAATCTTGGGATTTCTACAAGTCACTTAAAATATCCTCAGTCGAGTCAGTTTCTTTTTTAGCCTCAATCTTGGGCTTTGTACAAGACAGATAAAGATTTCTTTCCCACATAATCAGTTTCTTTTCAGCCTCAATCTTGGGCTTTGTACAAGACATATCCAAATTTTCCCCAACGGAGTCAAAATCCCTTTTAGCCTTAATCTTGGGCTTTGTACAAGACAGACAAAACATTTTCCTTGGAAAAGTCAAACTTTTTAGCTCCTCTTAGGCTTTGTATAATGATATCCCCGAAGAGTCAGTCTCTTTTCAGCCTCCTCTTAGGCTTTGTATAAGGACTTCCCCAATGGAGTCAATCAACCTCTTAGCTTCAACCTTGGGCTTTGATCAAGGCACACAAAAATCAACAACCCCTCAGAGGAAATCAAAATATCTCTGTAGGAAGTCATTTCTCTGTTTATCACTCATTAAAACAGAAAATCAAAACAAACCCTAATCCCAGATAACTACTGTAAGTGGCACACTTGTTGATTAAAATATCCAAGCTGTCATCCATCTTTTATCCTGGTAAACCCTTTCTTTAATCTAATTGTTGTAAGCGGCAAGCCTCTGAATTATTTATCCACGCCACTATCCCTCTCTTAGTATGAGAAATTTCTAAGGAAAAATGGCATTGCTTTGCATTGAGTTAAAGTTTTCTCCTTCAGGATAACACCCCTATAAAGGAAATTATGGCATTACTGGATTCACATATCCCAGTTAAAGTAATTCTCATTTATAAACAGTCACCCAACAGTTGTGATAAACAGACGAGAGGTTTCCCTTTAGAGATGACAAATTCTCTCTCAGTCAAACCTTTTAGCTCCAATCTTGGGCTTTGAATAAGACACAAATACTCAAACTTTTAGCTTCAATCTTAGGCTTTGAACAAGACACCAAAATATATTTTTCCTCCCTTAGAATAGGAGGAACTACGATTGCTCTGATTTCCCTGTTTCTTTTAAACGGGAATACGTAGGCATAAGATTGAGAAATCTTAGCGAGCATACCAAACAAAAACTCTAGGTCCAGTGCCTTCATACCAATCAAAACTTAGGTCCAGTACCTTACCAAAAACATCAGAAAAACCCGAACATCAACAAAAACTCACTCACTCTCTCATATTTCCCAAGAAACTTTCCTAACCCATTAACGGATAAACACCATCAAGTACAAAGCATAACCTAAAACTAACAACCTGTAGATAACTACATATAGGATGGGTAATTGACAACTCCCCATTGTATAACCTGACCCCGAACTCCCCGAATCTCTTTAAGCGTTTGTTCAGTTAAACATTCGCGTGCAAGGTTAGTTTGAGATAGCTCCCCTTTCCTTTCCAGCTTCATGGGATAAATAAAAAATCAGAAAGTAGCACACCCACTTCTTCATTGAGGAGAAAACCCAAATTCCGCGATAAGGTGGTCGCGTCACCGACAAAAATCGCGCGCTACAGTTACCGCTAACTATTTTTCTTTAAAAATACTCGTTTTTGATCTGTGCGCGATAGCGGATCAAATTGTCATCGTTGCCGGGGATTCTTGTTGATTTTAGTCAATTTTAAAATTTTAATTAGATTTTTGTTATAGTTTTTTTTTGCTTGTTGATTTTCAAGGTTGCAGTGCAGTGGTAAACGTTCAGCCAAATAAGTTTGATGGTCTTGTAGGTGAGGATCCGAATAAGCATATGAAGGAATTCCAAATTGTGTGCTCTACACCTTCCGAACCTTCACTGGAGGACCTTGTCAAGCAAATGGCTATAAATGATCTCCAATTTCAGCAACGAACAGTTTCTATTATTCAGGCTTTGCAGACACAGATTGGACAACTTGCCACTTTATTGAATGCCATGAAGTAAGCTCAAGAATTAAACCAACTACCTGCCCAAATAGTAGTGAATCCAAAAGAGTTTATTTTTGATTTAGTTGATGATACTTATTCTGAATTGTGTTATGATTTTCCATCATTAGCAGATTTTGATGATACTTACTCTTGTGATTCATGTACCGACACTAGCATTTGCTTTGTTTGTGCTGAGATTAATGCTGCCTTGTAGGGTGATGTTTTTCATGCAGATGAAGTTATAGATGAAGTTGTTTATGCAGCTAAAGCTCTTGACATCACGGCTTCCCCAACCTCACCATCCATTGAATAATCTCCTCCCTTAGAGCTTAAACCACTTCATAATAATCTGAAAGATGCTTATTTAGAGATGGATGAAAATATTGCAGTTATAATTTCTTCTGACCTTGATTTCGATCAAGAAAATAAGCTTTTGCAGGTTTTGAAGAAACATAAGAAGGGAATTGGATGGACCTCGATTGAAGATGGAAGAAAAGCAGTGTGGCAGCCCCTTAATCCTTTAATCTCTAATGTTGTGGAAAAGAAGATCACTTTCTCGTGCCCATTCGACACTTTTACTTATCGAAGATTCTTCTTTGATCCTGGAATAAAAGGAAAAGGCACTAATAATAATTTCAAGTTCAATGGATGCTACCCAAAGCTACTGTATGAGATTCCTACCGTGGAAGAAGAGACTGTAGAAGAGCGCTCTTTGGGAAAGGCTGCTTATGTGATCACCTATCCGCCTTGACTCCTCGGGTGTATTCTTTCCTTTCTCTCACTCTTATTTTATATTTATGTTCTTTCATTGAGGACAATGTAAGTTTTAAGTTGGGGGGGGGGGGGAGGGGGAAATCATTTACTTTGTTTTATTTCTTTCAGTTTTCTTTGTTTTGTTCTGTTTTCTTTAAGTGAATTTTTTTTTTTAAATTACTTAGAAACACAATGCATCTTTTGAAATTTTAAGGCTATAGATTAATTTGAGGTTATATTGTGGATACTTGGGAAAAATTCATAAGATCAGTACCGTTTTAACACCTTAAGTCTCCTGAATATGGAAACTGATTTAAATACTTGTTATGACATAGCCTTGAGTTCTCATCCTTTAATAGCTCTTAAGTAGTTTATCTAGCAGTCAACACCATCTAGAAACCACACACTAAGTAATTAAGCTGATGTAAATAAGTGAATAATCATGTGCTTAATAAGAAATCTAAATAGGAATCCGCCTTTTAAGTTAGGTGACCCTCACCCGGTCACTTAGGTAAACGGTTGTGAAACCTTTAAAAAAAGAAAAAAAATATTGTTGTTGCTAAAGTGGTTAATTTTGAATTGTTGAAAACATATGGATCATAGTCACTAACAGGCTTATTTACCGTGTGTGTGAATAGATAACGGGCTTAATGTGATTGCATTAGAATGAAAGAGAGCAAAAAGGAGGATGAGTAAGTTAGGCTTTAGCATAATAACATGATTCGGAATGGTTTGTATATGAGGGAGGTTTATGAGCGCACAATTCTGGATTTGTGTTCTTACGATAGCCTTAGTGTGAAAAATTAGTACCTATCGATACAATCTTGACCGAAGAAGAGTTTGTAGCCTAGGATGAGTTTCTGGGTGCTATTGTTTTTCATGAGTCTTGATACTATTTTGCTTGGAGTGCAAAAGTTCAAGTGTGAGGAATTTGATCAGTGCATTTTAATGCACATTCTCTTATGTTTGTACTTAAGCATTTCCTTAGTTTGTTTTCTTTATTTTACTGTTTTATTATGTTTTTATAATTAAGTCTTTGTTTGCCGTTAATCTATTTTCGCAGCTTATTTTCAACTTAAGTGGTTATTTGATACATGTCCACTGTTCGGATCATAACTGGAGCTACGTGAATCGGATTTACGCGTTCTACCAGGCGTTGGAAAGCTAAGACAAAGAGTTACAACTTTCATGCTTTATAAAGAAGCTGATTCGGAGTGTAGCAGGCTCGAATAATTCATTGAAGTCAGGACCCAAATTCTGCCTTTAGGAATATTTAGTTTTGGGCCAGATTTTTTATGTTTTTCAACCCAGTTGGGTTAGAACTGGATTTTGTGATGCTTTACTATACCTAAAAGCCGCTCACGGTTCATCTTAACCTTCTTTTCACAATTTTCCTTTGGTTTTTACGATTGTAATGGAGAACTAATTCCTGAAGGCAAATCCTGCCGCTTATGGGTTCCATTGCTTTAAGGTTATTCTAATAACAATTTAATTCGATTTTTGTTCAATTCTTTTCTATGAAGTCATTTGCTTAATTTGATTGCAATCGTTTGCTTAATTCGATTGTGTTTATAGGATAAAATTGATTAAATTCGATTGTATGCATGTTCCTAAATTTAATTGCGTGTTATCATTTGCTTAATTCGTTAACTCATCATATTCTTAACCGTTTGCTTAATTCGGTAAACAGGAACATAATTCATTTTATTTTGATAAGCGCTTGTCTAATTGATCTCATAATAGAATAGGAGCGAATCTGCTTAGGGATTGGTGTTATAATAACCGAGGATAAGTCGGAACCCGAATCAGTAGGATTAGCCGTTTTAGCTTAATTGATAATCACTTATTTTAATCACTTTTTCTCTTGTTTTATAAATCGAAACTTAAAACCCCCATAAACAGTTACTATAGTTGGTTAAATTCAATACAATTATCCTTGTGAGAATGACACTCAAGATGTCGTTACCGCTAACTATTTTTCTTCAAAAATACTCATTTTTTATCTGTGCACGACAGCGGATCAGTACACTTAATTAGACTTTTTAGCTTGTAGCCCACACAAGTGGTTCTATAAATATAGAAGCATACACTCTTGATGAAAATTTAGACTGTGAACCCATCCGTATTTTTCCTTCTCTCCCTCTCTCTCTCTCTCTCTCTCTCTCTCTCTCTCTCTCTCTCTCTCTCTCTCTCTCTCTCTCTCTCTCTCTCTCTCTCTCTCTCTCTCTCTCTCTCCAAGCCTTCAATCATAACAGTTAGCACTGAGACTGAAGGAATTTGTTCGTGTGGACTGAGTAGAGGAATTATTGTTTATTATTCAACGCTCGTGATCACTCCTTCGATTCAGCATCAAAAGGTTTCATCGCCATAAGAGGTAACCGTTCTATCCCTGATCATGACCATATTTCCCTTTAGAATCTTGCTTGTAGTGCTTGTTCAGCCACCTTCTCCCTTTCTGAGTTCCTCTGCTTCAGCATCATCTCATGAGCCTCTAATGAATCTTGAAGTTCTTCTAACTTCATCTCAGCTAAGTTCTTGGACTCTTCAATCGACACTACAATGTAACCAAACTTTGCAGTCAGAGATCTCAACACTTTCTCAGTCTTCTACAAATCGCTGATTGATTCACCACACGACTTCGTCTAGTTCGTTAACAGCAACACACGTGAAAGATATTTCGAGACTGATTCTTATTCCATCATCTAAGTCATCTCAAACTGCTTTCACAACGTCTGTAACTTCACCCTAATTAGTTTTTCATCTCCTTCATACAAGCTCTTCAACTTGTCCAACACTTCTTTTGTTTTTTCCTCTTCAACAATCTTTTCAAACACATTAGAATCCACACAGTGGCGAATCAAGAATAAACCTTTTCCATCTTTCTTTTTTTGTTCCTTGTGTGTAGCTTGTTGAACATCATCTACATTTGCTTCCAATGTCGGTACTCCATCATTCATGATTTCAGACACATCTTGACATCTGAAGATGACCTTCATCTATGCGACCCACCGTTCATAGTTCTCGCCTTTAAAAACCAGTAGAATCGCTGGAAATTGTATTGATGTTATTCCGTTTTCCATTACAAATTCTCTCTGATTAGCAACCGGGCTCCTTGATACCAATTTGTTAGAATAAATATTTTCAAGAGAGATGAAAGACAAAGAAAAAGAAGAGATAAAAGAGAGAAAAAGAGAGAAAACTGTAAACTGAATTATGAAAATTAGGATCGAGTGAAGTTTCATGTTTACATCATATAAAGCCCTTTATATAG
Organism: Lathyrus tuberosus; assembly: GCA_022829125.1. NCBI lineage: Eukaryota > Viridiplantae > Streptophyta > Magnoliopsida > Fabales > Fabaceae > Lathyrus > Lathyrus tuberosus. Next base: position 6,236,936 of record JALAZF010000126.1, read on the forward strand.
GAAACTAAAGCCCAGGCCCAAACTACACAAACCGACCCAAGCCCAAAACAAACAAAATGTAAAGTACAAAATTACAACTTGCATTTTGACACTACCATATGTTGTATTCAACTTCGTCGAATACAGCTAATTCCTGACCATCGACCAGCTACTTCGACACGGTCGAATGCTAGCTTTCAATCAGAACATCTAATTACAACTTCTAGCAATTATAGCCATTTATTTTCCTTATAGCAACAGAAGATTTTTGTGATTGCATCTTTCCAAATAGGTGTATTTTGAATGATGTCAAAACTAGAATACTTTAGCGTTTATGTACATTGGAACGTGTCATCTGAGTCTAGTTGTGCATGTTAGCATTAGGGATTATGATAACATGTTGGAAAAGGATTAGAAAAGATTCATGCATCAAAAATGTGAAAAAATCTACTATAGGTCGATACATAGAAGAAAATTTATTCTAAAGGTCGACACATGCATTATATAGGTCGGCACATGTGTTGCAGTTTTAAAGCCTGTAGGCTCTGTTATATGTGCTGCCTCTACAGGTCGACACATGACCTACATAGGTTGGTACATGACTTGGCTAGGTCGACCTATACATCAAAAATCTTCACACAAAAATGCATTGCTTTGCATTCCTTTTACTTCATTTTTGTTCACATATATATACCTGCTAGATGCATAATTTATTTTCAATGATTTTGGTAAAATCATAAATGAATCCTGGAACATAATAAGAGTCTTAATAATATTCAACCTTGGTTTTATGCATACACACAAACAAAGTCCAAATAATCATTCATTATTTGGGTGCCATCTAGAATCAAGTTGATAAGGTCCAATTTAACTTATGGTATTGTAAATTGGGTTGAGAGCTTAGGAGGGTTTCAAATAAGAAAACCAATGTGGTGTTTTCCTTCAAGATGAAAGTTAGGATTTAAAGGTTTTGGGCAAGATTACTCAAGTCTATATTTCATCGAGTGAAGGCTTTGAAGACCTACGGTTCTCGCAAAGGAGTAGCGTGATACGATTGATCATCTTGGTAAATCTTAGGTTATAACAATTCGCAATTCGAATTTAATCGAGTGAAGGCTTTGAACGGATTTGGTTCTTGAAAAGGAGTAACGTGATATGGTGAATCGAATTGGCATTGTTGGATGATTTGATCAAGCTCAGATTGAGGGAAGAGAAATTACTAGGATTAACATCAAACTTAGGGTTTGTAGGGTTGCATTGCTACATTTCTTTTGTAAACTACAATTTGCAAAGTAAGATTAATTTCACTATCTCAATTCGAGTTTGAATTGAGGTCATACGTACCCATAGCAAGGCCAATTGGGGAACTTCCTAAACAAATCCTTGTGTACACACTCTCTCTCTCGCTCTCTCTCTCTCTCTCTCTCTCTCTCTCTCTCTCTCTCTTTATATTTCGTTTACAAATTATTGTGTTCATCACTTGTGCAATTAATTTAATTGGAAAACTCTTTTGAAAATGATTTGATAAATTTTTTGTTGAGTGGATCACAATGATTTTGATTGTGATTGGATTTTAAGATCAACAAAACTATATAAATTTCCAAGCAAAATTGATTGTACACAAGGTGTTCGATAATTTGTCTCTATAGTGTTTTTGTGTGAATTATCATTGGATATAGCATTTCTTATTGAGTATCCCTTAAGAGATTGTGATTGAAAATTATTGGTTGAGTAGATTATCATAATCTTCTATTGGTTTTCACATACGCATATCCAAGCTTTTCGATAGCGGTTCGGTTTAGACGAATCAATCCAAATTACTTACGCTAGACATCGTTTTTGAAAACATTTTTGTAAAGAACCTTTATTTGGGTATCTATTCACCCTCCTCTATATAAGTCGCTTTCGTCTAACAAGTGGTATCACAAGCTCTGGTTAATTTCGTGCTTTAATATTTGCTGTAAGTCCTGTGGTTTTTGGATTGGCTACATTTTGGTAAAACAACATGCTGTTAGCAAAATGTTAAACCATATGTTCTGCCATGAAAGTCAGACATCATGTTTTGCATGATGTTGTGACATGTTCTAGGACATGTTATACCAGATAGCTAGGGGATATCTATTTTGGTATTTTTAGTGTAATTTTTTAGTGTATTCTAATTCACACATGTGCGTTTTTCATAGGAATATATTGTGTGATTTTCTGTTTTGAAATATTCTATTACTTTTCATAAAAAGGATCGTTGAGCCTTTTTAGGAAAGTTTGTATTTTGTTCCTATTATTATGCAGGATGATTTGCGGCCAGGTTATACTGATTATTGTTATTTGTGCGCCTCATGAAGCCAAAATCCATTTGGTCTGAAGGCTATTTAAAGTGAAGAAAAACATTATTGAAGTAAGATAGCATAACGTGAGAAATTTGGGAATAAGGATTAGCTGTTGTTTTGGTTGGTCTTTAGGTTTTTCTGTTTGTTAATTGTGTGTCACTCATGTATCTTCTGATACATTGAGGGTGACTGATTGTTCATTGTCCACTCTAAAGCTTTTAAGCAAGAGTGTATTGTTCTTGGTTGAAGCTTTTAAGCAAAACTGAGTATTGTCTTGGAAGTGTGCTACTTCTATTGTTTGTTGTTGTTTATACAGTCATTGGGATTGGGACAATTTGATTTCTCTTATGAGAATAGGAAGTGAGAGGCGATTCTCATATCTAGATGGTGATTTCTATGCAGAAGTTTGCACGGTTAGTGATTAGGTGATAAGTTGTAAATGGGGGAGTTTAACTTTGAACTAATACTATTAGTGGATTTCCTTCCTGGCTTGGTAGCCCCCAGATGTAGGTGAGTTGCACCAAAATGGGTTAACAATTCTAGTGTTGATTTTAGTTTTCTGTCATTTAAATTTCTGCATCTTTGTGTATGTGATCAATCTGTTTTGATCCTAGTGTTGTGACATCTATCTCGACATCTGGTATCTGCGTGCCAGAATTTCAATTGGCATCAGAGCATGTCACTCTGTTTTGTTTTTGGGTGAGCTCTAGGGAGTTTTTATTCTGGTACTATGGACAAGGAAAGGAGAGGAAATGTTAATAGGCCTCCAATCTTGGATGACACTAATTATGACTATTGGAAGGCACATATGGTGGCTTTCTTAAAATCTATGGATAACAGAGCTTGGAAGGCTGTCATTAAGGGCTGAGAGTACCCTGTGATTAAAGGTTAAGATGGAAAAGAAACCTTAAATCCAGAAGAAGATTAGATCAAGGAGGAAGATGAGATAGCTCTTGGAAACTCCAAAGCCTTGAATGCTTTGTTCAATGGAGTTGACAAGAATATGTTTAGGCTGATCAACACTTGCACTGTGGCTAAGGATGCTTGGGAAATTCTCAAGACAACTCATGAAGGGACATCCAAGGTGAAGATGTTTAGGCTTCAGCTTCTCACTACTAAATTTGAGAATCTGAAGATGAGAGAAGATGAAAGTATTCATGAATTCCACATGAATGTGGTTGAAATAGCTAATGCCTTTAGAGCTTTGGGAGAGAAGATATCAGAGGAGAAATTGGTGAGGAAGATCCTTAGGTCTCTTCCTAAGAAATTTAACATGAAGGTCACAACCATTGAAAAGGCTCAAAACATCAACAATATGAGAGTTGATGAGTTAGTGGGATCTCTCCAAACATTTGAATTAACCTTGAATGATAGGATTGAAAAGAAGAACAAAAGCATTTCTTTTGTTTCCAATGCTGAAGATAAAGAGGCACAGGCTAACCTGGATACTGATGAGGGGGAAGAAATTCAATAGAATTCTAAAGAGAATGGATAGAAGAGGAAGACCAGGTGTCAAGGACATCACCTCTGACATTAGAAACAACTCTGATTCTCAAAAGAATACCAGAACTGAAGAGAAGTTAGATCAAATTAAAGGGATTGAGTACTATGAGTGTTAAGGCTTCAGTCACATAAGGCCAGAGTGTCCCCACTATCTCAAAAAGCAAAAAGGATTGGTTGTTTCTTGGTCTGATGATGATGAGTCATAAGATGAATCCAACTCAGAAGTTGTTACTGATCTCTCTGGCAGATGGGCTGATGAAGTGGAAGCATGTGATGAAAATGATATTTATGAAGATCTCGATGTGGACTACAAGGAGACCTGCAACAGGTGTGAGGAATATCAGAAGACAGAGGAAAATCAGAGGAAGGTCATATCTGATTTGGAAAATGAGAAGATGGAACTCTTAGGGGTTGTCTCTCATCTTCAGAGTGAGATAACTCTCCTGAATTCCAAGCTCAGTGATGTTACAGAATCCTTAAGAAGGATGAAGAATAAGGCTGATCAAATAGAAGATACAGAAGTCCATTACTATTTTGGTAACAGACAGAGAAGAATGCCTGAAGAAAATTATATTCCTTCTGAAAGAGAGAGGAGGACCACAATGTCTAACCACATGTTACAATATTCTGGCAGACATAATGAACCTCCATATAATTCCTAATCTTGTTGGAGATGTCATTACTGTGGAGAGTATGGTCACATAAAGCCATTTTGTTATAAATTGTATGGGAATCAAATATCTTCAGTGAAGTCCAAGGAAAATCCAGTTAGCAAGAAGAGTAGTGTTAAAGATAGGGGTGTGAATATGATAGCTCACATATCCTTGAGAGTCTCAACTAGAGAAGACTAGTACTCTAACAGTGGATGCTCTAGACACATGAGAGGGGTTCAGAAATTGTTGATGGACATTAGGTCTCTGCCTACAGGTGCTGTCATATTTGGTGGTGGTGTTAAAGGAGAGATAAAAGGATATGGTAAGTTGGTGGATGATGGATCACCTATGTTGGAAGATGTTCTTCTTGTGAAGAGACTAACTATTAACCTCATCAGCATTAGTCAGTTGTGTGATCAAGGTTTGTTAGTCATTTTATCCAAATCAGAATGCCTAGTCAAAGATGAGAAAAATGATGTTCTGATGAAAGGAATAAGGTTTAAAGATAACTGCTATCTTTGGGAATCTTAGATAATTGCTTACTCTTCAACATGTTCAAAAACTCAGGAAGACGAAGTGAAGCTGTGGCACCAGAAGCTTGGACAACTTTGTCTTAAAAGAGTGAAAGAAATCATGTCTGTAGGAGCGATTAAAGGAATGCCAGATCTAAATATTGAAGAAGGGAAAGTTTGTGGTGAGTGTGAAGTAAGGAAGCAGATCCTGATGTCACAACCAATGTTGCATCATCAGACTACTTCAAGAACACCAGAACTTCTCCACATGGGGGTTGTGGGATGTTAGATGTCAAACATGACTAATATTTCTATTTGATACTTGACATTTTTCAACTCTTTTATGTTTAATTGTGGATTTTACTCATGAATTGTTGTTATTCTTCAAACGTTGTGAATATACCTTTAGTGCTTGTAATGTGTGTGTTATTATGCAGAAAAAGGCACTAATTGATCAAAGATGTAAGACACAAGAAAGGATCCAAGTTACCAAAGAAAGGAGGAAAACATCAGCAAGTTCACTTTGCGAACTTGCCAGCGAATGTTTGCTTTGAGAACAACTGGCGAAGCTCCAGCGAATGGTCCCGGGATTTGGATAGTAAGAAAAAGGACTAAAGTTCGCTTTTTGAACTTCCCAGTGAATGTTCACTGATTGCATCGCTTTGTGAAGACCTGGAGAAGGACACCTTGGATGAGGCAGTAGCTAAAGGGGCCTAAGTTCACTTTGCAAACTTGTAGGTGAATAGTTCGCATTGCAAACTTATGCAGAACTTCTGAGGCGGTTTAGTTTATCAGAAGGCACTTCAGGTGCCAAATTCATAGTTCGTTAGGCGAACAAAAAGTTTGCAGTGCGAACTCGTCTGATTTCAAGTGTACTATAAATACACTTTATGTATTTTCTTGGGATCATAACCCCATTTTATCACACCAAAACCTATTTTTCTGATATTTCTTCATCTATGAGAGATTCTTCACATTGAGAAGCTGGATTTGCATCCGATCTCGATACTTCGACATGGATGCTTTTTCATCTCCTCAAGAAACTTGTGAAACAAGCTACCATGAATATGTGTAGCTAAACACATCTTGTGTCAAGATTAGTGGTAGGTAATCCTTCATTTTGTATGTATTGATCTTGATTGTAGTGTTTGGACTTTGTTGATGATAAATATAGAAGAAAAACTTTGTTTATATGGTTTATATTTTGTTTTAGTTCATGATTGAGAAATATGTTCTAAAACCTGACCTAAGTTTCAATCCATCAATAATCATGAGGCTAGAGATAGTTTTGAAAGTTGATATTCATAAATATTGATCTTGAATGTTATCATATTGATAGTTGGAGTGAGAGATCATCTAAGGATCAATGTGGTAAATCCCACAACAAGTGTTAGAGATAAACTTGTTGAGAGGATATGTGGTTATATTCATTGTTAACAAATTCACATCCTTTATCGAGTAAATACGTACGAAACGGATTATCGGACCCTAATCTTGGCATGTTTTACCAAACCCTAAAAACCAATTTCTTTACCGTTGATTACTAAATTCTCATGCAAATGATCTGATACAAAACAACTAAACTCTTTGCTACTTTATAAGTTTAAAACGATTTTGACTATAGAACGGCAGCAATACACATACAATCTCTGTGGAGACGATAAAACACCCCCCGAAATACTTTTCAACAAAATGGCGCCGTTGTCGGGGATTGTTGTTTGTTATTGGAAGCATTGCAATAGTTGTTAAGTTTTAAGCTTGTTTTACTTTTTCTTGTGCTTGTTAATTTGTTTGGCTAAGTGTGCAGACTTTGTTTATGCGAGGGAAGTTATCCGCAGACCAACTTCTTTTCGATCCTGAGATTGAAAGAACTGCGCGTAAGTTAAATAGCAAAACAAGGCGGAGGAGGAAACTTCCTAAGGAAAGACTAGAACGAGGAGAAAGTTCAACTTCGACACCAATATTACCATTAATGCCAATCATGGCTGCTCCACCACCACTACCACCTACTTCAACACCTTGTGTTAATAGTCTGAGGCATAACACTCAGTTCGCACGTAATGTTCAGAATAGTCGGCACTCTGAAATGAAAACGGGTATCCTCGCTCTTCTATACCAGAATCCATTCAGCGGTATGGATCACGAGGATCCCTTTACTCACTTGGCCAAATTCTATGAATTTGCGGGTGCGACTAGAGCCCCAGAAGCTAAAGAAGAGTCTTTTTTTAAGAGACTGTTCCCGCATTCCCTAATTGGGAAGGCAAAGGAATGGTACCTTGACCAATCAAGTGCAATTATGATGGGCTGGAACATGTTAGAAGATAAGTTCTAGGAACGATTTTTTCCTCACAATCGTTTCATGGAAGCGAAAACGGCGATTGTAGTTTTCTCATAAGGTGGGAATGAGTCTCTCAACGAAGCTTGGGAGAGATTCAAGTACATGCTTAGAAAATGCAAAGGGCACGGTTTTGATGAGCTTATGCAAGTTCATATTTTCAGAAATGGTCTTCAAATGGTTCATAAAATATTGTTGGATGCTACCGCAGGTGGATCTTTAATGACTAAAAGCGCCGACGAAGCCATTTCTATCATTGACAATATGACACTAAATGACCATCAAGGGAATCATAACCGTGGCTAATCTCAAAAGAAACTGGGAGTGCTAGAGTTGGGGACAAATGATGCAATGCTTGCTCAGAACAAATTGCTATCTCAGCAATTTTAGTTGTTAACGCAGCAAATGTCAAAGCTCCCTCAACAGATTAAAGAGATGCAAGATTTACCAAACAAAAATGTACAAATAACTTGTTGTGAATTATGTAGAGGAGATCATCCTACCGGGTATTGTCCTCTGGTAGTGGAAGAAGTAAACTATGCTGGAAATCCCACTCAAGGCTATCAAGGAAGACCTCCTTACCAAAATGCTCAGCAACCTTATCAAAATCAACAAGGTTACCAATCCCGAGGGAATTATCAAAATCAACAAGGATATTAACAATATCTTTATCAACCAACGCAAGTTCAAGGTGGAAGTTCAAGGATGGAGGAAACTTTCACATAATTCATGCAATTATCAATGGCCACTCAAAAGAGTACGGAAGCTTCAATTAAAAATCTCGAAAATCAAGTTGGGCAACTTGCAAAGCAATTAGCCGAGAAGCAACCGGGGCCATCCTTTTCCGCTATCACTCAAACAAATCCGAAGGAGCATTGTAAGGCCATTTTCACAAGAAGTGGGGGAACACTTGGTGGAGATGTTGAAAATGAGTTGGTAGTCGAAAAGGAGAATGATATTGTAGTGAAGGAAGTAGAAAAAAATGATAAAAATGTTGTAGTTGAACAAAATGATGAAGAGGTGAAGAAGGGAAAAGAGAAAAAAAGAAAGGAGTTTGAGAAAGAAGTTTTACACAGAAGATTACTATATCCTCCTGCTCCTAAGATAAAAGAGAACGATAGGCATTATGAGAGATTCTTAGAATTGTTTAGTCGGTTACAAGTAACCGTCCCTTTCTCTGAGGCTCTCGAGCAAATGCCTAAGTATGTCAAATTTATGAAGGACATACTTACCAAAAAGAAGAGGTGCACAGACAAGGATAACATTGATCTTAATGCTAATTGTAGTGCCGTCATTCAAAGTGTGCTTCCGCGGAAAGAGCAAGATCCGGGAAGAGTAGCTTTACCTATTACTATAGGTAATGATTTTAAATGTAAAGCTTTGGTTGACATGGGTGCTAGTATCAATTTAATTCCTTTGTCCGTGGTTAAAAGACTTGAGAATATGAACGTGAAATCAACAACCATGACATTGCAACTTGCGGATAAGTCAAGGACTCATCCTCATGGTGTTTTGGAGGATGTGCTTGTAAAAGTGGACAAATTCTTATTTCCAGTTGATTTCGTGATCATTGATATGGATGAGGATAAGGATACGCCCATCATTCTTGGAAGACCCTTCATGAAAACCGCCAAAATGTTGGTGGATGTTGATGAAGGCATAATGAAGGTGAGGATCAAGGCTAGTGGAAAAGAGGAGGAAGCTTGTTTCACACTCTTCAAAGGAGTGATGTATTTGAATCAAGTGGAGGAAGATGTTCATAAAGAGAAAGAACGTGCAACAGAGGTTTTAAGAAAAAAGAAGGATGAAGATGCAAAAGTGGATATGATGCGATCATGCTGGGATTTTTCCTTTTTAAAGAAGAGAGGACCAACAACTGGACACGATAATAGTTGAAGTCCTTGTTCGTGAAGTGTTGTTCTTCTCGGAAGCCAATTCTGAAGCTTTTGGTTTCGAGGTATCAAGCCTCCGGACCGTCGAGCTCAAACGATGTTAAACAAAGCGCTAGTTGGGAGGCATCCCAACGTTGTAAGTATTTTTGTTTTTTCTACTATTTTTAAGTGTTAAGTTGTCTAGAATTGGTGTAGTGTGGTAGCAGCTGCAAAAGAAAAAAATTCAAAATTCTATCACGTTCGCTGGCTAGTTCGCTTTGCGAACCTGGGGCGAGCGTTTGCTGGCCAGTTCGCATTGCGAACTTAGCGAGACAGCCAAAATATTTTCTGCCGCCACCTCAAAAAAAAGGGGGGGTTAAAAAAATGGGCCAGACACTTGGGCCCATGACCCATCTTGATTTTTTTCTGAGTTTGAGAGGTAACCCTACTCCCTTTGTCACTCTCACTTTGCCTCTCTCACACACACTCACAAGTTGAAACTCTCTCTCACGTGCTATGTTCCTAAAATTCTCATAAATTTTTCCAAGTTTTCTTAGCAAAGATAAGGTTTGATTCTTTTTCTCTCTGTTGATTTCTGTTAGAACAATGTGGTTAGGTTGAACATTAGAGACAAATTAATTCTAGGTTTTAAAAGTGTGTATAATTCACCTCTGGTTATAATGCTTTGTTGTTGCTGCATGTTGAAATTTTATCAAGCATTATGAGTAGAGTGGTGTTGTGAAACAAATCTGATGTTGGAAATGATTGGAAGCTGTTAATTTTGAAAATATTCACAGGTTCGCTGACTGGGGCGAAAATTCGCCAGAACTTCGCTTTGCGAATCTGGGGCGAATGTTCGCCAGGACTTTGCTTTGCGAATTTTGCGCGAACAGACCAGATTTCTGAATTTTTTTACTGTTTTTGTCTGGGATTCTGATCTACTACTTTGTTCCTTATTCTAATGGACTGTTTTACTGGCTGGTTGTTGTTTTGTCTGGTGGTTTTTGCAAATGGCTCCAAAAATCATTCCATCAAAAAAGAGAAAGACCGGTAGCTCTACACCACTGGCTCCAATTAAGTTCGACAATACACGTTTCCGAGGGGCTAAATAGGCTACAAGGTACTTGATACTAGAGAAACTGACGATATTACATGAGAAAATATTTAATATGAATTATCAAGGAAGCTACCGGGCGGTACCTGTACTCCTTGAAATAAACAAAATGGGGAAAGTTGGTTACACCTGTGGATAGCTATAACGTGGAGATGATCAGGGAATTGTATGCTAATGCCCTCCCGAATGATGGGGAGGCATTTGGATGGAAGACCATGGTTAGGGGAACAAAGGTTATTTTTGATCAGGATACTATTAATGAGGTTCTTGGGAACCCGCTGCAGTTGGGAGAAAATAAGATAGATACCTATCACAGAACCTTGAGGCTAGTTAGAGACAACAACAAAATCACCGAAGACCTTTTGCGTGAAGGCAAGACAGTTGAGTTGAACCCATCTGGGGTTCCATGCAGATACCGTCGTGAGGACACGCATCCTTTGGCCCAGTTGATCTTACTTTTGGTTCTTACAAACATTAAGCCAAAGTCGCATACCTCAACCATTACCATACCCCTTGCCCATTTGGTCCACAGTATCATGTTGAATGTCCAGATTGATGTAGCCAGGATTATTGCTGATGAGATGAAGGCTATTGTGGAAAGTGGCCTTGGATCAGCTTCGAGGAAGAACTGTCCCCTTGCCTTTGCTTGTTTTATTATGACTGTTGCGGTGAGAATTAGATATCAAGATATTAATTAACGAATCACAAAACATGAAGTTCACCACCGAGCTTTGATTTATCCAAAGGAAAGGGTAAATATCGAAGAAACCCCTAAGTGCGCTAGGTAGGAATACAACTCAAAGATCTAAGGTTCAAGGGTTGGTTATACCTAGGGAAGGTGTTAACATCCTAGATATCTGCAGTACTCTACAGGAACCTCTTGTTAGTATTTGGGTTATGTTATAGTTTGCTTGCTAAGGGAAAACTATTAAGGTAAAGGCCTAGGGGTATATACACTAAGTATGCTCGCCAAGACATCGCATATCGTGCCTACGTATCCTGACGTGAATGGAATCAGAGCATTCGTAGTTCCCCTCAATGGGGTGAGGAACTCTTGACTGTGGTCAAGGTTCCAAAGGAAAGCAGGGCGAAAAGCTTGAAAGCAAAGCTTGAGAGGATTGATTATTTAGGAGAAGAGATTAATGGATATCTCTTATGAAAGGATTTGAATGAAGGGTTAAAGGTTGGTGAAGGAGAAGAGATTAATGGCTATCTCTTGTGAAGGTTAAAGAAAGGTTTAAGAGTTATAAGAGATTAATAGTTATCTCTTGGGAAGGCTAGGTTTAAAGGGAATGAAGTGTTCAAGGGAAAGTAGGGTCTGACAGCAAGACACCTACATAGAGTGCGGCGACTCCAAACCTAAGGCTAGGTTAAAAGGTAATGAGCTATCTATGACCTTGCGGTCAATAGAGAGACTTTCCTTTGGAAAAGGGGAGATAATAACTTATAAACAAGAGTTGAAAAGGATTGAAAATAAGCAAACAATATGAGTAGTGTAAAGATAACATTCTCAATGTTTTGAAATCAGAGACATGAAATTTAGCAACAGAAGCCAATGCATACAAATAACATAATGACGTTGTTCAAGTCAAGGAATAACAAACAAATATTTACATGCACGTAATACTGAAAAGTTCTAAAAAATCTTCCAGAAACAGTTGGTGATAAAAAGAATTCGAGAACCGAATATAAAGTAAAGCATATTTTTTGTTTTTGAATTTTTTAGAAAGAAAATGAATTTATTAAAAAAAGTGAAATGAAATAAAAACAAAGCAAAACATGTGGCTGTCGCCACCTAAAGTAAGGTAAGTGCCACAAAGATGTGGCAGGCGCTACATAATGGTGGCAGGTGCCACCTTAATACCAAACAATGGTGGCAGGCGCCACCTATCATAAAAAAAAACAATGTTTCAAGCATGGCAGGCGCCATGCATTTGTGGCAGGTGCCATGAATCTTTTTTTTTTGCTTTTTATATTATTCATAGTAAAACCAAACAAAAAACATTATGAGTTGCAAATACACTTTCAGAATCAAAATACTAACATAATAAACCTGATAACAGCATGGAACAAATAATCATGGTATTTTGAAAATGGAAATAAGAAAGAAGTGAATGTTACCTAGTGGAGACGGTCCACTGCCTCTTTACTGGTGCAAATTCTAGAAAGAAAGTGAACGAGCTTCTTCAAGAGTAAGTGAGGGAGAAAGTTGGGAGAATATTCAGCCTATTTTTTTGGGTGAATCTGGTGTCCAAAATACTGAAGTGCAAAATCCTATTTATAGGAGAAAAATGGAGAACTTGAGGTATGGCCTGATTTTCTATTTTGCCTTTTCCAAGATTTTCTCGTGCAAGCTGGCGTGGTTGAAAAAGTCTTCATTTCAGAAATAGGCTCAGAAAATAGATTGTGCTGAAGAGACGTGAACCATACTTTACTAAAAAGCTTTTTCTATATTCATGATGAATGGATCCACTTGCCTTGAAATGGTTTGAAATACATTATTTTTCTTAAGTGCAGAAAATGCCACATTATTTTAATGGCAAGTGCCACAAATTAATGTGGCAGGTGCCACAAAAATAACATGGCAGGCGCCATGCTTTTCCAAGATGGTGGTGGGCGCCATACTTTTCCAAGGTGGTGGTGGGCGCCATGCTTGCCATGCATTTCATGGTCTTGGGCACCATGAAATGCTTCCTTTCTTTTTTTTTTCTTTTTTTATTTTCTCTTTTTATTTTTCATTTTGTTTTTCTCCCTTTTTTTTTCTTTCTTTC